>OX638203.1:16155207-17516538 GCA_951805265.1 Schizotus pectinicornis
ATTTATATAAGAAATCATAAGTGCTGAACTAGATGTTATTGGAATGGGTTTTAACGTCTAGAAAGAGGTAATCATACTCTCTTTAAAAAAAGTTACCACTTTTGCAATATTATTGCTTATTTTTTTATAAACTTCCCGGTTATATTCTTTTGCCTTGCACATGAATCATATGCAAACATATAACATAAAATCGCTTCCAGTCGGAGAAATAATCTTTATATTTCGTGATTTGTCATGCTTTTTAATTAGTAGTTACAACATTTGTTTTGGTGATAAACTTGTTTGATATTAATTCGCAAAATTATGATAATAAAGCTTGTAACTTGCCTATTAGATGATTTTTATCTTTACTTGAAATGATCGCAAATAGTTCTGCGAATAAAAAGAGAAAGCTGTGAATCTTTAAATAATTATAGAAACTGAAACACAATTTTTGGCGGAGGCACAGTGCTTTCAATTATTTTCCGTCATCGGTCGTAATTGCGATTCGTGTAAGTAAATTTTTCATTGCATATTTCCCGCACGTTTTACGTCCAATTTCCCCGTCGGCTCGTCGGCGTTGCAGCAGTCGTGCTTTTCTCGGGGATGTCGTTTCCTAATTGGGCGGATTTACAGGAAGTTTCAACTCTTTGCTTTTCGTTTCGTTTCGTCGTCAAGAAGAAAACGCTGTCGTTGTTCGAAACGTGTTATATTGCCATCGTTTCGTGTTAGACTGCACCTTGGGCCATTATCGGCAAATCATAGCTCGCGACCCCCGGCTATATGACCATAATAAAACACGGCCTCGTCACCGGCATTCCGATATCTATCGAAATATGGCCGTAAAACGTCATGTAACAATTTAATAGCCGACCCCGCGATTTGTGGCCGTTAAACCGAAAAAATTATCTGCGCGAAATTGATAATGTAAAAACCGCGTATAAATTTTACGACAAATGCAAAAAGGATTGAACGGCCGCCATACGCGCATAATTAAATTTCGAGTAAAGTTTTCTTCTCTGCAAAACGGAATTTTTCGTCGGCTCGCCAACTAATTTAATAAATTGCTTTTACATGAATAACCGGCGCGTTCAGTCGATTATGATAATTACGTACACCTGTGACTCGCGACTCTACGCACAACTCCCGCTGTAATTTAATAAAGACAGTTTTAAGGCCCTTTTTATCCCGCGCCATTGAAACGGTGCAGAGGACGGATCATTCTGCGAAGATTAAATCCCACTGGAAAAATACGATAACGCAGAACAAACGGCAACAAGTCGCCTTTATTTTGCCTGCCCTCGAAATGACAAGATCAGCGGAAAGTAGGGGAGGGCACCAACTAGCAACCTCTTCTGAATTAAAAAAATAAAACTACCCAATTCATAACTAGCGACTGGCGAAATTGCTATTCAACGCGATAGCTGCTAATGCGTTTCTAAGGGTAGTATCAAATTCGCCTCCTCTAAATACACTCAATAAAGAAAGCTTTCAAAGTCTTGAAAGTGTTTATTTAAAACAATAACTTGAGAACCTTGCGTATTATTTAAACCACTTTCTTATCACACGGGGTGATAATTTTACCACTAAAGACTTAAAACCGCTTGGAGGAAACTAAAATGACGTAATAGGAAATCCACCTTTTCTAAGAAAAATTAGATAGCAACATGTTAACTTTTAGAATAAAAAAAATTGCACTCATCGAGAAGATTTCATGGGACTTTCACTAAATGAAAAAGTATCACTTTTTTTGTTTTCTAGTGTAATATAATAATATGATAATCAATGATGCTCAAAGAGTTGCAGTTTAGTATTTATCTTTTATATTCGAGGGTTCAATAATTAGCAAACACATACAATAGTAACTCTTTGTAATAAATTCACCTAAGAGCTTTGAAAAGGTTGGGTTGTGTAGTCATGAAATTATGTTTGCAAGAAGCACATTAATCTTCCACACAAGCTGTATCTAAAAATGGTGGATGCGCCGGGAGAATTACGTTACATATCATATCAGCATCAGCATATCAGTAATTAGTATTGATTGCAGTCAGTGATGAATGAATGAGCGAATGTTGATTTAGAGCCACTGTAGTTTACATTGCAATGCATAATTTATTGTTAAGTTATCAACAAACATGCATAAAAAATAAAATTTTGAAAGACGCACGATCAAAATTTCATAGATCGTAGACACAATATTTTAATTTATGACAGGTTCTTGTGCAAATTGTTGTAAAAATACAAAGACGTCTTCTAGGCGATACTTTCATCCTTCGTCAGATTATAGTAAAAATTTTCAAAAAGTGCGCCACTTCTAATTTTCTTCATCAAACAATTCCACCCTTGTCCAACGTTACCTCCACAAAGCTCAACCTTTTCAAAATACGTGTCAGTATTCAATCAAATATAAAAAAATTCTTGACAGAGTTTTATTGAAACGACAACCCCCGTTTCAATATATCTGACGCTCGTAATTATATTGGATACGAATCCTCCTAAGTAAATATTAAAATATTGCACGCGCCGTTTTAAATCAATCCCACCCTTGACTGCTCCCAATACCGATCATCCGTTGCGTTTTGTAGATAACGCGATTTTCTTTTCAAGCCATGAGATCTTCCTACCGGCCGTAAGCGAGACAGCACGCAATGGCAGCAACAGAAACAGAAGAGAACCATTCGACCAGCCAGAAAACGCCGACAGACGCGGAAAACAACTGCAAAAAATCCCCGGTCAAAACAAAGGACACGAAAAACACCAAACCGGCTAAGGAGAACGTGACCAGAGTGGTGGTCGTGGCCCTAACACCGGAAAGAAGACGCGAAACATGGAACAAGAAGGTGGAATTTTTGCTGGCCGTAGTGGGCTTCGCTGTCGACCTAGGAAACGTATGGAGGTTTCCTTACATCTGCTACCAAAACGGAGGAGGTTGGTCAAACTTATTTTGAAACAATTCGGATCCCTGACAAAGCGTTTCGACCGCGTCGCTTCCAAAGCTTCAATGTCGACCGAGTCGACTTGCATTTCTATCGGTTAAACAGAGAGTTCCGAGAGGCTATCGCTTTTTTGGTCGCTTTGGAAGCGACACGGTCGAAACACTTTGTCGGGGATCCCGGTGCTGATTCGAAACTTAGAGATCCACAAGATTACAATTTTAAACAATTTTGCACTTCGACCGGCAACAAGAGAAAAGTTGTGTTGGATGTGAGAGTTATGAAGGAAGCGAAACGCCTAACTCGCGCTATTGAAGGCGAGTTACAGTTGGTTTTTGTTAGCGCGGTTTAAGCGTAATTAACTTGACTTTGATGATTGATTTATACTTGACTGACTTCTGAAAACATTATTGAATTGCTCATTAGTTCGCATTCAGGCTGGTGTTTGCATTCGAGTAATCGCGTCTTATTAGATTAGGAGTAGGCATCAAAGTGTGCATCATTAATCTGTTCAAGACGTAAATAAGTTTCCGGATAAATTCAATCATATTTGGATTGCTCTTTGTGAAAGATCCTCGCGCTACCAGCGGTAGCGCAAATTGGATGCGGCACAAACTTGTAGCAACAGTTCAACGATATGGGAAGTTCAAATTATAAATTCACGTTTTGTTGTCGCCTTCAATTCAAAATTAGTCCGTTTCAACTACTGCCGAGTTTAAGTTTGATTTGATATCAAAAAAGAAATTTTGCTAACAAACTTCACCTCATCAAAAATAAATTACTATCATTAAGCAGCATTTAAATCATCTGGAAGATTCACGAGTTACGCGGAAATAGTGATTTTGGAAGATCTGTGCAGACATATACTGAGGAAGCGTCACGAGCGCAAATGGCGGAGGCGCCGGGAGAGCGAGTACCAGCTTCTGAGCAAATAAAAATAAATCTTGAATGCTACAAAAAGTTTTCTACGTCTTCAGTTAGAATTTGACCCAACTGTTGTTGCTTAATTTTTTTAACCGATTTTTGTTGCTTCAACTGGTTAATGTTTATACAAAAAAGCTTTAAATAATTGAAATTTAAAGAACCTTGCCAATCAACTGGAAACGTTGGTCTTATCGAAGGCTCTACTCAAAAATGACTTGAGCTTGTCAGTGTTACCTTGAATTTCAATTTGGTGCAAGCTGCTTGATATACACCAAACGTTGCATTTGGAAGGCTCGCAACTTTTCTTTCGTAAGTAAGAAGGATATTAGTGGAGCTATTTCTGGTATGGCAGTTCGCGTGAAATCAACTTTTCTATTTTTAAAACCCTGTCATAACGAAATCGATTTATTAACCCGCGTTGCCTAAAGTCCGCTTAATGTGCATAACGATCCCATTTCCACCATACGGATATTTTACAACATCATAAAGCCTCTTAATGCGTGCATTAATGCATTAATTACAGCGATTCATTTGCAGGTGCTTTCCTAATCCCGTACACCATTATGCTGGTGTTTGGTGGTCTGCCGTTGTTCTACATGGAGTTGGCCATGGGCCAGTTCCACAGAAGCGGCTGCTTGACGATATGGCGAAGAATCTGTCCCGCCCTGAAAGGTGCGTATGCAATTTTCCGTATTAACTCAAATGAGTGCATCAAAACGCAACAATACGCTCCCCCTTTTTAACCGACGCTAAACTTAGCGGCTATCTTCTGGAGAGGTAGTAAAGTGAAAAATTCGCCTTTGAAGGAGGAAAACCCCCGGAAGGAGCGATTCGACGACAAACAAAAGGACGACGCGGGTTGAAGTTGCGGGGTGTTGACCGATAGGATGGCAGGACTGTTCAAACGATTGTTGTTGTGATTGAGGCGGGCATCTGCGGGTTTTTGTGAACACAGACACAGTCCTGTCCGCTAGATTGAGCACAATTCCCTCTAGTGGATTCATTGTTTGCATACTCTTTATAATTGACTGGGTCGATTGTTGCACACTAACGCAAACATTGCGGCTTTACGCAACCTGCCTCCAACGACCCACCTATAACGGCCGATAGCTAATTGCCGCGCTGTCCGCTGGCCAGGAGCCAAAGGAACAAACCCCACGCGACTCCTGCAACCCCAGCAGGGCAGGCATCGACCAAGGGTCTGACGCGGACGCAACTCTATCAAGAGTACTAAGAGCATTCGACGCGGCTGAAATTCAGAGCAAAAAGCGAATTCTTGGTCCACGTTCTCTTGAGTCCAAGTTTCAAAAAAATCAATTTCTTATTACAGCATCTAAAATATTAATCTCTTATGCAACTTCGTCCGGACGCTTTTTCCAGGCGTCTTGAGAAATTGGGAATTATAGATTTAACTGCGAAATTTCGGGAATTTTTAATACAGTCGCAAAATTTTTGTTTGTGAAAAGGGTCCGCACGAAAATTGCGGCTACTATGTAGAACCTGCAGAAAAAAAATGAAGACTTTTTACTTTAAAATAAGGGCGTTACCGTGGAGCTAGTAGAATCAACCACTTGTCTCTGTAAGCTACCAATTACAGCGGCTAAAGTTGGAACCACGGTTTGTCAATAAATTTTTGGTTCTGCCGGACAATTTTTGGCTTTCTCTTTGTCGGCAGCTTAAGGGCAACTTCCTGGAGAGATTAAATGATTGCGTTTGAATTTCGGCACCCTGGCGGGTGCGTCAAATATTTAATGTTTGGCGCTGCGAGCGTGCAACTTTGAACTAGCTGAAGATTCCATTAGGTCGATTTATCAACCAATGGTGCGGATAAATTTGAGGGACGATTTGAAATTGAAATGACTCTTCCATGAACAGGATAGCGCGTTCACGTCGACCACCTTCATTTATATAAAGGGAGTGTCAAAGATAAACGTGCTAATGAAATGAACATGAGCAAAATTACGATTCCACTTGAGACTAAAAGGTTTCTGTTGTTTGCCACATCTCCAACTTAACACTTACCTCTTATTGGAGCGACTTTTAACTTTTTCCTCATCGATTTCGGTTTTAGTCCCGTATTTGCAATTCAATACACCGCCAAATAAATAACAAACTCCGAAAGTATGGTAATTTCGCGATTCTCGACCACACACCGCCTAATTTCCTTCGACCGTCCTTAACCCGCGCCAATGCTCCTGGTTTTACGGACAACTCGAAATTAATAAGCAAATTCTTCAAACAGTCGCTGCACTTAGTTTACGTAAACAAGCCCCAACTTCGCATACTTTACAAAGTTTCTCAAATGCGCCCTAATGAAATATCCAGCAAGAAGTGCTAGTTGGACAGACACCGAAGCGAAGCGCGGCCCCAGATCAATCTTCTATCGAACTCAGGAGCAAATTGAGTTGATGAAGGAGGACAAAATATTTAAAATTATTAAAAAAATGTAGCAACGCTGCCCCCCTATTGAGAGTAGTCTTTAACGGTGATTGTATTTATTGAAAAATAATAATTGAAGTTAACTTCACCAGACAACTATGTGGCATACCTCTTGAAGATATGTTAGCTCACGTCCCGGATCTATCAAGACTCGCGGCAGCTACCCCGAGGCCTGTTTAGGTACCTCCACTTTCCAGAACACCGAAATTTATTTAACTGTAAATTTCGAACTGTTTGACACCAAAATTTACACGGCACCACATTCAAGCAAATCATGTAAAAGTCTTTTTGCTAAATTTTTTTTTTTTTAATAAAAATAACCTTTAATAACATTTTTTGAAAGCCTTTCTAATCAGAAAGAAAATTTTTTTGAGACTTAAAATTGAGAACTAAGCATATTAAAATTCAACTTGCAATGAGTTGAAGACTTGAAATGACTTAGAGATTGGAAATGATTTCGAGGCAGCGAATAAGTGCGAGACTGAAATGAGTTTAAGACTGAGACTAGTTTAAAGACTGAAAAAGAGATAAGAACAACTGGCAAAAAGAAAGAAAAGGTGGAAAAAATAAAGACAGACCCTGAGGAAGATTGAGATAAATCCTGTGAGATTTATTGAAATATTAAATAAAATAACCATAGACATTGTAAAGACATTGATTATGAACATTTTTACTAACAGACATAAAGAAAATCACTTAAGAAAATAAAAATTTATTAAACAAAAAAAATAAATTACTTCAATAAAACAATCACCGTTAAGGATCACTCTCAATACTAAGGAGCACCGTTGCTAGGAGATATAAGATATTCATAATCTTGTAATCGTAAGACTTATATGTAGATCTCAGTAGTTAGGAGATTGAGATTCAGTCACTTCTCTTAATTTATGTCAATGGTAAAGTGGTGCAGATGGATCTCAGAAATCTCTTGAATTTGTTCCAGGAGTGGGCTACGCAATTTGTTTGATCGACATTTACATGGGGATGTACTACAACACCATCATAGGCTGGGCCCTCTACTATCTGATCGCCTCCTTCCAGCAAGAGCTGCCTTGGACCAGCTGCCACAACTCCTGGAACACCCTGTTCTGCAGGCCCGTAACCGACCTCGACCCCAACGTCACATCGTCGAGCCCAGCGCGAGAATTCTTTGAGTAAGTCCCTTTGCAACCAAAATTCTCCACATTTGAGTTAATTTTTTTTCAGACGTGAAGTTTTGGAGCAATACAAATCCGACGGCCTCAACCGCATGGGTCCTATCAAACCGGAATTGGCCTTGTGCGTTTTCGCGGTCTTCGTCCTGGTGTATTTCTCGCTATGGAAGGGGGTTCGTAGCACGGGCAAGGTGAGCGAAATTAGAAATTTTTCCGCCTTTTCTTCGTGTAATCTCGCGATATTATTCTGTCGTTTAAATCGAATCTGTTGCAGGCGGTGTGGGTAACGGCCTTGGCGCCTTACGTGGTCCTAATCATCCTGCTGGCTCGAGGGGTGTCGCTGCCAGGGGCCGCCGACGGCATCCGCTACTATCTGACCCCCGAATGGCACAAACTTTACAATTCGAAAGTGTGGATTGACGCGGCTTCGCAAATTTTCTTCTCGCTGGGCCCCGGCTTCGGGACGCTGCTCGCCCTTTCTAGCTACAACAAATTCAACAATAATTGCTACAGGGACGCTCTGCTGACCAGCAGCATCAATTGCTTGACCAGCTTCCTGGCCGGGTTCGTCATCTTCTCGGTGCTGGGCTACATGGCGCATGTTCAGCATAAAAGCATCGAGATGGTGGGGTTGGAAGGTGAGCACTTACCAAAACTAAATAAAACAACCTGTTGCTTAATTGCCGGGTAATAAATAACGTTAGATTTGATCGGACCGGTGATTGGGCTAATTGAATTGCAGGTCCGGGCTTGGTTTTCATCGTGTATCCCGAAGCAATAGCCACTATGACAGGCTCGGTGTTTTGGTCCATAATATTCTTCCTCATGCTCATCACCTTGGGGCTCGACAGCACTTTCGGCGGCCTGGAGGCCATGATCACCGCCCTTTGCGACGAATATCCCAAAGTTCTCGGTCGACACAGGGAGATTTTTGTGGCAGCTTTGCTGTTTGGAATTTACATATGTGCCTTGCCAACAACAACTTACGTAACTTCTTCGGTTGTCTCTGGACGACGGTCTTATTTGGTGATTTTCAGGGAGGTGTCTATTTAGTCAACATGCTCAATGTTTACGGGCCGGGCCTCGCCATATTGTTCGTGGTTTTTGTGGAAACCGCCGGTGTTTGCTGGATATACGGTACCGACAATTTTGCAAGAGACATCGAGAAGATGCTGGGACACAGACCGGGAATTTTTTGGAGAATCTGCTGGAAATATATTAGTCCAATTTTTTTGTTGGTAAGTTACGAGTGAATTACCGAGTTTCGTTTGACAGCAATTGTTTCAGTTTATCTTCATTTTCTCACTGCTAAGTCACGACCAGATGTTGGGCACGGAATATGCGTATCCTGACTGGAGTTACAAAGTCGGATATGTGCTCACAGCATCTTCTATTATCTGCATCCCCATCTACATCGTCTATAAGTTCATCATCACACCGGGAAGTTGGGCACAGGTCAGTCAATGTCGTACTAAGAAACCACGTAATTTCAAACTAAGTTTCGTTCACGATTTTAATTTTTCCAATTACCTTATAGTTCCTGCCTCTTCCAATCAAGATCCTAGTACAGTGCCACCAATTTACCAAAACTCCTGAGAGTATATGAACCAATTTCAAGACTGAGCGTCACAAGTCTAGTAGAGACTGGGGGCTAAAAGAATAAAATTATCTAACTGAAGCCTAAAACAACATTGGCGTCAGGTAACTGTTGACAAATTTTACTAAATCCTTTAACACTAATCGAGCTTTAGGCTAAGCTAAAAGTCAACTATAGAACTGTACCTGTAAGTTCATTCTTCACTCTTCAAATCTTATCTCTTTTCTTTCCATGTCTTTGTGTCCCAACGTATCAGTGAAACTTAGTAAAACCACATGATTTTAAAGATATGTTAACAAATAATTTGTAAGACTATGAAGTAGGAAGTGATGCATTTAACTTGTTCCAGAGATGGACGATGATCTGGAAAGCCGAACATTCATCCGATAATAGTGCACTAACGTACTGCGGCGGTACTGAAGTGTGACCAGAAAGCATTACGCGATCATATACCATAGAATGGCTAGTTTAGATGTTCATTGTTGTTAATTTCTTATTGATTCGGGTAAAATATCAGCCATATTTTACTCGAAAGAGCGGATTACAAGGGTTAATTTAAAATTTCTGTTGTTTTAGGTGTGTACTTAGACGATTAAATCGATTTTGATAGCAACATAGAGTAGAGGTAGCTACTTTTAAGGTGTGTCAATGCTCAAATATTTTAAAAAATTGTCTTGAAATGCCACAAGTCTCAAAAACTTAATATTGAGAATTTAGTCAAATTCCAAATGATCTTAAGTACATTTCAAAACTCACTACAATTTGGTATCGAGCTCATCCTCGACTTGTCTCATTTCCCAATAAAGAGCCGATTAAAAACTATTCGAGCATTGAAACTTAGCTGCACGAACTGTACATTGTATTGTCGTAAATTTTAGTAAGTAAGTATAGTAAGTATAGCATCAGCCATTGTTATACTTCTCAACTGTTTGTATAATGAATCTGTTTCCTATCCTGTTTGTCTAGTCATAGCGTATTAAAGCGGGTGCTAAGTGTTGTGTTAACTTAAGAACTAGTATACTAAGATAGTGAGAAGTTATGTCCTAATCTTTAAGTACTTATACTAACTGTAATTTAATACCGTGTAGTTAATAATTATTGTCGCTTTTGGCATTCCGAATTAAGCTAAAGCGTTAGTTGACATAAATTGTAAATTTAGTTATAGTGTCTGTGGAAGATCGATCCCTCTTACTGTAAAATTTGTACGTCATGAAAATTTAATCGTAGTAGAAAGCAATATGTAAAAATTGCCCTTTGTTTTCGTTTCAACTAACACAATACGTAAAACGTACAAATTAAAGGACGCAACAACTTGTTTAATTATCGACTGAATAAGAGCCAAGCGAGAAGACAATAAAACTAAATCATAAAAAGATAGAGAATCAGTACCGGTGTAAAGTTCTTCTTATTGTTGAATTTGTTAATGTTATGGCGGTACTAAACAAAAATTGGGCCTATTTTTGTGATAACGCAGTCCGATCCCATTAGATAAAATATCAGCCATATTTTATCTAATAACGTAGCATTTAATTTTATTGTGCCAATGTTCTTGAACGATTTAATCGTGATTTTTCTGCAGCTAGAACAACGTAGGTAGCACTTTGGGAATTGACTTGATTTTTATTTAGAACGAAGAATTGGTATCGATACTGAAAGGCAACTGAAAAGCGCGTAGAAATAATAACACCAACTAAAAAAAATTCTCAATATTCTTGATACACATTCGTTTTTTCTACCTTTCTTTCAAAGTTGTTACGTTTGACTATCAGTTGTTGTAAGTTGCTGCTGTCGTGCAGCCATACGACAGCAGCAACCAACATTGCTATATTTTTCGCAGTCTCATTGAATTATGTACAAAAGTAGTAGATTGGTATTCATTTGATGTAAAGTGACCTTTTACTGTGTATTAATAAATTTATTTATTTTTTGCATAAACGTATTTTTGCGCCCTAAATTATTAACAAAGTGACCAGAGAGATTCTCATGAATAGAAGGTTCTAGAGAATAACGCAAACAAGCGTCAGAAAAATGCATATACAGAGCGTTTCGCAATACCCAAATTTTACCATTTTAAAAACGAAGAAAAATTTGAAAATCATTTTCATTACACAACAATCTAAAGTTTTTGAGAGTTTATGACGAGAAAACCAGAAAACATAAAAGAATGAACAGAGTTTTTATTATATACATAACAAGAGAGGATAAAACAAGTGCAGAAGAAATATTTTAGATGGGTAGAAAGATTGAAACAACAAGAGAAAAGTGAGAGAAAAATTGGTAAAGCAAGAAAAATAATAATAAATAATAGGAAAAATGGAACACATAATGGAAAAGGTTGGAGATTGGAGAAGTATTTAACAGATAAACACGATAGCAAAGTAAGAAAAACTATAAAAGAAGAGTAAAGAGAAAGCGGAAGGGGATCAAGCAATGGATGAACAAAAATGAAAGAAGTTACAAAATGTATGAGAAAACGGAAGAAACGGTAAAATACATATATGGCTAAAAAATGAACGCCAATTAAAAAGACAGGCAAACAAATAAGGAATTGATAAACAGGAGAGTAAAGGAACCTAAACTGTCCAAAAGAAGTAAAGATGAAAGACAGAAAAATAAAAGAAAAAATAAAGGAAGAAAGAATGGGATAAAAATAGACGACCAATAGTTACAAAGCATAATATGAGCAATCATTACATTTTTCTTAAGAAAATCTCTTGCATCTTGTATTTTTCTTCAACCAATGTTCTTTTACTTTTTGGCTAGATGTTTCCATTTATTTTTTATCTTTTCTTCCATTGATTATCCATCTAATTTTTATTTGTTATACTGTTTGGGGCAGTAGTAGTAGTAGGAAGTAGAGCTGGAAAGAAGCACAGAATTACTATGCTTTAAAATAAAATGATTCTTTAACCTCCTTCACTGACTAATAAAAAATGATTATAGGTCATCTGACAGCCATTGACAAAATGTCAGTATGTCATTCAATAGTTCGGAAATGAAATGGATTTTCTATCCAGTTCGCATACAAAATTTATGAAAACAGTAGTTGTCTCGTCCCAATTGAGCCCCAACATCTATACCAGCAGCGCGCCCACATTCGTCTTCTTGATATTTTCTTTCATATTCCTTTACCAATACTTTCACCGCACCACCACGCGTTACACCAGATGGAAAACAAAATTGTTTCGGGTAAGCATCAATAACTAAACTTTATCCTCCCCGTTATAAAATTTATAAGAACTGCAAGCTTCACTGGTTCTACTTCAACGCGACAAGATTCTGGTTCGTGCTTCTCGCCTGTTTCCGAAAGATGGTCAACTACACCGACGGATACATCGAGGTAGTTCTCTAGAAATTCCCAGTTTCTCGCTAACCGTAATTTCTGTTTAGACCAACATGCTGGAGAAGGACCAGCACTTCAATAAGACCCTAACATACGTCACAATTTTGGCGGTTCTTTCGTCCCTGGCGCTGATACCGCTATTTCTGATTTACCTAAATTACTTGTACAAGAACGACATCCCCAACTTCCTGATGTGGTAAAATTTCCCAGTAACTGCCGCTGACAATAATTCTAAATTACGCACTTTCGACAGGGTTGTGGAGGATCCGTGGTTGCGGCACGAAATCGGAATTTCGGGTCACTGCCTGGAACGACCCCTGACGCTGGGGACGTCGAAACTGAAAAATTGCTCGTACCGTTCGCGACGCTCCAACAGTTTCGATTCGAACCCCTGGATCAAGAACGGCAACGAACCCGTGCTCTGCAGAAATTGTCGCTCGATGATGGAAAGAAACGTTATAAGTTCCATCGATGACCTATTAAAATAACCCCTGATTTGACGAAACTTGTTGTTTTAATTTTTAACAATTGTTTCAACACCGGACACGAGTTTGTAATTAGCGAAGATAAAAATTGGGAAATTAACACTTGAAATATTCCACTTAGGCTGTCATATTAACACTAAACGGAAGCTGTCAGTAAGAAGTCGTTCCCTCCATTTGCGTGAAGTTGAAGATTCACACCTGGTGATGACTTGGAAAAGATAATTCAAGAAAGTACGGGTTATTTTTAAGTTGAGCAAAGTGCGGCGAGCGATTAGGTACCTACCAGAATTTTTTTGGGTTAGGGTGCTAAAACTTTTTGATGGTCGTAATTTGCGCTTGCTCGATTGCGGGGGTGGAGAAATTGCGTTTATTTTGTTAGGATTTCCTTTGTAATTAAATACTTTTGGCTTGGGCTGGACAAAAACTTCACACGGGTCTTATGTCTTGTATTTATTTTGGTAACAGAAATAATAACGTGACGCTAAGAATAGATCAACAAATCATTTCGGCCAACCACAATGCGTTTAAGAGAAGACTTCACAAAAACTTCATTACCAATAAACCGTACAAATCTCGTGTTTATTGTCGCAAGAGTTTACTGTCACTTTGTCTCAACGTGATATATTGCATCTAAACATTAATGCTCTCGGCCGGGTGCTCGTCATCTAAATATTTTTGTAAAAACAATAATTGAGAACTCAGCTTCTTTTAGGGAAAGTTAGCCACAAAACCCTTGTACTTATTTCTGCTAACTCATAAAAATACTAAAGTAGGAGCTGTTTAACAAAAGCTAAGAATGTATTTGAATTCCTCTATTTTTTTCTCCTACCTCCTTGTGCTTGTGAAGATTCTTCAAATTAAATTGTGAGAAATTGATGTTGTTAATTGTTTGTAGTTTTATTATTACGAAAGAGGCAGTTGTATTTTGTATTGATAGGTAAAGAGTCTGTTACCTGTCTGTATCAAAACATTGAGAAAAAAAAAATTTGAATCATACTTGTAGAAAGTTTCTACTCGCCGAGTCTTCGAATACACTTTTAATTAATGTTTCTTCTATTCCGTTCCGTTATCAAAATTATATCTACTACAAGTCGCGCTAGCCTTCAAGTGACTTTTAAAAAATGATGAAGGATGTGCCAATCATCTTTTTGTTCTATTTATACCCCACATGTTCGAGATCGAGTCCACATCACAATAAAGTGATGGATCATTCAGATTTTCGATAATTACGACAAGATTTTACGGTTTAATTACATTTTCACTATTATTTTTATACATTCTAACTGTAAACTACATATTATTTTATATTTATTTCCAAATGATTGGTACTACTGAAGTAATGGTCGCGTTGCGAAGCTTCAAATTTGTTGTATTTCAGTTTTCAGTTGATCTCAATTTTTTGCTTGAATTTGCTGAAATGTTTCAGCGTGACGTGGAGGTAATGAAGTCGGGACGATAATGATCAAGTTTTGGTAATAATAACGAATTGCGTCTCTGCAATTAGATTTTGTGAAGGTTCTTGCCAGAAAATTAAATTAAATTAAAATTAAACGTCTTATTTGTCAGTTAAACCTACGAACATTATTCCTGGATCATTACAAAAGCTATTTCTGGTTGGTGGGCACTTCACTTCCCTAAGGACGTGGGAGGAGCTTTCCAGAAAGCCCGCCTTAGATTTGCCGATCTGATTTCATAGTCAATTAGTGAATTAGTGAGTATTTAAGGACAGTGTTTGTGACCAATATTTGTCGTTACCCTCCACATTCAGGTAATTTCACTGATATCCACTTTTAATTGAATGCTCTGCTGAACAAGAACAACAAAGAAAATTTGCCACTACCAATTTTTTATACCTAGTTTACTAACAAAGCTCAAAATTTCACGTTCATCATACATTACTTTTGATAACATGGCAATTAAAGCCATTTCGATCTAAATTTGGTATTACGACTTAACTTTTCAAGGAAGACTGCCATACCATATTTCGACTTTTATGTTTATTGTCTCAGCAATCATTTAATGAAATACCTATCTTTTATCTAAAAGTAAAGAAGTAGGTACCTTTGTATCTTTTTTGTATTTCATGTAACTTACCGAAGAGTTTTATCCACAAAGTATTTGAACTCTAACACTTCAGAATGATTCAAGTTTTAAACTGCGCAGAAACTAAATATTTAATCCCAACATTTTCTTATATCCTCATTTACTAAACAGCTTACCTGAATGTTCAAATAAAAGAACAAAATAATTTAATTGTTGTTGTTTGCTGTCAAAAAACTTTTTGAAGTGTACCTAATACTGTATTGAAAAAATTTCATAGCAATCGACCCCTAATTTTCTTATTGAGAATTGTAACATAAAAGGTTTTAGTTAAAATTGCAACCACTACCACGCAAGTTTTTTTTATACATTTTTATATTTTGCACTATTATTTTGATTCATATATTAAAATCGTTTTCTGTTAAATTGTTTTGATATTGTTCAACATAATTTATATTTCAAGAGATTATTTTGATAAACATGCATAGAACTTCTTATGGACATTCCAATAGTTGTAATTTCAATGTCAGGGTGCACCTTGTAAATAAATTACAATTTCCAGAATTAATAATTAATAAGATTTAGAGACATAATTCAACTTGTCTTGAGCTTTCATTCCAATTATTAAATAACGTAATTTCTTCACTGCAAGGCAATAATTACAAAAATTTGTTAATTTCTAAGCAGGCAAATAATTTACCTATAATTTTTTTAAATTATTGGTTATTATTTATTGATAATTATTGTTGTTTCTTTTGTCTTCACAAATTTAATTAGATGTAAAAGCTATCAATCAATCACGTTTAGCTAATTAAGTGTCTACGATATATTTATCTTCACCCGTACTACTGTTATAAAAATTTTACACGTTGCATGTAAAATTTTGTATATTTTTCTATTTGGATTAAAATCCTGGCGCCAACTTAATATATTTTTGAGCCCCAATTACTACGTTCTTTTCGTAAACTTTTCTTTAGGTAAATTCCGACTGACTAATGCGGCGCCCAAGATGTAAACTGTGTAAAATATTTATCGAATGATTAGTATTTTATAATTAGAATTATTTAAGAACTATCGACACTTAACATCTTTACAAACACTGTTAAATCACTGTTCTTATTGCAAAAAATAACAACAACAAATAATATGGCATCTAGCAGAATGGTTCACAACAAATTAAAAGAGAAAAAATTATTATTAATTTTATGAATTCACCTTCAACTTTTATCCAGAGAGTAAATCATAAAAATTACATCACTGGGCTGTATTCTTTCTATGAGGAGTCTCCGGGTTGGAAAGACCGAATTTAGAGGACAAATGGCAAAACTAAAGTTTTTGAATGGTGTTTTGGTGTCTGAATTTTCAAAATGCATCAATAATTTCTTTATCTACCCCTGTCAAATGCATAAGTACAGAGAGGTTCATATATAGAAGAAACTTTATAATGCTAGGTTGTACTAATTTTTTTGTATGTGGAGGCTACTGTACACCATATATCTTTAGATATGGAAGATTTAAGTGATGGCTTATGACAATTTATTATTTAGTTATTACCATCTATAATAAATTTCTTATTATTGCTCTAAACCGATAGTGGAAAAAATATGCATTAGCACCAACATGACAGAATCTAAAACTAAAATAATTATAATTATGAGATTGTTTAGCCAAGATAAAAAATATTAAAACACAACCTTCATCAAGATTAGCGAGATTAATGTTACATTTAAAGATGAACAACTCTTTACACAAAAGTCTCTCAATTTTTTTAATACGAAAGGCTACCCTTAAGCTGACTAATTTGCTGTTACTAATAATTCATAGATGGTTTTGTCAATAGCTTCATTAAGTAAATACATAATGCGGTATCAGGTTCTGAACATTAACCAAAATTATTGTATAGAACATTGTTAGTTGAAACCTAGAGGGAGGGTTTTCAACATCTCTCTCTGTCTCTCCTGTCATTTTTGTTCTTGTTTGATGTGTCATGGTTGAAATTTCGTCTGTTAGATGAACAATGCCCCGAAAGCGCCGATCGCCAGACATGGAGAACTCTGACGACGACGACGACGACTCGCGCCACCCCCAGAGGAACGCGGCCAACGCAAGAGAACGAGCACGTATGCGAGTCCTGAGCAAAGCCTTTTGCCGCCTGAAAACTACCTTGCCCTGGGTACCGGCGGACACTAAACTATCAAAATTGGACACTTTACGTTTAGCAAAAAGCTACATCGCCTATTTAAGGGCGGTTTTAATGGATCAACCAGTTCCGTCGGATCAAATGCATAAACATCCTATAACCCTCGTAAGTACCAACTATAACTTGTTTCCGTTCGCTTCTCGCGTCCGTGACGTAAGAAAAAAATGATTAATGTTTACGTGGTGGGGCTATGACCCTATTGTTTTCGATCTTGTCCAGGATTTAACGGGATAATTTTGGGATTTGCTTATGTTGGAGCTGGCGGCGGCACTTCAGTTAAACAAACATCTAGAATGTCATTGGAATAATTAGACTGTGCCGGCAAATGGTCCCAGCTGTTAAGTAGCGAAATAAAATCCGAAAGAAAATTATTCCGTCTTTTGTTGTAAATATTTAGAAACAAAAATAACTCTCAAAGTTTCGTCAAAATTGAAATCAAAATCGGACAGTAATAATTATGTATATGTATACCAGATACTATTATCAAAAATTGTTAATAATGACCATTGTTGCTGACAGTCAATAAAATTAATTCTAAAAATTTCGTGTAAATTGAAACCCAATTCGACACCTACTGATAACTATTAATAACTTCTTAAGCCAACTTAGCGCCCTTCCTGATTTCTATTCCGCGAAAGCACCCTAATAAATCGGGCGGAATTATTGACATGACGTATTTATTCCAGACTTGGCCCTACAGCTTCCAACGGGCTGACTCCTCCACAGATGTGGGTGCTGAAAGGGACACGCAACCGTGGGGTGATCTTGCCATGCAGCCTGTCGTCAGGGATAAGGACGTATCCTATTACTACTAATTTATTTACCGAAATCTTATCGCAACTAATTCTTAGGAAATGAGCGATTAGTCCCAAAAATTGCGCTACCATTAAGGAAATTTATTAGGATAATTACTCATGTTTCATGTCAATAAATCAATGGTAGAGGCGGAGAAGACCATTCGACAGTTAGGTCCTATGGTTTGTCGGAAACGCCCCCAATGTCCACAGTGCAGTTATTTATTTTATTTATTATTTATTTATTAAGTACGTAAACGTTTATATCTGCAATTTTCTTGTCAAGTACCTAACATAATTGTTTTTATGTGTAATTAAATTTAATGAGCCAATAAATAATATTAATGAGAGTGGTGGCATTTTTGCAGCTTCTCCCCAAGGGGCAGCACATTTTGCGTCCCCTTGTTCAAACTCATCAAATTCACCTTGTAATAAAATCTTTTACTTCATATCGTAATATTTGTTTAGTGCTCGTATAAAAACTAATTTCTTACAATCTTTTATTTATGGTTTTGTCCTACAAGGGCATAAATTATTAGCAAATTAAGTGTTGAAGTAATGTGCATTGCACCAAGCAAAGCTGGCAAATCAACATAAGTAGGTATAAGGTGTTCCTGAAGGGTCCCGACACAGGCTAACTACGGGTTCCTTAGATCAAAATAATAAGAACATAATTGACCTATATCCGACAATGCCTCTTTAAGACAGTATTAAAGTTCAAAGATGGACGAAAAAAATATTTTCTTCCCAACCGGGAATAAAGTGGCACTTTATTTCCTCATTATTGACTAATAATGTAGTACTTTATTCCCGGGGAATAAAGTAAAAAAAATGCCGATACAACATATAGAAACTCGTTTCGATAATAACCGTCAGCCAATTTCATTTAGGTATTAGTCAATAATAAGGGGAATAAAGTGCCACTTTATTCCCGGTTGGAAAGAAAATAATTTATTATTGACAAATAGAAAGTAAGAAATATTTTTAATAAATTAAATTGTTCCTGAACTATTTCGCGTTATTTGGGGTGCATTTAGGGTGTGAGGGAGGTGTTGAACCACTGAACATGCACTTGAATTCCTGGTTGAATACCGCTGACTTCTGACGCATGCTCAAAACCGCTTCAAGGTTATTTTCAAGACATAACACGCTGTCATAACTGTCAAAGTCAGCTGGTTGATGTTTTTGATTTAAATTTTGGTTCCTCCTAAACGAACGGGGCGCAATTATGGTGGAGGAAGTGAAGAAGAACTTGCACGAGCTCCTGTCTAAAGTGCACGGATTGTACTGTGTCGTTATATCGGACCGTGATGGAGTTCATTTGTTGAAAGTGTGTACGGACAAGGCCCCCGAACACGCCATGCGGCCCAGCTTCATATCAACATTTGGGCTAGCTGTGGACCAGGGAAGCAAGCTCGGCCTAGGAAAGACCTGTACTCTCATCTCCGTATATTCACAGTACCAAGTAATACAAATGAACAAACTGCCACTTATTATTACCTTTATTGCCAGCGAATCTTGTAATACTGGACACATTCTGGCGTTACAAAAACAGCTAGACCCGATAATTTCGAGTCTAACCCTCGCTGTTGTGGAGTCTTAATCATAAGTTAAAAAAAAATAATTTTAATATTGTATACCTACCTAATAGTTATTTAGTGTAAAAATGTTATGAACAAGTTAATAAAACATTTTGTATAAACGCTATTCTCTGACTAGAGTTATTGGGAAGTTATTGGTTACCAAGTGGTCATCTTGGAAAACTATTACTAGATTCACTTCAAATTCTGGAAAGTAAAGTTGTTAAAAACCAACTACCACTTGACATGAGAAATTACCAATCTTAAAGTTGGTGGTGGTCAGTGTGGGGCACGTGAAGAGTCTTGGAAAAATCATGTAAATCGGTATTTCCACATTTTGGGGAACATCACCATCCCCTATTTGAATATTTTGAATTTCTGTAGCTGAAGCAAACGAAACATCAATTTATAATTATCAAAATAAAGCCAGTGGAAACCTTCTCGAGCATATCCTTCAGCGCAACCGCACGTCTCCACTCTAACCAACTGGAGTTCCACTGAACGAATTGGGGCAGCACACCGCTCCAAAATCAAATACCCTGTAAAAGGTTTCGAGATATTGCAACAGGTCGAATTTAGTTGTCCCCTCAAATAAAAGTCTGGAGCGCCTCCGCCTCCCGAAGCTAAAGTAGTGGGACTCAATTTGAACTGAACAGGGCGGCGATTGTCTTTTGGGGGTGGTCCGAGACTTGGTGTACGTCCTGGCCAGTATTGCACAAGAAATTGTTGCGTTTTTAGTAAATCCTTGGAAAGGAACGAACGTTTAACCTCGCATCGCAGCGAGTAGCTAATATTGACATAGACTCCATGGTAGGTTTCATAGAGAGAGCGATTTGGTTTCGGCTTTAGAGGAACTTCGAACGGGATTTCGGTACGACCGGAGGGAAGGCGGCCCGGACCACTGACCTCACAAGTCGCCCCTATCAACTGTATCGGCTGGAATTGCTTGTATGTACCATCAAGTTGAGAAAATCAAATGAGTGTTACCTTCACAGAGTTGTAGAAGGCTTCAATAATGCCTACGTTTTTTGAGCTCAATTGGAGATTGACGCACCCTTCTGCCACTAACGTAATACCGTCGTGCTTCAAGTCCGAATTTGTCGATATTGAGACAACCCCTGTTATGTTTTCCTGGAATTAGTGTCCTTTTAGAGCTCCGAGAGGAGACTTGTCCTGTAGGTCTTACATCTTCCCTGTACACTTTATCAGCCCTTTTTAGTTTTATATCGAGAGACACGGACATATTTGGATTTTGATTTTTTATTCAAAAATTTATTCGGATTTGAGGTTAATGGTTGACGGAACCTTTGACACAACCCGCCAGCGCGGTAAAATTTAATTAATTATACATTATGATCCAAAATTCTGTCAGCTTTATTCGAAAATAAAGAAAAAATATACAAATGTGACCAATGATCTTACTTTCGTTACAAATCTATAAAACAATTTAAAGAATTTAAAATATGTACTGTAACTTTAGACACAAGAGAGTAGAGAGTGACATCGGTTTATTTTAGTGGTTTTATTTTGGTTATGTTCTATGTTGTCGGTCTGCAGCTATTGGTTATTCTGAGCTGTCCTGATTGGTTGCATGTGTGACGGATAGACTTAACCTAGAAACATAGTGTCAGAGTTAGTATTTTGCTGTTCGTTGTATTTGTGGTTTATTGAGGATTAAGGTTGTTTTAACAAGTGTTTGTAAAGGTGAAGTTAAAATTTATGTATAGAACACACCAAATATGAAGAAAAACAGAATTAGCTTTGGTAAGATAAGTGCCAATTTTGGTCAGAACTCCAACAAAATTGAACCCACTGGCAGTATCGGTACATTCGGCCCCCCGAAAGCGATAGAAGTGTTAGAAGACGACAGAGAGCACGAAGAAATAAAAGAAGTCATGGGTATCACTTCCTTTGGAAAAAAGGCAAAAAGCTTCGATATTAAGGCAAGTACACTATTTTAGGTCTGTTCTGTAATTGAGCATGGCCCGTTGAACAGATTTTAATTAATAATAATAATCAGGCATGTTAATGATCAATTTAATTGTGTACTAATACAATGCTACAAAATTAAAAAGTAAGAAAGATTGAACCTGAATATTAGTCATTTTCACTAATAATTGTTAAAATAGTTTTTTATTAAATGTTGCATAAGTCATATCCAGCTTTTAGTAACTTGTTAGTAGCACCTGCCAAGTACGGTGGTTATCGTAATGATTATCAGTATGGATGAATAAATACAAGAAAAAGCAATAGACTTATTTTTAGTAATTTTCAGGAAATGATTGCTCAAGTCAAAGCCACCGCCAAAGAAATCACAACCAAAAAAGAAACTCAACCAGAAGACGATGATACTGACGAGGATGATGATGATGATCTCATTGGGCCCCCAATTCCGTCAAACCTGGAGCCCTCAACTGTAGATGGAAAAAGGGCAAAGAAGAGGAACAGCAGTGATAGCGACAACAGCAAAAATAGTAGCGACAGCGAGGACAGCGATCACGAAGACGCATCTGAAGCCCGCAGACTTTTTATTCCTTGTTCTCATGAAACTACCATGACTCACGGTAGTAAAGCCGTCACTGCCATTTGCGTTGATCCCAGTGGAGCAAGACTGGCGTCAGGTTCCGTGGATTATGACGTGAGTTTCTGGGATTTTGCTGGAATGGATTCCAACATGCGTAGCTTTCGAACGCTGCAACCTGCTGAGAATCACCCAATTCGCGGTCTTAGCTATTCGGGAACTGGAGATTTGCTTTTGGTTATTTCTGGCGCCAGTCAGGCCAAAGTCCTCAATCGCGACGGTTTTGAAAAACTCGAAACTGTAAAGGGTGACATGTATATTACCGATCAAGCGAGAACTAAAGGGCATACAGCTGGACTATTAGCTGGCGCTTGGAATCCTATGATTAAGGAAGAATTTTTGACAACTAGCGCTGACGGTACTGTTCGGACTTGGGACTTTTATGAAGGTGGCAAGAATCACAAGAACATCATCAAATGCCGGGCACAAAACGGCCTGAAAGTCTCTCCTACCTCAGTTAGTTACGGGAAAGATGGCAGAGTGATTGGTTGTGGTTGTGCCGATGGATCGCTTCAATTGTGGGATTTTAGAAAGAGTTCAGTAGCGCCGGCCAGTCAGCTGCGAAAAGCACATTTGCCCGGTGAAGTGACCAGTATTAACTTTTCACATGTTGGCGATAAATTGTTAACGAGAAGCTTAGACGAAACCATGAAGCTCTGGGATATTAGGAACTTTAAGAAAAGTCTGCAAGAAGTCGGAGATCTGTTTACGAGATATGACACAACAGACGCCATTTTCAGCCCCAATGACGGAGTCGTAGCCACAGCACTTTCCCTCAATAAAGGTGAGTACATACTTTAATTTCGTGACGCCATGTTAATGTTTTACCGCCACCTGGTTACTTTTTGTGCTGCCCTCGTATACTTGTCGCAAAAATGTAGGGGTGTGAAACTAATATTTACTTATTATTGCAGGAGAGACCGATGGGGTAGTTTTGTTTTATGACACATTGAACTTCAACCTGATCCGCAAAATGCACATCACCAATTCTCACACAATCAAGTTATTCTGGCACCCGAAACTCAACCAGATCTTCGTGGGCACCGGTAACGGTTTGGTGAAATGTTACTACGACGATAAACGCAGTTTGCGGGGGGCGACACTGTGTGCAGTCAAAGTTCACAGAAAGACGCAACAATCTGAAGTTGTTAGTACGCAACTTCAAATCATCACCCCTCACGCTCTTCCATTGTTTCGGCAAGAACGCCGAAAAACCAACAAGAAACAAATGGAAAAGGATCGTTTGGATCCTGTGAAATCCCGTCGGCCTGATTTGCCAATCACTTCTGGACAGGGCGGACGCGTAGCTTCGAGCGGGGGCACTTTAAGTAGTTATGTGATCAGAAATTTGGGGTTGAGCAAGCGCGTTGAAGACAACCAGGATCCGCGAGAAGCTATATTAAAGTATGCCAAGGATGCAGCGGAGAATCCTTATTGGATCACGCCGGCTTACGCCAAAACGCAACCGGATGTAAAGGAAGTGGAGGAGCCTCCACCGAAAAAGAAGAAGTAAATTAAACTAAGTTAAACTATGTACATATTATATACTATTAATAATAATAAATACCTAATAATAAATGAATTTATTGCGTTATAATTGTTACAAATCACAATATCTGACAATACCAAGTGTTTCAACGAGAACCGCCGGTGCCAAATTGCGTATTTCCAATTAAGTTAAAAATTTGAAATTTGGCAGAAATAAACTTTAATGAATGCGCTACAATGTGGCATAATTGTTTGGTCCATAATTAGCTCCCTGCGCCGTCAGGACGCCATAAAGTGCTTTTTCAGAAAATTTCAATATATTTTTTCATTATTATTATGTTCGTTATACCGCCAGGTATACGTTCCTGTTAAAAATTTGAAATTTGTAGTTGAAGTATTGCTAATTGTGTTTTTAAGAAGTTCGCGGGATTTTGACGAATTTATGACACGACTTCTTTATTGAAGCAGTCAAATTTCATGACAAAGACCGATTAAACGGCTCGGTTATTTATGACTTAAAAGCGGTACCTACTCGAAGATCTTTGCAGTACAGAGACCATCATAAAATCTAATGTGGTTAGTCAACCATTTTGGTTGACACCTTATCTTCTTCTGATTTTTTGTGCTTTTCTGTTTACCATTAAAAATCAGGGTGTTTTTCCTTAAAATTTTAGACTTTTTGAACTACCTTGAAAATCGGGGGTGTTTTTCCTTAAAAAGGGCAGTGTGCTATGGGGGCCCACTTACTACTGCTATGCCACAACTTATTGTCGAGCAGCACCGCGTTGTCTAAAATACGCTGAAAATTATTTAAAATCAACTTGTAACAAATTAAAAGAAACCCCAGCTAAATTTGCAAATTGTGAAGGTAATCACCAAGCCAACAATGTAAACTGTCCCGTTTATTTAGCAAAACTCAAGAAATTTGAAGAAGCACAGAAGGAAAAGGACAAGAAATCATCTGCACCCATCATAAACAACAGTAAAAGTTTCCTTTCACTAAAACCATCAGGCGCAGTCACCATAAACACCTCTTTCAATTCAACGCAGCAACCACAATCCCAAGTCCCAAGGGTCCTTTGGAATAACCCACTTACCAGCTGTCAGACAACCATTCTAAAAGCAACAAAAGAGTTAAACGCGTTAGTAGAATCAGCTAATGAACCTGCAGAAAGGTTCCAAATTTTCGCCAATTTTAACTTTTTGGCTTATGGCATTTGAACTGGAACGCAATGCTAAACGGTTTCCAAGATGTCTTCCGCAATTATGTATTTGAAGCGCGAGGTCTATAGCTTAGTGTATTTGTCTCATCGAGTTTAATAGCGTGATCTATCTGAATTTTCTTACAACTGTTAATATTTTTAATTAGAGCCAAAAAAGACTGAAATACAAAATTCTAATTTCAGTTCTATTTGTAGAAAGAATTGAAATAAATTACACAATTTTATAGAGTTTATCGAGCAAATGGGCCGTCAGTATCTGGATTTTCTTTAATATCATTTGTTTGTTTATTATAAGTAATTAACTATTTCAAAGTTAGACAACCAAAGAGGCACCTGAGTCACTAAACTCAGCTGATGTTCCATGATTTATGATGGGGTGACAAAGGGTCTCGAGTGACCCATTGTCAAATAATAGGAGTAACCATAAGTACGTTTAAGCCTCTCTCTCTCGAGAAAGATCCCTACAAAATTACGTCTTTCTGTCCACAGGCAACAGGCAAGTGGTTCTCATACAAATAAAAAAAAATAATTTTAATTTCACAAATATTGTCATTGTCAAAATTATACAAAGCTAAATTATTGTTAATAAATGAATTATTTATCAACCGGACTTTACGTTTTATCAAAGGATTTTTTTATAAAAAAAAAAACAATAAATCCACAGAGGGTTCACACTCAATGTCCAAAAAAGAAAAAAGAAACTCCACAAATAGAAGGAGAGTTCACACGCTAATAAAAAAAATTGTCAAACGGACTTAACGTTTAGATCGCAGGATATTTGATTTAAAATCCACAGACAGAGGCTTTCGCTGACCAAGATGTATTTTGATAGGATACAAATTATTTTAGGTTTGCCTACAAATTAAAATACTTCACTAGGCTTCAAACTACGGACCAATCGAGTTTTGAAAAATTTTGGATCTATAATTTCAGGTAAAAGAGCTTTCATATAAAAATTGTCCAACTTAGCAATCATTAAGGAACAAAAATTGTTGTCCTTTTATATTATTTATAAATACCCTGATTGGTAAACACAACAAAATAACAATACTTTTGTTTTGTAATATGTAGCTGCCCTCGGATTTAGTACATATACCTACCTATGTACTAAATCCAAAGGCAGAAATCCAATACACAGAAATCGGTCCCCAGAGCTTCAGGTACTTTCTTCGAAGAAACGTTACTACAATGGTTATTAGCCGTTTTGTTAAAACCTACCGTTCCGATATAATCTCTCTTTTATGACCCTGTCAGAACCGAAGGAATCGTTAAGGTGCCTATACCTGAAATTTTGTAGCTACTACCAACATTGAAATAAGACTTCTGCGCATTTTGTTGCGCATTTTCTTACCAAATATAAAACTTGTTCAATCTTTTTTGGTCAGTTTTATTTAGCCGGTTCAAGTGATTGGTTAGTTTTTGTTGTAATTTTCGAGGAAGAACTGCTGGACTGCCGCAAAATTACAGCTCTTGGTAACTTGTTAGTAGCGCCTGTCTAATAGGGTGGTTATCCTAACGATTATCAGTAAGATGAATAAATACAAGAAAATGCAGTAGACTTATTTTTACTAATTTTCAGAAAATGAACGAAGATGGTGACCTGATTGGGCCCCCAATCCCGTCAAAAATTAACGACAGCGAGGACAGCCAGGACCGCAAATTTATTCCTTCCCAGGAAATTATCTTGAGGCACGGTCAGAAAGCCGTCACTGCCATGTGCATTGATCCAAGTGGGTCAAGATTGGCGGCAGGTTCCGTAAACCATGAAGTGAGCTTCTGGGATTTTGCTGGAATGGATTCCAACATGCGCAGTTTTCGCACCCTGCAACCTGCTGAGTATCATCCAATTCGAGGTCTCAGCTATTCGGGAACTGGTGATTTGCTTCTGGTTATTTCCGGCGCCAGTCAGGCCAAAGTACTCAATCGCGATGGTTTTGAAAAACTCGAAACTGTAAAAGGTGACATGTATATTACCGATCAAGCGAGAACTAAAGGGCATACAGCTGGACTGCGCTTGGAATCCTATGATTAAGGAAGAATTTTTGACAACTAGCGCTGACGGTACTGTTCGGACTTGGGACTTTTATGAAGGTGGCAAGAATCACAAGAACATCATCAAATGCCGGGCACAAAACGGCCTGAAAGTCTCTCCTACCTCAGTTACTTACGGAAAAGATGGCAGAGTGATTGGTTGTGGTTGTGTCGATGGATCGCTTCAGTTGTGGGATTTTAGAAAGAGTTCAGTAACGCCGGCCAGTCAGCTGCGAAAAGCACATTTGCCCGGTGAAGTGACCAGTATTAACTTTTCACATGTTGGCGATAAATTGTTAACGAGAAGCTTAGACGAAACCATGAAGCTCTGGGATATTAGGAACTTCAAGAAGAGTCTGCAAGAAGTGGGAGATCTGTTCACGAGATATGACACAACAGACGCAATTTTCAGCCCCAATGACGGAGTTGTAGCCACAGCACTTTCTCTCAATAAAGGTGAGTACTTTAATTTCGTGACGTCATGTTAATGTTTTACCGCCACCTGGTTACTTTTTGTGCTGCCCTCGTATACTTGTCGGAAAAATTTAGGGGTGTAAAACTAATATTTACTTATTATTGCAGGAGAGACCGATGGGGTAGTTTTGTTTTATGACACATTGAACTTCAACCTGATCCGCAAAATGCAAATCACCAATTCTCACACAATCAAGTTATTCTGGCACCCGAAACTCAACCAGATCTTCGTGGGCACCGGTAACGGTTTGGTGAAATGTTACTACGACGATAAACGCAGTTTGCGGGGGGCGACACTGTGTGCAGCCAAAGTTCACAGAAAGACGCAACAATCTGAAGTTGTTAGTACGCAACTTCAAATTATCACCCCTCACGCTCTTCCATTGTTTCGGCAAGAACGCCGAAAAACCAACAAGAAACAAATGGAAAAGGATCGTTTGGATCCTGTGAAATCCCATCGGCCTGATTTACCAATCACTTCTGGACAGGGCGGGCGCGTAGCTTCGGGCGGGGGCACTTTAAGTAGTTATGTGATCAGAAATTTGGGGTTGAGCAAGCGCGTTGAAGACAACCAGGATCCGCGAGAGGCTATATTAAAATATGCCAAGGATGCGGCGGAGAATCCTTATTGGATCACGCCCGCTTACGCCAAAACACAACCGGATGTAAAGGAAGTGGAGGAGCCTCCACTGAAAAAGAAGAAGTAAATTAAATTAAACTATGTACATATTGTATAGTATTATTAATAAAATTGTATAATATTATTAATAATAAATGAATTTATTGCGATATAATTGTTACAAATTACAATATCTGACAATATGCCTTTGGATCCTGTGAAGTCGCGTCAGCCCAATTTTCAAATCGCAGGGCGGGTGAGCTTAGCCCCGAGTGGGGGCTACGTCATTAGAAATTTAGAATTGAGTAAGGAAGTTAAAGAGGATACAGATCTAGAAAAGCTATTTTGGATTATGCCAAGAATGCGGCAGAAAACCCTTATTGAGTAACGCCTGCTTACGCCACAACACTTAAAAAACAAAACTAATCACTATCATCTGAATCGCGTAACTTATTTAATATACTAGTAATATACTTTTCTTCTGAAATCCATCTATCATGCTTCTCGATTAGCTTATTTAATTTAGTTTTTATTTCTTCTAATTTACTATCTGCTTCTGCTTCACCCTTTTTAGCAACTTCCAACCTTTTCTTAAGAGACACTATGAGATTTTCTTTTTCTTTCTGCTCCTCCTCATTACTATCACCACCACCGACACTTTGTTGGCTGCAACCAACCGCCAACTTGTCCATGTTTTTTCCTAAAGTTTCTGACTGCTCACCAATCTCTTGAGAGGTATGAGGATGAAAAGGCGATGTTGACAGTCGTTTTGATGGCCCAGCTGTGAATAACGACGAGGTCGTTTCTGACGAAATTCTTTTCTTAGATGGTGAATCTGTTTGATGGGAAGGTGATGGACAGGTCACATCCGCCATCTCTCCCTCATCTTCACGATTAGTTACTTGGGCAGTCGTAGTATTGCTTAATAGATCCATCTAAGCTTAATAGATAGAGAAACCAAATTAAACAAATTATTCATAATTTGTTAAAAAAAACTACAGTTAACGTAATATCCTCGAGAATATTTATTGGGCAAATTAAGCAAACTTTCAAACCAGATGAGCAAATTCAAGATCAGATAAGTATAAAACTATTATTGGTCCATTGGGATAATCCAAATTAGTTAAGTCGATCGATTACGTCTGTTAGTTCCTCCCAGAGGGCGGGGATCATACAAACGAAGTTGTCTCTATTATTGAAGAACTACGTGAAGCTCACATTATAGCCTAAACCAGTGATTCTCAACCGGTGTGTCGCGACACATTGGTGTGTCGTGGAAGGTCCTTAGGTGTGTCGCGTCGTCAGTAACTTTTATAAAAGAAAAACAACAAAAATTGCTGGCTTCCCCAATTTTCAAATTTAAAACATTTTATTTTTACTTTGCATATTGCGTCTTCATTCGAATTGTATAAGTATTAAGCATATAAAATAAAACAATTTTTGGTAGTGTGTCGCGTATAATTAAAAGTCTCCAGAAGGTGTCGCCGTTGATAAAAGGTTGAGAACCACTGGCCTAAACCATCATGATTCTCCATAAATTTTGTAGACATTTGAATCAACAAAATGTTGTATAAATAATATTATAGTCAATAAACAATGTATTATAACGTATTATTTTTTTCTAACCCCTTTAAACCCCCTTCTAACCGCTTCAAAAGTGATTTTATTAAAGCCGCGCATGCGCAAAACTAAAATCCGGGAAAAATTCCAGGAATCGAGGGACTCAGGAGAGCTTCAGGGGAGGGATGTTGGGGGTTAGGCAAAAATCGAGGGGACTTCAAGGGTTTTTAGGAAGTGGGTGACCCTAGGGGTTTGCCCCCCACTGTGGAAAAGGATAATTTGGATCTTGTAAAATCGGGTCGGCCCGACTTACATACCAATCACAGGCACAGGAGTGCTGACTAAACGAGTTGAAGACGATCCAGCAGTGGAATTCGCTGTTAGCCTCAAAAAAGTTTACCGTGACCTTCCAGTGTTGTTCTCTTGCTCTGAAAGTTTTTAAATCTATTAAAATTGTATCTTGTTGATATTTTCTTTTATTATACGTACAGTTTTCACGTCTCTAGTGGCCTCTGGTTTTCACTATTACTACGTTTGTCAACCTTCCGCCACGCTAGTTATATTTTTTTCACTGATTCACTACGTAACTAACTGTAAATGACCACAAAATGACAGAAGCTAGAAATCACAAAATCACCAACCAATTACAAAAGCAATATTATTAATTTATTTAAAACGCAGGCTTTAAAGAAAACTCAAAAATACGTTAATTTACCTTTGCCCCAAGTGATCTCAAAAATCCCTAAAATCGGGATATATTCCTCAAGATGGCAACACTGACTGACATTTTGACAGTTTTATGCGATTGTGGAGTTGTCAGAAAAATTCTACTATAGTAGTAGTATATAGTATTTATTCATTTAAAACAAATAAGCTCTTGGCATTATCTCTTAGTAATGGTAAACCATCAGCAATGATTATTTTGACTCACACACGGTTTAGGTGATTTCCAGCAAACACTTTTTTGGAACCTTATTTATTGAGGTAGTCTGGCGCACTCGGTAAAGTGGTTTTTAATTTCAGGACATTTTTTTTTAATATTAATAGGTCTAGAAAAAAAATAACACTGTTCAATATGTCTGAAGATTGATCACAGCATATTTATTTATAAATTTATTATTATATTTGCTAAACATACTGTGGATTGACCATCGTTTTCAAACAACTTCAGTTAAGTCGTTAAGTCATACAAAACGTGACGTCACGGTTCCCTGTTTGATGGAATGTAAAGCAATCCCACTTTGAGAACTACACGTAGGACATCACTTCAACAAAATCAGTTAAGCCACTGATAGAAATTATTTGCGCAGCTTTTTGATGATGTATGTGTAGTTCTCAGTGGGATTGCTCTTGGGTACAACCTTGTTGGGCGCGCACCCGGTCAAAACAGTACTTTTAGGACAAAAATCAGCGCGTAACGCCACAGTTTACAAATTTTAATAATAATTTATCCGAATTTCTTTCCATTATCAACTTATTTAATATAATATATTCTCAACGTTACAAAATTTCACACAACTTCCAAGGGTAAAAGGCTGTTCTAACTAATAAGTTATGTTTACATAAAATACAAATAATAGCCACAAAAACAACATAAAATAATTACAAAATTAAAAGAACCATGTGGTTTAGTAAGTAAACTTTATTGTGGTTGCTGAGAACAGTGAAAATTTTCTTGAAGATTGACCACAATTATTATCACTCCTTACAAACCCACCAGTCTTTTTCATACCCCTCATGAACATGGTCTAGTAAAGCTTTCCGTCTGCCATCACAGTATCTGTATTTGTCTTGCACCTTCTGCTTGATATCAACTAAATTTTCCTGCGTAATATCCCTCTCCAAGTATTCACTCAACAGCTCCGTGGCCCTCTCCAGATCTTTCTGATTATCTTCAAATATCACAGACTGGTTATTTTTCCTTAAGTAGAACGCAAAAACGTAAGTGTACATCAAGGTTTGTCTACATTTGCACAAAATATCAACAGCTTTCTTCAAAAATTGCACTTCTATCCAACTCATGTTATGATGTTGCATCTCCTCCATCTTTTCCTTAATGGCAGAATACAATTTATGTTCGAATTTTAAAGATTGCATATGATTCATGTACCGATTACAATAAAACAAATAGCGTTGGAGAACAGCGCGAGATTTTTCTTGCGCATCTCGGGCCGCTTTAGCGTCATCCTCGTCGTATTTGTTACAGTTGTACCACGAGCTGCCGTGGGGCTCCCACGAACCCAGACACACCCAACAAAAGTCCGCCTTGCAACTTTGGTTCTTACAAACCATATGGTTGCACCCTCCATCCTTCTCGATCGTGGCGTTACATTTAGGACATTCCTTGGTGTTGGCCGATATCCAGTTGGACGTTTCCGAGTCGTCGTCGCACTTCTTGATCCATCGCTTCAGCAAATTGCACTTGACAGGGTCGTGCCAATTTTCGCCGCAAGCGAAACAAAATACGTGACCGCACGAACACGCCACCGGCTTCGAGTCAACGTACGCCACCTGCAAACAAACCAGTCATCAGCCAATTTAAATTACGTATCGAGGGCCGAAAGTGAGTTTCCGAGTTTTTCGCCCAAGGGTGTAATTTTCTTTCGGCCCGCTGTTTGTAAAAGATTTTACGCACAACTAGACGCATTATTAATTCACATCATTTAATATTTAAATAATAAAATTAAGTATGCCTAAGTGGGGGTGGGGTCCATTGAACCCCTCACCCTCAACCAAAAATCCAGAAGTGGCGAGTGCCAAGAACCGAGCATTAGTTACTATGCAATTACCTAACTCCAAGCTGGACGCAAAGTATACTTTACAGCCCGGCGGGCTGTAACAGTAATTTACGTGTAAGTAAAAGTTTATTCCCGCGGACAAAGTTTGAGTTTATTCGCCCAAGAATGTAATTTGCTTTCGGCCCGAGAACTGAACACCTGAATCAAAATAACGTTATTTGTTCCAAATAAATGAATCTTTAAATAAAAGCGGTAGTGTGTGATAGAAACGTTGGTTCGTCAAGGTGACATGCGCGGGCCTTTTGTCTGTTTTACGGCCCGGCGGGCTGTAAAGTAGACAAAAGACCTGATATTTATAAACTAGTTGTAAAGTTAGGGTAAAAAATAGCAGATTACTTTTATGGCGTAGTTGCAGTCGGGGCTGGGGCACCACCGCAGCAGCCGGTTGCACTCGATGAAGCTGTTGGTTATGAGATGCTGGTACTTGATTTTGACCCGCACTTCCTTAACGAGCCGCATCACCGTTTGATCATCGACTAGAATGGGGCAATTGTGAGCGGCGCAAGCTATGGTTTGTCCCACCCCTTCTTCGACGATTTTAGTGGTGAGATACTCGTTCCAGCAGTGGAGACAAAATCGATGTCCGCACTCCAGTCCTGTCATTTGCCCAGACGGTAGTATCATGAAACAGATGTCGCATTCTTCGCTGCCGTGGGATTTTCGCGAAACTCTCGGTTTGGGTAGAATGGGAACGTTTTTGAACGGGTTCACGACGTTGGCTTCCTTGAAAAGTTCCGCTTGATCCCCATCAAAAAAGCGCTCCATTAGTTTTTCTTTGTCCCATTTGAAGTAATTGAGGAGTATTCGCGTTGTCGTCGATGGCAACTGTAGAACGTTATTGACCTCGTTGATGCAGTCCGACATGTGGGTGACGATGTCGTTGGTGGAAAGAACTTCGTATTGGTAGTCTTCATCGTAACTTTGAAGTTCTCGCGTTGAAGTAGTGCCTACTTCTATGTTGAAATCGACGTCGTCACCGCTGGTTTCGTTGCCGGAATCGTCGTATAAACTGTCGTCGTCCACATCCATCTTCTTGGTGGGATCCGAAACGGCTCTGGGAACCAATAACGTATTTATTGTCACTGTCTAATTTTGACAAAGATCCAAATGTTTAGCCTTGGTCGACACCAGCTCACCTCGAGTTAAGTAACATGACCGAAAAGAAGCTGGGCAAGGACTGAACATTCCTGAGAAACCACCAAATAGTGCCAATGTTTACCCACCTTATCAAGAGTTTCCGTTAGCGCAGTTAGGTCCACAAGCTTGTTCTTGGACGTTACCACACTTAATTTAATGAGTTAGTTTATTTAATAATTGCGTAGGGGTTACGAAACGCAACTTTCAATGTTTTGGTTGAATAAAACCTTGAATGTAAATACGCAAGTTAACCTAAAAATTACGTTTTTTACACCCACATTTCGCAGCTAACGAGCTAGTTGTGACTCGACTGCCCATCCATCGCCCATTAACATTAAGAACTAACGAGTACCAGAGATAACAGAGTACTTAGGTATTTATATAGCATTTCTGTACCTAATGACGTTGAATTTTTGGACAGTCCGATGGACATTTGGGTGGCCGCAATGGTCAAGTCTTTAATTTTAAAGTGGCCATTTATGGTTTTTTACAAAAATCCACGTTCTTACAGACATAAAAACCACTTGAGTAACTGAAACTGAAATTAACTGACTGAAAGTATACTGACTACTGAAAATAAAACTGAAACCTGTGTCTCTGTGACATGTCTGTGACTGAAACCGCTGAAACCCAAACCAGTGTTGCCAATTGCTATAATTAAAAATAAATACAGCTAAATGTAAAAGATTTCTCTATCACGTGCAAGTCAATTCCAAAAGGGAACGCTTTACAAAAATTTATCAAAAAATTAAGCAAGAATTACCTAAAATGAAAAATGTGCTTTGCGAGTTTCTACCAAAAATAGATCGAGTTTGGAAATATCGAATTTTGAAAGAAAAACCCTTTATATAGAAGAGCCGATTTCGATTCGGAAGGGACCGAACCTCTGAGAAGGTGAGAAACCCCCATATCTATCCCCCCCAGTCTCCCCACTGACTTTTTGAGAGCCACTGAATCATTTTTGTCTTGTAATGCCAAGATTTGCCGCAATAGCGCTACAAGCAACTGTTTCTGACTTTCTGAACAGACAATGACAAACCAAATGACGTGAGGAGGAGAGTCAAAGTGAGGTTAATGATCTTTACAAGTTGTTTCTTCAAATTCAAATTAACCTGAGCAGAGATGGCCTCTTCTTTGGAAAACCTGGAAACGCAACTCGAGATGTTCATCGAGAACGTCCGCCAAATCCACATTATCGTCAGCGACTTCCAGCCCCAGAGCCAGAACGTCCTCAATCAAAAATTGTGAGTTTTTAACCTAAAAATTGCGCAACTACTTATATTTTTCCAGGCAAGCCTTAGTGCACGGTTTGCAAGAAGTGGACAAGCTGAAGTCTCAAGTTCAAGAAGTGCATGTTCCTTTGGAAGTCTTTGAGTAAGTTTTGTTACTTTTACTTGATTTTTTCCAATTCGAAGTTTTAGCTACATTGACCAAGGCCGAAATCCACAATTGTACACCAAAGATTGTATTGAAAAAGCTCTCGCTAAAAACGAACACGTCAAAGGTAAAATTGACGCGTACCGCAAATTTAAAGCAAATATGTTGCTGGAACTCAGTAGGACTTTTCCAAATGAACTGAGTAAATATAGGGCAATTCGAGGGGATGAATAATGTGCGGTCGTATTTTTAAGTATATTTTTATTTGAGAACAATAGAAACTTAAGTTATGTAACTGTATAAACCATTTGAATAAAAATGCTGTTATTTTAGGGCAAAGTATTGATCATGTGTTTGTAAAAGTTTTATGTTTTCTTCAAATTTATTCCTTTCCTGCAGGATAATAGCGATAAAACCGTCAGATACATTATCCCTGATCATTAAATTTGGATCATCAATTATTTCACTGTTAATTTCTAGAAGTTTGCCATATATTCCAGCAGGGACTGGATATGAAACTCCATCTTCAGTGTGAATGTAGCATAAAATGGCATCTGGCACCAAACATTGTGCCCCTTTCTTGCCCTTTCCTGAACAAGTATTTTCCAATCTGTTGATTTTCTTATTAATTTTAAAGTTCAATCCTACGATCTTTTGATTTTTCTGAAATATGGAGTGTTTGTCAGATAGGTAAACCACGGATACTCTATTGGTGTGAACTCTGATGCAGGTGTCGAAATTCTGACTAACTGTACTAAGTTTGGTACAGTAGTATGCTTCATAGTATCTTTTGTGAACAGGCTGAAAGCTATTAATGTAGGACTGCGAAATGCTATCCACAATCGAGGGAACATCCAATTCTTCCGAATTATCCTCCATACACCCTGCATCGGAATGTTGTACGTTCTGGAATAAATGCAAGATTAGCTTTCCTTCAAAGGTATTTGAATATCTTACTGATTTATCATCAACCTCCAGTACTTCTACTGCACTCACTGGTTCCTCCTTACATGGAACTTCCTAAACGAAAATCATTAGAAGAATATAATTTAATGGAAAGTTGAAGTGCGCTACCTCTTCCTTAACTGCTTCATCCATTTCCTCGTAGTTTTTCACGTAAAAAGTACAGTAACTCTAGTCTTCCCAACTTGTTTCTTTTCAAGAAAATGAGGTTATGTTAGCAATTTATTCAATTACAGATTCCTTTTTTGTCGTTTGTTTTATAAGAAGACTGGGAGAGGCACGACGTTCTGCTTCGGCAACCTCCGAAAGATGGCGCTGTCTAACAGTGTACTTCTTTACTAGATGACAATGTTTTAGGCTATATGGTATGTTTAGTCAATACTATGAGTACTTTAAAATATTTTTGGTCAACATTTAAAGGAATGAAGCGCTAAAAATTATAGTAACAGCAGAGTTTTTATCAAATATTATCTTTAACAATTCAAATAGAATTTAGTGCTTGCTGCACTATAAAAAGCAGTAAAAATGAGCTATCTAGTAATACTTTTATACTGGGTAGGCCATCATATAAATATGCACACATCTTCCACTTTATTTAATAGTGTAATTGTCTCATCAGACACCAAATAAAACAGCGACTGCTGAAACAAGTCACAAAAATTACCACCAAAGTCTGCATTTCAAGCAGTGATATGGCTTTATTCTTTCCGCTTCCATTAAGTTCTTGTGTTAATTGGTCAATTGGTTACTTAAATAATCAAAGTAAAACAAATTATTAAAGTTACAAATTTATTGGCTGTTGCACCTTACAAAATTGATGACCAAATTCACATTCAAAAATCCTGATTACCCCATCGTATCTGCAAAAAAATTTGATTAGTACACACGTTAAATGTTAGAATACTTCTCACATCTGTTCTCGCCTTCAACTTCCTGTCAATCAGCCCACTCAAAGTCTCAGATCGCACTGACAAAGTATCAATCTTCTCGATGAGTTGTTGGTAGGGCGACAGTGGTTGGGCCCCCATAACCACGTGACCCAACTTGGAATCGATTTTGGCATCCAATCGGGCATTCCTAATTAGATTAACGATCCAACACTCTGCTTCTTCCGGATTCATGTTCAACTTCTCGGCCAACATACTAATACTGATGCATTGGTGAATTCGGCAGAAAGTTTCGAAAATCATCAGACGAGCATTTTCGACGAATTCGTCAAGACACGAAATTAAAAAGAAATCGTTAAACAGAACCGATTGGCACTCTTGCAATTTCTGCCTAGCGCCATCAAAATCAAAATTGACGTACAAATGTTCGACAAATTCGGTGATAGGGTCACGATAAGTGTAACTTTCCTGTTGGATGACTTTAACTAGATCTTTAAGGGCCGAGCGACGCACTCTGTTGATGATCACTGCAGTGGCCAAGTATCTCAATATGTGAGGACACATTGTTTGGATCGCGTTAAGATAGTGGGGGCGGTAGAGGAACATCTCAATGATTAATTCTCTACCCATCGCGTGGTTAAAAAAGACAAATAATGACCAATGAATTAACCAGGTGCGTTGGTGCAGAAGCTGCAAGCTGTTGCCGCCAAATTGGTTGGGATTGGAATCAATGTATTCTCGCAATTTGTTCAAATCTTCCAAAGCAGAATCCCAGTTCTGCACCAGAATTTCTGACGCAAACTTGCCCCAAAGCACGCTCAAATAATTCTTGTCATTTGGGGGCAACACTAACATGCAAAAGTATAAATATGACGTTGAGACCGAATAATTCCCGCATTCATACCGGTATTTTGCGAGTTTATGCAGCGACTCAATCATCTCAATGTCAAACTGCAAGGAAATTGGACCAAATTAATACCTAGACACTTGTGGCTCTGAAGGCTTACTTTGTAGTCTTTGGACAAAAAGTTGATCAAAGTTTTCGAATCTCTCATGTTCTCCATATTCTTCATGACCTCGTCGTCGGCCATAATATGCAGAATTGGCTCGACCTCTTGTTGCAATTGTTGTAGTTGGGCTACGACATGAACGCGGCGTTGGATCAGATCATCGGGGACCTCATCATTCGGATAGAGCTGTTTTCTGATGTCAATGGCATAATCGATCATGTTCGTTTTGCTCAGAATATCTAATTTCACCTTCAACAACTTGGTTTCGTTGTAAATCTAGAGAAAAATGTAATTGTGGCGTGCTGACGTTCATAACCTCAAAAGTACAAACCCCTTTAGCGGATTGAAACTCGAGTAGAGGGAACACCAAGTGGCGGTCCAGATACTGCCCCATCGTCGAAGTTAAATCGAATTGCGCCATATCGGCTACTTTTTGTAAAAATTGCGATTTACGAAAATCAAAATGCACTTACATATGGCACGTGGCCACGCCTCTACTAGAGTAATCAAGAAGCTAGAGGCCAATCGTCATTGGCAATTTGAGAGACCGGTCACCGATTCGCTGCGGAAAAAGCGCCAAAGTCAAACTACTCGCCGATTTAATATTGAAAAATGCAATAATAAAGTAAAAATAAATAAAACAGACAGTTTTAATGCTTCATATCTCTTACAAATTTAACAATTCAACATATATGTTACGTTTACACATCGTTTTCATTGTCCTATGTAATTGTCGATTGGTTCATATTTCCATTCTGTTTCCTTCAAGTAGTCCAAGTTTTTCCTAAGGCCCTGGACTCTGTTCTTGTGCATGTCTTGCAAACTTTGAGTCACTTTCGTTCTAACTTCGTAAAATCTTGCAGACCTGACAGCGCCAAGAGTGTTGTTTTCAGTCTTTTCTTCCGGCGTCGGCGGTATCAACAATATAGCTTTCGGAACGCCGGAACCAGACATTTTTCCTAAATTAATCTATTTACAATTTTCCACAACTCTCCCACTAACCTAAAATAATGTTTACAATAATTTAAAAGGTTTCGTTTGATAGTTGTTTGACAGCCAATTTTTTTTGTTGAGATCAATGAAGTTGACAGGCAATGTTGCCAGTAGTATGAAACTGAACCATTCGCGAGAACGGCAAGAAAACTCCCAAACTAATTAAAGAAAATATCACAAACGAGTTTCTAGAGGTCATTTTTACGAAAGTTGTTGCATTCGTGTCATTCTTCTCGAATTTCCGCACAATTTACGTTCGACTTTGGGTGCGTCACGTTGGCAGCTCTGCTTCGTGCATTACAAATTTGCTGTTTGTTAAAAATTATTTGCGCCAGTCAGTGAAATGTGATTGTTGCTTGTTGTTGCTTAGACCTTGGCTTCAGGAAATAGCGTAAGATGAAAACGCGTACGTGAATTAAACCAGTTTCGCGGCGAATTTGCGTTCAAATAACACCATGACGAGTATGGACATCAAAAACGAGGAGCCCAGCCGCAGTAGAGTGCTGTTAGAAGAAACTTTCTATGTCTTGACGAAGAAAAACTGCGTGTTTCGTGTCCGTTTAACCGGAAATGGCCTCTGTTTGATTAAAGAAAGTGAAAACAGCATCAAGGAGCAGGTAATTCCGATACAAGACATCATTGGATGTAGGTGTTTGAGGAGCAAGAAGCAAACCAGAGCCTGTGCTTGCCAGTCAATACCACGCACTAACCACCTCAAAGTTGTCGAGGAAAACTCGGGAGATTTAGACGACACAGACGTGAGTGCTTACCTTTACATTTACGCATACATTTTGATTAACAACAAAGGTGCAAGTACGAAAAGAGAACGCACAATTATCACGCTTCGGTTTCGGTCTTTTGACAAATACGAAGACAACAATAAAGAGGCCCAGCGGTGGAGGACGATAATTAAGAAGTTGATTAAGGGCGAGAGCGTTTCCAGCACCCAAATTGCGGATTTTTCCGTGACGAACAAGTACAAGGAGAACAGGCGACTGTTGGTGTTGTGCAACCCAAAGAGCGGGCCTGGGAAAGGCCGAGTCATTTTCCAGCAGAAAGTGGTGCCGATTTTGCAAGAAGCGGAAATTCCTTATGACCTGCACATTACCAAGCACGCCAATTTTGCCAGGGAATTCATCAGAACGTGCAACATTTTCCAGTGGAGCGCAATTGTTGTGGTGAGTTATAAGCAATTTAAATTTAATTATAACCTTATTAGGAGGTGGTAATTACATGGGTGATTTGCTGTGCTGGCGATGGCTATTTTGAAAACTGGAAAAACAAAGCAGTGACCATGAACTAAGAAAACACGGTAATTGTTGCCTACTCAACAACACCTTGGGCCTGTTATGGTCTACCTGCTGTCATAAAAGAAAAATAAATCATCTTATAATATTTATATTTTTATCCTAAGCATATGGTGTTGTTTGTAATAATAATAATTTTTGGTAATCGCATGTTAGATTTAATCTGCCATAGATACCGTATTGTGCTGATTACATCGGTTTTAGATCGAATTTTTTTACTGAACTCCCCCAATCGTCAAGGTTTGTTGCATCATCTTTTTGACAAAATATTCTTGTTCTTGGGCAAAGAGCCGGCCGTCTTGGTTCTTGAATTGTGGATGCTTGGAAATGAACAAAGTTCTATTTTATTTGCAGTAACCACCCCAATCCGTAAGAGTTGTTCAGGAAACTGCGAATTTAAGTCTTCAGAAGAGTCAAATGTTCTACGTTAAGCATGCAATAGCGTTTATTGGGAAATGACAAGACGACGCTAGCTTGGGCAATCTTTCCACTACGTGATCCTTTTAGATACGTTCTTACTCTATTATTAAAATTAAAGGATATACGATGCAAGTAAATAGTGATTTCAAAATAGAGATAAAGGTTTATATTGCGAAATTTACCAATGTTTGTGTGACCATTGACTTCATTTGCTTGTTAACCAGGCTGTTTCTTTTCATACGTATCGCTTTTCGTCTTTTGTTTTTAGTATGCCAAATTAACTAACTATGAGAAAGACAAATAATGCCGGAAGTGTCGACTTCATCGGCTTTATGTCCCTCCTCACGTCAATAGAATTGTGAATGATGCTTTGATAATGTAGAGATTACATAAAGTTATTTATTGCATAGAACAATAAAATTCAATATTTGAAACTGTTGAGAATTCCAGGCGATTATATCTGAACACACCTACTCGTGATTACCGCGATTAGACATAGTGTACTAATTCAGTGGTAATAATTAATAGGTACAAGTTACTATCGTTGAGAGGACGGTTGGTAGGAAGGTTTGACAGAGAGAGATCAGGTGGACTGATGGGTCAGTCCAGACGGGCCTGGAGGTCCCGGGTTCAAACCCCCGGGCTGACGGCATCAGGTTCACATTTTTTCTCTGGTTAAACGGTATCATTTATCAGAAGTGGGATTCACCACGTGCTTGGTCTGCTTGGGTCATATAGTGGCAAGTATCGATTGGTGGTAGTAGTTAAGGGCCGATAACCCTCAAGGTGTGCCAGGGAGAACACAGCCGAGGATGGCTGTGGTTGTCAGAAATGGCCGAGCTGTTATAATCGTTGGTTAGACGATTGGGAACTCGAGAGAGTTGAGAGCGAGAGTGAACAGTAAGGAAGTACGTTGAGTCTCGCAGCACAGTGGTTAGTGCATCCCGAATTCGGCGAGGAGGGTTGTCGGGCTGTAGGTTCGAACCCCACAGAGTGATTCACATTTTTCTCTGGTTCAAAGGTGGTTATCAGGTACACTGGTGCTTTCCATTTGGTTCTATAAATCTTTTTTCTTAAAATTAATAATCACTATAATCTGCTAGATTGATGCTATGAAATAATATGTTGGTTATAGAAAGTCGAGAGTATATAAATTTTTAAACATATTTTGTTAAAATCTACTACATACAGCCAAGTATGACTGCACGTTACTCATGCTGTTTAGATAGTGCAGTAAATAGGCACTTGTAAAATTCTGATAACAATAGTTTTTTGGTACTTAACCTCCGAACAGAAATTGTTACGTGACCGTATCATCATGTGGCGTTATAATAATTTCAACCTGCCATAACTTTGAGGAATGTATGCTCTTGACAACGTGAAGCGTGAAGCCCAAAGTTGCAAGTTAGTTCTTCAAGACCTGCACAAGAAGCGAATCTATATTTAATATATTTTGTTTAGAGATTGATCCAATTTGATGTTTATTTTGATTCTTGTTCTTCTGAGTAACGCTAATAACCTTGTGTTATAATTTTGAGTCATAGGGATGACGTCGTTTGTGTAAGAGAAGAGGAAGGTTTTAAATGGGAACAAATATAATGCACACCAAATTAAACTATACATCCCTTGCACTGTCCACCAGAAAATTTAATGAGCATCAAAAAATCTAAATGAAACCCAAATTATTATACATCAGAAAATGAGAACGTCACCACTAAAATAACTATGCTGCGTATTGTTTTACCATTGCTTACATTTTAAATTCTATATGTCTATCAATTTTACTAAATGTTCACCAAATTTAGAACGTTGAAGTTACGCGTCCGCGCTGTACTTAATAAATATTCGTGCTATCCATTTATATTTAGTGTTTCTCAAAAAAACTATTTGTGCGTCAAATAATTATTCTATTACTCCAAAAATGAAATATGCTCGCGCATCTCTTCTTGCCGCTTGCGCTTCCAGACAAGAAGCACGCGAAAAAAGTTTTGTACAAGGTCAGTTCAGGGCGCTGTAATTATTTTTAAAAGCACGATTAGAAATTACCACTAAAAGAAGTTATACGTTTTACATAATGCAAGCCAATTACAGCAAAGCATTTATATATTACGGAAATCAATATCTTTTTTTGTGCAAACCACTTCTATTTTTACTCTTATTTTCCTTGCCCTAGCACATCTACATCTATAATTTTGCATAAAATTATTTACTATTTTCACAACATTTTATTGCTTGTGTATTTTTGATCAACAAATAGTATTTTTAACTGCTAAATAATATAAGAACACTGTCGAAAATTAAATATCTGGGTATTATGTTAGAATTAAAGGCGGAATAAAATTTGGTGAACATTTAGTATTTATGGTCAACAAAAGTTATTTTGGCGAACAAAATATATAAGAGTCCAGCATTATGTCAATATTTGGTTGTCGCTTTCAGATTATGTATTTTCTTAATTTTGATGAGCATTTAGTATTTTTGGGAAATAAAAGTATTTTTTGGTGGGTAAATTTGGTAGACTGTTAAATACGACCCGTTTTAAATTAGAGAAGTTCGTTCCGTGGCGTAGTAGATTGACGACCTAGGATATCGTTGGTTCGATTCCCGGTACGGTTCGACACTTTTTCTCTGGTTTAAAACCCTTCTTAACACTTGATTCTGGATTTACATAAGAAACTCAACGGAATTGGATATCATTAGAAACTATCAATTCTTATTCTGAAAATAAGCAAATTAAAGACCAAATCCGGACAAAAGCCAATTTCTGGAATCTCTAGTTGGCATGTGTTTCATTATTATATGCAGAAAATTTTTGGTACCTATTTTGGAACAACCAATAACAAATTTAAAGGTTGTCAGTAATTGGTCTACTTACATAGTTGTTGTTTGAGGCAGTAAGATTGCTTATCAATTTTTCGCATTACCCGTGTACTTAAAACAAGTATTTGAAGGTCATTGAGAAAGCGCAGCGGTATATTAAAGCTGAAATTTTACTAATAACGAAGATATCTCACCCTGTACATTTCGTTAAGAATTTGGCACGCAGCGTTTCGCCTGAAGGCCAGCAGCAATTGCAACAAAATTTAAAAGTTGAAGCGGCGTAGGTCTCCAAAATATTTTCTATGCGAGAAAATTTAATTTTCCGCTGTTTGCAGGTCGGCGGCGACGGCATCGTCTTCGAAGTGATCAACGGTCTCTTCGAGCGGTGGGACTGGTCGGAAGTGGCAAAATCCATCCCGATCGGCGTGATTCCGGGCGGTTCCGGGAACGGTTTAGCCCGCAGCATCGCCCACCACTGCTCCGAACCGTACTTGCCCTCTCCGACCCTGCCGTCCGCCCTGGCGGCCGTTCGCCACCACCACGCCACCATGGATCTAGTCAGAGTGGAGACGACGTCGCAAATAATGTTTTCGTTTCTGTCGATGGGTTGGGGCCTCCTTTCCGACATCGACATCGAAAGCGAAAGTCTGCGGATGTTGGGAGGGCAACGGTTCACGTTGTGGTCGGTGGCCCGGTTGATCGGTTTGCGGAGTTACGGGGGAAAATTGTGGTACTTGCCGGCGGACGTGCCTTTAGAAGCGCCGAAAATGGAAGCGGCGTCTCCGAACGTGGGCAGCTCTCTGGATTTACCGGCCGAGGTTCATTTAGAAACTCAAACTGGACGACCTAGGTTGGATTCGTGGTACAGTGCCGCTTCGCGGCGAAGCGCGTATTTTTCGGCGACTGGAAGTTCGTATCAATCGACGGCGGATAGTGTTGGGGAGGAAGCGGGCGATTCGGATAAGCCGCGGATGTACGGGCCTGCGTCGAAATTACCGTGTCTCACGGCCCCGCTGCCTTCGACTTGGAAATGCATCGAAGGACGATTTGTGATGGTACATGCTTCCTACCAGACCCATTTGGGCGAGGATTGTTTTTTTGTGCCCGACGCCAAATTGAACGATGGCACAATTTGGTTGCTGATTGTTCACGCCGGCACTAGTCGCTCACAGTTGTTGCATTTTTTGTTGGGGTTGAGCACGGGGGCGCATATAAGTTCGATTATTAAAGGCGGATCGATAGAGTTGATTCCGGTCAATGCTTTTAGGATAGAGCCGGACATGAACGAGCAAGGCTACATGACGGTGGATGGGGAACATGTCGAGTATGGACCGGTTCAAGCCGAAATTTTTCCCGAACTGGCCAAGGTGATGGTTCCCTGATCAGAGCATACCTTAGGTACTGATAGCAAAAACAAATCAAAGGTTGTGATTTTGTCTACTTTAGAGCCTGTTCTAATTAGGCTCGACAGTATTTAAATTGCAGCAAATATTTTATAATGTAAATATGAAAGTTCTCCAATATTTGGAGATTTAGAAAGCGGAAGTGTATATTTGACCAATTGCTTGAATCATTTTTGAGCCACGTCACTAAAGAGCAAGAGAAAGTAAATGTAAAAACCGTTTACCACGCATTTTTACGTAGTTTGAAAAAATTACATTACAGATTTCTGTTTGAACGATAACTCGTTACTAGCGTTGTAATTTCACAAATTGATTATATTTATTAGTTATATTTATAAAACGTGGCCAAAATTTGAAGTCACTCAACGCGTGAATCGGGAATACCATATTTTGGGATTCTCTAATGAAGATGACGGTTCTGCTCACATTGTAAAAATTAATTGCCCAAGGCAGCACAGCCGTTTCATAGTCTACGGGTCAATTAGGAATCAGTCAATTTAAGGAAAATTTTTAACAATAAATTGTGTGGTTAGAAGCTGAAGATTAGGTAACTTATCTTAACAATTTTTGCAACCTCCGAATTAAAAAGGTGCAATTTGATACCTGACCCTCTTAAAGTGTAGTTTTATTAATCGTTGAACTGACAAGAACCTACAGTATTGTACATCTTAGCCTAACAATTAGCCCCTGACTCCGAGATTCACTAAAAAGGTTTAAATTTTAAACCGGTTTAAGTTGACAGATGAAGAGTTACCCATATAAAGTTTCACTATTTCGACAGTTGTAATTGATTGTCAAAATTTGTTTGGGTAACTTTTGATTTGTTAACTAAACCATTTTAAACTTTAAACATTTTAATTAGTGAATTAATAAAAGTTGATGGAACAAACCGCATGTATGTCATTTGTAGTGTAAGAATGGTCACAATATTTGAATTTTTGTAAAGCCTAGAGATCATTTAAACAAATCTAACAGCGCGGTGGTTTTTAGTTTAAATAATTTTTGAATTACTGTTTTATTAGTTTTACCATTACTTAGTAGTTGTTAGTTAGATTGTTTGGTCAAATATAGACAACTAAAGTGGGTTTTATCAAAAGGTTCAGCAGCTTCCATATTGCGTTGGTCTCAAATGCGCATGCGCAGCATCCCCAATTATAGTATTTCTAGAGAGCGTTTTTTAGTCAACTCTTTAACAATTAACCGACATTCCATTTATTTACAAGCTATTGCTTTATTTGTATATTAGCAAATTTTTATTTACGTGACAATAAGATGTATTTGTAATTATTTATACGGGAAATTCACCAAAGAACCTACTGCCTGTTACTTTGGCAAATAGTGACTCACCTGACTTATTGTCGCTATGTTTGGCCTTCGATTAAAGGCGCGAACTCCAGAACCACGAGACTCTATTTATCGCTGCTACTTCCTGTAAAAATTAGCGTAGGTAAAGTGCAAATAATGATGCTTCTAAACATTAGAATAGAATTGTACGAGTAATTTGCGGTTGGCTCTTAGTTTAGCTGTTTCCGGCAGCATTATAATAATGATAGCTTTGATACCATGTTGAGGTTGTTAGTAATTTGTTGCTGCTAAAAGTTATCTCAGGAAACTTTTCCTACAATACAACCATGAGACGAGGGATGTACAGTTTAGGGGCGTTATCTTTAAGCGAAACTACTAATAATCGGTCTGATTAGGGTAATCTGTTAGTGAAATTAGTAGTAAAGGAACGTGGTGATGTTTTAATATTAAGTAAAGTTTGTCCAAGAAATTGTTACCTAACTATAATAGTTTTTACGCGTAGTCAATAGAACTTCGCCAGTGATCTCGTAACAATAATCGTGACTTTACTGTCTGTCGATAATGAGTTGAGGTTGTTATCAGTCACTGGCGATCGTCAAGATCATGATTGTGATGTTGAATTTTCAAATAGTTTGTTAGGTGAAGGCTGTGAAATGTTAATCTGATTGTTTTGTTATGTATTGAAGAAATTCCTCACCATATTTAAATAAATTTTATTATTGTTTTGTACATTGAATTTGTTTGCTCAAGTTCTTGCCGAAATCTATGTCAAAAGGGATGTAAATAAAATCAAAGTATTAAATTATTTCTGTGATTATGATCTTGTAAGCAATACTTGAATAAACTCGGTTATCTACATAGTTCACGTTATTTTGAAGCCTTGCAGTTCAGACAGTAGTTTGGACATCTGATCATCAATTATCTCCGGCGGTTCAGAATTTAAAGACAACTTCATGAATTCCAAGTCGCCAACATTTACTTCGGGCTTTTGCGACATTATGAGAATATCTATAATCTGAAATAAAACGTTTAGAAGTTTCAAGATAGAAATTTAACCAACAAACCAGTTTTAATTCCGTTTTAACTTCCACCATTTCTATAGAACCTTCCCTCCAACTTCGTTGCAGCAACTGTAATTTACTTTCGGCCAATTGTAAAGGGTTTTTGCCGTAGAGATCCAGTTTTCTAACATCAGCGCCCGCCTTGACCAGCATTGAAATAATGGACAAGTTGTGGGTGCAAGCCGCTAAATGAAGGGGAGTGTTGAATAGTTTATCACTTTGGTTTGGGTCCGCGCCTCGTTCAAGCAAAATCTTCACCACATCGGAATAACCTTTACTGGCAGCTATATGTAGGGCACTTCTGCCATGGTTGTCAGCGGTGTCAGGGCTTGCCCCCAAGGCTAATTGTATGTTCACCGCCTCCGTATTGTTCCTGGACGCCGCAAACAGCAGTCTGGCGTCCCTTAAGACCTTCATTCGACGCTTTATAATTGGATATTGGTTACTCTGGGGCTTCAACACCACATGGAGATTCCTCTTGCGCTCTCCTCGCCGTCTTTTGTTCACTTCACTATCACTGTGAGACATGTTCTTTAAAAACGAAAGGGCCGAAAACTTCATTCGGGGTTATTGCTCTTTTTGTTGTCGATTACACCTTTTTAGGTAAACAAAAAGTTGCAGGAAGTAAACATCAACATTGCTCTGACACATGCATGGGACAATGGGACCTCGCTTCTGCGCATGTGCGCTGTGTGTGTTAGCGCAGCGCACTGCGCATCCACCCTGTACTCTATGTACGGCCAACAGCAGAGATAATGTCTATCTCACATTTTTTAAATTTCAATTTCTTCTACAGATGATGTACACCTGGATGATCTGTAAATGAGACTCTTGAATCGCTGGTTTGGCTGATTTGGCAACATTGTAGCCTGGTCTGGTAAGATCGAAGGCACCGAACCGACCGGACGCCGGGCAAAGTCGGTTCGGTGCCTTCGATTACGATGTTGCCAAATCAGCCAAACCAACGATTCACAAGAGTCTCATTTACAGATCATCCGGGTGTACCTGCTAGGTAAACGAAAACGAAACTTAATGCATGCACTCAATGCAAATAAAGAAAAAAAAACAGATTTAACAACTGATGAGTTCTTGAACTTTACACACTGATAAGCCTAGTGCCTAGTCTTTTCGTGAAATGACTGATATGATATTAATGTAATATTAGTGAAAACAAACACATTTATAAACATTTGTCAAATTTCTAAAATAAAGACGATTATTGTTTAATCATTGTAATTCAGTTAGTTTTAAGGTTTAAGCCATGAGATTAGGTGGTTAGGTTTTCGTAGGTTTCGTCAAGGTCACCGATTCCATTCGGGCCGCGTTCGTATCGTTTCCTCTTCTTTTGGTTTTCCAAAAATGGCGGTCGCGGGCAGTGAAATGTCAAAAGTGTTGAGTGAATGTCATAGTTTTTAAATTTTAAATATAAATAATTTTACGTAAAAAGTCCAGATTTATCAGTAACAAACCGAAACTTCCGTAATCTTCTTAATTTACCGTATAATGTTATTTGAGATGCAGCCCTTCGCAACTTTCATGGTGAGTGTTCCTAACCTCCACACCGAAATGACGTTCAATTTTACCGATATTTTCAAGAACGTAGAAAGCAGCCGCTCCTACATGGACGATCTATATTCGTCAGATCCGGAAAAATGCCTGTCGTCGATAATTTGCATAAAAAACTCCGTAATTGGTTCGAACCGCCAAAAAGCGAGCGTCATCCAACAGGGAATCGTCCCTCGACTCCTGCACTTATTGAAGGACAAAAACACAAAACTAACTGTCCGGTTGGAATCCGCAGTGACTATCGGGTCATTGGCGAAAGGAACCAACGAACACGCCGAAATTTTAATCCACTCCGGCGCCATGAAACTGCTTCTCGATATTTTGGAGGAGGATGAACCTCGCCTGATCGACGCTTGTCTCTGTTGCTTACGCACCCTTTCCCAATTAGACAGCACTGCTTGTCAAGAACACTTTAACGTGGGAACGTTGCAAAAATTGTTGAATTTCGCCGCCCTCAACCAGAGCTTACTGCGGCAGTCCTGCGTGGCTAGCATTTTAGGATCGACATGTAGATCGCCCAACGAACAAAACGAGCTGTGCAACATTGGAGCTCCGACGGTGCTCGCATCACTTTTATCAATACAAAATTATTCGGTCCGCATACCCGTAGTCACGTGTCTCGCGGCGATGTGTTGGAATAACCAGGCCGTCGCCACCATCATTATAAATACCGCTTACAAGGATGTTAAAATACCTAACTACCTAGCCAGTTTGATCGGCCGAGAGCGGCCGATCGAAATGCAGCTAGAAGCAGCCAGGTGTTTAACCAACATTCATAGGGCTGGGGCAATACCGGCCTATGATCCCATCATAACGTTTCGAACGCTGCCCTGCTTGGTTCGGCTGTGCCAGGTAAATCCAGATGGCGCCCATGTTAGTATTTTTTTATTTTTTTTATGTATTAATTAAGATCTCGAAACGCTTTCATGTTATTTTTAATAACGCTCATCCTAACTACAGATGTCGGCTTTGCAGGTGGATCACTCAGAACCTCACAGGGCAGCAGCAGCGGACACTTTGGCCTATTTAACTGAAGTTGACAGCGATTTGCAACAAATTGCCGCCATCAGCAACCAACTGGTCAGCGCTCTGGCGGACCTCCTAAGTTGCCGGAGCGTAGCTGCAAGGCAGGCCGCGTTTAGGTACTTAAAAATAAAAAAGAAATGTCGAATGGTACCGTAATTGTCGGTTCTTAGGGCGTTCGCTTCGTTGAGTGCCAACGATGAGGATATTCGAAAGCGCATAATCGACACGAAGTGCTTGATGGATCGCGTTCTTGAAGGATTGGATAATGAGAATGAAAATGTTAGACTTGCCGCCGTTAGATGTCTCCATTCTCTCAGTAGGTCCGTTCAGCAGCTCAGAACCACCTTCCAAGATCACTCTGTGTGGCGGCCTCTCATGGCGTTATTAACAGGTAATTGGTTGTTGCTTTCCGACGATAATTATTAACGAGTCGTTTTGGCTAGGGTCACCGTCAACCGAACTTTTAACTGCTGCATCGTCGGCTTTGTGTAATTTATTGTTAGAATTTTCCCCGGCGAAAGAGCCAATGTTGCAGCAAGGCGTGGTGCAATTATTGGCGACGCTGACCACGAGACCTGAACCTTCGCTGCGTCTCAATGGCGTTTGGGCTTTAATGAATCTCGCCTTCCAAGCGGAGCAACGGGTCAAATCTCAAATTCTCACCGCTCTCGGTACCGATCAAATATTCAGGTTGCTGGCCGACTCTGATACGCGGGTGCTGATGAAAACTTTGGGTCTCTTGAGGAATTTGGTGTCGCCTCGGACCCACACAGATACCATGATGGCCTTGCATGGGGTCCAGGTTATGCAAGGTGTTGTTTTGGTCCTGGAAGGGCCACATTCTCCCGAAGTTAAAGAGCAGGCTCTCTGTATTTTGGGGAATATTGCGGATGGTGAAAGGGCGCGGGATCACATTATGACTAACGAGGACGTACTTAAGAAGTTGATTGATTATATGACGCATCCGGCGCCATGTCTCCAGGAGGCTTCCGTTTTTTGTATCAATAACCTGTCGCGGCTCGGAGAACCTGGCTCGATCGAGAGGCAGACGCACCTCAAAGAAATGGGCGTTGTCACTATTCTCCAGCAACTGTTAAGTACGGCCGATACTGTTCTATACAACAGGTATACCATCAAATTTAAAATATCCGAAGTTGGATGATGAAATACTGTTGTTTCAGAGTCAAAGCAGCTCTTACGCAGTTCGCAGATGTATGAAGTTTATTTGCTACCTTAAAGATCCATGACCCTTTCGTCTGATATTAATGTGATGTGTAGACTGACAAGTGTATATTTTGTTGTTTTATTTTTAATATTGTAGGCATCAATTTTACGATCCCAAATAGTCCTATGCTGTGTTATTAAGTGCACATTAAAAATTAATAAACGTTAAATGCTTTCCTTTTATAGTGCGTTTATTGAAGAAGTTATGCCCTAATTCTCGTAATCAGCTAATGACACTAAACTACCAGGTGGTCGTTCACGACTTTTGCATGTGTCATTTGGCTTAAAAACTGCTGACACATCTTTTGTTGTAATAGTAGGCCTTGACTTTCGCTTGATTCTTCATCTTTCGCTTGAATCTTCATCTTTTGCTTGACTCTTCATCTTTCGCTTCACTCTTCATTTTTTGCTTAACTCTTCATCTTTCGCTTGACTCTTCATTTTTTGCTTGACTCTTCATCTTTTGCTTGAATCTACATCTTTTGCTTGACTCTTCATCTCTCGCTTGACTCTTCATCTTTCGCTTCACTCTTCATCTTTTGCTTGACTCTTCATCTTTCGCTTCACTCTTTATCTTTTTCTTGACTCTTTATCTTTTGCTTGAATCTTCATCTTTTGCTTGACTCTTTATTTTTTGCTTGACTCTTCATCTTTCGCTTGACTCTTCATCTTTTGCTTGAATCTTCATCTTCTGCTTGACTCTTTATCTTTCGCTTGACTCTTTATCTCTCGCTTGACTCTTCATCTTTGGCTTCACTCTTTATCTGTTCCTTGACTCTTCATCTTTCGCTTGACTCTTTATCTTTTCTTTGACTCTTCATCTTTTGCTTAACTCTTCATTTTTTGCTTAACTCTTCATCTTTCGCTTGACTCTTCATTTTTTGCTTGACTCTTTATTATTTGCTTGACTCTTTATTATTTGCTTGACTCTTTATTTTTTGCTTGAATCTTTATCTTTTGCTTAACTCTTTATCTTTCGCTTGACTCTTCATCTTTTTCTTGACTCTTCATCTTTCGCTTGATTCTTCATCTTTTTCTTGACATTTCATCTTTTGCTTGACTTCATTTTTTGCTTGACTTTTTATCTTTCTCTTGTTATCTTTTGCTTGAATCTTTATTTTTCGCTTGACTCTTCATCTTTCACTTGACTCTTATTCTTTCGCTTGACCTTTTATCTTTCGCTTGACTTTTCATTTTTGCTTAACTCTTCATCTTTTGCTTGACTCTTCATCTTTCGTTCATCTTTCGTTTGACTCTTCATCTTTTTCTTGACTCTTCATCTCTTGCTTAATTCTTTATTTTTTGCTTCACTTTTCATCTTTTCCTTGAATTTTTATCTTTTGCTTGAATCTTCATCTTTCGCTTGATTCTTATTCTTTCGCTTGACTCTTCATATTTTGCTTAATTTTTTAGCTTTGGCTTGACTCTTTATTTTTTGCTTAACTCATCTTTCTCTTGACTCTTCATTTTTTGCTTGACTCTTCATCTTTTGCTTGAATTTTTATCTTTTGCTTGACTCTTTATCTTTCGCTTGACTCTTCATCTTTTGCTTAACTCTTCATCTTTCGCTTGACTTTTCATGTTTTCCTTGACTCTTCATCTTTGGCTTCACTCTTCATCTTTTTCTTGACTCTTCATCTTTTGCTTGACTCTTCATTTTTTGCTTGACTTTTCATGTTTTCCTTGACTCTTCATCTTTCGCTTCACTCTTCATCTTTTTCTTGACTCTTCATCTTTTGCTTGACTCTTCATTTTTTGCTTGACTTTTTATGTTTTCCTTGACTCTTCATCTTTTGCTTCACTCTTCATCTTTTTCTTGACTTTTCATCTTTTGCTTGACTCTTCATTTTTTGCTTGACTCTTTATCTTTCCCTTGAATTTTTATCTTTTGCTTGAATCTTTATCTTTCGCTTGACTCTTCATCTTTCACTTGACTCTTAATCTTTCGCTTGGCTCTTCATCTTTCGCTTGGCTCTTCATCTTTCGCTTGACTCTTCATCTTTCGCTTGACTTCATTTATCGGTTGAAACTAAGGTAGCAACCATAATCATTCTGTGAGTCAACTTTTTGAACATAATTATTGTAGAACTTTCTTGACATTGTTTGATGAGTCAAATTGTAGAGGAGTAGCCCTAACTTTTTGTTTCCCAAACTTGATTTCAGTATGAAAGTGTACAGTGCGGCAGGTACAGGTGATTTAATCAATCGCATGTGACTCCCTCTGGTGACACCAATACGTCAACTAAATAAAACTAATTGAACGCTTCTTGCAGTCATAATATTTATTCACTTATATAGTTAAATGCAGTAAGGACGACTAGTGCAAAAAAATCACAAATGGAATGCTATATACAATACTTCAAATTTAAAATACTTAAAATCATTGGTACAAGTGCTAGTTAAGAATATTACGCCCAGTCGCTGGAACTGTTTCCTTCACGGCCCGGATTCGAGAGGGGGTCCAGTTCGGCGAACAAACTGAGCCACGATACATGTGCCTCAGTTCTGTCGTTAGTTTTGCTGGTTTTCTTGGGTTTATTAGTTCCCTTTTCTTCGATTTGTCCCAGATCCAGTTGAGAAAAATCAAAATTTCCTTCCTGTAACAATCTTGAAGGCATAAAGTCCTCTCCGAGAAAGCCGGAATTGTTAGTGGTAGGCCACGATAATTCAAGCAATGCCGAGCTTGGGCTCGAGTCAACTGCAGGCTCCACGTCTGGTTCAACTAGCGAAAAATCTTCTCCCAGCAAATTGGAAACATTTTGAGATTCATCGACACTGAAAATAGACCAAGATTAGTCACGTTATTAAAAAAAATTAAAAAAATAGTACTTGTCTTTGACGGAACTTTCACCATTTTCTTTGCGAGATTCTTTGTCGGTATATTCAGCGTTAAAGAAAGTGTTTTGGTCTTTATCTTGAGATGGCGCCGCAAGTTCTGAAACTATGCTAAAATCGTAGGGCTCAACGTTCTCTAGTTTTGTAGCGGCGAGAGTAAGAGTTTCCGCGGCTTTGGTGGCAAAAGTCAACAAAGCGCTCTGGTACGGAACTAAAGCGTGCGAGAACATGTTGCATCGCGCGGCCGCTAATAAGTCGACTTTTTGCAAACAAGCCAGAGTGAACCGGTCAAATTTTGACTTGCTAGTTTTGACATAAGACTGAGCTTTTCTAAAACGCTCCAAACCGTGGCCAGTATCCGGATCCAGTTGTGACGACGCAGATTTCATCCAACTCAAAGCAGCACGGTACTCAGTTCTAGCTTTTTCCATTTCAACAACAGTTACTCGCGTATCAGTCACTGCTCGGCCTCTGAAAGTTTCAACTTCATGATGTAGACGGACCAGAGGCGGCCGCACAGTCAGTCTCTGATGGCCCGTGTAAGCAAGCGCTTTTCCAGCTGTCGACATGATTCGGCCGGCGCTTACGTTTTTTTCGTTTTTGCCGCACTCTTTCAAGTAGCGACCTAGAGCGTTCTCTTCCTGGACCAAGTAGCATAATCTCTCCTGGTACAAATCTATTACTCGTTGTAACTGGACGCAGCTTTCGTTGATGGACTTGAAGAGCTCCAATTTCGCGTCGAGCTCGGCGTCGGAAGAAACGATGCAGTCGTCCTCCTTGCCGCCGAGCTTACGCAAGACGCTCTTCTTGGTCACCCAATACTGGTGTTGCATCGCTAAATTAACCGCAATTTTAAAATTATAGAAAATGTTAACAATACGTGTCAAAACTCAAACGTCTGACAGCGCGACGCCGACGACGCTCAACGTCAAAAACCAGGGTACTAAATCCACCAGCACCTAAAACCCTAACAAAATTTGCTCTCGTAACATCGGGAATTCACAAAAAAAATTTTTTAACACAATTATTATTTATTTACGAACAAATTAAATTACAAAATTACAAAAACATCCTTGCAAAAAACAGTCGCTACGGTAATTGTTTACAATTTCCACTCTTCGCTTTTTGTGCTGTTTTTTTTGGAAACCATCGTAAAACATCATTAGAATGCCATTTTGAGCAATGAAATGTTGTGCAAATGATAAATAATTTTATGCAAAATTTATAGAAAAAAAAAAGATGTGCTAGGGCAAGGAAAATGAGTAAAAATAAAAGTAGTTTGCACAAGAAAAGATATTGATTTTCGTAATGTATACATGGTGACGAATGCGTTGGTGTAATTAGTTTTTTGAAAATCGAAGAGTGGGTAAAGTAAACAATAACCTCGCTAACTATTCTACCAAAGAAAGACAACTTCTAAAATACAATGTATCTGAGATGATATGAAATTAATACTGTAAATGTAATTTAATTAAGTAACTATCAACAGTTAATGCTTCTTTCTCTTCGCATTCTGCTTTACAGTTTCGGACTGAATCTCATTCTCACAATGGTCCTTCCCGGAATCCTCGGTGCCGTTGGCGATTGCCTTTCCAGAGGGAGTTCCCGTGAATGTTATGGGAATGTCCCTTTCTTCGGCGTTCCTATTCACTTTTGGAGCAGTAATTGTGAGTACACCATCGGAGGAAAGCTTGGACTGGACCTTCTCGATGTCATGTCCCTCCGGAAGCGTGTATCGACGAACAAAATGTCTGGAAATGTATCCATGTTCGTCTTGCTTCTCCTCGTGCTTGCCCTCGATAGTAATGGTGTTATTTCCGGAGGCTTTAACTGTGATTTCTTCGGGGGAGAATTGTTGTACGTCCAAATTGACTTGGAATTTGTCTTTATGGAGAGCAACAGTGGAACCTTGATCTCGCTTAGATGCAATCGAACGCCAGTTTCTATTGTAAGGCGAATGCAATAGGGCACGGCGAATTTTTCTTGGGATGCAAGAAGATAGGAGATCCTCGTCCCGGAGCTCCGTGCCGAAGTGCTGGTCTAAAAGTCGGGATGGACGAAAAAGATCCAGTGGATGATAGGAGTCCAGAGGATCGTCGAAGAATGATATTAAAGCCATTTTAACGGTTATTCAACTTTCACTTAAGTAACACTTGAAAAAACTACTTTATTCTTCACTTTGCACTTGTTGGCGATCAGATTTAAACTGAAGTGTGCTGTGGGTTGCCGCGCATTTATAGTATCACAGAATAATCGAGATGGCTCTGGAAGCGTTCTAGATCATTCTTTGGCTTCTAGATTCTCTGATCCATTCATCTATGCATTCAGCTCCATCATTTCCGATAAATTCTAGAACATCGTCCTTTTGGTTCTATTCCCGGATAAATTAAAATTACAAAAATAACGCAAGTAATTTTTTTATTTTTAATTATTATAAACAAGAAGAATATTTACTGGAATCCTCTGGAAATGTTATGATTATATTTTTAAACCCCAAATAATCCTCATTGTCTTCAGGGCCGTAGCCAGGGGGTGACCAGGGAAAGCTCAGCCTACCGTAAAAAGAGCTGAGCCTCCCCTACAAAATTTCCAAAATATCTTTTTGCAAATTCTTTTTCTCTAGGAAAAAAAAATATCTATTTAATAAATGTCAATACAAAAAAAACATGCATGTGTGGTAGGCCAATATTTGTCTAATTATTAATGGGTCGTATTTAACAGTCTACCAAATTTACCCAATATTTTCATACAAAAAATACTTTTATTTCTCAAAAATACTAAATGCTCACCAAAATTAAGAAAATACATAATCTTAAAGCGACAACCAAAGATTGACATAATGCTGGCCTCTTAGATATTTTGTTCGCCAAAATAACTTTTGCCGACCATAAATACTAAATGTTCACCAAATTTTATTCCGCATTTAATTCTAACATAATACCCAAATATTTAATTTTCGACAGTGTCTTATATTATTTAGCAGTTAAAAATACTATTTGTTGATCAAAAATACACAAGCAATAAAATGTTGTGCAAATGGTAAATAATTTTATGCAAAATTATAGATGTAGACTCGGATGTAGATGTGCTAGGGCAAGGAAAATAAGAGTAAAAATAGAAGTGGTTTGCACAAAAAAAGATATTGATTTCCGTAATATATAAATGCTTTGCTGTAATTGGCTTGCATTATGTAAAACGTACAACTTCTTTTAGAGGTAATTTCTAATCGTGCTTTTAAAAAAAAATACAAGGCCCTGAACTGACCTAGTACAAAACTTTTTTCGCGTGCCTCTTGTATGGAAGGGCAAGCGGCAAGGAAAGATGCGCAAGCATATTTAATTTTTGGAGTAATAGAATAATTATTTGACGCACAAATAGTTTTTTTGAGAAACACTAAATATAAATGGATAGCGCGAATATTTATTATGTACAGCACGGACGCGTAACTTGAGCGTTCTAAATTTGGTGAACATTTAGTAAAATTGATAGACATATAGAATTTAATACGCAGCATAGTTATTTTAGTGGTGATGTTCTCATTTTCTGATGTATAATAATTTGGGTTTCATTTAGATTTTTTGATGCTCATTAAATTTTCTGGTGGACAGTGCAAGGGATGTATGGTTTAATTTGGTGTACATTATATTTGTTCTCATTATTAATTACTTCAATGTTTTTTACTTGAGATGCGACTTTTGACTTGCTAGGAACCCGCCATTTGCTACAGTTGGCAACCTTGCGATCAGCGATTTGTCCACTTCGAGAGGTGGAATGTAAATAAAATGTTACACCTTCCAAATAAACATGTTCGTTAATATTAACAAAACCTGGGCTGCGGGCTTTTAATTGAACACTCCATTTTTCCAATATGGGTTCAGAAAGTGATGAAGTTCTCATAGAGGACTCAGACGATTCTCTCCTGGACATCAAGGAGGTTTGTCCTTAATTCCCCCAATTAACATCATTTCTAGAGTAATTTCAACTTTTAGATAAACGATTTGGAATTCGATATCCCCCATGTGGCCCCGCCATCACTCGAAAGCGTCCTTTGGGACATGGGATCAGAGGAGGGCAGTGATACTGCTTCTTTGCATTCCTTCCAAAGTATGACAGCGAAGTTCCGGTCAATGCTGTGCCACCGCGTTTTACAGGGTATCTCAACCCAAATCTCTTCAGCAGGGGTAAACTTAAACCTCCACAACACACCCTTAATTAATGAAAACATTTCAGGAAAGAGTAGGTGCTGGTTTACCTACAGTGATTACAAACAGTTTAAAATACGTGGCAATAGGAATGTCTCACGGCTACGTTTTGTCGTTTGACACCGAGCAGAACCTTTGTTGGTGTTGTCACGACGCCAATTCCAGTGATCAAGGAGCTGTGTCGGCTTTAGCCTTCAATTTAGACTCTACAAGACTGCTTATAGGGTAACAATTGTACTTAAATTTCAAAACTCTACGTAATTTTCTAGATATGAACGAGGCTTTGTATCAATGGTCGACGCGGCGAGTGGCGATATTATTAGGAAATTGCCAGACGCCCACGCTCCTCAAACCGCCGTGCTGCATTTACGCTTTACTTTCTTAAACAACTTGGCACTTTGCGGCGATTCTTCAGGTTGCGTTTTTTCACTATCTTTTAACCGAAGGTTGGGGGTGCGGAGCTGGGATTCAAAATGTTTATTTTCGGGCGCCCGAGGTGAGGTTTGCGTGTTTGAACCTCTAATTCAAGGCCGCGACCTCCAGTTCCTCACCCACCATATTTTAGTGGCTATGGCCACATTATCTAAGGTAAAAGCGTTTTTTTCATTGCCGCAATAATATTGGCTTGATTGCAGGTAATAGTGATATCGATTCGACCGCGCTTGAAAGTCGTGTTCAGTCAGCAATTACCTCGCGTATCGACGTCGCTTCCGCTGATTTCGTGGCAGTTGGTATCTGTAGGCCGCACTTTCCAACCTGTGTTGGCGTGGGGTCGTTCTAATGAATTAAACTACACTAGAGTCGTGCAACACAGCGCCAACAGTAACCGGATAAGACTGTTGCCTTTGAGAAACGTTCAATTACCGTACACAATAACGGCTCTACATTGGTTAGGAACTAGACATTTAGCTTTGTTGGATACCAGCGAAAATTTACGATTAATCGAAGTACGGACGCAACGTGAGTTGGAAGTTTTGGAGTTGGCCGGTGCCGGTTTAGTTTATAGTTCGGCCCATTTTAAAGCCCTAGCTGTAGGGGGCGGAGTTAGTGAAGCTTTCGCTTTAGCCGGTGAGAGGGCGTGCTACAATAGCTTGTCTAGTCGGGGGGATCAACTCTTGATTTTGGGAACCAAGGCTGTGCATTTAATTAAATTGAGAACTTGGCCGGAACGATTGTTGTATCTCAGCGAGCAAGGAAGGTGGGCCGAGGCTCTGAATTTGGCAGCTGAAGAGGGGCTGAATAGGGAAGTGTTCACGTCGGTGCTGCTCAAGAAGTACCTGGAAAACCTCAACCAAAACGCCGTGGATAAGGACAGTCTCACGGCGGCGGTGAATTGCTGCGTGAAATTAAACAAAACGTACGTTACAGTTTTACAGTAATTCATAACGTTATGCAATCATGCTCCATTATTAAATGGCTCCATTGATCATCCTTTGCAGTAGTTTCATAACAAAATTTATGATAAATATTATTTGGAGATCAGCAAATAAAGTGTCGCGTAAATTTTTGCTCTTAAGCTTTTAGTATAATTCTTGTCTATCGACAATATGCGTTGCAAGCGTGACGTCACATGTTGTGACCCACTGAAATGCGAGTGACGACTTTAAGAAAGGTACCCTAGCTAGGGCTTATCTCCCCATGCTTAACATTCTTATCCTGGACACTCTGTATAATACAGGGTGGGACAATAGTGCGTCCGACTTTGATAACTTGAGTTCTATGATAGGTAGAAATTTGATTTAAAAACACAGATAAACTAGAGAAAGAAGTCTATAACCGGAAATTATTTTTGAATATACAGGGTGAGCCAACACAATTATACAGGGGCAAGTGACATTTTTTTTAAATGGAATGTGGTGTGTAAAAGAAGATTTTTCGGAGCCTTTTCTTAGACTCTTTTTAATCCAATATTATTGCTGACTATTTCCAAACCACTTGGATGTAGCGATTTTTTTTGTTCAAATAATGGCATCTGCAGATGCATGTTAAAAAAATCACTATAATCACAATTATGAGTTTTAAGAAAAAATTATGTAAAGACTAGTTAGGAAACATCTGTGAATGCCTTTGAATTGCTTTAACTTTTGAAAAATTATACAGGGTGGCTAGATTTAATTTTTCAATTTAGAACTTTTTGAATTTAATTTTCTCCATTTTTTCAAATGGAACACCCTGTATATTTTTTAACGATAGGATGTAGAAACTAAAAACGAACATTTTTTGTATGCACATCCCTATGGCTATTTGTAACCATTTTCGAAATATCGCCAAATAATTACAAAATTCAAGAATAATCCTAAAAAATTAGATCGTTTTCCAAAAAACTTCAAATGTTTCAAAATTGACACAAAAATGACAACTGACGACAGGTAACTGCGATAAATGTGTATTTTTTGTCGGATAATATAAAATGCAAAAAATGATCAAGATACAAACATAAAGTTAACTTACCAAAAAAGCTTATGCTGTTTATATAAACAAAACATCTGGAGCACTTATTACAATTTTATCTGTCGAGTAATTTGAAAAACAATCTAATTTTTTAGGATTATTCTTCAATTTTGTAATTATTGGGCGATAAATCGAAAATGGTTACAAATATCCATAGGGGTGTACATACAAAAAAATATTTTTGTTTTTAGTTTCTACATCACATCGTTAAAAAATATACAGGGAGTTGCATTTGAAAAAATGGAGAAAATTAAATTCAAAAAGTTCTAAATTGAAAAATTAAATTTAGCCACCCTGTATAATTTTTCAAAAGTTAAATCAATTCAAAGGCATTCCACAAATGTTTCCTAACTAGCCTTTACATAATTTTTTCTTAAAACTCATAATTGTGATTATAGTGATTTTTTTAACATGCATCTGCAGATGCCATTATTTGAACAAAAAAATCGCTACATCCAACTGGTTTGGAAATAGTCAGCAATAATATTGGATTGAAAAGAGTCTAAGAAAAGGCTCCGAAAAATCTTCTTTCACACACCACATTCCATTTAAAAAAAATGTCACCTGCGCCTGTATAATTGTGTTGGCTCACCCTGTATATTCAAAAATAATTTCCGGTTATAGACTTTTTCTCTAGTTTATTTGTGTTTTTAAATCAAATTTCTACCTATCATAGAACTCGAGCTATCGAAGTCGGACGCACTATTGCCCCACCCTGTATAGCGCTGCACTTGCAACGCGTATTTGGCTGCATGAAGTGTAATATTGTCGCACTTTTAGGTCGTTATTGCTTTTCAGAAATATCTTATGCAATGAGCTCCTGGAAGCCGTGTCAAGCGACCAAAGCAATCAAGACTGGTACTACACTCTCCTGACTGATCATATATGCAACGGAGTGTTGGCTAACTTAAGTCCGTCTGTAGCCCAAATGTTAGTAAATTACTTAGAGCGAAAGGATGCTCGCGTTTTAGAAAACGTTCTCCTCTCCCTCGACGTCACATGCTTAGATTTACATCAAGTTCTCAGCATATGTAAAAGAAGAAAACTGTACGACGCTTGGATACACATTACTTCCAAAACAATTGGAGATTACACCAGTCCGTTGACGGAATTTCTGTCGGAACTAACGCCTGATAGCCATCGCCTGGGAAACACGATGTTGGTCTACGTATCATCGTGTTTGGCCGGTTTGGGATATCCCAGCGGAAACATTCCCGAAGAAGATATTCCGCGGGTAAAGCACGACATACTGAGATGTCTGGAAACAGTTCACTCGATCAACGTGTCCGAGAACGAACCAACATATCCCTATTTAAGAGCTTTACTCAAGTACAACACGAGGGAGTGTCTGAACGTTATCGAACTGGCTTTCACCGAGGCCGAATTCTCCGGCGAAATGGGGCTACTTCAAAGACAGAGACTCGTTAAGTTACTATTGCAAATTGTGATACCGCCAGAATTTTCGGTAAGTTTGAGCCAAAGTCACGCCCAACAACACCAATGACTAGCTGTAACGTTCCGTTTAATTTCAGGAGAGCCAAGTCGTCACTTTGGCCTGTTTCATAGTCCGCTTGATAACGTCCAATAGTTTAAATATTGAGGAAACCATGCTCGACACCGTTATTAGGACGTTAACGTACGTAACAGAGCGACCTTTAAGTTTGCGAGATCACACCGAACGAGAGCAGGCTTGGTTAGACCTTTTACACGCGAAAAAACTGCGCCATCTATCGGTTGAAACGTTATTAGATTTAGCTCTAAAAACAAAGTGCTATCGCGTAGCCGAACAACTGTACGAACTACAAAAAGACTACTCAAACATCCTGGTGTGCTACCTCAAAGATCCGGTGCGGAAACTGGAAGTTTTCAATTACATCCTCAACTACATCAGCGACAACGAAAGAGGTATCCAGGAACAGTTTCTGGTGAATTTTAAAGAATTAGTAGCAGTCGACGGCAATAAAACTAGCGAAATAGTGGTAGAGCACTTTTCCGATTTAATCCAGCAATTTAGCGAAATTCTCGCGACCAGTCCGGGTTTGCAGTATCAATTTTTGAAAGGTGTCGTCGCCAGCGATATCAAACTGTCGCCGGAACTAGCCGAAACGTACTTGGAACTTTTATGTTCGAGGAACAAACCGGAAGTGTGTAACTACGTTCAATTAAGCGGTTGTCGTATCGAGGAAGCGTTGAAGATAACTCGGAAATACGAAATTCATGCGGCTACAGCGATACTTCTGGAACAAGGCGGGGAATGGACGGAAGCTCTCGAGCTTCTGTTGCATCACGATATGGTGGATAACGGCGTCAATTTGTGCATTAGAGGAGCTGAACATTTGGATTCGGAAGGGGCGCAGAAATTGTGGCTGGCTTTACTTCAGAATAAAAAAAGTACGAAGAACATGTCGCTGCGACAACTGTTGCATGCGGCCGCTCCTCACGTGCCTCCAGCTCAACTTCTCAATTTGGTGTCTGACGCCAATTTTGGGGACGTCAAGGGCTTGCTGCAAGGGATGCTGTTCGATTACGTCCACGACGTACAAATGATGACCACCACTCTGAAGTTGTTAAGCACCGATTTGCATCACGGTAAGTGTGTTAGGGCTCGATTTTAAGTTGGGAGTTGCAATAACTTTCTCAATTTTCAACTTGAAATCGGGCCCTTAAACTACAAATAGTAATGTTGAATGTATAGAATGTTAAGTTGTCACTCATTTGAAGAGTGTCGGCTTTGGTCAAATTACAAGAAAGTTACCCCAGTTAGGGGTGACTGTTTGGCAGACTCGACTAATTAAATGGCGTTTGTCTTGCAGGTTTGGCGAGGGCTCTGTCGTCGAGTGGAAGGGGCGTTTCCATATCCTCGGTCACGTGTAGCTTGTGTCAGAAGCCTCTGTCTGCGAAAAAGGACGTTGGGGGTGAGCAACTTATAGTGGTGTGGGGTTGTGGCCACTGTTTTCACGCAGCTTGTCTCAAAGTTTCTGAAAACGATGCAGTTTGTCCCCAATGCCGCATGAAGGCGACTGTAGTACAAGTCGGTAAAACAGTTTCCTTCAAGAAAAATAGAGAAGTCGAGTCAAGTTTCAGTACGAGGCCAGATCTCGAAGGGCATTTTTAAGAAAACCGCTAGTCCGATAGAATTAATATTTTAACGCATTTTCATCACTTGGTTCATTCACACCCCTCTCTGGATAGCAAAATTTCCGTTATTACCTGCAGTTATTGTATAAATTTGTGATATTTATATTTTTATTATTTGTACAAATAAAATATATACATGTTTCACACAGTTTTCTTCACCCCCATTCCCATAGTAAAAAAGCTTCTAGTACTGCAAATCTATGTAGTTAAGAGAAACAATTAGAAATTTCCTAGTGCCATTAAAATACATAAAGATGATATTTAATCCCTTGAAGTTTTTAGTAACACCCAAAGTCCTACTGAACATGGAAATGGGACACTTCAAACATGGGTTTGAGGGGTTGAGACGAACTTCTTCTCCGACTGCGCTTGCTAACCCTAAATACATATTAGTATTAGTCATCTTCAGTTCTCCGTTTAGTTTTCCGAAAATTTTGCGTTGTACTGCTGCACGAAGTTGCTCAGTCTCTCATCTAAAACCAACCCTCAAGCATTTACGTGAAGACATGTTATTGCTAGCACCTTTTTTGAAGGCCTGCAAAAAGGAGGTGTGATTCTTGAAATAGTACAACACGCTGTGGAACAAAGTGTTGTCCCCCGTGTTTTGAGCTGCCTGCAGGAACTTCCTAGGATTTGCGTTATCAGGTCCCAATTTAAGCGCTGACAACACTTGTCCTTGACTCAAAAGAATTTCCTGAATTTCTTCAATGGCATTCAGTCTTGCCAGCATGTCTAGTGCTAGTTGAGAAGCAGCAGGATGCATGTTTCCCAATGACAGAAGCAGACATGCTAACGGCTTCGAATCTGATACTACCCCGTATTGAAGTAACTGTTGCAACGCTGTAAACTTGTTCTTTTTTACCTAAAATTAAAAAAATTGTAGCAAAATTTTAATCAAAGCCGAAATTACCAATATTGCTATAATTAGTTCGTTGAGGTTGTGCTGAGCTGCGATTCCTTGCTCAAAAAGAGACGTCATGTAACTTATCAAGGTCCACTCTAACGTTGTTAAATCTCCCTCAAAATCGAATTTTTGGAAAATTTCATTGTAGACGTCCATTTGGTCGATGTAAACTCTGGGAGGGGCCGTTGATTTCAGCGTAAATGGCGCTCCCGCCGGAGAAGCGGTGTGCGATTGCAACTCAATTTCCACCCAGTCTCTATAAACGACGTTGATGTGATTAAAGGACTCCTGAAGTTTATCCAAAGGAGGTTTCGGCTGTTTTATGGCGTCCAAAATGATCTGAAAGCGATTAAATTAAGGGCTGATTTTTGTTTCAACATCCCAATTTTACTTTCAACAAAATCTGTTTTCCTTCGGTCCTTTTTAAAGCCACTTGGGTGCAAATCGCTAAATCTGGAATGGAGTTGCACAGTTCCGGTAAGCGCAGGTGAATGTGCCACAAACACCCCAATTTGGCATCAATAACAATATTTGGCTGGAACACCACCCAGTTTGGAGAATCTTGAATTTAGTTAAGAACTCGCTGAACATTAAAATAACTGGTCAGAACAAAAATTAAGGATACAAAGTTCGCATTCGTGCGTTTGGGGTTCTACGAGACCAGGAAGAGTTATTTGCGCCGGTCTAAAGGACCTGGCTGGTGCTACCGTGGTTAAGTACCTAACAGTACCGTCACTTTCACCAGGTAACGCGACATCAAATATTTGCGAACTTCTGGAAGCCTAACCAACCAGATTAAAATTGTCGCGTTTATTGTCTTATTATCTTACTTGGTGATGTACTAAAATTAAATCGTCAACAATGTTAATTGCGAATCTTCCAGATAGGCCCAATTTTAAAACGTGGGTTTTAACGGGAGCTTGCCCAGGTCCGCTCAGAGTGTGCACGTGAACTTCGGCGCTTTGAGGCCCACTTTGATGCCGCAGTATTAAAACAGCTGGAGTACCATACAGTGTTGATAGAGTAACATCACGTTCTAACGCCATTCGACCTGGTTCAGCTACAAAAATTGCCGCAATTAAAAGTTTTAAGCGGTTCAAATACTTACTCTCCACTTTGGGTAGCTTACTGACGGACCCTGGTTTGAAAATAACTGGTTGTAGTTGAGAGCCGTGTGCTGACGCCAATAGCGCAATTTTATTCAAAGAACACCACACGAACCATTGTACAGTAACTGAAGTGGTTTTCAGGTACTTCAAGGACTTTTTATCTGGGATCACCATGTAAAGTTCAATGCCATGATCGGTCATGAAAGCAACTTCGTTATGTTGCGACCAAACAAATCCCAAAATATTGCAGTTTTTCTTGCTACTCTGCGAATATTCCGAATCGATTGTCATGCCGTTATAATTCATAAATTCGACGGAAGTGTTGCTTCTTTGGACAGCAAGCACCTTTTGGTCTAAAGAAAATTTTATCGAAAGCACCGGACCGTGGTCTTCCATTCGAAAATTAAGGGGCTTCGTGTCCTCGTCCGGGCCCTTGACTACGACACCCATTACGCCCCCTGAACGAACTGCGAAGACCTGAACAAAAGTTAGAAGCTTATTTCAAGTTGGACCGGGGCACTTACATGTTTGTTGGAGTCGTCAAAAAATACGTTGGTCAACTGGTTAACCGCCTCGAAACGCACGGGATTTTTCGATAGTTCCAAATAATATTCCTTCGGGTTCATCGCGAATCTGAACCAACATAACCCCACTTTTGACAAAAATGACACTTGCCGTGTTCAGACGCAACTTGTGGATATGCATCTATCCTTATTTAATGAAATATAAATAACGTGATAAACAAGAAGCAACAGTGAGCTGTCAATGTTGAACGCGCCCATTATTATTGTTTATGTTTATCTCAGTGACAGGTGTCAAAGTCTAAGTCAAAGTTTAATAAATTCTAAATTTTTTCTAAAACCAGTTTATTGCGTAAGATTCCATCCTCAATATAGGTAAGCATCACGATTTATAGAAAAATAACAAATTTCTTCCTTGTAGATGTCCTCACCCTGCATTTTTTGCCAAATTGTCGCCAAGGAGGCACCTGGACACGTTTACTATGAGAACGACACTGTAATAGTGTTCAAAGACATAAAGCCTGCCGCATCGTATCACTTGTTGTCATGTCCTAAAGAGCATATTGAAAATGTGAATAGTTTAACTGCAGAGCACCTTCCATTGCGTAAGACTTTGTTCTAAACTGATAATCCTAGATAAGGAATTTATTTAAGTTAGGGCACTTGTGCTGGGAGCTGAGCGCGTGCTTGACGACAATGACGTTGAGGTGAAGGATATGTTAATGGGCTTCCACAAGCCACCATTTAATTCTGTGGGGCATTTACATCTTCATGTCATCACTCCTGCCTCACGAATGTCTTTCATAAGCCAACTTATATTCAAGCCAAACACGTGGTGGTTTTCTACTGTAAGACATTTTTTTATTAGAACTTTTTAAATGGTAATAACTAATTTATTTCTACAGATTGAGGACATTGTGAAGAAGTTAGGCCCAGAAAACGACATTGTGAAGAACCTGGGCCCAGAAAACACTGAGAACAGTAAGTTATAATGATAGAGTGAATTTTTGTAGTTGAATATATTTTATTGGATGTAAGAACACATGATTATAAAAATAAAATTCTTGAAGCAACATTATGAATTTTTAGTATTACAAAGTCAGGAGGTAGTTAATCTCGTAAAATTTTAGTCAATTTTTGAATAAAATATGGAAACAGAATCAACAAATGTAGAAAAGGGATATTATTCGCTGATAGTTGTTAGACAATTCTTTGGCATTTTGACTAATTTAATTTTACATATCCGTTGCTGAAGAATTAGTGTTGGGGGGTGTACTGTTATAAAATATTGCATAATTTTTCAGTAACAGATACGCTCTTGGAATATATTTTACAAAATATGTACTACATTTGTTTATTATGTATAATTCCTTACAGATGCTGACTACTCGGTAGTATATGTCTATTTTAAGTCTTATGTTGCGACACAATTTGTAGTAAGCTACACAAATTGGTACCTTTAAATTTTTTACAATAATTACTCTTCTCTAACATGATATTATCTGCTTACATAATTAATTTTAAATAGCCAACATTATTAATTCGCTACATAACGAAAGTTAGAGCCTGCTCAATTTAAAATTCTACATATGGGTAAATGCATAAATCAAAGAATTAGTTTCGAGCCTAAATACACAACCCTGTTAGAACGTTAAATGGTCTTATTGGCATATATAGAATTTTAATGAAAAATTATTAATACTCCCTTTGTACTCATTGATTAGAATAGAACTTATCATCGAAAAATGCAATTAAATCACAGAATTCATTTCTTAACACCCTATATCATAAATATTTCATTGTAATGTTGCAACAAAAACTGCGTAAACATGTTTATGGGGCCGATAGCTCCGAGAGACATCGATTCCATCTCAGACCAAACTAAATTGGGGCCAAATACCACCGCCAAGTTTTGTGCGTTCATCTTATTCAAGTCCGCCCGCTCCATCACCTAAACAACAACACTCATAAACTGCCAATTCTCGTAAAAAACTTACTCTCGATAAGAAACTGACTATATACTTCAAAAGTTTATAGTTATCTTCAGGCAACTTCTCCATGACCAAAATCGAAGCCTCCCTCAACTGCTCATCCTTGCTACAACCTAAAACGGATTGCAGAAATTGTTAAGTGACCAGCTGCTTCAGCTGTAAAAAATAACATCACCCTCTTTTTACCCCCCAAAAAATCAGGACTATGCATAAAAAAAACTTCTGGAAAGCAGAAAGCGCCAAATCTTATCCCCAAATATTTGAAAATTTACATACTTTGAAACTGAACGATTTCGTTGTAACGCTCAAAGGTCAACAGGGGCTCCTTCAGCTCTCTCAGGAATGTCTTCAGTAGAACTGCCGGCTCGTGGGCATCTGCAAACGTTAACAGTTGCCCGCGATTCGCCACTTCTTTCAATTGCTTAATCTTCAAAGCATTGGCGGATCTTCGGAATATGCCTTCAGTTTCTAGGGCTAATAAAAAAAAAAATTACGGGAAAAATTTAGATCAACAATAATACCGTCAGGTTGATCCAAATATTCTACACATTGTTTGACGACAGGAGGTATCGTAACGTTGTAGTGGTCTTTAATGAATTGGAGAGTGACCCCGAATTGTTGTGTGGGGAAGCTAGGATGGAAAGAGCTTTCTGCAGATGGCGCTGCCATACCCCCCAATTTTTTATCGTGCCTGCAACCGGTTATGCTAATTAGGAATTTTGGAACCGCGTCAACTTACTCTGTGACTTCCTCGGGGATATCCAGTTTGTCCAAAGATATGTGCTCATTTAATTCCTTCAACGTGTGGATGTAATTTAATTTCTTCCCGAATTTGGCGCTTATCCACGGCCTAAAAATTTGCGAAACGATTTTCAAAAAATGTGTTGGATGGACTAGGAATAGAGCTTTGAGATTTTTTTTATACTTCCTATCGAAAGCTTTGTAAGCTTGCACGAGCCACCTAAGAGACGGCTTGTTTTTACTGGAGAGGCCATAATGGAAGTACACTAAACTGTAATCTTGTTCCACATACTTATCCAGAGTGTGCGTTAAGTAGCTGGGAAAAATTTCAGTAAACTTTCTGACAAAACTTTGGAGTTCTCTAGCAATACCTCAGAAACAATCCGTGATCAATTTCAGCTACAGGTGGCAGCCGGCAAGCGTAAACAACAATCACTTTACGCCCCTCTGAATCATCACCTTTCACGTCCACAATTCGGTATTTGGCTATATCAGAAAACCGACTTGACGCAGAATCATCAACAGCAGGATAAGATGAGGAGTACATCACAAAACTATCGAGGTTTTCTTCGCCTGGCTCTGCTAATTCTTCCTCGAAGTTGTCTTCGGTGAAATCGGGAACGGGGGAACCCATACCGTTGGACTCTATGTGAATCAGATCCACTGAAAAAAAAATAATTGCTCATTTTTTTGTAAAAATATTTTGTTTGCTTTTACCGGTTAATGCTACGACGTCGGGACTCTGATGAAGCTCGCTATCATCGAACTCGAGATTAGGTTCGTAATCGTGATAATCCGACAAACTTGGGTAGGGTTCATCATTATCTCCAGCTATGTTAGCTAAAATTACAAACTTGGAAAGAGATAAAGGGAGCAAAGAGGTACACACCTGGAAGGTTTTTTGATGGACTTAACTTGTTGAAATTCATTATTGCGTGAAAATTAAGTCATTTCAAGTGGGATACAAAAAATGTGGAGTCTGCACACCCACTTTTTCTTACAACTAACGCAGAATTCTAGGTGGTTCTATAAAATCGAGTGGAAGCGCTGCAAGTTATTTGACACGACCTCTAAAAGCTCTAACGTATTAAATAAAGTGTTTATTCGTAATTTATTAAATATTTGCGTTTGCTTTAATAATTTGACAATCACATCAACAAAACTGACGTTTAACATGCATGACAGGAACAGGTTGTGTTTGACAATTGAGTCACGACTGCCACTATTTAGAAAGAAAGGAACTAGAACTGGCGCAATTTTTTAAACTATCAGGGAACTTTACCATTTAGGTAAAATCTTTTAAAAATTTTATGTATTTTCTTAAAAAAAAACTTCTTTAACTTTCTCTTAGTATCGAGATTCAATGAAAAGATATCTGCAGACTGGACGGCAGTTTCTAGTTTCGTTAAAATTCAAATTAGTTGCAAAGGTTTAAAAAAAAAATTATCAATTTAAACTTGATCTATTGGATAATTATCTATTCAAGTACGTTTCCTAACTCACAATGGCATTATCTTGCAGTTTTTATACTTGAGCTCTTTTCGCGCTGCTTCTCAATACGCAAAGCGGATTTAAGCCGTTCGACTTTTTGGCGAAGACAAAAATTTTCATAAGTAAGAACATTGTTTTTACGGGCCTAAAAAATTAAACCTATTTACGGTACATTCAAATTATTTGCATAAGTACTTCTTGCAATAATTGCGCTTTCTCTGATTCCACGCAAATTTTTACTTCGTTTTGTAGAAAATTATCCCTCTCAACGCATTGCTCTTGCAGTACTTTTACCAACCGATTATGTTCAATTTGTAGCGTTTTCTTTTGGGTCTTCAAATTACAAATCTGAAACAACAACCGCTAACACCAAGAGAAATCAATAATTTCAAAGAGACCTTTGCATCTTTGCGTTCTTTCATTCTCAACATTCTAGAATTCGCTACTTTTAACTTTTCGGACATTTTCGCAAAATTTTGCTTAAGCTGCTCCATCTCTTCTCTTAAAGTGGAATTTTCTTCGCGTAAGCTTCTAATTTCGTCGCTCTTTATTTCCAACAGCTTCAGTAAACCGTGCTGGTTCGCCAAAAGCTCCTCATACCTCAAAATTATAAAGTCAAAGAAGTAACGTTATTTACAATTTCTTGAATTATAAATATCGAGTGTTATTCCGCTTCACACATGTTACAATGATGCGAATAATACTACTGGGCGTTTGTTCGTTTCTTCACGTTGACGAGTGTCCTCGTGAAGAAATTTAAGTACCTACCTAAGCAAAAATATTGTTACAAAATCTAATTTTAAGGGTCTAAGCGGGTAGGTGCTATAATAAGCTTAAACTCTGATACAGGGGATTTTCAAAGGCCGTTACACGTAAGAAAAAAATATGTATTACTTGTATTGCAAATGAACAATGCTAATTGTTGAACACGACGATCTAACATCAACTTGAGAATTTCTTCTGGAAGAATCGTGTTCTCCAGTTCGCTCCTGAAGTATAGCTGAAACAGTCCAGGTCTCACTTGGAAGTTAACATTTCATGAACAATATTCGGTACTCATTAACTGTTTGTTTTCCTTGAGGGCCTCTTCGAGCTGATGGCTTAAGCACTGATACTTAATTCGCTCAGTCTGGAGGGACATCATTATTTGACTGTCATTGCTATTAGATTCCTTAAAGTTATCTTCCAAATTCTTCACGGTATTTTCGATTGCATTCACGTGATTTTTCAATTTTTCGCTCCCCGTTCCCTGTAATCAAGAACTTGTTTAAAACTACGAGAACTATATAGTAATAAAATCACAAGGACACCTCAACAATACCAGACATGTTGGAAATTAATTGTGAAAAGCGATTTGTTGAACACAACTGACATTTTACAGGAAAGTCACAACTAACAATCCATTGTAAATCTGTTTATTGTAACAAAATGCAAGCATAGAAACACTTGACTTTTTTTATTACAAATATATCACAATATTTTTTCACTATAGCTATAAATCAAATTGAAAACCTCATAATAGTAACAAAGAGGTTTCGAGCCTGCATCAGGTGCAGAACGGTATAACAGAGTTGGCTAGTAACAACGCAACTTAATTAACATTAAAAATTAGTAAATGTTTGATTTAAAAAATGGCTTATTGGTTTCTATCTTTTGCACAAGTCTATGCTAGGTAGGTACTTAATACGTCTTCAAATATGAAGAATAGATGTTTTTTTTTTATATAAAATACGTAACGGAACCACAATGACTAGGAGAGTTGATGGCGATGCGCTTTTGTTTGGAAACTTAATTTTTCCCATTGATTGAGCCAGTAACGTAAGCATAGAGGCGCTTACCCCACCACATTTCTAAGTCAAACGGCTTGAAACCCTCCAAAAAACCGCAAGGTGCTTCCTCATAGTAAATTGACAGATCGCCTGTAAACAACTTCTTAGTTTCTCTTGATAACGCGACAATTACTTACTTTTCGCAGTTTGGCAGCCCTCAGATTCTTGAACGACCTCAGAGCAAACTGAATTCCACGCTGCAACAAAAAATGTTAGACCTCCGGTGGTTGTGCGAGTTTCACCCCTTACAATCGTTGATAAATTTGATAATTTCCTCGTGTTGAGGCGAAATAATTTCTTGGCGGTGTTGATTCGGGGGCGACTTTTTATGGAAGGTTAGTTTGGACACGCTAGAATTTAACTCGATATTTTTTGACTCTCATGGAGGAATATGGCCAAACTCACTTTGCTATTTCACTGTCCTCTGCTTCCACGGACTTGTTTCTGGAATACTCGCGAATGTTGTCCATATTTTGAGGAATTCCTAGGAAAGTTAAGGTTATTGTTGGCCAAGGTACCGCTGAAAAGCTCACCTCTTCGGGTAGTTTTGGCTACGATTTTACTGGGGCCCTTGACGTTGTACATTTTGAAATTGAACTACAGCAGCATGGGATACAATCGTAAAATTTGTTAAGTCCCTTCACAATGATGAAATGTCGAGCAATTTAAAGGGACAACCGAACTGCAAAACTTGACGCCAGGTTAAGTTAAATTCTTTATCTTTACAGTTGTTCAAGTTATCAACAGTTTAAATTTTACATAATAGCGATCAATTAATTAGTCGACGTTGCGAAACTTTGGAAAATTGAAAAATCAAAATATTTGATAAAAATGGCAACAGTGCGGTCGGTCACGTGGTGACATTTTTGACAACTTTCAGTCACATGGTCATGTCAACAACCCGAGGTCTGAACCTAACCTAAAATTCGTCACGTTACTTTGGCCTTTCTAGTGTTGTTTGTTAATTATGAAAGTTAAGTAACGAGATGTCGGCCGAATTGGTTTACAAAGCTTTGGAAATCGTTGACCCGGAATTCAATAAACAGTCCAAGGGTTTGTTTTTCACTAATTGAAAAATCTTTACTAAATTTGATTGTTTCAGGCAACAAGAGTAAAAAGTTGAAACGGCCTCACAATTTGCTTCCAGACAATCAAAAGACCAAAAAAATCACTCGTAAAGGACAGAAAGGTACAGTGTAATTTTACCGATTGAAAATTAAATATAACTCCACCTTTCTAGCTCAAAAAGTTGGTTTGTTATCAAGAACAAAGAAGCTAACAATATCGGACGCTAAGAAGAGTTTAAGGACTAACGATGAAATTCGAAGGGACAATTTGAAGAAGATTCAGCAGATCAGAGAGGCCTGCAAAATTGAATTAGACGAAAGAATCACTGAGCAGGTATAACTAAGGTTATTTGAAAATCTTGCATGTCTTATAACGTTTCATTTAGATCATTGAAAGGGGTGTGACGAGGAGACCAGTTAAAGCGAAACCTAAATTCAAAGAAGCGCAAAAGACGGCGTTCACTGAAGAAGACTTCAAGAAATTTGAAGCAGAATACTTTGGCTAAGATGGGCCTGTCTGATCGCACGTTCAGCATTATCGGGCTTACAATTAGCGGTTTAGCGTTATTTTGTATGTTTTCTCTTCTTATCGTCGTACCAATGCTACCACTAGATAATGACAATGTTTTACTGTCTTTGTCACCCACCCCAGTACTGTTAGTGAGCAGTATAGGTGGATTAGTGTTCATTGGAACTCTAACTGTCTTTACGGCCTATGTCATGTATAAAGCTAAATGTAAACAAAGTTTGGTCCATAAAAAAAGATAATACAGATAACTGTTTTTTTCCCCGTAAAGTTGTAAGAGCCCTGTTCATCTGCTGATTGGCTGGTGCACAGCTTTTTTTTTTACTTAATTTACTGGTGAAAACCGCATTAAATTGAATACAAACTGTAAAAGATACGCGTCCAACCCCTACTAGACAGGCCTCTTAAAGTCAACTAAAGAAATCTCTTCATAACATGACATACAGGGGTGGGGCAATAGTGCGTCCGACTTCGATAGCTCGAGTTCTATGATAGGTAGAAATTTTATTTAAAAACACAGATAATCTAGAAAAAGAAGTCTATAACCGGAAATTTTTGAACGTACAGGGTGAACCAAGACAATTATACAGGGGCAAGTGACATTTTTTTAAATGGAATGTGGTGTGTAAAAGAAGATTTTTCAGAGCCTTTTCCTAAACTTTTTTCAATCCAATATTATTGCTGACTATTTCCAAACCACTTGGATGTAGCAATTTTTTTTGTTCAAATAATGGCATTTGCAGATGCATGTTAAAAAAATCACTACAGTCACAATTATGAGTTCTAAGAAAAAATTATCTAAAGACTAGTTAGGAAACATCTGTGGAATGTCTTTGATCCGTTTTAACTTTTGAAAAATTATACACGGTGGCTAAATTTTATTTTTCAATTTAGAACTTTTTGAATTGAATTCTCTCCATTTTTTTTTAAATGGAACACTCTGTATATTTTTTAACGATATGATGTAGAAACTAAAAACGAACATTTTTTGTATGCACACCCCTATGGCTATTTGTAACCATTTTCGAAATATCGCTAAATAATTACAAAATTCAAGAATAATCCTAGAAAATTAGATCGTTTTCCAAATAACTTGACAAAAAACTTTAAATCTTTCAAAATTGACACAAAAATGAAAGAACTCATAATTGTAACTGTAGTGATTTTTTTTAACATGCATCTGCAGATGCCATTATTATTATTATAGTCAGCAATAATATTGGATTGAAAAGAGTCTAGAAAAAGGCTTCGAAAAATCTTCTTTTACACACCACATTCCATTTAAAAAAATGTCACTTGCCCCTGTATAATTGTCTTGGCTCACCCTGTATATTCAACAAATTTCTACCCATCATAAAACTCGAGCTATCGAAGTCGGACGCACTATTGCCCCACCCTGTACAGAGGAAGGGTCTGCACTTTTTCCAATTTGACTCTAAAACTTAGCATTTATATTAAAAATTAAAATACAACACTTTTAAATTATTGGTAAGGACCCCGAACGACGCTGGCCCCCCACCAAGACCTGGAAATTAACAGTTAAATAACGCATTGTCTCGAAGTAACCAGAAAAATCTCACATCTGACGACATTGAACTGATCGCTCTGAAGTAACAAAAGCTCTGCCTCGACTACCCCGAGCGATTCGGGTTGAAGCTAGAAGTTCTCTGCTGAACTTATTGTAGCCTGTAGGTCCCGTAGGCTGCGCCCCGCACGTTTCTAAAGCCACAAAGTCATCCACATGCAACGACGGCGGTCTCGACGTATTTGGCGGCCGCGACCGGAACAAATCTGACCGTTGTTGTATAGTTCTCGGGAAACCTCTCGACCTTATAGGGGTTACTAAGAAAAAAAAATTAAGCAATATTTTTCATATTACCGCCTGAAAGTCCCAAACTTACTGAACGGCTTCTTCATTTTCGCCTTTTGGGCAATGTCGCGCTTCTCCTTCTCGTCGGCGTTTTCCAAGGGACAGATTCGGCACAACTTCTCGATTTCCCTCACAATACTGAATTCTTGCGGCAGATATTGCCGGGCTATTTCGGTCAAGTCGCAGGCCACACTGTCGGTTTCGGCTTCCTCGTTGGGCGCCGACAGCCAATACCTGATCGTGAGTCTTTCGTCGCAAGCATCGGACGAACTGAAGACCGAACGGCCCGAAAATTGCACTAGTAACGTTTCCGGTTCCGGCAGTAGCGGCTCCACGAAAACCTCCTTGATTTCAGAAGATTCTCCGGGCAACAACTTCAAAACCGCGGCAACTCCCTCGAGTAAACTCTCGAAAGCCAAATCCTCGTCGGAGAGCTTCTTCAGTAATTCCTCCAAAACTACAAAAGGGTGTTGCGGTTCGTTGGGCGGCTCATCGGTCCAGCCGACGAGAGACCTTATTTCCGCCACAGTCATCTTCATTTTTCGGGGAGTGTAGAGCACGGACGGCTCGATTTCTTCGGTGGAAACGGAAACCCGCACGAACTCGGCAAGAGTGTTGAGGGTTGAAAGGCACTCGGCGTTGTCTTTCGAAAATTTCGTGGCTAGTTTATTTAGAACCGGCACGAACAGGTCGCCCTTTTTGACCAATTGCTCGCTCAAGAAGTAGAATCCGTAATCGTGTTCGGTCAGCAGAAGGAGAGTTCGCAACGAGGGTAAATAAGTGACGAACGAGTTTTCCATCAACAAATGATCAATTACCATTGAGATGAACGTGACTAACAGTTCTTTCATTGGCAGGGCGTTCGCTAGGTATATGTCCGAGGTGAGTTCGTTAGAGCCGCAAGAATTTTGCAGCACCGTTATCTCGATATCGCAGAAACTTTGGATAATGCTCAAAATACATTCTTGGGCCTGAATGTGATTCGTGCTGTTGCTGTTAGTTTTTAGAATTTGCCCGAAAATTTGGGTCAAAACTTGAAACTTTTCGTCACTTTTCGCGTGACTGTTGTGGATTAGGTGAAGAACGGCGCATTTGAGGGTGTTGTGAGTGACCAAACACGCCAGAAAATTCAACAATCGCGCCACATGGTTGTTGCAAACCGTCACCTTATTCTCCTCGCTCGGCACCAAAGCCTTGTGAACAATATCGAGAATCCCTCTTGCTATCATCACGGCGGAATTGGCGGCTAAATCCGCCAATTGCACGCAAACTCTCCGCAACAAATTCAGGAGTTGTTGATGCGACGTCGTGCACAACTTACTGATCAACTCTTGAATGCTGCAGTTGTGGGGGTGCAAATGTGCCGACCACAACTTCCTCAAATTCACCGCCCAAGTGACCTCGTCTTTGGACAAATCATCCCCGGCTTGAATAGGCAGAGGCAACGGCAGCAATTCGGAAAACACCAGCAACCCCGAAACGAAAGTATGCGGAGCCGAGGTTGCGTACTTAATAATTTCGCCACACATCAAAGTCCACAAGGTTTTGTTGAGCGAATCCCTCTCGTGGATTTCGTCGGAAAGAGGCTGCGTGTACACGAGTAAAGTGTCTATGATGTTTTTGCAACTTTGTTGGGCCTGCTGGTACGCCCCTGAACTACTCGGAAACGAATTCAGTAAATTGTAGGTTTGCAACAGGACGGAAATGGAAGTGAGGTCTTTGAAATTGGTGTTGCGGCACTGTATAACGTAAGTTAACATGTGTCGGAGCAGGTCGATGCAAGGGCTCACTACGTTGACCAGAATTAGCCCCTGATTTGAAACGAAAACCGACGTGTGCAAACTGGGTTGTTCGTAGTAATCGCAAATTTTTTGAAGCAATTTCGTCAAAATTGTGGCGCCATCTAGAGAGTACAGTTGCAAAATTACGTGTTTGTACTTAAGCTCGATGTAGTTGTCCAGAGGGTTTTCGGCCAAAACCGGGGAAGAACTCGAGTGGGGGGACACCCCCAAGTAGTGGATGATTCTCAAAGCCGTGATTAATTGTCCCGAAAACGTGGCAACGTTATCTATTTGCTTGACGATCAAATCAACGAAAGGTGATATATCGTCGTAATTTAGCGTAACGTTCTCTAGAGGACTCAAATAAGTTTTGATTTCCATCAATCTGCTCGCCACGGACTCCTCGAAAACGTCGTGTTGATCAATTACGTAGAAAATTTGTTTCGAATAATTTTCAACGAAAGCAACATTAGGAACAACTGCGACTGTATACGCCAACAAATCGATGACGTAAGCAATACCTGGGGACTTCTTGATTTTGTTTATCAAAAAATCCGACTTGTCCTTGACGCAAACGTCCTCCAAGAACTGCAATAAACACTTAACATTGTCCTTCATCCCGAGGATCTCCGCACAGCAAACCTTGCCGATATGGGTGAAAGTTAAACAAAAGAACCCGTGCAACTGATCAACAATTTCCGGGGCGTCAAAATCGTAGTTGAACTTCCGCCCCAAATGAATTAAATTTTCAACGTAGTAGAGCGCTTCGATCTTGAACGCGATCTCGAGGCCCAAAGTGTGCGACTTAATTTCGACGTAATCTTGAATGGAGTATTGAATTTCTTCGTCGGTTCTCAACAAACACCGCAAGAGTCCGTTCAGCGTCTCGTAGTTGTTGGTCAAATAGTCCAAACCTTCGGGAGTTTTGAGAAGTTCGGAGATCACCTCGAAAATGGGCGTTTTGATTGTGGGGAGGTTCAAAGTGCTCGGGCACGTTAACAACAAAAAGAAGCATTGCAACACGTCGAACATGCGGAAGAACTCTACGAGGACGTTCTCCGTGTCGGCGCGACCTATCTCGAATTGAGCGGAAACCGGAAGAAAGCGTTTGGGTTGGGAGAAAACGAACTGGCCGTTTTGACAAGCGTTCAGTATTTGGTCGAGAAATTTCGTTATTAGGTTGATTTCTTCCGCCGAAACGTCAGTGGAAGTGTTGCGCAACTTGACCAGAATTCCGTACGACTTGTGGAAAATTTCGTACAGATTCAGCTTCTTCAAGATCGAATTTAGCGCGAATTTGAGCCGCACCGACGGATTCTTGCGCACATTCTCAACGAGAACTTTATATCCGTTATCTTTTGAAACTCGCAAAGAGTCGTGAAACCCGTTCTCTTTGCACTTGTGGTCAACAGATCCTATTAGAAATTTTTCAATGGCAAATTTGTGAAGCAAATACGTGTCCAAGGCTTTTATTATCATCAATTTTATCGATAACGCCATGTACTCTTGGTCGTAAAGATTCAAGAGCGCTTCGTGAATGTTGAAACCGGATTCCCAAAGCAGTTTGATGAACTCAACACTGCTGCAACACCACTCAGCTAGCCGAACCCCGCACTTGATGTGCCTAATCTTATAAGCGGGCTGGTCCTGAACGTTGGCCATGTGATAGTCAAGAGCAATTTTTAGCCAATCAACCAAAGTTAAAACGATCAAATTGACTTGATCGATCAATTCTTTATCGTCTCCCGAGCAACTGGACAAATTCAACGATTTTCCGGCAACGTAAATTTTAACAATCGTGCGAAAATCGCTGATCGACCCGAAAGTCCCGCTGAGTTTCTCGCACAAATGGATAAACTCCTCTTTGATCTCTTTGTTAAGTTTCTCGAAACCCTCCAAAACGTACTTGGTAATGCTGGACTTGAAATAATCATCAACGATTGCGATAGTGTTTTTCAAATTCCCCTCGACGCCGATCCCGTCATTCTGCACTTTGAACGGCGAAGCCTTCTCGAACCGCCGCAATTGCGTCACTCCCGGTATAAACAACTTAATCAGATCGTCGTTATTGGTGAAAGTGTTGTAATCGTAATCAATTTCCTCATCTAAAATATCTTCATCGCTCAAAATCGGCTCGAACTCCTCAACATCCATTTGCGCGGCCTCCTCGACAGGGGGCGTCGCCAGCGTTTCCCACACCTCCTTAACGGGACTCTTTTGCGCCTCCTCCTTTTCCCGTCGTTGCTTTTCCGAGGTGGCGTCCTCCTCCGAAAAGGTGTCGACTTCGGGAGGCGACGGTTCCTTGCGGTCGCCGTGGGGAGTGTGAGGACGTTTGGGCGATTGAACCGGCGGCGTTCTCGGTCTCTTCCGCTCTTCTCTCTCGTCGCGATTGTAGGGCCGTCTGTAGTTGTCGTCGTGTTTGTAGGAACGATCCCGATCGCGCTCCCTGCCTCTGTCCCTGTCTCTCTCCCAATCTCTGTCGCGGTAGTCTGATCGCTCGTGGTCCCAATCGCGCTCCCTGCTCACGTCCCGATATTCGCGGGTCGGCCGGTCGCGGTCCCGGCTGTGAGTCCGCGGGTACGTCTTGTCCCGGTCTCGGTCTCTCCTCTCGCCCTCAACCCGGCCGTGGTCCCGCTCGGTGCTACCGGTTTTCTTCATGAAAAAGAAAGTTTTCCCAATATTATAATTGTAGAATTTCAAACTTTAAGCACCTAATCGCTTTTGATGATTGCTATACCTAGAACTTGATCCCAATATTGAAAATGTAAAATTTCAAGCGTGAATCATCTAATCGCTTTTGATTCCTATACCTAGAACGTGAATGAGAAGAAACTAACCTGATATCCCAAATCTCGGCTGCGGTCTCGGTCTCGCTCCCGCTCTCTATCGCGCTCAGCGTCCCCGGTTCTGGGTCTTACCTTAGGATCCCACTCGGTTTCAGGGGTGTGGTGGTAGCTTCTGGGATCTTTAGGAACGTCGTTGTAATACTCGCCATACTCCTGCGGATAGCCCTCTGGCGGCGGATACGGTTGTTGGTATGCGGCTGGAGTTGATTGGTTGTACTCAATTGGAACAGCCGGAACATTCTCCTGGCTCCATTCGCCCTCGATTGTGCTGCCCGAAATTATTTGCTGTGCGTCTGCTATAGTATTGGGTTGCGCAGGCAGAGCTGGATTGACAACAGGTGGAACTATTTGCTCCGCAATATTGTTAGTCAGTGTTCCATACACGGCTAACGTTATAGTCGTGTACCAACCTAAAAACAAATTAATCAACTCATAAACGAGATAAATTACTGATGTAACCTCTCAATACTAGTCCATCTGTTGGGATTTTTCTGATAGTTTCTTCTGGGATGCATTCAAGATTAATGCAACCATTTTGGTTGTATTCAAAACCTCCCAAACTTTCGAACGTGCTGGCTCCCGGCTTGCCCAAGTCGTTAACGAAAAATTCGATTTGAAACTGACTGGGGTTGGTGGCTCCCAATCTCACCCCTCCTGGAAAGTCAGCTTGAACGCGGGCCCCCAATGGAATTATTCTCACTTCTGTTACGTAAACTGGCTTCGGAAACTGGACCAGGTCCAGATTCAGTTCCTAAATTAAAGGTTTGTAACTTTTAACAAATTCAAGTCTTGATGTTACCTCAGTGTTGTCATGGGCAAAGGTGTCGAAAAAGAGCAACTCCACCGGATCCGACATTATAATTGAGGTTTTAAAACTAGTAACTTATATGTGTGCATTCATTGCAAATAAATAAATGCTAATTCGTTTTGTTAAACAAATTAAAATATTTGTTTTGTATTTAGAGACATAAACCGACAAATTTTAGGTTATGAACAGTGTTTTTCGAAGCAGGCTCGCCAACAGAGCGACTTTTAACATCAAAATCACCAGGTTAGTGGGAAATTTTAAAATTAGATTTGAAAATAAGTAAAAATATAAATTACTTAAATATAGCCGTTTCTCAAATTGTACGTTTTAAATGTAAAAATCTCTTTATTTTCATACAAAAATACGTAATTTAAGATTCTCAAACATTTGGGTTAACCTCGAAAATTTGACGTTTGTTTACAATTTTTTCGCTTTTAATCAAAGCTTCCAGTCGTCAAATGATGCAGAATAGTTGAATAAAATGTCGTCGTCAGTTGTAAACGTCGTCATCGGTTGGTTTTATGCTAGCCCCCGTTTTGAGTTTACTTCGAGCTTTTTCAGGGGGAGGAACCGGCTTCATCGGCTCCCAGTTGTGCGGTCTTTTGAAGAGCAAGGGCTACGGGGTGACTGTCATTTCACGAATGCCCGGCCTCCAACGCATGACTTGGAACGACCTGCAGCGAGTCGGTCTTCCTGGCGAGACCACAACTGTTATCAACTTAGCCGGTCAAAACGTCCTGGACCCAACACAACGGTGGAATTCGGGTTTTAAGCAAAACGTTTTCAATTCCCGCGTAAACACAACCACTGCGTTAGCGGACGCCATTTCAAAAACCACCAACAAGCCCTCGCTGTTTCTCACACTGTCGGGCGTTGGGGTTTACAAACCTGATACAAAGAAGGTTTATGACGAGGAAGCGCAACAGGAAAAATTCGATTTCTTGTCTGGCTTGTGTATTGAATGGGAAAAAGCTGCCAAATGCGTGCCTGAAGATGTCAGACAAGTGACGATTCGTAGCGGAGTTGTCTTGGGGAAAAATGGGGGCATGATCAAACAGCTTTATTTGCCATTTTTCCTAGGTTTAGGGGGGCCCGTCGCTACCGGCACGCAATACTTACCTTGGATTCATATTGTCGACTTAACAAGACTTATCCTATTTGCCATAGAAAACCCCGAAGTGAAAGGAATTTTGAATGGAGTCGCGCCGCAAAACGTTACCAATAAAGAATTTACTCAGGTACGGCTTTGTTGAATTATTAATTGACCCGTTTTCAGTTGAATATTCGCAGGCCTTCGCGCAAGCAATGCGACGGCCAGCCTTGATTCCATTGCCCAAATTCGTGTTAGACCTTTTGCTAAGCGAAGAAAGGGCTAATATGTTAACACAAGGCCAACGAGTAGTGCCAAGAAAAGCAGAGTCTTTGGGGTTCACTTATAGATTCCCAAATATAACTTCCGCTTGCCACGAACTTGTTAACAACAAATCTATGGTGTATTAATTATTTGTTGAAAGCGAATACTTTGTTATTTACAGTTAAAAAAAATAAAGCGATATTATTTAATTGGATAATTTTAATGCGGTAAGAAAACTTTCCCCCAAGACATACAAATAAGAATTTGAGGCGTAAATTCCCAAAATTTCGTCGTTGGTCGGTAAATTTATGACTTGTTGTTGCGCTATCGTGTTCACTCGCTGGCCAGTTAGGCGATTTCGCAACTCCCCCGTCGAAACACTTTTGTTTTGGCAATAAATGAACAAGTGTCTTGTAGACTCGCTTATGACTGAGTAAGCCATATCGGGAGAACAAATAAAAAATTTCCGCTGCTGTTTAGAGGCCTGAAACAATTCGTACAATAATTGGAGAATTTAGGTAACAAAGTAATGTTACCTGCACGTAACCCATCGCAAGTAGAGTCCCTTTATGTTTCATATGAAAGTCTTCAGGGTCTTTCGTTGGTTGCCAAATGCAAGTGTCCACGTCTGAACGCACCCCAATAGCTGCTGGAAGCTCACGATCCAGTTGAACGGTGAGTAAAATATGGTGGGATCCTAAATTGATTTTGTGGGTGGCTGAGTGAAACTTGCAGCATAATCTTTCAAAATTCGTCAACTTATCGCATTCAAAGTCACATTCTTCCACCTGTTGACTGTTGAAAGTAGTTCCTGTGCTAGGACATACCTGGAAGAGGACGATCAGAAAAAGTTGATGATTAAAAACAAGGAACAACCTCATTTTCGCTGGTTAAGGCCGCCAGCGATTTGCGGCCTTCCTCGACGGCAGATTCTTCCACAACGTTTTCGCCAAAATTATCGCCTTCAACCACTTCAGGCCACATAAGCCCATTTTCGAGTTTATGTAAAACCACCTCCAAAACGCCATTTTCAAGAGTCCAGTGGGTGAGGTCCGAATCAATTTGTTGCCATAAACTACCCCCAAGTAAAGTTTCTTCCACATACTTAACTTCAATATTGGCAGTTTGGGTTGCTACTTTTATTAACGATTTAGTGCCATTTTCGGGAATTGTAAACCTAAGAGTTATATCGTCTCTTGTTTGTGCCCATGTATATTTCGGTTTTGGTTCCACGTCTTGGGTTTCGCGGATTTCGTTTTCGGAATCGAGAGTAAACTTACAACCCGCATCACTTCCCACATAAACAGCTTGGCAACTTGTCTCTAAATAGCTGTATTGGATGTACCCTTCAGTCACTAACTGCCTCAAAGCCACTTGGTTCCAGGTGTCACTATTTACTAAAGTTATCCAATGCAAAGTTGATATCTTGTGTTCACTACCCTCTTTTTGGTTGATACTGAGTAACAGGACGTGTAACTCTTCTTTATCTACTGGCTTGTGAACAACATCAACAATAACATACTTTTGGTCAGGTCCAATAACTTCTCCTGAAAATGCCACTGTCCATGTCGCGTTATTTTTCCGGTCTTCTCTATCAAGAAGATATAGAAACCCCCTGCCATCAGCCACCACTGCAAACTTATCTGAAGCAAATTTCAACGAAACGTTGTAGTCACCGGGCTTTCGGTCGTCCTTAGACGGTATTTCCCAAAGCGTTACATTTGACAGCTGGTTAATGAGGGGGTCAATAAAAAACTTTTGAATCTTCCACGATTTATCGACAAAATAGACTGATTCTTGATCTTCGTAACACTCTCCTGTTAAATGATTGTGCAGACCGAAGAGCTTGGCATCCAGAAGAGAATATTGGCTTGCGTTTGGTAATACCTTATCCACGGGTGTCTTCAATTGTTGACTGAATGTGGGGGTTTCCGCCAGCGAAAGTTTGTAACCATCAAAATTTGAGTTGAGCAGAGACCTATCGGGCCTCAGCTCCATCAACTTGGTCTGCATTATCTAAGCCAGTAGCCAGCACGACACAAGAAGTTAAACAATAAATATTTCGATTCTTGGAAGAAAAATCAAATTTTGCAGGTTATGTACGTGGAACTGACGTTAACACAAACATGATGCCAACGTAACAGAATCAGTGTTGCCAATGTTAAAGATATATATTTTACTAGAATCAATAGCTAACAGGTGCGCACTATAGACAATGCGCATGCGCTTCTTACTGCCTTTACAATAGGGATCTTCCCTAGGTAGTCCTCAATAATTTTATCAAGATATGGTTAGATTCCTTATGAAATAATGTGGTTCACTAAAAGATACAATCCTTATAATGGTTTTATTGAATTATTTATGCAAGTAATGTCAAATATGTTTGCCAGATGAATATCATTAACTAATATCATAGAAAACCGTCTTTGATACTGACGACATGCAATCGTAATTGTAGCTAAAATTATACAAATAATTGTAATCAAAAATATACATATAAATTCCTGAATACACAAGTACAATTTAAAACCTATCTACTAAAAAAATAAAATGAAAAAAAAAAAATAAAGTAAAAATTCCATCTAAATTATAAAATTAGGAAAATCGGAGGTATACATTGACGATTACAAACAGTACGTATGAGAATTAAAAAGTGTGTGCATTTCTGCACACTCCACACCCTAAAGCGAATTCTTCACCTGTTGGTGGATGCTTTACGTGCAGAGGGCACTCGTCGCCGTCAAGTTGCTTCGCCTTGGGCCCTAAAAAAAACCACGTAAATTATTTACAACACGATAAATACCACACCAACCTGCTGGACAACTGGGCAAGTCGTTTCGTGACAAATTCGTGACCCTTTGGAAATCGTCGTGGCAGGGATTACAGAAATGCGTGGTCCCAAAACAAAAGAATACCGCAACTGAACAACAATAGCGACACTTATATTCGAGAAAATCAGTTCCGTGTTTCGGACACATCTGGGCTCGCGCCACATCCGAACAACCTCCGCACACCAGCTCGGCCGGATCGTAGTTTTCGCCCACCTCTGCGTCGCACCGGGCCTCGCCACCGTAGTAGGCCTGCAAAGTAAAACATCAGCCAAATTGATCTAATTTCTGCTAAATTGAAGACAAATTATTTGGAGATTTAATTAAAGTTGGTAGAAATTACCTTATTGCATTTAAAACAAACGTAGTACGCGTATCTGTCCATGGCGTAAGAAGCCGGGTCATTGTGGAAGCGCGCCCCCGGAGTCACAATGGCTTCAACAGTGTGCAGTCCTTCGTATTCAAGTCTCATCAGAGCCTTTCTCTTTACATCTTTAAAAAGATCATGGACAGGAGTCAACAGTTCTTCCAGAATTGGATGGATCATGTCCTCCTAAATTGAACAATTAGTTGGGCTTCAAATTAAAAAACCGTCCAACTTACTTTACAAATCGGACACAATGAAAATGAGAAGGTGATTCTGGGGCCGGCCCAACGCTTCATTAAAACGGCCTGGCAGCAGTGCAGATGAAACACATGTCCGCATTTCAACTAAAACAATTTTTCTTGTTAATTTCTTGATCATTATAACATTGTCAGTTACCTGTATAGCTGGCGCGTAAGAGAGCGCTTCAGTAAAACAAATCATGCACATATCATCTGCATCCTGCTTCAAAGTCGGATCGTCGGTGCAGCGATGCAAGCAGGGGAGACAGGCGGTTTCTCCAAGTATTCCCCCGCACATGTGGCCACAGTTTAAGAGTTTTGGACACGCCGTCCTGCCGTACTCTTGACATTCGTGGTCGGCACATACGTTTCCTATCGCCAATAATCCAGAACTTCCAGTGGCGCCGCAAAAGCGGCAAACGCCACTCATTCCGGCGCCCTTAGTTCGAGTCCCTCCATCTCGGTATTCGATCAACGCCTTTAAAGTCCTCGCATCGGCCAACGCCAACAACCAAAATAACTTAGTGCGACCGCATCCCTCGTGCAGTTCCACTTTAATAGCTTCCTCCTCTTCTTTGCAAACCTTAAAATTTTTCCCGGTAACTACATTTAGTGTTGCGAGCAACTACTTACTTGTCTTTGATGGTTTCGCGTTTTTCTGTGTAAATGCAAGAAGCGATCACAGTCCGCACACAAGTTGCCGCAAGCACTGCACTGAATCACCGCGGTGGTTTCGCCATCGTCGTGATTAGTACAAGTGGGTCGCGGAGGCGCTGGTTGACCATCGGCGTTGGACCATTGGCCGGACGACAGTCTATCGACGTGGTCCTTGTCTAAAACGCAAAGCGACGCCAGAGCGAGCCACAAAGTCGGAGTTCTCAGACAGGTGGTCGGAATCCTCTGTTCTTCACTAAGTTGGGTCAAGTGGAGAATATTTTCCGCTATAGCTCCCTTAGTTACGTTAGCCCAAGCGTCTGACAATTTTCCCTAAAAGAAAAAAATTGTAACAACAATTGAAATCGCAATTTGAGAAATTACCGCCGCCATATCCTTAATTAGATGGACGATAACCTCGGCCAGCTTCCTATTGACAAAACCTTTCAGCCACCAACGTTTTCCAAAATTATCTTTGGGATGAATGGATGTCGCCAAAGTCACTGTGTTGATTTCCTTCAAGGCTGCGCCGTTGCCCGACTTACTCTTCACTTTTACTTGAACGGTGAGAGCCTTTGCAATTACGCTCAAAAAAACGTCCAGTATTCCGGGCTTGTACATGTCAAATTTCGATATTCCCGGAGTTTTGTAAGTTGCGGAAACAATACTAAAATCTTTCGGCGGTAGATTGGTGATTGTCATTACTTTCGCGAAGGCATCCGGGGTGATTTCGGGAAGCATTCTTCTCAGCAAGGAAGTGACTTGACGTTGCACGCGAGCACTTCCCGTGTGCAACAAACTCAACAAATCGCCGAGAAGACCTCCTTGGTGGGATAAATAAGCTCGGCCCACCGAACTTCCGGAAAGTGCCAGTACCATTGATAGCATTTCGAAACAGTAAGTGTCTGAATTTTTGTTAACATCTTGGCTGTGGCCGCTGTTCGAAAGGCCGTTAGCTGAACACAACAACAATTCCCACTCGTCCCGAACCCTCTCAGTTTCTTTCCTTATAGCTTGGACTATATGCACGATTACCTGGTAACAATAATAATTTTTTTTATTAATAGTAATAGTTGTAATAATTAATAGTAATAGTTGGGGCTTTAACAAAATCAGCACTACGTACTTGCTTCTGGAGATGAGTTAATTTACTTCTACTGAAAAGAATTCCGACCATGTGTTCGCGCAAATCATTGCTTTCTTCTAATGGTTCCAGACTTTCACTGGCGGACATTGAGCCGCTGTCGTTGAGATTTTGGCCGTCCTCTCCTTGCAATAATTTTCCGAATACTTGAGATGTTATTAGGCGGAAAACTCTCAAAGTTTCAGCTTCACAATTCCTTTGTTGGATAGTGGTGGAGTTGTACTGTTTTCCGACTTTTAACGTCTCGCCTTCGATATTACCAAGGACCCGGACCTGCCGCACTCTAACCGAATTATCCGGACCTTTCAGCTCTAACCGCACGACGTTATCCATATCATCTTCAAATAACAAAAAAATAGTATGATCAACTGGGAAAAATTTTAGAGTGTTACCTGCTATGGGACAATTTACCCAAACACCAACTCTAGTTTCCACTTCCACCGTACGCAATTTCACTAGTTGATCAGTATTTGGACCCGCATAAAATATGATACTTGACACTTTGTTCTGTTGATAATCAATGTGTTAATAATAATTTTAAAAAAAAATTAATTGAACTTACACCCAAGTCGCGGCAATTGTCCACATGAACGCTCACTACAGTGGGGTGGTGACCTTGCGCGCAAATCAGAGTCAAACTTTTCGTTTTGTTCCTATCCTCATCGCCAGACTCCCAAAACGTTTCTGTCGAACCATCAGTCAAACTGCCGATCATGGCCTGCCGACTGGACGCCTTAATTTCAAGGGCCGGAGTCAGATCCTTCAAGCACTCCACTGAGCAAGTGGCTTGGTTGATGGCGCTTTGGTGACTTTCGTGCATGGATACCGTGCAATCTTCCATTTCTTCGCTCCGCGATAAAATTTTACTAATATTGCTAAACACCTATTGAAGAAATATCGTTAGTTAACCGGTTTCGGGGGGGGGGGGGAACTCACTTGAGATCTGTGCAGGAACGAATGATCGGTCGGGGCGAATCTCAACCCCCAGCAACGCACGGCCATTTGCTGAAGAGATGAACCCATCGGGAGGAGGACCATGAGATCGGCAATTGTTTGTAAAAGGGCGTGGAAGGTGCTGGGTAACGGGTGGACGGCATCGCCGGCTATTGTTATGTCGGATAAGGGATGTTCGCAAACGTTCAAGTCTTGCTCGTCAATTTTCTTTTGAGGTCTGTTATCGTCGTCGGTTTCCGTTTCTACCTCTGCGGGGGTCAAGGAAGTAACAAACCACCACAGCAAATCATGAAGGCCGATGGGCTGAGTTACCGATTTCAGTAACCAGTTCAAAGCTTGCATTGCGTAAACTCTACACATAGCTTTCCTGTAAAGAATTTAGACAGTCCAGAATTTTAAGATTTGGTGGGGAGTAATACCTAAGCGCTTGCTTCATCGCCAACTGTAGCGATTCCAAGTCATGTTGCTGAAGCAGAAAATGCATCACGGGACGCTGCAGTAAGACCAAACCATCGGCATGATCCTCATAACGCGCCTCATTCTTAACAATCGCAGAAGTGTCCATTTTTGGAACTAACTTTTGAAGAGCCGATGACGGATTGCACAGCAAAGACGAACCGCCCTCTACACTCAAAGCAAATTAACAACAAAATCATTGATACGATCTAAAGCGAGTTTCAATTTTGATTACAATAAATACACCGGCCGTTATTTTTTTTAATTACCCTTACCGTTAGCAATTTCGCTACTGCTATTATTTCTTTTCCTCATCATGATGACTCTTCCGTCTAGCCCAGTTTTGGACCAAGGAATCCCGTTGGTTCCCATCGACACTGATCTATGAAACCGCAGACCCTTGCTGCTGTCAGAATCGTTATCCGAAATCGACACTTCTGAAAGAGGCTGCGAGACAAAAATAATTTTTTTCCAGTTGACCACCTTACCCTTTGTCCAGGATTGGCTTCATGTAAATTCTGTTGCCTCAAAACTTTTTCGTAAAATTCAGGTTCGTTCGGGATAAAATTAGCCCCGAGGGCTTGAAGACACTGGAAAGGCGGAATGGGACTGAAGGGTCCAGCGCAATCCGGGGGCGAATTGTTCTCCGAAACCGAAGGCATTACGCTAGACGAAGGTCTCCTTTGATGACTGATCCCTGTATCGGCAGAACTCGCCAGTTCTAGGAGAAACATCGCGTTATTCTTCATGATCACGTGAGGCTCCAATCCTGGAGTGGTAGATGGCGATGATACCGGCTTCACGTAGACGCTTTTTCTTCGGGCGACGTTTTTCGCTTTGTTGTTCGCTTGTTTGCCGCCTCTGTTCAACTTCACGTACTTCTCCCGACAGGTCTCGCACATCAAGTACCACGAGCTGTTGTCTGATAATAAAGCAAATTAGGGGCGGAAAGCCGGAAGCCGGGAAACTTACGGACTCCACCGTCCCCACAATTTCCGGCCCACCCTAAGCAATAGTTGCCGCCGAAATTGTAGCCTTTACCACCAGCGTGTTGGCCGCAGCCGGGGTGGGACTGATGCATGTGGTAAGTGACGGGGTGCGGGAAAACTTCCCCGCAAAGTTCGCATAGAGTTTCTGAACCGCTCGAGTGCAAATAGCTGGCCAACCCTATGTCCTCTACAAAGAAAAAAATTCAAAATCCATTAACTTTAAAAAAATTTGCTCTCATTGACCTCCGCTGTTTTATGCTACAAAGTTCTAATTTTTCTAAATATTTAAACCTTAATTTTATAGGTTAAAAAAGTTGATTGTAACTGTTATTACCCAAGTAATTTCGGGGCACTATCTTCTTTTTCCTGCTCTTCTTGCCATCTTTCTCGATAGTTCCAGTCTTGTCTTTCCCCTCTCCTTTCGTGCAGAGTCCAACTTTTTCGCATTTCTTAACCCTGGTGTGAACGGGGCTTGCGACTACCATTTGTTGCGAAATCACTTGCAGACAATTACTGGTCAATTCTTCCCACAAGAAAACTAGTGACTTCAACGCCGGTGGCAGCACCGATATAGTATGATAAATAAAACCACCTTCAGCGCTAAACTTTTCACCCGTTTCCTCATTGATTGTCGTACTGGAATACTTTCCAGGTCGTTTACGGTTAGCGCTGGCGTTAGCGGCTGATCTCGTGAGAGACTCCAAAGTGGAAGGTTGGATATGGAGATAGTTTCCAGCATTGCTGACTTCAACCGAATGTCTCTGCCGCGCCCGCTCTTCTTTCGTCAACTCTTGCCGACGCTTATCCACCGGCATTTCTTGTTGACGCGTAACAACTTGAGCTCCTTGTTTTGGAAGAGTTGGATGAAACTTCAGAAAAGAGGCGCATGCCATGGCGTCGTGAACGATACCTGCATCGAGACATCGGTTTAGTTAGAAGAATCGTTATTATTGTTTATTTACCTTCGTGCCAAAGAAACGCGGCGAAAACGGCTCTCAACGACTCGGCGACGGAAGGACTCATGGCTTGCTTGGCGGTTTCGGACGCGGGATAATTAACTTTCGAACTAGTAGGAAGTTGTTGCAAAGTCGCGGGAGAAATTGCCCGTTTCGGTCTTGTCTTCCCGGTTGCCCTGTCGATTCGGGAAACTTTCTGCGGTAACCTCTCATCTTTAGCGGCGCTCCCGATCGAAAAGTGGCCCTTGATTGGGGGATCGTTGCTGTTTTCCGGCGAGGTTTGTGTTCCGGTTTGAGTCAATTTCCTAGGACTCTGTTCGGAGTCCTGGAAGATGCCCCCGTTAAAAAAACGTTTCAATTACAATCGTTGGACGACTTACGGAGGTTTCCTTCTTGTTAGGTGTATGTGGTGGACTTGTTTCGGAACGTGTGTGTAAAGAACTGCCGCTTGGACTGGGAGACATGTCACGTGGTTGTGTTGCCTGGCTTGGCGATTGGGATAGGTCTCGCGTAATGCTACTCACCAGGGCGCTGGTGTCGGACTGATTGGAACCTCTTCGCGTCGAAACGTCCGGACCTGCCCCGGACACTAACCAATGCGATTAATTAAGAGCTTCTTGGCGAGGAAACCGACACCGACTTACCTAAAGGTGAAATACCCATGCTACGGGGCGAACCAAAAGCTTGAGGACTACTGCTTGTGCTATCATGCAGTACGTTACTTCTGGCTGAAAGTTTTCAAAGACGCAATGATAGCGGATCGGGAGCAACTTAGTCAATACATTTACGAGTTTTGAAAGGCAATTTAATACAAAGAAAAAATAGAATAAAAATAAGCATACTTCAGTTGATCATAATGTAGAGCATTATGCTAGGCAGGCATTCCTAAATAGGACAGACAAGTCATCATGTACTCAGGATGTGAATTGCTTAACTTACTGCGGTTTAAGTACTTCTATAAAAGAAGGAATGTGGTAGTATGTACTTATTTTTAAGATACGAATTAATGTTAGAAGATAAATAAAAGAAGATAATAAATAAATAGTTTAACGTTATTTCTCGCTTCTATATTTCTGATTGAAGGTTTCGGTTAAGAGACGTGACAACCATGCAAGGACGAGTGATGCATTCATACAATCATACACAGGTACCTTCCAAAGGCCTTAGAGTCATACTCTGTACAGCAGGGTTATGACCAACTGAGCAGATAACCTCTGGTCGTTCAGGAGCTAATGGTGGGAAAAAATGAATACCTCTATACTAACTCCTTGAATTGAGGCGTTAAAAACTTACGCGGAATGGGCACGGGACTAGAACTCCTGCTTAGGATCTTTGGTGACAGATGTCCTGCGCGAGGACTCTGCGACCTCTTCGGAGTTCCAGGTGGCGTTATTCCATTGCCATTGGCTCCGAGGTCGCCGTAAGGTTTGGGGTACTCTTTCGAGGAAACCGCATTGGTTTCACAGCCATCTCTACAAAAATATCAATAGAACTTTGGTAGAGTAGAGTCGATGCGCCGTACACTTTGCCGTCATCACTTTTGAACCATTTAGGCAAACTGCTCAATTTTCCGTCTCTTCGCTCTCTTTTGGGAATCTTCGGTGACTCCGGCCGAACGTTGTCGCCAAAAACAAACGGATTTGTCGAAAGGTTCTCGACTTTGGGGGCAATTTCCGGTTGCGGTCCGAAAGTGAAGGTGGGTTCCGGCGGATTTGGCGCCGAATTATACGAGAAATTGAACCCTTTCTTGTGTAAACGCGACGGTTCCGATTGCGTGGATAGTTGCGGAGCGTTGTCTTGGTCGTCGCCGCTAACATTTCCTAAATACAACACGTTGTTGGATCCAATAGCCAAAGACCACGCTTCACCGTCGTTGTTGAAGCAATACTTTTCGCTGGTAGCGCCATCTAACAACACCCAATACCCATCCGAATTCACAAAGTAATCGAGGACGCCTATTCTGTTACCTAATACTAGCATACCAACGGGGGGCGCTTTCAAGCTCGGTCGGCTGCGGATGTTGTGACCAGAAGCGCCGCACTTGATCACTTGGTAACTGGAAACCGAGCTCGAGGCAGTTTTACGCCTGAAAATTTCGTTTGAAAATTGATTCAACCTTTTTAAAATCGCAAACCTATCGCGAATTTCCGGCAGTTTTCTCATTATTGTGTCGCTAATTACTTGATCTAAGATTGATTTCGGTTCCTCGACCGGCAACAATAACGTTTTGCCCAAGTGCTGGTTATATTGTAGACACCAAGCCTCGATGACGCAATTGTTGCAGTATTGCTTAATTGTGTCTGCCGAGAGTCGTAACCAGACACCATCATCGTTGTGAATCTTTGAAAAATGATAACAATTAATCCGCTAGTGAGAACAATTTTAATATTAAGACACCTCGTCGATGAATGCTATGGTTCCGTTGACGTGCACTACTCCTATTTGCTCGCTTTGCAGGGACGGATGTGCTCGAACTCTCAATCCCGCCGAATTACTGGCAACAAATTTTCTTAGTTTACTGGGTTGATAAATGGACTTTTTGGCCGTCATTTGGCTAGGTGGCGTCATCCCCTGCGGGGGCTCCTTCACCTCCACTTTAAAAGCCTGCAACTTTGGCTTTTAGAACTCTAAAATCTACCGAGTCACCATCTACCTCTTCCATGTCGTAGCCGTCTATGTTGACAACAATTGAGTAGAATCCGATGGAAGCGGGGGTCCAAGTCGCGCTGTAAGTACCGTCGCTGTTGTGCCTCACCAACATGTTTTCACTAGTCCTCTTGACTGTCGGCGACGCATACCTGAGTTCTTCAAACGAATAATTTTGATAAGGCTAAAAAAACTGAGTCACTCCAACATTTAAGTGTTACGTAATTAAACCACCTTCATCACGGTGATGGAATGGAAACACATTTTGTCTCTAACTGTGGGCTCGTAGGAATGGTGCAACGGCGGAGGGGACAACCCGCCGAAAGTTAGAGGCTCAGATGGGATCACCCTAGCAATTTTTCTACCGGCGTCGCATTCTCCCAACTCCTTCTTGTCGATGGGAATGGCCTTAACCTCCACCTGAAACGTCAAGTTGCAAAAACCCGGATTTATTGGCGAGGTTCGAATTCGAGTACCTTCATGTTGAAGACGTTCACCAAATCGGAGTATTGGTCTCTGGTGAGGACGGTGATCATTGCCGGCCATCCGCAGCGCAGCTCTTCTCTTGAGTAAAGCACTTGGCATTTTGAGGGGTCTACCCTGCTGCCCGGTTGCAACCATTGGGCCAGCCGTCCTCCACTGGAGCCCGCCACGCAGTTCACGAAGTCCTTCAAGAAGAGCCGCTCGTTGGAGTGGACGCTGCAACGAGAAACTTTTTTTAAGATTTTGATTTTTGAAATTTCAACTTAATATTTTTTTTCGAGAATGTCCCTTCTACGCCTTCGTACTTTATGTCTTCGCTTCTCATTAATTACCATCCTACTCACTAAGAACATTGCTAAAAATCGTGTAAAATGCTTGAAATTTTACTAGTTACTCTGAATAGGGTTGATTATTTGGTACAATTTTAGGGGGTCTAGAAGTTGGTGGGGGCAAATTGGAGAAAGGTATTTTTGTTTGGAATATCCCGATGGGGTTGTGGTGCCGGGTGGCGGCGATTAGGGGCATGGAACGATGGGGCGAGTTGAATTGATAGCGTTTGCCAGTCACGTCAGCGACTCCCCCAATCCCGAGCACAATGCATCAAACAAAGCCCCACCGTGGCTAAAGCAAGATAACACGAATACAACAATCAACGCGAAGCCAAAGCGAAACTACCAAGCGTTGCCTCGCCGGTCCCGTCCAGCCAGCAGCTTCATTTTCAACATCAGTCGTAGGTAGAAAGCGGTTGGTGACTGTTGTAAATGTTGACAAACAACATGACATCAGTATCATGTCTTCTCATTTAGATCTGCAACAAGTCGCGACAAGTACACCCTGGCGTCGACGTCTTCCGCACCCTTTGTGCCGCCTTTTGTGACCCATGTGCGAGAATGTGTGCAGAAAATGGGTGCCCGATTGGTGTTCTTTTCGGTGCTGTTATTGTGCCAGTGTTTTGTGATTTTCAGCCAAATCGGGCTCGTCAGCGGTCAAAAGACCGACACGATATGCCTCGTGAAGGGATGTAATTGCACCAGAAATCTCGCCCAGAAGATCGTCAATTGCACCCTAAATAGCGGACAGGCAAGTTGTGCAATTAGCAACAACTAACCCAATCACTTTGCGTTTGGGACAGCCCCGATAACCAATTTTAGAGATTCAACACCTCGATGAAGTCATTACTAACAACGCACAACAGGAAGCTTTAGTAATTAGGGGTCCTCGCTCATACGTCAGCCCGAGTTTTGACAACATACTTCCTTCTCTTGTGACTTATGGCAAAAAATAGCTTCATTTGTTAACAAAATTTAGTCATTAGAATGGAAAAATACGAACCTTTTCTGGGGGGGAGGTTGAACTGATTAACGTAAGCAAATAGACTTAACCCTTATCAAATTAAAGTTAAAGAGAAACTAATCAGTTAACATTGCTGGTGGTTGTTCGATATCTCGTTACCTTCCCGACCACATTGGGCATTGGGGCATAATGCGGAACTGGGGCAAAAATAAGGATGACAAAGGCATGAATTGTGGCCACGACTGACCATCGGGTAGGAAACAGACCCTAACAATAAATCACTTGGGCAGGGGTGTAGATTGAATTCGTTGTAAACTAGGATGGAACGAAATTCATAATTATTGTAATCTGCGTTGCTCGGCGTGATAACATTGCAAGAACCGTGCAGTGACCCATCTATTTCCACATCATGATTCACTGCTTCACCGTGGATTTCTCGCTAATCCCCGAGAAGCTCTAGTTTTCTTAAAAACTGTCATACTCATATATTATTCCCATTGTTATCCGTCCCGTTTTGCTGACCCGACCCGACTTTAAATTACATACTTAACCAAAGAAGATTTGAATAACACCAAAGGAGAACCGGACGCTATGTATATCATTATTTACATGCTCCTATTGCTTCTTTTACTTTGTTATTAATACCAGAGGCAAACATGTGCCAGTTTGTTGAAGCCGGGCTACGACAAAATCGAAAGCACCGAAAGTTAAGTCACTTTCTTTGACTATCGTCGTCTATCGAGTGAAAATGGAGATTTACCCAGTTCGGAAACTGGGCGATTAAAGTGAAAGGCAAGTGCAAACTTGTGTTCGGATTAATGGAAACTCGTTAATCAAACCACTAATTCAATCCAATTTTTTTTTGGTTAATCACTAATCAGTGAGTTCCACACCGCCGCCAAGGTGGTTGTACCCAAGAACGAATGGTTCATTGCAAGTCTAACCGCATACTAATTATTGAAAGTTTAATAATCGCCTGTCCAGTTATTTGAGATCGTGGCGTTGCGTTTGGTCGGAATACCAAACGGTCTTAAATTCACTTAAATGTCTTCTAACCGGAAGACGCATTGATTATTTCACAAACTTCGTCGCCAACGTTTTAATCGACGTTTCAAGCCTACATGCGACCTATGCTTCGTCAATAACGCGATTGCGTGAAAGTTGTTCTCATTAAAATTTTGCACACCCACTTGGACACGTTGGTGGCGGCAAAAATTTTCGGAAATATTTAGAAAGTAACGGAAGCTCTTAAAGGTGCAATTGCCGGAAATGACGGCTGTAATAATTTCTACAGATGCCTTTGTCTCTGTAATTTGGATTATACATCTCGGGAAGAACGAACTGAGGCAATTATTAATTTTTTTGCCAAAATTGAGGACTTCTGCAACTTTTCGAGAATTAACATAACAAATTGTATCGATTTTGAGTAGCTTCTGGTTCGTCATTTATAATCGTTGTCTTTGACGGCTCCAGTAGACGATAATTATTTTATCTTGTCACGGTTCCGTTGTTACGGCCGATTACAACACTATCATTGTTTAGCCATGTTATTATACATATTTACTTCTTTAGTTAAACAATCGTAATTAGTACCAAAAGTCGTTGAGCTCCCTCCAATAGTTACAGGGGCGTTTCGTAATGACTTCCATTTGTCGAAGTTACAGTGATTTTGGATAATTTTTGGATACACGTACGCACATCATGTTCATGCGCACAACCATAATTAATGGCTTCCTGCATTTTAATCGTTGCATTCATCTGTGTCGACTGCAATGGAAGCTGTTCGTGGAGTGGTCGGCGATGGTCGACAATAACACAACCTGTTTCTTGGGGGCAAAAAAATTGACCTGTTGGTTGAGACTTGAACGTGTTCACGGCTCGGACTTGTTCCCTTGTTTGTCCCGAAGTGGGTTCTGTCTTTATGGGCATCTTCATCCGCTGACCAGTCACCTGGTCTGATCAACCTCAAACATTCACTGGAGAGGTAAATGGGTAAAACCAACAAGATCGCTGATCCAGAGCTGCGCTTTAGTTAAATAATGAACTATTATTAGTTCTTTTGAATCCATTTGGGAAAAATGATCGATATTGACGTGACCCCTACTATATCGAGGATCATCTTCATGTGTACCATGCAGTCAAAACTGCTTTCATCGATACGCATTACAATCGCGTAGAACACTTGGTGAAATACTCTGCGTCGCTGCTATAAATGTTGTTGCAGATGTCAATGTTTATTTTCTGCAAGCTTAAAATTATATACTGGCGGTAAATATGAACCTCAAACTATTGGATTAATCTAAGATCATGAAAGTTATAGGACTGAGATCGATCGAGAAGCAGGCATCAAATGGGAACGCAATCCGCTATTTTTGTCACGTAGGTAATTTGACAAGTCAACTACACTCACTTGGCATTATAATTGAGGTAAAACATGGATCAAACCAAGAGGTCTAACTCTAACAAATCTAGCTCCTAGTTAAGACCTAGTAAGTCCTCATTGAAGGGACGCTAGTGTGATTATCAAGTTTTCACTTTACACCCCATCACCATGTAGTTTTTTCATCGCTTTCAGCTAAACAAAATTACTTCGACCTGTGCTCGACGAGATCTGCTGAAAGAGTTATTGGATCGGTTATGAAACTTGATTACCGTTACGAGTACCCTGGACCACTTTGTGGTCTGCTTTTATCTCGACTCTGGCTTGGAAGTAGCTGAATTACAAAGTGCGTGTTAACGGTAATTAACTGCCACGATTCCTCACCTACTTCCAGAGTTGCAGCAAAGATATTGCCTCGATCATTCAGGCATCTGGAAAAAGTTAGGAGAGAACGTAGCGCGGGTTAGTGCGGTTGTTACTCAATCACCTGAGAACTCTCGGAAATAAACACGATTTTCTCAATGAAGTCAAGTGGATAAATGGAACACTGGAGAACGTTACCACGAATCCAACGAGATTATTTTTGCAACAAATTTTGGTCAATTATTTTCGACGCATCAAGCATTAAACTTTGAACTGTAACATTTTTATGGAGATAAAAAACCCCGTGCAAGCGAGGGTGGGGGTGATGGGGATGGTAAACTTTGAAAATGTCAGATTTAACATGCCTTGAAGGGTCTTTAACGACCCGAAACTTTTCGGTAATCTTCCAACTTAAACTTTTGGGAAGTCGAAATACAAAAAAAAAATCTTTGTATCAATTGGTTAAATTATAAGATTTTTTTTAGTTCTTATACGTAATGAGTTTGAAGAGAAATTAAACAACTGAGATAGTTAAGTAAGTGGTATGACTCATCCGTGATACCTACATGTTATATTTAGAAAAAGTATAAAATGTCACACGATTAATTTTTTCAAATCTATTGCAACATAATAAATATGCGTAATTTACATTCTGTTTTCATGGCTTCATACTTTCAAGGTCTCTTGGTTGCTCTAGTAAAACTCTGAAACCACCAGTCTAATTATCATTATTTTAAATGATTACTTTTATTGATTCACTTCTGATACGTGTCTCATTCACATATTATGGTGTTCTATACATCAGCAATTCGGTGTTAATCAAATTTGCGACGCCAACAAAGTTAGGTAGAATTCAACGAGTCATTAAGAGGCGTAAATTAGTCATGTGGTACCAAATAATGCGGATGTTGACGCCTAATAACGAGAAATTAGCGATTTACACGCGTTTAATAGGAAAACTTTTCACCAGAGAACTTGTGTTCAGTAATCAAAACGCAAAATGTTTGATAAGGTTCTATCACCTCTGTTATCTTTGAAAGCTACGGCATTAATCACCCTATAAAAGATTCAAATTAATTTTGGTGTCGTAGTCCAAGTTTGAGGTGGAGGACACATTATTTACGGTCCCCCAAACAAAGTTCATTACGCATGAATGATACCCACAATGATGCCCCGAAAACCACACCGACACAAATTGGACATTGTTATTTCGCCGCATTACCCAAGCAAGCTACACAATCAGAGAAAGTCTTTCTAACAGCAAAATAATAACGTATGTATGTACTTACTTAGTTATGAAAAAATTAATGACAGAATTAGTTACTTTCAAATTTAATTTTTTCATCGTTCAGGCAGCAACATGAGAGTTTCAATTGACGATAAAAACATTATTGCAGTAACTAACTTTTCATTGATTGGTAATTAAGAAACATCTTTTACTTCAACCTAATTCGAGCGCCTCAATTATAAATTTCGATAATTTCGGATTGGAATCAACTTCAAGAAGAGCCACAACCATTCTTAACTGATATTACAACATTAAACTGTTCAACGTCATCGCGTTGACTCCTTAACAATTCGATAAAAAACATCCACCAAAACAGCAGCCCATGTGCCAGACACATCATAAACGTTCGAGACGCCATGACCTAGACCTACCCTTGGGTTGCATCTAGTCACTGGTCAAAATGAAAAAAAAAAAAATTAACAAATTGTTTTAATTAACCCGCACCTAGCTTTTGTGGTTGGGCTGATTCATAAGAAAACGCCGCTTACTTATCGCTTAAATAACCATAATTGGTTTTAAGTTCGAAAGGGGCGTGAGATGGTAATGTGTAAAACCACACGTGTATTATTTTAGCAAGGGAACCCTAGAGAGAAACGATAATGTTTCGGCGCCCATGAACAAGTTATCTCGTCTTGTCATCTTGTGAGAGCTCTTTCCTCCTTCAACACTTTATTACAGACGATCGTTGTCTCTTCCTTTGACTTTTGATGTTCATATGCGCGCACTTTTTAATATCGCATCGCCTTCTGGAATTTGGTAGCGGGTCGACTGAAACTTCCGCTGTTTTTCACCTGCATCGTGTATTCGATAATAAATATTAACAACATCCCAGAAATCATCTGGAAATTTTCCCTGGCGTTGCCATTTCCCAATTTTCCTTTTAAACAAAATAAATACCGCCCCGGTGATTATCTATGTACATAATTAAGTCACGTGGAGGATTATCAACATTTCGCCTAAAATTTAGGTTAACGACTTCATTTTGGTTTTATAACTTTAAACTCTGCACCGTTTGCTGTTTCACCATGACGTCCTGCAACGAACAAAACTCTCCAAAAATGCTGCTGTTTACAATTTTAGATAAAACAACTTCCTGTTACGTGTAAAAAATATATGGGGCTTATTTCTGGCACCTTTTCATGCCCTACTGCTTGCTATATGATCGAGCTATGCATTCTTTCATTCTTCGTTTTTGTCAGTCTAGGTCGGAATGGTCGTCTCGTTGCTTTGATGCCACCGAACTGCTCTAATGAATGATTTCAATTTGGCCGTGGAAATGTGGGCGGGCGCCGAAAATTTAATGGACCGACCACTAAATTAATTAATGCCCAATTTAACGACGGCCACAACTGCCGCAAATTATCGATTTTGGCCCGAGACTCGTCAACCCTCCCCTAACATTAGAAAAGCAAACTTTACTTTTAGTTGTCAGAACGTTAGAACTCGCCGGATCTAGGGCCATGTCTAAATCTAGATGCATTAATTATATATGGTTATTATTAAAATTATGTATTAGAGACTAACAAGGTGTTTAATGGCCACCCATTGTGATTCCCGAAAGCTGGAAAGTTAAAAATACGTTGGCTGCGCCCGCCACAAAGCACGACCAAAAGCTTTATGAGTCCACTGACGGTAGTTTTGAGTCACTCATTTAGTCACCTGATTAACTTACTAGTCGACTCCAGCACCATTTCGCGATTCCGACCGAGTATTTATAAAAGTCGCCTATTCTTGGAGCCCCGTCGTGAATTATTCGCCACAGTTGTACGATTTCTTGAATTTCAGCTCCTCAACAGATAAACGTAAAGTGTTAAAACACGGGGAGGTTATTTCTGGAACTATTTGCTCCGCAAACGTTAGGAAGTTAGTCTCCAGATGTAACACAATAGTTACAGTATGCGGTTTCAGTCTCGTTATGCGGTCCGCAGTTCCAGAATTGGGGGTGAAAAATGCAAGAAAGTTACGAACCAGGAAAATGAGTGTCTTTTTCCCCCCATTACTCAAACAGACTGATTGAGACACCTCAGATTCGTCTTGGGCCTGGGGAACGGTGACAGTGGCGCGGTTAATGAAACGTTACAGAGGCACCGGGACACGGTCCGCAGCCCTATTGACCTTTCACACAATCAATTAAGACAATGAAGACAGAGGCTGGCACCTCCGCCCTAACAGACGTGGCAATAAGGTCTAAATTTACCGGTTCGTTAACCCCGATTCGTACGATTTGGTCCCGATCCGCCGGAAGTTGTTTGGAATTTCCTATCACATTTTATTAATTGAAGCCGAGCCTCCCGCAACGAGGGGAACGGCGTTGGGGGTTGTTGGAAATTTAAGAACCTGCATCAGGGTGCAGCGCCCACCAGGCACGTAATGGATTAGTTATGTCAAGTATGGGCAAGTTTCGTGTCGTTGCAGGATGCGACAAGGGTTTGTTTTATGGGCGACTTGTTTGCTTGTGGAATCCGGGAATTCGGGGGTTATTAATTAAATAAATCAATGGAAACGTTTCCGGCCCGGACTCGCGCCGGAAGTTTACCCCTTTTCCCAAATTGAAACGGCCCACTTTGTCAGTCAAGTTAGGTGCCGACACGTTCCCACATGGCCACATGCCATTGTTGCCTGAAAACCGGCATAATTCTGTAATAACTAAGCTTATCACGAAACGTCATTTCTGAACCTGCGGCCGCTTCTTTATTTTTGGGCCATTTTCCTTGATTTTGTTGAATTTTCAGCCAGAAATTCAGACACTTTTAGAGATAACTAATTATTTTGGTATATTCCTCTGCAGGTATCGTGAGCTTTGAGGTCCGAAGTTCAAGTGAACAGCTTGTCTTCGATCATCTTTAAATACGAACAGACAATTAAACTAAATAAATATGCAGTTTGTGGTGACTTTAGATAATAAATTGACAAAACTTTTATTACAATATTTAAATTTGACTTTGAATATGCGGTAAAAGTGTGTGAACGATGCACTGCTGCATTTCATGTTTGCTCTAAATGCCTTGCATGACAGTAGCATAAATGCAGAAGGTGCGCCCCCTCGCAAATAAATTACACGTAACTCGTCTCTCCCTTTTTTCCTGTCAGTTACATCACGTGAAGGTAAACAAAGCGATTCGATGCTTAATTTCGAACACACTCCGATTACAATTTTGCAATCAAATCTAATGTGCGACGAGATCTTATTGGTTTCGGTATTTTGAGTCGGTCGTGCATGAAACAATTTAAAATATTGCAGCAATCTGCGTCTCCAATTAATTTTTCAATGTCACGTCGTCATCTCGAACCCATTTGAAAATTAATCGTCGACAGTAGTAGCTTCTATATTTACTGCCTGCGTTGCCTTGCATTACTGGCCGGCGAAAGTTAGAATCTGGCCGATTTCTGCAACTTAATTAAATTCTTTTCGAATTAAAACCAATTACTAGAGCGGTAATGAAAATTGATTCACGTGATTTTATCCACCAATTCGAGCTTTACGTCTGAATCACAAGTTCAATAATTACCAAGTAAACAAAGCTTCTGAAGACAAGACGTTTATGTTAGTCATAAATCAGATGATGCATTTATCACCTATTACGTCAAACTCGTATCTTTGAGTTACAAAGCGTTTAACTTCGCCAAAATCAGTTTACAAAATGAACAAAATAAATTTCCAAGAATGAACAAGTCTTCGGTTTTGGCCATCTCCGACCACACGCTAACCTTGTGTTTTTTCTGAAAAAATCGTTGCTATCCTAGCTGGTTCCTCGTCCTTCAACCACTTACTAATCAACATAATCTGATCGATTCAAAGAAACGGTCCATCATTCACGAAAATTTTCTGACGTCACTTCCGTTTGTTGCAGGAATTGGAATTGAAGCCCAGCGATGTGCCGGTCGAGGTGTCCGAAATTTTCATCAACGGCGGCAGCAGGATCGTTCTGGGGCCGAAATCTTTCAACCTTCTGGGGAGACTCGCCATCCTCCACATCGACGGTGCCAAAACGCTAGCGATCGAAAAAGAATCTTTCTACAACCTGTCCTCCCCTAGTCTACTAATTCGAATTCAGAACTGTGATCATCTAGACATAAAGACTGGAGCGTTCGAAAATGTACAAGTGAGTGGATGGAAAATTAATTTTTGGAAAGTGGTGTCGAGATATTCACTTCAATAGAAATTGGAAAATTAATTTTTGGAAAGTGGTGTCGAGATATTCACTTCAATAGAAATTGGAAAATTAATTTTTGGAAAGTGGTGGTACTTGCGTGTCGAGATATTTACTTCAATAGAAATAGACGGCTGACCTTTATTACTGTCAGCTGTTCTCAAAAGCAAAAGCGCAATTAAGACCGAACTCCACTACTTAGTGTCGCCGTGTCCGAAGCTAATTTTAGTGATAAACCGCATGTCACCGCTTTATTGTTATAATTCATCCACGACCCAAGACAATAAAAATTAATACGTTGGGTTCATCGGTAATTTGTTGCAGAGCTCCATCGAAACCGAGATTGTCAAATGTGCTTCCGTTGCCGTACAGAAGTCGCCCTTCAGCAGGCTCACCAGTGCCGTTTTCAGGGACATCGCCCACCTGAAACTGGCCACAGGAGCTTTCGGAATCAAGAATTCTGGAAACATCGGACGACATGGTCCAGTTACCGTCGTAAGTAACGTAAAAGTTAACGAGGGGCGAGCCCGAGGAATTACCTTAACGAACGGTTTATTGCCAATAAAACTGATTAAGCCGATTTGGTTCAACGGTTCAGTACCAACTGCATCGTAGGCGCTGCAAGAAACCTTACTGGAGAGGTTAAACCATTTATTATGCCGCTGATGAGAACCGCAAAGTGCGCAACCTCACCCGGAACACATAAGCTAAAGATATTTTTTATGAAAACAATTTCATCTTGCCAAATGAGTTTGCGTGGTTTATTGGTTGTTTACCACGTCAGCGCCCCGTTGCCAAGCAATCGGTTTAAAAATGAATCCGTGGATCACCTATGAGGCCTCAGCAATGCACCAGAACTAGTATTGTTCTACGCCAAAGACTAATAAATTTCGCTCTTTTTGCAGATTTCGTTTGACAACGTGAAAATAACGAAAATACCTCAACGAACCTTCAGCTCGGCTTTGGCGGAAATTGATATTCGAAATTCGGAAATACACGAGATCGACAACGAAGCTTTTTCCGCCAACCAAATTGACGCCATCACCATCACCAGTTCGACTGTTAATTATCTGCGAAGTGGCGCTTTCGTCTCTTACATGTTGGTGTATAATCTGAAAATCAACAATTGCACCATCACCACCATTGAATCAAGAGCTGTTATGGCCGCCATGAGCAACTTAACTGTTCAGCATTCCAGGTATGCCTACTTAGTATCACTTTTCCAATTCAATTGGGAATTAAATAATTCATGCTTACTAAACGATTTATTTCTTTCAGGATTACAGACATCGGAAGCGGGGCCATAAACAGCACTACAGTGGCGAAAATAGAAATAATAGGCAACGAAATCGTCAACTTGAACAGTTCGGGATTTTGCTTTCAAAGCTGGAACACAATCAGCATGGAGCAAAACATCATCAAATGCTTGCGAGCCAGCTTCTTGGTGGCACCCATGAATCAAGACGTGGAGGAGTTCAAGTTCATAGGAAACGACGTCTACCATTTGGACCCGGGTGCCTTGGATTTCGTGCCGGGATTAGGCTCCAGCAGTTTCATTTTTCTAAACAACTTTTTCAACCAAACGTGCCATTGTTCCATGAACGAGTGGATAGAAGACTTAATCGGTGCTAAAACTAGTAAAGTCCAGCAAATCAGAGACAATGCTTTTTGTACAGTTAACGACTTGTTATCGCAGTGCTTCGAATTGCCAGTTGGCGTTATAAACATTCAGAATTTCACTGAACTAGTTTGTAACTTTACGATTTATTGCCAACCTTACAAAGGCGAAACGAAAATCGTGAACACCACCAGCAAAATGTTCGCTGATGAACGCCAGCCGCCAGAAAGGACCACTTGGTTGACGCTAATCATAGCTAGTGCCGTCGTGCTTATACTGGCCGCCATTGTTACCTTCACATTTATGTTGATAAGAGGTAGCCGTTGGTTGAAGCGAACCGGCTACTTCCGCAAGATTCAATACAACCAAAACGAGCCGAGCAACGAAGAAGAGAACACGATAGAAACCGTCGATGAGAGCGAAAGATTAGATATTTCGGAAGACCTTTCCATGGAACTTCTGCAGGATTTAAAAGAGAAACTAGACGACCCCAACACCCACCAAGAAGCGTCCGAATTGATTGAACAACTCTACCAAAAGTACATTCGGACTGGCGGCAGCGAAAATAATAATCAACAAGACGAAGAGGCCCATTTGTACGAAGAACTGGGCAACTTGGCCGAACAAGACCCGAGTAAGCTCCAGAACGATTCCAGAAGTATTCTGAAAATGATGGAGGAAAGGTTCAATCTGCAATTTGATGAAGAGGTTGACGAAAGACGACCTGCTTTAGTCGGAGAATACTCTGAGCCGTCTGATGCCGCGGTTCATTTGTATTCGGAATTGAAGCAAAACAAACAAGACAAAGAGGAGAGTGAGAATAGGGACTCCTTGAAGTCCCGCGCATCCAGTCACATGGCATTCAGGCCTTTACCAGAGATGCCTGGATCTTCGAAAATGTAGGGATGATCTCGTCATTCTTACTGTATTCCAATTGCTAGGATGTTTTTTTTTTTTTGGTGTAATGGGGACCTCTTTAAAACCCTTTCGGGCTAGTGAATTAGCTATCTAAGGAGCAAGTCAAGGTCTCAGTACTGTGGGTTCACGTTTCATGTGCAAGTCTGGTGCAGCAGCCATCTGTGGCCATGGTGTGATCGCGATAGAACACATATTGGAACTGTTAGTGAGCAATTAATCAAATCTGTCTTCTATTCCAAAAATACGAGTAGTTAGAGTAAAGAGTAAGCAACGATGCATTATTTTTGCGCGATTCCCCATTATTATTTCCATAGCAAGTGGATATATTTTCGTAAAGTAGCTGTGATACTGTACAGTTGATGTGTGTGGATGATAGACCACTTGCGTTGAATACTTTTGTATATTTTGTAATTTTATTTTGATGAAACTGTATTTTATATATAAAGTATAGAGTAATAATCAATAAACGTGCGTTGTATAGTTTGATGGTGATTTTATCACAGCAAACCCTCAAAAAAGATAAATTGAGATTTGTAGGCTAACTGATGGTTGCATAATGGATGCGGCAATTTTTGTGTGAGGTTTTTTCGTGATTTACATTGTTAGCCTCACGTTACAGAGGCATTTAAAAATACATTTAAACTAGACAAAAATAATTTTGATGCTAATATCCGTTTTCAAGGGATCCTTGGACATAAAACCGTTGATATATTTTTGCCCGGTTTCACTCTAATAAAAGTAAATGACATCACAAACATTTTGTTCGGTTTACGTCTAACTATAAGTATTTTAAAACGAAAAATACATAAAAAGTGCGCTTTGGACGCCTCCCAAAATCGCCAAATCGTTTGAAAAATGGAAGTCTGAGAACGAAAACAAACGTACAATAATAGCGCAAGTAAATCTATAGATCGACTTATACTTTCTGAAATTCATTATTTAGGCAAGTTCAATTTTGAGTAAATTGGTGCCCCACTCCAATAATATTGCAATTTCCGGTTTAACCGTTTACGTCCACGTTAAAGTAAGAATACGCCTACTGTGTGGGCATTGTTATTGTGTTAGCTTCAATTATTAATAATGAACTCATATCATGTTCATCCCACCGCTGCGGAAATACGACTGAAATCACTGATGTATGCACAAAATGACTTAATTAAGTCGACTTAATCAAAACTAATTTACTTGATGACACATGATAGCTATGCCGGCTCTTCTCTTCGGTATCAGTATGAAATAAATGCAAATGAAATGGGCGGCGGGTCAGCCTTCTGACCCTTGCGTTCCTTCGACGAATTGATGCACAAAAATAATACAATAAAAAATGTTGCACGCAAGAAATGCAAGAGGGAGAACGTCGAGACAAGTGGATGTTGAGACTCGAATTTAGGTAAGTGCTCGTTTTAAATTGCTCAAATTTAAATAGAGCGGTCATCGAGAGTACTTTGTCTTATTCCCAGCAGTTTGTTCTCTGCAGTGCAGTGTTAACAAGACAATTTGCAGTTTTCACGGCCAACAACATGTTAGCTAACACGGATTTAGGCTGCGGTAAGATTACACAGCAAGAACCACAATAATTACCCAGTGACAAATTACCACAATGACAAAGTTAACTTTTGGTATAATGATTAGACAAGCAGTTTCTGTTAATCCATAAAAATGATACTGTTATTGATACGTTTCCTATTAATTCCCTCCCCTATAATTTCCAATCATCTTCAGATTGCATCTCAAGTTCTTGAACCATTTTGCCAGACGATGAATTTCAGGGCATGAATTTACAAAATCACCGTGTAATTACACCGCTGCAATCTCTGCTGTAAGTTACGGCCACTTGCAAAATTATAATTGATCGTTTATGCAGAAAGGCAAACAAAACGGGTAAAAAAAGGAAATCTTACGCGGGTTCGTGACAAAACGATTAAAATGCAGCGGCACCGGCACCGGCACCGGATTCCGGATTCCGGATCACAAAAGCTCTCCGCGCGGTGGCGCCAACCTGCGGCGGAAGATGACCCAACAACTAGGTAGAAACCTACTATTACACGATTCAAGCGAATTGCGATAAGCAAACTACATACAGAGATAAATTATTACTAGCTTGAATTATCTTCGATTCTAGCAGATTTTGGGGGTTGTAGTTTCAGTGGGTACAGTTAGTTTCAAAAGTAATGTCCATCTCACACTTTTAAAATTTAAATTTCTTCTACAGATAATGTCCTACTACCTAAAGAAAACCCAATGCTTCTGTTCCATTATTTCACATGCTTAGCATCAATATGAATTTTACTGCCTGTGTTGGTGTTATGTGGAAAATAAACAAGTTTAAAATTTAACAAGTGGACATTATTTTTGAACTCGGCTGTAGCTATTTATTAGGTATCAAACTGAAGTAGATCCGGATAGAAAATGGTCATTGTTTACTTTACCCACTCTTCGATTTTCAAAAAACTAATTACACCAACGCATTCGTCACCATGTATATGAGTATATGTCGTGCTCACTTAGTGAAATTGTGCATTTCATGAAAAAGAATGTGCACTTCACGAAAAGCATATCCATTTCGTGAAAAGAATTTTCCTTGCCCTAATGCGTTTCATGAAGTGCACGTCCTTTTCATGAAATGCACAATTTCACTAAGTGTGGCCGACATATACATTACGAAAATCAATATCTTTTCTTGTGCAAACTACTTTTATTTTTACTCATTTTCCTTGCCCTAGCACATCTTTTTTTTTCTATAGATTTTGCATTAAATTATTTATCATTTGCACAACATTTCATTGCTCAAAATGGCATTATAATGATGTTTTACGATGGTTTCCAAAAAAAAAACAGCACAAAAAGCGAAAAGTGGACATTGTAAACAATTACCTAGAAAATTTAAATGATTATGAAAAGGATTAAAGGTTAGTAATTTTGAGTAATCAGGAAGCGCCAAATGCAGAAAACTGAAAACCACCCCCCAAATCCCGGAAAGTCCATTGTTCCTTTTATGGTCTTCTAAAGAGTGACCAACAACCAATCCAGTAGCTGGATCCTGGAAAAAGCGATTGCGACCGAGTCGCTTCTAAGCAACCGAAAACGGTTGCTTTGGATAGATATCAACCGAGTCGCAATCGGTTAAACAGAGAGTTCCGAGAGACTATCGCATTTTTTGGTGTGCCGAAGGTGCAGCCCTATGAATGGCATTGGTAGATGACGGCTTAGGGGATGGATTTTCAAATATTTTCAGGTACAAGTGGAAGGGTTATAGCCTCCGGCACCCAAGTTTACCTGTTCTTAGTGGAAATCGTTTCTACAACTCCAAAGGTGCTGCTTTAAAAGCGATTCTTCGGATATTGCATATTTATCGTTATTTGGAGATTAACAAGGGGTTTTTAAATAATCTTTATCTTGTTGTTCATAATATGTACCAATATTATAACGTTTGTAGGTAAAAAATAACAATTTTTATTTCCGAAACCACTTTTAAATGATCTCTAGATTATTTGAATTTTTTCTTCAAAACGTGCTTGCAAATTTTACAAAATCATAATGTCGACAAACATTTTAATTATTTCCTTAAATAAACGTTATATCCCAGTCAACTTGGACATTTGTAATTACATTCAGAAAAAATATCTGTAAACAAAAGTCCTAGGTACAATCGTACCATAAAGTATGTTTCTATACCAAAATAATATCCTCCACAAATTTTGTTACATTTATAATAATTTGTTGGATTCATAATATACAGTAGCTTATATTCTAACTCTGTCAGATTGAAACGCAAGTTTGAATTCATACGCATATCTCAATTTTTGTATACATAGTGTCCCGGAATAACTGTTACAAACTTAAGAGGCGGATATAAAATCAAAAAATTAAACGGCTTTTCTTAATAAACATGTTCTCGAAAACGGTTGATAACGGAGGAAGAGTTCTTGAAAATTGTCGTAACTCTTGACTCTTATGATCAATTTTTCCGAATATTTGCACATGTACTACTTATCATGTATCGTTGGTATCCATTTTGATGAAAATCGCAAGACACCGAAAAGTAGCCAATAAAAAAATAGAATTCGATGTCGTTTCTATGACAATGTAAAAATTTCCTGGAAATGTTTGCACCTTGCATGAAATTAATAAGTGGAAATTATTTCAGCCAATCAAAATTATTTATTTATTAATAATGACATCATAATGATATAATAGACCAATGTCTCTGTCGTTGCGATTTTCACTTATAATATCCCTAGTGCGTTGATTATTTCCGGAAATTTTATTCTCATGCATGTTCCACTCGAGCTAATTAATACGTTTTAAAAATGCATTCGAAAAAATAAGACTTGTGGTCCACGAGGTTTACGTTCACGATACTTAGGTTAGGTAGTTTGAAAATTCAGTCTTTTCACCTTAACAAATTGCTGAAAAGTGATTGGTTTCGCATTTTTGAAAAGATCCTCCCCTAAACCCCTTCCCTCCAAAGCGACCGAAATCGTAAAGATATCGACTCGATCGCAATCGCTTTTTCCAGGATCCCTACACTGATCCATTGCTTAAGGAAGGCTCAAGTGGGTCAATTATGGCAAAAAACCATATTAGAACCGTGGACCGCAATAAGGACTCAGAATTGTTTATTTAGAAGCGACGAACTGTCCGAATCTGTTGATTCTCGATAAAAATTCTGCTGCTCGACTCTTCATCGCAAAAATCATTAACGCCTTTCCGTGCATAAACAATAAGACATCGACATGGGCGGATTTATGGCCGGAGGCGCCGCCGCTGTGGCTGGCATCGCCATGGTAACTTGGCGTCAAAACAAGATTGCCGCGACGGATGGCGAAACGTACAATCAAATCGCACACATGACATGACGACGTTGTTGGTCGAAGTTCCACACCAAACCCTCTCTCCACTGCCGCCGAGTCCGACAACAGTCGCGCGGTGAGTTCGACCGAAAGCACAAATCCAAAAGCTCTACCGAGCGGTGGTGAATGAGGCCGGCTCGGGGCGCGATCGACGTCGCCAACGCCACGGGGTGAGTGCACGCCAAGACGACACGGAACTGGATCAACCTAAACACCTCCAACCGGGGATTATCGGTCGCTTTCAGGTGAGAACCGGAAAACCCGCAGTTAGCACCGGAAAAAGCCACAACTAAGTGTTAACCCTCGAAACTTGATGTTCATAATCTTTTTTTGCAATAAACTGAGCGAAATACAGTGAAGATTGGTACATACGGGCACTTACTTCATTTGTTTAGATGTTTGCACATTGTTTATGTATAAATTATGCAAAAAAACGACCTTGTGTGGAATTTGTAATATTTTATTCGAAACGCGTCCGCCCCTGGTCTGAAAACCAAACTAAATACAGGTGTGTTAATAGTGCCAATAACGTGATGTCTTCTGGATAAGGAAAAAAATGAGTTGGCGCCAATTACTTAACGACTTTGCGATTATTAGTAAACACGTAAGAAGATCCTCGTAAACGTTGTATTTTTGGAATATTTTCGCAGCAATTGATGGCCCGTAAACACCCAATAATATTAGCTTGAATTTGATCTAACAGAATAAGCGATCTCGTCACCCTCCAGATATAAATACAGACACCATTGCAAAACTTGGCTAGGAACATAATTTACACAAAGTCAGTCAATAGTAATATCTAAAAACCAGAACGTTGCACTAAAAAAACATCAACCACACGTCCACACCTACGCTCTCAATTAATAGTGAATCGCCGGAATTGGATTAAATTAATTCGATTGAATCCTAATTGGCAAAGGACAGATCGTGTCGAAGTTACAGCATTCAAAAATAGCACAACAGTTCATTATTTTTCTTGCAGTAAAGCGAGGTAAGTGGAATCGTTACGTACGTGACTGTTCGCGATTTGCAGTGGTAAAAACGAAATGCCTTTCTTAACACGTTAAAAATTGACATTACACTATATGACACATGGTTTGTTCAAACCGACAAACACGTGCACCGACAATTTGGCATTTAATTTTTTACCACTCAACCCACCCATCCATCAAAGATTTGCTATTGCTTCTCGTTAGTATGAGTTAGTTTCAGTTTAGTGGTTACGTGTTGCAATACGAAATGACGGTTCTACCTCTGTTAGATCTTTACCCGACTCAATTAGCACTTTTCACGGTCAGTGCGTTGTTCTGCTTGCCCCGTTGGTTACCGACAGTCCTATTTAGGGGTAGGCGTCTTATGGAAATGCCGTCCCAAGTAAACAGCGCAAATGAGAAAAGTATCCATGCCCAAGCCGCGTCCGTATTTTGGATCAGAAAGATGTCGTATTTGTTCAGCAAAGTTCAACTCGGCCAAGCACGAGATTTGGGGAATGAACAGCAGGGGAGCCGGGCCACCCTCTCCCACATATGCCTCGAATCCCTCCCTCCGTGGACCACGTCTGTTGCATCACAGCCTCTAAATCAATTCACGGACTTTTTTTACGATCCACGGGCAGGGAAACGTTTATATTCATTGGGACATAAAGGAACCAAATTGATTTAGTATTGTCACAAATCCTCATCAAACCTTGTAACGGTTTTCAATTACCCACAATACAACAAACGACCAGTGGAACAGAATCATAGAAGAACGACAACGAAATGGACAATGAAGAAGCGAACACAATTTCTACACGGCCCACGTAATACTTATCTACAAACACAACTCGACCATTCTTTTTAGCGCAGACGTGGGTCACTTATTTACTCAGTGATTTCAATAATTTATTTGCAGACTTGCCCGTCCTCGCGAAACCACATAAACACTCAACTTATCAAGCATGTGTCTGTATGATCAAGTATCTTGATTTCTGCACACTAATTATTACCGTTTCTTTATTACTCTCTTCTCAAAAAAGATATTACTTGCCTTGGCCAATTTGCGTAATTAATTTTACCTGAACGAGAGCTCCGGGTGCGGTGGAGGAGTTATTGCAAAGTTGAGTGAGGTAAAAAGCTGCGTGGAAATAACGAGACAATTAGACCAATTGCATATCGCCATTATGCACGTCTGTGCGGCCATAAAACGCAGGGTAATCAATAAAATGGCCATCAGGAGGAAAACGTTTCAGTAGGTATCACCGAAGCGTCCAGTTATGAAATTTTTAATAAAGGATCACCTCCGCATATTGTTGGCATGTGTTGGTACATATTTAAAATTAGATCAATAAAGACATTGGCTTTTTGGGTCAGCAACTACAATCACATCCTATTAAAGCTGCTGAATTTGTTTATCTACAAGCGCATTGTTAGTTCGTCTTTGTGGTCTGTGGGTGAAATACGCACGTTTTTGTGATGGGTTTTCCATTTAGAAATTCAAAATTGGTCCGATAACATCAAACAGGTCACCAGATTTCGGGTGAGACGTCCCAGTTATGCTCCCAAGAATCATAAAGGGGAAATTAGATTCGATGCACATGGTGCAATAGTTATTTACACAGTTATGTTTAACACCATTATTAAAACAAGCATGTTGAAAAATAAACAATTGCAGGAGGGGCAGGTTAGCTCGAGCTTCCAGAGGCCGCTGTACATGTTGTTGCAGGAGTTCCCTGATTACAATCAAACCAATAAAAACGCAACAATGACATCAAATTTAACGAACCCCGGCATTCAAGTTGTTTCCGTTATTTCTTTGGGAAAGTTGGTTAAGAATTCCCAGATTCTTCAATGGCGAAAGATAGAAAATGTTAAACCACAAATGGAGGTCTATAGGTGTCGGGATAAATTTACGTGTTGACAACTAATTATTCTTTAGAAAATGCGCATTTTAAGAAGCTTAAAAGCTTTAAATGCTAAAAGCCGCGGCGTGGCAGCTTTGATGCTCGTAATTACATAACAATACCGCAAAAGCTGCAAAGTACAAAGCCGGCGCCATAATATTTTTATTGGTGGTTACGTACATCCCACGACCCGTCCCGTAAATTACGAACAACCCCCACCCTTTCGCGAACTTATTAATTACGTTGATGCGAAAATAATTTTGCCACAACGACCTTTTATCGCTGTTACCGCGCGACGTAACCATTTCCCAAAGGACACCGGGGGGAGACTGGAGGAGTTTGCTCAGGTGATGAGGTCTGCTGGTGACACCGCGACTTTCTTGCTTATCAAGAGAACCCCACATAAGCAATCCTTTAGTCATCCACAGATAAAAGTCGAGCGCGCTGGAATGAGAATTCCCTGGGAACAATATCAATGTGGTGGCTTGAATAAACGCGCACGTAGGTCGCAATCATTAATCAAGCCGTTATCGCGGAGTTCGCTGGTGTGATAGGGTTCGCGTGTGCTTTGGGAAAGTGTTTGTTAGGAAAACAGGGAAACTTTGCGATAAAATAACGGGTAAGGGCTCTAATTAGAAAAATCTGGTAAAAAAAATCAAGTCAAAAATATTGACTGCATTCAAACGCCTTCGCATATTGTAGGTACTGTTATTCAAGTGTGTGTTTGTTCTGACTGTTCTAATCTTATCACCTGTGTAACACCAACAATAATTTGTATAACCTCGCCCCGTAAAAAATTCTGAATTACATTTTTGTGTTGCCATCTACAAGGATCTGTCTCTTAAGCAGTTGGACAGGACCAAAACATTTCAGGAAGTTGGCCTTCTGACAAGTATTCAATTACATTTTAATACTGCGCTTCTATCGTAGTCCCAGAAACTGCATTAGATATTCAGTATATTAGATATGTTCAACGGCGTCTACTATTTGCATAGACAAGTCAAGAGGTGACTCTTAACACTTGGCCCTGGGACAGATACTGTTATTAATTTTTCACTTCTGCACTTGACTTGCCTAATTGATACCAGTACCGATACCATTAACTACATAATTTTAGGCGGTACTTCGTGCACTAAAAATTACGTAACACGTTGCTAATAGTTGACACGTTAATTTAATTCATTTACTGTAAGAGATAAATTAAAGTTTGGAATAGTAAAGAAGCGGTACTCCAGTTAATTATTTAAAATGTTACTTCCTCTTTATCTTTAGACAAATGAAAAGCTGAAATGCTTTGTAAAATTGAATCAATTTAACGTTCTTGAAGAGACTAGTTAGAACCGATGGCACAGAGCTGAACTATTTTTATTATCGCGAACTTTTTTTAGCGATTGTATCATTCTTTGTACCTTTAATAAAGTGACAGTTCTATTGGAAATAGTTAAGTGAGTTCTGCCAATACAGATAGGATAACCTAAAATTAGTGTAATTTGGATCATCAGCGTCTTCTCTTATGACTCACCAATGGCGTCCAAAGCTTTCAAACTAAAAAGATACAGAAAAATAAAGAAAATACACAAAACAAATTTATTTCAGATTATTTAAAAGAGTAATATTAAGTGCAAAAAATTGACCAAATTTGTCTTATAAAACCTCAAATAGCTACATAAAGTTCCTACCAAAAAAATATGTTCGAAAAAAAAAACACCCCAAGTTAGTGACATAAGATAAAAAATTCTGATCCGGCGTCCTATGGTCAAGTGTTGCAAAATCTCCGTTTCTCATTATTCATATCATGATGCGAAATTTATTTCACGTTGCACCGCAAAACGGTAACATTCATAGCAAGTTTTGCAACAATTCCGTTATCAGACAATTAATGGTATTTTTTATAGGTCACAGTGGGAAAATTGAGGCGTTTGGAAACAACATGTAGTTTACGAGGAAAAATGAAGACATCGGAAGAGGAAGCAATCGTGTTGGTAATATTTGCGCTATCGACATTGTCCACTGCGGTCTTGACAGGATATGAACGACAGGATATTACTGCAGATCCGAAATTTCGGTGCACATGGCAAGGCGGGAGCACCTCTGCAGTATCGTGCGTTTGCAAAGAAGATACAGAGGTATAATAATTTTTTGCGCTATATCATTTAAACCTAAATTAAGAAGTTATAGGATTCCATTTATAACCCACGTGCAATGCTCACAATAATAATTTTTAAAAAATCAGTAGTTTCGTTTAGATATCATTGGTTAATTTTCTATAATTGTTTCTATTGTCGCCAAACGTATAATAACAAAATGTCACGTCCAAACGTTTTTTACCACTCTACGTAGCGTTACCTACGCCTAGGAAAAAAAATAATTTTTAGGTAATCAAGTAGAACTCAAAGTCCCAGGAGAGGCCCATCATAGACGTTTTTTGCCATGTTTAAATAAATGAGTCACTTGTTGGTCAGGGTCATCTACATACGTTGATTAATTTTTTAAATGGGTTTATTTTGGTGCGTTTGCATGGTCATAGATATTTTAAGTTGGTTTTTGTGTGGGCACTAAGAGAAACATTCTATTTTGCTATTCTGTACCAGGGGCTGGGCTCCACATACCACACCAATTTATTCTGTAACTTCCCAAAAAGCTTCCCGAAGGGTAAAACTCGACCGTCCTAAAAATCTAGTTAAGGTAGATTTGGGCTTTTTGGCGAAACTATTTGGATCATCTGCCAGCGCCTGATGCAAAATGTTGGTTAATTTTTTTTCTGTAAAATACCACCACAGTAGTATAAAGTTGCAATGTTAAGGTTTAATGAGCTTGTTCAAACTTCTTTCAATTGATAACGCAGAGGTAACATTTCCTTATCGCATTCTGTTATCAATTCGCGATGATTTACTTAATATTTATTTGTGAAAGAAGACGAGGTCATTAAAGGCTAATAACATTTGACTGCTACGTGTGATGTCAGCCAAAGGATCATTATAAATTATTTATTTATTTATTGTGGCTCAGTGTTTATCACATCGCTACCAATAATTAATTTTAATGAACTTCACACTTAAAACACTTCATTCGCACTTCTTCCGTTACAATGATAAATATAAAGAATTCTTCCCTGATCGCAACGAATAAACATTACAGCAAACAAAACGTGGTGTTGCTGAATTGCGTTTAGCAACAGAACCAGATTTTATTTCCTTATTGCTCGTAATTTAGACGAATATCCGGGATGTATCAAATCGCAAAGTAACTATTAATAGTTCTGTAAGTCTGTTTGCTGTTCGACTACGTGATTGATCAGAAGTCGTAATAACTAGGTGCTATTGATTTATTCAAAAAAATTGGTAATCGTGTGGATAGTTTCAGTGTCAATTGAATAGGAAAACATGACACTGGGACCATAAAGTGTGAAGGTTTTTCTACATACATAATGTCCATTGATGAGTTATGATTAACTTTTTGTTTCAGGAAATGTACATAAAAGAAAATTCATTCTCATCATTCGGCACCTCTGCAATAGAAGTGAACGGCTGTAAGAGGGTTGTATTTGGGACCCGGTCGATTGCCGAAATGAGAAATTTGCGCAACATCCACCTGAAAAACATTCAAAACTTGGAATTCGAACAGTCGAGCTTGAAGTGGTACGGTTACAAAGACGCTGACCAATTCGAGGAACGTTTCGATTTGAGCATCCCTTCACTGAAAGTTGCTGTCGAAAACAGCACCATAAGTCGAATTTCGAGTTACACGTTCGAAGGCCGCATCAACACAATACAATTTGATGGGGTCACCATCGAAAACATCGACCCTTTCTCCTTCAATGCCCTAATGCAAACGCAGACGATATCGATAAAAAATTCGGAATTGAAAAACATCCGCCTTCAACCGTTCAAGAAGTTCAGCACTGAAAACCTGGAACTGGAAAACGTAAAAATCGCCGAAATCCCCAGCCGCTTCTTCTCCAACGTTACGGTTTACGAAAAATTCATCATCAGAAACTGCACGTTCGGCACCGTCCGTCCCGGAGCTTTCCTCGTCGTCAACCCTTCCCGTTTCCACGTCCTCAACACGAAAATCGCCCAATTGGACGGTGAAGCTTTCAAAGTGACGACGAGGGGTGACGTGCTGTTCAAAAACAACGTGTTCGACGTGATAAACGACGGCGCTTTCCGCGGCATTGTCGTGAACAAGGACGAAATTTCGGGGGCGGGAGCGACCATCACCTTCGATTCGAACGTGTTCACCACGTTAACGCGATACTCGTTAAGTGTGAGCGACGATTTCAAACCGAGATTCACCAATTTGAACATCAATGAGACCTGTGATTGCAAAAGCATCGACCACAACCTCCAAGACAGCATGTTCTACTCGGAAATCAAGTGCGTGTTCAACGACGAATTCACCACCGTCAAAGACTACAAATCCGATTGGTGCTCGCTTTACCAAAGTTATTCGACCACCATCATCATCGTCGGGGTGGTTCTCACCATGCTCGTTATTATCGCCACCGTGCTGGTCGTGTACTACAGAAAGGTCTATCTCAGCAAAAAGTACGGCAGCGAAAAAAATTCCAAGAAAGGCAACATGAGTCTGATCGTACCTGACGGACGCACGTACAGAGAAACGGAACTACACGTCATTGTAGAGAGAGCCGATCTCCTGACTACCGACTTGTAACTGTGTTGCCATTTACAACAACTATTTGTTAATTGTTTTACCAAGTATTATGTTCGTTCCCAGTTCCGAGCGGTTCGGTTACAAGGAGAGTCTGTGGTGAATTCATGCATTTAAGTACAAAACTATTCCTTAGTATTAAATCGGTTTACGCAAATTACGCACAGTTTGATGGATTTAATATCGATTTGCTGTATTAGCTCCATTACATGCCAAACTATGCAGTATTAGTTCCATCAATTATCAATGCAGGCTTTCTGATGGTTGTGATGCCCTGAAGACTACTAATGCATTACTTCCTCTCGCTGCTTAATAACGTCACTTAAAGGGTGCGATGGAAGATAATGCGGTCAGTATTCCCTTAAAGTGATGCATTAATGTTTAATTAATTTATTTTTGAAATTACTATCGTAGTATTACGCTTACCACTTGTATTATACTGAAATTTGCAAACACATTTTGGAGCGTCTTGCTCAAGGCGAAGTACTCTGCGAGTACTGTGAAACGCTGTGTAAATATGTACATTATACAAATATTGAGTCAGTTACCTGTAATAATACCACTTTTATTCCTCAAGTATGTGTACTTTAAATTAATCATGTAAGGCGTCATAGACCTGTTTACAACCTACAATAAGCTGTTCCGTGTTAAGAAGTTTTCATCACCACAAAGGTTTTTTTTGGAAAGCAGTGCTGACCACAGCATCGATAACGTTAGGTGTTTAATAATTACACGCAATTAAATTTAAGGTTATCGTTGTATGAGCCATAAGTGTTCCTCTTTTTGCAAAGACTCTCTACGTTCATAAATCAAACGATGTATGTATATGCATCCAAGTGTTTCAGAATAAACGAGTACATATCTTACGGAGGCTTATTTTCTTGCAAAACCATCGAATAATTTGCGGCTGACAATGATAGTATTAAGACTTACCTATATGGCAGCATGCCCTCCAGCGCCTGGTTGACGGTAGGGGGATTGCTCAGTGCCAAACCTTTGGCGAGTAGTGGTCCATGCACTGACAGCGTCTGAGATGCAACAACTTCCGCCATTTCAATATCCATATCACCTTCATCTGCAACAGTATATTAATTATTGAAAATACACAGTGTGTCCAAGATATGCATAAGGATTCCATTTATTTAAAAAGCTTTGGCTTTGATTAAATTACGAGAAAGTTGTCCCAGCTACTGGATCAATTTCAACTCGATTTACGCCTGACATAAATGAGCAGAGCAAATCGGTTGCGCTTAATTTCAACTGCAAAATGCAAATTGCCACGGATTAAATTTAGCGCCGATACTTACGAAATTGAAACAAATTTGACAAAAACGTCAAGGGTTTGACTTCATTCGATATAAATCGGGCGGCTCAGTGAAATAAGGAGTTAAAATTAAGAGTAAAAAATTTCCCTCTTTACAGCAATGTATCACATGTCAGTTTTTAAAGGGTCGTATTTAACAGTCTACCAAATTTACCCAATATTTTCATACAAAAAAATACTTTCATTTCCCAAAAATACTAAATGCTCACCAAAATTAAGAAAATACATAATTTTAAAGCGACACCCAAATATTGACATAATGCTGGCCTCTTATATTGTATTCTGTTCGCCAAAATAACTTTTGTTGACCATAAATACTAAATGTTCACCAAATTTTATTCCGCATTTAATTCTAACATAATACCCAGATATTTAATCTTCGACAGTGTCTTATATTAGTTAGCAGTTAAAAATACTATTTGTTGATCAAAAATACACAAGCAATAAAATGTTGTGCAAATGGTAAATCATTTTATGCAAAATTATAGATGTAGCTAGGGCAAGGAAAATAAGAGTAAAAATAGAAGTGGTTTGCACAAAAAAAGACATTGATTTCCGTAATATATAAATGCTTTGCTGTAATTGGCTTGCATTATGTAAAACGTAAAACTTCTTTTAGTGGTAATTTCTAATCGTGCTTTTAAAAAAAAATTACAGGGCCCTGAACTGACCTTGTACAAAACTTTTTTCGCGTGCCTCTTGTCTGGAAGCGCAAGCTGCAAGGAGAGATGCGCGAGCATATTTTATTTTTGGAGTAATAGAATAATTATTTGACGCACAAATAGTTATTTTGAGAAACAGTAAATATAAATGGATAGCGCGAATATTTATTATGTACAGCACGGACGCGTAACTTGAGCGGTCTAAATTTGGTAAACATTAAGTAAAATTGATAGACATATAGAATTTAAAATGTAAGCAATGGTAAAACAATACGCAGCATAGTTATTTTAGTGGTGATGTTCTCATTTTCTGATGTATAATTATTTGGGTTTTATTTAGATTTTTTGATGCTCATTAAATTTTCTGGTGGACAGTGCAAGGGATGTAGGGATGTATGGTTTAATTTGGTGTACATTATATTTGTTCCCGTTTTTAAATGGTTCGGTCCCCCACTCTTCAAATAATGCTTAATATTCTTATGATGGACTGAATAGATTTTTTCAAATTAAAGAAAAGAAGTTTGTCATCTGAAGTCCTACATACCGCCAATTGTTGGCAATTGCAGGTCTTTTTTCATCAAACTGGCGGCGCACATGCCGCCTAAGAACGCCAATTCCGCTTCCAAGTGTCTCAGTCCTGAAATGGCAACCGAATTTCCAGCCGGAGGCCACTCGTATCCCACCACTAAACACTTGAATCCGTAAGAACTTAGTCTGTCGTCTTTCAAGTAATCCGAGGCGGTTTCTAGAGAAAAGATCACCTCGTTTCCGGGCAACACGACCGAATTCGTGGGCCATTGCATACTAAAAAACGGCAATAACACAATCAATTGACTAAACCACGCAGAAACGTACCTGCTGGTAAATTTGTGTAAAACGGGCCAATAGGGAAGCGGCGGCGATTCGCTGTCTTCTAAATCAAAAGTTTTCTTCAAAGCGCCTTTGCCGTCGGTGTCGTCAAGTGAAGGAACGTAAAGCTGGAGAGAGTCTTCGGGTTGGGAGGTGGCGCAAGCCGGATCAAACTCTACAGTCATCCACTTCACACTTTCCGGGAAGATTACCCTGGAATCGACAAATCAGATCAAGCGTTAGTTGAAAAATCAAATTACCGGTGGTTGGAAACTGTTGCGGGTTTGTAAGGATGATCGCTTTGTAACCAAGTGTAATGATGACTGGTGGTGTTGGCCCTAGAATCCAACCCCTCTTGATTGGCGGATATGTTGGAGGAAACTAGAGATTTATTGGAAACGGGACTCGAACCGCCCAGCAAGTTCAACGCTGAAACATGCGGCAGTATCTCCTGAATTAGCGTCAGTATATGCACCGCACTCTGAAATAAATTGAGAGGGTAGTTTAAGAAAAACAATTAAGAGTTTGTTCAAAATTTTAAAAAGTTGAGTTGGGTCGTGGAACTACGCACCCTGGGATCGCTAGTGGCTAAAGGACTGATGTGGGCCAAAACCAGCGGCAAGAGTGTTGTAACGACGTACGAGTTGCCCAAAATTTCGGCAGCCGCCACTTCTTCAGCCTTCTCTCGCGCAGACGCCATTAGCCCGCAGGCGTTATTAATTATGGCACTCGCCATAGATAGCGCTGCTTTCCTTGATTGTTGTTCGAGCTTCGTACTAGAACCCCTACTGCATTCTTTCGGATTACTGAAAAACTTACTATTAATCCAAATTGCATAACGTTGCTAGGACAGATTCAAATTACCTGTAGTACAATATGGCAGGAATTTGCCCTCTTGTGAGGGTTGTTCCGTTAAAACTCAGTGAACAAGTCGTGAATGTAAAAACGGTGTTGTCGGAACCTTTAGCAGTATTTAACCCACCGTCACCGTTGTTGGTTCTACCACCGTGGTTCCGTAAACGTATAGCGTACTTCATGTGTTCCTAACAAAAAGCAAAAATTACCAAAATGGACCCAATTTGAGCGAAATTTTATTTACTTTAATTGGCACCGCCCGATCGAACTTTATTTCAATAATTTCAGGCCCGAAATCTTCAGGTACGAAAGACCCCCGCGCAATCTCCAAACTATTCCAACGTTGAGTGTGAGGTTGGTTCTCCGCGGCATTTAAACTCTGCTACAATCAATTGATTCAATATTTCCAAAAAACATTCTCAAATTTACTTACGTCTTCTAACAATTCTATTTCATATTCGTAGTGTCCAACTCCTCCAAAGACTCCTACGCCCGCAATCGAGATGCCAGGTCGGTCAACTTGGAAACAAATAGCGTCAGGTGAGCCGTTTCCCGTATTCCAAGTACGTGATTGGTTCATTCTGGTAAAACGGTTCGCAGTCATATGCAGAATTCTGCCACAAGCGCTTTGCAGATCCTCCTAAAGAAAAGAGATATATTTCGATATTACGAAAAACGATTTCGTACGTCTGTAGCGCTGCACTGATGGACCAGTTCCGCAACAACTCGGGCGAGTAAATGGCAACAATGTCTCGTTAATCCCGGCAGCGGCGCGCTTTTGCTACTCTTCAACGATTGATTGATGGGTTCTGAAACTAGTTGGAGTAATCGATCTAAAACTTCATTCCACTGCCACAGTTGACCTAAATAGCTGTCCATCTAAAAAAAAAAATCGACGGTGATTTGGAAATTGGGGGAAAACGCTGGACTGACTTGACTCTTGTAGCTCATTTGTTCCACAAGAATCGGGTAGTGGTGCGAATCCGACACACTCATCATAGGTAATCCCGTGTTGTCAGACGGACTCAGACCTCGATGCAAAGAACTATCGGAAGTGATGGAGATGCCGAGGAGCGGAAATGTACTTCTTAGCCTAACACTGGGAGCGCAAAGCGCACACAGGACTGCGCTAAGGAGCCGTTGGCTGTTGAAAGAAGACGGTCGGGTAGATTCCTGTAACTTCTCCCGTTAAAGGGGTTCAATTTCGCAACGCGCACTTACTTTATCAACCTCGGAGAGTAGATCGCATAGACAGGTCCACTTCAGATATGCCGTTGGATAGAACGCATGAAAACAAGCAACAAAAGTGTTGTGACATTCTTCCAAGATGCTGTTCATCATTGTAATGTTCGGTCCCGAGTTTTTAGTTTTGCTCGATTTTTTGTTTTGCAAAAGAATCGGTAGGTTATCTGATAGAATTTGTTTGAGTAAAGTCCGTACGTCGCCAACGCTCTCCGCTAGGTGGACGTTCTCTAGAGGAATTTTCTTAGAAATTTGATTGGGGTAAATTTCGTTCGTGTAAGTGTGGATTAACCTCAAGCTGGCTCTACTGATGTAAACCAACCTTTCTAGTTCTAGATTAGTGTACATATTTTTTATTGATTGGCCCTCTACCACGCCCCATTTGAACGTGTTCCATGACCACTGCAATAACGACAACAGGCTTTGGAAACATTCTTTGGTTACGGTACGCGAGAAATCTTTGGAAAGAATATGGACCGGTTCCACCACGTCCGCTTGTCTGGCCGAAGATTGATTTTCGGGTGTAATAATTTTGTAGAGTAACTGGGGAATTTGTCCCGCGTTAACATCGGTTCCGTTATTGGACTTTTTGGACGACTTAAAGTAGAATAAGACTTGGTCTTCGGTGGTCACCATGGTTTGTCCGGCAGAACCGCAATCGCTGCTGGGACCGCTGATGCGACACCACGCCACGTACCAGCGATGGGCCTAATTAATGGGAGTTAATCAACGACTTTTGGTGGACACTCAACAAACCTGTAAAGTAACCGGTTCGTCAAACAACAATGGGTACTTCTGACGGGGCCCGCATTCGTAAGGAACTTCTTCAGTTTCAGCCAGTACGTCTCCATCATTCTCTTGCTCGCCACCCTCCGGGCCGATGTCTAATAGTTTTAATTTGGCAGTGTACTCGCCCCGGCCGCCAAACAGCCCAAATCCCCCTAAAACCCGTTTAAGTTTTCGACAATTTTTTTTAGAATTATTAAATACCTAGAAGAATGTCCGTGTCGGACATAAACCGAATGGCTTCAATACTATGGCCAGAATACCCCCAGCCTCCCCCGTGATTCTCGAATCTATTAACGCTTTGGAAGTCCTCTTTCGAGTATTGCTTTCCGGCTATTAGTTGTCTGTCATTAATTTCCTCTTTAACTGCCGTCATTTGGAGATCGTGGGCAATCGTCAAAGTGTCCAAACAACACAACAGGTTAATGGCTGCTTGAAATCTAGTCACGTGACAATTCGTCATGACGGGCAAACTCAGTTCAGGCGATAAAATTGACGATAGATCAAAATTGTTCTCGGAAAAATCGCCCACGCCATCATCGTTCAAAGTACTCATTTGGAAAAGAAACTTGTTGTCGGTGGTTCTCACTGCTTTTTTTGTTTGTAATTCCGTCTCAATTGGGTTGTAACAAATGACTTCGTGATTGATTGGATGGTAGGACCAAAGCACGTTGTATATGGGGTCCATGCAAACGATTTTGTTAACGAAATTTACTTGTTCGTTGTTCTTAAACGAATTGCAATTTCCGTCCCTTTTATTGATAACGAGACACTTAAAGCTTTTGGAAGTATCTTCGTGGTTGGGGAGAAGTACTACAGAAAAAATGTTGTACCGTGTTGGACGGAAGTTCAAAAAACTTACTGATGTTGTGTTTGTTGGCAGTTACTGTCGATTTGGAGATGCTGACGGAATTGATGAGACTCTCGTCGATTTTTAGAAAAGTTTGATCTCCTGATGCCCCCACCCAAGTAGCTCGGCGGCCGTGTTTAGGGCCAATATTGGGAATGGGGGCCAAAATACAATACCAGGGATTTCTAGGGCTGCTGTATCTGGAACTGCTGCTCTGGCCGGGTTGCGAGCCGTCCTGAGGTGACAGTGAGGGAGGATTTCTACCCAGCTGTCCCTTCTAAGTAATAACAGTCGATAAAAAAATTCGTTTATTACAATTACAATTTCTACCTGATAGTTCCCGAATGTGTACACTTCGCCTTTAGATGTTAATATGACGGTGTGGTTACTGCCTGCAGCAATGTGGACAGCGCTACACGGCAACTTTACGTGTTGGATGCTGCATTTAGCTAAGATGTCGCCACAGCCCAACTGACCGTACAAGTTAGAGCCAAAGGTGTAGACCTGTAAAAATTTAGATTCAAATTAGTTAAGGAAAATTCCACCAAAGTTCTGACCTGTCCATTTTGTAGAAGTAGCACACTATGGTGTAAACCACACGCGATTTGTACTACAGGACTATCACACGGCAATTGAATCTTAGCTGGTGGTAAACAAGCAATTCTAGTAGCATCACGTTCAACATCAGACCCCCCTTGTTCCTTAACTGCAACAAGGTGATTAAAACCAACTGAAATAGCGTGGATACCGCCCAAATTACCCGTTCCGAGCATGTTGCATTGTTTGATTGCGTTGTTGAATCGATGCGTGGGGGTTGCTGAAACTGCGGACCGGGCCGTTTTCATTTTGGCAGATTGCTTGCTAGGGCCGGCTCCAGATTTTTTCCCCCTATTTTTCCTTTCCTCCAATCTACTCTGAATCTACAATAAAGTCGGTAACTACAAAAACTGCGGAGATTAATTTTTTTTTAACCTGCTCTTGCAATTTAGTTCTTTGTCTAGGAGGTATGAGAACTTTATCGCGAAAAATTAGATCGAGTCTCATCATTCCTGCCAAATCTGCCAATTCGGAATTATCAACGACTTCTCTTGCGCAAATTCGGCAACAACCACAAACCGAGCATCCACTATCGCCTTCACCGCAACCACATTCCCTATTACAAAAATAGCTAGTTAATTAGAAGTTGGTTCGTTAGACTTGTTACTTACTGTCCCGGATTACGTTCTGCACTCATTGAAGAAAGACAACTGATGGAATAGCCGGTACATTCGCGACAAACTGTGCAAATCATGCACATGTTATCATGCCAATGGTGCATTCCGGCTTGGCACATGTTTTGGTGGGGCTCGGGGGCGTTTCCTTCAGCCCCGGCAGCCATACTTTCAGGCTCCCTTCGATACTCCTCCACTTCTTCATAAACCTCGTTATCATCTTGAACCCCGCAAGTGTCCATCGCTACTATATTAGACGACGGACCTAATTAAAATACGTGATACTTAAATTAAAAAAAAAAAACTAAAAACCATTCACCTTCCCGACTTGGGGGCGCAAAATCCCTTCCGCACTGATATTTGTTGTTGATGCCGAAGGTATAAACTTGTCCTTTACTGGTTAAAGCAACGGCATGAGCTTTTCCCAGGGCAACTTGCACAATAAATTCGCCTTTTAAATTACAAACAACCCCTACAATATTTTGGTTAGAGGACGATCAATGTTTTTTTTAACTAGATACCGGTGGACGGGTCAGTGTGAGCGGTGTCTTTTCCAAACATCAACAGCTCCCCTTCTCTGGTAACTAAAGCAGTTGTGCCGTTGTTGCAAGCAGCAAAAACTATAAATTGGCCATCGACTTTGATCATCTTTTTAGGTTTGTTTGCTTTGGGTTGTCGCCGAACTTTGTTCTGATCACCGTCTTCTCCGCGTCTCGCAGTTCCTTAAAACGAGCGTTAAGTTACAGAAGTCGTTTGGAACTTTTCATGTGGATCTAGACATATCAGTTGCACAGTTCAAAAGCGGGAAAAAGTTAAGATTGTAAATTGCTCAAAGTATGAAAATTGATATGTAGAAGATGGTGCGCAGGGTGTTGACCAATTTAGGGGATCATATACAAAATAGTTCCTGAATGTACTAATATTCATCCATAGAACTGCAAGCACTAATTAATTACCACCAAAGAAGACGGAACCATCTTCAGTGAGTAGTACGGCGTGAAGACCTTCATGACCGATGGCGATATGAATGACTTTTGGAGCTTTTGTTAAGAGGAGTTCCGCCCATTTTCCTGTTCGGACACCAGCTTGTTTGATGCCCAAGGATGATGCCTTGCCGCAATACAAAACCTGAAAAAATTATTACCTACAGCTTTCCTTTTATTTTTATTATTATCGATCTCACTGCAAAAATGTGAACTTAATTATTAGTTAAGCCACCTCCAAGTGGCTAAAGTCTAAAGTTTAAAATTAAATTTTTTGAAATTTTGGTCAAATATGTAAAATAAAAAAAAATATATGAAATGGGCTCATATCTCAAAAGTAACGCTTCAAACTTAAAATAATAGAACCAAACAAAAAAAAACTAAGCCACAAAGCACAAAAAAAACAAGATCACAAAACAAAAAAAAAAGACCAAGTCGACAAAGCAAGAAAAAAAGACAAAGTCACAAAACAAGAAAAAAAAGACAAAGTCAATAAAGCAGATTCCTTTATTTGTTTCAGCTACTAAACATACCTTTCCAGTGGTTGTCTTGATCAGGCCAAACTCCTTCCCAGCGCAAATGGCGGCAACTTCTTCTTCGTTTCCTGTATTGACAGTGTGCGAGCTTAGCTCCTCGTCAAACGGAGCAACCCCGAAAACATCTACGCATTTTCTGGCTAGTTTTAAGGGAAGCTCGCTAATAAGTGAAGCAGGCGTAGCTTGTTGATTCAACATTCTCACAACAAATCCGTCCTAAATCAAAATGTAGTTAGAACTCAAGTCTTACGTCATTCCCAACTCACATCTCGGGCAGGTGAAATAGTGCCCAAATTATCCCCGTCAGAGAACACCACGGCAGCAGGTTCATCTCGGCTGTGCAACGGTACAGATCCAGAAATCAACAGACCGGTTCTATCGACAATCAAAAATTCACTGCCTCGCCTCCCGTATAGCTTTAAGTACAAGTTACCCTAAAATTAATTTTATTAGGTCGCAGTTTAGGAATTTTTTAGTTGTTACAGCGCAGAACACTAAGTTGCCGTTGTCATGGGGGTAGAACTCGGGTTTCCATAAATAAACATGACCTTTCAGACTGCCTCCATAGCCAGTCCCAATTTTCAGAAGACCGTTGGATGTGAATAAATATAAGTACTGGCCGTCACAAGCCAACGATTTTAACGTTAAAACCACATTTTGTAAGTCGTGAGGCATCTTAATAAAAAACGAATCTACTTTAGAATTGCTGGGAACTCCGTGAGAGATCCAGTCAGGTCTTATCCCTTTACCCAGCAAAACACCTTGCACGCTTCTCTGAAGCGAAGACAAAACCGCCGGCATCTAAAGCAAATTTGTTTAAAAATTAATTCATAATTCAGGTATTTGGTGACTGACCTGAATGTTTTGTACAGATAGGGCTCTAGGACACATGAGTAAAGCCCCGGCTGCTGTCAAATATTTGCCAGTATCACCTCTCACAACCACTAAAGAGAGTAGACAAGCGCAAGCAATGGCAGTTAAATGAGTGCCATCGTTAGGAACTGAACTTTCAGGACCGTGCATGCAAGCCAAGTCCAACAGCAAATCAAACAGTGGTTCAATAACATCTGGAGGCTCTGATTTCAACCCTTCAGGAGTTTGTCCTTGCAAAACATCCAGCAAAGCAGATAGCGCTTTCGTGCACAGACTCGGATGTGTTATTCGACTTTCTTTAATGAGTTCAAACACAGACCTGAGGCCTAGTCCGACCATTTTGGAAACCTTAACCGGTAAATAAGTGCTGCTTTGGCTGTTGTCTTCCGTGTCTGTTTCGATATCGCTTTGATCTTGAAGCGGGGCGCTGCAACTACTCTGCAAGTATTCCTGGGTGGCTTGTCGCATCCAACGGTCAAGAACTGCCAGTCGAATCGACGCAAAGACAGCAAACGCCGAAGCGTTACCTGGCAATTCCATTTCAGGAGATGTTACGAAATCATTCTCGCACATTAACTCGATTTTATTTTTCTGTTTACACCGGGACTTGGTGGATTTTTTCTTTAACTTCTTCCATTCGAGCCGCTTTCTGGAAAGTAAATATAGATGAATTTCTAGGTTATGAGGAGGCTTGTTGCGGTTTCAACTTACCTTAAGGCTTCCGGCTGTGCTCTAAAAGCTCCATGAAAGTATTTTGATAAGCAATAGGGCTCCGGTAACATATTTTCGTTAGGACTGGAGGAAAATTGCGTTAGGGGTGAAAATATCGATTTTCTTCTTGGGGTGATTCACCACTGGACAGATCAATTTTTTAAAATCACACCACTGACTTTACGAAACTTCTCGAGTTTTGCAAGGTTGAATAAGGTTTATTTTCTTGAAGATTATTTGTTTAAAAGAATTCGCAATTCGCACAATTTAATTAAACCGGCAAAACCAAGCACTCCACCACTACCAGTGTTGCCAAGCCTTGAAAACTAAATCGATATGAGCTGGACAGGTGGCGCGAACCGCGAACGAGGGGGTAAGCTTCGAGTTAGACAAAGCTGGTAGGGCACGCCAAAAAATAAATTTTCTTCGAGGTAGAGGGAATAAAAAATACGGAGAGCTGGATGGTTGGATACAAAGAAGTACGTTTTCTAAGAAGATCAAGATCGTTGTAACAAGTTTGTTATAATTTGTGTTTAGGTATTCAGAAGAGAATTACGTTGAATAATGAAATAGTCATAGATAGTCTCGTTTTCAAATTGTTGTTGTTTCTATAGTAATCTAATTTTTGGATATAGGAAAGATATACTTTTAGGAGTTGATTTTAAAACTTAATTACCCTTCTGTTGTCAAAGTTGTTTGTTGGGGATAAAATACTCTTTTTTATATTGTTCATAACCATTTTCTACAGCATAGGCAAAATTACGTTAGTTTTATGTTCATTGAGTGAAGCCCTGCATCTTAAAATCTTATAGGTTCTAGTCCATACATGTAATCGATGGACAAGATTAACAAAGATAAAAGAAAATAAATAAAGACATTTAATTAAATAGTCAATAAAATCACGAGCTGCTTAAAAGCTTGTAAAAGCAAACAACAAAGCGATAAAAATTTCACTTAACACCTAGAGGCCAGACATGTAATGAATTAAAAAATAGATTACCAAGTAAAGATAAACAACTGATAAGTATTCCTTTATTGAAACGTTCACAATAGAATTAAGGTTTTTTTATATTAAGTAATTAAAAAAGTTAATGTCATGGTTCTTTGTGTCATTTTAATTATTATCAATAGCATATTTATTTTTTCTTCTAATTTTTTAGCTAGAGGTGTTTTAAAATTGGAAAAGGCCAGCAAGTAGTTTAAACTGGGCGACGAGTTTACACCAGTGACCTCTTTGGTGTCATTAGACAGTTCTTGTATTACATTCCACCTATAGATATAATCAACACTGAACACCATTACAATGTTTTTCAAAAACTTTTAGCTTATTCATTGAGGTGATTATTTTTTATAGGAATCTACATCTATTCGCCAAAATTTTTTCCAACGTTACAGGTGAATTAATAAAGTGTGAAGGACCAATTGGTGATCAAATAAACAACTCTTCTACCTAATTTGGCTCAAGCTGATCATCCCCGGTGGTCGGTAGTTTTCTATACACCAAATAGGTTTGGTTGGAATGATAACAATGATAGGTAATCAATTGGAAGTGGAAGAAAAACCCCAATCTTTTTTAGCATAGACATTTATAATCGCGTGACCATACCTCGTATCTAATATATACAATTGGGAAAGACAACCCTTCTCTTAAGATAAAGAAATAATTAACTATTTTTAATTTATTTATTTGGTGTCTGGAGATCATCAAAACGAGCAGGCGCTCAGCTTCTCGTCGCTGTTTTCCACAAAGTGCTTATGCAGATCATACAAACTGGAAAACAGATGTGCGGTGTCAACATAAGGATATTTTTCCTTCACTTTGTGCGTATCCGTGTCATGTATGAGAACTCCATGCCAACCGCTATTCTTCGCGCCCATATAATCCAGCAACGCTGTATTTCCCACGTGTAAGCACTCCTCGGGCTTAAGGTCCCTCACATTGGACAAAGCCATGGCGCCTTTGAAAATATCGGTATGAGGCTTCGCCTCCCCAAAATCGTAGGACGTTATCACAAATTTAAAATAATGTCTCAGTCTCGTGTTAGCCAGAGTCCTGTCCAGTCTGGGGTCAAAATTCGAGATCACCCCCATCGGGACGCCTCTGTTCCTCAAATAAGATAGGAGTCCTAGTGCTCCGTAGGTTTGTTGCCAGCACATGGAGGTCTCGTAAACGCATATTAGATGGGAGGCGATGGAATCGAGCTTTTTATCGTCCAGATTAATTTTGGAGTCTTTGAAAGTGCCCATGACGATCATCTTCCACCACATTTCCCAACCTAATCCCGACTTCCTGCCGAAGTTCGGATGTTCCGTGTTCATCTTATGCCAGTGGGATTTGAAATTGGCGCTCAACAAGTTGCTGTCACATAGGACGCCGTACAGGGCACCAACCTCCCCGTATTGTTTTCCAGGGGACGAACGGAATTTGAGCAACGTATCGGTCACGTCGAAAGTTATCAGTCGCAAACGTGAGATGTTCATTGTGTGTCCGCACTTTTATCACAGCTATAAAACGGAATGCCGCGAGAAACTGACTGCTGACTGCACCGATTCACTAGCATTGAATGAGCGAGAGTTGGCAGAGCTGACTCACTAGTCCAAGGGCAAAGTCGACGCCACCAGGACGCATTAGCGTCGCTAGCGTCGGGGCGGACTCGCTGATATCGGTCATCGGCTGATTACTCTACTGACCTATTAACTAATTTTGGTGTAGGCATCTAGTCCCTAGGTACGGAATCGTGCTTAATTATTCATTTGCGTCCCTGATTAGCAACAAGCATATACCTAGGTAAATATTTATTTTTATTTGTTAGCATACTTAGAAAATGTTCTGTTGCCTCCGTTCCCTGAAAGCTCTTACTCAAAGAAAATCTTTTACTAGAATGTTAGAATGACCAAATAAGAAACCCTTTGATGAGAACACTTCCTTCTTACCCATAGTGTTGGATGGAGCCAAAATGACTATCTGCAGGGCCGTAGCCAGAATACAGTCTAAGAGAAGGCTCAAAATTTCTGGGAAGAAACTTTGGGGTGGCCTTAAGTAAAAAGACAAATTAATTAATTAATTGCGTCTAATAAATAGATATTTTAATTTTTTCTCCATTTGGAGAATAAAGAATTGGCAAAAATATATTTTGGAAATTTTTCAGGAGAGACTCAGTTCTTTTCAGGGGAGGCTGAGTCTTTCCTGCCCCCCCCCCCTGGCTATGGCCATGAGCCAAAATGACTATTTGATGTAAATTTGAAGACTTTCTGCCCAAAACATACTGCGCCAGTTTGAAAAATGTTGTCCTTGAAAGCTGAGGCCTGTAAATGCTCATTGGAAACATAATTTTTCTTTTCAGTAAACTTGATTCTGTGGGTGGCGTATGACTATGCAGGCAGCCCATAGAACTTACCTACTTAAATAATAAGTTTTTTTTTCGTCTTAATAAAATGCAAGTCCAATAATATCTTGAAGTAGGTTTCAATTTTATTTTATCTCTTCTTAATTCTGACATATTTACAATGAATTATGGTTTTGGTTTACCTTATCAAGGAACTTCTTACTAGTAACTTTGGAAGACGATAAAAATTTTAGTATGTAGGTAAACGTAGAATCTGTTACGAGGTAGATATGATTATTTGAAGGACGAACTGGTAGCGGTAAAAACAAAGAGAAAGGGGTAAAAATGGGTTACCTTCAATGTATTTTTTATTTTTGGCACCAAAAAGTCGCAAAGCTTCAAATACGTTAAATACCGTGATTACGTTCCGACCAGGAGAAAATAGCCACAACTCTAGTTTGCATCATACGTAATGACATCTTTGAGCAAATCTCGTCTTGCCGTATCTTTCCTCCAAGCTATGATACAGCTAGAGTTGGAGGATTTAACCATGTCTAGTAAACAAACATCTCTTGCCTGCGGCATTTGAGCAAAAGCCATTCATTAAAAAATTCCGGCTTTATTTATGTCAAAAAATGTTTTTCTCTTGTTGTTTTGAGTTAAACACGTATGAATAAAAATAACAACGAAGGAATTGATTAACTTTTAAAAATAATTGCACATAATGTACCATGTTTTGTTGAAAAAACGGACTTTGCTTATTGTCTCGTCGATCTCTGGAATGAACTTTGCGCATAGATAAGTAATGCATTTATATTGAGATATAAAATTTCTTATTAAAGATGAATGTCATTATTGTTTCGAAGAAAATTTTTGACCTAAATGACAGTGTTGCAGATATTGCAAGAACAAGACAATTAAACTTAACAAACGCCATTTTGGCAGAGATTTACTTTTATAACTAAGTATGTATTGCCGAAGTGCTCTATATATAGACACAAGATATATTTGTAGTTTATTCCCTCTTACCAGCGAATATTTGGCGGCGCTTGTGATAATTGGCAATTTAATGGGGAGATATTACTATTTCATATTTATTTAATAATAACACAACTTTTGCCGTTAGAGGGGCAATTTTATTACCTTTTTCATTAAGCAACAGTGATTTGATCGGTGTTAGTTTTCGGCGGTTCTTTGAAAGCGTGAAAGGGGAGAAATCAAAGATAATAAAATTGCGCTCACTATGAATGGCATTTGTCGCTGAGTCGTTGGCAACAATGGTAGCATTGTTGCATAAAAAACGATCTTGTTAGAAAGTTTTTAATATTTCTAAAAACTCTTGTGGTATTTACTATTTACTTAATCTTAAATTTTTTATAGTTAGATCTTTCCTTGGTTTCCTCATCAATTTTTGACATTCTACAGTTTGCAGAATGGGGTACTTGCCTCATGTTTGGGAAATATAATATTTAGAAAATGTAGGCGATTTCATTAGACCCGTATTTTTTAATTTGGGTGTAGGGTCAATATTATGCCCAGAATTATTTTTTTAATTTTTGTAGTGGTAGATTTGTGACGTAGCCGGCCCCTGTACGGTGTAGTTCTAAAAGAAATCGTATGATGGCGCTTTACTCAGATTCCTTGCGTTCTACATATTTATAAATCGAATGCCAATCCGCTATACACATGTCGCGCCCTCTGTTAGCGGCGCAGCATAGTAGCCAAAAACAAGAGTCTTGTATATGGGGGGCCAATGCGTCATCAAAAACAAAAATTGCAAATATTTACAAAAATACGGAATAAAAAAAATGGGAAAAAAATATTTAAGCCTCTTTTAGTTATTTGCATGCATCTAGAGAATAAAAAGTGCAATATTTTTTTTATGCAAGTACCCCATTGAAGAAAAATTTTCTTCAAAACCTTTTGTAGAATGCGAAATAAGTGAAATTCAAGTTTTATTAATAATTGGAGCTCTTTTCTTTCTAGAAATTGATGCAGAAAGACATTTTTGAGTTAATGATCGATTCTTTCAAAAGTTTGTGGACCTAAAGAACCTAAAGGACCTAAATAAAAAAATCATAATTTCTCGAAAAATTTCCGCCCTGAAATAGACTAACAGCAGCAGCCTGGAAAAATCTAACTTTCTTAAATTAATTTCAATTTTTTTTAACGAATTCTTATTATATGATTCTTATTTTGGTCTTTTTGTCGACTTTCTCCAATTGTTGCTTCTTAACTGAAAGAAAAAAAATAAGTAGAATTAACTTTTTTGTTAGTAATCTTCTATCTTCTATTCAGAAATCTACTTAATTTTTTTTGACTTATCGAAAACTCTCAAAGTTTGCGCGGATAAAAAGCTGAACAAAAAGCCGATAGCATTGTTTCAAATTTCCCCGCTGACGCAAAAAGCCGCGATGCGTTATTTGGCTTGTCGGTGATCTCGTTAGAAAGTTTCCAGAATTTTTAAAACCGCTTATCGCGTCTCTCGCGATGTGGAAACATAGGGAGCTTACAAATAATAAAAATCGTTTATATTTACGAGAGGTGATACCGAAAGATATAAGGGACATAAACCATAGGAAAGGACTCGTAAAAGTGCGAGGAAATGGAAGCGGAAAATTATTAGATTGGTTCTCAGCTATTGTGGATAACCGCGCTTTGATTACTTCAATCCAATCCGAGTCCGAACCCTTCACCACCCTACATGAGATTGAAGTGCTCTAACAGTCTCTTTTATCTTCCAATGTTCTTCCCAAATAGGTCAAACGCACGCATTTGTATGATTACGTTAGATAATAGGTCTCAATTCAGGTAGTTTCTGAGGTGCGAGGGTGGATTAAAATTAGGATCGCATTGTGGTCACCCCGACGCTTTGAAATTGATAGTCCCAATTGTCCTATCCCACAAGCTTAAAGTAAATTTAGCGGAACACCGCGGCTTTTTATTTCTGACTGGGTCTTTACGATCAAGCAATTTATTTGATAACATAACTGCAATGACATAAAATTGCCCCATAATCCACCAAATTGCCCAAGCAATAAATTTCGGGTTTATTGGTCCAGTGCGCCCTTGTAAAGTCCGAATTAACGAAAAACATACAGAAAGCGAAATGCAGCTGAATCTCGTGCGTGCACGGAGTTAATTCATTATTTTGTTCCGGTCCGATCGCCCGAATTTATCGGGGGATAAAAATTTCATCAACATAAACAAAAGTTACTTATATGCGCGTTTCCAGCAAAGTGTGGGTGGGAAGAATTCCTTTCAGCCGAACAAATAATGTTGTATATAAAGATTCCAAAGTATTATGCGAGTCTGGCGTCCGCAAATAGCATTTCCTGCTTTCTAGCGATGTTTTTATTTTATGTGTTTCTAATCAAATTTATGGTATAGCTAATAATGTGCTGCCACATTCTCTTCGAGTTCGGCATTTATGGGCACTTGCACGGAAAAATCCAACTCCACTAATTCACAGTTACGCTTTTTGGAACTTCGTAAACAGTTCTGTAACTGCGTCAAGTTTAAAATATTCCACGCCCTCCACTACCATGGGGAAAAACTTCTACTATGTTGAAGGGCTCGGATGCAGGTATGGCATGTGGCGTAGCGAAGATAAAAAAGTTAGGATCGTATTTAACAGTCTACCAAATTTACCCAATATTTTCATACAAAAAAATACTTTCATTTCCCAAAAATACTAAATGCTCACCAAAATTAAGAAAATACATAATTTTAAAGCGACAACCAAATGTTGACATAATGTTGGCCTCTTATATTGTATTTTGTTCGCCAAAATAACTTTTGTTGACCATAAATACTAAATGTTCACCAAATTTTATTCCGCATTTAATTCTAACATAATACCCAGATATTTAATTTTTGACAGTGTCTTATATTATTTAGCAGTTAAAAATACTATTTGTTGATCAAAAATACACAAGCAATAAAATGTTGTGCAAATAGTAAATAATTTTATGCAAAATTATAGATGTAGATGTGCTAGGACAAGGAAAATAAAAGCAAAAAAAAAGTGGTTTGCACAAAAAAAGATATCGATTTCCGTAATATACAGGGCGGGGCAATAGTGCGCCCGAGTTCGATAGCTCGAGTTCTATGATAGGTAGAAACTTGGGTAATTGTTTACAATTTTCACTTTCACTTTTTGTGCTGTTTTTTTTTGAAAACCATCGTAAATATTATTAGAATGCCATTTTGAGCAATGAAATGTTGTGCAAATGATAAATAATTTTAAGCAAAATTTATAGAAAAAAAAAGATGTGCTAGGGCAAGGAAAATGAGTAAAAATAAAAGTAGTTTGCACAAGAAAAGATATTGATTTTCGTAATGTATACATGGTGACGAATGCGTTAGTGTAATTAGTTTTTTGAAAATCGAAGAGTGGGTAAAGTAAACAATGACCGAAACTTGATTTGAAAACACAAATAAACTAGAGAAAAAAGTCTATAAAAGGAAATTGTTTTTGAACATACAGGGTGAGCCAAGATAATTATACAGGGGCAAGTGATATTTTTTTAAATAGAATGTGGTGTGCAAAAGAAGATTTTTCGGAGCCATTTTCTAGACTCTTTTTAATCCAGTATTATTGCTGACTATTTCTGAACCACTTGGATGTAACAATTTTTTTTGTTCAAATAATGGCATCTGCAGATGCATGTTAAAAAAATCACTACAGTCACAATTATGAGTTCTAAGAAAAAATTATGTAAAGACTAGTTACGAAACATCTGTGGAATGTCTTTGAATCGTTTTAACTTTTAAAAAATTATACAGGGTGGCTAAATTTAATTTTTCAATTTAGAACTTTTTGAATTTAATTTTCTCCATTTTTTCAAATAGAACACCCTGTATATTTTTTATCGGTATGATGTAGAAACAAAATACAAACATTTTTTGTATGTACACCCCTATGGCTATTTGTAACCATTTTCGATAGATCGTTCAATAATTACAAAAATCAAGAATAATCCTAAATAATTATATTGTTTTACAAATTACTCGACAGATAAAATTGTAATAAGTGCTCCAGATGTTCTGTTTATAAAAACAGCATAAGTTTTTTTAGTAAATTCACTTTATGTTTGTATCTTGATCATTTTTTGCATTTTATATTATCCGACAAGAAATACACATTTATCGCAGTTACCTGTCGTCAGTTATCATTTTTGTGTTTATTTTGAAACATTTGAAGTTTTTTGTCGAGTTATTTGGAAAATGATCTAATTTTTTAGGATTATTCTTGAATTTTGTAATTATTTGGCGATATTTCGAAAATGGTTACAAATAGCTATAGGGGTGTACATACAAAAAATGTTTGTATTTTGTTTCTACATCATACCGATAAAAAATATATAGGTTGTTCTATTTGAAAAAATGGAGAAAATTAAATTCAAAAAGTTCTTAATTGAAAAATTAAATTTAGCCACCCTGTATAATTTTTTAAAAGTTAAAACGATTCAAAGACATTCCACAGATGTTTCGTAACTAGTCTTTACATAATTTTTTCTTAGAACTCATAATTGTGACAGTAGTGATTTTTTTAACATGCATCTACAGATGCCATTATTTAAACAAAAAAAATCGCTACATCCAAGTGGTTTGGAAATAGTCAGCAATAATATTGGATTGAAAAGAATCTAGAAAAAGGCTCCGAAAAATCTTCTTTTACACACCACATTCCATTTAAAAAACTCTCCCTTGTCCCTGTATAATTGTCTTAGCTCAGCCTGTATGTTCAAAAATAGTTTCCGGTTATAGACTTCTTTCTCTAGTTTATCTGTGTTTTTAAATAAATTTTCTACCTATCATAGAACTCGAGCTATCGAACTCGGGCGCACTATTGCCCCACCCTGTATAAATGCTTTGCTGTAATTAGCTTGCATTATGTAAAACGTAAAACTTCTTTTAGTGGTAATTTCTAATTGTGCTTAAAAAAAAATTACAGGGCTCTGAACTGACCTTGTACAAAACTTTTTTTGCGTGCTTCTTGTCTGGAAGCGCAAGCGGCAAGGAGAGATGCGCTAGCATATTTTATTTTTGGAGTAATAGAATAATTATTTGGCGCACAAATAGTCATTTTGAGAAACACTAAAAATAAATGAATAGCGCGAATATTTATTATGTACAGCACGGACGCGTAATTTGAGCGTTCTAAATTTGGTGAATATTCAGTAAAATTGATAGACATATAGAATTTAAAATGTGAGGAATGGTAAAACAATACGCACGCAGCATAGTTATTTTAGTTGTGATGTTTTCATTTTCTGATGTATAATTATTTGGGTTTTATTTAGATTTTTTGATGCTCATTAAATTTTCTGGTGGACAGTGCAAGGGATGTATGGTTTAATTTGGTGTACATTATATTTGTTCCCAAAAAGTTATTCCCCAACCAGGATTCGAACCTGGGTCTCCCAATTGCCGATTGGTTGGTCTGACCGCTATCGAGGGAACACAGCCCCTCACGCGCACGCGCCATACTGTAGTGCACCGCCAACCGCCACATTGACCACATGTTATAGTCTTTGAAATTGTTAGGTTAGGGCCCTCGGTCAACATTTTCTTAACTTTTTGGGAAAGGTTCCAGTGTATAGTTTCCCTTCTTGTTTCATGAGTGGCTAATAAAACCGATTCTAAAACAAGACAAGGTAAATTTTTTGAAACATAAAACGCAGTTGTTGAAGTTTGAACTTCTGTAACATAACAAAACCCCTTTTAATTGCAGCATTTTAAAATGGAAAACCCCCCGGATGACGCAAATAGAGGGTTTACACAGGAAATGGATACTGGAACTTCTTTTGATTCTTTAAGATTGGCCCCTGGTAATTCCAACCTTGATGTTGCACCGAGCAACTCCGACAAAGAAGCTTCAGCTTGTGCTTCAATTTCCAAGCCACCTCTTCTTTCAGTTTGTCATTTTGCGTCTGATGTAAAATGTTTTAAATTTCTTGATAATCCAGCACAGCGTCCTCCGTGGACTAAAAAGTTTGTCATCACACAAAAACTAAAGAACTCACATATAACATCTAGTGATGTGATGCAATTCAATTACTGTCATTCTACCGTTTCTCTTCCAAAAACAGTGAAGATTATCTCGAGGCCAAATAAAGCCGCCCGAAAAAGACAAGCCGCAATAAAAAAGAGACTTAAAAAGGAACGGGAAATGTTGGTGATAGACCAACCTGCCACACCAGGGTTGATGGGTCCATCTAGGTTAGTGTTTACCGCCATTTTTTACTGTTCATTGCTATACGTGCAACAGCACAAATAGTATTTAAACAGGTTTTTGCTTTCACAATCATTTTTTGAATTATAGCCACCAAGAGAGCAGCACCGCCAATGCTTACAATGCACCTGCCGATGAAAATGCAGAGTCTACCTTTGCCACAGATTTCTCTAATAATGGCAACAATAGGTAATTACTTCAAAAATGCCTGTTAACGTTGATGTTAGTTAACACAAAATATTTTTCAGTAGTGATGTGAATGATGAGATGCATGCTGTGGTAGAGAAGCAGGAACAGCAATCTTCTGTTGCCGGCCAATTTCAGGAGGTATCTGATCCTATAATTCCAGAGAATTTTAAGGATATCAAGTGTTTGAACCATTTTGATGGTTTTTGTCGGAATTTCTTTATTCATGAAGTATGTAAAAATACTAAGTGTAGAGATAGACACGTAATTGGTAATAATTTTGAAACTATATTAAGCGGACTAAGTGTTGAGGATGTGATTGAGTCTTATAATTGGCTAATAGTCACTGGTTACTTTAAGGACACTCTTGAGTACTACATTAATGTGTTTTCTAGAATGAGAAATCGCAAGGCAATATTAAGTTTAGTTGATTACGCACGTTTAAGACATGGCGAAGAAAGGTATTCATTAATTCGACTAGCCTTTTATGGTTTAGTTAATACTGGAATGTCTGTTAGAACAGCTATGCATATGATTATTGATGAGTTCAAAGATAAGGAAATCCTCTTGGGTTTGTTAAAGCTTGTTATTAAAGAAAATAATTTTGAGAATGATTGGGATGTAATTGAGAGAATTATTCAGATTGTTAAGCTAAACGAAGTTCCAGCGCTTTTAATAAACGAATTAATTAGTAGGGTTGTAAGTCCAATTCGTCCTTGCAAAGAATTATGTACAAAAGTATTGAAGGAGATTAACCGAAACCATGCTGTCGTCGAGCGAGTTCTAAAGGATCTTCTCAACGCATTGATTTTAAATTCAAAATGAGAATATTGTGAGCTCAAAGCAGTGGTGGTAACATTTCCAGCACCTGTTGGAAATAAATTTACATGTACTTTTTGTTGATTTTTAGTTTTTAAGTTAAAGAATTGTCATTTTTGTTGCCAATGTCGTTATGTGTTTATAATTATCGTATTTGTTCCTCTTGACAAATTCATCCGTGAAAAGAATTGTGTACAAAAGTATTGAAGGAGATTAACCAAAACCATGCTGTCGTTGAGCGAGTTCTAAAGGATCTACTCAACCTATCGATTTCAAATTCAAAATGAGAATATTGTGAGCTCTAAAACAGTGCTTGTAACATTTCCAGCACCTGTTGGAAATAAATTTACATATATTGTTTGTTTTTGTTTTTTGTTGATTTTTAGTTTTTAGTTAAGAAATTGCCATTTTTGTTGCAAATGTCGTTATGTGTTTATAGTTATTGTATTCGTTCCTCTTTCCAAATATGTGTCTTAAACAATCCGTTATAATAAAAGAACTAAATTTTTACCGATTTTTTCTTCAACTTTTACCCCAAACCATCACCTAGTCGTTCACTTAAACGACTTGAAATTTAGTACTTTGGATACAGCTTCCATTAACAAAATTGGATGAATTGTTTAACAATCGCTATCACTAGCAGGCTATACCTAAATGCCGTCTTGTCGCAACTACCTCCAAGTACAAATTTAAAAACAGTTGTTAAAGGCTAACTTTATCTAACTTGGTTAAGTAAACAAAGAGCTTTTAGCTTTAGCTTTTAGATAGTTCAACTTTACAAGGTAATGGGAGGTAACAAAATTTTCTAATTTAATTTCTTAGTTTTTATGAGGTTTTGTAGTTATAGTACTATGATCTTCATTTGGCTTTTTCACCATTTTTTACAGTTTGCAAAATTTGTTAATTTTTTTTAGCAAAATGGTTAAAATAGGTGACATGCACATCCTGAATTTATTTCCTATCCACAATTTGTTGCAGAAGCAAATTTCTGACTTATTGATGGAATCTTTCAAACCTTGCTTTTTTCAGCGAGCTACATTAACCCTTACGCTGCGGAATAAGATTTAAAAGTCACTCACTCCACGCGCAATGATTTAGCCCAATGCGTATATGTACTTACGTCTGGAGCAGCCGGTTGTAAATTTCAAAAACTCCCGGAAAAAGTACCGGGACTGTAATCTTAAAATCTAGAGGATCTATAGTCAGTTGGTAATGTGTACCTTTAAAAAACTCAGTAGGTACAGGTTGGGGCAATAGTGCGTCCGATTTCTGAATTTATAACCGGAAATTATTTTTGAACATATAGGGTGAGCCAAGACGATTATACAGGGGCAAGTCACATTTTTTTAAATAAAATGTCGTTTGTAAAAAAAGATTTTTTGGAGCCTAGACTCTTTTTACTCCAATATTATTACTGACTATTTCCAAATCACTTACTGTGGAGCCCGGCTCTGGCACCCGGTGACTTCACTCGATAATGTTGTTACGTATTAGTTTTGTAAGAAATGTAAACACTTTTTTTTCTAATTTAGCGATAAGGATTTACGTTATAAAATTAATTAGTCAGTTCGATCGGGGTGCTTGCGGACAGCACATTACAAATAAAAGATTATCATTACGTACTTGAGCATCTTTGCTCTATTGTTGCAAGAATAAATAACTTGTAATGTAGTGAGAGTGCTGTGTAGTGAAGTGACTAATGGTAGACGACTGCGACAGGTGTTGCCACTAAGGGTAAAATAGTTATTTATTAAATTTAAGCTTTATCATCTAATTTATTTCAAAGAATTGAGGATTGAAACTAACTTCTCAAATGTTGATTTTAGTAAGTCCCAACTACAATGGCGAAGGAGAAGGATGGATGGGGAGCAAAACATCTTTTACTTCTGCAGTCGATTGAAGATTCGTGGTGAGTTGTTTCAATTCTTTACTATACATATAAGGGGCAACTAAAATTACTCTTTCGAAGCACAAGCCTTTTTTAAATTAAGAAATAAATTTTTTGAAGCCATAATTATACAAAAAACATTCCATTTAAAAAAATGCCACTTGTCCTTGTATAATCGTCTTGGCTCACCCTGTATGTTCAGAAATAATTTCTGGTTATACATTTTTTTCTCTACTTTATTTGCATTCTTAAATCAAGTTTCTAGCTGTCATAGAACTCTAGATACGTCTAGACCAGCGTAAGGGTAAGAATCATAACTTTTGAACAAGGTGATGCACTTAAATAGTTTTTATCTACATAAAAAAAACGAATTAGTCTCTTCATAAAAAACAGTCAAATTTACAATTTTTTTTATTTTGATCCTTATCCAGCTTCTTCATTATTTGTCGACTTTCTCCAGTTTCAGAACTTGTTGAAATTTCTTATTAAAGCTGTCTGAATTAATAACTGATAGTAAGTCAATTTGGCTATACAATCGATCCATTTCTTACATATTTACAAAAACTATAAATTTTAGAGGCCACATATTAGGAGTCTCTGCATGTTCAGGGGAGATTTTAATATCCAACGTAAAATTGCTTTAGAAAGATTCACCCGGCCATGGAGTGCAACCGCATTAACAGCATATTTACAATTTAAATATAGCTTTAAAACACTTTTAATAGAACATTTAAAATTTAAATATTTGGAATTTATAAACAAAGGATAACAAGCATTAACACATTCAATGATACGAGTTGCAAGGACTTGGCGCAAGTTCATTAAAAAAAAACTAGGAGGGAAACTTCGAAGCGTAGCTCGTCTTCTGGCAAGAAATACGTCCAAAGTAAAATTCTCCCTCTTGAAAGTTAAAAACTGCATTTCTCATTGTGCAAATATTCAATCGCACATGATTACTGCACGATATTAAAAAAATTAAATATATAAGGAGGCGAATCGCTGAAATATGGTCGTGGCTAAATGAACTCGGAGTTCCAGAAATTAATTTAGTTCTTGCGCTTAGAGGGTTGCACTAGCTAGTAAGAAATGTGGAAACTGTTATTAGTTTTGCTTTTTGCTATTTACGTTACGCTTGATTTATTTGGTTTATTAGGGTGTCTCAATGTGCTGCATTAAATTAAAGCTCGAGCACCAGCGACAAAACAAAAGTTGTAATAGAACTTCAACATTGTGGTTTGTGATAATATTATCTCGGCGCAGCAGCCTCATTTAAGCAACCAAATATTCCTCGAGGAAGAAACTTATATCCAGGTTACCATTTTTATTAAATTGCTCCAGACCGAGATGTGTAACAATCAATACTTTATAGCTTGTTTCCATAAATTGTTCTGAAAAAATAATATTTTCCAAAATAAAATTTTTACAACTTCTGGTCTGGGTTTCTGAAGATTCTGATGATGACAAGATTACTAGCAGTATTTCGCTACTTCAACATATTACATAATTATGTTTGCCAAATTTCGAGATAAATAAAAATGAAAAAAATTGCGATTATGGTGCCAATTTTCCGGTGGGGAAAATTGCGGATTCCTGCGAAAAATAGCGTGTTGCCCGATAAATCAGTCGAGTAATATTTTTATTAGACTCTCCTTCATGCGAAAAATTACGAATTTAAATACATTCAAATAAATTCCATCGCCCCGACGTATCCGTGTAGCGTAGCTCTTTAACCTCGTAAATAAATCGAGCATAAATAAGGGCCGTAAACGTGGATGGCGGGAAATTCAGCGTCCCTATCCCTATCACTTCAGGTCTTATGACTGTAATTGCAGATGCATGCAGAAATGCACTTTCCGTGCATAAATTTCCGGCGAGCATCCAACGCTTGCGCAATCCCGGGTTTATCAGCTGTTCATCGCGGATTTCAGGAGGGTAGGGACTCCACTGTTTACATCAGTCTTACAAGCGTCGGCGTCGACGTCACCGCACCCGCCGCCGGTCCGATTCACGTGCGACGTCGCCAAAAAATAAGCGAACTTTGGCCCCATGACGCTGGCCCGCGCCACATTTTCGTTTAAATAAAAAACTTTAAGGGTCGTAATGCTGGTGGTAAACAAATCAGTGGTTATAGCGTTGCTGTTGGAAACCATTTCAACTGCAATTGACGCGAGAGTAATACAAGAAGGTATCATGTTTTGCATGCAAATTCCCTATTAGATCCCCTACTAGACCTAGAAACACGATATCATCACGTATTGACGGAGGAGTTTTAAAAATAGTTGCATGAATTTTGTAATTAATTCCAGGATCGGGGTGCAAAATTTCATTTCGAAACTCGTATTAAAACCGTATAACACTTGCACGTGAATGGCTTTACAAGTGCATTTAACTTTGTTTCGCATCGTTCCTGGAGGTTCTCCCGGGAATAGTTGAATTAAAAAGTTACACGTCGCCATGCAACTTTTACATCTTCCCATTTCTCATTTTCGGTTGATTGTCGCGCACTGCTTTCCGCGTTATTAGCGACTAGATGAAAAGTTGAGAGAAATTTCGAGCAAACCGCCAGATAAGTGAGGAAATTATTGAAACAATGATGTTGCAAAATTGGCGGACGCGCCGCCGAATTTCGCAACGATGAGATACTCCGCTCTTTGTATGACGAATAAATGATCTTTTCCGAAACAATGGACGCGATAACGTGTTGAAGTTTGAATGTTTGTTGGACACTAATATTGGAATTTCTTTTTGGTGACGAAGCGAGGACCAACCTATTATTATCAAAATGTATACACATTACCCGCTAGTTCCCTGTGACAGAAACGCTTATGTAAACATGCAAACATTATCGAGATGGAACAATGAGACCCGTTTCGCCAACCACTAGTGCCCTGCGACCTGTTTTGTAATCAAAATTGGCGCCAGTTGGAAATTTGACAAAATTTTAGGGAGCAGAAGACTAATTGGTATTTTTGCAAACTAACCAATTTTTAGCAATAAAAAACCCATAAGGACGATTTGCAAATTTTATTGGCGTTTTGTTGAAGGAATAAAGGACGAGTTGACGCTTCTTTGTCGAACTATCCTTTGTTGCGCCAAGTTTAATATTATGTTGTCGAACAACACTAACGTTATTAGAACAGGAAGTTGCTCAGTCTTTCCACAGTCTAGACTTAACACTATAAGTTCTACGTTAACAGGCCCTACCTTAAACAATTTTGCTCTATACGAAACATTATGTAGAAATATTAAAGCCATAATTGCTTGAAACCAAACTAAATTCACCCGGCGCATCCGCCAATTGTTACCGGTAGACTTTCCAAGTTCATTAGAATGAGCGCAATCTTAAGCGACTGCAGTGCTGTTACTTAATTTACTTACGTTGGTTCTATTCGACTCTTCTGCAGTTTTCGATATTGAGGAAACTTAATTAAAATAATTCAAGTCATAGCCAGTCGCTGGTTGCGGGACGTTAAAACTTACAACTTTGCAGTTGATATGTTTTTAATGAATATTATTTGATTATATAAATTTGAAATTGTTCTCGATTATGAGAACAGTTGATTAATGAACGTGGCGATGCTACCAAAAAAGGAGATTAATGAAGAACGACAGCTGTTAATAAGCTAATATGCAAAGTGGCATCTACAGTCCATTTTGACTCTTAATTATCTTGACGGTGAAAAATTATTATTTTATAAAAACTCATCTCTTACTACATATTATTATGAGGATTAAAAAAGTAGATGCAGATCATACGAGGAAACCAAAGAGAAAAATTAGTTACCGCATGTAACAAATATATTTGTTTTAATGGAAGCCAGTAGAATTCTTAATAATAAAATAGTAATTTTTTTTATCGGTTTCAGGCTGTAAGAAGGTTCTTAACATTCACAAAAGTTGGTTTGTAATGTACCTTATAACTGTATTAGGAATGTAAAAATGACATATCGGTAATGTAAAAATGATATATTGGCAATGTTATATTTTTACAATACAATTACATATTAATTTGCTGCCACTGTTTGAACTCAGTATAACATTTTTTGTATCTTACTTTTGACTTGGTTGGAATAAGTGCTTGCATAGCTTCCTCAGCTCTTTCTAGCACGTTTTCAGGCAAATTAGCGTCACTCATTTTACAAATTGTTGAATTTTTAAAAAAATTAGTAGATTATGTTATTACGCGTTAAACTGGAACTTTGTGTGCTGAAGCTGACTTAGTGAGGCAGACATGTCAGCTGAAGTACACAAAGACAGTTTTGCGCCGAATGACATATACTAGTTTATCTTCAAACGTCTTAATTTAGAACATTTTTTAATATTGAAAAGTTTTTAAAAATTAAAATTTTAACTGATTACAATATCTTGGCAGTACTGCTTCCATGGCGATGCAAAAAACAAAACTCAAACAATGGAAAAAATTAAACGCCAGTGTTCATTTTGTTTGCCTAAGCTCATAAAAAAAGAAACAAGCGCCTAAGCACACAAAATGCTATTTTTACCTTGTCATTTGAGTCACAAAATTGGTCACTTTTGTGACGTTTGAAGATAAAAAATATTTGTTGATAAATAAACATCTTTGTGACTACCTAGCAACCAACTTGTATAACAACTTTGATTTTTTGATTTATTAATGCAGTCATAATTATTCATCAAAATGCGGAGGTGGTTGCCTGAAACCGATAAAATATTGAACAAACCTCGATGTTATGACATATTACAGCCTTGGATGTTTTAAAATCTTCGCTCTTTGAGTTTGGATTTCAACCTGACATCTGTGGCTGTAATAAATGTCATAACATTTCTCGGTATGTTAATAGCTATAAATTAAGATAAATTAATAACTTATTATGGAAAGTGCTTAAACAGAATAGATTCAGATGTCAAAATTAATAATTCTTTCTCCACAGTTGGTAAGTGGTATGCTGTGAATATCAGAGTGATTTCATTACAGTATGATTTGATCCAAATTACTTAATAATGGTCTACTTCAGCAATCTGCTTTCAGACTAGATTCTAAAATTGATCACTTCAGCGTTGCCATCGCAATATTGTATTTATTATGCTCTAAATTAAGTTATTAAAATAAATGCACTTTACCAGATGACGGACTTTTAATCTATTGAGGTTTTTATTGATCGCATTTTTCAATATTGGTTAATTTTTTTCAAGCCTTATATTTAATTTAAAAAAAGCCCATACATGTCAATTATTTTTTGCTAGTGAATCCAAAAATAATAAATTAAAGACCCATTATCTGCCGTTCAAAATTTCGGGGATAATTGGGACTTGGGTTGCCGTGGCTTTAATCTGCGAAAGCAGCGGATGAAAACTTTAAAACGCAGTTCCAAATCTGTTGAACTTCTTTGTGTCTTTTTGTCATTAACATAAACATTTTGCGACGCTGTTGTAAGATTTTCATTTAGTTATTTTAAGGACAGTCTATAAAGTTGCGCGTCCCGAAGTGCACTTTATTCCTGTTGTAGCTGCTAAAACGGAATGACTGCTCGTCCATCAAACAAAAATTGGTTTCTTTTAATATTTAGTTATTTCGTTTTTGCTGGTGCGTCGTGACGTACCCCGATAACGATCTGGATATTAGAGGCTGAAAATGGAGTCCCCAAATGGTTGTTGGTAGATGTTGCTTTTTAATCGTCTGAAAGGTTATTTCGTCATTACAGCCTCAAGCGCATAAATACGCAGCGGCGTGGCGACACAAACAGTTTTCTGTCGAAATTAAAATCCATTACTCATTTGCCCAAACCCGAAACTGTTCACACTGTAACGAAACGGGGATTCGAAAAAAAAATATACGGCGGACGCAATAACTGTCGCGAATGAAAATTGGAGGGTTGGTCTTAAGCGTTTTATGGGGTTTTAGCCATATTCCCAAGTTATTGTCCCATCATCTCAACCATGTAAAATGCAATGAAGCCGTCATCTTTCCGTTCTCATAAAAATTTCAGCGGACGTGCACCTTCCACTTTCAGCCGGCTATTCCGCGCGCCAGTAATTTATTCGGCTCGTTTATAGCCTGAAAACGTCTATTTATTATTTCATTTCCCCGACAAGCGCAGCGATATTTTTCAGACGAAACGGCAAATTACAATTACCGATAGGAATTTTCGGCTCGATAACGCCGAACGACGGGATATTGTTTTTCCATTTAATCAAACATCCGCCGGGATCGTCAAGAACAGACGCTTTGGGTAACGCGAAACTTCCGTGCAACTAAACGGGCAGTATTCCAACTATTATTGCTTGCAGGACAAGGAGCAGGACGGGTCCCGGTGGACCGCACGTTGCTTATAAAATTCGCATAAAAGCTTTCCGAGTTGACGAAAGTAATGACGGCGGAATAGAAAAACGTTTTTTTCTTGTTGTTACAACATCGTGTTACCCGATTGGGGATGATGGACGGGTTTCAACTAGACGCGAGTGTTGCTAATAACGACTTGATGCTTTTATAAGCCGCGAAATAACAAGGGCCGAATCGATACTACTGAGCCATTAAACTAATCCAGGTTTAATGGGTCGGCAGTTTTATGCAATTTGTTCACTGATCAAAGAGATATTCTGAATTGTTTATTCGCAGCTGGAAAGGGGTATCGAAGAAATACGTAACTCGCAAACTTCCAACTTCCATATATCCCGTCCTCATCCCGTCTTTGTTTGCCTCAATTCCCTTTTAATAGTTCTCATTTTACTTTAAACTCGCAGATGTAATTGTCTGTTTTGTAGAGAAATTTACTTTAATTTTACTACAACACCTCCAGCTAGGGGACAATCTAATTATTTTTGTCACTCCATTCTAATCTTTTAATGCGCTAGAGAATATCTAGACAGTTATTTACCTGAAATATTTCCCAGCGAAACCTTGCTGTTGAAAACTATTATTTGCTTAAACTTTCGGCTCCCAATATACAAATTTTTGCTGAAAGCTCCGTTTTAGTGTTTACGAATGCGGCCCGTGGGCCTGAAAGATTATGAACGTCGTAATACCCGCTTTCCTCGGTCGTGAACATTTTATTGAAACCGACTCTCCAGTATTTTGTTGATCATTAAATTATTTACTTCTTTTAACCGTTGATGTCTAACTACCGGCGAAGTTGCTGCGTTTATGAAAAAATCTAATCAAATTTTAATTACAGACTCCGCTGTTCTCCAAAATCTCCGCATGGAGCGGGTAATTCGCTTAGAACTTTCTAGGGGCGGCTTAAAAGAGAATTACCTGGCACTCTTGAACTCAATTTAGCCTTGTCCTCGCCGTTGCATGAAACCTTGTTGGTAACTTGATACTTTTATTTTGATTAAATTGTTTCAGGAAATAGCCGGGCGGTTTCCACTACTTTGTCTCAGCTGAAATTTGTTATTCAGCGAGTGATTTTAATTAATCTAACGTTTGCCGTAAAATTGGTTTTTACTGCAACACCGACGGAAGTATTCTGTAGTTAATTCTGCAACAATTAAGCTCATCAATCGGCCGTTAAACAATGGCAGTTAAACGTGACGTCTAACAAGCTCGAATTGATCAAGATTTAAGATAGAAGCTGAAGCGTTTGAGAGGCACTTTAATTTTGGAGTTTATTTTTATTAATTACCCTTCTAATGGCAACAATGGCAGTAACTGCCGATAATATTTTTGGTGCACAGTCCCGATTCGAGCGATTATTTTTATTAGTTTCATTTATTTCCGGGACAGGCCATTTCTTCATTAAGGACCGGTAATAAATACTTTATCCAATTTAGTATAAATTTGAGACAGATGGCGATTATTATTGTTAGTAGCGTGACCTTTAATTCGGTCCCATACCAAGAAGAAACTTTATAGCTTAGAGAAGAAACAATTATTATTTTTCAATATTTCAATACCTAAGTGAGCTCTAGAGAAGTTAGTCGCTGTTTACTGGCAAACATTAGGTCGGTAAAGTAATTTATGTATTTCTGGAACGAGATAAGGGATTAATTCTGAAGTAATTATCTCACGTTTCGGATTTCGCATAAAATATACTCTGCTATTCAGTAATTTTGTATATAATATGTTGGCACTTTATGTAAAACCAGCGATCATTACTGTTTTGAGATTTGTCGTAAAAGATATTTTGAAAGCATCACGTACCTACATGATTTTCTTACGAATTTTGTTTATTATGTACTTACTTAAGAAATTATTTAGCAAGAAAGCTCACTAAACTTTGACTTGAAATATTCGTAAAATTTTTTAAGAATAGTCGCTTTCATTATTTGCAGCTTTTAGAAGCGTATTTAATTAGATTAATTATTTATTAAGCAAACTTACAAAAGTTTAATAAAAGCTACAAAAAATTTAACTTTGACATTTAACCAAATCAAGACCCATTTTTTTTCTAAGAATATACGATTTTAATTAGTTAAACAATTAGTTAAACTTGATCTGTATCTACAAACTCATAGATGGAAATTATTTTTTTTATAAACTTTGAAGAACAGAGAATGAGGATTTATAGAGGAAAATGCTTTCGAAGAGGCGTTGTGCGGTAGAGGTATAATTCTTGAAGGTTCGCAATTTTTATTAGCGGAGAATCTGTGCGGAATTCGCGCTCATCGGGGGATGAAGCGTCTTATTGGACAAGTGTTGAAATGTGTACTTGCGAAAACATTTGAAATGGGATTTCCCAACAATTAGTGTCTCCGGCGAAAGAACAAAGGGTTTTAGGCGGGATAAGCGAATCTGCCAGTGGAGGGAGATTCGCTGCCAAAGCTGTGAGAGTAATTGTTAAATAATTAAATTGTAATTGTCGCAGTTCCCCAATGAAATATTCATAAGAAATATGATGCAATGTATAAGGGGATATGGCGAAAGTGCGACTACTCATTATTATTCGCCAAGTTAGTTGCAACTGTGCTCTCCTTTACGAGGGTAGTCGTTTCAATTCCGTTTTAATCTGCGTAAGAATTTCCACCCCGTCTCTTAAAACGTTTAATAGTTTCTTTTGTGAACGAACTCAAGGTATCCAACTTTTCAGTTAACGAGGTGAAGAATTAAAGTTTTAATTGCGCACCTTTATTTACTCGACCCCAATTTAAAGCGCTCGTGGAAATCCACAGCCGTGGGGTCAGAAGCAAGTAAATTTTTGACACGGCGAAACTGTACCTAAATAATGGCGGTAATTATTTGGAGGTTTCTGTTTCTTTCACGCGAGGTTGCTTGCTCATTTGAAGTTAAGTGGACGTGTTTGGAATATGATGAGAAGATGATCCGTTCGCAATCTGGCCTTCGCGTTTTTGCCCCTAAATAAATTCTGCACGCATTCGTCCGCACATATTCCGTGCAGTTTTTGCCCCCCAAATTCAATTTACCGACGAAATCAAGTTAGGAGAGCTCCATGTAAAAATCGCCTCCAACTTCAGCGGCGTGAATAATTAATTCCGTAGATTGCGTAACGATAATGATGCATGGTCCAACTTATGTACGATATTAGCGGGAGCAAATGTCGAGACGAGGGGGTAACTACGCAACTGTCATTAATCAACTTGAACAACTATAATTATTGCTGTACTGTTAGGTCGGTATAAATCTTTGCGACGCCTTCGCAGCCAATCATGGGGTGATCCTCACGGTGCGTGCTCACGCCAGTAAACACCAAATTGCACATAAATACTCAAAGTAAACACTTTATGTACAGGTGGAATTAATTTGGACCGGGGCAATATGCCAGAAGTGACGTCACTTCATTATCCCTAAACAGCACCTTCTCCCAACGCAACGTTGAAATAAACTGGCCAAGACGAAAGGCCTTCGTTGCTCCAAACCGTTGTTATTACATTTAACCGCCGGCCCCTTGTACCTAATAAAATGTTTCGCAGTTGTTGCTAATTTTAATTAAACTACAATAAATAAGTGTTTTGGCCGGAAAACTTTGGAGGCTGAGCCAAACATGGGAGACGAGAAGACCGATATTCATGCATTTTAGATCGCACGTTATGTACTCAGCGCGTCGCCAATGCCTACGGGATCTGACTACGACTCCGAGATAATTCCGCCAGTTATGTAATACCTATATCCCAAGGAAGTGTTGGATAACTCACTTTAGGGGTTACTACTCTACTGAATAATAGATGTGTCTTCACATAAAATACGTAAGCAAATTGTGCGTCTGTACTCGCAAATATTTTACACCCTTGCACGTCAAGCCAAATCGAATTTTGCGGAACCCCCGTAAATACGCTATATGCAGAAACTAAACAGACATGCAGAAGGGTCCTGTCTCAAACCTTGCATCTACTTAAAATCCAAATCTACCTAAATTAGCGGCGCTGCAAGTGTCAAGATTTGGGTAATGGAGAAAATGGTATTTTTTAATGGGTCGTATTTAACAGTCTACCAAATTTACCCAATATTTTCATACAAAAAAATACTTTCCTTTCCCAAAAATACTAAATGCTCACCAAAATTAAGAAAATACATAATCTTAAAGCGACAACCAAATATTGACATAATGCTGGCCTCTTATATATTTTGTTCGTCAAAATAACTTTTGTTGACCATAAATACTAAATGTTCACCAAATTCTATTCCGAATTTAATTCTAACATAATACCCAGATATTTAATTTTTGACAGTGTCTTATATTATTTAGCAGTTAAAAATACTATTTGTTGAGCAAAAATACACAAGCAATGAAATGTTGTGCAATGGTAAATAATTTTATGCAAAATTATATATGTAGATGTGCTAGGGCAAGGAAAATAAGAGTAAAAATATAAGTGGTTTGCACAAAAAAAGATATTGATTACCGTAATATATAAATGCTTTGGTGTAATTGGCTCCCATTATGTAAAACGCAAAACTTCTTTTAGCGGTAATTTCTAATCGTGCTTTTAAAAAAAATTACAGAGCCCTGAACTGACCTTGTACAAAACTTTTTTCGCGTACCTCTTGTCTGGAAGCGCAAGCGGCAAGGAGACATGCGCGAGCATATTTCATTTTTGGAGTAATAGAATAATTATTTGACGCACAAATAGTTTTTTTGAGAAACACTAAATATAAATGGATAGCGCAAATATTTATTATGTACAGCACGTACGCGTAACTTGAGCGTTCTAAATTTGGTGAACATTTAGTAAAATTGATAGATATATAGAATTTAAAATGTAAGCAATCGTAAAACAATACGCAGCATAGTTATTTTAGTGGTGATGTTCTCATTTTCTGATGTATAATAATTTGTGTTTCATTTAGATTTTTTGATGCTCATTAAATTTTCTGGTGGACAGTGCAAGGGATGTATTAGTTTAATTTGGTGTACATTATATTTGTTCCCTTTTTTAATTACCATTTTTGTTTTATTTTTATTATTTTTTGGTTCCTTTAGTAAAATCTGACTAATTCGGATTCGCTTCTTATCGACGTTTGCGGGCAATTCGGCGGCAGCTCTCTTCTGAATTGGTCGAGCGTTTGAAAGCTCGTCGATTTTACGGCACTCTTTAATATTCCGGCTGGTTCTCGAATCGTAAATTTACAATGGCAGATGTGAAAATTATCGCTTTATTGTGGCGAGTTCTTCAATTCGGCAAATATTTTTCAATATGACACATTCGCATCGCTGCAGTGACTTGGGAGATATTGGAGCTTTCAAGGCGCCATCAGAACCGACTCGGAAATTATCCGCTCTTGCAGATGTCGTTGACTGTTATTTGGTCACGTTTCATCCGTACGAGCCATTGTAAAGCCAGGAAGTTAGTTTATTTCCCCGATATTATCACTTTGTCAGCCAGTCGACGCCGTCCCAATTACGCAACCTGACCGCCTCCGGGATCACCGTCAAATCAGTGAACTCGATCTAGGACTGCGCCACAAGAAAAAAAAAACACCAAGAATTGTCTCGATTCAGTTTTAAATTTGCGTTATCGAAAATCTCACCGACACTTGATGTTGCGTGTCGATCCACCAAAACAATTAAACGGAGTATTGGAGAAAGATTAAAGATGAAACGTAATCAGGGGAGGATGATTGGACGGTTTAATTTGCAGCTGAAACAATCGCGTTTGTTTTGTAATCTCCGCTGGAAAATAAAGGGAAGTCGTATCTGCCGTGAACTATCAACGGTAAATTACGGAAGTTGTTCAATTTTGCGGCACGTTCGACGGGGAGGATTTATTAATTGAGGTATTGAGGTATCTTCTCTGGGGAGGTGACACAAAGCACAGCAAACATTGTTATCGAGGACTGTCTTTTTAGGCGACCCCGCGACAGGAGGCGCTCAACCACGTCTGAATTTTATAGCTTCCTGTAAATACTGACATTCGAGAATTAACCCGCTAGGTACAATCTAGGGGCAACGCCATAAACCACAGTTAACCGTAAAATGTACGTGCTCCAAAATTAAAACTGACACGCTTTCTTCTATTGATTTAACCGCAACCAAAATGCATTAGGTAATTAAAAAATCACGAGTTCTAAACAAAGTTTCGCAGCGTAATAGTTTTTAACTGCCTGAGAAAAACTAATCCCTACAAAAATTAGCAACTTTGTAATTTAATTTTTTAATTTTCAATAAATTTTTATGTTGTAATTTTTATTTGCTTTCTTCATTATTTTTCGACCTTTACAGTTTGGAAAAATACTTCAAAACATCATAGGCACACTTCTTCAAATGACAAAATTAGCAAGTATTACGTCAATTTTAATAATTCTGTCTGTTCTGTATCTAGATATTTATTTATTAACCAAATATTTTAACATTTTCAAAGTTTATCTTAAAAGTTACTTAAAAAGATCGTAAGTTCTGAACTAAATATTGTAATGCAATAGCTTTTTTTTTGTAGCCTGGAAGAGGCAAATCTATTTAGGAAAAAAGTATCAAATTTGTAATTTTATTTGTCAGTTTATTATAAATTTTTATACGGTTGTTTCTTTATTTGAGTAACTTGAAAATCATAAGTTTTAACTAAGAATAACATTGAAATGGTTTTCATCTATTTCAAAAGACTTAAATCAGTTAAATCAGAAAAAATTTGCAAGAATAAAGTTTTCTCCCAAATATTTGTTGTTATTAATGCAAAATTTGAAAAACGTAAGAAATCGTTGTGTGGTTGCAGTTAGTGGTGTTCAGCTCAATTGCGTGGGCCAATTTTGGCCTTGTTTTGCGATGCTTGTGTGCGTAGGCGCGCTGGTTGAGATATATGTGGGAGTCCCCGGAGGATGGACGGTCGCTGTTCCATTTAAATCGCGATCCACATTTATGAATGTCTGCCGTCACCACACGTAATACATCTTTATATTAAGAATTCATCCCGAGTTTGATTTATTTGGTGCGCGGAATATAAATCGAAGCATCCTTATCTGCTACACCTTGCCTTCGGTTTAAGGTTCGCCCTCTTCTCTTTCGGTGAGCTAATGGCATATGGATACACCTGCCACGGCTCATTACCCTCAGCTTTTCAACTGTCGCTTTTTCCCTCATCCGCTGCCGACAGGGAAATATAATGGATATTGTTTCTACCTCCTGCAGGTAGGTATTTTTTAAGTTTGAATGTGCCTTAATAAAAATTCCTTTTTTTAATATTACGAGATTTAATTTATTACGCTTTAATACGTCATAAAAACAAATTTGAACACGGCAAGGAGCCCTGACAACAACATTTTTTCATTAAGTCGTAAAACAAGGAAATTTTATTAGTTTAAACAAACGGGACTATCCCTCGAGTTAATACAGCGCACTTTCGCATCAGGCCGAAGTTCTAAATCAAGCGATCGTCGATTCTAAACCTTAACTTTACAGCCGGATTGATAAAGTTTATTATGGCAAAGTTGGGAGGATAATATCGGTTTTGGGGTTGCGAGGGCGAATTTAGCCATAATTTCAAGTGTCTAATTGCCGCGATAAACATTAATTATTGCTATACTCGGAAAAAGTTGAGGATAATAACCCGACATTTATTACGTTTTTATTCTTGTTGTGTCCGAGGTTTTTATTTTCGGGCATGCACGTCGGTTCTGGAACTTAAATCACGACTTGTATAAACATGTCAGATTTTATGTCCGGCTTATCTCACGGCCTGCAAAATATCAAGCTGTACATTTCCGGGCAGCTTATTCTGAATTTTAAATCTCGCGCAAGTTATTTTGGCCGTTAGGATCGGACTGTCCCCGAATTACGTGAATTGGGTCGCAATAAAGCTGTGCCGTACAGATATCGCGTCGGAGCAGACGTCTGGAGCAACGCGTCGCATTTTCCGATGCTAATGGAAATGTTCCGGTCAAAGTTCCACAACATCAGGTCATACCACCCCTTTATACACAGCGGAATAAATAATTACCAACATGAATTGCAGCGACAACGCGCCGGACTTTTCCGGGCTTCAACCTGTTAAAACATCGTAGCGGGTTCAAAGCGAAAATGTTTTTTCAACTTAATGCACTTTTTATGTTTCCGTGACAAATATATGCGGCGTCTCATCCGCGCCGGCATTGCTAGAATGTCGCCAAAACGTTGCAAGAAAGTTTTAATGTGTGAAAAATGGCGGAGGCGCCGGGTGAATTCTAGAATTTTACGAGTGTTAAAGATATCGGGAACTACATCGATCGATTTTGGTTCATTGACGTCAACTATCGGAATTCCGCAAGTTTTAAGGGTTGCGGTCGTTATTGCTTCCTCGCCATTACCCGCGCCGACAGTAAATTAAATTTTACCTGTAAATTGCCCAAAAATGGGACCTTACAACGAAAGTCACGCATCTCCACTTCCTAAGCCGACTTTATGGCTCACGCCCCATAAATTTTAAATATTCCGTACTTCCTATTGTTCAAAAATCAATGAGGTCGATCTATGCTGTCCACTTTAAGAAGACTCCTTCCCCCAAAATAGTCATTTAATTTGATTCTACACTTTAGTTCCGAAAGTTGCGCTTAAATGAGGGAAGCGGTGGCTGAAAAGCAAGAATCGTTTGCTTGGAGGCGCCGCCGACTTTTAATTATTTTTTGACGAAACGTCCCGGAGAATAATTTTATCAATGTTTGTTGATAATGACTGTTGGTAGTCAACTCAATTAGTTTCCGCCTGACTGCAGGAAATTAATCAGATTTCCAAGGGAGGCACGTCAGCCGTCCTAAATATTAACGAACTTATTATAGCGAAAGTCGTTATTTCAAAACCCTGCCGTTTGCCACTTGGCTGAATCCCTTCAGTTGAACGCTTCCATTGAACCGGAACGCAACATGTCACCTAAGACAAATCCGCTCCTAGCGTCGTATGTGTAAATGTTTTCAGGCATTATGCTGCACCGGCAACATAATAAGCTCGAAAGCTCGCATTAAACTTCAGTTGCGCTTGCGCCGCGTCTCGCTGCAGTTAAACAAACTGCAATTCTTTGCGAATCCTACTGACACTTGCCCCAATATCAACCTCGATAGTTCGACATTAAGTAGGCGAATTTTTTGGGGTGGTAAAGACCTAAAATTGACTAACAAAGTTTTTAGTGCAAGGTGTAGAGGTAAAGTAATTACTTTCTGATAGTGTCTCGGGGGTTGTCCATTGGACGTCTTCCTTATTTTGCGGCAAATTATTATCAGATGCGGCAATATTTTAAATTGGACTTTTTGCCGGCTCGTGCTCCTGTGTATCTATAAAAGGCTCCCCCGAAACCGGGAAAAGCTGCGAAATAAATCGCGAACTGAGTTACGGGCAAAATAACTTTTAAAGTTAGATTGCACTAGAAGCGACCACGTATTTTGCGAAAACATAATCAAGCGGAGGAAATACAAATCATCGGGGAGGCGTTAGGGGCGTTTGCCCTGTTAGCAGGTGCGACACCCCGATTTACCTAATAACGCCATCTTTAACACAACAATAGGCGGCTGGAAGTTGGGAAAGAACGGCTGCTATATTGCCCGCCACCCTTCCCCCTTGTTGAAGTTTCCATTTCACACGGCACTTTCGCTGCAATTTATTTACAGGAGACACGAAATTGGTCGAATTTTTTCTAAGGCCACGATTTGTTTAACGCTACGTTTATTAATTGAGTTTTTTCGTGACGACAAGTTACACGCCAAAACATTCATTGAGGACATGGAAGAATTGAGCGATTCCGCCAACACAACCCACCAACAAATTGCCTCTTCGAAAATTATTCTTCTATCGGACCATTTATCTCGAGCTATTGTGTGTGAAATTTAAAGTTGCCAAAATACGACGCTCCCTCAACACAATTTAGCTACCTACTTTAATAAATCTTTCGTCTTCGAATATTTGGAAATTATGTGGCGGCGATAATAGCGAGAGGTCAATGCAATGCTATATACATAAAACATGGAGCGCGCTTCCTGTGCAGCAAGATTGCTTCCTGTGGAATAAACACGAATATTCCTGTGACGGATATCGGGACTATGCATCCGTTTTGAGGATCGATTTGTAGTCGCCAGCGCACAAGAGCACCGTGTCCTTGGATTCTTCCTGGGGGGTCTGTCAAAGATAATGCTCGCACCGATCCTGTTACGGATTTGGGCGGCCCACCACCCGGCAGGGTAGGTTATTGCGCCTTCACTGAAGCGACGCCACCAGATTCGTTTCTGTTAAGTATGCGCCTTGTCTTGAGACAATTATTTTATCATTATTTATTCCCCTAATTAAATGAATATGCATGAAATCCAACACTGAAAGTTGAAAGCTTTTACATGGAATATAAAACACGGCACGAGACTGGCTCCAAATTGGTCACCCTTCTCAAGTTCAAATTTAAAAGGGCGCTTTTATTAATAAAAAACTTCCATAACTCGAGCCCTTCACCTTCCGGATAAACTCAGCAAGAGGCTCGAGGTTATTATTATGACTCGTTAATTGAGATTTTATTTAAGCAAAATTTATCGAAACGTGCTTATTTACGTCTTCGCCCTTTCGGTTCGCGCAGAAATTTAAATTTGGAGATATTTCCGGCATAAATTATTAATGCAGCCGGCAACTTTGTTACGTCGTGAGGAAGGTAATCCCAAAGACGACGTGTTAGCGAACGTCAAAGGAGTCGTCGGGAAAGACACCTTCTGCCATGCCACCCTAAAATAACTCCATAAATTTATCACGGGCTTTGAATTCTCTGCTGCATTTGGACGCGTAATTGCGCTGACGTCGATGTGTCGAAAAAGTTTTCGTTGCCAATTTTCAATGTAAAACCGGCATGAAACTGATATTGCGCGGTTTGAACTCTCAATATATCAAATCCCCACAATAGGGTTAGATTCTCAGTTCACTAAATCCTGAAAAATACGTTGTAAAATGGAATTGACAATTTGTTCAATGACCTGTCGTTCACGACTTTACGATCTGCATATTCGCTTTATTACTTTCCGAATTCGAAAATTGCTTTTTAAGCGGCGCCACGCGACGGGAAAATTCTCCTGGAGCTTTGATCTTCCAATAACAATATTTGACGATATTAGTGAATCTGGAATTTTCGAAGGGGTTTTCGATAATTTTATAGCGATTATCAGAAAGAACGAGGCAGCGTAAAAGCGAATTCGGCCGTAAAACGTGTCGGGAGCGAGATGTTGGCAACTTTACATTAAAGAATTTTACACGGCAACAGGTTGGACGACGATATATTACCAAATTTTCCTAATCTTAACACGACAGCAACAATATATTTCTATTTTCGTCAGCCGACGCGCACCTAATCCACTAGATATTATCATCACAGCCTTCAGCAAACATTTTCATAAAAACAATTTTCACGGCACGAACCCCCAAAACGTGATAACTAGTTTGAAATCGTAACGTCGCCTCTTTTACGACAACTTGAATAATGCAAATAGTTAGTTGACAGGGTTATGAACCCCGGATAGATTATTCATCCTGACCGGTCCCGTCCTTTTGGCAAAGTTAATAAATTTAGAGTAGCAAAGCAATCTTCTTAGCCAATCCCATTTTCACATTACAAATTATAACCCCAAAACTTTCCAAATGCGAATAACACAATAAATCTTCGTTGCTCCAAAGGGTAATTTATATGGCAACCGAGTCTGATTGTGGCACAATTTACATTAACAAGTCCCTCAAACATAATGGTAATATTCTTCGTTGCGACGATTCTCCAATTATTGGGGGATAACTGTAAGGGTATAACCGGAAATCGCTTGAATTAATGGCCGTCGACGTTTATCTGGCATTACCGACAGCGTCATCAAAAACTAATTCCAACAAATTGCACTTCGTGAATTTCACAACTGGTTCGCGTTATAATAAGCCTCGCAAAATTTATAGTTTTAACAACGCAACACAATAAAGCGGTCGACTCAATCGAGCACTGACGCAACCCCGGATTACCGATATGATTTATCACTTGCACTGAACGTGTGCTTTTGCAATGGTTACTTTAAGTAAGTCGATCGAGAACAAACCGAAAAAAATTTGAAATTAATTAAGTCAAGCTAATCACTCATTAAAAAATATTAATCTACATTCACAGAAGACCTAACTTTAATACAATTTTTTCTCGAAATTAGTGTTTTTTGCTGTCTTTGATTTTTGACAATAGTTGGTCTTTCTTTCCCCTCCCGCTCAATTTCCAGGCTGTGTAGCCAGATTGAGGCGTTTCATTTTTTGTTACGCATGCTTTTACGTTGCGTCATTTTGCGCTACCGCGACTAAAGATGTTTATCTTTAGTCGCAATGATGCAATGTAAAAGCATGCGTAACAAAAAATAAAACGCCTCAATCTGGCTACACACCTTGAAGATTGAGCTTAAGAAATATTGTACTGACGTTAGATTTGAAAATTTGCCAACGACTCTTGGATTTTTAATTTGCATTTAAAAATTACAAATGTTTTCAAGGTTAAATACCGATGTTTCGCCTCCTTGCAGAAATACTTTTACTAGAATAAGAGAACGGCGAACAGGTAATTTGGAATTTGTATTCGTCCCCTTCCGTATGAATAATTTTCCCCTTAACATTTCTCTTTTTGAAGTAACCTCTCTAGGTTTACAAAGTTTCCTTGCATTCCTAAGTTATACTGTAGTCTGTAGTATATTACGCTTTGTGTGTGCTCTATAAATATAAATCATGCCATAACGCGGCATTAATTTTAATGCATCCAGCCGCGCTAACTCACATTTGATGATCCGTCTAAAACGAAGTCCTAAACGGAACTCCATCGTTTATCACCCAACCCCTGTCACACGTCGCCAGTACGAAAAGAGTAAATGTAGCATCGTGCTCATTATTAATTTTTCTATTGTAGTACGGCAGTTTTTTCAACACCCCGATAATTTACGTTGTCTATTATCAAGTTTTCGATGAACGTTGCCGGAGTTGTTAGCGACCCCGTTTCTACCCTTTGCAACACTGCAACTATGTAAACCTGTCGGAAACGTTTACTCGAACGAACTCATTGAACTCGTATTTAATGCTATCATTCGCCCGTGCCAACAGCGCTGCTGCAGTTTGAAAAAAACTTTTCGTTTAGCAATCATCCCTTAGTTGCGCCAGTATTAATGATTCTCCAATAATTAGGCAAGTTGGCTCGTTTAAAAGAAAACAGAGAAATTTAGCAAACTGCGCCCCGCTCAAGCCAATTAGCGATACTTATCAGTTGATTTTCTTTACATCTCAAAATCGCCGATTTGCATTTTCCCAATTCAGCAGAGTCTAATCTAACCAAAAAGTTCTACGCCAGCATTAACTAATCATCTCGCGTTTTACCTAAACACCTGCATCAAAAATGTCTTGTAGAGTTGAGATTTAGTTCAAAATGCCTTCAATTAAGTTCAATCACGTGTCTAGTAAGTGGATGCATCTGCTAGATTCAGAAATTTACATCAACCATTGTGCTAGTGTCTGAAATTGTTGTCTAGTGACTAGACGGGTCTTCGTCTATTATCTTTCGGTTTCTAAAATGCAAGATTGGAAAGTCTTTAATTAACTAATTGTAAAACGAAAGAAAGAGATGACGGTTGCAGATTTTGCTTTCGCGGGGGATAACAGGGTTAGAGATCTGGCGGTAGTTTAACTGGATGTCGTACATCCAATGTACCAAAACAGATAAGGCATATCAGATTTCTGGAGGAAATTAAATTTGTTTTGCAAATTTGACGAGCAGAGCAACGTGGCAGTGAGGTAACTTGGAAACAGATAAATGTGCCTTGTCTCATCTAGCAGAAACACCGATTTACTAGATAACGCGGAGCAAAGGAATCGATGATTCGGTTGCAACAATTCAGCTTTAACGATTGCAAATGCTACAATGCAACGTAATATATTTGTTCCCCTCGGGCTTGTCGAAACGACCCTAAAGGGTGACTGCTCCAAAAGTTGCCAACTCGCGCAATATTGAGAGCGTTGCACTTAAAAGGGCCAATTAGGTAGAATAAAATAATTATCAACGTCGGTCTGGCGTTATTGTGCGCGAATTGCGTTAGTGTGGCGTTCCTCAATTCGGTCCTGTGGAGCGATAAAGTGGAGACAAAAGATTATGGCAAGTGGGAATTAATCAAGGAGGCTCCTTTAGTGTTTATTGTTGTTAGTCGAGGGCTGCCGTCCTGTTTTCGTCAAAACTATTCGGGACTATTCGTGACTGGTATCCTTTACGCTCAAACTGTTCGAAGTTCCCGGTATATCCTTTGTAGGGCAGTACAATGCCACACACAATGACAAAAACTTTACAATACATTCCTCTGTTACCGCTAGAACGCACACGTTACGATTTTGCATTGTTTATAGTCTCGAAAGGGCTTTCATTGTGCCACAATTAAACTATTTCGGCCAAACTAACCCGCCGGCCGGATCTGGTAGCTACATCAAAAGCGCAATCATGCAGTAAGTAGGATGTTTGCCGGGGCTATCGTCGAAGGGGTGAAGAATCGCGGGATTCGCAGCCCGACCGCTTTTCCAGCGAAATTTTCGACTCGGAACGGCCGCGAGCTTATCAACCGCTTTTACTTATTGCAAGATAAATTTCTTCAGGCATCAGCTATTTATGTTTGATGTAAAGAGCAACACAGCGCCCGCAGCTTGACGTTAACTTGGTCCTGCGTCACGCTTTGAGCATTAAAAACAAATAGGGCCAATTGCACTTTCTGAATGTCACTTTGATGTATCGACCGAAATTACAAATTCCCGTTTGCCTACTGCAATATATATCTTATACTTAGCGTTTCTTGTTGTTCGGGAAGACGTAGATGGAATATAAAGGACTTTAAGGACAAAGGCATGCTTCTCGCATATTACCTGCCGCGTATAATTTGTCTCGCGCTCAAAGCAACTTTGTTTATTAAATTTTAACAAACTTCAATAAGAGACTTTATAAAGGTGTCACGCTATCTTTGATCACGATTTTTTACTTGACTATTTCTGAATTTTAATTGAAATTCTTAAGATCAAAGCTGGCGGCGTACCACTCGGAACTGGGACTTTTTAATTTTAATTGAGAGATGTGGACGGATCCTTCTCACTTGCAATTTGCAGAGCGACCCCGCCGCCACAAACCTTTTCGCTAACCACACAGCCTTCTACCTTTCAACGTTTCATCTTACCAAGCCCGGAATTAAAAATTCTCAGGCACAGCTCGGGGTCTTGAATGACCTATATACGATTTATCCACCTGCAAATATCCATAAGCAACTGCTTTCCCGAACTGCAGCCAACGTTTCCAAATTCACCCGGCGCCTCCGCCAAAAGTGGCGCAGACAATTCACAGTAAATCGAATAAAATTTACGCTAAAGGCCACTAGTACCTCAAATCTTATAATATCACCATTACTATCACTATGTTTGACCGAAATCTGTGAGTAGTCAACAAAAAGCTGCAAGAGTACGTTATTACTAATAGTTTTCTATTCACCCGGCGCCTCCGCCAAAAGTGACGCGTAATCAGTGGTACGAGAATTTTAAATAAATTGTTCAAAACTCACATTAAATGCAATTTGTTCTTCGAATTTTACGACAAGCACTATTTCTAACAGCATGTGAAGAGCGAAACAAATTTGAATAATTTTTTTAGATTTTTATAATTGTTACTTAATTTATAATTTTTTTTTTAACTCAACAGCATCTCCAGCATCTTTGAATCTTAGTGCTCAGCTAAAAGAGAGATATGCCCCTATATAGGATTTATCCACCTGCAAATCCCTACAATACCTATAACCAACTGTTTTCCCGAATTGCAGTCAACGTTTCCAAATTCGCCCGGCGCCTCCGCCAAAAGTGACGCGTAATTAGCGGTACGGGAATTTGCAATAAATCGATTAAAATTTGCGCTAAATCTCATTAGTGTCTCAAAATTTATGTCAAACACTATTTTTGACTAAAATATGTAAAGAATCATCAAAAAGCTGCAGGAGCACATTATTACTAATATTTTTGGTATTCACCCGGCGCCTCCGCCAAAAGTGACGCGTAATCGGCGGTACGAGAATTTGCAATAAATCGTTCAAAACTCACATGAAATGCAATTTGTTCTTCGAATTTTACAGTATGTGAAGAACGAAACAAATTTGAATGATTTTTTTAACATTTTTACTTAATTTGTGTACATTTGCTAAATATTTTTTTAACTCAACAGCACGTTCTACTAACTATCTTTAAATCTTGGTGCTCAACTAAAAGAGAGATATGCCCCTTATGACGGCCTAATATCGATGTCAAGCCATTACTCGGGCTCTCGACTCGCCCCGTTCTGCCTGGAAGTAGTGCGGAGGCTAAAGTGCGAGTTATTTTTCTATCCTCCAAAGCCGCTTTAATCGCCGACAAGATCGGGGCGGGATCTCATAACTTGGGGACTTAATGAATCAGGGCAAGTAAAAATTGCCGGTGCTCGCGCCCCTTCGCCCCCAAACAGTCTTCTGCGTCCCGAAAATTCCCGACTACCAAACAAGAAACAGTAGTTTACGGTATTTAAACGGGCAACACGAAATTTCATTCCGTCTTAATAAGCGGGGAGTACGTTCGCGTTGTTTTTATGAGGTGCGGTGTCAGGAGCCATTAGGACCGGCCTCGGGAGGGACGAGTGCGTGGCAGGGAAGCGTGAACTACGGCCACTCTTGCGGGTCGAGAACAAACACGCTCTGCTGGCTGCGACAGTTTTAAAAGTCGGAATTTAAAAGATACGCGTTGGATATAAATTAGTTTTTTATAATGGAACTTGCCACATAACTTCTGTTTCGGGCTGCCATGCATCAATTTAAAGAGACACCCAAGAGGTCGCGTGCGGAACCGGCGCCATTATCTAAAGAGCTCGCCACCTTCATTGCCGAAATTTTAATAAATTGGCGGAAAGGGGCGCAAACACGACAAGCGTGCGCTCTGCGAACGGTTTAAAGGAAACAATAAAACTAAATAAATCGTTGCCGTTGCTATAAAGTAAACTCCCCCTCGTAAACAACCTCTGCACAGGGACAAGTTTTATAAATAAACATCCCTAGAAGGAGAGGCACGCAGCAGCAACTCCGCCAAATACCGAAAGGGTTACCCAACATAACCATGAGGCTCTGTTAAGTTTCCGCTACACCCCCACATCCGTCATGAGGACGAGGAAATTTGTTGGAGATGAAGTAATTTAATATTTTGCCTCGCTAATTAGGGGCTGGCGATTAGTTCAAATAACTGGAAAAGTGTAATGAAAATTTGTGGGTGGCAGTTCAAAGAATTTTAGAATTGTTACGAAACTGGCTCTTTATCCCTTCTTCTCATTCCCGTAGATTTCAAATGAGTGTCACGTACAAAATGGTTATAAAATAGATTGGGGGAATTCACCAGAAATTTTTATTACCGATTAAAGATTACACGAAAATTATTTTTCTTCGAAATGCGGAATATTCAGCGGACTTTCAATCGAGATGGAGGAGACTAAATACAAATAAAAGTATGGGATGCTCTGGCGTTTCATTAGTTCAGTGCCAGAATTTCGGTTCAATTTCAAATTAAAAATACCTTCAAAACATTCAACAATTTTTTTTAATTAAAAAAAGGAAAGATTTTACGGAGCGTTACGTCGATATGAAGCTAAAAAATTTAAATAATGCACTTCAAAATTAAAACAGCTTACATGCAGATAACGCAAGCATCGATCTCTGCAAATTTCCTAAAGAGTTGTGCAATGTCTTCAAATACTCTCCCTCTGCGTTGTCTATCATCTGGTATGTACAAATAAATAACAAGAAAAGTTAAATGTTTTTATGAAAACTTTGAAGATTTGTTACAGTTGTGTGACATCATGAAACATCAATAATAAGTTAGAAGTTGTGACCAATTTTCCATTTATTTAAATTCACCAATTAGAAATACTTTTGGACTTTAACTGATAAAAAGACAAAAATAAGTATTCTTGTCACCACAAATTTCTATTTTGTTTGATTTTAATCAACAATATTTACGTCCAAAATTATTACAATTATTACCAAAGTAAGATCAACCGGCAAAAAATCTTTTTTTATTTTAGAAACTGCAGCACTTTGCTGCAAATGATGAAGATGCCAGATCAACGCTGATATCGCTTTGTTGATTTTAGAAATTTTAGTTTCGATATCAGTGAGTGCGACAATTGTGCCTCTGCAACTTATTAAGATTTTTTTAAGTAACATCTAATAAGTACCAAAGATATAAAAAAAACTGGCATCTTGACTGTTATTATAGTTCTGCTTTACCTCTTCACAACTAAAGCTAACACTGAATGGTGAATGTCAGTGTTGTAGAAGTGGCTGTTTTAAAAATTGAGCATGTCACGCTGGTATCGTTGTATACGATCCTTCATGTTGCCAGTTGGTGTTAGCTGCAGTGCGGACGGGGGCGGCAGGACGAGCGCCGTTTTTGCGGTGAAGCGACAACAACTGCGGGATAGCTCAGCCACCTCCTAAAATGTGGATGAATATGCAGCCAGGGGGCGGAATAAACCCTAGTTATTATGATAAGCGTTTCTTATTCCTCGGATGCGAATCCGAAAATATCAGGATGGAAGATCAATTAAGGAAATGCGAAACATAAGCTCCGGAAATGAGTGTTTATCTCCGCGATCTCGGTTCCGAGATGTTCGACTATGCGGATATGTAAATGCCACGAAATAATTTATGGCGTAGGATCAAAGGTGCCTAATATCATAAAATCTGCATTAAGGCTGTCGTTTAAGATAGAATATTAAGTCTTGTTTTTGCCGTGCTGATAACGCAGAACCCGAGCGAACCGAATCGAAGCGTTTACGGCGTGTTTTGCTGGGAGCTGGAACCGCGAATAGACCCCAAACGGGGCGGGGAAATAGATCCCAATTTGCATCACTACCATTACTAGTTTGCACTGGGTACATTAAGGGTGGGTGGTTATGATTTAACTGCAGAGAATCGTTAATCATCTCCAACGTCCGTTTTATAATTTTCCCCGGAACGTTTAATGCAAAATAATTACGGAGGCATTAATTGCGAATCGAAAGGGGATTTCTGTCATAAATTCGAAGCAAACATTTCCGATGGACTTTGTTGGACGACGTAAATTTTGCGTAATCTGCCAGGATTGCTGTCGCCATGTTTAAATTTAAATTTATTTAAATAAGCCGGAGCCCTTTGGAACCGTTATTTAAGAGTTAATGCGGGCGGGGAAAATCGAACCTTAGATTTGTTTTTAACAATTTAGGGGATGATCCGGCTTAGCTACTTTCGGTGGCGTGTGTGACCTGTAGGGCGCCCCATTATAATTTTGCGGAATTAATTTAATTTATAACAAGATATAAAGTTAGTTAAGTAATCTTGTTAGGACAACTTTTCTCGTTTTAGTAGCTTGCCAGGAGGCAAACCTCCGGCAATTATTTTTTCAGTTGGAAGATTATGAAAGACCTCGCGTATTCCAACGTATTTATTCGCTTTCGGCGGCCCGCGCATATCGGAAGATAACAAGCTCCATTGTATAAATTCCTCATTAATAATAGCGTCAGAGTCGAGTGCTTGTTTTTATTTCAACCCTCTCGTCATTATTTCACACGTCGCATACATCACCGAGTTGTTACAATGATTCCTCTCCTGCATTTTCTGGCGGGCTCTTTCAGGATCGCTGCCAGGCGACGCTGCCGCATTTATTGCGCGATGAAGCCTCCTGTCAATATGTGCGGATTTATTTCCCGAATTTATACCAACGAAATGCCGGTGGAGTGTAAATGTTACAATTGGACATTGTTTCTGATTTTCCCGCCCAACTCCAAACAAAGCCGAGCATCAAATATATTTGTCAACGCTGCCATTATCAAGAAGTAGCCCTCTTATATCGCCACAATAATGTTGTTCAACTATTATTATTGTCGAGGGAGGACGCAAGAAACCTCGGTTCTGGCAACGACCAATTTGTTAAATTATCATTGTCGAAAGATATTGAGCTAATTTTAGCTTACAAGAGAGTTTCGTCCTGATGAGCACCAAATAAGATATTTTCGAAATGAACTCAGTGAGTACGGTCATGCGACGTTACGCTGATCTGATAATCCCATTTTCTCTCCCATGCGTTTTAGATAAGTACTCAGACTTCTTTGTAGATGGTCCTCAGACGCTTGTTTCCTCGAAATTACATCCACTTTGTACCGGCCGTACGATAAAGACACAGGTGGCAAAAACTTTTATCCTGTCTATTTTCATGCATGGGTGGTTGAATTTGGAGCGCGGAACCGTAGAAACCTTTGCTTTTAGATTTCTTCTTTCGCTTGAATTTTAAATGTAACTCAACACACAACAAAGCTCACACGGAATCGTCTTTGAGGCAGTGTCGCCTAAATGAGACGTTTCTTATTCCGAAAAAGTCGTCCTGCGAGCAGGTGTAGTTAAATAATTTAAACGCTATCTTTCACGGAAACTTGAGACTTTTGATGCTAAAAAATGTCAATACAGCAAAATTTAGGGAGTTTCGAGTCTTGCATTGAAAATTCCATGCACAACTGCAGCGAAGTATTGCTTTGCCCGACAGGTTTGGTCTTAAATAAGCTTCTAAGGTTCGCTTGAGGTCCGCATGTCGAATTGGTCGTTATAAATTAGGTGGCTCCAATTTGGGTCAGTGCATGAGCAAATTAATTTTCCACATAAATGAAAATGGAGTTGGGATGTCGATTGGTTAGTGAAGAGTCATTATTAATTGACCCATCAGGAACACGTATCGGTCTAAAGCTCGCTAACAACTGTCCAATTTGGGCTGTTTTCGATAAATTTCCTCACTTTTGAATCGGCGTATTGTCAGTTTTTTGGATGGCCGTTAGAGTTGCCCAACTAATGGCTTTGAGACAATCGAGTTAAATCGAGGACCAATAAAAGCACGAGTTATAGGTTTAATTAAGGGAAAACTAGAACGCTATCGCCAAGCACTGAAAAATACTTGAGGAGAAATTCGCTTACGTGCCTTTAACGGTCGCAATTTATCTTAATTTAATTTAGAGGCAACAAAAGGCAAAATCAAGCGCGACTGCGGATTGATGCCTCCCTGGAGTGGCGATGATAAAATTAAATACAAAACTAAATGCAATTGGTGCTTTTCGAATGCAAATTTGCAAGTGACAAACTGCACACCAATTCCACCGACTCATGTGTCAATTTCATCTCGAGTTGCGACCGGAATAAAATACCGGCGCAAAAGTTACGTTGCTACGGTCAGTTGCGCCGGCTCTGCTTCGTTTCTTATACCGAATTTCAAGTCCTTATGTCACTGCTTCGCCAGACTTGCATCGGTATAACTCACAGCGAAGCAAGGTCGACGCAACTTGACGTTTCGTTCTTTTGTTTAAATTTTGACGCGCTTTCGCATTTTCGCCATTTTGACGCAACTTGACGTTTCTTTCGTTTAATTTTGACGCGATTTTGGATTTTCGTTGTTTTAATATTCAAAATCATCTTTTGAAATCGTCGAAATGGGGGATAAAACGTAAGCATAATGATTTTGAATGTGAATGAACAACTATTGTGTGGTTTTTGTATTTTAAAATTTGAAAATCCGTGATAATTTTGAAAATTTCCAACTTTTGCTTGATTGTATTCCAAACTGTTGGTGTTAGGTACACTCAAATGAACTCCAGATATACCTAATGCTAATTAGAATAATAGTAATAATATTCTGCATTGATTGTTTTATTTAAGTCCTTTTCTAAGCAATAAATTTAAATCTATCAAAGACCTATTCCTTTTCTAATTTTAAATAACAATAATGCCAACAACAATTAATAATTTATTATTGTTTGTGCAAAAATAGGAAGCACAAACGAATAAAAAAGTATGGTGTACCAATCTAGGGTTTCGAAGAATTTATAAAAGAAAATGTTGGATTTTGAACAAAGTGTAAAAGGATGCACGGGAACTTTGAAAAATAGATTTATTTCCTGCCATTTTCATCTATTTCCAGTACCTATTTTGAATCTACCTCTCTAGCTATCACATTTCCACAATGATTAACCCAAATAATTAAGCCAAATTTTCCTCAAATTTAAATAATAGGACAAAAACAGGTTGTGATTGTGAAAGCTTTATTTAATAATACATCATGTCACAAAGCACTGGGAAGGGGTATTAATTAATGTTATAAGCACAGGGGGGCACTAAAAACTATGAAAGATGTTCGATTAATTGGGCACAATAATTATCTTAGGGTGCGCCGAGATCTCCTGGTTGGGGACCAACATGGGCCAGGGGATGATCTTGTAGATCCTCTACTTCCAAATTGAAGTCGAGGCATATGTTGTGTAGAACATAACAAGCCACCACAAAATCTTTCCAGGAGTCTACCTCATGTCAGTGCTGTTCAAAATATGCCAGCAACTTTTGAGTACTCCGTTGGTTCGTTCTACACAATTTCTTGTAGAAATGTGAACGGAGTTGTAGAGCTGCTCGGCCTCAGTTGTAGGATTACGTAGAGGCGTCATCAGCCACGGTTCTTGCGGATACCCCGAATCTCCAATTAACCAGCCAACAGGAAAGTCTTGATTTCCTTCTGCTAACGCGGCCCGTACAGCCAAATTATTCCAGATGCAGGCGTCGTGATTATTCCCTAGAAACTCGGAAAATACATTAAAAATGCGCAGATCCGGGCCGACAATCAATTGAATACTCACCGAGTGGTAATCATGACGGTTGAAGTACTGCTACGTTCGTTTTGATCCAATTTTGAGGTTAACAAATTCAAAACATACTGGAACACCTGTCTGTTTAATCTTGTACGTTGAAAAAGTAATGCCTCGGAAATATCCAAGGTCTAAAACACATTTCGTCGGAAATGCACGTTAATTTCACCGTCATCACCGTCGAAATCACTTGAATCGTCGAAAAGATCGAAGGCAATGCCTACAATCAGCTGATCGACGGCCGCCATTTTTATCACTAACACCGCGCTAAACTGCCGCTATATCGCCTAGGAAGGTCGTGGCAAATTCCGGCGCAAAAGTTGCTCCGGTATAACTTTGCGCCGGCAGATGAAATACACCACAACCGAGTTGCTACGATCTGCCCGCTATACCCGAAGCAACCGGCGAGTTGAAATTGATGCATCATTTGATAAAACAATGCGGTAGTGTTGGGCAAGCAGTAATTATTGACGCCGCTACTGCTCACACTCGAGCGGTTTTCATCGAAAATTTTAGGACCACTGAAATACACGGAAATAAATCAAAATTTAGCAAATGACAACCAGTAATTATAGCACATCTATGAAATTGCAATTTGTTAATGGTTGTCACCGTCAACCGCAAAATAACTGTTATTAATAATAATTATTCTACATGGAATCATAACGCTAGTGGTACATAAAGGTGAAAGTCTCACTTTTTGAAGTGCTATTAATTATTGTAAAGATTCCAATTATTATTTCCAAAAAAAAATTTTTATAATTAAATAAGAGTTGTCATCATTTTTTGCTACTTGATTTCATTTACAACTTTTAAAAAAAAAATTGTTATTGGAGAAAATAGATAAATAGTGGGGCTTTATGATTGGTAAAATTTTTATTTATGTTTTCTATATTTTACCACCAGAAAATTTAATGAGCATCAAAAAATCTAAATGAAACCCAAATTATTATACATCAGAAAATGAGAACATCACCACTAAAATAACTATGCTGCGTATTGTTTTACTATTGCTTACATTTTAAATTCTATATGTCTATCAATTTTACTAAATGTTCACCAAATTAAGAACGTTGAAGTTACGCGTCCGTGCTGTACTTAATAAATATTCGCGCTATCTATTTATATTTAGTGTTTCTCAAAAAAACTATTTGTGCGTCAAATAATTATTCTATTACTCTAAAAATGAAATATGCTCGCGCATCTCTCCTTGCCGCTTGCGCTTCCAGACAAGAGGCACGCGAAAAAAGTTTTGTACAAGGTCAGTTCAGGTCCCCTGTAATTTTTTTTAAAAAGCACGATTAGAAGTTACCACTAAAAGAAGTTTTACGTTTTACATAATGCAAGCCAATTACAGCAAAGCATTTATATATTACGGAAATTAATATCTTTTTTTGTGCAAGCCACTTCTATTTTTACTCTTATTTTCCTTGCCCTAGCACATCTACATCTATAATTTTGCATAAAATTATTTACCATTTGCACAACACTTTATTGCTTGTGTATTTTCGATCAACAAATAGTATTTTTAACTGCTAAATAATATAAGACACTGTCGACAATTAGGGTAAAATGTTAGAATTAAATGAGGAATAAAATTTGGTGAACATTTAGTATTTATGGTCAACAAAAGTTATTTTGGCAAACAAAATATATAAAAGACCAGCATTATGTCAATATTTGGTTGTCGCTTTAAGATTATGTATTTTCTTAATTTTGGTGAGCAGTTAGTATTTTTGGGAAATGAAAGTATTTTTTTATATGAAAATATTGGATAAATTTGGTGACTGTTAAATACGACCCATTATTATTATAGATGGCAATTACCTATGTTATTCGTTTATTTTCAAGTGTTCGAGCAACAGCGTGCATTTCTGCAGAATCGCAGGCTTTCGGGCTCAGGGTATTATAATAATAGTGCTGGCGTTGGCCGGAGTTGAGCGCGAAGCGCTTTATCATCTGGCTGGGATTTCCGTTTCAAATCTTGTACACGGAAGTACATTTTTCATTTATTGCAAGTGACAGCGCAGAAACTTAGTTGGAAAGTTACAACATATATTACCAAGTTATTTGATAGACGGTATTGAAACCGTCATTCCAGCTCACGTTATAAACACCTGAAATTTGTTGGCACCTCCTCGCCCATTTCGCCATTCTTCGATTGTGTTTTGACGTTTTCCGGTGCTGTCTTTTCCAGATTTGCCGTCGGATCCATGTCCGCCACCGCAATTAGCCCTGAACGGCACCGAATCGGAACAAGGCGAGGTCCGGATCAGCAAGGACTACACACACGTCCGCGAAGTGAAATTTTCCGGCTCGATAGGTCCTCTAGGAGAAAGACGTCTTTGTAAAATCAAATGTATCGAGGGCCAATGGGTGGGGCCGCTGTGCGTCGATCAGCACGGTAAGTAACCGGAGTCTCAACTCCTCCATCTACCACGACCTCAACCCCCTATTTATCATCTTACCGTTTAGATAAGGTCGCCGGTGGTTCTTTTAGAAAATATTTACGGCTGACCCGCGCTGAGTTGTTGCATTTCGTAGCAAATCTTGCGAGTTACGGCGACAGACGACAGGTTTCACTGGCAAAATAACGTTGTAACTTCGAAAACTGCACCTCGCATTACCCTTAGTAAACGATTAAATCATGAAGTCCCATTAATCTTGCACGGAATGCTTTGGAAATGGGGTATGACGCCAACAAAGCTGCTACAGTTGCCATATAAATGAACTTACACAATGTCAGTTGCCCGGAGCTACTAAACACAACAAGTAGGTTGACACATTGACCCAACGTCATAAATATCTGTCATGAACCAGTAATGCTGTATATTTGATGGAGGTACTTTTCGGTAATTAATCTCTATTTGGGATTCAAAACTTGTACGTTTTGGCACGAATACATCCGCCTGAACTCAACGGCTCCTCTTTGCCTACCTACATCCGGGTCAAAAGGTAGTTCCGCAAAAGAAACGAGGATGGGCGGAAGCTCTTCCTAATATTCTAGTTTTCCGTATTACGTAACTAAACAGTCAATTTCATGTCGGGTAAAATAAGATCGGAGATGTTGAGGAATAAGTTACTGCAAGTAAACGAATCAACTTCTCCCTTTTGCCAAACTGGGGCATCCAAAGGATTTTTGAACCGGTGACTACAGTAGTAACTAACTACTCAATTAAATTGTTGCATTAACTTGACTGGCTGATGAGGGTGGATATCTCCCTTTAAAGCTTCGTTCTGCCTTAATATTTACCAAAAATTATGACGCATCGTTGTTCTTATGCAGTATATTAAATGGATATTAATACCAGGGGAATACCCTTGAATATCAATTTACCTAATATTACCGTTCCCGACCCTCATATAGACCAAGATATGTGGGGTTAAGCCTGCCCATACTTATCAATTTCTTTCGGTCACGTAAATAGTCCGGAACATTTCTCAGAGTCGGTGCGGAGCGGATTTATCTGCAGTCCGTCGGCCAAAACTTGATGAGAAGGCCAAAACGAGAAACAACACCCGGCCATTACGATCGGTTAAGGGCGACTCACTTAAATCAAGATTAACACGTCGCTTGGAAGCAATTAAAGTGAATTAACCCATAATTCGTTGCACTTAGCAGCAACCGAATCCCAAAAAGAAGCAACAAAATCGGCGCAACATTAAATAAATCTGCCGATAAATTCGCAGTTTGTTAACTGGGGCGGCGTTTCTTGGCTCCGGAACTTTCTGAAAATTCCATTAGGACGCCACGAAATTTTGGTGCAATTTGCGGTCGTCGTTTTATGCACTGCAATTTAATGAAACTGGACAGCCAGACAAGTTGGGGATGAAAATTTTTCACTGCTCCAAACCGGGGCAGCGAGCACGTTTCTTAATTAACAAATCTCTAAGCAACGGCAATGTATTTGATAGAATGCCTAACGTAGCTGTCAGAGTTGAGATTAGATTACACAAGCAATCTAAATTGGAAATTCTACCGGAATATGCTTCGACAAACAGCCACCGTTTCAATAGTTCCACCACGTAAATAAGCCAGTTTGCACCGGGGGTTCAATCCCGGCATATTTTAACTATTTACAATAAATCAACTGCATAATTCTCCACCAAATTTGGTTGATTTAAATTAAATAATGTCAGCACTATTAAGAAAGCTCTGCATATTTGCAAAGGTCAATAAGTAGTGGAGGAGGCAGGCAAAGATTATTATATAAAAATTAATAAATACAATGAAGAAAATGGAAATTTTTTCCTAAAAAACTGGAATTAACTGCTTTCAAGCAGTTAAGCACTAATGCAGTCCGACATCTAGTTCAGCATTTATGACTTTTTTTAAATATAATTTTTACGTGGATCTTTAGGCGTAAAACTTTGATCTGAAACCGAATAGTCCAAAGCTACGTGCGGGAATAAGTAATATTGCAAAAAGCCGTAATTGCCCTGCTTGTTATGCAGGGATGGAATTAGGCCATCCGTCACTCCGCGATATTAATTTCAAGGCATACAAACAATAAATTTTCTCTTTTATTTTCCTCGAAATTTATGGCGTAAATAAACACCGTCATCAATAACAAAAATCCGGGAGTACTGTCACAGAAAAAAATATACCAGCCACTAGTTGCTTTTAATTAAACAAAACCGTTTCGTTCATTTGGATGTGAGTCAGGCACGGCGTTGCCAAACAAGAAACTAATTTCTTCGATAATTCGGAGCGCCTTGTTTTCCATTTCAATTTGAAATTTCCTTGGCGTGCAATTTTCGGGATGCATTGGAACTGGAACGAACTTTCCTAGGGACTCTAAATCGGTCGAATCCAGAAAAGTTACAGCAAACGGGGAATACGTAATATCGGGGGCGGCTGTCACGCCAAGCTGCGAACAAGACCGGACGTCATATGGCAGCACGAGTCCGGACCACGGACCTGCACAGCCCAAATTGACCAGGGATATCTAATTTTATTCCTTTAGCCAGCGTTGCAGACGAAGCCGGTGCTGTCTGAGGAAATTTCCGGATACAGACATTTTTACTGGCCCAACTTCTAACCGTTCACTTGGAATAATAATATTTGCAAGAGTTAAACGGACGGTAAACATCCTTGTGTTTGTGCTGGCGGTTTAGAATTATACCGGAATCCGCTTAGGTGCAGTCTCGGAAAAATCCGGGTAAATTTCGGCAAAATTCTGATTTGAATATAAAGTGTCCCTGTATATTTTTTGCGCGGCGTGTTTGCTCTTCGGGGGTTGGCGGTGGTAAAGTGCAAACCTTCGTCTTTCGGTACCGCATCTAGCTGGAGCCTGTATAAACTTTATTATATTACATCCACCCCAAAATGGCGACGTTACTTCCTGTCGTATTCTATTAGATTGCCGCTTGTATTACGTCATTAGTCTCCATTTCATTGCAATTCAAATTACAGCGATATCTGATGACTACGATAATGACTGATAGTAGCGAAGAACGCACCGGCGTCCTTGCCGTTATACATAGTAATGATCCATTATTGCCGAGACTTCTTCTTCTGCTTTCCGTTATGCACGAATATGTAAATTTATTGTCTCGCAAGCAGAACATTTTAATTTGCCAGTTGCTAATTTATTAACAAAAAGCCAAGTACGACTAACTTCAGAAGAAGTGGTTTGATCAATGTGTTTTCAAGTAGTTGCGACTTCAGAAATTAATACTTTTAGCTGAAAAAGAGTGTTAGGAAGCTTACAGCATCACGATATAATTGAAGCAATTTTTAAAAACCATAATTTTTATTTGTCGTTAAGCCCGCTGTAATGTCGTAATCGAAACGTAATAAAACTTGAAGTTTTTCAATTACCAATAAATATTATTCGCTTTGCTACACCTTTTACACGATAAATTTTGTCAGTTTATAATTAACAGCTCCGTTGATAATAGTAACAATTCTTTAATTATTGCGTTGTTGTTAATGAGGTCGTTAACAATATTATGAGGTCTCATAAATTACTGACAAATTAATGCTGATAGTGTCTATCACCCGTTACACCGATCTCTCTTCGTTCAGCAATGCGAACGCACATTCATCAAATTTGGCGGAGGCGCCGGGCGAATGCATAGATAATGTGGTAGGTTTATTGGCTCACCTTACTTGGACAAACAATGCAAATTAACTATAGGTAGCAAATTGATGAGGGAAAAAGGTGAATAACAGCATTGGCCAATACCAATACTTCGATCAAGAGTTTGACACTGCGTTTCAATCACAAATGTGCAAGATCTTTCTCGAATAAATCGTAAATTGTTGTTGCAGATAACGGAAGATTTCATCCCCTTTTTAGAAGCTGCAAGCTGGAATATATCAATCCCCACTTAGTCGTCACGTTCAGAAACGTCTCCATTCATGTAAGTACAAATCTCAACTTTTAATCCAGTTATTCGCTAAATGAAAGAATTTGCACCAGCGAAGCAAAATAGAAATTAAAAGGTTGGATTCGACGCAAAGTGGGCAAATAAGAACACTGTAATTACGGCGATGATGAACTCAGTATTTAATTACAGGAAAGGCTGCAGTCCTACAACCCTTTTAACCACCTGATCAAATATTTACGTTAATTAATGCCGTGTAGTTAACTTAAACGGACATCTTTCGCTCTCACAACAACTCAACTGCACGAGGTAATTTAAATTTGTAAAAAAAAAATTTGTTTTTTGGGGTTGTAATTCTATTCATGCAATCAGATTCGATTGAGTTATACTAATGAGGAATGAGGCCGCATACATTCATTATAAATGAGAAACTAAACACATGCGTGCTTCTAAGGGTAATTAAGCAGAGCTTTGTTATAAATGCTGGCCATTGGCCAGAAAAAATAAGAGCTTTTCCCAATTTTTATCAGGGATTCAAACGTGTGCATTAAATACAACACAGATGCCGCAGTTTCTCTTTGAAAACATATTTGTTCACAACACGTTCAGTGGACGAAAATAACCGAGTTATTGTTCGCTTTGGGGTGAAAATTTTTGTGTTAGACAGGTATGCAATAAAAACATTGCGACTTCACTGATGATTCGAAATAACAAATTCGTTTTGTTGATTCTGCCGATGGTCACGCATGGAGTAGTTCAAATGATATTTTTGATAAAGCTCCGTGATGAACGGCAGCTATGAAGCTCGTATGTTTAACTTTTAACCAAAGTACTCGTGTGTGCTCTTTGAAATCCATGTCGAACTGGACGGGAGCTTTTAACGTATAAATAAAACATTTCGGTTGTTTCTGCCACAATCTCTGTGGCTGTCGGTTAGAGCGGGAACGTGTGAGGCTGGAAAATATTGAAACAATTCATTGGCTTTTTGTGCTGCCGTTTACAAATAAGTCGCAACAAAGGCTTCCGCAATAACTTAAATATAAATCAGCAGCCCATTTTAGCCGGCTTTGATCTCGAAAATTTCGCTCAGGGCTCTCGACTGTCGTTCAAAAACTGCACGCTGTGTCGAATAATTAGTTATTCGAGTTTGAGAAGGGTAAATTGAAATTATGTGCGTCGGCTCGGGGGCGATGATATTCCCATTTAATTGCTGGACTAGATATCGCAAGGTTAATCGGAAAAGACAACAAGTTTCCGCAATTGCGTTTAGGGCCGTTTTCACCAAGAGCAAAATCGCGTAATCGTCGAGGAAAGAACCGAGAGCGTTTTAGCGCCGCCGTAATTTTCTTTAATTTTGCCATATTTCACAATTTCGACGCGGTAATTACTTTTTTGTTCCAGTGCCACGTCGTTTTAATGATTTATATCGAAATATCGTGCGATAAATTCTGCCAAATTTTTCTGCAAACGTCCAAATACGCAAATCTAATTAATCTCGACGTCCTGATTGAAATATGAGCATGGTTTGTGTCCGCCCTTTTAACCCTTTCAACAATAACCAGAACAATAAAAATAATAATAATTTTCGATCCCATTTACGACGAGCGAGGAGAAAACTATTGTCCGATGGAACACTTTCAGCATTTTCGTTATTAATTAAAGGATACCATCGAGATTGAACATCAGCTGTCTTTTAGATGAAACAACAACATCCGGTACTTCTCATAAGAGGAGAAAAAGGTTTTCAATAAAATGGAATCAGTGACACTAAAACAACATTCGGTCCCAACTGACCATTTTACGAGAAAAATTTCGCAAGAAAAATGTTTAAGCTTCTGCTGTGAAGGGCGCTGATACACAACTAAATTCGTTTCCATCAATTATGAGGAAAATCAGGTCGTGGTCAACGTATTTGACCCTTAATCAAAAAATTGAATTTTTTGCATTCTTTCCCTCAAAGTTCTTGCCACTTTTTACTTAATTAATGGATGAGATGAGATCCGCTACTAATCTCTTACAAAGCTATTTTCTATATTAATTACGCGTGTTTGCAGACTTAAACACTCTCTAACGCTCACAAAGTTTAAATTTACAACTTTTGTAAAAATGGTAAGGTCTACGTTTGTGATCCGGGATAAAAAAAATTTAACGTTTGCGGTAGAGCAGGTTGGAAGGCTAGACTTCAAGTAAAACGAAGGGGCGTTAGCGTGTAACTACAATTGTTAATACGTCCATTCAGCAACTCTTCGGTATAAGAGCATCTTAACTATTCCTAACCCGGTACGGCTCTGCTGCGAAAGTCATTTACATACAAAATTTGCAGTTGATATAATTCCTTACGCCGGGGCCGTAGAAAACATTCATTCTGCAGAAGCTTCTAGGCGCTTCTGCTTGCTGGTTACTAAACTTCTGTTTAGAGTTTAAGGCTATTTACATGCATGTTTCATCCGCTTCGTTAATTTTTCTGCCAAATTGAGCTAAGATTCTTAGCTATTCAAAATAGAGAAAATGACGTTTCTTTTAATTTTCAAAAAATTGACAACTAAATATTATGAAAAAAACAAAAAAAATTAAAGACATAGTTCGATGAGATTAACTAAAGCAAACTTAATTGTGACTTCAGTAAGCGATATTGTAGGAATAAATTTTGGTCAATGTGAAATCACATAAATCTTAAAAATATTTTGATTTGTTTTAAAATAATTAAGAGCACCTTCCAACAATATGCAAAATTAGTGTTATTCTGGCATTATAAATGTCCGTTCTGTCTTCTTAAATTGAGTTACCTGCGCAGCAGACAGGCAATTTACTCAGCCACAATGGCAACTTTAACCCTATCCATAAGACGGGATTGGGAAATGAACATTAATTTCTGAAATAATCTGCATATCTGGCCATGGCTGCAGAATTGAATAGTGAACTCGGGCATTCTGCCTGAAATTGTGGAAATGGCCTCATCAGAAGTCTGCCGGCTCCGGAGAACTAAACTACATAAACCTCAGATTCGCCAGATAGTTGGGCCGACTAATTGATTTCAAGTAGCGCCACTCAAGCCAGCACAACTACAAATACGAACAACTTGTCTCTCATTTGTAACAGTCGTGTTAACTTCAGGACGAGCCGCCACTGGCGGCGGCGGTTGTTCGACGTCGTCGCCGTCGCCCCCGACCGCGACAAAATTAATTCGCATCGAGGACGCAATCAACGATTTCCCCATCACCGTGCACATGAGCACATGATCCTTGTTTGCAATAGGACTAATTGTGATATTATTCCCGAAGGAAATATAAACCAACGTGTAACTATGTAAATTGTTTAAGACCGCTGGATGGGTGTTTCCTCACGGGGCCAAACTTCAGATAAGATGTCGTGAACTGGGACTCTACAAGCTCCTGGGGACGGCCTCTCCACGATGCCAAAACGGCGCGTGGTCGTCCAGACTGCCGTCCTGTGTGCCCACGACGCTCTTAACTAACTTCACAGGTATTTTAGTGCAAGTTCGCACCCCTCACTCGCAGTTCGGGCCCTTAACTGCCTCGCCGGCTGGCCGTCAAGTGCATTATGTAGTGGCGGTCACCGTTTTATTAAGTTTTAAATTAGTTGGGGTGCAGCACCCCAGACTTTGCAAAACCGACACCGTGCCTGCGTGTGTCATTGCCGGTAATAGGGCGGTTGCGACGAGCGGGGCGGATTTAATTTTTTACTAGAACGGCGTAAATGAACATTATCATAAATATTAATTGGGGCGGTTAATATTTAGTTAATAAAGTTGCTCGCTGGAACAAGGCTCGAATATCTAGAACGTAATATGTAATTTTGAAGTATAAATAAGTTTTTAATTGGAGATATCTGTTTATATACGGGTTTAATACGCGGTGGAGGTTAATTTTCAATCTTTATTTTAATTTTTGCCGTGTTGTTACACGGGAGATTCAGGGCCGTATCAACGCTATCTTGGGCCCTAAGCTAATATTTTTAAGGGCCCATGTTGTTACAACTTCGTAACAGTCCTTTTATCATACAAAATATAATAGAAGTTTACTTATGATCAGGCAGACAAATGCGAGTTTTCATCCATCAATATTATATGTTTCCAATTCCTTTAAACAAAGCTAACACAAATGTCGATACTTTTTAAAGGTAAACTTTGACTGTTTTCTTCTAAAAATGAGCTAATTTCGAAAGCTGGGTCTCTAATAAATGAAAGATATTTACAGAAAATTTTATTATTGAGACTTGTTATTTCTTTGGGCCAAATAATGACAGAATTTTAGCTGGAGCTGATTAGACAAGCACTAAAGCCAAAATTCGTTGCTGACAGGTTCCAAATCGAGTTAGCTCTGCGACTTAAATTATTTCACCTTCAGCTAAGTTGTCGTATTATTTGCGCTTCCGATTTTGGTTAATGTTGTGCATGTTGACGATTTTCCGCGGAACGTGCAATTATTTATGTCGAAACGCGCTAACAAGACTGCGATTTTAATTATCCCGTTCCGAGGCCAGAGCAAGTCGGCCGTTAATCACAATCCGACGATTTAACGAGTTAATTCGGATTACATCTAAATTTACGCCTTTCAGCGATCACCTCAATCTCACCTCCACCGCCGAATTCGCTCCGGTGATAAAACTGTATTTGGCCCGGCAAAATCCGCCCCTAATTACCGGCACGCATGATTAACCCCGCCGAAACGACCCAACCGGGTCCCGACAATAACGCATCACGCATTCGCGAATCACTCGTTAAACCGGCATCAATTTTACCCGACGCATAATTAACTTTCCAGTAAAATTAATTTGGTCCGTAATTAAATAAACTCGGGTTCGAATTTCATGAACGAAGAGGACGCGCCGCCGTCGCTGCTGATAAGGATACCGTCAGGGTCGGCGTCGGTGGAGCCTGGGGGAGAGTTGGCGGTGTTTCCTGGATCGACCCTGCACCTGGAATGTCTGTTTTCACGTCGACTCGGCTCCCCGGACTGGACGTGGACGTCTCCTTTGGGACAATATCTCACTGGTACGGTAAACATTTTCTCTCTGTGTATGTGTGATTTCTTACTTTTATTGTGGCGTTTCCGGTTCCACTTTCTCCTGCTGCATGTACACTCGGCTTTGACACGACCCTATTGAAACGAAGCGCGCCGCGTACAGGGGGCGATTTATTTCACTTTTCTTTTATTTAGATGGGGCTTGTTGACATGGCCAAATGGTCATTGTAAGATGTAAAATGGATTCAAACCCAACCTCGATGACGGCGGCCCTTGGGGAGATTGCCACGAGGCTCAAAAGAACTGAGTCTACTGAACTGCCAATATACGATCCTTCACTGAACCATTTTATAAATATTTTTTTTAAGTAAATATTATTGTTTATTAATCCTGGAACCAACCAAAATTTTCAATTAGAATAAAACTCCATAAATTGTTGGTTTTGTTAATAAAGTAAAAAAATGAGTAAAGTTGGCTTAAGATGCTATTACATATTAGTAAATTTTTCCGCCGTATTTTGGAAGATTTCCGGGCCAATATCGCGGAATATTTCCGCGTCTTGCTACAAAGTCTTAATAACCTTTTATAGGCAAGCTGTAAATAAGTTTATGTACCACATAAAATGTACAAAGATAACGACGTTTAGTGAGTTTTATGGAAATTGTAAAACATATTAATAATATTAAATATCATTTATCCAGCTTTCATGCTGGGAACTTGGGGGCTGCGGCACTTGGCTTGATTTCCGAAGTTATCGACTCCATTGGGATAATTTGAATGCGATAAACTTTTACTTTTAGGAAATATTGTGACATAAATCGTCTGAAAAGTTCCGTCAAATGGGCCAATTCGACCTTTTTGTCTTCAGATAAAAGTTAAGGTAGGCATTAAAATGATTCAGCTGCGTAGGAAACCCTCCTGAAATATGTGGCAGTTAACTAGAATTTTTATCCAATCAACACCCTTGTTAATAAAACATATTGATGTTATTTTCATCAGGATCAAGACTAGAACGAGCTTTATGCCCGCCAAACTTTACAAACAATATTTTTAGACTCATAGAAAAAAAAGAGTTATGCCTTTTAAATTTTTTTGGTTTATGAAGCAAATTTGAATTGATCCAAACGAGGCTCTCTCAGAAAGCCATTTTGTCTAGTTTTGATGCAGATTGTTGCAACTCCCACGTTTTACGAACCCATCTCGGTCGGCAATAAAGTAGTCGCGAACTTCGATCTTTGTCAAAAGTGTTATGTTATAGCTCCGACTGCGTTGAAAGCCCTGACCTGGGGGAACGTATGGCACAAGGATCGAGCACAAAGCCTCAAATACCGTTGTCATGTTTTCGACCCACTTCTTTCATTTGGGGCGTTTTTCATCGACTCGTAGTGCTCTTTTTAAGCAGTTGGAGAGCTTTTAATTCGTGCTTGCGAACAAAACGCACCGGCTGCCTAGCTTTCTGTGGTTTGCTCCACCGGAACATGCAGACGCCGTTCCCAATTTAAAAGCACGATTTTAGTTCAACTCTAACGCCACGTCCGCCGTTCGTTTCCGTCTGAATTTAGCATTTAGACAGAAACTTCCGGAAATTAAACATTGCCACTTCAAACTGACTGCCTCTACCAGCCTCAACCGAGTCTTTTTAATAATTGTTGTTGTTATTTTAATTTTTATCAACCAAATCGGAGAACGAGTAGGCTCAATTTTCGCAGTTGTTGGTCGGGCAGTATTTTCCGCAACGCCAACCCTGTATGATTAATGCTGTCTTAAAACTACACGCAACGCAGATGTCTACGTTGTTTTATTCAAGGAAGATCAGAGCGACCTGGTTGTAAATTCGCAACTTTGCAGCCCCTTTGATATCATTCCGGATAGAGCATCATTTAAATCTTATAAATGCTTCGAGACAGCTTGCTTCCGTTTCCTTTACGGTCCCTCCTTACCTCGTGCATGTTGTGAAGACCGATTTGATGCTTCAAAGTGGAACTTTTCACGTAACTTGCCGATGTAAATGTACAACATAAAAAAGCTGAGGTTGGATTTGCTCGAAGCTATGGGGATCACAACCATAAGAAAACACAAGTCTAGTCTAACGACAAGAAGCTTGAATTTGCAGCATAAGTACGAGCATTACAATAAGTTGGCGCTATAAATTTAGGGGCTTGTCACGCCAAGCTCCCCTGACCTACTTAACTCTCTATGATGTCCCTTCGTTTTCTTAATACAAAATAGATTAGAATCCGGTAGAAAGGCGTCATTAGTAAAAAACCCTTTCAACTCTATTTGGCGAGAAAACTATTAGACTTGAGCTTAAGTGTGATTAAGTTCTAGGATCTGATTACAGAATGCTAGATCCGAGAAGTTTATTAAACTGCAACGAAAGTTTAATAAAAGACCAAAAACGTTCAACTACTTGTAAATTATCGTAATTGCGTTGCGCCCCATTTAACAATTATTGGCTGAGACGACTTTCACGAAGAATTTTATGAGATAAAACGGACGGATCCCCAAATTTGCTGTAAAACTTACGCGGGTAAAAATGTTGAATCGGCATGTGTTGTGTGGTTAGGGTTGGTGTGACGTTATGAAACATGACGGAGTTCCACTATTTTATTACACAAAAATTTTTCATCGCGTAAAAGCACTGTTTTACAACTCTTTTTATATGCAATGTGCAGATATTTTATGTAGCGACTCCTACCTTCCACTGTTGATTAAGTGCTTACTCTTATGAATATATTATGGTTGAAATGAAAAAAATTGTCAAAAGGAAAAATACACTCCTCCTTAAGTAAACAAAAAACAAGTTCTCTGCACTGCGGGAGTTACTATCCTAGAGAGCTTCTCAAAGATTCCTTCGTCAATTTTACGTTTGTCAATACTTGATGCCTGCAAGAAAAAGGAGCTTAGTTCAATTTTTCTTGAGTTCTAAAATAAAAGACTTTTTGAGCATTACCTGACATCGGTTGGTATTCGTGTTAATCTAACCACTGTTCACACTTGCTAACATAATATTGTTTCAGTTACACTAGTTCATGAGAATTTATTTTCCTATTAGCAATTGAATCTCAAGAAAATAAAATCAAAACTTCGACACTAAGACTATTTGCTATTTCATGATTGACTTTTGTTATCTAAAAACCTCTACTGTTGTCATTAAAAATTGGTAATTGTTACTTCATCTTTATAGTTTTCAATGTCATGAAGAATACTTTCTAATCACAAATAAGCATTTCTTTTAAATTCAAATATTATTTCAAGAGTAACTCTTCAAAATTTATTGGAGATAATTGATAGATGATTGATAAATCAATTAAGAATCATAATCTAACAATTTATAAAATAGCAACAAAAAATCAAAAAGTGGTGTTTTTTTCTTAGAGATAATTATTCATTTTTTCAATATTATCATAACCAGAAATCCTTAAAGTTATAGCCTTATAGTTCACCTAAAATTGTTTTATAAATCTCCCAGCTTCAAACTCAATATGGAATAAAAGATGTTCAGATTGCTGAGATTAAAAAAAAAAATTAAACGATTACCCCTTGAGCTAGAACTGGTATAGAACTACATACTGACGGTGTAAGCGTATCTTCAGCAGACAGCGAACAAATGGCTTTTCATTAAAGCTCTCGACTGCATTGTTGTTTATTTTGACCGTAAGAACAACGTAATCGGCCCGCTGAACATATAAACTCCTCCGCACGGCTTTTTCCACCTCGACGCTTCCTCTTTTCCGATACTGGGTGAGACGTGGGCCGTCGTGCCGCTCCACCGTTCCTTGATAAATGCCGCTAATAGCCTCCAGGCTCCATTGTCATGCGTTTCCGGTCCAAAATTAACGAATCCGTGCAGGTGAACTCTAGATATACTGACGAAGATGCTGTTCTGTTCCAAGTCTTTAGACATACTGCGAACACCCCACATGAATTTTACCTCAAACTGAGCCACCACAAGAAAATTTGTTGGATTTCTTTATTCTTGAACGTTCTAAATTATAGTTATAAATTAAAGATTGGAAATGTAAAGAGGCAATACTTGCTAAAGGGATTCGTGTTTGTAAAGCTGTAAATCGCGCAGTTGGCTGATCCGTTTCATGAAAATAAAGAGATTAAGGGCATTACGCAGGATGATGGCGAAATAAAAGTTTACACAAATTAGTAACGTATAATTCCGAGAATGAAAAAACCTCGAGATCGCTGTAGCATTTGGCGAATTATTTTATTTGCTGCGCTTCGGTAGCCCAAGGAAACGTGATGGGTATCACGGATTATCCTTTTTGTAAATGCTCCGTATCCTGCTCGGTCGTTACAAATACATTACTTTTCTGTAATATTTGTTCATATTGTGCAAAAAACGGTTCTGTTTTCTTATTATACTTTCCAGTTTTATTTTTCTTTGTTTCCTCAGATAGAAATCGCAAAAATTGGCTGCAACAAATAAAAAAGCAGCTTAACACTTTTCCTTGTGTATTATGGTTTCATTTTATTACAAAACAGCCACTGATTTTTCTTTTTTTCTTTTTATGTTAGTTAGTTTGGAATTATTTTCTAGATTCATTGCAATCAATCCACAATGATCTGCATCTTGTTTTAAATGCTCTCAACTAAGAAGAGAAGCGTCAGAGATGCTTTTAAAAATCGCCCCTTCACGTGTAACGGCTAAAGGATATCATATCAACCAGATTTAAGTTGGTAAATTTTTCTGCTTTCACCATAAATCATTTTCATATTTCATTCAATATAGAAGTCACAAAGTCTTGATTATTTAAATATGAATTTATATGCTTTTATCAATATTGGGTTAATGCATGAGGGAGAATTATTTATTACCAAACTTCAATGCAGCAATACTTTTAATATTCATGGCATCAAAATCAATTTTTCTCTTTGCTATCTACTATTTGCATAATTTGCGGTTTGCCTGACTAATGAGATTAATTTATAATTTCGCTTCGTAATCCTGGGTGATAGTATCAATTTGCGACGCGTAATTAAATTAATTTTGTTGCAACTAGTACTATTTGATTTTATGTCTATCAGGTTCAAATAACAACCAGCAATACCTATATGGTTGCTGTTCGTCTGAATATTAAGTTCAACACTGGTTTACTAAAGCGTTGTTAATTAAATATTTAATGGAACAACACATAAAATTAATTGCTACACTTGAGATTTACAAAACAATTTACGTTTTAATTTAATAAAATCCAAATTATGTGCAAAAGTGCGAAAATGTAGCTTCTGAACTAAAAATATTTAGAAATTTAAAATTTTCTAATGCTGGCGGAAGGAGAAGACCCAGTAACAAAACTTTGCGTGCACGTCGCAAATTTCTGCATCAAGTTTCGACATCAGTGCGGTACAGCTACAGCGAACACAAATCAAGTGGAGGGTGGTAACGTATGAGGACCTGAGACGTGCGATTCTTATAGGGTGCTTAATAACAGGGTAGGTAGTAAAGTATGATAGAGTCCGGGCTGTTCGTCGTTTTTAGATAAGCAATATTCATTTCGTTCAGTTCAGTGGCGTCGTTGGTTAGCTTTATACGATCTGCATTGACATTGGAAAAAAGTAACCTCCAAATGTCAGGAAATCGTTTTTATTCTTAAGCCCGAAAGCTTGTTCTAATTTAATAAATAAGAATTTAATAAAGAATTTTAACATTGGGTATTGGGTGCGCTGCTAAATAAATTATTGTCATTTGGATTTGCAGTTCAGAATTGGTTCACAGTGCTTACAAAAAAATGTTCACGTAGCTTAATAAAATAGTGTTATGTAAAGTACTGATTTCGGCAATCATCAGGGTTAATATTGTATTACAAAATGGCAAAGCTCCCACCCTGTCTTAAAAAGTATAATAAAAAAACTCATATTTTCCGCTCAAGTATCTGCATATGATGCTGGACGTAGTTAATTCCAATATGCACTCTCGCTCGTAAATTTCTGCAAACCCTGCATATTTGTATATTACATTTTTGCACGTCTCCTTTGCTTTGGGCTGTCTTCCCAATTTGATTTCTATGATGAAAGCTACGTTTTTGTCCGTAACGACACAAATATCCATTCGCCTTGGTCTTCTCCTTGTCACACATTTTTGTGTTAACAACACGCACTTGGAAAATGTAATGAGAAAAATTAACGAAATTCACAACTGACATCAAAGCGTTTCTTTTTTAAAACTCAACTCGCAACAATGTAAAAAGTATCAAACTTTATGAAATTAATAATTATTAATGTCGCTGACTACATTGATCTATTTTCCTGAATTGTAAATTAATTTTTTTCCCTATAAGTAAGGGAGCAAGTTTAAAAAAAGACACAGATCTACGTCTAAATGCACCTAGATCTTGTTATTGATCACCCTATTCTGGTCTAGAATATTTATTTATATAGTTTGGATAGTTCTTTAACCACCTTAATGTAATCTGTCACACTTTAGAGAAATTTCCATTTAAGCGAACTATTGTATAAAGTTCTGCCGTGCTCGAGAGAAAACTCAAACTATAGTGTTTTGCACTTTCAGCAGAAATTTTATGTTTGATGTTTACGATATAGTAAAAATTTTAATAAATTTTTAATAAAACGTAACTAAAGTTTGGAGGAAGTTCGAAATGATCTACAAACAATTTGACGAGCCAAAAAGCCAACACCTCGATAACCTGACGTTTAAATCTGTTGAGAATTAGGTGCTAAATGAACATTACATTAATATGTTGATCGGGATTAAACTACTTGGTGAGTTAAGCGAGCTTTTTCCTCGTGACATCGGGCAAGTTTAATTCGCCATTTGAATGGCGTACTGAAATATTAACGCAACTCAAAATACTGCTAGCTCTGTTGATTAGGTACCTGCAAATTTGGTAAACTAAGAACTAAGCAATTAACTTTACAACTTAACTAATTACTAAATACAAACTATCACTTCAACTTCCGCCAGTTCGTGATGGTCTTTAATGTAAAACAAAGCTAAATTTCAGTCAGCACTCGCTGCAAGGATAATTAAATTTCAAAGCAAACATTACTCACTTCTCTCGAATTCGGCGCGTATATACACAAACACAAACATTGCAAACCTACCACACTTATAAACCGGCAACGGCAACCTTTCTGCCGTTGCCGAACCTATTATTCGATTATAAATGTACGTGCTTGTATCTAAATTGGGGGACAACCGCAACTACGCCACCAGTTGCACAACAAAGTTTGCTAAAAATATATTGTAAAAACATAACAGTACATAAACAACCCATGTTAAGTTATTGCGATCAGTTACGACAAATCAGCAAGCAAATTGTTTTGCAGCAATTTTGGCTCATGAAAAACATCTATGCGGCCGTCAAAAATAGTTAAACATAAAACAAGCAAATAAATTTTTTTAAGGGTGGAAGATCGAGAAATTTGTTGTCATCGTAATCATAATGTTGGTCCTTGGTGTAAAGTTCTAAAGAAAAACTACAGCTTCAAAAGATGGAAACTACAAAGGTAATTTTAACCTTTTAGTAACAGAATTTGTTTGCAAAAAACTGTGGCTCAGGGCAATAACTTACAACCGGTAATAGCCTATGGAACGCATCAACTTTCTCGTCTTCGGAAGCAGTCTAGTGGGCCTTTGTGCAAAGTTTTGGATACTTCCTATAATAGGCACAAACTTCCACAAAATGGTTAGAAGGCTTAACAGAAAATAATTACTGTGCGTGTATTTGGTCAATTAAGGGTGAAGAGCGCGAGAGTTAATCAATCACGAAGCTCATTCCAGAACTCCGGTGTAAATAAATATTTTGCGGAGGTGAGAGGCAAACTTCGTAAAACTTATCCTATTGTTCTGAGCTGCTACTTTCGATGAACACCTACTAATTATTATAAACAACCTTATCCCCATTTACGAAAACCGCGGTTCAACCTCTTCCAGCAGGACAGGATTTGGAAGAATCCAGCGAATGTGTCCCTGAGGACGCGACTGACGCATTAATCGCTTTTTTCTCTCACAGATTTACATCTCCCGATCGGTTAATAGAGATCCAGACCGAAATTCGCTACTTTGCTGCGGATCTGCTGTAACGACGCAATTACTTTCCTTCAGATTGGCGTTTTCAATCACCATCGACGTGTTGTGTGGCCTGATTGACTCCACGAGCAATAAGTCGCCGAGTCAAACGGAAGGTAAATTCGTCAGGAAGACTTATCGAAGCAGGTAAATTGTTCCAGGTTGGGCAATAGCATCGGAGGAGCGTGATTGGAAGTATAGATTATCGATTTATTACGCGAAACCCCAAGACTCGGGAACATTCACGTGCGCCACGCCGAGAGGCATCACGAACAGCTTGATCCTGCAAGTAGCAGGTAAGTCCGATCCTGTCAGACGGTCTAATTTTGAGTGATGCTGTTCCAGCCGTGCACTGCGAGCCCATTTCCGTGTCAGGTGCCCACTTGACTGTGAGGGTGGAAGGAACGCGACTGGGTCACAACGCCATTTTCCAGTGTCCCATGGGGTTCAGGGTTAACGGCGCCGCTAATCTCACCTGCCAGGCTTCCGGTGAGTCGTGTTTGACGTGCACTACTCATGTTTTCAATCCACTTCAAAACAGGGCCGTCCCTGGAGTAATAGCGAGCAGACACGAACGGGATCATGCGTTTTCTTTTTTGTGAGGAAGAGCGCCATCAACCGGCGGAATATCGGAAAGGCGACAACGCCAGATGGGGATGCAACCCCCGGCAGGGATAATAAAATTGTGTTCGTTTTAATTAAGACTCCGGTTCAGGGGTGTTTCTATTGTTTTTGCACCGAGGTTGCGATTTGCTCGAGAGATTTTCAAGCGCAAGAAGCTGCAGAATTTTGACTCCGAAAAGCGGAGAGCTTAGAAGGTTTTCGGAAATATCAAACTGCAGCCTAAAAGTTTCGCAGCGCCACTGACCATAATTATTTGCCTTACATTCACGTGAACTTCCGGACCCCCCAAGCTCTCAGGACCCTCCGGACCCTCTCAAAGTTTGAGTGGATATAGAACTGCTAAAAAGGTCTGAACTAAGTGAAAAAGTTACTAGCTATCTAAAAAAAACTAATTATAATCTGCTAAAAAAAAAATAATTTTCTAATTTTCATATTTTATTATTTAACAAATTTTTGCATTTTTTTCTTAGCTCCTCCACTATTTATCGAGTTTCACCAATTTGCAAAAATTGTTCAGGAAAACTGCTGAAGGAGACAAAATAGGTCTTTGCCAATATTTGAGGCAATTTCTGATGCGTTCTAGAAATCTGTAAAGAATTATTGAGGGCATTTTGTTAATTCGAGCAAAACAAAGATACCTACCTACCTGGTGTAATACTTTATAATTTTCTGGTAGTTTTTAGCTTGGTGTTAAATTAACTTAAAATTCAATTTGCAAGGCTTTTAGGGAGAATTCCCGCCCGACCGCTGCTGCAAATTTTATATAAACTTATAGTTGGCAGTCCAGGCCGTGGCCTAGCTTAATGGCGGCGCTCCGGTTTGTTTGCGCAATTAAAAAAGTCCCTGATTATCTAATTCCGGCCTTTTTCCCAATTAGGCAAATGGTCATCGCCGGTTCCAAGATGCGAACTCGTGAAATGCGAGTCGTTAGACACGCCAGGTGGATTATACGAGCCCCATTTGCAGTTAGAAGAACACAACAACAGTTACGGTGGCAGGGCCGTCTTCAGTTGTGCGTGGGGCTACCGGTTAATGGGCCCGCCAGGTATCGAATGCGAATTGAACGGAAACTGGTCTGGACCGTTGCCGAAGTGTGTTCGTAAGTAAATCGTCCCTTACGTATTAATCCAAGGGATGATTGTGTGACGGAATTTTGGTGGCCCGCAGCTATTCAGTGCCCCCCGCCGGTCGTCCCCGTTAATGGACATCTCATACAATCAGAGGCGGCAGGAATGGATGGGGGACGATACGCCGTCGGGAGTTTGGTGCAGTTCGCTTGCAGGGGAGCCCATCAGCTCGAGGGCGAAGCCAGCATTATATGCACGGAAACCGGGTTCTGGTCGCATCCTCCGCCCTTTTGTAAGTAGTCGCCTAATGCACTCGCGGTTGTGGAAAACTGCATATCGCCAAATGGAGCGAGCATCACCAAAGGGGAGTTATTAATTGCTTCCGGAAAGGGGACGAGTTGTTCTTAGAAATGGAAATGGTATTTCATAATCTTGGCCTGCCGACAGCGGCAAAGGAACATCCCCCAGCGTTCTGGAACCTCATAATTAGCCCAGCAAATCTTGCATGTATTTATGAGTAATTTGCAGAACCCTACAAGTCTTGCTGCCGTAACCAACAAATTGTTTATTTTCACCCTCTACCAGTCAGAAGTTATTTATGAAGTGAGGATGGCACTGATAACTGTTAACCCCTTCAATTAATGTCAAACATTGCATGCTCAATTTTTTGGTTATCTTAACACTCTGTTGATGAGGGTTGTAGAATGAACAAAATACTCAAATTGTAAAGGGTCACTATTAGAAAACTAAAACTGTCGAACCAGAGTTCAAAACAGTTACAATCTGCTTTAGGTCCTTGTGGCATTGAAGGGTTAAGTACAATTGTGGTGTAATAATTTCCACCGACTAAATTCTGAAGAATATTGGGGTTGGCTAATGGTCAGTTGTAAAAACGATCATTAAGAAGCATCAAGATTTTGATTAATGATTCTCGGGCCTTACGTCGCCCCTCAAGTATTTTGGTCATTACAGCTTCACTTTAAGGAATTCTAGCCTCTTCGTCAATTATTCGTGGAGTCCCTTAGGTTCTTATGGCAATCAATTATTGCTCTCTGAACGATCCGATATGAAATGCAGGGAGTCCTGCTTGGTGCCAAAATTATATTTTAAAATTTGCGAAGGTCTCGTCCTCTGCATCACTTTGCCTCGTGTAATTGTCCGCAGTTAATTAAAAACAGTGACAGGGCCGTCCGTCCCTCAATTATTTTCACGGAATGGTCAACGTCAATGTTTGCTCACCGCAGCTGTTTGTTGTAGGTAAACCTCGGTGTCCTTATCTGGGGGATCCCGACAATGGTCTCATAGCGCCGACGAAGTTTGCCTACGAGCCCGGTGACGAATTGCAAATAAATTGCAGCCCCGGCTACGAAGCTCGACTGGAAGCCCGACCCAAGTGTTTACCAGACGGACGATGGTCCGCGCCATTGCCAAACTGTACCGATTACTCTCAAATTTAACTGTTAATATAAATGAATGTTTGTGATATAAACGTCAAGTCAAGAAGGATGGACCGATGGGTTTGTTCCCTTCGTCTAGTTCGTTTCTTTCCAAACTTCGGGGAGTTTCACCATAACGTATCGATCGGAATCGGAAAGTTTCGCGAATAGTAAGTGAACCATCGCGGTTATTATGATTTAAACAAATTTCTAGCGAGAACAATGACGTGCCTCGGGCCGAGTTCTTGCTGGGAAGTTTATTGCTTTTAACTTCAAGCGCTTCAACTGAATTTATTTAGATTTGTGTGACTGTGTTGCGTAATGGAGATATTCTAGAAACTTTTATTCTGTTTTAGTAAGTTATAAGCTTTCATTTCGGGAAAAATTGTTGAACTTGAAATGATGATACCGGGGTGGGTTACGGGAAAGTTTGCTAAAGAGAAACTCGAATCAGGCCTACTATTAAGTCGTAAATTAGCCAGAACTTCCTTATTCTTGACTTACCTCCGCAATTCATTAGCGATTAAGTAACTCTATTGTTTTATACCAACGTTGTTAAAAAATAACATGATGATCTCATGCCGAATACAAATTTTTATCAGACTGTAGATATTTATAGTGATATTTGTAGAAAATGCCGTTTATGTACAACGAAGGTACAATGTTAATTTACTTATTTTAGTGTTCCGTGTAAATAAATAAAAACTGCCTTAAGGTAGTCAATTTATATTCAGTGTGGGAGTTAATGTAATAAATTTATATTGTAAATAAAAAACAGTTCCACTTATTCTACTTCCTCCACCTTTTTCTTTTATCAACAGCTTAATCATGAAGTTGTTGAGCAACACGATTTTGCATCCCCTTGCGCTAATGTAAAATTTAAATTTGCAATATTGGACAAATAAACAGTTAAGAGTATATTAACATTTCAAATAATAGTAATCTTATTCTAGTCTATCGATATTGACTGATCACCCGGCGCCTTCACCATTTTCCACATTACCATATCAACTCAAGCAAAATCATCATTGTTCATAGTTAGAGGTTTCAGGTTCATTTCTATGGAAACTTCTAAAACACAAAAACCGAGGTCCCAGAGTTGATAAAAAATCCGCGCTATACCTGAACCTGAAGCCTCTCACGTGTTTGGTAGCGAGTGTTCCTCCGGGATCATCAACAGGCTGATGCTATACAGGCTGGGAAAATAGTGCGTCCGACTTCAATAGCTCAAGTCCTATGATGGGTAGAAATTTGATTTAAAAACACAAATAAACTAGAGAAAGAAGTTTATAACCGGAAATTATTTCTGAATATACAAGGTGAGCCAAAACGATTATACAGGGGCAAGTGACATTTTTTTAAATAGAAAGTTGTGTGTAAAAGAAGATTTTTTGGAGTCTTTTGTTAGACTCCTTTCACTCCAATATTATTGCTGACTATTTCCAAACCACTTGGATGTAGCGGTTTTTTTTGTTCAAATAATGACATCTGCAGATGCATGTTTAAAAAATCACTAGAGTCACAATTACAAGCTCTAAGAAAAAATTATGTAAGTAATAGTTAGGAAACATCTGTGGAATGTCCTTAAATCGTTTTCACTTTTGAAAAATTATACAGGGTGACTAAATTTAATTTTTCAATTTAGAACTTTTTGAATTTATTTTTCTCCATTTTTTCAAATGGAACACCCTCTATATTTTTTTAACGATATGATGTAGAAACTAAAAATAAACATTTTTTTATATGTACACCCCTATGGCTATTTGTAACCATTTTCGATTTATCGCCCAATAATTACAAAAATCAAGAATAATCCTAAAAAAATAGATTGTTTTTCAAATTGCTCGACAGATAAAATTGTAATAAGTGCTCCAGATGTTTTGTTTATATAAACAGCATAAGTTTTTTTAGTAAGTTCACTTTATGTTTGTATCTTGATCATTTTCTGGATTTTTTATTATCCGACAAGAACTACACATTTATCGCAGTTACCTGTCGCCAGTTGTCATTTTTGTGTCAATTTTGAAACATTTGAAGTTTTTTGTCAAGTTATTTGGAAAACGATCTAATTTTCTAGGATTATTCTTGAATTTTGTAATTATTGGGCGATAAATCGAAATAGGTGACAAATAGCCATAGGGGTGTGCATACAAAAAATGTTTGTTTTTAGTTTCTACAACATATCGTTAAAAAATATACAGATTGTTCCATTTCAAAAAATGGAAAAAATTAAATTCAAAAAGTTCTAAATTGAAAACTTAAATTTAGCCACCCTGTATAATTTTTCAAAAGTTAAAATGGACCAAAGACATTCCACAGATGTTTCCTAATTAGTCTTTACATAATTTTTTCTTAGAACTCATAATTATGACTGTAGTGATTTTTTTAACATGCATCTGCAGATGCCATTATTTGAACAAAAAAAATCGCTACATCCAAGTGGTTTGGAAATAGTCAGTAATAATATTGGAGTGAAAAAAATCTAGGAAAAGGCTCCAAAAAATCTTCTTTTACATACAACATTCCATTTAAGAAAATGTCACTTGCCCCTGTATAATCGTTTTGGCTCACCCTGTATGTTCAAAAATAATTTCCGGTTATAGACTTCTTTCTCTAGTTCATTTGTGTTTTTAAATCAAATTTTTACCCATTATAGAACTCAAGCTATCGAAGTCGGACGCACTATTGCCCCATCCTGTATAACTTATCGAATTTGGTTGCTACTTTTAAAAGCAATTCGGTGCTAAACGTATTAAGACAAGTTAAATTTCAGCGTTGTGTAAAAACTTTACCGTCTTCTGATAAGTTCTTCTTAAGGTAATATTGAAATAAAGACCCCTAATTCGTATTAAGCCAACTTACAAAACAGATTTCTGCGCTCATTCACCCGGCGCCTCCGCCATTTCGCACATCTCTAAATAGGTAAAAACTAAATCAATTACCTACATGGAAGATTTTGCAACTTTTTTAAAAGTGAATTATTGTCATACTGAAATGGTCGATTAACGACAAAACTTCCAAATTGTTCTAACAATAATAATATTAATTATTGCAATTCTCGACTTCCGCCAGTTTTTAAATCGCGTTGCCAACGCGACATTCGCCTGCGTTGACATTTGACATTTTGCTTCGCGCGCGTGCGCCCCGTAAATTTGAAGATTGCGTTAGATTGCGTGTAGAGTGGAAAACTCAAATTTGATGAATTTCGGTCGTCACAATTAATTAAAAAATTGCCACAGTGGCCGAAGTCCCTGGTCGTGCTTAAATCACATTGAACCGTCGAGAGAATGGAGAACAACAAGTCGCAACCATTGTGGGACAACACGGACACCCCAAAAAACCTGAGACTTCCCAACGCATCTTCGAGTATCCTCCTGAACGCCAACAACAGAGCCGAACCCTTTCTCGGAATCAACTCCCGGTTGCACCCTTCACGTCCGGAGCTTGCCAACAACACGCGACAAGGCGGCACACCCACCCAACAGGAGACACCCGTGTTCAAGTCGAGACTGTCGGCGGACGCCCCCGAATTCTACCCTTCGTACATGACCCAACCAGCGCCGTCATCTCAATCTAGTGCTATCCAAAATAGATTGAAAAAACACAAAGTCAACGAAGTGTTTAAACTTCCAACAGGACCCGCGCTGGATGATGAATTTGTTGGCTCAGCAGACGATGTTCGCTTACAGCACCTCATAGACACCTTAACGAAAGATCCCGGCCAGTTCCGGGACCTCCACGAAATTTTCATGGATACAATTGCACCGTATTTCGATAATATCCTTGTGTTGTCGAGAGCAGCCCAACTTCTAGTGGAACAGGTACATCTTCAAGTGAAGTGTTTCTTTAAAGACAATCATTTGATTTTCAGGCAATAAGATTCCCCAGCTTTAGATATTCCGCCGCTAGATTATGCTGCTTTATCGAAAGTTATTGTCCAGAATTCAGGGCAGAGCTTCACTTAACTTGCAAAAGAGAATTGGAGAGAACCGCAAATAAATCTGGACTTCTTCTGTTTGTTGCCGAGCTCTACATGCAGTTGCACCACGAAAATATTTATGGGGGTTATTTAATTGATGCTTTCAAACATCTCCTTGCCATAGGTGGAAATGACAATGTTAAGTCAATTTGTCAGGCGTTGAAGGTTTTTTGTTTGTTACTGATCAAAACTTGTGTCAAGTTGTAATTTTGCAGCTGACAGGGTCTTCCTTGGAGAAATATAACAAACGAGCTTTGGATGAAGTGTTTGTAAAACTGCAAGAAATTAAACCTGCAGTCACCGGTACAGCGTTGAGCTTGATAACTTCTGTCGCCAGTTTAAGAAACTCCCAATGGGGCCAAACCAGCCCCAGTAATTCCAGGTGGTGATTAGCGTTCGAAAAAAAAATTGCAAGTGATAATAATTATATTTTTACAGTTACGGGTATGAACCTGAGAACAATAGTTATTGGGACGATTCGCAGAAAACGTCGTTTTATAGCTCTGACGGATCCCAATTTTCAAGAGAAGAAAGCCAATTTCTAGCAGAGAACATGAATTCCACAGAAGAATACTTGACGTGAGTATCTTTGTTGAGTCTTTTCTTATTTTCTTAATCAAATTACTCGCAGGGACGTTTCTGACCCGGATGAATTGTGTGATCCAGAACCAGAAATGGATGAAGAAATACAAGCTGCTTTTAGGGACTTTGTTAAATTAAGTAAGCGATAGTTCCAACAACTGTTATGTCCCTTCTGTAAACTTTTGTAATCTATTGTAAATGATTAAGAGTAAAATTTAGGTAACCTGTATATAAAAAAAAGATTAACAAGCGAATATGTAATTTTGAGTGAACTTCTGAATAGAGATCACAATTTTACTTTGTCTAGTTGTATGTTACTCTTTAGTAAAAACACGTATTTTTGTTTATACTGAATAAACACGACCTTGTCTAAAGAATTGCATTAATAAACGTTTTTAAATTGGCAATGCTTTTAAGATAAAAGATAAAACAGTAAAAATGCAGATTAATCCATCAAAAAAAGAAAGCCCCGTAGGTTCGAAGAAAGTTGCAGTGGCGGTTTGACAAAAAAAATATTTCTGGAGTACAGGTACACTCGCATTATTTGAAAATGAAACACTTGAATAGTTGGTTTGGCCGATTTGAGTGTTTCATTTTCAAATAATCAGGGTGTACAACGGAGTGACAAAATTTACAAAAATATAGTAATGGGGAGCAACAAATTCTCCAAAAATCTCTTGTAAAATTGCTATGGTCAGGTGCGTTGCAAATTTAATGTCAATGCAGTTACAATTTCGTTCGAGTTACAGTTGGTTTTAAAGAGAAATAAGGAAGAAAATGATTAACTTGGGAGACTGACTTTCTGAGTAGTAATATATTTTCAAATACGTTTACAAATGGTATATACTCGCATCTAAGCCACAAAACATCTCTGTACATAAACAGAAACAAACGCAAACCGTACAAAGGCAAATGCTTTAATTATTACCGAATGAATAGAATGCTGGTAACTCTAAACGATTACGTAAATAAATAATGCATTTGCTTCAACAAAACCTCTAAATCTATGAAATATTGAGTAAGGTTAACTATTGCATTTGTGTGTACATTTATCCTGAGGAATTTTTAATTCTAACGATAGAGATTACAGTACTTGCTTTTCTCAAGTGTTCCAAAAGTGTTTTTTGTCGAAAGAATTTTCCAGAATATTTCACCATCAGGGTGTGATTTTCCTAAGTTTTCATGGTTCTCGTTTATCAAGTGTTATACCTTAATCTCTATATTCTCTACGTCTTCAGCGCGCGGCCCTACTTATCAGATCTTGTAGAATGTCTTGATAAAAATGAATAGTAAAAAATGAGGCTGAGCTTTGTGGTTGTACGGCGGAAATTAGCGGAGTTTAGGTAGCGATGGATCACAGTTTGTATAATAAATAAGGTCGCGCGCTCACATTTGGCAAAAACTTGACAACAAATTTACTCTTGTATAAAACTCTGACATGAATTTGTACCTTGCAAACAGCACTATTGTTATTTAAAAAATATTTTACCATTTAATGGTTAACCATTTTTCTTTATGAGGATAGCTACATCTGTATGTACATATTGACAAAAGACAAGAACCGCTTCGATATAACTGTCTACTGAAAATTGTATATAACATTCATAATTACTGTATAATGGTATGTATAGGTAGTAAATAGTTTTGTGCAAAAATTTAACAAATCATCGGTTTGCATTACTAATCTAATCAATATAAAAAATCTAGCCAATAGATTAATTTCGTTAAAAGAACTTATTTCAAATCAGTCTTAATTTCGCACCAATTACATTTTCCCAATACTTAATTTTGCTTTCTTCTCAACAAGCAATATATTACATCAAACCCAACCGCACTCAAAAATAACAAAGTTACACCCCTTGTTCGTTACTTTTCAAACCGAGGCACGACAGTTTACGCCCAAATTAAATAACTGAGGGAAGGTGTCTGGATACAAGCCTCAAAATTAGATCTCGTCTTACATTATCATCCTAACTGAGGTACGACAGTTTACGTCCAACTTAATTTAACTGAGGAAAAAAGTGACGTGTAAACCTCAAAAATAGACCTCGTTTTACACCACTAAAACTACAACTGTACAACTTAAAATTACGTAATATTACATGATTAGAATAACTATAAGATTATACAACTTTAATCATTTAAAAATAGTCTTATGCAAACTATATTTCGTCAATATTTTTTAAGGTGCATCTTCAAAACACACGTAATTTCTTTCTTTTTTTCGCAAAACTAAATAATGTTAGGCTCACAACAATTAAATATGTATTAAACTTTCATAAATATCCTTAAAAATATAGTTAGCACAATTATTTTCTTGTACACATTAAAATTACGTTTTTGTCTCCTTCACATAATTCAAAGTATTTACAAATCAAAGAACCAACACTATGATAAAAATTTAGGTCTAGACGCCTGCAAAATCGAGAACAAAACCCGACCAAAAAAAAAAAAAACCAATCATTACTAAAAACTTAAGAGATTTAAAAAGTGCTCGCTACGCTAAAAATAAGTAAACATCGACTTTTAGGAACTACAAATTTTTTATACCATTTGCTACACGTACACTCGCACATCATCGAAACTCCGTGATCGATGAATGTTATAAATTACGACACTTTTGAATCCGAATGTCAATTGTTCAGTTTGAAATCTGATTATTGAAGTATTATTATCGTTGACTAGTTTGTGGAATTTTAATGTTTACGTTGTGAAATGCGAAATTACCGCTGTAAAGTATTTAACAGAAAACTGTAATGTAATAATGTACAATATACTCTATATCTACAATATGTATAAAAAACTCTACTTATGGCTTTAGTTCCGCGGCTTGCTCCCAAGGTGGCGCCTCAACAGTTAATTCATAATAAAAATATTGTCTTTTTACACTATTACGTTGCGTATTATTATAGATAAAAAATAATTGACTTGTTTGATGACTTTGGCAAATCGGCAGTTGTATGTGTTTATCAGTAGCGTGCGGAATCGGCACAACCTTCGGAACAACCGGAAACGTCGAGAGGTGAGCAGAGTACGGGAAGGATCACAATAACTTTACCATCAGACTGTACAACAAATAAAAGAGGAAGCAGCCGTTGACTATTACAAACTATGGAATGGGTGGGCAGTACGGGTATACTGTGGATTCGTAACTCAAACAGCCAAGAGACTCAACAATTCACATTCACACTAAAACCTCTCGCTACCGTCGCAGCTCCTACATGGTACTGCTCAATTATAATACTCAAAGAAAAAAATCACTGATCTACTTATAAAACGGCCATGACCGTCGAATATAGCTACAAAACTACAAAAACACATTGGCGCTCATCCATTCACTTCACACTAAACAAGTCTTGTTTTTCAACCTAAAAAAAAGTTAAATAACCACCAACACGGGAAAATCTACAACAACCGTTACCTGACACGTTGACATCGAATCTCACATTTTTAGTTCTTCGGCCGTCCGAAAGTTGGACAGTGTCTTTTTGATCCGTAAAGCTGTCAATCTAGCTGTCGCGTTGTGGTACCAACACTCCTTCATTAGCTTCAGCATGATATGCAACGCCTCACAACTCTGCCAACGGTTGGGGATGTTAGGCCTCTGCTTGTCCACGCACACCACCCTAAAAACAGGAGAAAAAAAATTAATGTTTCGGCGGTTAACAAAATATTTGAATCAATTCAAAAAATGTTTTTTTTTGCTTTTCCACAACTTACCGCCTCATTTCCTCTATTGTGGGATCAGACGGTACTGCGTCATAAAATGGTAACTGATATTCGTCGTAAATACCCCCAACATTACACCTCCTGGAGATTTCCCAAAATATGAGTCCTAGAGCGTAAACGTCCGCTCTCTTGAACGAATCAAAATGATTGGTATTCATAGTTTCGTCCAAAACCTGAATTTAAAAAATAATTATCAAAAATGTAACTAGCAAATTGCCAAAACTCACTTCTGGGGCCATGTATCGCTTAGTTCCTACTCTGTTATTAAGAGGGATGTCGACCGTGTCTGTAGTAACATCATGTCGAACGGCCAAACCTAAATCACCGATTGCGCAGGTACCGTTGGACTTGACAAGAATATTTTTCGACTTCAAATCTCTATGCGCTATAGCCGGTTTCCCTAAAATTCGACCAGAATAATCAAAGACAATTCCAAACTAATTAACAAACCTTGCGTCCCCATTATGTCCATGTGGAGATGCGCTAGTCCAGTCGCTATAGACAGCGCCATCCTAATCATATCGTTGGTGTCCATGGTGTTTCTCCCCAAGAAATCGAACAAGGAGCCGTACTCATGGTAATCGGTGATCAGCCACAATTGGGTCCACGTTCCGTTATCTTTACAACACCCCCAATTATATAGAATACAAAAAAATTGTGTGACAGTTACCTTTATTATCGGCCGCGATAAATCCTAAGATATTGTCGTGACGTAGCATCACAGTTTGATAAATTTCGGCCTCCCGAAACCATGATCTCTCCTCTCTCGAACTGAATATTTTAACGGCAACATTCTCGCCTCGCCAGCGACCCCTCCAAACTTCCCCAAAGCGACCTTGTCCGATGATCTCCACTAGCTGGATCTGTCGCGCTATACTGCGTTGCACCAACAACGGCAAGCCTGCCAACAAATCGATGTAGAAGACGTCGGAATCGGTTAGAAAACCCACCTGATCCACTGCCGCTTGTAGTCATTTCGATCATGTGCTTGAGACTGACCCCTTTGAGGATAGGGTGGTCCGGAGCTTCGATGCTGTCTTCACCATGTCTCAAATGATGATGGATCCCACCTCTCTTGTTGCGGGAGGTGTAATAAAAATACCCGATGACGGCGAGGATGCAAATCACCAACGTTGGTATAACTATTGCCGCCGCTATTTCTAGCGTTGTGAAGGTCATAGAAGTGGAACCTAAACAGAACAATCGTCAGTTTTCTTCTGATCAATCGGAAAAAGGGAAATATTAGATGTTATGGAAAAACACTTACCTGGCAAGTTAGCTAAAACTACAAGACAAACGGAAAGCAAAGCAAAGCCGAGAAAGCATGCACTAATTCAATGTGAGTAAGTTGTGCGATATAACAGTTTAGATCCAACTGAACCCACTCTAATTAGGGAAAAATAAACACTTCATTCAATGCCGAGAGCAAACAGACACAATGTTTGTAACAACCTGATAAATTTTATATTAGTCGATCCAGAGTCTACCAATGACTTGCAGTTACTTCCGAGTTCATTTAACAGGACAAAATTTTAACAACATAGTTAGGTTTTCTTCATGCGTTAAAAAAAAACTTCAACAAATCGTAACATTGACCAAACTGGCGTATTAGACGGGAAAAATTTAAGGAGTCTGTCGAACTCAACCACCAGGATAAGATTCCCTCTGCGCAAATTTCAAATCAGTTGTACAGGTTGATTCAGGAATCTTGAAAATTAAATTCTCTGCCTATTTTAACTTTTTTGTTGCTATTCAAATCTGTCTCTCTGGAAAAAACCTTACATAATTTTTTTTTTTTTTATTAAATTTCAGTTCTGTGGTACTGGCAAAAAACTTCTACGAGGTGCATCTAAAATGCATATTCAAAATTTGAAAGCAGATAGTGCAACTAAATTGATGACAAAAACCTTTATAAAATTTTTAAGTTAAGGATAAAAATATTATCAATTATTAAAAACTTTATTATCTTCAGGGAGCTACATTCACGAGGCTATAACTCCCTTATGAAACACTTAATTTAAAAAATATATAAAAACTTGTCATCGATTTACGTGTTCTAGCGACCCTCAAACTTAGAATCCACATTTTACATACACTTCAACAACCTCAACCACCCTGTATAACGACAGATTACGTCAAAGCGCTGTTAAAGCACCTTAACGAACATAGATCCTTTAACTTTTCCCTACGTAATACTTTGACGGACCACAAGATCGCAGACCAAGACTCGGACGGTCCCACTGAAATGAACATAGATATGAACCCAGTGATGTCCCATAATTCTAACCTGTGGCCTTGGTCGTGGGTAATAATAAAGGTAGGCTATTACAAAAATCTCTATCATCACAGCAGGCCGACTCGATTACTGCATATTCCGGATGGTTTGAAACACTTTCGTTACAATAATCGGTTGTTATACCGGTGGATTGTACTATAATGGGTATACTTTTTTTTGGAAGGCATCTATAAACAAAAGTAAAACAGCCAGTTTAAAATCGCACAACACATCGAGTTGGGTTTAATTCGCTGAAAATAAGAGAGTTATTTACAGAAATCCAACTACCTAAACAGTACATGCCATAAAGTGCTACTACGTAAGCAAGGGTTGCGCAACTGCCACCTGTTACTGAGAATCTGAAATAAAAGTGAAATATTCAGAGGGTGTCCGGCATTGTTTTACGATGAGGGTTTCATCGTAAAAACACACACCCTCTGAACAATCAATTTCCACAACCGACGTGAAATTGTGGATGGGCCGCGGCCAAACTTAATTAACGTGAAATGCTAAGGCTATAGAAAGTACAACAGAGGTAAACTGCAACCTTGTTAAGAAAGAAAGTGTGTAGGCAAGTATGTATGCTAATGTCGAAGAAGAAAATAAAAGGAAAAAAAAATATGTACAGATTAGAAGTAGGTACAGCATGTTGAGGGGTGGCACTGCACGTTTACCTTGGGGCTTTGGCATTAGTTGGGGTGAGAGGCGTTCATTGCAGAAATCTTCGTCTTTGCAGCACTCCATGACAAATGTTTGATTGATGGGGTTCTGCCGATGGCAGAACATGGGATTATTTGGAGGAACTTGTAGGACGCGATCCAGGCACCTAAATTTAGTAATTCATCAAGTTTGGCCAATTACAGAACCAATAAACAGAACATTGCCAATAAATCTTCGCGATCCGCAACATTTCCTTAACTTCAACTAAAATTTCGGTTATGCGAACGAATTGCGGACGACCCACCTCAAGACTTCAAAAACGTGACGGAACTCGGGGAAACTTTCATCTCCAAAATTCTTCAAACTCAATCATGAGGAGGACTTTGAAGACAAACTTTTTTTTGACTAAATTTGCTGTTGAAGCGTCCCCGAGTTGCGAAAACGCAATTTTACGATCGAGTCTTGACCTAAAGAAAAACAACACTTTAGGGGGTGTCCAATCCGCAATTCGGCAACGTTGGATAATTTTGACCCGACGTGGAGCTCTTCTTGATAGCCAGTCTCAAGGGACGGGATTGGGATGGGGACGCAAAAGGGACGCTAGCGTTATACTCTTGAAAACAAAAAGTTACCGAATTGCTTGTTAACTGCAACAACAACCAACGAAAAATTGCAATTAACATACAATCCGTTAAAAACAAAAAAGGATTGTTAGTCTCAAAAACTTGCATTTAACACAATGTTAAACCATTAGCTGTATTACACTGTCAAACAAGGGGAGCAGTTTCGGGGGTCACACGTTACCTGTACTTTCGTAAGGAACAGGTGCTTTATTTTGAGGCGTCAGCAAGATTGGGGGCTCGATGATGGCATTACAATAATCCACATGATTACAGCACAATTGAGCCTCTTTTGTCGTGGGGCCGTGCTCACACCACTTGGATGCTTCAGGTGGGAAAAACTTGCTTCGGTCTAAACAGCTGGCGCGTTTTCGATAGTCCGTTAGTGATTTAGCAACGCACAAAAAAAATATTGGTGAATAACGTCGAAAATATTACGTCTCTATCCCATTAACTAACACAACGTCAATTATTTGAAGAGATACCATCGCTCGCATGCCACCACGTCTGATATGCTGCTAAAACGAAATCCACCCTGCCGGGTAAAAGGTCGTAATTGAAATTTACTCCGCCGACGATTTTAATTGGTTCAGGTGCTAAAAAGAACGCCCGGACCTGGACGTTACTCGACTTTTTCCTTGGACTCCATTATAATTATCAAACGCGAGAAGGTTCGTAATTGCACGGATGTTTTCACGCAATGATGGCCGAGAAACGGCGGCCAGTTAAGGTAACTCAAGGGTTCATGCATGGTGGAAGGATCTGTTATCTAAATATCTATTATGTATTATTTATCACTGTACGAGCGAATAAATATTTAAATCAGCGTCTCGATATTGATCATTATCATTCGTGTTGGAAAAGTGAAAATTCAAGGCCGTAAACAAATAAATCACCACATCTCGTCGGACAGCCAACACAGCACAGCGGTAAAAGTGGTAAATAATTGATTAAACCACAACCGAACGTCGATATTTCTGACACTTGGCCATCACTCAAATAACTTTAATGAGCAAACGGGCTAAACCTAAAAGTGTAGTCAATACAGTCCACTCCATTCTGCAGTTCTCAATTTTACCCTATCACGTCCTTAAGGGATGTCTTATAACTGAAAGATGCTGTTAAATCAAAGGTACCTACAATTAAATATTTAAAATGGTAGCCGATTGTACGTTTCTAGAACCTCCCTGGAGGCTTTCTGACGGCGACTTACAATACTCTAGGATCTGGCGGCAATGGGCGATTATCTCTTCAAATCTATTAAATTTCGGATGTAAAAAATAATTACAAAGAACTGAACCAACGAGGTTTTAGGAGTTAGGATTTGGTTAATACTGACTGGCTACCAGCAACATGAATCCCATTTTAATTAGATTTAAATCACAAGAATCTCATCAATCGCGTTTGCTACTTTTAAAATAATTTCCGTGTCGTGCAGAAATTTAATTTGTTTTAGATGACCGCACGTGGAATTCATCAATCTACATTTTTTTATATCCCGTTATACTCTGGAAATTAACTCTGCAGGGTGTGTCTTAAGCGCATGGCATAAACTTTACCCATCAGGCAAGACCTAAATGTGTTACCGTGTTGATGCCGACGACAATTCTAGTAAATTCAAAATTAAGTTTAGAAACTTTTGCTTTAGACATAGCGCTCTTATACAGGGTCTTTCTGAGAGAACCTCCGGCGCCTAAAAACGTATTTCCAATAGAGTTATAACTATAAAATTTCACAGAAATAAACAAGATGGCAGTATCCGTTTTTTTCAATTTATTACACGGATTTTTAAATTTTTGTGCTCGAGGCGTTTCTCCTAACGACTTTATTTCTAGTTTACTGAGTGCCTTTGTGGCTACCCACCATTAATGTTTATTTTGCTTTCATTGGAGCTTTATCCTTCATTAGTCATACATAATCGAAGTGTCATTATCAGGATTTTGACAGCTTGGATAAAAGCGTCTTTTCATAAGTCCCTCAAAATTTCCAGGATCTCTTTAGAACTACAACTAAAAATTTCAAGTTTTTATCATCACAAAACGTAATAATACATACGATGTCTGTATTTTGAACCAATAAACTCAATGGAACAGGTGACAGTCCATATCGAAAAAAATTGACAAAACCTTGGACGATTTGAGAGGTTTTAAAACGGTTCTACTCAACATGCAGACGGAGCTTGCAATCTTGAAATGAAAACGGCGGGAACACGAATCTTCTTTGAAGTTTGGAGAGAATTATCACCGTTATGAAGCAGTACAAGCTGGTTAAATTTATAACCCTACATCAAGGCTCTCGCAGGGACATGTAAATAAATGAATAAATTGTGAGGCGACGTAAAACATTACCGAAAAATCCATATTTGCAAGCGTATATGAGGTATATGCAGCAGTAGCCGTGATAAACAAAAGGTTCAGCTCCTAATTTGCAAAATATTTTCTCGCTAATCGTAATCTTTCATAAAAAATTACTCTAATAATAATAAAATAACAACTTGAAAGAAGTGGGATTGTGTAATAGTGAAACTGTTGGTAGATAGGAAACACGCTACGATTTGTGACGTCACAATTCGTGATAACAATTTTTTTTTAACAACACTACGTAAGTCGAGACACTCTGGGTTAGTTGCGTCAATGGCCACATTTATATTTTTTAACTGTAAAACCTTATCAACATATTATTTGTTATGAGATAGAACGTCATAGTTGTTCTCCTGAATTCAACCATATCTCTCTAGATTGTTTACGATAATCACAAAAACAATCGTAATTAAGGATTTAAACGTCAAACAGGCTAAAAGCCGAAGTTACGGCTGAACTGTACAAAGGAAAGATCTTTACGTCCCAACAGGTAAACAGACCGTTTTGTAACATTAAAACCAAATACAAATAACCAATTCTGATTACCGCCCGATATTTTGAAGTTTTTGAAGTAAAACTTCAATGTAAAAACACGTGTAACGAAAAGTGGAACCCATAAGAGCCCCCCCGATCACGTGATTTCCCAGCCTACCGCAAATCACGCCCATTTTTTTATTATTGAAGACAAATAGCTGTTCTTTTGTCAGTTGCTTTTTTGATGTATTTCGGATAGTAGATTGTCTTTCCAATTAAAAAAAAAGATATTTTTTTGAGGAAATTAGATAATTGTTTCCGCCAAAAATATTCATCCACGATTAATCTCTTATTATTATCAAACTGTTTACGTAAAGCAACTGATTTATGAAATACAGGAGTAATTTTCGTAATTAACAAAGCTACGAGAAAAATGTCACATGATCCGGATTACTCATAACCCAGCCTGAAAATCAAATGCGGCACAGGACATCATCTGAAAGGGTATCCCCACTTTCCCAGGTGATTAGCGTCAGGAGACACAGATCACTTTTCAATCTCGCCATCGTTTTTGAAGGCATATCCCTCCCCCACTTTTCCACGTAATTAGCGTCTGGTAACACCGGTCACTTGTTAATCCGTCATCATTATTTGTACTACCTTCCACACGAATAAATAAAACTTCAATCGTGTGACAAGTACTGAGACAAAAAGCTTAAACAGTTATATCCACCAGACATGAGTATGATGAAGCAGGATGGAAAACTGACCACTGTTGCTAGACGCTAGTTTCTTCGCGTGAGTGGGAAACGTCACACCGAATGTATGCGCTGACTCTACGGGAACACTGGAAAAATTCAACTAAAAATTAAATAGCGATTCAATAAAATGCACTACTAAATCCTACACAATTAATATTTTATGTTATTTCGTTCGTTATCGCTCGTTGTCTAAAAAACTTGCGGTATTTATATATTATTATTTTCTCTATCTTAAACCAATAATGTTACTGTTAGACTGGAGTTGATGGAAAAGTGTTTAAAAGTTACACTTCCATCGTGAAACTTAATATATTTTTTTTTAGAAAATAAGTCACTTATTGATTGGTCAATTGCCATGGTCATAAGCTCGTAACATAATTTCAAATTGCCTTTAAAATTTACGAGAACTGCAGCTATTAGTTTTCCATTAAAAGGTTCTGAGCTTGGTTTCCTTTTTAAGTGCACATTCCTAAAATTTTAATGTATTTACGTGCCACCTTTGCCTGGTACTAAAAAATTAAGTTTTAATTAATTTTTGTAAAAGCGTTAAGTTGAATTTTTCTTTAGAAATCGTGAAAAAATATTTCTAAAACAACTTTCCTCATGTAACTTCAAGAATCAATGAGTGAAAGGAAACTAGTTCTGAATAAGTGATATAGATACTTACATCCATGTAATATGGAGAGCAGCCGTTTTAATTCGTGCCTAATCACATGTTAATAGTAATTAGCATCGATTAATTAATATAATTGCGGGAAAGGTATTTGATGTTTACTTTGATCTCTCACTCTAACAGTAGATTTATGATTACAGAGAAAGTTTTAAACTAGTTACTAACCAAGAGTAAATCGCTGCCAATGGAAATAAAATCATAACGCAAGTTGATAAAGAATTACAAATTAAAAACCAAACTTCGTCAATTTTCGTGCAGCTTCCGCACCAATTGTAGGGGCGACTCGGGGCGGTTAGAGTTTCGTACAAAGGCGCTGAAAGGCCATCGGTAAAACAAAACAAGTTAATAACTTGCAATGCCAGTTGGTACAATTATTAATGAAACACCCTATATACAATGCGGGAGTAACCTGCATTCAAAGGAGTTATTTGGACTGTAAGTTACCAACTAATGCCACTGCAAGATGGTTTTTCGTTTTAGCTATGGTCTTTTAGCGCCTTCGTAGTTTCGCATTACTTTCACTGACACGTCCATCATGGCATCCTACGACCTTTACGTACTCAAAATTGGCGTAATTTCGTCAATTAAATAATTTCAAATTACACCAGTTAACAGGTTCCACTTCTGGGACATTAATAACAATCAAAATTGACAGGTCACATGTGTTTATGGTTTCTCAAGTGCGCTATCAGACATCACCCTAGGTTTTCGATCAAATAGAGGATTTCTTCCGTTGTTTCGGGCCCATGTCCAATAAGAAGAAACCCAAATTCATATTTCCGGAAAAACTTCGTCAATAAACACTGGCATGGTCAGGGACAATCGTGAATCATCACCTGACAGTGTTCTAAAATAATCAGTTCAATATTCTGGACCTGCACCAATTGACAAGGAAAAATCCAATTTTCTTTGTTCCAACAACATTATTAGTTGTTTTACTATTTTTATCCTTTAGTATCTTATCAAGGCATACTTGATTTATTCGACAACATTTGGTAAACTAACCTTGTTACTAAGCCTGCTTTTATTTATTTTTGATAGTAGGACAAGGGGATAATCAACTGTGGGGATAATTAAAATTTAATGAACCCTTCCCCAGGGTTGTTTGTACGGTAGCCAAGGCCGAAATTTCGTTGCAACATTTTTGATTGGCAAGTTATTCTTGTGATTAAAATCTAATTACGGCAAGTAGGAAGTTGTGTCTATTACTTAAAACAAAAACCAGAGATAAGTGATGTTTGCCAGTTCTGGTGGCAATCTTAAGTTTTGAACCTTGCAGTCTTATCGGGGCAGTCAAGGGCAAAAGGGCTCTCTGCATTTTTGACACTGGAGTCACTCGTGATTAGACATACCTATAACTATGAGCGACGCCTCCTCCTCCTGATTTAGCCAGGAAAGTCGCCGTGAAACAGTACCCATCTGTCTGGCAAGTGTAGTTGGTGTCTCTACACACATCACATTTACATTTGAGTGATTGAACACCTGGAATAGACAATAAATCAGATGAGATGGGATCCGACGAAAGGGAATAGGAGCTACGGCGATAGGCTTTATTGAAATTAATTACCGAATAACCTTGAACTTGTTTACGAAATTTGTGAGACAATATGTGAAAGACCTGTGGGGCCGCTACGGCCGGCTATTACGCGGCGATTACCCTAGCGGAAGCCCGGGGGTTGCGTCGGGGGCCGGTTAAAGGGCCGCAACTGGCGGACGAACGTCAAAGCCCGATCACTTACCACTGATAAATTGGCCCAGCCAAAACACACAACATAACGCAAATAAACCAGCTCCAGGCATGTTCGGTCGCATTTTATAATCCATCGGAAACGAAAAGTCCGTTCGAACAACTATTCACGTGCATTTGCATAATTATTTACATGTTCGCGAAAAAAAAATTCGGCGAAAAAACATTGTAGTTGTCTGCCATTAGGACACTTTAATTATTTGATAATTGTTTACACTTCCACTTTGTGTTTGGGGTTGACATTGTTCATGGTTATTACACTGGACCGATGGGGCGACGCCGAAGCGTGACATCAACAAAACAACACTTTTTTAATGCGATAGAAATCATTCGATCATTTAGCCTCACTCAAAAATACCAGCCATGTCAGTCTCGCTCTTGGCGACTTTGCGCGAGTTTTCCGCCAGGGCGCGCCCCAATCGAAGACGTCAGACGACGCGGGCAGTTTAAAATAAACGTGCTCCCCGAACTTGGAGCTGCCGAAATAGCTCCAGGGGAGGTCCCAACGGAGGCGTCACAGGGGTCATAACCCTCCCCACAAAGTATCTCCAAAAAAATACTGAATGTTTATTTTAAGAGAAAAAAAGGCATTTTCTACTAAACTATACACTTTTAATGGAAGCTATTGCATAAAATACAGTTTTCTCAAAAAATAAGCTTTTCAACATTTTTATTCATTTGTCATTTAATCAGGAATGATATCAACTTTATTATTTCAAATAGCAACACATTATTTTTTTACCAATTTCCGGTAAATAATTTAATTCTGAATCCAACAATGTATACCAAAGAGGTTGCTGTATAAAAAAAATTCTGAGAAAAATGACTGAATGCGAAATCACATTCCGCACCACAGACTTACTTGATAACGTGAAAAGTTTTCATGACGAGACACAGGTAAGAAATAAGATAAAGGGATTATGAAATTATTGTTGAATGCAAATGACTGACCAGGGAACCCCTTGCTCAGTGGGCTAACGCCGCAATAATTCCACATTTTATATTTTTAACACCCCCCCCCCAAATTTTTAGTTGTGAGCGCCCCTGAATAGCTCCACCCCCATTTTTTAAATATAAAATTAATTTTTAAACTTTTTTTTAAAAGCTGATTTCCTTAAATATAAAAAATTAATAATCATAATATTAAAAAAATTGAGCGAAAAGTATTGGGGTATATTCAAATTCGGAAAAGACCTAATAAAGTAGGATTTTTTAGTATTCTTCGATCTTTAATCGTTTTTTCAACACAAGGGACTGTGTTTCCGTTGCCGATCTCTGCGGTAGGTCTGGACATGCACAGTAGGTGCGCGAATAGCCTACTTTTTTCAAGTGATCTCCTAAGCAAGTGTAGCGTGAAAACGGTTGGAAATTTGCAACCCCCTAATGTCTCCTACAAGTGCTGTCACGTTACACTTGGAAAAGTAGACTATTCACGCACTTGACGCGCATTTTCAACTTCTCCAACCTACTGTGGGTTTGGCTCCCATCAAAATTGCTCTTGCATCCTTTTGCCTACGTGTCTCGGTATCCTGTCGTTCACTCCAACTTTGCGTGTCCAATCACTCCTGACCCCTTTTCACTTGTTATAAATAAGTAGATAAAATCTAACTATAATGATAAGTAAAAAATGTAAAAAGTTAGCCGTGACTAGACTACAAACTTATAAAAAGGGGATTAAAAACTGGGAGAAAGAAGAAAACATTAAAGTAATTATACATCTTATAATAATAAATTGCACTTATGTATGTTTAATTATAATTTAGGTCCATTTTCACCCTCCAGATGATCTTTAAACAGTTAGTTGGCATTTAATTTGAAGGGTGCAACCACTATATTATACTAATAATAATCTCATTCTTGTGTATGTGCTAAGTACATATTAAAGGAAATGTAAAAGTAGGAATATACTAATGTCATAAAAATATAAAATAAAGTTAAATAAAATATGCCTTAAATAACAGACTGGATTTGTTCCCAAATACCAAATAAAACTATTGATCATCAAAGCAAAGCACAACTATTAAATAAATGGTGGGTCAAGGAACAAGATCAAATAATTTTCCTTTTAGAACTACATACAGGCTGTCCCAAAAGTTTTGCACCATAAGGTGCATAATCTAGAATTGTAGTAAAATGCTGGAAAATTGTTTAAAAAACTGTCATTTAGTCATTTTAGTTTTCATATTATGGCCATTTTAGAAAGACAATTAAAGTTTAAATTTAGGGGTACACACGGTTATTTCAAAACAAAATAAATATTTTCGGGTATAGTTCATTCCCTTGAAGGGTTTGAAGTTGAAAAAGTTGGAGAATTTATGCGTCCAAAGTTTAAAATCATTAAATAATACCTTTAATATAACAATGAGGAAAACATCGAAGCATGGCCAATACACCTAATAAAGATAACACACGGTTTTTAGAAAAACAATATTACATACACGATTTTTCTGAGTATAGGTGAAAGTTAACAATGTTGCCTTTTTCCTAACTTTAAATTCCTTACAGTTCTCTGCACCAATCCTAGATCACGCACCTTACCTTTAAGGTAGGGCGGTACTTATGGACCAGCCTGTATATGTAAAAAATTAGAGCTACAAAATTTCGAATTATCACAAGAATTTTTTTTTATTATAATGATCTATATCAAAAAAAGTTACCGGGATTTTAATACTTTGCGCAAATTTCGCCAACTACTTCACAGCCGTTAATTACCAAAACCAAATGAAATTTCTTCTGATAACGATTTTGCTCCACAACCCTTCAATTAAACATTACTTTGCTGAAACCAGGTAATTTTAACATAAAATTGCAATACTGCCCACCAATTAACAGTGAAAAAATTAAAATATTTACTAAATAAATAATTGGCTAAATATCCAGGAAAGTCATTAAAATTTACCATCTGGAAATCAACTTGTATTACTTTCAGTTGCACTTAAAAATATATTTTCTTATATATAGGTATATATGAATAATACTTCATAATACATACTCAGACTTGTGCTGCAAAACGCAATCCATAACTATTAATTAATTAATTACTTGAAGATGATCCACAAGTTGCTAAGAAATAACTCCTTTATGCTATTCGCTTTTTGTTGTAATAATAATTAATAAGGATTAACTTGGGCTTATGTGTGCGCAACTTTAGTGCCTTGGGTAAAATTCAATACCAGAACCTTATTGCCCAGCAAAAATTGTAGGGAAGACTTAACACCTATTAGGAGCGCCGGTTCCACACCACCTAAACAGCGGTCTTGGGAGACTCTTTCCAATTGTTTGAACGTGGAATCCCATTGCGATCAGTGCTTGATGGTCCAGAATTTTTCTACCATCAAACATATACGCCGGTTTCATCATTCCATCGTAAATTTTGTTGTAATCCAAGGTCTACCAAAAAAAAAAATTATTGTTGGAAGAAACTAATTTTTAATTTTTCTATTACCACAAATTCGTCCCATTCAGTGCAGAGAACAATGGCGTGAGTTCCTTGCGTCGCCGAGTAAGCGTCCGGATAAACAGTAACGGCCTTTCTAACCGCTTCTGGGCATTCACAAACGGAAGGATGCGTGAGATCGTGGAAAATTTGTGACTCCTCGACTTTCGGGTCGTAAATTCTCAGCGAAGCTCCTTCGTCAAGTAGCGTTTTCGCGACGTGAATGGCAGGAGTTTCCCTGGTATCGCCGGTGTTTTTCTTGAAAGCGAAACCCAAAATGCATATGGTTTTGCCGCTGACAGTGTTGAAAAGAGATTGAACCACGTTGGCGGTAAACCTGGACTTTTGGTATTCGTTCATGTCAATCACTTGTTGCCAATAGGCGGCAACTTCGGGCAAGTTGAGGCACTCGCAGATGTAAACCAGATTTAGCAGATCTTTTTGGAAACAGCTCCCACCGAAACCAATAATAAAAAATATGATTAACGAAGTAACAGCAAATTGGGAAATGAGAAATAAGAATCAACAATTTTAGAGACAGGTAAAAAATTGGTATATACCTATGGATGCTTGGAGGAATTTTGATCCAATTCTGGAGTCTAGGCCAATGGCTCTAGCTACTTCCGAGACGTCAGCGCCAGTCGCTTCGCAAACAGCCGACAAGGAATTGATGCTGGATATTCTTTGGGCAAGCATGGCGTTTGCGGCCTGGCAAAATAATAGACGCAAAAATTAATTTAAAAAACTTAACGTTAACAGTACTAACCAATATCAACAAAAAAAGCAAAAGTTATTATTACTTATTATTTAATCACGATTGCGCAAAAGCAAATATTTTAAAAATTTAGTTCTGGACGATTTACGATTCCATGATAACGTCAAAGCACTAAGGCAACTGTATTTATTGCTATCAATTAATAATTAAGGGATTAACATGTCTGACGCAGATTATAGAACTTTCCTACCAGCTTGGACAACTCCGACGACCACGTGTTGGTTGTTAAAATTTTTTTGCGCGGAATCCAATGTTCGTAAATGCTGCAAAGTTCTTCAACTGCTGCCAGACCTTCGGGGGTTTGCTCGCCGCCGATAAGAACGCGGTCAGCGTTGAGGAGATCGTTTATGGCAGTCCCTGAAGCAAAACCGTTAGAACTTGGAAGTAATTTTCGAATTATGAACCTTCAGCAAGAAATTCGGGATTTGACAAAATCTGGTAGGAGACGCCTGGTCTTTGGTTGCAACGTAGAATTTTCATTATGCTATCAGCAGCTCGAACAGGAACAGTACTTTTTTCTACAACAATTTTGTCGCTTTTTGCGATGTCTGCTATCATTCTTGCGGCGCCTTCCACGTATTTCAAATCAGCTGCTCTCCCCTGGAATTATTTACAAATGCTAGGAAAACAGATACCAAGATAATATTAAAAAAAATAAATGTTATTAGTGAACCTCAAATATTCACGGAAATCATTATCTTTAATTACACGTTGAGCTAGAGTACACCAGTAAACAATTAAATTAAGTGAAGAATTTAAGATAAGATTAACTGCATTAGCGGGATGGAAAAAAGAGGAAACAATCACTTAAAACGTGTCAGTGATTCACGTTTTGCCTAAAATTTTGGTAAAGAAAAAAAACGCTGTATTGATTGACTGCAATGGCTTGAATGAAACAATTGTAGCTACAAGTTATCTTGTTCAACCTCGACATATTCATTGAACAAATGATGTGGTTGCTCATCAATTTCGTCATAAAGCGAGACAGGAATTAATTAGCGATGAAGGTGGTCAAGGCAGCACTTACCTTCCCATTGCCAAACGTTTTTGTTGGTGTATTCACAGAAATGAAGATTAAGTCAGCTTCTAAAATCGCCGTATTTACGTCATTGGAGAAAAAGAGATTTCTGCCTCGGCATTCGTTAACGACGTCATCCAGTCCAGGCTATAAAATTTTTATTGTACTATTGCAAAAATTTAGGAAAGTGCTTACTTCATAAATGGGTAGTTTATCCGAGTTCCATTGGGCTATTCGCTCCTTGCTCAAGTCCACAACCGTAACTTGAATCTCGGGACACTTTAGGGCTATCACACTGCATGTTGGACCTCCTACATAACCAGCTCCCAGACAACAAATTTTTTTGATTACCATTTTTTTAACTGTAAGAAAACCCAAAATGTAATGTAATGTAAACTGGGTAGTTTTCGATGAATTGTGAAAGAATGTTGGCCAGTTAAGGTCAGGAATAATTATGTAACTCGCCACTAAAAAATAATGCATAAAATTTACCTTTATGACTTAGACACGTCTGCAAAAATGTACGTGGTCTTTGATAACAATCAAGCTAGTAACGTAGTTCTACCTGAAAATTGACTACTGGCCGACGAAAGGTTGACACAAACTACGCGAAATTCCCAGCTTGCGGCACTTTTATATTTAATATAAACAAATAATGTTAAAAGGTAGGGGAAATTATGCTTTATCTGCGGCACTTTGACAACTCCTCAATAACCTTAAAAATTGGAACTGTCAGAACTGTCAAACTCTCTACCAATAAGAGCAAACTACAGCAGGCTGAGCTCTTCTTATTGGCCAAAGTTTAGGCGCCAATTTTGAATTCATAAAAAAATAACTGCAAGTGTTGAAACTTAAAAAATATTAAAAAGTATGCGGTAAGAAGATCAGCCGATAACATTTTATTTTGAATTAAACACGTTTATCAAAATTAGTCACAACGACGTTGTTACTATTATCGTTGATTGAGACATTATAGCGAAATTTAGTTCGATGTAACCACTCGAGATGGCTCTAAGTGTTCACAGTAAGTATTTTCACTTTTCAGACAGAAGAAAAATCAGCAATAATTCAATGAAGAAGTCTGTCCTGTAGAGGACTCTTAAGGGATTTATTTTCAAGATTTTAGACAGATTGTTCAAAGCCGCACAAATAAGAATTAAGTTATAGTCATGCAATCTCAACAATCAAAATTGTGTTGGGGTAGAAAGGGGTGAGCTAAAATGCCCGAACTTATCACTTATCTTTGATAAACGATAGTTGTGGACTGTATAAATAAGGAAGTGCTGTAACAATAGTACTAGATTATTTCTCAAAAAAGAAAAATGTTGCACCCCAAATGCGATTGTGTATAATTTTGGGTAGGTAGTAGGTACTCAAACTAAACTTGCTGCAACGACGGTTAAAAGGCATTTTTTTTGTAATGACAAAAAGTGCTTTAAAAAAGAGATGGAGTAGAAAGAATACAAAGAAACGTTTGGGGTAGAAAACGGAAGTTCAAGCTGATAGACCACCAACAATACCTTACCATTTCGGTCCATTGCGATATAAGACAGAAGCAACATGTCTCACTGAAATAATTACTTGCTGTCTGAAAACAGCTAATCTCAATCTTTTTAAGAAAAAATTATCATTTTTGTACATTTATTCGTTAATTCTTTATAAAAATTTATATTGTGGTTCCTCTACCATTTGTCGTCTTTCTATAGTGTCACCTTTGCTAGCTAAACTTAGTCGTTGAGCAGAATACCTCAGGGTAGGCGATAAGTTTGGAAGTAGTAAGGAGGAGAAGATAAAGAAAGAAAAAGATTGTACTTGCGATTTAATATTTACAAAACAAAAGCACAAAACACATAAGCAGAAAAAACACATAAAGAAGAAAGAGGAGGTGGACTAGGGCTAGACCACCACGAGTACCTTGAGGATGAGAGAAAAAGAGAAGAGAGCGAACACCCCGGGGTTGGACCTTTTATAATTTATACCCCTACACCCCTGGTCGTGGCGAAAGCGCCTCGCGGTAGGAACCTTCGCACCCAAAAGTCCCTAGAACGAAGCAAAAGGCCCAAGCCTACGTCGGGGTGGGTCAACTTTTTAAATTTAAGAATTGAAACACTACTGAAGCTTTTCAAATTTTGATAGGGGGATACGAAACCTCACCTAATTATTCTATTTCTATTTTTTCTGTTAAAAAAGTAATTCTTGATATTCAGGAGAAGTAAAATGGGGACACGTAACGACAATTCTCTTTATATATATATATTATTAAATGTATTTACACTTACAACAAGTACGTAATTAACTTTCAGTTTAACATATATCCTGCTAATCATTTAGCAAATTTAGCCATTTTTCATATACAATAACGAAATAAATAAGTAAGACTAATTAACAATATAATAATACTAAATATAGTACATTTAGAAAATCACGGAGTATATTGGGAAAATACCAATAAGTCTATTGATGAACAGTATATAAAGCTCTGATCAGAAGTCTTTACACTTCCCCTTGCATGCAGTGCATCGTAGATTCTTGTGAGAGATCGTCTAAAGAGGATTCTGGAAACAAAACTATATCAATTAGGCAGTTGTAGGGAATCGAACATTCTTAATAACTCACCAGGTTGCCCAAAGATCGACGCCTTTCCATTATTTTGTTGCTGGAAGGAATAAGTGAGATGCAGGTTTATGTGCCTTCCGAAACCGTTATCATCTCTAGCATTGTGCACTGTAACCAAAAAGTGAAATAAGCCGTCTCGACTAACTCTGGTGGATTAGACAATCATTTTGGCCAGAAGCAATAAGAAATTATAACTCACTTTGCGTTTTAATCTTCCCTGTGTGCATGTGTTTCTTCTGGCGCGCTCGAGAATTCTGAAACCACACCTGCGTCACCCTCTTGCTCAACCCTGTGATTTGGGCGATCCGTTCCAGATCCTGTCCGTCCGGATTCGAATCCAACTGGAAATTCGCCTGGAGTACTTGGAGTTGTTCTTCAGTGAACGTCGTCCGTACACGTTTCGCCTTGTTCTTGTGGTAGCCTTCGGCGTCACAGCCATCTGGAAAACGCCAGTTCTTACACTGTGTGAAGCAGGAGGTCTGTATTCATTACCGTCTGACGAAGTCGTGCCGCCGTCCAGGGTCTCCAGGTAATGCGCCTTGCAAAGGACGCGATCCTCGTGAAGGGCGAATTCCTCCCCCGTGGAGAGCTGGCGATGGCAGGCCGCACAAGCGAAGCAGGCGAGGTGGTAGACGTGGTCCCGGGCCTTCCGCACCCAGTCGCTGGAGGAGATGCCTCGGGAGCACACCGAGCACTTCGCCCCGAAGCTCCTGCAACACCAGAACCGCAAACATAAATCTTCGAGTACCAGAAAAATTCAACAAGCTATTTCATTTGTTTTAATTATTTTTAAAAGCTACAGTTTGTTTTTTGATTGTGTTGCAGGAAAAATGTCTGGCAGCTCCGCAAAGCTCGTGCGGTTAAGAAAATTATTGTAACTTTATTGATGGTATTTAATCTTGTTATAATAATAATGCCGTGTTCAGTGAATAAGTTGGTTGATAGTAGAACAACCCATTCAAAGTTGCGACCCGGTTATATAATTACAATCATTATCAGCCGTTCTTAATTATTGCGTCTTGCTTGGAGCACGTGCTCGTTATTTTGCCATTCAACAATGGCAAAAGCTCCAGTGCCGGTCGAATGTATCGAAATCAGCTTTCAAGTTGATGTAATTAAAATAATCGCACGGACTTGAATAAAACTCGCGTATGTTTATAAGATGGACAGATAAGGGGGAAACATTCGAACAACTTGAAGAATCTACCACACACACGAACAATAAACCGTGAGCATATTGTATCCGAGTGACTCGCACTTCTTGCATTTTCATTTGTCATCCGCCACAGACGGCAGTGACATCTGACCAGCTCATCTCGCGCATTATACCATCCAAACTTTCAGCTCAGGTTCCCATCATTCCCATGATAATACGGCATTATGATCGCCATACCCTTCAGGTTTTTATCAATAAATCATCGGTCCACAAAAACCAATTAAACGTAAGCACTCGTGGCTCAGATGATATGGCTGATGGACACCGCCACGATTTTGACTCCAGAGGAGACGCAATGAATTAATTAAAGGGGCTTAACTTTTCAAGAGTCTATACATGATCTAGCAGGCAACCTTGCCGATAATCCAATTAGAGAATAATACCTATAGACTCATGAACAAAAATTGGAAAAGAGCGCGACCTCAAAACTGGGTTGATCGGCAGAGGGTGTTAAGGATTACGGATTAAAGGATACATTTTTTTCCGAAGCCTTCCTCAGTGCAGAATTAATATCCAACCACCCACAACGCAACATTTACTATCATAAGCTTATACAGGGTGATTCACGTAGCTTGTCCATTAGAAGTTTTTCAACTTCCAGTTGGATTAGAAATTTGAAATTTGGATGGCAGTCATTATCAGTCATGCTCATTCTATCTAAAATATTTTGAGCTCTCTAGCTATACAGCGTGTGCGAAAAGTCGGTATCAACTTTCTTATTTTAAATGTAAACGTACCATTTTTTCTACATGGTCTAATTGGTCTTCTAACTCTGAGTTCTTATAGCAGTTGTTATGTAAACTTATTTGACAATTTTTGACATTATGTTAATTTATGTGAAAAAAAAGGTCGATGTGGTAGCTTACGAAGAAATTCGTATCTGGCAGACGGTTTTGAGTTTATGAAAACCAATTTGTAAAGTACTTAGTTCGAAGTCCAGACTAACTTCTGATATTTTAATGGTGGTTCCATTTTGTACCTTATGAGCGCAAACAATTTTCAAATATCGCAACCAAAAATGGTCAAGAAGTCATTTTTTTCAAATGGGACCTACAGATTTTTTTTACACCATTTGATAAAAAATTGTATTTTGGAATGAGTCACTTAAGCATTCCCTATACTTAACTTCATCCCCTATCAAATTAAAAATTAAAATCCAGAAATTCCATCAATCTTGCCGAGAGATTTTTTTAGTTTTTCAAGTATGCCATGGAAACCAAAGACAATTGCAACATTTTAATTATGAAATGAATATCTTACTAATTTTATAAAAAAACAACAACAAAAACTACCAAAAACCATCTTAACTAAATTCTAATGTAGGTGTTTAATGTGAGCACCATTTTGATTACTACATACATTCTATTAAACCATTTTCAACAGATTGTGTACCTCTTCTAATTTCTCTCTTATTGTCTCCAGACCTTACCTCATTAGACTTTTATGTTTGGAGTCGAATAAAAGATTTATTTTATACTTCACCACTTTGCAACATAAAGGAACTAAGCGGGAGAATAATAAGAGCATTTGACAGTCTTGACACCAACAAAATAAGAAGAGCTACACAATAATATAAAATGCTAGAATGTAGTAATCAAAATGATGCTCACATTGAACATTTACATTAGAATTTTGTTAAGATGGTTCTTGATAGTTTTTGTTGTTGTTGTTTTATAAAATTAGTAAGATATTCATTTCATAATTAAATTGTTGCAATTGTCTTTTGTTTTCATAGCATAGTTAAAAAACAAAAAAATCTTGTGCAAAATTGATAAAATTTCGGGATTTTAATTTTTAATTTGATAGGGGATGAAGTTAGGTATAGAGAATGCTTAAGTAACTCATTCCAAAATACAATTTTCTATCGAGTGGTGTACAAAAAATCTGTAGGTGCCATTTGAAAAAAAATGACTTTTTGACCATTTTTAATTGCGATATTTGAAAACTGTCGGCACCCATATAGTACAAGATGGAACCACCATTAAGATATCAGAAGTTAGTCTGGACTTTGAACTAAGCACTTTATAAATTAGCTTTCATAAATTCTGAACCGTCTGCTAGATACGAATTTTTTCGTAAGCTACCACATTGACCCTTTTTTTCACATAAATTAACATAATGTCAAAAATTGTCAAATAAGTTTACATAACAAATTTTATAAAAACTCAGAGTTGGAAGACCAATTAGACCATGTGGAAAAAATGGTACGTTTACATTTAAAATAAGAAAGTTGATACCGACTTTTCGCACACGCTGTATAGCTAGAGACCTCAAAATATTTTAGATAGAATGAGCATGACTGATAATGACTGCCTTCCAAATTTCAAATTTCTAATCCAACTGGAAGTTGAAAAACTTCTAATGGACGGGCTACGTGAATCACCCTGTATAAGTACAGTCGCCGTCATTGAAGAAGCCCAGGGTGAAACGAAATTCATTCTAACTTACGTTACATTTGCAACCAGGCTAAATCACGGGGTACAGTTTGTTTGAGAACCGCACAAGTGAACTAAGATTAGTCGAAATAGAGCGGCACATTTCAGTTTTAAATTATAAACAGCTTCAAACACACCGTAAGTTGGAATGAACTTCACTTCACCCTGGGCTTCTTCAATGACGGCGGCTGTACATATAGTCTTTGGACATCCTCTTCTTGTCTTCTATGTGTAAGTAAATATGTGGTACGCAGGATTGTTCAAGTAAAAACTTATATGAGTAATAATACCTACTCAATGACAATAGCATTAATTATACATATTTGAAAGTTCAGAAATTCGTCAAATGAGACAGTGAGCCATTTGAGAAGAAAATGCTGCAGAGGGACTACTTGGTCCAGAGAACAGAATTGAGGTGATTTTCTTGAATTTCTTGATCATTCAAAGCAAACATATACTCTTGTAGTCACTTATGCCCGGTTGCTCGAAAGATGATTAAAGCTGATTTATTGTCAGCGGTACGTCGAGATTTGATGTAGAACTCTTGCCAACAGATCAACAAAATCAATGTTAATATTTTAGCTAGTATAAATGTAAATAAGTCATTAATCGTTTATCAACGCTCTATGATCTTAATTGATGATTAATATTTAATTTACATTTAAGCAAGCCACGATATCGATATTGATTTGGTTGACTCGTTGCTAAGGGTTCTACGGCAAATCTGGACGCGCCGCTGACAATAAATTAACTTTAATCATCGTTCGAGAAACCGGACATTAAGAATCATGCGTTATGTAAACATTTGCACTTCTTCGCTTATAGCGGTGACTTTACTTTCTGTTAATTAGAAAAATTATGATCCATAGTTGAGGATAGCTGCGACCCAGACACAGCATAGCGAAAAAAATGTTTAAATGACATCTTTCTAAACTTAATGCTGGAGGCCATCTGCACATTTTGTTTGTTTTGTGGTCGGCTCGGGAATAGAGGTGACTCCGAATAATTCTAAACCAGTCGTCCAAATTGGTCAAGTGCCTTATAACGAATTGATGGCCTGATAATATTGGACACTAATCAGTTTCATTCATGAATTTTTTGGTCTTTCCCGGCGTAAATTTTTATTAAACGAATAATTTACTTCTGCTTTCGGTATTGCCTTGTGGCAAAGGCTACAAAACCAGCCGCCGATTTCCATTTAAATATAAAACATCCGTGGATACTGATATGAAATTACGTAATTGATGGGCAATATTTTAAAAAGTAGTTTATTTTTTAATTTTCTTTCATTAACATAATTGCTTCCACCGACCATTTTATTATTTTAGAGATGACATTTGCATAAATTACGTATTCACGAAATTAAAATATTAAGTGGGTAAATATACGGCGATGGCAAAAAGCGGCCGTTTCGTCTTGTTCGACAAAGTGTAGGTGTCGCCGAAATTTATTTAGATATTGTGTGTTTAAGCAAAATTGGAATAGCGACAACTTAAAAACATCGCCATATTTTATTAGATAACTTCCACCTTCTCAGCCATCATCGCCTAGTGTTGTTAAAAATTTCTACAGCGCTATTTTGGTTCCAACTGCTAACCATGGTGCTTAGTTGAATTTGACAAAGCAAAAAACAAACACGACTGATTATAAAAAGTAACTTTGAAGACCGTGGACAATGCGCATTGACGATTGTTCTTGTGGATAAATAGAAGGAAATATTTCTTCATGGAGGTCCATGGAGAATGTACAAGTCATCATCTTCTGCAATACCGATCTTCCTAGCACCGAAAGCCGAAAAGAAAGATCCGCTCACTGATACTAATATCATTGTCTCAAGCATCACCTATGATTGTGTATTACCGATTTCGGTTTCTCCGCGATGGCCAACAATAATTCTTCGGCTTTGACATGCGTGATATACACGGCGTGACAGCAACTTATTCATTTCGAATTTTCTCAAGGAAGGTTCATCCAACACGAGACGTCCTACTGCACAACTGTCACTTATTGGCAGCGATTTTTTTGGCTCCTTCAAAATTTCGTATTTGAAAGCAACTTCAATGAGCGTCGCTCGCTTTTCACCTGCTTTTATATTGATTGGTTATGAGATATGAGCGGCAATAAAAATATTGTGATGCTTTTATTTCTAATAGTTTTAATTGTTCCGGCTAGCTTCCGCCATAAATTAGCCGTGCCTACGTAGCCGTAAAAATTCGTTGAATAAATTCGATTAAAAATTGGTTATGGAAATTATTAGAACTTAACGACGCCGAATACGAAATTCATTAATTTTATAGCAAACGAGTTGTCGAAATAAATTACTTGATCCAATAAAACACTTAACTATTATTACTATTAATATCGCTAGTTGGTTTCTTCTAATTTACTAACAAAGTGGGGAATTTTCGTAAAAAGCCCCAAGAAGATAGGAGTCGTTGAATATTCAACGGCTCCTCGCCACAAGACGTGATCCATCCCACGCGTTTTCGGAGGCAATCACACCGTGTATCTTTTAATGAGAGTTCTAATTCTCCTAATTCAGTGATTTTTATTCGGAACGCGGATCGGAAGACACGCGAACAGCCGTGTCCCGTGGAGTCCGCGTCATCGCCGGACCAACTTACACTGAACTTCAATTTGGAATGCTTTAAATGCGTGTTTTCGGCCACCACTGTATCGTAAAGAATGTTCACTGGTTCATTTCGGCATTTGGTAATTGTTTCATTAACATTTAACAGTTTTCGGTAGGCGTTTATTGATTTTAATTACACGGTCTTGTCGAGGTAGCGTCGAAAGGTTTTCCGTGTAACTGCACGGGAAGGACTCGAAAATAAAAAACTTTTGGACAATGACTCCGTGACCCATTATGAGAGATTTTTTGAGGAGCTAAGGCCGAACAAGCTGCTGGAGAGTTGTTATTGCTACTTACTTCGCATAGTCTGCTTTGCAATAGATTGCTCTGTCCCGGATAAAACAAGAAGGTTGGCGGTCGAGTTGAAGTTGGCATACGCAACACCTAAGACATCTCGCATGCCAGCTCCTGCCAGAAACTTCTAGAAGAAATTTGTCGCTAATTGGTTCTCCACATGCTGAACACAGTCTGTACTCCGTCTGAAAAATAAAACAAATTTCAGTGGTCTCGATTTCAAAGTTTCAGTAACCCGAGCAAACTGACCCTCTGTGGATTACCAAGGGGATCTACAACTGACTAGCCCGAAGCCGTATCTAGCAACGAATCTAGGAAATTGACTAACAGATGCCTAGGCCATTACTCATAACTAATTTGAAGAATTATTCAATTATCAGAAATTATTGGTTTAAAAGGTAGTTTAAGACTTGGAGTTCCTTTCTAATAGTAATTAGTAATAAGTTATAAGTTGTGGTTTTGAACGCTAAATTAAGATAACGCTACATTTTAGCAAATAGCTAATACTAAACTAAAAAAAATTAGACAAAACTTTTTGCGAATAATTTTAACCTTTTTTTGAAAATTTTTTTTCTAGAGATTTAAAAGTCTAGATACAAGCAAAAAAATTATTTTTAACTGAAAAAAGCTAATATAATACTGCATAAGAAATAAACAATTTTTAAAATAAATAGACAATCTTAGACGTAAGAAATAAAACGCTTAATAAATTTGGAATCTATCTCTATAAGAACATGCTGATGGGAGAATACACGGAAAAGTACTTATTATGAATCGTTCTTTGACACTTTAAAAGACAATACCGGTAATATCCGTTAAACTCGTTAAAGTTCTTGGTACAACTTGGCGTGAGTGTCTTCAACCAAATTGGTAGAGGGACATAAACTATCATTTTAATTTTACAATTGTTATATTATTATATCATGAAAAGATTTTATTAACCAACTAATCACAACACATAGGTATATGTATTATCTTTTGTTAGATAAAAAAAAAAAATTTAGCAGCTCTGATCAACATAAAAATTAACAACCAGCTAATAACTTCTTGTTACTTTCTTATATTACTTCCCACTAAAAACAAATGTTACTTTAAAAATACTAAATGTTGACCAAATCTTAACAAGTAATTGTGAAATGTTAACCAGATACCTATTTTGTTATCTTATTGTCTTATACGCTCTGGCGTTGAAACAAATTTTTGTTCCAAAAAAGTACAAAACAAGGCAAAAAAAATTGCTTTACGTCTTTCTATCTATTTAAAAAAAATTAAGCAGCTTTGTCATAAACTTCCGTTCTTGAAGGACATTGTAAAGCAAAAATATCTTTTAGTATCTTTTTTTGAAATTTACTTTGCTCAGATTGTTCAGCTCGTGTTTGAATCGTCTTTTTGGCGTGCGTTCGGCACATTTGTACAATTTTATCCTGCTCAAGTTTATTTTTAATAATTATTTTGTGTTTGTTGAGTATTTTTGAAAGTAATTTTGTTTTTTGGAGTACAGAGGTAGGGAATCACAGTTTAATTTGGTAAACATTTTATTTATCTCTCAAGTCATTCACTTGGATTGAAGGTGTAGACGTTGAGAAACCTGGAATAATTGTTGATCGAGTTGTTGATGCTGGTGGAGGTGACTAGCCTGCTTCTTGTCGTGGGAGTCTAAGCTAAAGGGAGTCATGTCACCATCATCCGGTTGGCGTTCACCAACAAGAATTATAATATTTCCTGGAAGAGCACCACTGATGACAGTAATTATGCAAAAGTAGCGTAAATTATCGAATTTTCGCAGTTCAAAATTCCAATTAAACTCATCAAAAATTTCTGATTTACGAAAAGAATTCAATGGCGTTAAAAAAATCTCTTAGGCATTTAATCAAGTGCTGCTGACAAAAATAGAGGAAGAAACGTACTTGCGGGCAACTGGCGGTCGTGCAATTTAATTATTGTTTTTCCAACAACCTAATTGCCTTAGCCGTGTGCGATCTTCCGACCGAGATGCAACAATGACTCTGCTGGCCACGATTCCTTGTGAAACAACCGCGAAATTGTGCAGTGGTAACAATACTTAATCCTCCACATATCATTAAGTTAATAAGCTATTGAGCACTAGAGCAGTTGAAATGGTTTCAGCCGCTCTTATTATTTTACAATGACACGATGATATCTTGCGGTCCGAATTTAAATATTGTGAGAGCGGCCGGAGAAATCAATCAAAACAGCACAATGGTTGTTTGATCAAGTGTAGATGACGTAAAGAACGCGCTCGGCACTTGTACAAAGAGTACACCATGGACCATCAGCCACCCACGATGTGACCCTTCACCTTTACCGTCCGCCTCGGTACGCCACGCTTTTTTCCGCTTCCCTGTCGGATTCCTGGAGATGTTTCAATGACGGGACGGCGGCCGAAAATTTCGCTCAAATTCCTTTTTAGAGAATTAGAATGTGCGGTCAGGGAACACTGTTAAATCCTTATTAAGGTAAAGGAGAAGGCACGAGGGCAACAAAGGGGCGGCTGACAATCGGCTTTCACGCATCGGAGGCGCTTCGCTGGACCCACGAAGCGTGTCCTCAGCCCTGTGAATTTGTGAAAAATAACCGGCGTTTGCAGTTTGAGAGCTTTTGGCCCATTGTAAGAAAGGTTATTGTAGTTTTGTTGGCCGAATAATATATGTCTATAGGTGACAAGAGGCTCTTGACTTTTGTTATGCGGAGGCCCGATTGCTTCTAGTCTATAGGAAGTCGGTTTTCGATATTTGTCGAGTTTTTTTTAACTTGGAACGCTCTAAATTGCCTCAAAGCTCACCTGGTTAACTTTCGAGTCACAACGACCGCTTGCCGAAGTGTCGAAGCAAGAATTCAATAAACCTTAATAAGGAATAAAAAAATTTGTAAAAGTTTTTCCGAATTTGGCGTTGGCACTAAAGCTTTTGTGGTCGGCCAGTAAGTGACTTTGACTTCAGGTCAATGGCGAGAGTTGGCTTCAAAAGGATATCATTCATTATTATTAGCTGAAAAGTGAGGATGATGGAGGATAAATCTCTCCATGCAAACACCCACGGCTTATCTCGAGATTTGGTCTTGAAAGCTTCTGATGGTGCGCGTCAGGATGAGGTATGCGTGTTTTGACCTGGACTCGGGGATAAACGGTCAATCCCGAGATGCTGCAGTCAATAATAAAGTCTATAAGTCACTGCAGCTGAATGACAGGTGGTGTGTATTGGATTATTATACAAATACATAACAAATATATTTTGATAAATGGTCGGAACGACAGGGCTGCTATCCTTCAGGCATTCCTGTCGGCCACTTCACCGGTAACGACAGCGATTTATCTGCTTAATCAATTATCCAATCTCCACAATCCACCTACAATAGTATTGACTATTAACAGCGCCGGTAGTGGAAATTAAAGGAAACCGCGTCAACTGAGTCAAGGTGAACGGATGCGTTTTCCGAGATTTATGGCCGACAATAATTTTGGAAAAATTACAAGACGCAACGTCGAGACGCTGGGAATTATTGAGCTTATTGTTTCTTTGAAAGCTCCGGCATTGTGTTTTAAAATATTTGTCTTTATTTATTCGTGTAGTATGTTAGAGTTAAGTTTTTTAATGACGGATTTATAATTCAGGGAGTGTGCGGTTTGAAATATAATCGGATTAGAGCTTACCACACTAAACGTGGCGGCGGCTTACAAATTGAGCCTGGTGCGGAATAACATCTTCACGCCGCGGGAGTCGCATCGGGACCAGCTAGCCATTTGCATACTCAGATCAAGATGTCGATTTTTTTATTTACCCTCTTCAACTGCGAAGTGTCACTTTGAGGATTAGAAACCTTGTCTTATGACCCGACGGACGGCGATTTCAGTCTACAACCTGATTTGCGCCAAGAAGTGGAAGAAGTTACTAACGATACCCGGCCAGTAGGACAAGATTTATTACGACCTCGCCACAAAGAAAACAAAAAATCAAATATCTGGCTCTCCAGATGAATTTCGTAAAACTTGCCAATATTTATATGCATTTTTGACAGGGTCGTATTTAACAGTCTAGCAAATTTATCCAATATTTTCATACAAAAAACTACTTTCATTTCCCAAAAATACTAAATGCTCACCAAAATTGAGAAAATACATAATCTTAAAGCGACAACCAAATATTGACATAATGGTGGCCTCTTATATATTTTGTTCGCCAAAATAACTTTTGTTGACCATAAATACTAAATGTTCACCATATTTAATTCCGCATTTAATTCTAACATAATACCCAGATATTTATTTTTTGACAGTGTCTTATATTATTTAACAGTTAAAAATACTATTTGTTGATCAAAAATACACAAGCAATAAAATGTTGTGCAAATGGTAAATAATTTTATGCAAAATTATAGATGTAGATGTGCTAGGGCAAGGAAAGTAAGAGTAAAAATAGAAGTGATTTGCACAAAAAAAGATATTGATTTCTGTAATATATAAATGCTTTCGTGTAATTGGCTTGCATTATGTAAAACGTAAAACTTCTTTTAGTGGTAATTTCTAATCGTGCTTTAAAAAAAAAATTACAGGGCCCTGAACTGACTTTGTATAAAACTTTTTTCGCGTGCCTCTTGTCTGGAAGCGCAAGCGGCAAGGAGAGATGTGCGAGCATATTTCATTTTTAGAGTAATAGAATAATTATTTGATGCACAAATCGTTTTTTTGAGAAACACTAAATATAAATGGATAGTGCGAATATTTATTATGTACAGCACGGACGCGTAATTTGAGCGTTCTAAATTTGGTGAACATTTAGTAAAATTGATAGACATATAGAATTTAAAATGTAAGCAATGGTAAAACAATACGCAGCATAGTTATTTTAGTGGTGATGTTCTCATTTTCTGATGTATAATAATTTGAGTTTCATTTAGATTTTTTGATGCTCATTAAATTTTCTGGTGGACAGTGCAAGGGATGTATGGTTTAATTTGGTGTACATTATATTTGTTCCCTTTTTGATATTGTCAACCCAAAGAAATTACAGAACTATAACTATTGTACTTTTTCCACAAGCATAACTCAGAAACTACTAATGAGCTTCTCAAAAATCTTTGCAGTACAGAGACCATCATAAAATCTAATGTGGTTAACCCCGCAAAAACGGCCACACAGCTGTCAATCAAAAATCCCTTCAGGGCGAAAATATAAAAATTTATGTAATTCAATAGTGGTTTGATATAAAAATATTTCAATTACTCGTTATCAATCTTGGAGGTCGTGATCATGAGCTTGAAGAAAATAAAAGAGATGAAGTGAATATTTCGATATGAAATCGCAATCTATTAAAGTGTAAACTCACACCGTTTAATAAAAGAAAAAAGCGATAATGTCATCTTGTAGTGCATTAATTATAGTTTATTTCTGCCAAATTTCAAATTTTTAACTCCATTGGAAATACGTAATTTGGCACCGGCGGTTCTCGTTGAATCACCCGGTGTATCTAATGGAGCAAATGAATCCAAACTCGGTGATTTGTAACTAACTTTTTCACTCAAATACACTATAAAGATTAGATTGCGACCCAATTGTGCAGCTTTGATTAAATACATCTATTCTTCTAATCTAAAGTCAGAAATCAAAAGAATTAGATCAATGCTCCTCTGAAATTTATAAACCATCAAATCGTAGATAATTCAATAATATTTTTGTTTTAACCAATTTATTTCAAGAAATTTTATGTCCAAATTAGGTGATCTATTTAAGGAATTGATAGCTTAAATTTGACAGTTATAAGACCGAAGAGTAGTTGCATTCTCTTTCGCACGCACTGAGCCCTATTTCCACGACAATCCATTCTGCGTCAATTAAGCTTTCTTTAACTCCACAATCATATTCTGGAAGTTTGGTTGTCAAAAGCTTTTTTCTAAAATTCACCCGACTGTGACTTCATTTATCGCAATACGGCAATTTCTTTACATATTCTTTTTAAATCCTAAATATGGCTAGTAGTTAATCTGTAGAATGTAACAAAATTGAAGCTAAGTTCAAATAACAGTCTTCTCTTTCATGTTTACCATGATCAGACCTTCAAACTGCGAACAATAACTCCAGTCCTACAACACCGGTCCTCGGGCTACGATCTAACATGAAAAAGGTGTAAAACTTACCGATAAAGTTTCTCCTGTTGAGGTCATGAATTTCAATTTTGACTCTCATTCCATTATAGCAACTAGAATTTTATTGTGTCTACCGATTTATTTGTTGGAATTTATTGCTTTACCTTTGCATCATAAACGTCTATTGCTGTTTTTTAACGATTAACGGTGAGGCCTCCTAATATCGTTTTAGAAAGTTTTTGTCAAAAATTTTAGTTTAAACTAAGTTTGGCGATAAAAGGTGAAAATGGTCAATGGGAGGCACGCGCTCAAGAATTCTTGCGTCAGTGGCTTTCATCTGTTCTGTTAAAAAGTGGATGCGGTGGGTGTGCGCTCGGAGGGTGAACAAATGGTGCGAAATACAATGGTGTAAACAGCAACGGGCTCGTGGTCAACTGAGTTATTGGTCTGGACGCCAGCAATGTGGTGGACGACTGGCACTAAACGTGCTTTATTGACTCCGATTGTGTTTAAATCTGCTGTAAATATACAGATTATCATAGTCTAGCGCTGCAAGCACGATATATGAATTCTGCCGTAAACTACCTCACACCGTTCGTTCAAGTCTCTTGTTCGCAATGACCGATATCAAAAAATTTATTGCACCGCTGCGGAACATTGTTCAACGTTTTAATTCGCTTCGGCGCCGCGTTTATCGTGCCAAGCTAAAAATTGTTGGAAAGTCATGGTGTGTGCAACGTCGACTCCAAAGTGGGTAATCTAACAATGGCTGTCGCAAAATCTTGAAATCCGTTAATGTGTAATGATGCGTGTAGGTCTCGGGGTACGGAACATACGGAACAACCGCAGTAAGCAGAGGTTATCCCCTAGTTTGACATGACACCTATTCCTATTGTGGCAGTCTACTCTATTATATCCCACTTTTAAACATATTGACTTTACAAGGGTGTGAGCCTGCGGATATTTACCGCATAATGGATACATGGCGGGCTGCCCCACGGATATCTCATCTTGCCAAAGCTTTGTACGCCACAACCAAGGGAGCCAACATATACAAACACCATTATTACACTTCACTATTTTTATTGCTACAACTTATAATTTTGGTTACCATCATAGAAAATTTTTGAAGAATTTTATGAGGTTTTACATGAGTTATAGAGAGGTACAGTTTTACGTAATAAAATTAGCCAGCTTGCTGCGATGGTCGTGGGCGTTCTTTTACATAAGCACATTGAAACAAAGACCGCCTGGTGCGAAGAATATTACACACCACGGTGCTTATTCCTATCAAATCTCGCTGGTCATCAATGGTTCACACTTCTTGTTCAGTACTATAGCGATGCTTAGAGCAAATTATTATATTTGGAGACTTAATTGGCGCCTTGTTTATTTCATAAGGAATTTTAAAGAAGACAAAGAATATTTAACATTAAATATTTTTCATGCAAATGTTTTACTGTCGACTGAACCTCCCGGCGATTTTAAATTTCAACCTTAATTTGGTCATATACAATTGACAGATTTTTTTTCCAGGAAATAACAACCTTTTTTTAAGCTGGAGGACGTTCCTCGTGAGACGCCACCACGGTGTGGTCCCATCGAATGAAAAAACAAAAAATTCTAATTAGGTAGTTACAAAAATCTCTTCTAAAGCGCAAAACAATAATCTCTTGATCTACGGCTATTTTGACCATCAGTTGCACTACTGAAGCTTATGCAAATGACTGTACCTACATTGTTCATCAAACGGATCCTTCGGCTTGAGATCCATTGTCTAACTAACAGCGACTGATCTAATTTAATCTGGCATAAAAAAACTATATCTCTGTACCTGTTATTGCGCGGCATTATTAATGATCAGATTCGAAAATAAAACAATTAAGCTTGAAATTGCCGTGGTAAATAACAACGTCCGAAAAAAAAGTAGTGTTATATCCATTTAATAGTGAATAACATGAAAAGCATCCCACTGGTTAAAATAATTTAGTTAGATGGATTTACGGAAGTCCATCAGTCCGGCCGACACCATCATCAGATGGGTGCACGGCGTGCGAGCCAGCAAGAGGAATCCTTCGTTTACCGGTAAGCGATCGGCGGTGTTGTTATAAATTAGTTAATTAACACCGTAACCTCTGCATAGCGCCCCTGCCGACAGGTTAATGCAATATATTGCCAACACAGTCCACGTCCGTCCCTTGCCTGCGCGGCCATTGACGCCACCATTAGTGCCACACTTGAAAGATCGTAAAGGACCGCATCTTCCGCATTAGACCAAGACCAAACCCTCACGTCTTAGATTTTTCAAAAATAAAAAAATGGACCTTCGAGCCGGATCAAATTTCGATACCAACACTTTTACAAATTTGAATTGCGGTAGTTAGGGCCAAACCACCCCTTTCCCTTGGTAAAGAACCGTATCTTCCGCATTAGACCGAGACAGAAGCCTCACGTCTAAGATTTTTCAAAAATAAAAAAATGGACCTTTGAGCCGGATCAAATTTCGATACCTACCAATACTTTTAGAATTTTGAATTGCGGTAGTTAGGGTCAAACTACCCCTTTCCCCTGGCTATATGCCGATTAGCAGCAAGCCGCATCGTGCGGGATGCAAATTAAATTCCCGTTGCTCGCTTTTTAGGATCGGCTTAAACCAATTTCTGGCGCACATTACAGAATAGAGCCCTCTCGCTCGTCGCTCGAATGTCATAGTTGTGTTTGACATGAAAATGAATAACGAGGCCGCTTGCATATCAAGTACGTAATCGGAGCCGTCTCGTATTAGCATACAACACGAGTTCAACGCAGAAACAATACTCCATGTAACACGTATACTCTGTACGGTCGAATTCGACGTGTTTCTGCCGTATAGGAAAGTGTGAACAGTCAGCTGCCGGCATGCCGGCCCTGGCTGAGATTGGCCGGAGGGGGTCCCTTTGTGTGCTAACTGCAGGGGCCGGGCCCTAGGGCGGGACGGTACATACGTACATATGTTATCTTCGCTCATTGTTATGTAAGGCTTCACCTCGCGGCGAGTCGATGGCGCTTTTTCGTGGCATGGGTGCCCCACCGACCATGTCCTGGTATGAAGGGGCCAGGGCCGGCGGAGCGGCCCACCGGAAGGTCAACCTTTACAACTTTAAGGGCGTCACTATCCAGGACCCTGCACACAAAAGCGTTGATGGTAATTGAAGAAAAAGTACTTAATTTGAAAATCTCTTCATAGATTTAATGCTGACAACTTGGAGACTATCAGAATTTGTAAATCCGTCGGGTCCAATATAGAAAAAGCTTCATGCTTTTTTAAAATTTTTATTTCAGTAAAGCTCGAGACGAGAATAGTACAGAAGACTCTAAAATAAGCGCGGTCCACATGTGCCGTTTTATTAGGTACCTACCTAGGACTCCGTTTTAACGGAGGCAAAGAAAATTGATAGGAACTTTTTCAAAATAGTTTCTTTGTGGGTAGTCTTCTTTCTCAAAATCTTTAAAATTGTCTCCACTCTTTTTTCATATGACCTCACAAGTATAGGAAGTCGATATTGAAAAAAAAAAAATTTGAATTTATTGCAACACGCAGTACAAAAAATATGTGATACAGTCTTAAGTAATAAGCTCAATTCGATAAAAATTTTCTTGGCAATTTAAGCAAAAAGCAGTAAATGTATTGGTACTAAATTTTACCAAGTTAACAAGTATTTAGCAAACAAGATTTTTGCGCTAAATGTTTTTTGTGTTGATCCAAGGCGAATTCTGCGGCGCTGGCCCTGATGGGCAAGGACCAGGTGCCGTTGCAGAATTGGCGTTTTGAGGCGAGACAGCGACCATGAAACACTTGGATGATGGAATATGGACACAATGGTGACGGTGTCGAATTCGAGCGACACACCCCGCTAATAGGTTTACAAATCGAGAAGGATCAATCAATATAACGTATCGGCCGCGGCATGACATATGTAAATTGGACAGGTCCGGATTAGGAATAGTCAAAATCGGATGCTCCCACGATTTCCCGAACGACTCGATCTAATCAGCACCCGGGTAATTAAGATAATATAGAAATTATCATAATGGGTAATCATAGTAGAACAAATTTATAGCGAATAGCGTTTTGTCTTAATCAACATAACAAATGCGTCCCAAAATTCATGTAATTAAGTCAGATAAGTGAGTGGAAAATTTATAGTTAATTAATAATTAATTAAACTATTCCAGAATTTCTTGTCGCGATCCGTTTAATTGCAATTTCGCCATAAACTATTCCGGTTCGAGTGTCAACTTTGTCGCAGATCTACAAAATAATCGAAATTTATGAGGCTGACAATAGTTGCGTGCATGAAAATTTGAATATTTCTTGAAATATTAGGAGTCTCTTTCGGCGTTGGTCCCTTATAAAGCCCATTAATTACCTCTGGACGTGTATAATAAGCAATAAAAAGCAGCTGTTTTGATCAAGTTTCCACTACTTGGGCCGAATGAATGCCTACATCTTTCGGTCAGTGTAATTAAATTTGAATAAACTCCCATAGAATTCAATATAGATGACGCCGAAACGGGCAAGACCTGATGAATTAGAGCTATTTTTCGAAATTTCGTAACGCAGTCACGCTAAATTCTCTATATCAAAAAATCAATCGGGCGTTACTATAGCCAATACCGTAATGACTTGGGTGAAAACGATGTTTTTATCTCCAGGTAGGACCCATAAAGTTTTATTAGTTGTAAAATGGAAATTACTCGTCCAAGATAATAAAGGAAAGCTCGTTAAACTTTTTCCGAGACATGCCCGTCGAGTTAAGCTGGATATCGCAATTTACTAAAATGTAAACATTTAAAACTTGACGCTTTCCGGCGCTCACTCCGAAAATTATTATCAGCTTGGCGGTTTAGTGCCAAAGCCGCAAGAAAACAATTACCGACAGCTTACGGTTATGTGTGGTCGTTCGCATAACCAACACAACAATAAGCAGGTAGTTACAAGTAGGTTGTGTTAGGTTAACATGCTGACGACATTTAGCCACATAATTTTTAACTTCTTAATAAAGCATTTTTTTGAAATTTCTTGAAATCTTAGTTCTAGATGGTATTACTTTTTATGTAGTCTACTTTTTTTTCTATAGTGCAGAGTATTTCGTCTCTGATGGTTTTGCCAAAAGTGGCTTCAATATTTCCGCCGTTAAAAAAAAATAGAAAAAAATATGAAATTTTAAATTTAAGCAATAAAATTGATCATAAAAGTTATTTTGCTAGGTAAAGTGTCATTTATGTGGTAGCCCTGGATTTAAAAAACTATGTAGGTACCTAATTCTCAAAAAGTAAGTAGGAATAATATTGATGCTGCAAGGTGTATTATTTTAATATGGGAACGAATATAATGTACTCCAAATTAAACCATACATCCCTTACACTGTCCACCAGAAAATTTAATGAGCATCAAAAAATCTAAATGAAACCCAAATTATTATACATCAGAAAATGAGAACATCACCACTAAAATAACTATGCTGCGTATTGTTTTACCATTGCTTACATTTTAAATTTTATATGTCCATCAATTTTACTAAATGTTCACCAAATTTAGAACGCTCAAGTTACGCGTCCGTGCTGTACCTACATAATAAATATTCGCGCTATCCATTTATATTTAGTGTTTCTCAAAAAAACTATTTGTGCGTCAAACAATTATTCTATTACTCCAAAAATAAAATATGCTCGCGCATCTCTCCTTGCCGCTTGCGCTTCCGGACAAGAGACACGCAAAAAAAGTTTTGTACAAAGTCACTTCAGGGCCCTGTAATTTTTTTTTTAAAAGCAGGATTAGAAATTACCACTAAAAGAAGTTTTACCTTTTACATAATGCAAGCCAACTACAGCAAAGCATTTATATATTATGGAAATCAATATCTTTTTTTTGTGCAAACCACTATAATTTTGCATAAAATTATTTACCATTTGCACAACATTTTATTGCTTGTGTATTTTTGATCAACAAATAGTATTTTTAACTGCTAAATAATATAAACATTTAGTATTTATGGTCAACAAAAGTTATTTTGGCGAACAAAATATTTAAGAGGCCAGCATTGTCAATATTTGGTTGTCGCTTTAAGATTATGTATTTTCTTAATTTTGGTGAGCATTTAGTATTTTTGGGTACTGAAAGTACTTTTTTGTATGAGAATATTGGGTAAATTTGGTAGACTGTTAAATACGACCCTTTTAATATTGAGAGTTGTTGAAGTACAAGTAAACTTATCTCTAAAAGTAAAGAGTATGGCATTCTACAGAGTGTTTCATAACAAAGTGTCAATATTTTAAGTTAAGTTTTTATAAACATAGACTCATTTTGGCGTTATTTTTGAGATACAGGGCGATAAAATTTTTTATTTTTGTTTTGTTTTTTTAAATAACTTTGAAACGAGGATTGTACAGTAGAGCGTCGATTATCCGTGGTAACTGGGGCAACCGTAATCCCGGATAATTAAAAATCACGGATAATGCACATTGAACTTTATTTGGTACAATGGTGTTAGTAGTGTAAATATTATATTGTAAGTACGACTTGTTTTTTTCTTGTTCTTCTCTTCCTTATTACTTCCAAACTTATCGCCTACCCTGAGGTATTTTGGTTCTACAACTAAGTTTGGCTAGCAACGATAGCAACAAACATGTATTGACATTGGCAGTTTCACTCTTGTAGAAGCCAGCACGGATAATCCAAATCACGGATAATTGAGACTCGGATAATCGGCGCTCTACTGTATCACTATATACAGCTTTTCCTTATTGTCAACACTGGTAGCTACAAAAAGTGGAGAACTCCGTGGAGCAACCATATTAAGTGGACCATTTTAATTTTATAAATTTTTGACTTATCTACATTACTCCCACAATTTCTACATTTATTTGTTCAGCGAACACGGGTTTATCGACAAAAGTTGCTTATTTTGGTGTTCTTTATAATAACGCTCTAAAGTCTCTAAACATGGAACGCCCTGTAGGTCATTGTTCCTGGGCCTAAAATTTGGAAACATTTATGCACAGTTGCAAAAGTTGCTACGTCACATGATCTAATGTTGCAGTCATGCAAATTTCACGCGCAAAAAATTGTGCAATAGCTGGGACGGGTTCCACACCTATCGAGAAGAGCTGAAGTAAATAAATTTCGATTAGAAAAAGACGAAAGCAACTCGGCTTCTGAACACAATGCGAAGAATCCGACTGGAATTTCGAAGTCAATTTATCATACGAGTCCGGGACGGCGGCTTTCGCGTTTGCTCCTTACTCCGTCCTAACTTAAGCATTAAAATCCCCTAATTTGAGAAGCGTCCCGTGAAACAGACCCGATTTATATACCCTTTAGTCGAATGGGTGTTTTTTCGAATTTACATGCCCGCGGCTTTTGTGTAATTTGTCCGAACGTGAAATATGGCCAACACTCGACTCAGATGAATATAGACAACTTCGGAATCGCGCGATTAGATTCCTGCTGTTGTGGAAAAAACGCGACTTTGACTTTGCGCTAAATCTTGTTTTTTATCGGAAGATCGAACGAGAAGCGACCACGTGAACTTAACGATTCTGGCGATATTAATCATGTTAATAGAAAAATAAATTGAAAGTGCTGTTTGAACGGTCTTGTATCGCATCAAATTAGAGGAACGTCTCCATAAGGTTCGGGCGAGCTTTTCTCTGAATTTTTTCGGCGGTAACTACCATGACGTATGGCGTCGATTTGTACCTATCACAGAACCAATTACCGTAGATGTTTCTGATAATAGTTTAAGATTAATAACTTTATTTGTAAACCTCGTGTGCCTCATATTACCACACTTCCCAAAGTTTTTGATGTATCGCCGGCATATTTTACGCGGCTACTAGGCCCGCTAATATGCATATAAATGGAATGCTGAATCCTTAAACGCTCGCTCTGACACCCTGAAAAATGGATTGGTCAAAACGTCGCACAGATTCTTCAATATCTTTCAGACGCCGCCGTCGCAAACGTAATATAATGCGCAGAGCTTTGCAGAAGATCCTTGAACAAATCTTCAACTTTATTTAAAGTTAAAATTGCGTATGTACCAAAATTTTATCAAATTTCTCCAATCTAATGACGCAACAATCTTTTGATCCCATTCATGGCGTTGTTGCTTGAACCCGAGCTTTTCTAAACTGATGCCGCCAATGCTAAGTGCGATGGCGCCTTATTCATTACTTTGCACATATCATTGAATTATTGAATTCCTAATTACTGCCGCCTAACTTCTAACTTCCACACGGTCTAAAACCATTAAAAGACCCGACCTGGCAGCCTCAGTTTTACAAACACTAATAGCATCTAATAATGCGGCAAAAAGGCGTTATAACTGTTTATTCGCCATCAATATAGCCCAATTAAAACGAAACTTCCAACATACAGGTCGTTGACCAAACGCCTTTTGAACTATCCGTTCTGCACCTACTAAAAAATTCGTGTGTAATTAATACTCGTCAGATAAAACGGAGCGCTTCTGGAGCGCGATGTAATAAACTTATTAGAAGAGCCGGGGTGGCGAGATTAGCCTTCGGGGGGCTTTAGGGCTACTTCTCGCGCGAACACCCGCCAGCTCGACCTCATGCTGTTCAACGGTCCACTATCATGCCGCAACTCTAATAAATTATTACGATAGGTAACCGCGACAGGGAAAGGCGTGAAAAATGCGTCGGCAGATCGTGGCTTATGCCCTTAACTCGCTCGATAACAAAAGAAATAAATCTACGATAAGTCTCTAAGTTTATTTAATCCTTTTAATTTTCCGATCCGCGTAAAGTTATTCGATGATTGATTGATTTTTCAATGAGGAAATTTACGGTTAAATTTCGTTTAACGTTGTTTTTGTTTTGGTTCAAGTAGAGCTTTCCGCGTCTTGCTTTCTTAAGATTTTTTACGTCACGTGTGTCGTGTTTACTCTCGGACGTGAGATTCGGCCTGTCAGAAGGACCCATTGTGGTTGTAGTGTCCAGGACTCGCTCAAAGAGTTAAAATATACAAAGATCGAATTCACATGTCACTTGTGAAGAATAAGCATTCTCGGGGATTCATTCATTCGTCCTGTGTCATCGAAAAAAGTCGTTATAAAGTCATATGGCCAACCTCGGATCCAGATTTACCGAATTGTTTTCTTTGCATTAAAAAGCTTCGGCATTTAAATTCTTGACTGCGTCTTCCATCCATTCACTAGACTAAAATTAGTATTTATACTAAAATCATATCATCACATAGTTGTCTTATGTACGGGGTGGATGGCCATATTTTTTACAAAATCGTAAGTAATTTGTTATGTGAGCTATTGATGGCTTACATTATTTCTCTAATATCAATTGTTAATGACGTTGGTATTTATCATACAATATAAATTTGTCAACACTTAAATTAATGAAATATTCAGTGGACAGATTTAAATAAGAGAAGAGGATTGAAAAAGGAAAAGCGTCAAAATATGACAGACGGCGCGAGGTAATGGAATGATGCGACGGATTAAAATTCTGATTAATTCCAGAAAAATTGGACACTCCCATATGAAGCTACCACTACTTGTATCTTGCCTTTACAATAAATCTTAGATCTCAGCTAATTGGATATAATTAATTCATTCTTGGACTGTTCATTAGTTTGCAACACAGTGATTTCAAAATCTAATGCACTGGTTTATTAAAGTGCTATAAAGTGTCTACTGTTTAATCTAGTTGACCTAAAATGCTGATAGTTTTGTTGCATCTATACCAATACCCCAAAAATTATATTGTCAACAGTAACATATTGTTTCTATCGAGATTTGACGAATAAGACAATAAGACAAATACTGGTAAAATTGGAATTAAATGTTGACTAATAGTTATCATTTACGTATCGAGGGTCGAAAGTAAAAGATTACGCCCGCGGACGTCTAAAGGCGTAATTTTTGGTTGGTTCGAAATATGAAAGTAGGTATGTACCGATACAACATTTTGTGTAACGGATCGAGGGTCGAAAATAAAAGATTACGCCCGGGCGTAATTTTTTGGTTGTCCCGAAATATGTAAGTAGGTGTGTGCCGACACAACATTTTGTGTAACGGAACCAAACACCAAGCAACTTTTGTGTGGCAATAAACATTAAGAGGAACGTCTCCGCTTTATCATCTGTGATTGTAACAGTGACCCCCGATAAGACTTCCTCGAGTTGCTTGGAATAAAATCCATCAAAGGTCGCTACGAGGCAGAGTAGGTATACAACCTATGCCTCGTGCGAAGCCTAAATGGCAGAAAGAAATGCAAAAGTTGTTAAAAAAACTGTCTTAATGGCGTATTTTGGCTAGAAAGAGTTTAATAAATAGGTAACGTAGTTTTTACTTTTAATTTTACTCCAAAATATGTCTATGCGGAATAACCGGTTAAATACCTTATATGATCAAATGGATATTGTTGGTAAAGAAACATCTCTCCCTGAAGAGTCGTCGAACCAAATAAAAATTAATTTTTATTTGAAGAACTCTTCATCAGTTACCTATAACAATTCAATATAGAAGGTGCATGCCTATTTCGTCTTACAAGGTTTTCAACTGTATTTTTAATTTTAACAAATTGTTTAGTCAATATTGTGTGAAATAAAGATTTGGCTTTACCTAAATATTAGAACATTGTTTGCTTTTGTCGTTGATTATATCATGAACGGGCTTCTTGTACACTTTACAGTCCGCCGGGCTTTTTGCCAAGTTTACGTTCCGCTAGTTGTAAAGTCATGATCCTGCTAGCTTAGGTGTTACCTATAGAGACAAATCGGTGTAAAGACTAGGCAAAATTTAACAAAGCTAATTCAAGAAAAAGTTAACAGCGGAACAAGGACGGGTCAACTTGCAACTTTGCAATTAATTTACGATTACGTAATTGTAGCAAAATGTTTATTTTTAGATGGTTTCTGTAATTTTTAAAAATCTCATGTTTACTGTTTTTGTATTATTAGGACATTTTTTTTTCTTATCGTCACCTTTTGCGCACGGTAAATCAAAACATTAGATCGACCAAGTTGACACTCTCGGTGAATCAAACTCAGAGCCTAGTTCGCTAGTTTATCCGAGTTATAAAATTTCATAAACTTTAAATGGGCAGCTTTTGAACATGGAAAAAAATCTATTTTGGATTTAAGCGATACTTGCACTATCTACTCGACTTGATTGGATATTCTAATAGAACTTAACTCATATAAGTACCTATCTTATAATCATAAAATCATAAGATACAGAATATGGTTAAGATTCAAAATTCCTTTAATTTGAGTAGTTAGGAATCTATTTTTCTCTTGTACATACGTTTGAAGCCTCTTTGAGTTAATTGCATTTACTAATAACCATTCTATTATTTGGAAAGTTTATATAATGCATGTACCTATAGTATATAGTAGGTAATTTTTTTTTAGCAGTAGGTTAGTATCTACAAAAACAATTCGCTCTTGTCGCATCTAAAAGTTTGAAAATAATCTTTATCAACATCTATTTTTTCAATTAGTGAGAATGGTTCCTTTACCAGCATGCGTCAAGCATCATGATAAAAGATTTCCACATTTTACAGATCTTTCTAAGTTGAGCCTGCATGAGTGAGGAGATCTATAGGTATATACCTACCTAGATATACTATAACAGGAACTACAGGAAGTCATAATTAGGCTAAAATTAATCTTGTAATTATTCTATGCGTAGTTTATAGCGTACATTACGTAAGTATAATTTTTTATGATGTTTGTCGTTATACGATGCGGACATCCTTTGAAATCTTTCGGTATATAAGTATTCCTAATCCATATAATTTATTGCTTAATAATATACGAAGTGAGTTATCATCGTTTATAATATGAACGTAATGTGGACTATTCCCCTTAAATATATTTTCAGCATTTTTTTCAGCGGATGGGAAGAAGAATGATTTTTGAAAATTATTATCATTATAACTTTTACCCTTACCTTCATTTCAAAAATTGAAAACCTGGAACGTATCACCTTCCAGCTTCCCGGCAAACGTCGGTTATATTGCACCAAAAGACTTTACTGCCGCAGTCAACGTCATGAATCAAGTAAACGCCATAAAGTTCAGCGTTCCTTTTTGCCGTCGCACAAATCACCGTTCACAACAGTTCATCGTGAGTTCGTGAATCGGAAAAACATCGAAAGAAAAACAACCCGTTTTCAAAACCACTGTGCTATATCTATGTCCAAGCTTGGAACAATCAAAACATGCCCTTGATGTTGCCCATGCAAGCGTGCGCAAGCGACTGCCCAGTCAGCCCGGAACTTGCTGCTAGAAATCAGATGCTGGTGAAGAGAACAACCATTGGTGGAGATATAGAAGCGACGCCGTCGTTACTCCTGAAATCAGGCGGGGTTTCATGCTGAAGCAACGCCCAGCAATGTTAATATTCAATATGATCGTTTGCGGTCCCTTTTTTGTTTGGAAAAGGTAACACGTAGTCCCGCTATTGTTAAATCCGACAGTACCAGCAACATTTGGCGGTGCTGGGTGGAAAAAGGATGTGTGGATGTTCAGCGAGAGGCTGTAAAAGAAACCGTCTTGTTAGGAAACTTGTGAGCAACAAAGGGGATTTAGAGACGATATTTGGATAAATGTTACAAGGGTTTGTGACAAGCCAGGGATTTATCGCTGTTTTATTTGCGCTCATGATGCACGGCAGGGAAGACCAGTGAGGGGAGGAACGGGTTTGAAGCGGTAGCATTATTAGTTATTGCTGGCAGATATTTGTACTGTATGTAAGTAAATACTTACAATAATTATTTTTCTTGTAACTATGAACCGTTATCAGCATCGGTACAGCTCTAAATTTCAGACACTAATACTCAATCTATTCTTTTGAAGAACGCTTCTATTCGACACAATTATCCTTAGTTAGTTATGCATGCATATCATGAGTTTTTAAGAATATGAAATTGGCGTTATTAATTATTGTGCGTTTTGGCGGAGGCGCCGGGTGAATCCGCTTGGTAATGTGATTATAATCATAAATGTAAAAACCAAAGCACGTCTTGATAAATGTCATCTTAGATGATTAAGTTTAAACTTTTATTATACTTTTAGCTGTTGCTACTTGATTGACTCCTAGGTATAGTTATAACAAAGTTTTAGTTATTAACAGCTTCAAATTTTTCAATTTCACTATTAACCAAAATTTACAGCTTGTTCCTTCTAACTTGTTGCAAGAAATTTTTGAAGAACTGATGCTATACCATAGGCACCTATAGATATCTAAAGGTATAATAGACATCCAACAAGCGCCTCTTCAATTTTTTCTTTTCCTATCCATGTGCTACTAGTATGTGCCCTAAATAGCATTTTCCATTTCCTCTTCATAAGTAATGTTGTTTATTTAAGTTTGGCTAACAACATCTTAGTTTGAAATTTCCAAATGCTATAACGCCCACCGTTCAATGGTTTGACATTTTTTTACTGTTCTTCCTGAGTAGATATGCATTTCACACAATGGTCACTTTTCGCAAAAAGAAATTAAGAAACTATGTACTTATGTACCTACTTAGATATTATTAGTTTTCTTAATTCACTTTTCGCCAGTCTGAGTACATAGCCCGTTAGATTAGAACAAAAATGAAAAGTCAATTTTAGCATTTTATTTTTGAGAGCGAGGTTAAAACGTTAGAACCCTTTCATCTTCTAACTTCAAGAACCTTTAACCGGAGTCGCCTGGAGTTACCCTAAACTTTAACCAGAGCTACCCAAAATTTTCCCAGAGTTTTAACCGGAGTCACAGAAAATTTTAACCGGAGTTACCCGAAGTTTTATTATCCAAAGTTGCCCGGAGATTTTAAAATCTTTTCTTTTCATGAGGTAATTAAATTTGTATCCAATTTCTAAATTAAGAAGCTTTTGCATCCAATTGTCAAACTCTCAATCCTTTCAATAGAATTTTGACACAATCTGCAAATTATTAAGACAAATTTCTTTGCTACTATCTGTAGGTACCATCAAGGCTCGCTTAAACATATTTTCTGTACAGCAACAAAACGCTCTCACATTATCCAGTGTCCCACGGATTTCGCCTTGTTAAAAACATACACGTGGCTTTGTGGGAGGCAAGTGCAACGGTGTAATGCGCCCTAATCGGCTGCTGAGTAATAAATCAAGTGTAAAGTAAATAGTACGGAGTTTATTAATTCATAGTTAATGTAACATTTCCTAGAGGCGCGTGTCTCTTTCGGTTGAATAATCTTCTCACATCCGCCGCTGCATGATGTTGAACTGAACACAATGAGACGCGGTTAGAGATTACGTCGTCGATGAGGATTGCACTCGAAGCTTTCCACGTCACGGGTTTCACTGTCGAGCCCTCGCCAAGGCAACAGTAGCCTTTAATCCCTTTTTACTAACGAATTAAGGGACCTACCACTAGCTTGCTCTCATTTTTTCTAATAATTTTAGTCTAAAATTGCGGGAAAATAATTGGTAAAATGTAAAATATCGGTTTCAGTGGGCAAAACGTTTCGTGGAGACGAAAAGTCTAAATTGTGTGTAGAACACTATCTCATTCATAATACAGGTGGGGTTTTGTGAATTATAGGTGTTTTGTATTGAAGAGGATTCGTTCCGCCGCTGACAGCACCGCATGCTGTGGCGGTTATTCAAGTAGTGAATGAAGCTTTTGGAACAAAAAACCAGAATTTACTAACAAGCATAGGTAATATCCTAGACAGACTGGATATCGTGACTACGCCTTAATTTATAACACCGCGCATCAAAACTTATCCTTTTTATCACTTCTTTATTGTGGCAAGCCTGCAGGCCCATAAGTATACCCAAATTGCATAAATTGGCGGGATGAGATTCCAAAGGATACGCAACTTTCCAAACGTGATTGACTGTTAAGTAAGGTTCGTTAGTAAAAACAATGTCTTGCTTCGCTTCTAAGGATATGAAACGAAATTAAAATTAGGACTTTGTTGCCAAATTAGTAATAATGCTAATGAAATGTCAAAGGATGGAACTGCATGTTATTTCTTCATGGGTTTCTTCACTGTTTCAGAATTCGGCTGTCAAAGCAACGTCAGCGTTAGAGAAGTGTAATACGTCAGTGGGTACTTGAAGTTAAATTTCTAATTCGTATAAGTGCCGCGTTTGTTCATTTTTTTTTCAGTTACCTACATTACATTTTATATTGTACCTATTCATTGTGAGGTCCTCAATATGTATGTAGCATTAATCAGTTAACAGTCAATTTTCTCCGACTCAAATTGTGTAGATAAAGAAACGATTTATTGTATCTGCATACTGTTAAATGACTCAAGTAATAAAAAAAAATTATGAAGGTTTTGTCCCAAGTGAGGCGTCTATAATGCAGTTTGGGTTGATCCTTAAAAAATTGCTTCAGTCCTATTTGAGCAGAAGTTAATAGCATGAGCATCCGTCCGTTTCTTAATGTTCTTTGCTCCAATAGCTCAACTCCAATTTATGAAAGCCAGAAGCAGTGGCCTGAGAATTTCCTTTCCACCATGCATCGCCAAAGTAGGTTTTATTTTTATGTGCACATCTAGACCTAATTAATTTAATTACGAGCCAACTACCAAAATTCAAACATTAAAACCTACTTATAATTTTATATGTTTTTATAAAACAACAATAAACTTGTTTCACAATAAACTGAAGGTAGCGTTTCAAATTTTTAATTCAATTAACAAACTATAAAAGTTACCACATATATCTTTTAATTAAACCATCATAAATTTCAATGTCGTTTTAATAGCGCAGTCCAGGTTCACAGCGTTGTACAAAATTTAGTAAACAAACAGTACAGCAATTATGGTAGAATTAAATAACTTTACGTGTCATAAAATATTATTTTCTAGCATTGCAATAATTGTTGTTAATGAGGAACCTGAGAAAGCTTTCAGAAGTGTTGGCAGAATCTGACGACTTCCTAGTAGGTACCGTTAGGTGGACAATAAAGAACGGGTGACATAAGTTACATTTTCCAAGTTTAAAAAACAAGCCGCACAGCGGCAAGTTTTGTAATAGACGAGTGTCACAATTGTCTTATGAACGAGTTTTTTATATTATTTTTTCTACTTTGAACCAATTTTAAAGTTTGGGGAATTTGGTTGTGGCTGACAGTACCAAGGTTAGTCAAATGTCAGGTTCAAAATTACTAACAAATAGTTCTGCTTTGGCATTTTTTTGACGTTTTTATGACATTTAAAATTACCAACATAAATAAAGCAAATTGCAAATTAATTGCATTACGAAACCCAAAAACCTATTATAGTACTGTTTTGGGCGTCGTAATAGCTTTATTATAAAACCAAAGTAGAAAGACATACCTATGATGAGATTTCGTAATTTTGGTTTCTATTGAATAAAAACATAAGTATTAAGTAAATTATTGTATTTATTATTATGTACTTTGGTAATATAAATAAACAATAGAATACTACATCAAAATGTAAATATCGGAAAATTGAGATCGAGAAGAAAAAATATATTAAAATTAACTTTGCCTTACACTTTGATCAAAAGTAATACAAAGTTTCCATCATCCAGCTTCCCCCAGATTATTAACGGTTAAGCATGTCCTAGACATGCTGAATAGATAGAAATCTGAACTTACTATGCCCTGGCCATGCAATTCTAACCTCAAAGAAATTTAAAGTAGAGTATACTTCAAGAAGCGCATTCTGGCCCCCATAAAGCAAGAATATCCTGGTGGGCCGTCCATACGAGTTGATGCCAAAGAAATTTGTCACCAGATCATCTAATTGGACCTCCATCAAAATTCTGAATGATGCAAGCAGCTTCTCCTATCTCTTCTTTCTCCTATAGATAAGTATGATATCTTCTAGAAGACTTATTTATCAAAATGTTTTTATGAAAAGAAATGAAGATGTGCATTAACCTAGAGTATTGAAAAATGATGACTTATTTTATAAGTACCTACCTACGCTTCACTTTTAGTCTTTTAGTCATTTTCCTTCATTCTTGTTCAAAACCTACCTTTTGCAACATAAGTACCTAGGTACTTCTTGTGGTGGTGGATTTTAGGTGCATGATTTTTGTGCGGGGCCAATTTGCGCATTTGCAGGAAATTACCATAGTCCAGTGAACATCAATGGCGCCACACGTGTCATGCCTGGCGTACATAAATGTCTCCCACGACACTTCCGTTCGCCGATCGCTAGTTCGCATTCAACCCGCGTAAGTCCTGCAGCGCTGCGGTCGCCTCCGTATTGTTGCCAATCACCGGATTCATCGCATTAGCATCGCTGCCAGCGATGACGCTCTCGCCTGCCATTCTCACCCTGGCACCCGGAAATGCGATTTGCTGTCTTTTTTAACATGCAAATAGTTATGTGCCGCCAATTTGAAATCACACGCCCGAAAAAGCCGACGCGCTTTTGTCATGCATATTTTTCCGGCAACAGACTTTTCATTTTAACGTCCTGCCAAGACCCGACAATTTTCTCCACAATTTTCCCACACACAACTCACATTTTTTATTCTAACCCATTTTGCGCCGCATCGGGTAAAAGTTACCTGGAAGCTGGTTCGGGTTTCGAGTTTTTTTTTTCTATATTATATACAAGTCGTTTTGGCGTCTCGTTTGTATGCAAAACCAATTATAAAGTTTTGATTTAAGAACGAGGTGAGTCGGAGGCGGCTCTAAAAGCCGGCCGATAATAAATTAATACAAACTTGGTCAAAGGATATCGCCCTTCGGCCAGTTCCGTCCGCTACTTGGCCGGACCTGTCGTCGGTAATTTATATGGCTTTGCATTTCATTATAAACAATTAACCTTGCTGTCACTCATTAAAGGCAACCAGGTAAACAATTGGGAATTGTGGGGCGGCGAAGAAGAGACTAACGTTTTGGTCCGATCGACCGTCATGTGCGGTAACGGTGGTCAAAGATTGCGCCTGTATTTATTCGTGCCTTATTTATTTTACTATGCTTTTATTTATTTTAATGATCTACGCGTCGGCATATCAACTGTTAATTGTTATTGTTTATTCGCCGCCACAGAACGGTGGCTAACTTGATATTAGATATTTAACGAGCAACTGCGCCCCCCGGCTACAGCCAATTGAGCCAAGCCAATTCTGGAGAAGCTTTTATACTGTGAGACACATTTACTGTTGGCGGCTACAAATAATTCATGTTATATTTTTCCGACACTGAAGAATTCTTATTGTCACTAACAATATTTTCAGTTGTGGAGGTGAGCATTTCTGTTTTACTATAGGAGAGCACTTTCAGGCTGCTTGAGAAAATTTCTACCAAATGTCTTTCAATCCTTGCAACTTCTGGTGTAGGTATTATTCTAATAGAAAATTGAAGAAATTTTCAACTTCTCACCTTTTATTAAATTTTTCAAACTAGGTATAGATTCCTGAAAATTTCTTGCAATTTTTACAGCATAACCGGCTTTTCTAAATATAAAAAAATTAATTTTGTAGAAATATTTCTTGGGTTCTAAAATGTAGATAATCAATTATTTAAAAAGATTTTAATTGATCTTGAACAAGTCTGAGTCTCTAGCCAACTCTGAAAATTTCTGTAATTGTTTATTAGTTTCTCGAGAAATTATTTAAAAAAATTTAAATTTTCTATTTTATTTTCTACAATCATTAAAATTTTTTCTAGAAAAAGTAATTATTTGGCTTTTCTTTAGGTTTAACGTCAGTATACCTACTGTCAATAGTACCTTCTGCTACAGGTTCTAAGCTCCATCAGAGTAAGGTGCTCATCATACGTAGATGCAATAATTGAATTTGGACGCCAAATTGATTTTTACCCTGCACTTTTTTGTCTTGCATTTGGGGATAGTTTGCGCTGGGTGGAAAGCTCGGCCAGCAAGCTTCTTTGCAACGCATAAATGATGTAATAATCGTGATCATATAATCCGGAAGTGTTCTCCTTTGTAAGCAAGTCTGTGATTGCTGACTTCGGGCGTCTCAGACGGTTGTTTCCGGAGCTGATTGTAAACTCAAAGCTTAAAGCTCACGGGCCCCGGAACAACTCCCGCCTACCTCCCGGAGTATCTGTTTGGCGTCGTCATGACGACGCTCTTCTGTTGCAAGCACCGCCGTTCCCGAGTTGCAGACTTTCCACACTTCGTTATGTTGATTTACTCGTTTAGAATTCCGATTCTCGGGCCCCATCTTGATTCGAAAGCCGCCCGTTGCAACAACGCCAGATTTCTTTCAATTCTTTGTGTTTGCTTAATATTTTTTTAGATTGTTTAATAGATGCCAATCGACCGTTAAATAATGTAGAGAAATGCTATCGTAACCTTTACGATGATTGTTGGAAATTGCGTCAAATTTAAGCGGCAATTAACAATAAGGAAACGCATAATTCACGGTTGTTTATAGCGAATTCATGTGACGAGATGTGTGCTGCCATTAGTTCTTGCAATGAAGAAAGGAGAACGGGGGTCGTAAAAATTTTTTAGTAGCCGGACTGCACACTGATATACTGAAGCGGCTGTCCGTTCTAAGAATATTAATTATTAATAAATATTAATAAAAAGCACAATAAAGGAAGATGGAAGAGGCAGTTGTGGATGATTTGCAGCCGCGAAGACCTTTGGGCGGACCGGAGAGGCACCGACCGTCTATACATCAGTCCCGGAGTCAGTGGAGTTATTTATTGCCAAAGGGCAATTAAAACGTTGTAAGCGCGGCTGCTCCCATTCCCCGTGAAAAACCAAAATTGGTTCGAGAAGCAGCCACCAGAAAGGTGCGAAAAAACCCCGTTCTGCGCTCAAGCTCTTTTCCCAAAATTTCAAGAGTACCTAGGTATTGGTATTTACAACAATAATTATTCTCCACGTTGATACGGTATCCAAAAAATTTATATCATATTCTTCATTATTTGATAACATTTTAAAATTAATTTTAAATTTTTTTATCCACATTTCTTGGCTATTCATGTTTTCCCAATCTTCTATTTTACTAAGGTCTTTATTATACCCCGAATCTTCTTCTTTCTTCCAAAATTTATACTGTTTGAGCTGACACGGTATACCTACCTATTATGTATTACTATCATTATCTTTTCATCTCCTCTATTTTCTAGGTTTTTCCCCAAATTTTCTTAATACTTGTGCCTCTCTTTTGCCAACTTGCGTTATTTATATGAAAATAACGTCTCAAACATCTGAAGCCGTATGAATGTATTTTTTTGTGAATATGCAACGAAGTGATGCATGGATGAACATTAACATGCATTTTAAGTTTTAACGAAATATTTGGGCCTAAAATTAATGCGGGCGTAAATCGCTTCCATAAAGTGGCCGCGCAAGTAATAATCGTTTAAATTTGTGTTCATCACAGGAGACGTGCAACAATATTACATTACCATTTAGAGAGATTTTCTCGAATATCTCGCGCATATAATGAGTTAATAAAAATGCATAAGGTTACAAATAGGCGCTTAAGACAAACAGGAAGATACAAATATTAGTTTTTCGGCTTTTTAATAAAACGCATCGGCGTTGGCTGCCATTTAACCAAGAGTTATGTGAAGGGCCCCCGATAAAATTATCAACTATTCTTCCTTAAACGGCATGCGCCATATCCGTTAGTTTTATAGCAGAACCATGTGTTTCAATCTATTAAGTCCTGACGAAATGGGAAATTTGACCTGATATTTAAGCGATTCTAATGTAAATTGGAAATAGAATTCTTAAAGGTGGTCCCACCAATGAATTTTAAAAGCGATTATCACATCTGACGTTTTTAATTACTTGAAAAGCGTTTGCATTTAAAAATCTTTTATGTGACTCTCAAGCATAGGATTGGACATTACAGTGCGCACCCAGAAAACGGCTTCCCCAAAATAAAATTTGCAAAAAATTTTGATAAAAATTTTCAAAAAATTTTGATAAAAATTTTCAAAAATTTACACGTCAGTTATGAAGAAAATTTTGATCGATTGCCCACCAAGAACGTAGATTATGTAAATATTGTTTATTTCTAAAAGTAATTAAAAATTTTAGGTATTTGGTAGGAGATACTGCATGATATAAATCACTTAATAGCACAAACAATGCAGCGATGATTGGCGTAATATAGCTGTTAGGTGTTGAATCCCCGAGGGTCTCCTGTGGCCGAATGGGGCCGTGAACGGTGGCAGAAAAAATTAGAGCTCTGCGGTGGCCTCCTCCACGGCATCTGCGTCACGGGGAGCCTGAAACAGGTGTAATTAAAAAGGTACGTCCTATCTCCTATCTGTGCTGGAAACAAAAAAAAACGAGATACAATCAGCAGAACACGTGCCCTGCCCTATAATAAGTCCAAAGCGACTGAATATGGCCTGATATGGTTAAATAAGGGTGGTTAAGCTTTGACTGTCAGTATGGAAGCAGCAGGGAAGGTGATTACTTGTAAAGAACCGAGGCAAACCGCGATTATCGCTTAGGGACTTATTTATAATCCCGCTTGATTTTATGGAGTCATATTAATCGGTAATTGCAGGATTGAGTTTCCGGGAAATCCGGGTTGTTAGATTTCTGCTGGAGTCGGCAAGTTGCGGCGAAAAAGTGTTATTAACAGCTTCATTCAGGTTAGCGCTTTGATGTCCCTTTCGCGTTTTAAACCATCAGATATCGAAGGATTAGGTACTGGGAAGTAGGACGGATAATATACGTATAATCGATCTATCAATGAATGGCAGATTACAATTTAGTTGCATTGTTTAGAGTGGCAACTGCAACAGTCGCGGAGTTGCGTGAATATCCAAACTGACCCGAAATGTTCAACTAATCCCATCAGGTTAGGGTCACTAGGAAAAGAAATTTAAGAAATTCGCCATAACTTGAGTCGTGGAAAGGGGGGTTTGAACGATCAAAGAAAAGTCGCAAACAATATTAATTGGGGCTGTTTGCAGACCAAAGAGGGCGGTTTCGTTTCAGGCGCCCAAATCGAATTATGAATATACACGGCACACCTTGTGAATCCGGTATTATCTCGGAAGCCGAGTCTTGTATTACACGTTTCATCAGCAATGGGTAAATAAAATCGGCGAATTTGTAGTCACCGTGGAAAGTACCAAGGCGAAGGCACAGAGTAGCTGGACGAATATAGAATATTTCGGTCTGATTTCGAGACGGGCTCCTGAATACGAATGTGAGCCGTAATCCTGTTACATTCAGCCCACTTTTACAGGACTGTTTTATGTGATCAGTAAAATACACGTTGCATATTCATGGATTTCGTTCGTTTATTCAGTTCACACCACATGCTCGCGTCCGCAGAGATGAGTCTCTGCTTAAAATGCGATCCAATTATCAGAGATACCCGACAAATTTATTCACTGCACCACAGATGAAGCGTTTTGCATAAAGTCTATTCGATCACTGGCAAATTTCGGTTAAGTGCGAAGCACGAAATTGTCGCGGTTTTGTCGGTTCTACGGGGGAAATGGTGATGGCGCCGGAACAACGCGGACCTTCAACCGGGAGGTTGGTCTTCGGGCATAAATCAAACCACCAGACTTGATAAGTTATAAAGAGCTCTGTTTTATTCCTATTTTGGTTAAACATAATTTATGGCACGTACCTACTTGCTTGCATTAATGCATTTTTTAAAATTTCCTCTTCTGCAAACTTTGCCCGTCCTTTACACAAATGCAAATATGGTAAATAATTATTTGCTGTTTAGAACGTTAGATGCTTTCCAAATAGTTTGCGTAAACTTTTAATTCTTAATAAATTGAGAGCCCCTTTCTCTGTGCGCTGGAACTTCCATTTTAAATAAGAAAAAAGTTTAACTTGTAATTAAAAAAAAATTGACATTCACCTATGTGTCGTTGCTTGAGCAAATTGTATATCAAATCTAATTGATTTTAAAATTTTAGAATTCTAGCATTACTTTATCATTTTTGCTAATTTAGACATAACGAGCTGATTAATCTATATGGTAATGCAAATAGCGATGATGAAAGTGGGCTGCTTTAATTAAACTTAATTAAAATTGGCAACCTTAGAAGCGAGGTTGCTGTACCAACAAAACGTGCTCCCCAACAAGAACGCTCGAGATTAAAAATTGTTAATTAGAGACATTGTTAATTATCGAGAAAATAAATGGCGCGTATCAATATGATCGATGAAGCTATTTATCACACCACATTCTGACTATTGAAAAATGGGTGCACGACAACAATTTAAATAGCTGGAATGCCTCAGTGGTTACGTTGATGCTGCAACATTTCTTAATTACGAGGGCCCAACAAGAGTTGAGCGTAATTATTTTTTTGAATTTGTTCGGGAAGCAACAACACATCGCACCGTTGCTAATTACGCATCTCGCCTCCGCCCCAACATTTCTTTTCATCTTTTCTTCCGTATCCGACTTGATTATAATAAAGCAGTAACGCCGGCGTTGAAAATAAGAAGACTTAATAAAAAGAGCGCCCGCGTCAAACGAAGCGTAATTCGAACGGGAATTATAAAAAGAGCAAAAGCGCAATTTCACAAAAGGCCGGAACTTTCCAACCGGATAAACTGATCAGCAATTTAAATTTAGACCAGTTATTTTCATATTTTATCTTTTTCTTTCGCAAGTAAATTATGGAATTGCCGCAGCGTTATGTATGCTAATTGATGACTATTTTTCGGCTTCCGAAGCAACCCCCAAGGAGGACCCGCCGGAGACCAGGATCTCTCCTCGTTACTGCCAGCCCCCAAATCGCATTTTAAGCTCCTCAGCCTGAATATGACGAAAAGTAACGTTTTTCCTGCTAGAATTGCAAGTGAAGCATTTGGTTATTAGTGAGAATACACTTAAGTCATCTGAAGGCGGCGTAAATAATTTCTATCAGTGGCGTAAAACGCAACATTGCAGTCATTGCACAAAAAAACAAAATTGCTGATAAGAAACGAAGAATGTACCTAGACGAAAAACCAGATGCAAGTTCGATGACAACTTCACAGGAAATGCAAAAGTAATTGCGTTAGTTCCAAATTTAAAAAGGATTAAATAATAACAATTTTCTGTCGTTGTTGTTGCAGCGATCGTGTTGTGGAAAAAAGTGTTTGTATAGGTACGGCCAACGGCAAAGATAATGTCCATCTCACACTTTTAAAATTTAAATTTCTTCTACAAAAAATTACTTTACATTAACATTTTTTCTTAACAAGTAAACTTCTAATAAGTGACAACTACAAATAACTAAAAAGTTTTGGGTCGTATTTAACAGTCTAATAAATTTACCCAATATTTTCATACAAAAAAATACTTTCATTTCCAAAAAATACTAAATGCTCACCAAAATTAAGAAAATACATAATCTTAAAGCGACAATCAAATATTGACATAATGCTGGCCTCTTATATATTTTGTTCGCCAAAATAACTTTTGTTGACCATAAATACTAAATGTTCAGCAAATTTTATTCCGCATTTAATTCTAACATAATAACCAGATATTTAATTTTCGACAGTGTCTTATATTATTTAGCAGCTATAAATACTATTTGTTGATCAAAAATACACAAGCAATAAAATGTTGTGCAAATGGTAAATAATTGTATGCAAAATTATAGATGTAGATGTGTTAGAGTAAGGAAAATAAGAGTAAAAATAGAAGTGGTTTGCACAAAAAAAAATATTTATTGCCGTAATATATAAATGCTATGCTGTAATTGGCTTGCATTATGTAAAACGTAAAACTTCTTTTAATGGTAATTTCCAATCGTGCTTTTAAAAAAAAAATACAGGGCCTTGAACTGACCTTGTACAAAACTTTTTTCGCGTGCCTCTTGTCTGAAAGCGCAAGCAGCAAGGAGAGATGCGCGAGCATATTTCGTTTTTGGAGTAAAAGAATAATTATTTGACGCACAAATAGTTTTTTTGAGAAACACTAAATATAAATGGATAGCGCGAATATTTATTATGTACAGCACGAACGCGTTACTTGAGCATTCTAAATTGGTGAACATTTAGTAAAATTGATAAACATATAGAATTTAAAATGTAAGCAATGGTAAAACAATACGCAGCATAGTTATTTTAGTGGTAATGTTTTCATTTTCTGATGTATAATAATTTGGGTTTCATTTAAATTTTTTGATGCTTATTAAATTTTCTGGTGGACAGTGCAAGGGATGTATGGTTTAATTTGGTGTACATTATATTTGTTCCCAAAAGTTTTTTATACTATGTTTATGAGATTTGTCGGGTTTCTCAAATAAATGATTCCGTATGAAACCGTACCGTCTGCAAGGGGACTAAGGGTAATAACGTAAAAAACACCTGCATTAAATTGTAAATCGCTAAACACAAAACAGCTTCTTAATGATAATTGCACGTGCAGTCGGTTGCTGGATTTTATGGTTCTGCAGAATTAATAGTTTCTGCGAAGTATAAAATGCGCTAATTATGCCCTTGCCTTTAATCAGGATACAAGGAGCATCCTTGATTTATGTTTATAACCCTAAAAAGAGACACGCAGCTCCCAATACTGATCGGCCCGCCGTTTCGACGTCATTTTATTGTTAATCGCAAAAAGCGCCAGCAACAAATAAAACCAAATCGTCGAACTCAACCTGAAGAATAAGAACTGGCGAATCAATAGTCGTAATTTAATTACCATAATGAGACGGGGGTGTATGATGGTGCAGTGAAGTGTGATAGAGGGTCGTGCCACCCCGGCTAACAGCATTGTCCAAGCGAATGAACTCGGCATCGTCGGGTAATCCGTTTACATGGACCTTTACAAGCCTCACTGATTTTACGGGTCAGAAGAACCCCAAGGCATCCAGACCGTATCCACTATGGTCTATAACGATATCATCTTGTCCATGACGGTAGAAAAATGTAATTGCGCCTAATTGTCGCGCCGCTATCTAAATCAATAACTTATTGTGACGGTCGGCCATAACAATAACTCCTCAGATCCGGGCTGCAATAAAAAAGCAGAGCGACTCCTTCCTTTCAACAATACTCATAAATTTGTGGTTGCATTTACGCGGCAATAGCAATTCCAGCAACACGTTTGAAATCAATAACTCTTTGATCGAAAAAAAGATCGTTGGGTAACTCTTGTTGTTTGCGGGTGCCGGTGTCCCCTATTCTGTAATTAGATCGCAAAGGACCGATACAACATGTGTAATGCCATGTAATTTTAATCCTGTTTGATCCCAAATCCTTTCCGCATCTGTTACTGTCGCACATGCTCCTACTGGTGTTTATTGACTAATTCCGCACTTTGTACCTCCACTAGCTAACCGGAGGACGAGTTGTAGGGAAAGTGATGATGGAAAAATTACGACTTCCGGGCGTAAGTTAACTTCCAAATTAAATTGATCAGTTAGGCTGATGCTTTGTGTTATTTTCGTGAAAATTGATTGTTACGTCCCCGGAGACGGCCATGTCTAATAAACCTCCCAAAGCAGCAACTTGACTAAATTACCATCCCCCTGGAGGTTTCGGACGCCGGACGGATATGGAATAGCTTCGTCCACGTATGATTCGCGCATACCTATAAGAATTTCGTTGAATAAACAATGCTTGCACAAGCACAAGGGGCCCATTTACGGCGATGTTCGGTTTTGGACTCGACCGAAATGCACCTAGTCATCTCCTGACAGCTATGATACATTTATCAAATGAGAAAGATGATACCGCACGATCTTTAAGTCCGGTCAAAATAAACAATGAAACGGTTTTTTGTAAGTTTTCCTTTTTTATGCGTGTTTTCTACTACATTGTGCAAGTGGCGTGAGAATGTGGCTTTAGAAATGATTAAACGTGTCACCCTGAATTAGCGTTTTTGGGCCCCAATAATTGCCCCTATAAATAAATAATAGCACGTAGTTTAAGTAAATACCCCGAAAGTTTTTCTTAAGCTGATAGTTAGATAGAAATAAAATTGTTTAACGTTAAATCATGCCCATGTGGGTGTGGAGTTTTTCGGTGAGTTGGACCATACAGCATTCTTCCCCGTTCCAAATTTTTACGTTGTGTACTAAATTAAAATCATTGTTCATTTTTGCTGGTTGCGTGGGCCAAAAATGACAGTTATCTAAGTAAAATAAATGCACGAGGCCGAAGAGGAGAATAATAAATTTTATGAAATTTCCTCGTTTCTTGAGTCATAACCAACTGATGAAAATAGAACGTGCTAAGACCCACTAAAAATGGTATTCATTCGAATTACCGAAAACATATTTCTTTCCAGGTTGTAAATTTATAAATAAAAAAATTGCATTGACTATCAAAGTAACACTGCATAAAACCAAAAATGGTAAAATCGATTTAATCTTCAAAAGCTCAATAACAGCCCAATGATTGATGTCACTAAATCCGTCGATGATTGATCGCTTAAGTAGTCAAACCATGTCAAAGTTTGCCTGCATGCGTATCTAATAGGCTTTACTAATAGGCAGCAAAATATAAGAATAACCGTAAAAAATTTAAACCGTCGTTTCATGTAGAAGGGTAGAAAAAATAAAATAAAACTTATGCCTTTAAAAAAATATTATTAATAAAATTAAACAATGGACTCATCAACTTATCTGTAGTGATCTCTATCATTCTTTTCATGAAAGCGCGACGAATCTAGATTAGCAAAGCCTGTTTCTTCCGGATCCGAAAATTTACTGCGTCTATAGGTATAATTCTAAATAATAGTTAGAAATTTTAAAGTATTTACTTACCTATAGCATTGTATACTTATTTTCAAATTATTGTATGAACATTTACTGAAACTACTTGTGCTGGTTGAAGACACTGTCTATTAATGGTCATTCAAACTTTTGGGGGCCCGGAATTTGTGTGGTGGCGATTTTTGGGGCGTGGGGCGGCCGGGCCCGCCAATTTATTATAATTAATAATCGGACTACCCGGCGTATGTTTCAGCGAGTGCGGCGACGAGCAGCGTAAGTTATCACCCTTTAAACGTGGCGTATAAAATCTTTGTCGGCGGCCCCGTGACACTTTGTATGATGTATTCGCCGCCTTGATGTATGGCTTTTATTATATTTTCGGTTAATATTTTTTTACGATATGAAAAGGTGTTTTGTGCTGTAGCTGTTGTTGACTGTGAATAATGCGGCTGGATTTCTGGTTATTTATACTTTATAAGGTTGCCAACCGTGTAGGTGTGAAAGTGGTTGACACAAAATGGAAATTATTAACGTCAGAACGAACAAATAAAACACGAACACCGCCAATAATTTTTAATAATACCGAATTTATACGTCCGCTCGCAGTCGGGAAAATATTTTTATGATACGTGTAATTGATAAGTTTCTGGATCTGGCAGCCAGTTTTGGCGACTTTTTCGCGAACCTATACGTTTTGTACTTAAAAATTAACACCAGATTATATTGATTGGTTTGAAATCTACAAGAATAAGTCATAAAATCGATGTTAAAATTTTTTTTCTGCGTCCATCTACCTAAATAAAAAATTGTAAAAATTCCAAAATTGTGATTGTTGTCTTAGATGCAACATAAATAACGTTTTATAATGTAATCGACCCTCCGAAGTCCAAATCTAAACTCCATTTGACTTTGCAATTGATACCTATATTTTTCAGAGATTTCCAAAATCTTTAACCCTTACGCTGACCTAGACCTGGCTCTCCATATAAACTTCGTAAAACTTGCCAATATTTATATACATTTTTGATATTGTCAACCCAAAGAAATTGCAGAACTATAACTATTGTACCTAACTTATGCCACGAGCATAACTCAGAAACTACTAATGTGAAATAAAATTGTAACTCATCAGCTAAATCTGTAAGTATACCGGGTGTTTCAACGAGAACCGCCGGTGCCAAATTGCGTATTTCTAATGGAGTTAAAAATTTGAAATTTGGCAAAAATAAACTATAATTAATGCACTACAAGTTGACATTATCGTTTTTTAATTTTTTTAAACGGTGTGAGTTTTCACTTTCGATCGCGATTTTATATCAAAATATTCACTTCATCTCTTTGATTTTCTTCAATCTCATGATCACGACCTCCAAGATTAATAACGAGTAATTGAAATATTTTTATATCAAACCGTTATTGAATTACATAAATTTTTAAATTTTAGGGCTCAAGGGATTTTTGATTGACAGCATGGCAGCTTTGTAGCCCTTTACCTAGCGGTTAACCAGACTAGATTTTATGATGGTCTCTGTACTGCAAAGATCTTTGAGTAATGGTACCGCTTTTAAGTCATAAATAACCGAACCGTTTAGACGGTCTTTGTCATAAAATTTGACTGCTTCAATAAAGCAGTCGTGTCATAAATTCGTCAAAATCCCGCGAACGTATTTTAAACGTCGCAACCCCTGCGTTTGGGAATAATTTCTATCTCAACTGCATGGTTACGCACAAAAAGACTAATAGTTGTGCAAAATCTCATTATCTTACCACTGATGGCTTTGGAGATATTCAATAAAAATCATTCACAGCGATCCACCTTTAGGGGTCTGTAGCTCCCTTAGGAAAGATTTTTTGTGCTAAGTTTATCGACTCATTTTTTTGTGTTTTCTATCGTAGAAACCGTATGTAAAATATTGCACACTTTTTTTTGACATAGTCTGTATATGGCTTCAAAAAATTTATTTCTTAAAGAAAAGCTTGGTGCTTCGCAAAAGTAATTTTAGCTGCCTCTTATATGTAGGGGAGCGTGGAGCACAGGGGCCCGGCGGGGCACAGAGGTTTTTGTGAATTATGGTAGTATATGCGCTGCCATCTGTATGACGTATATTACATCTGCAACTCAAAAAAGACCTGCATCGCTCGTTAGTGAAATTTTGCTATTTAGATCACAGCTGTGACAGAGTCGGGAAGAAAAGTGATTTTTATGGCAAGTCTTGCAATATTTTCCAATTTTGATTGCATCTGAAAAGACTGAAAATGTTTAATCTGAGTTGATCTATTACACTTATTTAAAGGTCCATTAATGAAGCCTCAAAATTGCCTGAGAGACTGGCATTATAAAATGTTTTGATATCCTAACCTATTTTTTCTATAAAAAACGTGCATTTGGGGCAGAGAGGACTGATTGTGGATTCAATGTCAACAATGTCGCAAGTGAGCTCACGACAAGTGTGCAGGGGCCTCAGAGGAAGATGACAATTTTCTGTGTATTAACTGTAATGCCGATAGCGATGAGGCTGAAAATCTGTATTACAAATGAAATTCTAAATAGTAATGTTTGTCAATTATTTTTATATTACTTACAAAGTTTATATAATGTTTTCAATTATTTTTATATCGATTAAAGTTTATTACTTTTAATAAAATAGTTTATTTTTCCATTTAAGCTTGTCAACATTTTTTCCAATAATGTTGAGCATGGTGGTCCGATGTGCCCCGAGGTATGGGATACACAGGACCAAGTGCAATAGTGCACACTTTTAGTAATAGAATTTGAAAAAAATAGATTTGACTAAAACTGCCAAGTTCAGTCGATAACCAGATAGTTATTGCTCATCATAACATTAAAGCACTTCATTATCAATTAAAATAAAAAGATTCATTTTTTTTTTTAGCTTAGATGGTCCTCTGTGCCCCACTCTCCCCTATAGTGAAGAATTGAAACAACTTACCGCAAATCTTCAATCGACTGCAGAAGTAAAGAATGTTATGCTCACCATCCATCCTTCTCCTTCGCCATTGTAGTTGGGACTTACTGAAATCAACATTTGACAAGTTAGTTTCAATCCTCAATTCTTTGAAATAAATTGGATGATAAAACTTAAATTTAATAAATAAATATTTTACCCTTAGTGGCAACACCTGTCGCAGTCGTCTACCATTAGTCACTTCACTACACAGCACTCTCACTATACATTACAAGTTATTTAGCAACAATAGAGCAAAGATGCTCAAGTACGTAATGATAATCTTTTATTTGTAATGTGCTGTCCGCAAACACCGCGATCGAACTGACTAATTAATTTTATAACGTACATCATTATCGCTAAATTAGAAAAATAGTGTTTACATTTCTTACGAAACTAATACGTAACAACATTATCGAGTGAAGTCACCGGGTGCCAGAGCCGGGCTCCACAGTAAGTGATTTGGAAATAGTCAGTAATAATATTGGAGTGAAAAGAGTCTAGAAAAAGGCTCCAAAAAATCTTTTTTTACAAACAACATTCCATTTAAAAAAATATCAAAAATATTTAGATTTCCTAATTTGCCAGTTTTTATAAAGGAGTTTTGTTTTCATTTCATGCGAGTTCTGCTGATGCGTCAACATGATTGTATAGGCGGTCCTATGAGGTTAGTTTGGTGGTAGACTTTTTGCATCTTTTTATCATCGCATAACATTCATGCATTTATGCACATCGAAGTTGATAAATAAATAACAGGAATTAGAACTGTCACAACACGACCTCCCCCGTTCTCTTTCAGATTGTCGCCGAATTGTTACTTTCCATGATGCAAAGGGGATGTAATTTGGTGCACGGGGCTACAATGATAAGTACAATAGTCGATCAAGGTCTGGGCTAAGGTTTGTCATTACACGCGCCCCCATAGCCGAGGGTGTTATTAGGCATCAATTGATATGGTTATGTGATTACCGACGAGCGGTCGCCTGTGCGTAATTATATTATTACGCATTTACTGTGGAAGTCTACGCATATTATCAAGGGTTGACGACACCGTTATTCCCAATATTACCACCATGACAACCTAAAAAAGGGACTAGGCAGCATGAATAAATATTTTTGAGCTTGGTTTTTATAGCTGATGTATCAAAATTATCATAATTTTAAATACTAATTCAATATCATCTTGTTATTGCTATCAAATGACAAATGCATCATATATCTACTAACCTATAACTTATTAGGTTTAGGTACGGAGGAAGAAGTTATTTTTCATCAGACGTCCTTCGTAAATCTTGGATCATTAGAAGTATCTCGAGATCTACATAATTAAAATGTGTTTCGGGAATTTTGGATATAGGCCGTAAACAAATTATCAAAATTAAATTAACACTGTCAAATGGTTAGGTATAGCTGAAACATTATGAGGTAGGTAAAAAGTTTAAAGTCGACAAATGGTGGAGGTGCCGGGTGAAAATCATAATATAAGAGTTTATAAAAAATTAACGAATAAGATTACGAAAGTGGTAATTTATTCGTTAAACAGTCTATGATTAACACCTTGAAGGCAATCTAAAACTATGTCTGTGTGGCATCTACAGTATGTCTAATTTAATTTTTCTCTTTAATTTACTAACATTACCTACCTGTTTATAAAACTAATCTGCTTAGATACTATCTGTGACACTAATCTGTCTGAAAACAATATCTATTACTTATAGAGATCCACATTTTTTCCTGCAAGGAAAATTTAAGTATCAGAAATATCGAGATAGGGGCTCCAGTGTATTGAATATGCATACCAACTATTTATTTATTATTTCCTGCTGTTTGCAGGAGTAGAAACGATGAGAGAGCACAACAGGACACTTGATCAATCGTTTTGTTCTGACCGCTTTCTCATCGTCTATTGGTGCTTGTGTAGGCGTGGCATGTTTACATCCTACCTTCTGTGCTTTCCCACTCTTGCTTCGTATTCTTTGTTTTAAGCTCTTAGTAGGTATTGAAATTCCAGTAAAAAATAAAAATGTAGAAAGCAGACACTTTATCGTGGCAGTTTTTTACTTACCCAAAAAAATATTTTTTCATACCTACCTACTTAGCTAGTTAGATAACTTTATACCTACACTTACGACTTTCCTACCTAAGAACCTATTATATAGATATTCATTAAGTAATATACCTAGTTATGCATCATTGTTTACAATAAAAGTTGCACCTAGGTATCTACATACCTAAGACTTTATATATTCTATCTAGGTACCTAATTCTTATGTCTTTACCTATTGTGAATAGACAGACAATCAGCTTTAATATATTTGCTTAATAAATAAGTAAATAGCTCATATTATTACATGATATAAGTAGGTACCTACCTATTACTAATTAAAAAAGTAAATATGTATCTACTATAATTTATCCCATAAATAATTTTGCTGCTGTAGGTACATAAGTGATACCTAGTACCTACCTATAGGTAATCAGTATGGTTAGGTATCCACCCTTTAGAAAGCGATGTTTGAAATGATTCTACTTAGGATAAAATAGGTAGAAAGGTAAGACTAAATTTTTCTGATATAGGTAACTAAGTATCTACTTCAGGAAGACTATGGATAGTTGATAGTTGAAGTTGAAACCCTAAAGAGCTCCTTAAATAAATTGAATATTAGGCACGTAGGTAGGTAGGGAGGTACCTACTTATCTAAAATTAAATTTTTGATTTATTCTTTATTGTGCAAATAGTAAAAACTGCAATTACAATTTCAAAGAAAAGTTTTTTTTTAGTTAGGTATAGTGGCAAAGATCCATCACATCTCTTTCGATCTTGCACAAAGACTCCGTCGTATAACACAAACTTAGATCCTATAAATTTATAGCAGAAAAAAACATTCAATAAATGAATGAATCAAGTTTAGGACTATTAAAATTAAAACTGATTAAGTAGGTAGATATTAGATAAATTTATCTTCATTCCGATGACACGAAATTTAGATGCTAGAATTGCTAGATGCCATTTATCAATCTTTTCCGTTCGCAATTCGCATAGTTAATAGAATTTACAAAACCGCCGATTAATTTCGTTATTTTCGATTGTGCAAAATAGCCGACAGGACGTGAACAAAACGCGAACGTGCCCTTTTGTGCTGAATCAATACAAAGTCCGCCCGTCACTAACTCTATTTCCAGTATTTGCAGTTCAAAAACAAACAAATCAAACCTCCCCGGGATGAACGTGGCTGAAAAAACAATGTTACAGTTCGTAATAGAGTTATGTCCAACATTGCTACCTCGTCTGTGACACGAGGCACCTTCATAACATCATCCAAAACAAACCCCTCCAACTCTACATCCCAAAATCGTCCGTACGAAACGACTAGAAACGTGCCAAAATCCCGTCCTCCCTTGGATTACGTATAGTTGGATAACAGGGGTGTAAATGCCGAGTCTGCAGATCAACGTAGGCGGGTCGAGGGAGCGAACAAGTGAAAATCAGGACCGGATAACTCAATCAGGGTAGGTTGTGACGAATGTTTTATCGGAGGACAACGCATACTCCGACTTCGATTCGACCAAAGGTAAACAAAAAGTAGATTGCTTCGGGAGACGCGGAGACGGCATGACGTGCAGAATAAAAAGCCATAAAGCGACATGAGAGTTGTAATTTCTGGGACTATAAAACCTTATTAACGCTCGAAATTCCTGAAAGAGTCGTAAAACAGAATCGGTCAAAACAATCAGAGGGCGATGTATAATTTCATATTTATTTATGGTGATTGTCATCAGTCAGCGCCCGCCCTAGTTTCATACATTGTAACTCACATTTTCAGATAAACACCAAATTTAGGCTTTAATGCTCTTGCAACCAATAAAAGTACAGCAAAAGTTCCTCTTGTAACAGAATCCAAATTTTAAGCGAAAGTTAATGTTTACCTGCCTCCCATCATAATAATTAATTCTTTGAAACAGTGAGCATGTTTGTTGAAAAAATTTGGACAAACTTTTAACATAAAATGATACAAAATTTGCCAGGAATGCCGTTTATTATCCAATACACACTGACATTATTAAATAAATGGAACAATTCACATAAATCATAAAACTAAAATTAGACATTCTAAATTAACAAAAGTAATCTAACAGCAGCACTAATTATTACTTATTATATTGGACAATATTATCAGAACATCAAAACGTCAAATAGAATTACTTTTCTTCAACCTCAACAGTTTTAGCGTCAGCCAAAACAGTATCAGCCTCAGCACCTTCCTTCTTGCCTTTCTCATCTCCACTCTTTTCACTATACTTAAACCTATAAATAGAATTGAATAAATCAGCTAGGCCTAGGTAAAAAATTTTACCTATCGTAACGTTCACCGTTAATATCTTCATCCTCATCTGAACTTTTGTTGCCAGATTCCTTCATAATATCGTCCAAGTCCTTATCAACATCAGCCCATAGCTTATCATCTCTGGCCTCCTCATCATCAATATTCTTAACAGGAACCGCACCTTCCTTGACTACTTTCTCTACTTCACCCTCCGGCTTAACAACTGACTGTTCCTCTTCAACGTTCTCCTTCACCTGCTTCACTTTGACCTCTTTTTCGGCAGTTTCCTTGCGCTGCAACTTCTCTGCGCGCTTCTCCAGCTCCTTATCCTCTTTGAAACGAATGTATCTCTGCATGTGCGTCCTTTGCTTGCAATGTCGCGCAATGATTGATGGCATGATATCTTCACTGCCACGTCCCACGTACATTTTGCACAAATCGCAATAGTACGCTTCCACTTTACGGATTTGCTCGTATCCCACGTTCACGGGTTCCTTTGTCAGGGACTCCTTCACTTCTTCCTCCTCAGATGCGTCACCTGCGCCAAAAGAGAGGTTGAGATTACGCCAGATTGATAACATATGAAGTATTCTGTCCATAAGAATAAAGCAACTGTATAGTATTGTTTCCTATTTTTAGTAAGTCATATATTAAAAAAAACACAAAACTTGTGGATAAATAGGAAATTGATGTACGTCTTGTTTGACGCTCAAATTCAAATTAAATTTGATATTCGAGTAACACGAAGACGATGCATTAACAATATACAAAAAATAACGAAGAAAAAAATTTGAACTTACCATCAACACCTACAGAATCGATTGTGGTGAAATTTTCGAGATTGTGTTCTTCATCAAACTCGTCGCTGTTTTCGCCGTTTTCCACCCTCTGTTTGCGCTAAGAACAAAATATGTTAACAACAATTTAACAACAACGAAGAACTTACCTTCAGGTGCTCAATGGAGCAGCAATGGCTCTCATAGATCATCGGACTCTTGAAAGTGATGCTGCAAACCTTGCAATACGGCATCAGGAACTTTTTCATATTCTTGTGAGCATCAGAAGTTTGATGTACGAGTTTACGCTGCTTGTAATTGAGCTTGCACAATGGACAGAAATTGGTTCGGGGGGCCAAATCGTCACTGGTTTTCTCGAGTTCATTTTGGGTGTTCCTTTGAGCCAACCGCATCTGTGCTAGAATGGACTTTTGCTTAATGGCAACTTTTCTCATTGCCATGATGTGAGTTCTGCTCTGGAGATGCAACTCGTATTTTCGGAAAGTGACAGCTTTAATGCCGCAATGAGGACAATTCAGTTTGATGAAAGTCTTTCTCATTAAAGGTTCATCCGATTTGTCCCCGGATTTTTCGTCTTTTTCGCCTCCATTTTCCTTTTCAATTGCCTTTTTCGGCGAAACTTGCTCCTCTTCATCTTCCTTCTTGGGTTCTATCATATCTTTATCTTCGTCTTTGTCTTCCTCTTCTTCCAACTCCTCCTCCTCTTCTTCTTCTGGATCTTCAGCGTTCTCATCAGATTCGTCCTTGTCACTGGAGTGCTTGATCTGATGACGGGCTGCTATGGCGCTAAAGGAAAAACGAGAAACGTTAATACTTTGTTAGAAGGAGAAATTCAATGAGATTCTCGCTCGAAAACAGTATAGAAACCAAACAATGGTGTTAAAATCTGGAGTATTAAAGAAAAATTATTGCTGTTATATGTATAGATCGTTCTTGATCATTCCATAGCGATCGTCAGCGAAAGTTCCGCTTTTTTTTCTATTATTTTCTTTCGATTCTTTTGTGTTGTCGTTATCTCAAACTGATTTTACAGAAGAACGACTGCGAGTCCAAACGTCATCTTTGTAGGTTAACGAGACCAATGTTTTGTGGCTTAATAGAAGAATAGAAAGTGAAAAAGACCAGTTTCAAATAAAACAAATTAACAAAACTGCTCGTGCTATGTACTCAACAACACAAGTGATCCACTCCATGCGCCCCCTGTGCTGTTCTTTGCGAACAATCCGCCATGCTTTTGGCATTCTCCTGTTTAAAATTTAAGTCACAAATTAGTTTAGCAAATTCTCGTTGGACATCTCATGGACAGTGCTGCTTTAACACCGGTGTCGTCGACGTGGTGGCGGCCTCGTCGCGGGACACTTACATTGACAAAATTGGGTAGTGTACACATTAATAACAAATGATCTTTTCTGCTAGAAAATATGGTTAATTACCTCCTCATCTTGGAAATTTTAAGTCTCCTGGCGTAGTCTAATGAACGAGAAGGTACAATGCGTTTACGCACAGCATAAGAACTTTCAAGAAGGCGTCTTCTAGGAGGCGGACGCTGTTCTCTCGTTATCTTCAGGCCTCGCGAGCCCCTAGAATTGATTCGTCCTCTGTATCCTCCTCGTGGAGGACCAGAAGGTCTACGAAATTCATCTCTTCGTGGAAACGGTGGTGGATGTCGATCACTCGAGAAGCTTCTACGTTCTGAATAGCTTGAATCATATCGACCTGATCCATATCCTCCATATGAACTATCATGACGCGAACTAGGGGCCTGGACAACACACTTTATTAAGAAGTAACATAACGCATGATGGCGTGGAACTCCCACACATCAAGTTCCCATGTCCTCAATATTAAATCGAGTATACACAATAAACAACCTCAAAGAAATGCATCTGCACGTGAACGGCATCGATCTCAATCTACTGATCGAAGAATCAATTTCTCTCAAAACATCTCAATTTAACAACACTCCCCATCATCAGGATAGTGTCGCATTTTTCTTTATCAATTATCGTTTTTCAATTAACGCCTAACACTCTCTAGGTGGTTACGGCGTTCAGCTCTCTTTTACATTCTTTAATATTCTTCCATCGATAACCCTGTGGAATAAGCAACTGTAACTAGCGCGCGCTTACCTCGTTTCTGGGCCTCTTGCGATCTGGGGACCGATGACCGCCGTCCCTACCAGAGTAGTTCGAATCCTGGAATAATTTCATCCCTTAGAAAACTGCACGCAGTAAACTCAAAATTCAAGTCAACCGTGCGTTTTTAAACCCAGTAACTATACAACAGTTATTTACGCACAATGACGTTACAACTAGCGGGCTTCTTTACATCCGCCGGGCCGTAAAGTAGACAGAAAATCCACTTAAGTGACCTTTGAGATAAATAATTGCATTGGAACCAACGCCTACCACACGACAACTTATTTTAACGCGTTACTACTAAATTATTTATTTATTTGTATTTGAAACAAACAAATTGTAATCAATATGAATCAAACAAAAAAGATTCACGTGTGACCCGCTCTAGAGATAGGTGCCCACATGACATTGTAAGTAAAGAAACATAACAAGACCTGACATCATTTGCCACTGTCGAAGTTCCTGACTGTACAACCAAGAACTTTAATAATGTTCAGTTGTAAGTAGCCATTTTAAATGGGTCGTATTTAACAGTCTACCAAATTTACCCAATATTTTCATACAAAAAAATACTTTCATTTCCCAAAAATACTAAATGCTCACCAATATTAAAAAAATACATAATCTTAAAGCGACAACCAAATATTGACATAATGTTGGCCTCTTATATATTTTGTTCGCCAAAATAACTTTTGTTGACCATAAATACTAAATGTTCACCAAATTTTATTCCGCATTTAATTCTAACATAATACCCAGATATTTAATTTTCGACAGTGTCTTATATTATTTACCAGTTAAAAATATTATTTGTTGATCAAAAATACACAAGCAATAAAATGTTGTGCAAATAGTAAATAATTTTATGAAAAATTATACATGTAGATGTGCTAGGGCAAGGACAATAAGAGTAAAAATAGAAGTGATTTGGACAAAAAAAGATATTGATTTTCGTAATATATAAATGCTTTGCTGTAATTGGCTTGCATTATGTAAAACGTAAAAGTTCTTTTAGTGGTAATTTCTAATCGTGCTTTTTAAAAAAAATCACAGGGCCCTGAACTGACCTTGTACAAAACTTTTTTCGCGTGCCTCTTGTCTGGAAGCGCAAGCGGCAAGGACAGATGCCCGAGCATATTTCATTTTTGGAGTAATAGAATAATTATTTGACGCACAAATAGTTTTTTTGAGAAACACTAAATATAAATCGATAGCGCGAATATTTATTATGTACAGCACGGACGCGTAACTTGAGCGTTCTAAATTTGGTAAACATTTAGTAAAATTGATAGACATATAGAATTTAAAATGTAAGCAATGGTAAAACAATACGCAGCATAGTTATTTTAGTGGTCATGTTCTCATTTTCTGATGTATAATAATTTGGGTTTCATTTAGATTTTTTGATGCTCATTAAATTTTCTGGTGGACAGTGCAAGGGATGTATGGTTTAATTTGGTGTACATTATATTTGTTCCCATTTTAAATTAATTTACTTGTCAAAATAGGAATCATAAGCGAGCAGTATGTCTAAGTTTACAGCCCGCAGGGCATTTTGTTTTACGGCCCGCTAGTTCTACATAAAATATGAAACTCAACTATCACATGCGTGCGCAGATCGGGTAGCGAGACCACATGTTCTAGTTAGAGGTCTGCTGCACTGCGCATGCTCCCAAAAACATGATCTAATTTACAAATTACTAGTGGAAAGAGAAAGTGCGAATTATTAATATGGTCCATTATTTGTTTTTCCTTAGTGAGGAAGTTGCATAACTACCGAACTATTAAATAAAAACGAGCGGGCATAGAAGTAATAGCTAAGCTACATCAATAATTTCTTGCCAAGAACAACGCATTTATGAAGAACAAGTTTCAGAAAAACCCTTGCCACTCTGGCGAAGAATGAAAAATAATAAGGTGTCTCCTATTCTTAGTAAGTTAGATACGAGAGTTCACGTTGATAACTTGTGGAAAAATAGGAATTCAATGTACGTCTTGTTTGACGCTCAAATACAAATGAGCTTTGTAATTCGAGTAACACAAAGACGATAATTTTTCTTCTAGACTACGTTAAGTTAATTTTTTTCACTTACTATCCGGTATGACTTGCGGAAATCGTCGTGTCCCCTTGATCCTGAATAGCGATCTGACGAGCTGTTATATTTGTTGGGTCTGTTGTCGAATGTGCTGTTGAAATTTGGGTCAAAACGTCCGCCGCCACCCCCTCGTGGAGTGTAGCCCCCTCTGCCGCCGCCCCATGATCCTCCCCTGGAATTGCCGCGATAGGATCCCCGACTTGAAAATCCACGACCTCGCGACATCGGCGCACCCTGGTTGAAACTGAAGACGCAATGTTTAGATTGAAAGTAAAACTCGATTGGACCGCGTGGGGGCCCAATTGCTGAAAAATCAAAATTCAGCAAGCTTACCTTGGCCGGTAGTAGCTCATGGCTCAACTGAAACGGAAACGTGTTTGAATAAGTGGTAAATAATTTCCGGAAGCTCCACTCGAGTCTTTTGCTCGATTTGGAAACGTGCCCATGAAGAAAATGGCGGACTAGACGCCAGTTACAGAAAAAGGAAAATGCGTGGACTTACCGTTAAAGCACGTGCGACCACTTTCAGGAAATCAGTGGACACAAAGTGCCAATTGCGACGTACACGAAATCTCGAAAAAGTTTACTGCAAGAAACTCAATTTGGGATAGCGGGTCATCAACGAAGACAAGACACCAGTTATCGAACTCTCTGCATATAAACTCCACTGAACCAAAGACTCCAAAGAACAGGATAATAAGAGACTCGGTACAATGATACAAACAACACTAGAGTCAATATATAAATGGTCAAGACAAGATACAAACTACCAGGACAAGCATCAAACACAACTACTAAAATGTAAAATGAAAATGGCGTTTGTTCCCTTTCCGGTTTCTCCTTTCAGCGCTGCCATTGCTGCCAACCAAGTAACTTAGAAAGTGGAGAGTGGCGCCCTCTAAACATATTAAGCGTACTCAAGTAGACGGCAAATTTAAACTTGCTGCTAGAAAATTTAGTCAAATTATCAGACACATAATTAAAACTACAAAAGTACCAGCCCAAAATAGTACTTTTTGTTTGGTCATTATATCCACATTTAATGTAGGCTTCAAGGGTGTAGGGTTAAAATGGTGCACAACAAGGTGTTACAGGAATCTGCAACTTGCGTTACCGGTAGCGGTTTGAAGTTTGGAGGAAGATTCTTGACATTTGACTTTGTAACTTGTTGTGAATCGATTCAAGTCAAGACTTCTTGAAGAACCGTGTCAAATTATTATCGTAGGTATCAGCGTGGCTCTACGGTGCCGCTGTTGGTGGAGGTAATCGTTCTTTTCCATGTTACAGTGGTCGGCGGTTTCGCACGCAGCGCGCACCGGCAGATGCCGGGACCGTCGGAAGTTTATTATCGCCAACCGCACCCTCTGTCAAACACAAAAAGAATTCGTTTGAGTGTTCGTAATGGTGGACGTCGTCGAGAGTGTTAAATAACCATGTCCTTAGAGACCCGCTCGAATTCGGCCCTTTTCAAAAGGGCTGAACAGCTGAAACGCTGGGAAGACTCCGACACGAATCGCGAACCGGTATCTCCGAAGCAAAAGTCGCGGAAAATTAAGTTTTCTTCTGGATGTGTGTTCTTGGCAGCGTGCGCGGCGGGTGATAAAGATGAAGTTTTAAAACTGTTGGAAAAAGGTGCCGACATAAACACGGCCAATGTTGACGGACTGACCGCTTTGCATCAGGTAATTTATCAGTTTCTAAGGACGGATTCCACCTGTGGCAGTGCCCTGGTTTCAGTGACGTAAAGTTGTGTCAACATGGCTACTACAGCTGAGTTACAAAATTTATCACTAGTTAAACGGTTTCAGGTACCCAAACCCATTCCTGTTATCCCGAGACCCACATGGTCGTCATACACCTTCAACGACCACCAGTCTCGCGTTCCCAAGAGCCCTGCAACTTGAACCCCGTCCATGCACAATTTCAGCCCCCCATGCAACTAATTAAACAACACATCCCCAGAAATTTCGATTATCTTGGTCCACTGCTATTATTGAAAGCAAACGATTCGGAAAGCGTTATCATCCAGCCAGCCCAAACTCCAACTTAAAACGAATTTTTTGGCACAAGGAAATAATAATAATGTTGGAGTAATAGCTAAGGCAAATTGTGGCCATTCAACGTCTTCTAAAATTAATCTTAAAGTAAACTAAAAGTAAAACTCTTCTAGGAATTACTTTACCCGTTATTAAGGTTCATAAGTGAAATGATGGCAAATTAATGAGCAGATTAAGAGTTCATTAACTCCTGTGTTTACTTTTTCAATTGAATCTGTTATGTTCCAAACCATCATTGAAATATTGCGGTTTTATGACCACCGAACTTATTAAAATAGTGGGAGGCAGGCTAACTTTATGTACGTTAATGTGGTAATTAACCCCAGAGCTGGCCTCCAGGGCAATTCGTGGACGATTATCATATGTTTTTTTTTCTTACATTTGACCGACATTTGACACTCATTTTATATTATGAGAAACGCTAGAATCGAGTGAAACCAACACAGAAAACGGTTGTCATTATTATTGGTTTAAGTTGCCCCATACGGGGTACATCAAAACTCTGCAATAAATTCAATAAAATCGTTAATCGAAGTTTGACGTAAAAAAAAATTAATTTTTAATTAATTTTTTTTTTTTAGATTAAGGGCTGATTAGTGATTATTATAAATTTATTTTTGGATAAATTTATCATGCATTTATTTTTTATTACCCACCCCTGATTGTATGTTGATGATATACTGTATTATGCACTAATCCATGTAAATTTGAAATTAAAAGGACTATATGTATTAGCATAGATTCATAGATGAATAAGTAAAATCAAAGTTCGGGTATTATCTGTAGACGTGATTCTAAAGGCGATAGATGCAAGTCCAAGTCATTGATACAGCATTGGATACCATAAAATACGATAAAAACGTAAGATTGCGCCTGTGGTTCACGTCCATTAAGGCCAAAATCGCGGTTTAAAGTTTTAAAAATTTTCCTTGAAAAATCTTTGGAGGAACAGACTCGTTGTCAGAAAGTTCACAAATTACTACTAATTAAAGGTCTATGATTGTTCTATGGGTTTAGGCACTTTGAATTAAATTGTTCAATGTTGAAGTAGCATTGACAGCTCCAAGTATTAAAAAACCTCGAGTTAAATAAAAAAGTTGAATTTTTCAATTTTAAACCGCAATGGATAACCCATTCACATTTCAAAAGCGCTATGGTTCAACTTAAACAAAAGCTTATAGCGATAAGAAGACCAAAATGCTACGTTATGAGCCATCTAAGGATGACACATTTAACGAAGTACATATTACAAAAACTAAAAAATTAGTTAAATTTTTAATTCACATCTGTCTCCAATGTTTTATGAGAAAAGTAATACTCCATTCAGCCGGTAATTTCTCCAAGCAAAACTTTTCTAAAAAATTGGTATCTTATGCTTTTTTGCATTCACTAACATACAGCGTCAAAAGCAAAAATTTCAAATTGTAACCGGAGCCCTGTGGTCGTGGTTCGAATCTCTCCTCGTCGGGCACTTTTTCCAAAGTCCCCTTATTATAAGATGGATTTGAATAATTCATTTTTACCAAAATGGAATAAATGTTTCATCTATTGCCCATTCCATCATGCAAATGAATCTTTTTGCTTAAATAGTCAAAACTTGCATTAGAGCTGCAATATACGGTGAACTGCCGGTTTCTTCCCCCAATTAGGTTTATCATGGGTACTGTCATCTCAAACATGGTTGGGGCAAAAATGAAAATGGGATTATGTAGTTATTATGTACGACAAAGACTTGCATCTGGGTCTGGGAACCAACAGCTGCCACTTTTACTGGTATTTTTCTTTTTTCAAAACGTCTCAGGTATACGGGGCCGTGTGGTTGGATTCAATTTGATATGTAACGGCCACCGAGTCCTGTCACGTGTTCGACAGTAGTTGTCGAATTCTTCAGCGTTTCGATCCGGGGCAGTACAACAAGTATTTAGGTTTTAATTACCGTTCCAATTTAAACAATGAACATAAGTTGTACCCAAAATAATTATTGTGTTTGATGCAAATTGTTTCGATTTTATCATTATTGCATCAATTAGAACGTCACACTTGTGCTGGTGAATAGATAACGTTGCTCGAATGATTCATCTGAATCGTTGCTAATCGCCGGTAGTGCGGTCTCGATAGAAAAATAGACCTAACCTACTCGAGAGGAATTTCGTATTATACGCGGTGGTTTACATTGTTAATTACGGGTGATGGGAATTTATTTTCGGTCCCAGTTTGAGACCCATTATTAATAGCAGACCTTCGAAACACAAGTCTTTTCTAAATTTATAATAACTCGAGGAAATTATTGATATTTTGCACTGTCGATTTCACTATACGCAAAAAGCGCGAGGTGCTCGTCGCTTGCTGCACGAATCTTTTTCTCACCTATTCTGTTCGAGTAAATATTTAATTTCTTTATTGTCAGCCGGCACGTAATTGCCGCAACGGCCAACGTTTATTGTTTCGATATGGCGCATAAATGTTATGATTCAATTGATCACTTTGATGTTATTTCTGTGCCGTTACGAAATCGTTTCGATAAAAAGGTGAACACACCCGACAAAGGGCGAATTGGGGAGAAATTAGAAAGTACGCAGGTTTCGACGCAATCGCCTCTTCTACCTACAACTGACAAAAATGATTATTCACCGACCGCGACGTGTACATAAATTCGAGGCCTGACAGATCGTAAAATTTGTCTTTATCAGATTTGACGTGAGGAACGTGGGTCCCAAACGTTTGTTGGGAGAAAAATTAGTAGTGTGACATTTATCTGTTGTCCGTTATCTCATTGTTCGGTTTGAAATATTTCGGGGCAACGTATCGCTGTACGACTACACACGCCAGGACTTTCAGTCCATTAACGTTTTAGTGGGACATAATTTGGTGATTGATAATATCACTAATCACAACTGCGCATTCAGTGGGCCGAAATTTACGTGAAAAGTTTGCACTCACGAAACGGTTCGGAAATCGTAATTGGAGTTTTATTAAAAAGCAATTACCTCTCTTCCTATAAGAAATAATCACAGTTATGGCCGGGAGGAGGAGTAATTATACTGTTTACGGTCCAATTACCATTTGTGGTCCGTTTTTAACGTCACAGATTTCGCTAGCATGAACTTTCAACCGGACACCACTGTAATTTTCGCAAAATGGCAGGTACACCTGGTTGCAAAAGCAACCGGACGACCTCTTCGTGCTGGCAACTGTCACTCATGTAGAGCAGCTATAGAAGTTTCGCTGAGGATTTAGTCCGATTTTTTTGCAACTAGCCGTACATACTAGGGCTGGGCGATTACAGATTTTCACAATCGATTAATCGAGCTCTTAAACAATTGATTGATCGATAATTTTTTTATACTGATCAAACATCGATCAATCGACGTTTCTGTCCAGCGTTTACATATTCACTATGTTCAACGATTTAGACAACATGGAACTGATGGACATTAAAAAAATTGGTTTTGTATTGGTTACCTTCTTTTTAATTTTACTTTAATTTTTACTTTGTTTAATTTCTTTATAAGTTTGTTCCTGTAAAGTTTAGACTCATGCCCATGTCGTGCAGCTTCTAGACGGTTTTTACCGATTTTCTTAAATTGCCTATGAGATTACACGTAATCGCTAGGTGCGTCTGCGTAAGTACTTACTTTAATTCAATACGTTTATGTAGCGAAATGACGAACCTTAGCGCCTCAATGAATTTGAAGACTGCAGCCCGAACGATTATGCTGTTTCCTCGGGGCAGTCGATGAGTCAGGGATCATTCAACTTCAAAACTTCCTAATTGAAGATTTCCGTGAAGCTACCTGACAAGCCATTTCGAGATGTTTCACTTTGCAAAGCCACTTACAAATTTTACATAAATTTGTTGGAGATTGTCGCTGACAACTTGTCATTTATTATGCTCAGATATAAATAGATTGATCTAGCTCTGGGCATAAATAATAATAATTTGTTAACAAGATCAAAGGACACACCGCCTCCGATAAGGATGGCTGATGTAAATACGAGGTCGCCTCGGGGTACGAGGTGTAATTAAACCAAATAGTTTTTGTAGTTTGTAGTAGTTCTGTTACGAAGGTAATAAAATTCGGTATGTTATGCGGTAATGCCGAGAATAACTCACTGAATATCTTTTAGCAAAACAGATACATGGCAATTCATAACATAAATATAGCAATTCATCTTCAAACTTGAGTTCGAGATTATTGAAAGTCTATTCTATAGCCTCCCTTTTCGGTACAGAATACTTTGTCGTTATGGTTTTCAAACCAAACTGAACAGAACCAAAATGCAACTGCGCTTCTAAATTATGCTGCGTTGGTAATTGTCCAAATCACGATAACTTCATAATGGCCGATGATGCAGTTGTCTTGCTCAACATGCCATGACGGCTGCAGTATCTATTTTTCGCTCTACTTTTTTGAGCAAACCCGTAATCTCTGTCTGGCTCTTCACTTTTCAGGTGGTCTTTGACTCTTTGCGGAAATGAGGTATATGTAATTATATGACGCCATCGTCGTTAAAGATTTTTTTTTCTTGAATCGATATTTTTATTTTGAATCAAGTACGATTTTTGCAGGTTGTGCTTTCGTTGTTTGATGTGCCTCACCAACACGAGCTTTGATGAAAAATTGTCAAAATTCCAAAATTGTTATCCTAGATGCCGCATAAATAATATTTTATGATGTAGTCGACCCTCCGGAGTCCAAATTTGAAGTTCATTTGACTATACAGTTGATAATTTTTTTACAAATTGCAAAAATATAAATCTACAACTTATTTCTAAATTTCAAAGATTATAACTTTTGAATGGGGAAACTTATGTTGAATCAAGATACATCAAATTAGTCAGCGTTTCAGTGGCTATCGAAAGTTGCAAGCTGAAAGCTTAAAATAAAAAATTTGAAATTTTTAATTTCGTTTTAGATCCTTTCCATTTTCCTCGACTCCAACCCCATTAACCCTACAATCTTACCTATCCCAGATCGCTCTCTTCCGATCCATCCTTGACCAAGACAACACCTCGTCCACACAAATAAAGTGTTGTAGTAAAATACGTCTTCGTTGTTAATCCAACACGGGCAAGTTTCGACCAAAACAAATGGAATGATCAGGTATTGTCACAGCCGGACTTTCGTTCCTTGTTTAAATCAACATTATGCCTGGCAGTTTGGGCAAAACTCTAAAGACACGCCAACCGCGCTTTCAAATGAAGAGGAAGCCTAATCGTCAGTTTCCGTTAGAATGTTTACGATAATAACAAACTAAATACGTAAAACAAAATTAATCCAACCTTTTATTTTTCCTGGTCCCAGGCGGTTTCTACGCCGCTGGCAAACTTATGTTATTGGATCGGCCAAAACTCGAGTCTAATTCGCTCGAAGGCTCGAAACTTTTTATTGCTCTGAATTTCAGAAAATTGAAGGTTCTTACATGATGACGTCAAGGCCCTTTCTGACGATTTTGCGGTTTTAGGTCTGCAATAATCTCGCACTTGGGGCACACTCACCGTGCACTCGTTGCACCCTTTGCCCCGGGAAGGTCTGAGACAAGCCGATGACGCTCCAGCAGGGCGCTTGCATTTTGCAAGGCGAGGACACCAGAAATATGCGAGGAAAGTGTTTTAGCCCGGGATGGTTGTTATGACTTAGGTGATGCACTTTTCTCGTTGGAATTTCTCGTGGATGGCATTTTTAGTTCAATCTGCGGGCTGGCTCTTGCCAGAACTCAATTCAGACTAATCTGTTGCAGACCTGACTTAACCGCAATAATGTCGCTATGGTCAAGTCTGATAAAGAAACCTAGACTTGTAGTTAAGTTCCAGAAATTTTCATTCATACGTAGTAGGTTAAAAATTAGAAAATTGTTGTTGTTGGTTGGCATGATGATATTTGGCTTTATTTTTCTGGCAGGAAATTGTGGAAATGAGGAATGTGGTAATCTCGCATTTGGGGCTTACGCACCGTGTATTCGTTACACTTCGAGCCTCGGGAAGGTCTGAGAAAAAATCGCTTACGCTCCAGCAGGGCGCTTGTATTTTACAAGGCAAGGACACCAGAAATATGCGAGGAATCCACCTTCTGCCCAGGATAGTTTTCGGACTTAGGTGATGTGGTTTTCTCGTTGGAATTCTTTGTGGTTAGCATTTTTAGTTCAATCTGCGGGCTGGTCCTCTCTATGACCAGAACTCAATTCAGACTAATCTGCCACATTCCTCGATTTTTGCAACTACCGGTCGGTCGGATGAGCCTTCTGATAAAAACCGCAATTTATTTTCCAAAATTTTGAACAAAGACTTTCAATACTACATACAGTAGATATAGTTTTACGGTTCTAACGATGCCGATCCTGTAACTGTTTGACCAGCGGTTCGTCGTCCTGCTGATCCCGGGTGGTTTTGCAGGATAACCGGAACACGGGTTGACCGTGTGCCGCTTGCACGCGTCTACACTCTTATATAAATACATCCGAACCCTTCCTCCTTCCGTCTGTCCATTGGTTGTTCTCGCAAAACGAGTCGCTGACCCTGTTTCTTTTTCCCGAACTGCCGGACCGTCTGAACATCGATTTTTCCTGATCGAAAAGAAACCGACCAACCTCCTCCTCTACGTTTAACTTTTTTTTGACCTACATCCTGGCAAAAATATCTATTATTGGCCATCGAGAAACATCGATTCTAGCAAAATTGTCAGTAAGAACGCTAATTTTAGAGTAGACGTCCTAAAACAGTTTCAGCAGTCTTTCCACAATGCGGCTTCCAGAGTTGTAACATGTTGATGTAACCCCTCGTAACTTTTTTTCGATATCCGATGCCAAGACAAACACCACTCTAAACTGATCCTTGTTAATTGGATAATTTTATTAGATATTCTTGGTGTTGGTGCTTTATTATTTAAGGGGTCGTATCGCAGACGTTTGTGTCGATTGTTATTGTTTAGATTCTAAACTTATTTAGGGGACCCCGGATCAGATGATGGATGGTTTTAATTCTTGTGGAAATTTACGTAAGCGGAACATTATTCACCACTCTAAAATCATGTTCGACGTGTTGGTTTTGTGCCTGTTGCCAAGTTCCAAAATAAACCAAAACAAACTACACATTCGTTATTTTTTATTGCTTACTCCTATTACAGTCAAAATGGAAATCGGTAGTTATTGGACCAATTACGTAGACAAATGGTTCCACTAAAATTTAACGAGCACTGATTTGTAACACCGAAGATGCACCATAATGGATCTAGAAAAAAAAATTAGAATAATTTTCCAAAGATTAGGAAGAGTCGATTAGATGCACTATAATGGATCAGTTCAAAAAAGATGCCTCGATCGTTGTCTTTTTAACTAGAAATTTTTGAAATAATTTTCTGAGGATCAGGAAGAGTTGATTTTGAATGCTCTATTACTTATAACCAACTGTAGCGCCTGGTTTGTGTCGAGACTGATTGCGACACTGAGCGTGCCACTGTTGTCTGCATGTAATATCTGAAGAAGCAGTAGTAGTAGTTGTAAACAAATCGTTTTACACGTTGACACATCACGTACTCAGATGTTCTGAACTGGAAAAACTGCAGCTAAACATCGTCAATCTCGTAATCAATTTATGGAGGCGTCAAAGTGTTAAATTTTTTATTTCCCCACCTTTCAAGTCAACGTGAAACCTCCAGATTTTGGGGTCGTGCTTGCTGCATCGGGGTTCCAAAGCGAATCTTCGAAAATTCAAAGAATCCAATGATTGCACATATATATAGTCTGGATTCTCTGCTCTGGATCTCCAGCCATGTTTAGAATTTAAATGACTGAGTTTTCGGTCTCAAAAATTTCTTGTAATTGTCTCAATTAAATCGCCAGGATCCGCGCGGATGGCAACGTAGATGCGTTTAAAAAATTGAGTTTTTTTCAGGCGTGCATTGACGACAACTTCGACATGGTGGAGTTTCTGGTGGAGCGTGGCGCGGACGTGAACCGGGGCGATAACGAGGGATGGACGCCGCTGCATGCCACCGCAAGTTGCGGTTTTCTGTACATCGCGAAATTCCTGATCGAGAAAGGCGCCGACGTCGCGGCGGTCAACAACGATGGCGAACTCGCCGTCGACATAGCCGAATGCCAAAAGATGGAAGACCTGCTGAACGAAGAAATAAAAAAAAGAGGTGGGTCCAATTGAATTTTGTGAATTTTTCACTGAAACTGTCCGTTTTTAAGGTATTGACTGTGAAGCGGCGCGGAACGAGGAGAGGCGGATAATGCTGCAAGACGCGCTGGAATGGTCGGCGGCGAAAAGTTCCGCAGTAGACGCGCCGCACCCCAAAAACGGAGCGACACCCTTACATGTGGCTGCTGCTAAAGGTTACACGGACGTTATAAAGTGAGTTTTTCGAGTAAATGTCGAATAATTGCGACAGTTTTTAATTGATTTGCAGAATATTGCTCCAAAGCGGAGCGGATATTGACACGCAGGATGTAGATGGTTGGACTCCGATGCATGCTGCGGCCCATTGGGGACAAAAGGAGGCTTGTCAGATGTTGGCCGAAAATTTAGCCGATATGGATGCAAAGAATTGTGTCGTAAGTTGGAATTTTCAGCAAAATTTTTGTTTGACTTCCAGTTGCAGGGACAAACACCCTTCGATTTGGCCGACACTGATATATTTAGGTATTTAGAGGATCTCAAAAACAAGCAAAATAGGGAAGAAGTGTTCAACAGGCGGCAGGCTAAGAAGAGGGCGGAAGTTCAAGATAGGACAATCGAAACTGAGACGCCGATCAAGGTCAAGAAAGTTGAGCCGGAAATTGTAAATAAAGAAGAAAAACGTGATGATAGTATTGGTGAGTTGTGAACTGAAACATTTTGTTTTTTAATTATTTTTTTATTTATTCATTTTACGTAATATTAATTACATATTATTTTAATTCACAAATTCAAACGTGTTCTTCTTTCTGCTGCTTTTAAAGAAATGGACGTGTCTAGCGAAAGTGAATCCGAGACTGAAAGCAGTTCTGAAACAGAATCAAACAGCACTGACGAAGATGGTAATTCATGCAATTTTTGTCAATGTGTAGTAATTGACGGATTAATTGTCCCACACAAAAAATTGATTCAACACTTGCAACAATAAAACACGAGCATGACTCCACACCTAATAAGTTAGACAGTTATAGAACGAACGTGACTCACGTTAAGTTGTGTTTTATTTAAATGAACATAAAGAGGCTTGACAATTACAAATTACTCTGATTATAAATGCCACTTAAACTTACGTATTAATTAAATTATCATATATTAATTATGGTAGCTCCCACTTCTCACTCACATTTTTGTATTGTCAGCCTCATCATTAACAATTACTTTTGTTACCCTAATATTAGATAAACAAATAAAGCATAACTGAAGTTGAAGTACACGCAATTTCAAGTACACAGCCACTTTACTTTCATTAAGACAAAAGACCTGTGTTCAATAATGAAAATTGCGGTTTAACCGGTAGTCTCGCCGCGCAATTCATGTCATGTTGCATGGTAGCAGTTCCGGCCGAATATGAGACTCGTCACTAACCACGCCTTTTCCATGCACTGACCCAACGATGCTTGTTTTAACTGCCAATACTTTCATGTGGTCGAAAACAAAATGTTGATGCAGCGTTTTAATTTGCAGAAAAGAAAAACAGGGTTAACTCTCTGGATTCGGTTAGCATATCAAATAAAAATGTAGAACCAGTAAGACTGCCGCCCAGCGTGCCTCCGAAGCAACTAATTGACTCAAATACAGAAGATAGTTTGCCGTCTTGGAGGAAGCAAAATATACGACAGACCAAAGCTGAAGTAACAAGTCCAGTTAAAACAACAGGTAGTTTTAGTAAGTACAGCAGTGATTTTCAAACTGTTTCTTTATTTCTGTGTAATTTTTAGTGGTTTGAAAAACACTGTAACACTTGTCTTTGTCGCTTCTTTAGACGGTTTTTTATATTTAATTTTCTTTAAGTTACTTTTATTGTTCTAGGAGATAGAGTTAATTCGACGGATATAAACAATGAAAATGAAATTACCCTTAGGAGGCCGACTAGTTTCCAGACTAACAAAGAGTGAGTATTGGAATTTAAGCTGGCTTTTAATAATAGTAACTCCTTGGCAAAATGAGGAGAGAGCTTATCGGCATTGGCTAAGTAATCATTAACAATAATTGGTCTTAACAACAACAAAAGCTTTATAAAACATTAACTTTCATCTTGCAAAGGGGAGTAATATTGCTTAATTATATTTCTTTAAAGTTTGTACTACTTTAGAACTGGTTTTTGTAGTTAGGTAGTTGTAGATATTTTCCTTCACGTTATGGTCGATTATCAATTAATAGTTACTGCAAGCATGTAATTTGGTAAATTCACTATAATTTTCGCGCAACTCGGTTTTGTTGGCATTGAGTCAAAGTTTACGTCGTACAGTAGTGCGTTATTTGGAATACATTGCATTTTACGATCACACTCTAAAGTGGTATAAACTAATTATTGCATCTAACGCTCTGACACTTGCTTGTATGTTTAGGTACAGCTCGAAATACGAGGCGCTGCATGCACGCATTAAGGCATATAAAGATTCCGATGAAATTATCCCTTATTCTTACAGACCTCATTCTGACTTAATCCTTAATTCCTATAAAAAATCTCAGAAGCATTACAGGTATGCACGATTTTTGCGTATTTGACCATTTATAGAGTGATGATCAACTTAATGCTTTATAACAATCCATTGCTGCATCATCGCTGTATAATTAGGTCGATCTTTTAGTTTACAGTTTTCACTTGTATAGCATGATCTCACCCCGTCACCTGAGTTAGAATCTTATTGATTTTTAACAAAACTAACCATTTATTTTTCCCAAGACACGTAATATCAATGCACTAACAATAATAATTAATTTTTCCCAATGAATGTTAATTGTATATGATATGTTCCTAAATGAAAATTAACTCGCCCAAGCTGCTGGTTGTAACTATAATAAATGAGGACTTTTTCAACGAAAATAATAACGTAACAAATAGTTTTTACTTCCCATTGTACTTTTGATAGACATGTGAGGTTTTTCCTTGATGTTCATTTGTGACATTTGTTCATTTTTGCATCCTGAATGTTAGTTTTTCGAAAGAACCTGCAACCTTTCTGAATGTTTAATGTTAATGTTTAATGCTTGAACTGTTAACATAGTTTTTATTTATTGTAGCGATTCCAAGGATGACCACAATGAAAACATTAACAGCACAACCAGTGCGACATCGCCCACGAAAACACCATCACCTGCAACAAGTCCTGTGCCCAATAACCAGCCACTTAGGAGGTAGGCATAAAAAGACAGTTAAATGATTGAAAGTAATGTGAAATTGCTTCATTTTACGGTTCATCTCTATGGTTAGATAAAGACGCAATGATTTGAGAATGTTAATTTTAACAGTCTAGAGGAGAAATTTTCAAATAGTATCTTTCAGTACTTTTTTCTTGCCAGCAGTGAAAATGTTTCGTATCTTAGTCCAATTTGAGCAACGTTCTCAACAAACGCCGTTAATGTTTAATTCGAGATAAGATTCGTTTCAAGCTTGGCATGTAAATAAATAATTAAGCTTCTGAAGGTTATTAGAGAGGGTAATTCGATTTCTTCCATCAGCGGCTTAAAGTTGGCAATAGGCGCAAATCAGCCTTCTACTGTCACGACTAGCACTACCACAGCCACCACTCCCACAACTCCAGGAGGCACTAGGCTTCAAATATTTAAAAACTTCTTCAAGTATGAAATCTGTGTGACGTCCAGCCACTTACCCACTAAATTTTTTTTAATATTTTTGATTTCCAGTAAATTAATTAATAACCGGTTTAACCTCGAAACTTCATCTCAGTGTTGTGCATGAACGAGATTTCGTCTTAGTTCGGTAGATGCTCAAGTGATTGTGTGTTTTTAGATCGTTTGTCCCTCCTGTGCGTGATGAAGAGAGTGAAACCCAGAGGAAGGCCCATGCGAAACGCGTACGCGAGACTAGGCGTTCTACTCAGGGGGTAACTCTTGAAGAAATCAAATCTGCGGAACAATTTGTTAAAAAGAAGAACCAGCCGAACAACAACAATAACAACAACGAACAGGTGAGTCACGTCGCGAATTATTTCTAGTAACTTTGAGAATTAGTCCCCATTGGTGTGGAAATGGTAAATGTGGTGAATAATGTGTTTCCATGCTTATTCATATACATTATCATCTTGAAATTTAGGGGAAGGTTTTTTTAAATGTCTTATACTTACCAGCGCTTTTTATATCACCTAATATCATGTATGTGTACTAACAGTCCGGATCTAACGGGGATTCCTCTAATGGAGTGAGTGTGACCGCTACAATAACCACTGCGGCACCCACTGTCATAACTCGTGATACCACCGAAGAACCTACTGTTGCGCATGAGCGCAGACCCTCTTGGAGACTGAGAATAGACAGTAGTAGCAAGGTAAGTGACGTCCAATGTGGTTATGTTCTATGAGTCGCTTGTATCTCCTACTGAGTAGAAAAGGTGTTGGGACTATTGATCCCCAACTTGCATGGCCCAAATGTAATTTTCATTTTGTTTATCTATAGAGTGATTCACAAATTAAAGAAATATCCTTGATTTATGACAATTAATTCCCAGTTAACCAAGTTTAGAGTTATAGTGATGGGGAAAAGTCTCATGGTTATAATAGCTGAATTACAGGATTTAGAATATTTTTTAGATGTAATTTATTATGAAGTCAACATACGGTCAAGGAGCCAAATCAAGATCGTTATAAGAAAGGTAACAAATATTAGGATTTCTTCATTGTTCTCAAGAACGGTGTGATTAGTGCTTCTTAGGCAACTAAGAATTATTTCCATAGCTAGTTCGATTTTTTTTTTTTTTTTTTTTAGTAAGTTAACATAAAAATAAGACTTAGTCCGCCATTGTAGACAGATTTTCTGAGAAATTTTAAACAAATTATGCCTACAGTAGAAATTTGACTTATGGTTGAGGAGCTAGGTAAAGATCATGATATGAATCTTAATAACAAAAAGTAAATAATGCGGGAGTTATGTCTCTATATACATAGTTATCACATCTAAATCATTTTTGAATCACTCTATCATTAAGTAGTTAGTATCCAGCATACTATTTTTTGACTTTTTCGGAACTAAAAATTTCTGCATGTAGAAAGTTTAAAGGTACAATAACTGTATTTATTTCCCGTGTCTAAATTAAATTTTAAAAGTTTCAACATGACAGAACACTTATCTTGTATTCAATTTTCAATAGTATTGTAGTTTTTATGAACTTTATTCCCTTACTGGTGTAATATTTTTTTCAGATCCTTTTGGTTTTTCTCCTAAGCTTGTATTTTGTCTGGCACCCTATCGAGCATATTTTGTACTTTTTAACACTCTTCCTGTATTACTACGTTAAAGGTGTACTTGCTTCTTAACTTCTTGACACCATTAATTTTACCGGCACTAGTATTAATCACATTGTGTGGCAATATAATTTTTTTGTACATGTCAGTAGCTTATTGTCCATGTCAGTATTTCAAAACCAAATATAGTTTTAGTTAGATGTCTTATTTTTTTATACTAATTGATGAATAAATAATTACTACCCAGTGAATGTATGTTTTATTTAACGTTTGATTGGTGTAGCCGAATAATTTTAAATTAATAATACCTAAATTGGTCGCAGTAGCCAGCAGTATATAGATGGGTGTAGGGTGTTTCTTTGTGTTCGCTAATAATTTCTGTTGGATGTAGTTCAAATTGGAAGATGCAACAAAACCATCTGAACCACCAAGCACTCCGTCCTTTGTACGCCGCACTAGCACGCAAAACAATACCACCGCTGCCAGGCCATCGTCAGCGCCAATCGAAACAGCGGACACCACAGTTACACTGCCATTGCGGAGGCCGAAATCGCAAGAGGAAAAAGGTTTGTATTTATTGTCGTGAAAAAAATTTGAGAACTCACCAGGCTATTACAGAACAAGATAAAGAAAACGATATTAGGAATGCTCAAGCCACTCTTGCCACACAGGCAGCCATCCAGAGGAGAAGGAGGCCCAAGAGAAGATCAACAGGAGTCGTTTCTTTCGATAATGTGGATGTAAGTTGGTTATGGTCTTTTCACGGCACACAGTTTTGACTTAAGAAAATAGATGCATGCGTTTCACTACTGCACGTGTACACTTTTCTATTTAAATCCAATTTCTTGCAGAATTTAATAATATGCTTAATGGTTACAAGTACACAAGCAAAATGTGCTGTTATAGACAGCACCTGCATCAGCAGCAAGCACCTGCCGGCTTGATAATGTTTCGTGTATTAGGCCCGTAAAAGTGAAAACTAAAGAGTAACGCAGACCACAAACTTTCACTTCCTGCATGAAAACATTAAACATAAAACGTTTATAAAAACAAATCCAAATTATCAGGTTTTTTCCCAAAGTTTATCGCCGGCGATTTCAAAGCCTTGATGAATAAATTATAATTGTGATAGTACTAAACGGCAATTGCAATAAAATGATTTATTGTGTTAAGGACTTGGACCAGGAAAAGGATCCTTCAGCAGGTGGGGATTACGAAGACACTTCCAAACTAAATCACCAAGAGGTAAGTTGTTAGTTTTCGCACGCCCACATTGCCAACTTGTTATTATTAACACAATCATGTGAAATTCTTGTAATATGAAAATGAAGGTAACAAAGCCAAATAAAAATTTGTTATTAGTGTTAGGTTGAGCCGTTAAGAATTTGTCATTTGGTTATTATGTATTTTTTTTGCTAATGTCATATTTCTTTTGTAACTAACGTGGAAAATTGAGGGAGTTTTTTGTACTTGGTAGGTCCCTTTTGGGAGGTTTATAAGCTGATGTTCCTTCACATAAGATTACTAACGATTCACACAAAGTTGGAAGCTAACGATAATTAGAATGCCAACTGTTGTAGTCATTCTACTTTATGATGTAACTTGTCTTTTGTTTGGGTGTGCTGAGTGACAGGTTTCTTCGCTACTAAAATTATTTTGCACGTGCAATTTTCGTTAAATATCTGAACTGAAGCGAACAAACTAAAGTAAAGTAGCTCGATTATCCAGGATAAGAATGTTGAACATGGCAAGCTCACTATTTGAAGAGTTACGACTTTGGCAAATTAAGAGTTACGTCAACTTCGTTTTTTCTTATAAATTTTGGCTTTTGAAAGCATTTTTCCTTTTTACAGCAATGTATGCCGATTGTAGTAATATAGGGATGACAGAAGAAAACAATCACTTGCTTGTCTTGTGATGTAATATACTGTTCATTTTTACGCAAGCGCATGTTTTAGGCGGGTCATTTTTTAACGTCAATGCAAGTTAATGCATCTCGTTGTGTTACCTGTCAATTTGCCATATTATTGCTTTGATTTACGTCAATAATTTGGCACAAATATCGCATTTATTATTAGCTTACTTGCTGAAACGTAGTCTAGTCACTTAGGCTAGTAAAAATGATTACCCGCAGTTCAGCGAGTAGTTAATCCATGGTTTCTATTGCGCTTAATTCGCGGTACAAGTTGCTTCTTTGAACATAAGACTGAAATAGCTTTTACAGTTTCTAAATATAAAGGTGGTGTCAAACACCACTGTATTATAATGAAAATAAGTATTTTCCTTCCCCGCTTTGACTTTGAGCCTGCCAAGGAAAGATAACGAATGTTGACCTGCTCCTATCATCATTACCAGCGTTTATTTCTGGTGGGTGCGCCGATAAATCCCGTTGATTTACTTCCCGGTATTCTAAGTCTAAAGAGCACGTGCCATTTTCGTAGTAAGTTTAATCGACTTGGAGCCAACAAATTTAGTAAATGATCGTTATTTGATAAACACCGACCGCTCATGTTTATCCAGATGTCGGCTAATTTACTTGTTGTTTTTTACTGCGACTGGCCGACAGGTTCTGTAGGAACTTTCAGTTTTTTCCTGAAGATCAGCTTTCTATTATTTATAAATCAATCAACCTTCCTTGAAAAAATTGTCGTGGCCAAAAATACCGGACAATCAATTAGGAACTGCCCACGTTTTCTTTATGCGAAAACACCGAGTACGCAATTCGCCTTGAATATAGTAAACCATCTGTACGGAGGAACGCGTTCATGACATTGCGATTTCCGTTTCCACATTTTTCACCTGTTATTACGAGTATAACCAGGTGTTTGATGTTCGTTCAGTAGGATGATGTAAATCATTGGCTTCTAGCCACGTGGAGAAATAGACGAGAATCGTCCATAACCCGAAAAATCCCCAGTAGCCAAATGACGTGACATCAGAGATGTTTCTTTGTGTCCTTATTCTCCCATTCACCTCTATTTTTTTCATTGTCCACGTTGTACTACGTAGAACGCCGTGGGCGTGTATATTTCGAGACTTTTCAGGAACACATGCATACCTTGAAATAGATTTAGAGCGAACGACAGTGGCACCTAAAATACCCTAACGAGTTTTTCGCTAGCAGGAACTATTTTCGCCATTCCTCAAATGCCATTTTTTGGACATTTACTACTCTTTTTTGACTTTCCACCTAATACGGAATTGTTGTGTAAAATGTGACGTCAAGATCTACAGAGTATATAGTACTACCAGGAAGTGCTGAATTTAGTTCACCTGTTTTTCCTTAATTTGCCTAACAAAATTTCTCGAGAAACGTTTGTTTATGTGTGCAGCTTTTGGGAACCTCTGCTTTCCTACCTAAACATACGTCTAGAAAAAGATGGAGCACGCTACAGAGACTTAAATAGCTAGTCAGTTTGTTAGTGTACTTCAGAGTTTCCTCATAGCTAGTCCAGTCTGTTCTGGTTGTGATAGTTCAATACAAGATTTGTTTTTTTTTTTTTTTTATAATGTAACGTTGCCAAAAATATTATAAAGCAGCGCACCTGACACCCTAATAAACCTCTCAAACTTCGCGTAGTAGTGGAGTAAACTTTGTTGTGAAACGTGTTGTTAAACTCCCAAGTCTTGTTTCATGTAAATAGTGTCCGTGACTTTAAAATGTCGTACCATAGTAAACAACCAATTGCTCCTATGAGGCATCGTTCTTCTTCAGCTACTAGAAATAGCGGAAGTTCTTACAACCGACCGAGGAGCTTGGGTTATTTTGGGGCAAATACGGCCTCATACAGTTCTCCATATTCAAGCGGGACAAGTCCCTATTCCTCGTCATACGGCAATTACACGTCAAATTACCAAAGTCCTTATTTTCCAAACGGTTACAGGAGCACTAGCGGAGGTTCGACAGGATACGCTAGTTTGACAATACCAGCAAAAACGCTGGCTAACATAAACATTCTCACGCCGAATTATTCCAAGACATACGAAAACAGTAGGGATTACGTAAAAAGTGACGCTGGTCATAGGTCACGACGGGATGCGACCAGAACTGGTAGTTTTAACAGTAGAGATAGGTCCTTGTCGAGGTCGCGAAATTCTCTAGCAAGTAGCGGCATGGGCTCAAAATCGGTCAGTTTAACGTCATTGGCTTCGGAAGGATATGTTGTAAGCACCGATTTGCCATCTTTATTTTTAAGAAGACGAAAAAATAATGCAATTTTCTTTTGTTGCAGAGCGGCAACGATAGGTCGAGCAGATCCCGTTTGGGAAGCACTTCTGATATTAGGAACGAAAATGGAGAAATCGATTACAAGAAATTGTACGAACAGGCCATTGTTGAAAACGAACAGCTCAAAGACAAATTGCGAAAAACCGACGTGGAACTACGTGACACGAAACAAACGTTAGAAAAAATTAATGCTGTTGTAAGTTTTAATCCGATTTGCAATTGGGAGTTTCCAGTAAAACACTGCTTTATTATAGACTAGTAAAAATTCACTATCGGAACTTGAAAAGCGGGAGAGGCGAGCGATGGAACGCAAACTAAGTGAAATGGAAGAGGAACTAAAGGTATGTGATTTCTCATTTTTGATTTTCGTTGCAGCACTGTACAGTTAATTTCTTTTACAGTGCAACAGATTTTTGTTTTTTTTTGTCTTTTGTAGTTTTGCAGCAGGCTTGGTGTTGCAATTTTTAATTTTTTTATGGATGGCATTTTTTTAAGGGTTGATTTTTTACCAAGGACCCTCCTACTATAATTTTTTAACACAACTCCCTAACACATTTTATATTAACGACATTACAGTACATTTTAACACGATTATTTTGTTTTTTGCAACGGCACCTCAACTACTGTAAACAATGCACCTTTTGTAGAAAGCATCATTTTTTTACATATATTTTTTTGAAAGTGTAGGTCATACCTCCGTGGTACCTTTAGTGCTTGAATATTTGAATAATGGTTGCTCTAAAGATATGGAAATTTTATTTGATCATGAGAGAACTTTTGTGTATGACGTATTTGTAGGTAGTTTGTTTCTGTGATTTTTATCATTATTATTATTATAAGAATAATTTCTATACGTCTGCCTCAGTTTTATATCCAGGCCTGAAAGAGAGAATTAACTACACTATTGCACAAAAAGTGGTAATTACTGGCAATTACGCTATCATTACGGTAGTACAATCGTTGTATTGTTTTGAAACAAGTGAAGTTTGCCCAAACTTGCTTCAGCATGTTCTGAAATTTTAGTCTTTTCACAACAATAATGATTGAAATTGGTTGTAGCCAACAAAAATTTACCTTTTCTTTACTCATATGTACAGGGTCATCCAGAATGACTGGACGTGCCACTTGTCTGATATTCATGCCCCATTTAACTTTATCGAACTTTACACGTACTAATATTAGTGCGGCGTACCACAAACATAAATCCAAATTTTTAAATAAATTTTCTGCTACTTATTCAATAATATGAGTGACGTGGCACTGCTTTCAATTTTTTTATTTTGCTCTGGAAAACACTGGTTTTCAATCAGAAGAGCTGGAATAAGCCTAAGAGCGCTTAAAACACTATTTAATAAGCGAGCAAAATACTGACAGTTGACAATCGTCAAATGCAGGTTCAAGGGAAACAGATGGAACTAAAGTCTTTAGGAATATTGCTAGGCGGTACGCTGACGCCGCGTTCAATCATCGGGATGACTCTGTAAATTAGGACGATTAATGTGCTCATTATACATGTAATAAGCCTGATATTACTGTGAGGACTATAATTTATGCACTTGACGAACAAATATTATCAAGTTTATTTTGTGAGAAAAACAGTTTCATCTGAGAACTGATTGATGGTGTCAGAATGAAACGTTAATTGGGACGGGATGAGGCGCAGATACTTTGACCTGAATCTTTTCTAAAAATATACCGAAACACGCCAACTTTTGTATTTATTGCCTAATACGTAATAAATTGCTTTCTGATATGTGTCGCTCTAATTTTATCCAAGAAAATGTTATTTGGAGTAAAAGTGCATTAATTCAGTAACAAAACTCGAACAAAAACGGCTTTTTAATTATTGTGTTTTAAACCAAACATGTTAATTTAAATAAGGCGGTTATGTTTAGACGTACAAGTGTTATTGTTGTTCTAGCAATTGCAAAAATTGAAAGCTGAGAATGAACGGTTAAAGGCCGACAACAGGTCGCTCACACGTGTCATCACCAAACTTACCAACTCTCCGAAAAAATAGGTAACCGATAGCGCCATGCAGCTGATTTCGCCATTGTTAAATTGTTTCATGTTGTTCTTTTTTTTTATTTATTTGTACACTCGTCCGTATTCAACCAGTTACTGTTATTGTGCCGTTGAATATGGATTGCATAATTACACACCTAATGGATTGTTGTTCCTTTTAAATTTGTTAATACACTAACATTCTCTCACTTGTTTGGAACTTGTGCAGCGTTTTTGATTGTTTGCAGTTTTTGTGGTTTGCAGGTTCATTTATCAAATTTTTTTGTCGTGGATATTGTTGGGAGAATCGAAATCTTTAAAGTGATTGTTTCTTACATTGCTTTTAATAGTTTGTGTTCGGATTTGCGTTGGCATGTTTGTTATTTTTTATTTGTGTCCATGAAAAATGTTGACTAATTTATTTTTTCATTTTCAGCATTTGGAAAACATGAAAGTAGAAAATCAAAAACTAAAGGATGAAAATGGCGCTCTTATAAGGGTCATCAGTAAGTTATCGAAGTAGCATAAGCTTTAGCGTTTTTAGTTTTTCCCATTGCATTTTACGTTAATCGCGATTGTTATATCCTAAAGTTATGTCCCTATTTTGTTGTAACCAAGTATTACTGTTAGTTTTATTTATTGAAATTACTAGTTAACTAATTTATAAAATGAATACTTCATTTGTTACCGTGTCTTAACTGAGTTTATACATTATTTACGCATTTCAACAATTCTCCTGTGAAACCGTTAAATTTCATGTATAAATTCAGCGGCCGGCGGAAGCATTTTGCATTACTTTGCTTAATTCATCCTACTTGTTAGTTCGCAGATTGTGTGATATTATTTGCATAATTTTTGTTAACTTTTCACATCCACGATTACAATAACCATCATAGAAAAGACATAAGTACATTTTAATAGGACTTGTAATATAACATTTGACTCTTAAACTACCGACACATATTGCTGCAAACATGTCAATTTGAAATATATTTTTTGTAAGTATATAAACGAACGTGTATTATATAAATGTATTTAAATGTAGTGTATTTGTGAATAACTTAAATATTAACAGTTGTTGTGATGTAATGTTATAAAAAGTTATAAATTATTGTTTTATTGACGCGTTCATGACACTGTTGTTTAACGTCTTTGATTGACAATGAGACGTTGAATGACGGTATTATTGAATGGTTTTCCTTATGATATGTACAAAATCACTTTTTAAATTGTTAAAATCTAGTCCAAAGATGAAAAACTTGTGACATTATTAACCACTGTTTGTTCAATTTTTCATCAGCTGAACGATGTCTCTGACATGCTTTCGACTCCTAATAATACCATGAAGGTGCTAAAATTGATTATGTCTAGTTTGTATCAAATATCAAGCTTTTATATCAATTTTTCTCTATGAGACATAGAAATAGTATCAAAAGTTGTTGGATCACATCTCTATGAAGAAATATCTTTCTGTGGTTTGTTTCTTTATTCACTGTTATTTCTTCATTGACAAAACTTTACACTTGTATATATTTTTTTGTTTTTTTTTTTAACTTTGTTTCATCGAACTTGTGCCTTGCTTTTTCTTTGTATTTATTATACAGATACGTTTAGTTAGTTGTGTAAATTATTTTATGTATTTATTCTTTGTCTTAGAGGCTCGTAGAATACCTTGTGAATAGTGATTTTATAGCTGATTCTTTAATAAAATCCCAATAAGATCACGTGAGCTGTTATTGGATCATGAATCTTAATTGAGAGCATCTCCCTTCAAATTCTAACATATCAATTTTAGCTTTTGTTCTATTGACTCCCTTGGAATGTAGGGACCATCTCAAACAGCTCATGACTTATTATTCCACTCTGCAAAAGAACAGATATAATCAACCCTTAACGATTTCTATGCAGAAATGGCACAAGACTCCAATGGGAAAAATATTGTGAACAACTTGTTCCAACTAGAGGATGGCAAACAAGAATCAAATTGGTGGTGTCATGCCTACCATTATAAAGACTCCATTCAAATTAGGGTTCAGGTCAAAAAAAGAACGTTAATATTTAATAAAAGGATTCTATTAACATAACCAAATTAGTGACCAAGCTTTTTGTTGATAAACACATGACTTGGTTAAAATACAAGCATGAAGTAAGTAAAATGAGTAGACCTTACAAACAAATTACTGGTTCACAGTTACATTTACAGCATGTATGATGTTCAATAAATCAATTCTGCTGGGCAAATTGCGATTAAATCATAAACTATACATTTATAATTTATATATACAAAGTATAAGGTGAAAATGCGCAGTAGTTACACGAGTATATACTTTTAAGAATTTCCGCAACATTGTCTGGTCGGAACTGGCGGAACCTCATCATCATCAACAACCACGACGTTGCGTCTCTGTGAATTTTGCCTAGTAATAGGAGCATTTTGCGCTTCCCTTTCTTCAACAGTCTCCAACATCTTCTGTGTCAATATTAGGAACATTTCTTCTACACCCTTATTCAATTTGGCAGACGTTTCAAAGTGAATAGCCCCAACTTTATTCGCATACCTAAAAGCAAAGCATTTATCTACCATTCTTCAATATTTTTCTGACCTACGTTTCCGCATCTTCTAAACTAACGTGTCTATCTTTCTCAAGATCAGTCTTATTTCCAGCAATAACAAGACAAATGTCCGCCCCTAACATCTTCCGCAACTCTTTCACCCAACTTTTGACCTTCTGAAATGAATCCTCATCTGTAATATCATACACTAGAACGGCGCCATTTGAAGATCGGTAGTAGATTGGGCCTAAAGCGTGGAATTTTTCTTGGCCTGCCGTGTCCCAAATAGCTAAATTTATTCGTTTTCCTTCGATGTTGAGCTTCTTATTCAAGAAAGAGGCCTGCAAAATTACGAGGGTGAAAAAATTATTGAAGAAAGACAAAGACATACCAACCTGCACAGTGCTTATGTGATTATTGTTGAACTTATCCTCCACGTATCTGAGGACCAGGCTCGTTTTTCCCACACAACCTTCACCTAGTAACACCACTTTGAAATGATGAGTCCCGCCACTAACGTTGCTAGTTGCCATTGTAGCCCTATGTTAGTTGATTTTCGTTTCTACCTGAAGCAGGCTTCAGGGCGCATCGCAGCTTTAAACTTTAAGAAGTCAACTGTTGAGTCGAGGAACCAGGTGAAATCTTACAACTTTAAAAACGATGAATCACTCAATCGCAGGAAGATAGCCAAAAAACTGGAAATACTATCCAGTGTCAACTTGCAGCGATAACTTATTTTGATGTTGTTATTTTGATAAATTGTTGCCTTGAACGCGCCGAGCACCACTGATAGCTTCTGGGGACTACTTAATAATTAATAAAATATTTTACATTTTTCGATCAGCTGATCACCCCAAAAGTTTGTCGGGAGTAGGCGTAATTTCGACATTCAACAATAACAAATGTCATAATAGTTGTTCGGGCCGCCGTTAGATGGCTTCCATTAAAGGGAATATTCAAATTATTGATAACAGCCGCCATCAGGTGTTATCCCGTGGGAAACTCTTGATAAGGCTCCAAATATTTACTCGAAATGATTCAACTTGCAAATCACTCAACGTTCCCTTCCTTTTCCTTGGACAAACATTTCTGTTACAGCCGGAAACGTCACCCCCGGCCTGACGTAACGGCGGAAGTTGTTGTCAAATCAAGTCCTGCAAACTCCCATCGCTTGATTGTTTAAACAAGTTCTGGGGGTGATTTGGGCGAATCTCGTCGATTAAATTATCCCGACGAATTTGCGATTAGGTTTCGCGGTGAATTAATGCGACATAAGGAGGAATCTTTCGAAATTGTCGGCAGGTTTGAAGAGGTTGCGCAGACGGGTGCGCAGTTGATCATCTGTGTTTTCTAGCCGTCATCTGTGTTGTATTGGTAAGTCGACTATCACTTTTATTTCGCTATTTTCTGTAAAATTACGCGCAAATATTGAATGATTCTCGCTGAAAATGGTCAATTTGGGACGGAAGTGCTTATTTGAGTGATTGTCATTCGAAATTACCACGTAGTTCATTTAAAACTAGTAATTTTTCTTTGGCGTCCCATCGGCTATGAGGACAGCGTTTGTTGAACGTAACAGGGTAAAGCATAGTAATCGGGTCAAATAAGTGCGTTAATTTCGATTAGTTCGGATACTTCCTCCGGTTTTAGGGTTGAAGAGATGTTGCAAGGTGCGGAAAGAGGCGATGGTCGCGTGGTGATGCAGTTTTGTTGATGCATTGTTGCATTCACGCAGGTCGGGACGTTTGGCACGTAGGCCTGCTTTCTCCCAGTTGCACGTGCTCTCGCCGCCCCAATTTCGGTATTTCGCAAAATTCGCCCCCTCATCGGTCCACCGTTCGAGCTTCGCACATTTGCAGCCCCAAACCTTGCAAAATTTGATTGATGATCTTGACACCAATGCGATAGTGCCAAGAAAATAGAAAGTACCTCCACTAATTTCTTTGTACCAGTCGAGTAACTCGCCGGACACCCAAATTTGATGGGCGATAATTACATACCATTTGTCTCTAATTGGCATATAGTCGCTCAGAAGCTTCGATGGTTGTATGATTGTTGAAAAAAATTTTGGTTTAAAAGCCGCCAAGTTGAGGTGTTACGCCCCCTCGAAGTCTGAAACCCCATAAATTTGTGGATATTCCAGACGTGCTCCTGTCACGTTGTTGCCGGGACCACGAGCGGCGTCGTCGACGTCGGCAGTGGTTGCGTGCGATGGCGGCCGGCTTCGCGACGCTTACACATGGCCACGCTTAATTTCCATCATGGCCGTCGTCCGACGTGCCATCGATCGAGTAGGAAAGCGCGCGTGGATGCTGATGGGTGAATGCCCTTTAAGGTCTTCTTCGCGCCTTTACGAGAACCAGTGGCGGCGCATACCCGGTGACCGGGTCGGGAGCGTTACCCCTGCTTACGGTGCGATTTTCGCCCAGACAGCTGCCAACTTGTAAACACTGAATTGCATTTTTGTCGACTAATGAACCAGTGTTTGGACATTTGCGTCACTCTTTTCCAAGTTGAACTGGTATTGGTATCAACCATTTTTATGTTGACCCGAAGATCAAAGACGAGACGTCACTTGGTTTATTTCGGAAGACACATTGTGAGGGTGGGTCAGCAGGAAACATAAACTATTTTCATAGGATTTATTTTAGCTCAACATCTGAGGCCACGGATTTTCTTTTGGCAGATATAACAATACAATCAAAGTATTTATTGCAAAAGTATCAGCTTGGAACAAAGTTGAACTTGGATAATCACTTCTTGGAGGTCCGTCTTGTTGGAAATCTAGAGGGCAGTTTTGTTGAGTGGCTGATTTGATTGTCCACCTCTTTGAATTTGCGGTTGATGCGCCACTGATTATAATGGTAATGGTTTAGTTTGTTTATTGGTCTGTTTTGCGCAGGATGGCTCGGATGCCTCGAATTCAAATCACGGTCGTCTTGTTTTGCAGCTATTTTTATCCTGAGACCGTTAGGACGGTGTTGTGTTTATCATTGTAGCGATGTGGCGCCTCGCAGGGTAACAACTTATCAACTGTTGGCGATTAAACGTTGTTTTCAATATTGTCCTCAGTTTGAGGTATTTTTGCTTTGTATCCTAGGTCAAGTTAACTCGGTGCGTTGGTCCCCATTTAGATAAATTTTTATCATTTATTTGTTTTATTTCTTCGTACACAAAAGATTAAAGTTTATTTTACATCGTCGCGAAAATAACACATTTGTGGTTTTAAAATGTAGTTTGGCGTATATTTCGATAGTTCACTGATTAATTGTTAAAATGGCTATGATCAGAACTTTAAGGGCGTGAAGGTGACTATGCCTGTAGCTGCATGCCCTTACACGACTAAAAATTTTGATATTGACTTTCAATAAAGATCGCCAACTGAGACAGCTGTAGTTTGACTCTAATGGTGCGTCCAGACTTGCATCGGCGCTTCGCCGCGAATCAAGTCCAGTGAAATGTAGTAGAGCAGCGGTGCATCAGATTCACGTTGTATGTCATGCAGATGAAAGGTGCGCGACGACGGGTTTTAACTGGAGCTCATCAATTTATGTGACCGCATGAAATTAGTGCTTCAAATTTATAATTACATTTGAGGATGGCCGAAACAACAATTTCTAAATGAAATTACTATCCACAAGTTTGTCCTCTAATAAGACATTTCTATCAATAAAAGTAACCGCAAGAATGCATTAAATTTTTTTTTTTTTAATTTTAATTGATTGGAATTATTTAGTTATTTGCAAAATACAAGGGAATGACTTAGAAAGCCTCGTTATGATTATATGAATGAACACCAATAAACCGATCTGAGAAATGTACGAAAAGAGGCAAATGGCACGGTCTCTTCAGGTCCGGACTGGCTTCCTACGGCTGACTGCACTGCAGTTGATTCCGAAGCCCGGAAGTTACAATATTTGTGTTTTCTTTATTAAATAAAACAAAAATAATATTAAGGAAAAAGGAAAAATATCTACGTCTTGATCGGATCATTGGTGGCGTTGAAAAAATTTCGTATAGGTAAATTGTTTCGAGTTGGTAAACTGTACAAGATCTGGCCGATAAAGTCGTTAGTTTGTTATTTTCTTTAGTTTATTATACGAACAAATTGTTTAGTTGTATGGTCGCGTTTTCTTCCATAATTCCCTCTAGGGTAGGACCTACTTGTCATGGTGAAGGATGGTGGTCAGGAAGCATCCATCTTCCACTTGCCTTCTACCTTTTGCACGACTCAACACTTCTCTTACAACCCTTACAAGGGACAGTCATCTTGTCAAGTCGGTCCAGGGTGCTATTTTAGTTTTGTGCGCAACCTTCCACGGTTCTAGGGTACCTCGTTTTAAAGCCACTACAAGGTAGGTTCAAGTCCTAGTGGGAATTAATATTTTTTGTTCGTTATCGCATTTTTTGGCTCTTTATAAAGCAGGTTTAATGACTGCTTGGAGACATGGTGGTAATTACTTAAACATTACAAAACAATATGAATGGGCAGCCAGTAAAACATGTTCAAATTTTTTTTTTACCCAAACGAGAGGTCTAACACATGCGCAGTTGTTTTGGCATTTTCAACACGTGCACCTACCATCTAATGCTCGTGTACTTCTCCATGTTGTGATTGTTATGAATATTTTGATGTTTCTTTGTGGTTTTTTCTAAATTTAGTAAGTCACGTTTTCGATCTAGACCCAAAAAGGTATGTTAATTCTTGGTTATTACAATGAATTTAAGCAACATCTACCTACACTGATAGGATTGAGGATATTATCAATTTTGACTGTGAAACTACTGATTTTTTGCCTTTTTGGTAGATGAACACAGAACAGAAACTTTTTCTATTTTTGATCAGAACAGCATCTAAACAAAACTTTAATTTTCCACCCTGTATGTTTACGAGATGGGACATGTGCCACCCATTTCAAATTCCTATTATATTATTACGTTATGCAAGTGAATATTTAGTGTTTTTTTTCACACGTTTGTTGTGGCAGTCCCACCATAACCTCAGATTTTGAGAACATCCCGTGTGTCCCAGCGCTACTAAGTTATATTTTTTGAAATTATAAAATTTGGTAAGAACGAAAAACTCCAAGCGGATTCTAAAAAAGAGGAGCACGGTTTCATGTAAAATTGATGGTTAGAAAGACTAAAAAAAAGATTTAAAAAAAATGGTGTCCTGATCGGGATTCGAACCACTGATCTCGTGTTCGGAAGAAACGTTCTGACCCGATCACTTCTTATTTCTTAGATTTTGACTCTTGATTAAAGCCTTTCTAATCATCAATTTTACATGAAAGCGTCCTCATCCTTTTCAGAATCCGTGTGGATTTTTTCGTTTTTACCGAATGTTATCAGGGAAGATATGATTTATGAAAATAGAATTTATAATTTTCCATGTTGGGACACCCGGTATTTCCGATGAACGGTAATGACCATCGACCTGAAACTGTCCAGGGTTACTACTTCGACATTTGTTGCAGAGTCCTTCAGTTATCGCCAATTATTAATTAGTCGTTAGATCATCTTTTTAATCCACTTATCCACTGACATGTTGGTAAAGAAATTGTAATACCCCAACCGTTACTTTTGTTATTTATCTGCAAGTATACGGCCAACAATGTATTTATAGGCAAACTGTTTACATTCTCGACCAGATAAGCTTATGACATTACATATTTAAAGAATAAACGATGTTATTTGTTTCCAAGCAGTAAGTAGCAGCCAATGAATGGCTCCAGTCCAAGGGAGTTGTGGCATTGAAAATTGTTTTTTTGTTATTATGTGTACTTCCTATTGTGTTGATTTTCTTATCCCGTTTAGAAGAGACAACCGTCATTTTACCAATGTTTTGTGTGCAATTCTATTTAAATAGAGCAGTTCGATAATGATTTTTAAAAGGTCACAATTTTTCCGCGTCCAACAGCAGCAACAAACATGTGTTGACATTTAAACTTGATGTTCACTTTCCTTTTAATTCCTGCAATTTAAACTAACACATTGGATGGGATCGTACCGGGTTCAATTTTAGTTAGACGAACTGACGAATTTAAAAAATATGGGCGATTTACCAGTGATTGCATTTTCTATAAGCGAACACTACTTTGCCAGCATTATGGTACGTTGATGAGTGACTAGAGCCAAACGATGTTGGATAGGTTAGTATCGATTACCATTACCCTTGGGTGTCTGCACGTGAAAATTTAGAGCGTTTGAAAGGACAAGGCCGTTGTCTCGCGGGCAAGACTTCAAAAGAAAGGTCTACAAAGACCGTAATTATGTTATAACAGTTTGTAGATCAATGTCAATGAACAATCCACACCTGTCAACTCCAGCTTGATTTTTCTGCTTCAATTTTTCTTCTTTAATCCGTTTTGACCTTTGACCATAAATAATAATATTTATGTCGATAATTTTGGCTTAATCTTCTGTTTATACTTATAGTCTTCATGCTTATAGTCTTCGCCACGTTGAAGCTTTTTACCTACTCTGATTTCGAATTATGTAATTAGTTCACTTATTAATTGTATAATTTATTTTCAATTCTCTGTCGGTTTAAAGTTAATTTCTGGCATAATTGACACCAGCTAAATGCCTGTCTGTACGTATGTCCCCATCATTCACATTCTTGTTTGGGGATTCAACAGGTGAGTGAGTGGAATCTAGTTCAGAGTTGCATATAAATGTCTGCAATCGGCAATCCTCGTCGTGGTTCTGGGCTATTTATAGCAATACTGCGTCTGAAAGTTGTTTAGCCAGTCACGTATGCTCTTGGTTGGGGGGCTCAACAGACTTGTCTCTTATCTTCTATTTCGTCGACTTTTTCCTGGGTGGTTCAAGTTTTCACGAAAACTGTGGCATTCAAAAAGTAGACCTCAATGACCTCTGTGGACTCTTATTAATATGTAAATGATTATGGTCAATGGCTTCTATAGTAATTCTTCTGCCCGCATTGGGGTTCAATGTATTCCCAAGGCTGTCCACCTAACGCTTTACCGATGGTCCAATATTTCCGTGTCAACCTTGTATAATGACTGTGATTTTTAGGAAAGGTGTAAACAATGTCGTGGCAATTGTGGGGGCGCCATTTGTCGCATCTGTGACGAACAACGCGTACTATGAGCAGCATGATTAAAGAAGCATCTATCAAAATTAATATCTCAGCAAAGTTTTTAGTTAAGAGCTTTCACTGGTTGCTTGAAATGTAAATCCGCGTGACATGATAATTAGACGTGAACATAGACGTCAACAAGTATGTGGAAAGGGGGTCCATACTTTATTTTGCGGAAATGTTGAGGCAACTATTTTCACAGTGCTGTTAAAATGGAAATAACCTTGTACATCAGTTTTATTTTCTATTCAAAGTTTAAATTTACAACAAACTTAATTGCTCTACTTTCTCGAATCACCCAGTATAATAAATAATTAATGAAACCTGCACGTTTGTTTTTCCAAGTAGGGAGAGACGAAATTTTAAAGCATAATTAAAATTGGCCGTCAAGTGTTCGTATCTCGAAGCAAAATAGAAACGAATCGATTACCGCACTAAATATAGCGATATATCTGTGTTTAAATAATAATTCTTATGTAATTCGCAACAAACAACATTATGTTAATGCGGTTTAATTTGTTTTGCAGATTTTAATTAGTCTAGGAGCTACACCCCCTGCCCCAACATGTTTTCCTTCCATAGACCTAAGGTTTACCGATCACCAACGGGATGCTGTATTTGCAAGGCGAAGTCGAGCAGGTAAGCAATCGCCACAAAAAAGTTATCCTTAACATTTCTTCCGCAACAAATTTTTAATTTTTGTCCGTTTCTCAGCTCCAGATTTACGGACAGCAAGAAGTATGAAGAAGATTTTTTGAAGTGCTTCCAACTTACAGAGCGCAGACGAGGCGAGATCTGCAACGCCTGCGTCCTCCTGGTGAAGAGATGGAAGAAACTACCCATTGGTATCGACCGTAACTGGTCACATGTAAGTTTTTTTTCGCTTTTTCCAATACTAAACACTTTGACATGAATTTGTTAATTTGCGAGTGTGCCGTGACTCGTCTTAAATTGAAATTGTTGACGCAACCGCCGTTGGTTGTTAAGATTTTTCAAAAAACTTCCCGCCCGTCATGTTTTCACAAACTAAAATGCAACTTTGGTACCCTAATCAGGTAGTGGATGCCAGAGCTGGTCCGGGTATGAAATCGATGTCGAAATTCAAGAGCAGGAACAAGAAGATTGAACAAGAGAAGAAGAAAAAGAAGGAATCCGTGACCGAAAGGGTGGACAGCCCGCCGTTGTCCGATAAAAGCGAGGGAAACGAAGATGCGGAAATGGCCGACGTAGATTTTTCGTGTGAAGGTGGTGCGAGCGGGAGTTCCAGCAGAACAGGAAGTCCCGCAATCAGTGACGATTGTGAAGAAATTGTTTCATCAAAAAATCGACGACGTAGAGCCCCCCCGAAGAGGAGGGTTAGCGGCTTTCAACCCAGCGTCACTGATTTTGCTTCTTCCGATTATTGGAAAAGGTACGGTGTCTTGATTGTTTTCGGTTTTGGTGTAATTTTGTTGTTTCTCTTTGCAGGGAGTCCATTTGTTGCGGCATAATCTTTAGAGGTTTGTGCGGCGAAGTCGTTGTAGATTCCAGATTTTACAAACCTTGCTCGGCCCGCGTTGCTCAGTGCACCTTGCAGCCAAAGGCCGCGAAAACTGAAGGAGAAGTGGTTGATGCGGCCGCAACCAAGATGTACTGCGATAGCAGTTCAGATTCTGGTTATGATGAATCCTCAAATCCGGGCGCAATAGTTGATAGTGCCTTCAAGAAAGATCAAGTTAGTATAGAAGAGATCAACAGTCAGATCCCGCAAACCAATTAATGTATGCTCTCTTTAGATTGTTTTAATTTATTGATACATATTAATAATCGTTGTGTTTGTAAAAGATTTATGCCTTTCTTGCAATTTGGAAATGTTTATATCAACTCGTCGCACTTTTTTACCAGTTGATATTTTTATATATAACTTTACTTATGAATAACTAGTACTTAATTTATTTGCTGTTGCACAAATATTATTTAACGACCTTAATATTGTACAAATATTTATAGTCAAGTTATATTACTAGAAAGTGAGTATCTATTCGCAAGGAATGCATAAATTGTTTTCTCTTGCTGACAGTACAAATGACTGAAAATTGGCAACTTACAATATTTGCACCCCATCAACCAGTCAAAAGGTCAAATATTGAAAGTTACAGTTTAATTAATTAGCGAACTGTCTGTGACGGGAGTTTTTTGACATGGATATTCCAATTCAATCTGTTGATTGGGTCCAACACTAAAGTCTCTAAGGGCATTCTTCTGTTATCAATCACTGATCAAATCAAAATGTTTGTGACATCAAGCAACAGGGTCTGTTGCAATGTTATTATGCGCGTAGACACAGAAATAAAATTTACAGAACTGCCTTGCGATGCCAACATTCATGTGGTGACCCTTGAAAGTTATTTAAACTACACTTTATTATTATTATCGAAAATGATGTTTTACCAATTGAATATTGATAATTTTCATGGGTCACCGCGATTTTTAACTTGCGAACCGTAATTGCAGTGTAACTTAATCTACTGTTACCAAATTTGTAAAAATGATGTCATATAATAATTGCTAGTTGTACAGTATTTATTTAATTTTAACTTATTTATTGATAGATTAAGTTACGCTGCGAGGAACCATTTTGACTGATTAGGTGTAGATGATTTTGTTTCTGTGTTCTTCAATCCTAACTATCAGTATCATCTTGAGCAATACATTATTTTTTTAAATCCGATCATATCGTAATTGTGGTGTCTTGAACTTACTGCCAAAAATTATAAAGTTACGACACACAAGTGTTCCTCTTCTATAACACAAACTACATTAAGTATTGTATAAAGTAAAATTTATATGAAAGTAATATATTCGTTCCAGGTATTAATTTTTTTTATGGCAGCAATATTTTTAGTGATGAAGGTTCAGATCATGATCTATTAGAGCAATTTAAATTTTATAATATTTATTTTATTCCCTCTGTAAGTTATGTCTGTATATTATTGGGTAAACATAATACTATTAAGAATCGCCTATAGACTGCAAGCCTAGTCGTTTACGTATGGTGTAATTGCAATTACTCGAATCTCCTGTTGAATATTAATTGGACTACTGTGTTGATCAGTAACCCAAGGATTGGCATTAATTTTCTTCTTTGGTACAGTTCTTGTAAATAATTTGTTGGGCTTAGTACTTTGGAGACATTTGAACTGCCGCTAGGAAGCATTCTCAAGTGTCTGCAGAGCCACTGGTTTGATGGACTTTTAAATAATAGTAACTGCCATGAATAATAAGATTCTATATTTTTTTACATCACTATAACTTACCTGGTTGTACTTGTTGTAAAAAAGTTTAGATGACAATCGAAATCGATCTCATTTATTTGTGAAGTGCATACATTCTTTTTGTTCACAAATTATATTGATAAAGTATTATAATATATGTATATGCGTAATTGTAAGAAAGTTTGATTATTCATCAAATATAGATATATTTATTTTACAATTAGATGATACTGTTCTGTATATTTGGCTAGCTTTATTGTTTTTATTTGTTAAGTTTTTAAATTTCTGCTGATGCCACATTACGAATACTCTTCCATATTTTAAAAATAAAATTTAATATTTGTAATGTGGTCTGCGTTTTTAGGCAAAATTTTTTTATATAGGGTTTTATAATGTATAAATGAAGTCGTGGAATGAGGGTAATTGTAGACTATTTTTGATAAAATCAGAACATCAACGGATTTTATAACACAAATTGGAATAAAAAATGTATAGCTAGCCAATAATTATGAGTTCTATAGAGATTTTCACAAGGAATATTCTAAATTTTATCATTTTGTAAAAAACGTATAAAAAACAAATAAATTGTTGTTAATAATGCCAAATTGTTACTAATGCAATAATATTGACAGCAATTGTTACATAATATCACGGATGTTGAGGTTGAAGCTATAATTAAGATTTTATAATTGCATGTACAAAACAAAGTTTCCAGGCTTTTGAAGTCCTACTTTAGCTAATGACCTAAGTAATCTGATTGGTATTATTAGACTTTATTCATTATTATTATTAGAGCAGTAGGGCGCTTATTTGTTTTGTCCGTGATTACTTGTGAATTTTGTTGTAATTAAATGTTCGAAAATTCCATGCAAGTGAGAAGATTCATTCTGTATCGTGTATTAAATAAATTCTTATTTCAAAATATTATTGTCTTTTCCTCGAGAATTTGACCAACTGCCCTCCTGAAAAAACTAGTCCTACCCTGTGCGAGAGTATTTGGACTCGTTGGGGGGAGAGGCGAGACGCCTGACCTTGAAGTTTGACATCCATTATATTTGACGTAAGTGCGTAAACATACATAACCTCAATCTTTATTTTATATTTTTACGTGGTAGCTAGGCTCAGATTAAGATTTAGGCTAAAGATCTGGCATAGCCACTAAGAAAATGCCCGAAAAAACAGAAAAGGAAAACGTTTTGTCCAGGCGGTTAAACAAAATTTTAGAAACAAGACTGGAAAGTGATCAGGTAATAATTAGCATATAACTATAATATCAACGTTTTTCTTAATAATTAAGACTCTAATTGCAATTTATCTTTTAAGAGCACGCTTGAAGCGTTGAAGCAACTGTCCACTTTCTACACCGAAAATACTTTGCAGGCCCGCAGGAATTTGCGGAGCCAAATCGAGAAACAAAGTTTAGACATCAACGAAAATTTCTTAGCCTCATTCCGCATCGTGAAGGAGTCATTTGACGCCGTTTATCACGATGTATCTGACATGAGTAAATCAATTCAAGAAATGACCAGTAGGTTACAAAGTACTAAGATGCAAACAAGGCAGTTACTAGAACAAACCAAGGCATTACAGGATGCCAGGTACTAAGTTTAGTTAGAATTTTACCTTAAATACCAACATCATTTTCTCTAGCGAAAGAAACGATATGCAACAGAAGGTATCTGCTGCTTTCTTAGAAACTTTCCAGCTTACCCCTGAGGAGGTTACAACTCTTCATGGAAGCAAGCATCAGCGCGATCTCCCTATAACTAACGATATCTTTGCAACTTTGGAGCGGGTGGAGAAAATTCATTCAGACTGCAAAGTTTTAATGCAATCTGGGCACCAGGCTCTAGCCTTGGACATCATGGAGCAAATGACATTACACCAGGTTTGACTGTAACCTCCATAAAATCCAGAATTAACTGGTTTGCCCTATCTTAGGAAGGAGCGTTGGAGAGGCTCTATCGGTGGACCCAGAATCACTGCAGAAATGTCGACAATCCCAACTTCACTGAAATAGTGACTCGAGCTATGGCGAAGTTGCAGGAGCGTCAAGTGTTGTTCAAGTGATTTACTGCGTTACTTAAAATTAATTGATTCAAACAAAAATTTGTTCAGGTACATCATGGATGAATATTGTATAGCGCGAAGGGCAGTGCTGGTGGGCGAATTTATAAACGCCCTCACTAGGGGCGGTCCTTCCGGCAATCCGGCTCCAATTGAACTAAGGGCTCACGATCCCCAGATCTATGTAACAGATATGTTGGTTTGGTTGAACAAGGCCATTCCTGTCGAGAAACAAAATCTAAACCTTCTTGTACAATGTTGCGATAATACTGGTAATTTAATAATTTTTGGCTAACAAATAGTTTAACTTTTCGTTTGGTTAGAAATGGACCAAACAATCAGTGACGCTCTATCCAGTATTTGCGAAGATGTTTGCCAGCCATTGAAAATGAGAGTTGAAAAAATTTTGTGTCTTCCAACACAAGCGTCAGTTCTATACGCCGTTACAAATTTGATCAGGTATTACAAGAAGTGTATTTGCAAGGTACGTTTCCGTTTTTAATCAGTTCCGACCTTATTTGCGGGTTTTGAACAGATCGTGCGTGGAGGATTATTGGAAAGCACCCTCAGCGAACTGCAAAGACACAGTGAGCAAACTTTTTTGACGGCGTTGCAACAACAAGTTAACGGAATGTTAGTGCGAGTTGAGGCACCTCCACGCGACTTATCTCCAACTCCCGCCATCAATCACTTATTGGCAATTCTTCGAGATATGCTCTCCACCGCAAGTATGAGTGAGGGACGAGAAATTGATATGGGAAAAGTATGGTTATTGTTTTTCTTTTCCTTTTCTACGTTAGTATTCTAGATAGCGCAATGTATTATGGAGCCGCTTCTGAGGGCGGTTAACGAGCAGGCGTCTCGTTTGCCGCCTACCGACATGGCGGTTTACATGCTCAATTGCATGTACGCGATGTACACTTGTCTCTCCCTCTACGAGTTCATGAATGAGAGATTGGAACGGCTTCAGGCCCAATCTGACGCACAAATCGACACGTTAACTTCTGAACAGGCGAGCTCTCTGGTTGCCAATTTGAATCTCGGCCCCGTATACACGATATTGCAAGGCCACGACGGTCAAGGTCCTCTGTCGGGAATCCCGGGGATGGAGCCGAGCAATTTGAAGAATTTTTTGGTTTGTTACGCCGGATCCGATTATTGTTGTTTCTAATTGTTTCTTTTTAAGGCCAAATTGGATTATTTGACAGCCTCGCCGGATGACGTTTTGCTACCGCAAATTACTCTATTGTCCTCTTCAAAACACAAAAAAGCCGTTCAGAAAAGAGCCTTTGACGTGTTGTTGGCTATTTATAAGCAATTGTATGAAGGAGTTCATAATCCGGCAAATATGTATGAAAATCCCGAGACTATTTTAAGCAAGACGCCCGAAGAACTCCTGCAAATACTGCAGGCGTAGTTTTTTATTGTCTGCAAGTGTTTTTGTGAGCATTATTAATTTTATTTGTGGTCAGTCGGGAAACGCCCCTACAACCGCAACCCAATTTGTTTATTGAACAAGGGTATTGTTGCAAATACATTATATACTTAATCATTTTAAATATTTTAGTTGTACCTACTAACGTATGCGATATAATAACTACGTACAGTGGATTGTAAAATCGCGTACACCTACCAATTTTATTCAATATGAATGCGGTTCAGAACAGTACTCTCATTCAAGTCTTAATGGTTCTCAACTACCCTGACTGATCACTTTTTGTTCAATTTGGGGAGAGCTGCTATTCCGGAATAACTCGTGATAAAGGGCGGTTTACATAGCCTCGGTTCACAGTTTATACCTGCGTTTATCCTGCCTGACTTTTATAAAAGCGCATTTATCTCGAGTTATTCCGGAATAACGTTATACCTGGAATAACGACCTTTTGTAAAACCGGTCCTTAGTAGGTATAGTCAATAGGAATAACCCCAACCCCTGATATTGGCGACCCTTGCCTGTTTTATTTTTTGAAAGCTTTCGGAAGCGCCGCTAGGGGCGCTCTGAAGTAAGAAGGCAAAGAAGGCACCAAATGTGGCGCTAATTCAAAGTCCGCCAGTTGTTTGGAGAAGTCATTATCAGAACCCGTGATGCCACAGGAAATTGACTGGTTTTCGAGTTCACTTCGTGCGTCATAAATACTGAAAAGAGTTTTGGAAGTTCATATTTCAATCAATTGAGTCATACCAAGATTCGTTATTCATTGCATTACCGAGAAAAAATATGCAATAAAATGTGTCGTATTTTTGCCTGGAGAACCTTGAAACTTGGAAAAGGATGTTATTGCTTAAATAATAATAATAGCGGCATTAAAACGTCTTTTCTGGTTTTCACAAACAAACACCGCCTCTTGCCTCTGCTTTCATCATTCATAAATTTTCGAAATAAAATCGGTCGAAATTAACTCGGCGGGGTCGCAATCACCGCACGCGCGTACTTTCCGACTTGTCTCGACGCAATCCGAGGGCACGGCACCTGTTGTTCCTCCACGTTGTCGGAAGATGAACGAACGTTATTTTCATCTCGTGTTGTTCCGCAATCAGCCAATGAAAATATTGGAGTAGTAGAGTTGCGCCGGTTAGGCAGTGCGCGTGTAATGTGATATATGTACAAATACCGCGGCCAAATCCTCCTATAATTAGCCTAAGAAATTTTGTTAGCCTTTTACAACACACCCTATTTACAAGTGCGTTCGTTTTCGCTGTGATGTACGCCCTTTAGTGCCGCTAATCAACCCGCAACCGCCCGAATTCCCCATTTGAGTGATGTAAAATCGGATTCAAGATGGCCGACTCATATTACCAGGTGAGAAACAATTATGTATTCCCGTAATTAACTCATTATTAACTGGCGGGATTGACGATTCCCGCTGAATTTCGGCCAATAAAGCTCCAGTTAAGGCGGCAGTCGGGGCGTTGCGGCGCCATTTGGGCATTGTTGTTGTCAACAAATTTTTGTGAGGTTATAATTCTTACCTGTCTCGAGAAATTGCCCTAATTGCGCGCTGATTAGCCGCAATTTTTTCAAACGGGCATTTCAAGGCAAATAACTCGATGTTGGTGCGAGATTATTTTAGATCAAGTTCGTTTTATTTGTAGTTATCCCCGCTGCCAAGGTTAATTTCTAATTACACCGCAGCGGCGAAAACGCACAATTTACGCAATTTCGTCGCAGAGATCAGGTTTATTGAAAATTTTCATTACGGTGCTGGACCGGGCGCCGATTTGAGAAACTTGTATGCAAGCAGCGCCTTCATGGAAAGCGTGTCAAGAGCGATAACAATTTCGTGAATTTTATATTAAAAATTACCTGAAAGACTGGCAGTTGAAAGCTTTAAATCACGTGTTGTTTTGCGTTAACGTTAATCACCATTACCTTGCCTCACAATACTTGGACCTCCACCGTTCTCACCAATTAATCCCAACCCTAACTGTTGGTCAATTATCGGACGGTCAATTATATCACTGTACGCATGAGAAAATTGCTGGATTCTGTTAGGTCATTACGGCATTAGAGAGGAGCCACACCGTAACCGTGTAGAAATTAAAGAGTTCAAGGATCCAAAATAGCACTTGTGCGAAGCGCAGAAAAGCGAAAGGAAATTGGCACTTGCCCATCTAACAATAACCAATTACGAGTATCATTTTGTTGTTTGTAACTAATTGTTTGTTGCATTGCTAAACTTAAGCAAATATACGCAGGGTGAAGCAAAACTGATGATAATTGTGTTTGTTTTTTCGATTTCGATAGGTGTTCGTGGGGCAACGCTGATAAGATAAGTTTAAAAAATGTACCAAAATTTATAGGTAATAGGTGTTCCTCGGATAGGTGTGGAAACGTATAGGTACTTGACCTGTTTCATTTTACACTTTTTCTTTGAAAACATTTTTGTCAGACCTACTGAAATGTTACCTACCTATAGAAAAGTAATGCGACATTAATTACAACATTTCTATATCAAGAAAAGGCCTTCAGATTTGGCTGGACCACCTTGATTTATTGACGCTTCCAACTGTTTTGTATGTAAATTCTAAATTCACATTTTGTTCGTCTTGAAAAATTGAAACTCTTCTTGATATTATGGTGTAGTCACGTCTCATTTTGTAGAGAAATTTCGAATAAAACAATGTAAAAATTATGATTATTGTTGTAAAAACTAATTTCTATCAATAAAGTGCCATAGAAGAGCAAAATATGTTCGACATCAATTTGTTCATCTGATGACATCAGATTTAGGTTTAGGGTAACAGGAAAGGTGTGTGAGAATTTGTCAACCCTCGCGCCCTTTTCGGTATTTATTCAAGCAATCAGAGGGGAAACGTGGTTGAGGTTTGATCTTATTACTAGAAGTTGGAACGTTGCCAGAAGTACAGCCGAGTTCAAAAGTAATGTCTATCTGTTAAACTTTAAACTCCTCTATTTTCCAAAAATAACCAACACTGACATTAAAGTTCATATTTATGCTAATAAGCATTTGAAATAATGGAACAGATGGGTTTCCTTTACCTACTACATCATCTGTAGAAGAAATTTTAAGTGTGATGTGGACATTACTTTTGAAACTGATTGTACCTACGTGACGGTATCTTTATGTGTAGGTCTAGTTAATTAAATTGATCTAGTAATCAATGTGTCCCGTTGGACAAGCATCTATGTAGTCAACCTCTAATCATCTATCTATTGCCACAATAAGTAATCTTATCGAAAGATTAGAATAATTATTGCTCATTACGTAACTTGTGAATAACATCGTTTCGAACAATTCCTTTGCCTTGCGTGCATCATGCATGGCATTTATTATTCAATCACTGTTTTGTCTCTTGTTATTAATCTAATAAAGTGAACTTGTCGTCCGTGCAGTTGTTTATGTTGCATAATCTATTTGGCTGATGGGCTCTGAACGAGGAATGTAGCCTTTTTTTATTAGAAGCGTAATAATAAACAACTTTTTTGTTTGGATACAACCTTTATTTAAAAAAAGTAAAACATCCTCCCACGATTATGAAGATTTTTTTTTCGTTTAAATTGGCAGGTCTATAAGGAGATGATGAATCCAACTTTTGTTCAAAATCCTGGTTTGAGATTCTATTTGATAAAAATGCAGTTTTTTAAGGAAGCAAATTTGGAGAGAATAGTTTTGGCACTGAACCGGCAACAGAAACTAAATTTAGTACTTTCTCGATCATAAAAATGTTGCAACTAAAATAATCCTCCAGGTTAATTTCCTGTTACATAAATTTAATTCGTCTTAGCTTTGTTAACGTTTTTTGAAATTCTTCCACCTGTCGATCGAGTTGGGAGCATGGAGTTTATATTTTATGCCATAAATAGGAGCACGGAGCTTGTATTTTGTACCATAAAAGGTTTATCTTCCATGCCACGTCGAGAATTGATGGAGTGCTCAATAGCATCAAAATATACATACTAAATAATTGGACTGTAATTTAGTACCAAAGTCACGTCCGATTCATTTCTTCAATACGTAGTCATTTTCTTTGAAGGCTCATTTCCATTCAGGATGTCGTAGAAACTAACAAAGATCTTTGCACTCAAATGAATAAATACTTGAAGTTGAACCAGCAAGTTCTCAACTTAAAAAATTGTAGTTATTATTGGAAAAAAATTGTTTGTAAAATCTCTGATGTACAATCGGGGACTTTGATAATGTTCAGTGACGTCTAAACTTTTAGGTTTATTTAATGGTCATTTATGGGTAAGTACATTATTATTAGCAAGTCAAGTAACGTAAAGGAGCCAATAAAAATTATTTTTTTATGCTAGTATGTATTTGTTTTATTTACTTTTACTTCTTATTTTACATTTTAGGTTTAGGCAATTTTTTCTGTAACCTTTACTCGTATTATTTTTTACTACAATACGGTAATAAACCATTCTTGTTCATGTTTTTCACTTTTTATCTTTGCGTGGTGCATGGGATATTATGCATAATTTGTTCTCATAAAGCAACATTAAAATTATGATGGGCAAATCCTTTGTTTCACCGCAGGCCCCCAATTATATTTACCTTGGGTATATCACTAATCGTTTTGTTTTACTAAACAGAATCTGTGTTGTAAAATTATAAACTAATAGTCACACAGGTTGATAAGAGATCTGATGAAAATCACTTCTAATTGAGAACCGCTTGGTATTTAAACATTTTGTTGATGGTCGGTTAAAAAAAAACACTCAATTACGATTTTTTTTAAAGAGTTTGAAATTTTCAAGTCCCTTGAGCTAAAATTGCCCAATTTTTGGGACAGAATTTTTGAGGTTTGCAAATTTCTTTGGACCTCTAAAGATAAGAATATTAATTAATACGTTGGTATCCTACTTAGTCACCTACAAGTAGTAATAAATACAAAATAGCTACGTAAAGTACATAAATGGGAAAATCGAACATAAATTTTGTACGTTTATTTTAAATTATTGCTAGGTAATGACTGTACACTTTTGGAGGATGTCGTAAATTTTGTTTCTCTTTCCTCCGCTTGAGTTGATCTGGGTCCGTTCTGATGGCAATATAAATTGAACAAAACTGATTAAATCTAAATCACAGTCGGCGGTTACCTGTATTCAGGTAGTTCAGTTTAATTAATTGATTAACGTCACAGATTGTTAAAATATTTGAGTTCGCGTGACCGGTTAATTGACCTTTTTTTCAAATAATAAAGACGAGCCAAGTAAACAAGAAAACAGCTGGTTTACGAAAATAATTCTATACAACCTACCTACACACACCACCGCAACTGAATCCCAGATGGCACAATAATGGGAAATTAATTTCGAACGTTACAAAATTGTTGGAAACTAACTCTTTTATTTTGGTACGTACGTAAATTGAAGATAGGGTTCTCTAAAATTATATCCGAAGGTATGGAAGTGGCTTCGTCTTTGTTACTGTTTGTAATTTGCAATATGTTGTAAGTAGGTAACTGAAATTTTACGCAAATTATTAATTAATTAGATATTAATGAAAATATTCTTAATGAAAGAAAAAAAGGTGTAGATATGTTTATTCAACATATCTCGAGTCGCAGTATATGGAAGATTGCATAACTATTGTTTAAACTTTAAAGTCTCTTTTATTGATTTTTTCCAAAAACAATTTTTTACACTGTTTCTAAGTTGACATTATTTAGCTACGTTATAAACGTCCCAGCTCTTGCAACTTTGTTACATCTTCTACATCCCTGAAGATATCTATGGAGTATTCAGGTAGTCTTGTTAATTATCGGCTATTCTTTTTGAGATAAAATTTTCTCTAGTTAAAAAGTCTTTACTGCACCAAATTCTTGGTTTGCTGTGAAACCCCGCTTTTGGGCCGGCTTGTCCAAGAGATGTTACAGACTCCTTTTTGGGCGACATCCCAATCGACCTGCAGGAGTTGCCATTCAAAGCGATCACAATCGAAGTGTCTTTCAGATGCTGTACGTTTCGAGTTCAATTATGTCATTTCGGTCATCCACTTCTTTTCGCTCGATTAAACCCATTGCTGGTCGTGTTGCGTTCTCTTCTCTGCTGGAAACAATGGGGCAAAGCCCGTCTGTCTGGAGGGGCTGGCTTCGCGACTACCGTTCGCGCTTCAATATCGAACTCTCCATTTACCGTTTACCGCAGCAGTCTGCGGTGTACTTCGGCAAGTGTTGGATGTCGTCCGATACCGCGTTGTGAAACAAGTCGGTTTCTCTGTTGATAATGTTAAAGTTGGTTAATTGGTGGTAGTTCGGTCAGTGAATCATGCAAAATGGTTGGCTTTTACACAGAAAAAAAAACCTTCTAAAACAGATAGGATTCTATAATTTTTATACGTAAGGAATTGGTTGGAACAATCAAGCGAAAATAAAATAGGATAATGAATTGACAATTTATGGCTAGAAATCGTGCAGGTAGAACAAATTCTAATGGCGTCTTTTCTACATGATTAATTTTTGTGGCAATTTTACACCGCCAAGAAGGAATTGAAAACGACAGGGAAAATGCATTCAGTGGTCAGTCAATGGAATGGAATTTCTGTTACGGCTTGCACTATTTATTTGTTATTTATCGAATAGGAGTAAGTCGCCTCATTTATTGAAATTTATTCTTTTATATTAATTGAAGCTGTATTTGGTGCTAATTCATTATTCAGCGACCTATTAATTGCATTTGGCGTTTGGTATGCGGGACAATAGTTGGTTCACAGTGTACATACCGCTTCAATTAAATGAAGTGTCTCATTACGACAACACTGTATCACCAGTCGATATCTACCTAACTACTAGTTCAAGTTTTTTTTTGCGTTTGGTTCTTTTGTTATTGAATTTATTTATGTCTTGTATTGATCTTCCTGACTTCACTGCAGAATGATGTAGATACGTATCTTCATACGCCCCAACCTACAGTATGGCAGCAAATTTTCTCGTAACTTCAGTTTTTGGCAGCTGTAAAAATATTTATTAAAAAATCAAGTGATCAAGTGAATCTCTCCTCATCCACTTCACTCTATAATTTTTCTAAAATAATATTTTTTTGATTTATTTTAATATTTTAAAAATTAGTGAGATAATTTGCTGCTTGTCTTCGTCATTTGGTAATGTTAGATAGTTTTCGATTGCGCTGCACTTGAGTCCTGAATGCATAAGTTCAAACACGCAAGTTAAAAGGAAACTCTCGAGAAAGGCCATTGCACGCATAACTAAATGCACATAACTCATTTTCAATAGATAAATAATGGTCTATCAACTAATAACTGTTTATCATGAATTATTACTGCTGCCATCACCTGTAACTATGTTCACGTTTAATTGACAACAAATGAAGTAACCTACTTATTACGTCGAGATTCGGGCATGGTTCGTTAGTAATAATTGGTATATCGCGTCTTCGGCAGATAAAGCGTAACATGGCAATCTTCTATTCATTGACTTATTATTACTGCTAGAAAATATTGGGTAACGTGGTAAACGTGTCACTTTCAGAAATATCAAGTCTTATGTTCCAAAAATGTGGAATTTTTCTCTCTAGTACTTGTCTGCAATTGGAATTTCCGTTGGGTCAATGTAACCACGGCTAAAACGCGCTCTCTTTCCGCGAAAAAATCTCTACCTTCCAGGCGAAGACCTCGCCTGACATCCTGATGTTTCTAATTGTTGTATTATTGAATTTGATTTCATCTTCGAGGTATTTTTGTACTTGTTGTTATAATTAAGTTAAGTTCTTACGTGCTGTTTGTTATATAACTGCATCTTTGTCACTAGTAGTTTTTTCCTTTTTGCTTGAATCTATAATCTCAATTATTGACAATGGCAGGTGCAAAGTTGTCAGTGCACCCGTTGGCGGTTTGTTGTTGGTCTATTCTTCCAGTGCTCTATATTCTTTCGTTTGGTTTTGGGCGGGTCATTGCTGGTGGCACGATTTTGGATGTGGAGTGGGTTACGAAATGATTATCGTTCCGATCTCGTGCGCCGCTGTCTTTATGGAAAGAGAATGCAAAATCGTCGTCAACTTTGTTCACTGTCACGATCGGTGATCGGTCCGGGCCAAATTCGCGGTCAACGTCGCCGTCCGTGAACTCCACGAGCTCGAGAGCACCTGTATACCGACTCACCTGGCGCCGACCTGCCCATCTATCATCCTCTCGCTGTTGCCGAGGACCTCCAGTAACGTTTTGGACCATGGCCCGCGGCTCGGCTAGCTCTTACTGACCTTTTTATTATCTCCTTTTGGTTAGCTGTACTTAATTCATTGCTACGATAAAATGTCCAGTTAAGTTGTTGCATTTACTTGGGAAAGAAAATGGTAGTCTAGCTGTTGTAAATCTTTATTGTGGTAAACCGCTTCAGCACAGCAGTCGTTAATTCGAAATTAGCTAAGGTTATTGTAGAAGTAAATTGATATGTGATGGTCGTTTAGGGATTTGTGGAGCGCCAACCATTTTTCTTGATTTTGCAGTTATCTGGGTGTTTGCCGATTTTCGAAGAGTAATTAGTGAGTGTTAACACTTTCTAAAGTGTACATCATTATGTGAACTCGGATATAACAGTGAATACGGTGAAAAAGAACTGTCACGTCGACAAAAGTGTGAAGCATTAAGCTATTAGGGTTAATAAGCGAGCAGTATGCTAGTCCTCAAAAAATCTGGATTACAATCGGAACCAAACCACCACCATCTACAAGTGGGTTCATTAAGCGCTGTCGGAGTTTGTCTGGTATGTATATTTCTGCATGTACAGTCACTTTCAAAAGTAATGTTCATCTCACATTTTTAAAATTAAATTTTTTTTCTACACATGATGTGTGTACTAGCTAAAGGAAACCCAATGCATCTGTTCCATTATTTCATATGCTTAGCATAAATATAAATTTTAAGGTCTGTGTTGGTTTTACGTGGAAAATTACGTGGAAAAGTTTAACGGGTAGACATAACTTTTGACCTTGGCTGTACATCTAATATTCTGACGAAATATACTTCTCGTCGTTGTGATTTCGAAAAACAAAACTCGCTAAATGATAATGGGTGGCAAAGTTTACACAAGTATTAATTTTTTTTTGTTATATATTTTGGAATGAGCTGATAGATACTTGAATTAAGTTTTTTGAAGTTACAACTACTAGAAGAATGTTTTGCCAAAAAACCAAAATTAACTTGAATTAGCCTGTAGTAAGTTAAATATTTTTAAATAAAAAAATTAATTAGCAATTAATCTCTTAGAGGACAATGTAATTCTTTTGACTTCAATGGAAAATGGCTCTTTTCTTTCATTTATCAGGGTCCCGTTCTAGTTCCTCCCTGGGGACAAAACTGTCTACACATAACTACTACATAATGGATTAAAGAATTATTTCCACCTTTGTGTCGTTACTGTCGTCTGCTACGCTTCGGGCTTTAACCTCATCTACCTACATGAGTTGGTATAGAAATTATTTTCCTTTTATAATCTTTCCATAAAACTGCTATTATTATTCATTTTGTTTTATAGTCACTTATATGAGTATTGGCAAAATAAATTAGAAAAATGACAATCATTAACCAATTTTTCAATTATTGATGTCAGAGCGAACGAGAGAGGGGTATTTTCTAGTAACTTATATCAATAGGTAAAAAAGAATGAAGTTAATGTTAAAATTAAAAAAATGCTTTTCACGATCGTCTTGAACCATGTAAAAAGTATTATTGAATATACGTAAACACATGTTTGTTTTTAATTTTCTACGATTTCACTGCAGCTTGGTAAAGCTTTCGAATTTTCCACTTCATAGCAGACATCATAATATGATGTATGAGTATGTAAGTAATTGCATTAAATTAATTTATGAAAATAAAAATAAATGAAATTCTCTTTTTTATTTTACTGCATATTTGATTATGTTCAAAACTTCGAGCGCACAGTGGCCACCAATGGTTGGCATTAGTCAAATTTGTCACGATCCACTTTTAAGTAATTTATCAAAGTGAAGCATGATTGGAATTTAAAGCACATTAGGGAATCACAATATTTTATGACAATTACTTTTTTGAGAAATGTTCAGGACAGAATGGATTGTCGTGGCTGTAACGACGCGTGTGTGCGACAGAGAACGGTAATGTTGTTTTTCGGTCTAGCAATACACGCAATATCCGAGGTGTAAGATGAACAGAACCAGTATGATAACGTTCGTGGTTAATCCCATTCTTTGGGTAATGGTGGAATCTTGAGATTCGTCGCTTGACCGCACCGTAACCGATTATCTTCCATCAAGTGATTACTGCGATGCGGTTTTCAAATGTTTGTATCATGCACCAGATCTGTTCACAACATCTGCTTTCTCTTTCAATTGACTCATTTGCTTGGCACTGAACTCTTCACTCTTCGTTCCTTATACAAATGGAGGTTGATAGTTGGATGTAGACGCGCCGGCATACGTTGGCCAGATAAAGAACGGCTGATACTTATTCAAGTCGAATAAACGGCGATTTCCTGTGCGTATACGGCTACCTGTAGGTTGATATCCGGTTGTGCTGGCTGCTGCTGGCTGTTGATGATCGTAGGAAAAACGACCAAGAAAACGACGTGGTTCAGAAACCTGTCCGAGGAAACTTGGCACTCTCGCGTCGTCTCGAGTAAACATTATACTTGCACGCCACGGTTATACTCGTTGTGTTTGGTTTTCCAGGATGTCGGATTAATCGCACTTTATATTTATTTTGAAGTGGAGGAGACGACGCGAAAACCAGTTGCGAAGTGTCGAAGAAATATGTATTGCGATCTTGCCGCTGGAGCTGCAGCGGAGAATCAAGATGCGATGTCATACCCTTAAATGACTTCAACTGATAAAGTCAATCAATTTAAATTCAACCTTCACTTCCTTCAGTGATTAGGTTCTTGGACTTAAGTACTTTTTGCAACTGGAAATGCAGCTTTCGCCAATCGTTGGTGAGGCACAGATGCAGTATCCCGGCGCATCCACCATTTTTATCGGATCTTACTGAAGCTTCAAAGTTGGGTTTTTGATTGTGGCGGAAAGCAACTGATAATTTAAGAAGTTTACCATAATTTTCCCGCAACCTTTAACTTTATGCAGGACTTCCCAGAATAACCTCCGCAATGTACACCATGTGTTTTACTTGGTACGTCGCATGAAATGATACCGTTTATGAATCATAACATTGTGTCATTTGAACATAATATGAAATTTGATATCGCTATACCATGTCAAAGCGTCTGCTTTAGCAGCCATCCGCTACCTACCTACGACATCATTTTGTTAGGACGTCATAGTTCGAAAGCGCTTTCACGGCGAAGATAGAGAACCGTTTGTTGTTTTGTGTGTGCATTCAGTCAACTTGAAATTCGGAGGACACGTCGACTTGGCGGAACTAAACATCCAGACGAGGTGTATCTCTTTCTATGGAACGGCATATTAACGGAGACAATACAATTAGATGTGTGCATTGTTTTCGAACCGATATAGGTTACTGTGACATTGACTATGATGTCGTGATGCATTCATTGTTCACAGATACGTGGTTTTTTGATTGTCGTTAATAATTGTCATTGAAGCAAACTGAGTACGACGTGATTGAAGATAACTTTCCATCATCTATTCCTCTCCTATGTCGCTAGTAATTATTGTTTCGTATTTGCTTTAGTAACGCGCTACGCTGAGTCACAATTACCTACATTTATTAGTTAAATTGTCTCGGAACGATGCTCGATTGTAGAAAACTGGCATTTTGTTGTCAAAATTATGGTATATTATGATAAAAACTTGCATAATCAAAAAGATGATGATCTGATACTATTTTTAAAATGTCGGCTAGACGCTAGACTGCGTGTTTATTTGATTAGATAATGAACCCGTTTTGGATTTCTATTATTGATGTGCGAAGAACGGGAGAAATATTGACTGAATAATATTTTCAATTCGCTGGCAAATCTCCCAATATATTTTAGTGATCGCTTATAGCCCAAAATTGGGTCAATCTTCAAAGATTTTCACGGTGGCTGCAATCCCAGATGTTGCAACCGAAGGTGCTGGAAAAATTGAAAAATTTCCAATTCCATTAATTTAGTAACAGTTATCATCACATTTCCTTTATTGTTGGTTGATGTGGGAATAGAATATTTTATGATTATTGTGTAATAACACCGACGTGGTAAAAGTTGATGAGATGTCTCGCCGGGATCGTATGTTACGTGGTCCTGCAAGATTTATTTTAATTACGGAAACAATGGACAGGTCATCGCCCTTCAGCAAGATGCAACGTTCTGTTGTTAAAAATAGCACGATAACAAAACAAGAAAGAGGATTATGCTTCCGAATGTATCAAGCAAAATTCTTCTATAGACTTTGGTTCTAAGACAAAAATCCGAAAATTGTGCTAATTGAAAAAAAAAACGTGAATCTCCAGCGTGCTTGCTTTTAAGGTTAATGAAGTTCTTTTGATGGAGGAAACCAAAGGAAGTTTCTAATTTTTTAACGGCCTGACCGTAATGGGATCGACATCCAAACGAACTAGGTGAGACGTCGATTCGACGTGGTTATTTTTCGGCCGGTGCAAATCGTTATTTTTGATTTTTGCCGGTTTGTGTGCAAGCTTTGTCCTCTTTCCCACGCGGCTAATTTATACCGCTAGTGATGATAATTGTTCTTCCTCAGTGTGTGAATCCGTTTAGAACGTTACGTAAGCAAATGGCTGCAAAAGAAGTCCTCACGTGTCCTCCTCCTCACGTGGATTCTTGAGCAATCAGGAAGTTCTCTGAGTCGTAAACAACGCAATTTCCTGGGTACGCAACAACAACAAAGTCCTAAAGACTATTTACTGCTCTTAACAATAATTAAGGTACGATGTACATTCATAAACATCACGAAGAGACTAGATTTATTATGGAGATTGATTGGGACAAAGGGCAATTGCACTCTTTCCCTCCTCCCCTCAGCAGCCTGTTGCGTCACTCTAAATTAAGTCGCAAATAATGTTGGTTAAATTTAAATCCTTTTGTTTATCTTTGATGCCGTATATCCTACTGCGTAACGCATTGCGACAAGTCTGCTCCATACCAAATTGTTTAATGAACATCATCCTTTTAGCTCAAGTTCATATGGGCTTGAGTAGCGAATCCTTGCAAAAAAATTGCTGTGCTTCCTAAATTTTATTTGGCTTCCTCAAATCCGTTTATACCGGATAAAGTTCAAGCGATTAAATTCACTACTCAACATTAAAAATGGACGTGACTGGACGCTAATTTTAATATTAAAAATTTTGTTAAATGCCAAACAGATCAGATCGATCTTTATTTTTTGCTATTTTTTTGAGCGGTAGATTTTCTTTTAACCCGGACCCTAATGTGGGCGGGTTATAGTTTGATACTATAAAGAGCACGGGAAGCCGCCAATTGAGACTGTGATTAAGTTAATGACCATTGAGAAAGCGGACAAGTTCACTTAATTGCACCTTGCGAAAGGTTAGTTACGGCACGTTTTTTTTTTATTTGCATTGTTTTTTCCTGTAAGTTGCAAGGCCAAATTTTGTGTTGGTGTGACTATTGTTTTTGATGACTGGCGTATAGAAATGCTTGCGGCTATTAAAAAGTTTCACGCAGTCCACGAAATGGTCGCAATTGCGTATATCTATTTAATTGGATTGTAAATCTTTTCGTTGTCCTAATTGTTTTAATAATCTTACTTTCTACTAGAGATCGCAATTTAATTTAGATCGAGATTGTTATTTAATAATTGAAATATACATGAAACTGCTTAATTTGATTACCTGACCAGTAAAGAATCGAGAAGATTTCTTAAATTTGTTCCTTGCATCATGAATGCACTGTATTACCAGCCTCAATGTTTAAAAATGGGAAAATTTACAATAATTGGGCCTCAGTAAGAAAAGTAGTTTTTTTGTAAGGAAATCATTGTCAAGGACCAGTGCCGATTACAATACGTCTGTGTGGAACAGAAGTACTTATTGGAAAATTTATTCTGTAATTATTCAATATGGACGACCGGGACCGAGCTCGGTCCGTTTTGCGACGTCACTGATTACTACCTTCCTCATTTAGCGTGCTGTATTATACTTACGTTTCATGTAATGGGTGTAATTTGCGTAACTCGGGTAGTCTATAAATATCCCATTTGTTTTCTGGCCGCTGATTGACGCGGTAACACGATATAATCTTTGTGATGTAACGCAGTTCTAACCTGTCTATAGAAATTTGCCACTCTTCTAAATGGCGTTACTGACATTCACATCGGATGTTCATTAATCCTAGAAGCGACCAATTTCATCACCAGATTTCTAGGCCTTACAAAATTAGTCAAAACCAAAATTAGTTACAGTGCAGATGTTTTTTTTTTTAAATTTGGTTTATTTAATTTTTTGAAAATTTATCGTATTTTTTGCAATTGAACTAACCCTTGGCTGTAGGTTCCAAACAGAAACAAAATGGTTGCTTCCTTTGTTTAATTTAATTCACTTGCCATTTCTTTTGAAGGACTTCTAGTGGACTAAATAGGTGGCACCAAAATTTTTTTTTTTTATTTAAAACTTATAGATAAGTACAAATGGAAATAGGTTATAGGATTTTGTCCCAGAAATTATATTATTATTAGTCGTTAATTTGATATCGCAGTGATATAATTATCTTAACACTTTTATTATCTCTAAATATTCTTATCGTTATCGTGTTAACAAATTGTTGCAATCAGTAACGCGCTAGAATTCGTTAAGAAACTATGTGGTGATTCAGTTTCCCGAGTTTGGTCGCATTTCCCAAAAACTGATGCACAATGTGGACATGGGGAAAGTCGTGTGTGCCCGACAACTATTTCGATGTTAGTATAGTATCAGTTAAACAGTGCAATCTCCACTGTAGTGTTAATTTGAATGAAATCTACACATGACTAGCATAACTTAACACGTGTAGTGTTCATCAAATATTTATCTAAATTCCGTTGCCTGGTCAAAATAGTCGGATTGGTCCAACAACATTTTTTATGCGACACGGACATATTTGGGATTTAGTTGTTACCCGGCAGCTCGTACCTGTACAGTATTGATCGTTTGATAATCATTATCGTTGATAAGAGAAAAATTCAGAAAATTATTTCATTCAGGAACAGCGATGCCTTATTATTACTGAAGTGGTCCACGAGTTGGTTGTAACGTTTTTTTATTTAATCTTTGGCATTAAACAAATTGTTAATTAATTAAATTACCAATGCTTGAACAATACAAATTGCGAAGTCGAAGAGTACGTCTCGAATTAACTGTTACGGCCAATTGTGTAAGTCATTGTTGTATAAAATTGCATCATTAAAATTATTCTTATTTATTATTTGTGGACGTAAGACGGTAACAAACAATCCTCTAGATGTTTAATGTTCCGAAACATTTCTGAATTACTATCTTGCCCATGTTGTGGATGAAGCCGTCCGCAAGGACAAAGAAATGTTACGATTTTCCACTGCGCCGAGAGTGTTGTCCAAACCTACGTCAGTCCACCTACACTAAAATTCTTAAATACACATTTTAAGGCAACTAACGAGGAGCATGCCCGTTTTAGTGGGTAAATAAAACGACCTGCAACAAAAAGTCTGTTTACTTTCCTTTTTACTATTGTCTGATTCTCAGGCGATAATTTTTTCTGAAAGCCCAATTGTCCAATTGGAAAGTGAGAAAACCGTTTATTTTTTTTACGTTGTTCAGTAAATAACAACAAAGAGATATTTGCACCATCTTTCCAGTTGTTCTTAGACAATTAAGGTGCAATAAAATTACCAAATTACGCAACGCCACTTTGGACTTGAGATGGAATCTTGGGTGATTTGATAAGATCTGCTGTGGATTTTCCAGTAAATGTTAGTCGAAACGGTCCCCAAGTGGGATGTGGTCGTTAATTAGCGATTACTAAATATGACCAGGATTGCTTTTCAAACACACGCCTATTAACGAGTATTGCGTCGTCCAAACCGATTTCTAATCGAAAGTGCCGACTTTTTACCTCAATTTTTGTTTCAGGGCGACTACATCAAGCACCCCGTCCTGTACGAGTTGTCCCATAAATATGGCTTGCAGACGGAAAACCTCACGGATTCCCAATTACCCTGCAAGCTCGAAGAGCTTAAGGAAATTATCAGACGAGAAATTCGGAAAGAGCTGAAGATCAAGGAAGGAGCCGAAAAATTGAGGGGAGTTTCCACGGACCGACGGTCCCTAAGTCATGTCGCCACCATAGTGAAGAATTCAAATTGGAAATTGGCCGAGTTGAAAAATGAACTCAGCGAACTCGAATCGCAAATTATTCTGTCTCAGGGACAGAGCACGCCTTCGACACCGGCGTCCAATGGAGGTGAGGCATTTAGTTTAGTTTGGCATCTATCAATAAATTCAATTGATACCAGCAAACCGAATTTTAAATAGAATCGCCGATTTTTAACAGAACAGTTATGGCGAACGAGTCGAGCCGGTTGCGAGCTCATCCGGCAAGGATTGTCACGAATTTTGGCAGGGGGACACTTAGCACTTGGCTGTTCCCGGATTTTCTCACCAGTAGACCCAGATGTATTGTGACGCGGGCGGAGAATCGAAAACATCCGCGCTTTTTCCCATATGCTTCCAGTAATTTTTCACTATTTTTGTACAGTAGCTCCTGCTTTTTAGAAAATTGTGAACGTATTTACTGATACGGACTAAAACTGACAAAATTTTAATTTTATTAGAATAAATACGTTAATAGAAAAGTTAACTTCCAGTAACCATAACCAGTTTGTAAAAGTAGGAAGAAATCATTGTAAACCTCCAAGTTTCTCCTTAGTACCGTTGCTTAACGTTAATAAAATGTGTAAAATTTTTAATGTCAATTGAGGAAAAATCACGCAGGGGTAGAAAAGTCTTGTTTCATTGCATCACAATGAGGAGGTTCACTTTCACCACGTCTTATATAATTTTACAGTAATTTAAATGCATTTCCGTAAAGACGTGTATAATTATTTTGTCAGTTTTAATGAGGTCCAAAAAATTAGTTTGTTTTATAATTAAATTGATTTAAAAGGTTTCTTAAAACTTTCATTAAGTACCTTAAGTTTTAATAAATTGTATGTTCTTTGTAGATTTTTTGAGATAAACTTCCAAATATTATCAATGGTCCCAAATCATTAGTTTTTGGAAGTAAACTGATGTAGGCCATTATCACACGCTGTGTCTTTCTGAGAAGTTAAATTAATTTGGTTGTACATAGTAGAATATCCTCTTTTGGCAGAACAGAAAATTATTAGAAAAAGCTTTTGGGGAGGATTTCCGAAAGTTGAGAGTTGACGACACCAGAAGTGATGAACAACTAACTCAGTGCAGGCAAATTGCGAGGACGAGAAAACGAGACCACATGAGCAGAGGCATGTGCCCTCGACAACTATACACTTCTTTGGATTCAAATGATCTTTTTTTAATCTTTTCTCAAGTGATCTCCTGATGTTGTCGGCGTGCGCTAACGGCACAATCGGGCATTATGTAGCCGTACAAATAATTGTTATTATCACATTCCGCGTGTTGCAACAGCGGTTCTTGTGCACGCCGATATATCTTCGGTCTTTTCTCGGCATACTTGCGTCGTACATACATATCCACCCACTCGTCTCGGAACGAAGAAACGTGAGCCGGGCCCCTTTTTCCCGCTACGACGGTGGTACCGTGGTCCGAAATCGCTTCCAGCCTCCCAAGGTCACTGCACCAGAGGACCAAGTCGCGATGTAACGGTCTCCGTTCTCCATTCCACGAATACTTGTGCCCATTTTGCCAAACACTTCTTCTAGAACGCGGTTCGCGCGGACCCTTCCTCGAAGATCTCTTCGTTTCGTCCTTGGTGCGGTCATTCTATTGTTTTCGCCGCTGCTCTGCAAACTACAAAAACATTCGACAATGTTCGAGTTTGATCTGGTATTATGCACGTATTTTTAACCGCAATAATCAGCCGAAGGCGAAAATTCCAAACGAGTCAAGAGCATTGAACTTGGGGGTCTAATCGGTTACGCTGCCTCTGACAATGATCTTTCACTCATTCCAGAGTACTTTCCAATTGACGGTTACAGTTTCATTAAGAAAACGCAAAAGGGAAAGGATGGCAACGGAGAGCACAACCGCAATTTTTCTTCCACATCCGACCTACAGCACTTGTCGCAAGGCAATTTTGTAGTGGTGGAGGTACTTTTCTCAAGTCGTGACTTTAATAATGAGAACTAGGTTTTATCTGTAGTCATCTCCTGTCGCATTCTCGCAATTTGAATTTTTAAAAGCAAATTCTATTGTTCCGCCTCTCTTGCAATGTACGTTTCCGACAATTTGCTTGTTTTCTGCGTTCGGTTTTCTGGGTAACGATTCGATCGGAGTTCCGCAACTAATTGGATGTTTTTCTCTTGCAGACTCGTTACCGCGGTCCCCGCTGGAGGCTCACGGCAACGACAAACTCAATCTCAGTCAATACAACCGCATAGAGAATTTGGAGAGACAACTGAACATCGAACAAAAAGTCAAACAAGGAGCCGAAAACATGATTCACAGCATCACAGGCAAAGACAAGAAATTATTGTTGGAAGCACAGCAGATGTTGCAGGATTCCAAGAAGAAAATAGAGTATCTTAAAATGAAAATCACGAAGGTAAGACGACTGAAGCGCGTAAGGGTCCGAGTCTGGTTGTCACGAGGTAATTGCAGATGAAACACGACATTGATTCTAAACAACGAGGATCCATGCACGACCTGACCGCGAACGGGGATGTTAAACATAGGGAATTCGACCTGCCTTTGGACGAACGAATAGAAGACCTCAAACATAGATTGAGGGTTGAAGCTGCTGTCGTCGAAGGTGCCAAAAACGTGATTAAACTCTTACAAAACGGCAGCAAAGATAAGAGCGATAAGAAAGCTTTATCAGAGGTGAGTGTCATTCATCGCGTTATATTTTAGTTCGTTGCGAAACTCAAACAACGTTACACTTTTATTTACATTAGGTTTTTACGTCCTACTTAGAAAGTGTATGCTAATTTTTTCCTGGGTTTGATAAAAAGTCCCTTTCCCAACTTGCGGCGAGGTTGAATGCTATTTATTTACAGTGTCATCCAGAATGATGACCGCGATGTTGAACAACAAAAACATTTATTGGTTTTATTTAGAAGAGCATTGATCACTGTTTGATGTTCAGGGTGTTTTACCTATTCTTTGTGGTTTTAACCGCTTTTACGGTTATTCTTTCTTTTTGTCTTAAGACCACTATTTTCCAATATCAAATAATCAAATCGAAATGTGTACCACAATTTGCATCTCATTGAATGAGTAGCACCAAATTTATTTAAAAATTAGAAGTTTCTGTGGTACGCCGCACTGACATTAGTACGTGTCAGAGTAGATAAAGTTCGTCAAAGCCAAAGTTGGATACATATATCGGGTAAGCGGCACGTTCAATCATTCTTAATGACCCTGCATAAAATGATACCATAAAGACATTGAAATGCAGAAAAGTAGAAAATGTAAAGATACGTAAAAGTTATTTACTTGAAATTTACAATTTTTTGGTGCCACCTTTTTTATGTTCTTCTAAAGCACATTGGCAGCTCCAGTGCTGGATGTAAAACAATAATGAACTTGTTCAAAATTGGATACCTTCTTCGACTGAAGATTCCTTAATTGGTGTCAATATCCGGATGTTGTTTTGGAGCTGGTTAACCATGGCGCCAGATGAGCGTCAGTTTTTATGACAAAAATTCGGAAGATGCAGGTATTGAGGAACTAAGAATTAAATCGTCTTGGAGCGGCGGCTATTTTTATTTTCAATTGAGTTTCGTGTTTTTTCAGAATACCTTGGTATCTCTGTCTTCGTCAATACGATTTACTCTCGTGATTTATATGTCGTGATAAATTTTGATTTGGTATTCTCTGTAGTTGATTGTACCGCAGAAAAAGTAACGTGCGGATCGGCCCCGTGATGTAAATCATGCCACGTAGAAATAGCCCCGGGTCCGCTGCCAAGACCCAATAGTTCAGTTCAGTTAAACTCCTGAACGTCGTCGACGGACGGTGCGGCCGCCGAAAATCCGCAACATTTTTAATTGCTCCAGAAAGTCCCGATCCGACGCCGTGCCAAAAATAAGTTTGTTTACAATTAAATAGTGCGTGTTAATGCAAGTGCATTCCCCGGACCAGCTTGAAGCACTCTTCCACAATTTCCCCCCAAACAATCGGAAAATTTACGGGTGCGCTGCCGTCGTCTTGATTTAGTGCCAGTAACAACACTGCGTTAAAGTGAACAAGTGCCAGAAGCAATTGCGACTCGAATTTTTATAAAACCTCGATAGTCGTTACCGCACATCTCTCTACAGGTGCAAACCGAAAACGGTGTCATCTAATCATCCTGTAGCAGTCCAGAATCGTGTAAAATCTAAATATAATCGGTGCGTGTGACGTAACACAAGTCGTTTTGGTCGACGTCGTCGGTTTTGGTTTGGTTAAAGTGCGTGGTACCGGGCGATGATCGCGTGAAAATGTCAAAATGTTCGGAAGAACGGAACCGCCCCAACATTGGTCCGTACACGCGGAGTTCACAATTTCCCACCCGGGAATCAGCGATCCGGAAAATCTTCCCCAAACCCGCACGGAACAAGCTGACAATGGCGGTGTTCGGATGACGTACTCCTGGACGTCGCAAACCAATCCGAGTATTTGGTCTTCGCGGAGCACTCCACCACCATCGGGTTCAGCTAGCAACAGGTCCACGTATAGCGATGCCCCGAAACCTTACGGCTTTCAAAAAGGAAATTTACTTTTTACTTCAACTCCACCTCGTAGCCGACCTGGTAATTTAACTGAATCTACTCACAACAATAGACTTGGCGTGCTAGATTCGTCCGGTTACGGTAGTGACTTGTTATCTCCAAATTCGTTAGGAAGTTGTTTGTTGCCGAGAAGGCCTATTCAGCCCTACAATAGGAAATGTCGAAGCACTTGCAGCATCGTTCTGTCGACCAACATCCAAGATGAAAATAGACCAGAAGATAAAGCGCAATGCGGAAGAACTCAGAGTTTACGTTGCCAAACTCCCACGTTGCGTTGCGACCGCAAAGATAACTTTTACGGCTGCGGGGACCCCTGGTGTCATCACTTGCACTACGGGGATGATTTTTCTTGTCCCGGACGGGTCTCCCCGGTTATGGAAACTTGTGAAGATTGTCCGAGTCAGGATTCCAGCAATGCGTCCAGAGCGGAAACGTACGCCACTGCTCGTTTCTGTGACCGTTCCAGAGTGTCGTCGTTGCCTCCGGAAACTGAAACACGAAGAGACGCTTGCGTGCAAACGTTCGAAATGATCGATAAGTGCACGTCGCCGTTTTTAAAAATGGACAATCTTCACGGCGACCGCAGGAGGGAGAAGACGAGCAAGAAGCGGTACGCCAACAACCATCGCCGAAGAACCGAACCGATTTTTCAGCGATCCCAATCGCCCTCTTCCATCACGCCAGACAGCCTCGAGAGCCAAAAGGTACGCGTTGTCACCAAAAGTAAAATTCTTTGAAACGCCATTCAGAAAGAAGAATACGACTATTCGTTTCATTCCTACAGGGTGTTTAGAATAATTTGTTAAATTACGACTTGAGCCTTTTTTATGAAACACCCTGTATCTTGCTCTATTCACATTCTGTTTGGTTTATGATATGGTATCGGGACGATTATTTTCATGATATAGAAATTTATAGATGACAATTCTTTAAAACATTTCTAATTCTTGGTATCGAGTTTTTATTTTTCAAAATAAGGCAATAGAAAAAATAGTATACAACACTCGAGAAGAAAGTTTACTTTCCATTCTTTTGGAATTATACAATATTACCACTCTGTGGAAAAGTAGCACTTTCTTCTCCTGTAGTGTATTACTACGATTACTACCTTAACATGATCCAAGCCTTGGTTTAAATCGAAATTATTAATTCTCACATGTCGCGATTTCCAATCGAACTTTTGGTTCCGATGCCATCTCCTCCAAGACTAATTTGATGGTGTTTATAAATTTTTGTAGATGGTGCCGCGACGTGTTGCGCGTTCGCCGAAACCTAATAAACTAGCCGTCCCTGGAACTAACGAAAAAAGAGATTCTGCGACCGATTCCAAGTCCAGCGATACATCTAAGAAACCGAGGACGGTCCACATCGACGTCTATTGTACTGGAACCGAAATGGAGTCGGACGCCAGCAATTCAACGGATTCGACAGAAAACGAGACGACTTCTACGCCTCAAACGGTTTTTGAGTCGGAAAAAGTCAAGATCACGCACAAGCGAGCCGATGAAAAGAAATTGCCCTACAACGTGGAGAAACCGAAAGTCGTCGATCAAAAAGTGGCGGAAAAAGAAGAATCTGACGATGATTGCGCTAGCACTGCTTATCCGTCGAAACTGAGTTCGTACTCTACTATCAGAGACTTTTCGTCTAGTATTTCAAGTGTTCCTCAGTCCTGGACCACGTATTCAATGTCCAGTTGCACCGTTCCTGACGATTACGATTCCATAGCCAACACTTCGTGGAAGGATACATTTTCTGACATCGACAGTCTGCTGCACAGCCGTTCCAGTATTGCTCAAACGGAGAGTCTAGATTTTGTTCCGAGAAAATTATACGAAAAGAATCCCAGCATCGACGAGACTCCGGAAATCCAAAATAAGGACTTGTTGGAGACTCCCAGCGTTGGAAGTTTGCAAGGTAGCGACAGTTTCGAATACGCGGATTCCGAGGATCGCTTGAGGATTCGGCGGATGGAGGAGTTGTGGAAAAACAAAGCGCAACCCCAACACTGGAAGTCGCCGAATGTCGAAAGACGACATTTACTTCAACAAAAGAAAATCAAGGAATACATGGAGAAAAGACTGAGCAACAAGTCTCTGCCGAAATGGGAGTCGCGCGAATCGGAATCCGAAGCCAGCGATGATTCGGAAAAAGGTTGGACTTTCGTGGAGAGCGAAAATAAATTAAAGCAAGGAATCAAAGTAAAAGAAGGCGAAAAAAAATCGGAACAACCAACGCCTGTTGCTAGGGCGCAGGAACCGGATCGCGAGAGTTTGAGCGATTCGAGTCCCTCTTCTGCGTCGAAATCGCCCTCGTTGCAGCACAGGTTGAGTTTGGACCCGAATTTGCGGGCTCCTTTCACTATTGTTCCCGGAATTTACACGGATCAAAGGGCGATTGCCAGGAAATTCGGATCGATCGTCAACGCGTTTAGGAAGCCGGGCCACCACATAGGCCCCGCCAAAAATCCGGATTGTTTATGTGACCATTGCCAGAGTTATTTTCGAAATTCCGGCTACCGGAACCGAACTCGGTCGATGGGCGACCCTCCCTCTTACCAAGTTCAAAACTGGAACAACATTGCTCGATACCCGAAAACCGAATCGAACTCGAACAAAAGTGTGCCGTCCCAACTGTACACTGATTTTTAATAAATTGTGGCGCGGACGTTGCTTAGTTATTTTTTTACACGAAATACTTTTGATGCATTTTTTTGTAACTACTTTTCTACTTATGTAGTGTAGAAGAATATTTTTAAGGTAATTTCTTGATTACACTAAATGTTTTATAAGGTTTTGCAAATAAACAGTAGTAACATTTTTATTATTATTTTTATTTGATGTTTTAGTTTTTGTTGCTAATTTGCAGTTGCGCATGTTTTTCTTTATTACAATGGCTGTACCGATATTTTAGGCTCAAGACAGTTTGCGAGCTAGCAGCATGAAATTGGACCTGTTGAGGAAGTCTTTGGAAGTTAGAAAAGCCGAACTACCCGCTGATTCCCCTGTGGCGCTTCAGCTCAAAGAAGAACTAGCGAATGCTCAAACCTTTAGTCCCGCAGCGGTTCATTACACCAGTCTTCAACCTTTCAGGGAGAGATCGGATGGAAACAAAAATATGACGTCATCGTCGACGTTCAGTAGATGTGCCGCAGTCACGGGAACTTTAGAAGTTAGACTCATGGGTTGTCAAGACCTTCTCGAAGACGTTCCGGGGAGACCTAAAAAGGAAGCTGATGGAGGATCCAGCCCTATGGACTTGCGATTTTTTAAAAAAGGGGTCACGGGCAGAAGTTCTTCCAAGAGCTATTGCGTTAAAGACGAAGTCAGCGAGGAAATTATGGCCGTGCTCAAACTTGATAATACAACAGTTGCTCAAACTAGCTGGAAACTTTGCTCGCAACAAGCGTGGGATCAGAGGTAACTAGTTGAACCAATTTCATTTATTTCCGAGCTCTCTGACGTGATCCGGTTTGAAGGTTTTCCATAGAACTAGACAAATCACGGGAATTAGAAATTGGAATATACTGGCGAGATTGGAGATCTTTGTGTGCCGTGAAATTTCTGAAACTTGAAGAATTTATAGACGACGAAAGACACGGAATGGCCTTACATCTAGAACCACAAGGATTACTGTTTGCCGAAGTAATAATTTGCAAATTTGCTCAATAGTTTTCGTAATTGCAACATTTTCAGATTAAATTCTTGAATCCCATGATTTCGAAACGGCCGAAGTTGCAAAGGCAAAAGAGGATCTTCAAGCAAGTTATGCCTAGAGCTAAACAAATGAATATCAATATTGTCACGTGGGGCAGGTGGATGAAACAGTCTTCGCGCATGCCCAATAGGTCTAACGCAACGGCAACTTCGCAAGAAATTCTACAGGTAAAACCAACCACTACAACTTGTGGATAAAAATATAAGTTTGTAACGTTTCTAGGAGGAACCGGAAGACAAACCTGAAACTCCCGGTGAGACTCCGGATCCGCAGATGGCAGGTTTGGGTGGTCATCGACCTTTAGGCATGGGAATCTCATTGTTACCGGAGACTCCTCCTCCAATTCCGACAGCACCGCCACCTGTTGCCAAAAAACGTATGGCGGTGACACCGCCTCCCGTTCCTCCAAGACTGGATCCAGAGGTAATTTTTGTTGGTTTAAATTTGTTAATGGAGTTTTCAGAAGCGGATGAAAAGGATCGCGGAGAGTTTTATTTTGTTGTATTTTTTTAAATCTCATTGGTGGTTGTTCCGGTTTTTGTTAAGGCACTACCGTTTCACTTACAGAGTGCTGCTGCACTGAAGGAGTTTGATTTCTTAGAGGAACAGGAGATGTCTCGTCCGGGACCTCTTCTGATTCCTACTGCACCTTCTACACCTGTAGTTCCTCTCGAGCAGTTGGTTCCTCCTAGTCCTCAGCCCGTAATTGAGTTTCCAGACGACGAGGTACTTGGCTGTTTGCTGATCATTTTTTAAGAGTTGCAGCTTCAGGCATATTTAACCCACGCATCTCCCGCCTCCATTGCCATTATTTTTAATAATTCATTTCTAACATTCTAATTTAGAGCCAGAGCATGAAATCACCACTATTTTTTCTTGAAAGTGACACTTTTCCAACTTGCTTTACTGCAGTAGCTAGTCAGTCATCATCCAAATTTCGCATGGGCACTTAAAAATTTTTCGTTTCACTAATACAGGGTTTACTTACCAGCATAAGGTCTTACTCATAATTGGTCTTAATCGGAATGGTTTTTTATAGGAAATAATGAAAAGGGAAAAAAACTTTTTTTTAATAAAAATTTTAATTTTTGGTAAGCTCACTCTACTGGACAGATTTCTACTTCCAGTGTTTCGATATATTTGTTACGCTTTTTAAATTTCGCTCGAATCATAATTAAGACCAGTTTGCCACCCGTGTGCCGATAGGAAGACCCATGTGCCTACTTTGGGTCAATGTATTCACGATTTTTACTCATGTTTGCAGCCTCCGTTTGAACAAGCGAATGTCATGAGACGACCAGTGCCCAGGGAACTGGGATACAGAGACAGCGCTTACGAATCGCGGCGACACTCGCAACACACCGGGATGAACATGGAGCACTTCAAGTTGATTAGCGTTTTAGGGCGAGGTCACTTCGGTAAAGTAATCTTATCGCAGTACCGTAATACGGGCGAATACTTTGCCATTAAGGCCCTGAAGAAGGGCGACATCATCGCCAGAGACGAAGTCGAGTCGTTGTTATCGGAAAAGAGAATATTCGAAGTGGCCAATTCGATTCGGCATCCGTTTTTGGTCAACTTGTTCGCCTGCTTCCAAACGGACGGCCATGTTTGTTTCGTTATGGAATACGCGGCCGGTGGCGATTTGATGATGCACATTCACTCCGATGTATTCAATGAACCTAGAGCCGTATTTTATGCAGCTTGTGTCGTGTTGGGTCTGCAATATTTGCACGAAAACAAAATAATCTATCGTGATTTGAAATTGGACAATCTTCTACTGGATACGGAAGGTTACGTGAAAATTGCAGATTTTGGTCTCTGCAAGGAAGGTATGGGCTTTGGGGATCGCACCGGGACTTTTTGTGGAACACCCGAGTTCTTGGCGCCTGAGGTGCTGACGGAGACGTCTTACACCAGAGCAGTCGATTGGTGGGGCCTTGGAGTCTTGATATTTGAAATGCTGGTTGGAGAGGTAATTTTTTTCTACCAAAGTCCAGGCAACGTTTGCAATCAAATTCGAAAAAAGCGATATTATTATTTTTTGTAGACAAATAAAATTTTTTATAATTACTTTTCATGTTCTAAAAATAATAATGCCGCGGCACTTAACGGCGTTGTCATTTTTCAAACAAAATTCAATTTCAACAATCACCCACAATTCGGTGTTTTGCAGTCACCATTCCCTGGTGATGACGAGGAAGAAGTGTTTGACTCGATAGTGAACGACGAGGTGCGTTATCCCAGGTTCCTGACGCTGGAGTCGATAGCGATTATGAGAAGGGTAAGAGAAGGTTTCTTGTAATTTATTGTCGTTACGAACCACAATTGCAGTTGTTGCGCAAGAGCCCGGACCGGCGGTTAGGCTCCAGTGAAAGGGACGCTGAAGACGTGAAAAAGCAGGCGTTCTTCAGACACATCCAGTGGGACGAATTATTGCACAGACGTGTTCCACCGCCGTTCGTGCCTACGGTGGTACGTGTCCCTGCATTTGTGTTTGCTCAATAATTATTGATTTTTGTTTCAGCATTCTATGGAAGACGTGAGTAATTTCGATGAAGAGTTTACGTCAGAGAAGCCCCACTTAACACCTCCTAAAGAACCGCGACCATTGACGGACCAGGATCAATACTTGTTCAGGGAATTTACGTACATGGCTGATTGGTGCTGACATTAGTTTTAAAATTGTTGGAACAAAGTTGCTGCCCAAGTCGATTAATTACATGAACAAATTGAATTTGTAAATAAGATCTCAGTATTGGAAATCGCTAACTAAACGCAAGGTTGATTCAAATGCAATTTATGTAACATATCGTAATTACGTTTTTATAATTTGGTTTACATTAAATTGTTGTATTTTTGAGTTTTCGCTAAATAGTTGATTTACGAAACTATTTATTGCTTTAGAAAGAATTTTATTGTAGTAGTTATTGTAATTAAGTTATCTTTGAGTTATTGGCAGTTCTTTTTTAATATTTGTTGTACATATTTTATTATATTATCAAAGCATACTCCTAGAACTCTTACTCAAATGCACTGCATTTGTGGAACTGTAATAATGTTGCTCTTCCAATCACGTTTAAAGACTGCGCGTCGAAATTTTTGAGAATCAAGTGGTTTTTTTGGAAGTGCCTGTTTGTAAGATGACCATGCTCATTGTACATAGTTACTAATCCTAATGTATTAATTACCTATTATTTTTTATGCTTTAAATATACACTACCTAAAGTATGTAAGTTTTAATACATATATAGTATGCTGACTTTGGTGAATAACATTTTATTTATATCCTTTACATCACTAAATATTTACAATGTTATACAATAAAACATGTTTATCTGTCACTTACTTTTTTCTTATTTTCATTTAAAGATGCTTTGGGAACAGTGAGAGGAAGGCCACAAAGTGCTGCTTGCTCAATAAGCTTCTTGTTCTTTCTGATGTTAGCATCAAGTCTTTCCTGTTTTTTGTCTTGCAAGTGTTTAACTATCACTTCTGAAGGTTCATGCAACCCATCTGCTACTTGGTAGTAAACACAAGTGGAATCGGCACTAAAGAAGACCAAAAATAGCCTGCAAAATCAAAAGATTTAACAACCTATTAAAAGTAACAACACTTTTACAGCTGCCGTACTTGGTGGAATCACTGCCCTTTGTCAATTTCAAATAGTTTCTCATTTTATTGAGACTCAAAGTTTGGGTAATTGGAAGTGGAACAAAAATTGAACTAGGGTCCGATTTAGTTTCCCTCGCCGTTAAATACGACTGAGACACGTGATCAACATGGTACTCTACGTCCCAATATCTTCTAACTAGAAGTAAATAGAAAATTAGAAAATTTCGTTGGTTGTATATTGAGGTTATGTTATGTTGTCACCTTCACATAGTTCCAGATATACTCGGGCCGCAATAACAGCATCTCTACGGTCTTTACACCCCATTGACATAAAATCTGAAATCTAAAGAATTACTGAATTTAATTGAAATAAGCTTAAATACTTGTTATTTTACCAAATTATCCATAGTACTTCTGGTTCTGTCATTTTGTCTTTTTTTTGTCAATTGTCATTGTCTTGTCAAATTAGCCGGTGATGTTGATATCTACGGTATCGGCGCCAGTGGCGCTAAATTTGAATCTAAAAACTAATCCCCTTCCTCTACCACAGGGTCCCTAGGGTGTCGAAACAGGCTGGTCTTGAGCAGGTATTCCACCTGTGCCATACAACTGCATCACGATAAGCTTGATTACCTTTTCCACTTGACTTGATTTTTATTGGCCCTCAACCAACTCAAAGTTTAGTTGCAATAGACTCAAAACTAAATGACATAACATACAGAAACTATATAAAATATCTAAAAATAATATCAAAGCATAAAACTGTCTGAAAAATAAATCGAAAATTATGTTTCATAAAAGTGCAAACTTAGTAAAATTGGTCCGAGAAACCCCAAATGTTTCTTTACTAATCATTATGGATTAATCACCAATGTTAATATTTTTTCCCCGGATAATCTCTTAGCGTGAAGGTAAAGAATTGCGGACCCGAACGGCTATTGTGTATTTAATTTATTGCGAACCGGCGCAAATCTCCGCACAAAGGCGTTTCCCCATTCTCGTTATTAATTGACTAAGCTTAAGTTAGTTAAGCCACCATAAGGAGGTCCCCTTACCAAATTCCTCATCTGGTACACGTAGGCCTCTAAATCATTTTTCGCAGAAACTGCCGCTTTAATTTGCTGGTCCTAATCTGTATATTTTTCAGCTTCCAAGACCATTCGGTCAATCTGTTCCTTCGTCACTCTACCCTTATCGTTATTTATCGTGATGTGATTTCTTTTGCGCTCACGAACTCCACAGCCGTCACGTTGACGTCCACGTCGAAAGTCACTTCGATCTACAGCAACCAGCCGTTCCCGTCGAGATGACGACAGAATTGAGCGGACTCACCTGGGGGACGTCTCGGGATCCCCGTCAGCTGGAACTGCCTCAGCATGTTGTTGTCGCGCGTCATGGACCTCTCGCCTTCGTACACTTGAATCAGCACTCCCGGCCGGTTGTCGGCAAACCCCCGTGCACGGGGGTAATTGGCTGTGAGTGATTTTTGGGTCGACGCTCAACCCTTTAAGTTAACAAAAGCGGGCGATTCGCAGCCGTTTCGCCCACGTTCGAGAGCTTTGTCGTAAAATTGAATATCAAGCGGCAGCGGAAAGTGCTCAAAAAATAACTACGCGTAATTAAACCCTCGCATTGATGATAATTGCCGGGGTAATTAGCTGGTTGCAAACTGCACGTAAAGACAACTGGTCAGTATTGCACTTTGCCCTGTATATCCATTGTATGGTTCTCAGCTGAAAACAGATGATTCGGGGATTGCATTGGTGCGAAAGTGGAGCACCTAATAAAATTTTGCATTGTTTGCTCTTTTACGCCAGAGTTCATTAATTACAGTGTGTCGTCGATACCAGGTATTGTGCTAAAAATTGCTAATCCGCAGCGGTACTTGCTGCAAAGCTCTTGGTGCAGTGGACAATGACGCTGGAAACCGGCCGGTAATCTCTCTGAATTGATGGCTGTCGTTGAGTTTTGGCGGATGCGCCGGGTGAATAGCCGACCGACCGGAATACCATACCTGCGATTTTTGTCGTTATGGTCGAATTCTTCTTTATTAGAACGGACATGACGTCTCCAGCTGTTTCGATGCCCAACGACAAAGGCGCCACGTCCAGAAGCACGACGTCACGAACGTTCTTTGAGTTATCTCCGGCCAGGATGGCCGCCTGAACCGCCGCTCCGTAGGCCACGGCCTCGTCAGGATTAATGGACTTATTCAGCTCCTTCCCCTGAAACATGTTCTGCAGACGGGACTGGGTCTTCGGTATTCGCGTCGATCCCCCAACCAAAACTATGTCGTCAATCTAGAACAGGGGACGTGGTAAAAGTTTCAGCGAGCTCCCCAGCGGGTGCCTAATTATGCTTTTATAAAACACTCAAACGTTTTATAGAATGCTCATTTATATGAACAGGACTGAAATATTCAGCAGTTGACGAAATTAACAAGAGACTTTTTCTACTAATTTGAATGCAAATTGCGGCACTTTGACCAAATAAAAATCCAGGACACAAATCGCTGAATGTACCTAAGAGCAGAAGCAGACAGATATGCAAATAAGGAAATAAGCTACCTGCTATAATCATGCACACAAATGCAAATAACACAATTTAAAAATCGCGTGGGTAAAATTTTAATTCTCGCCTGAAAATAATTAAACTCAATTCCCGTAATGCAACAACAACCACCTTCTGACTTCTACTCGTAACGTCCAATCTGCGCAAACCAAATCTTCCGATTCTAACCTATTGTCTTTATCTTATTTTTAGTAATTTTGGCGTCCTTGATGGCGTTCTCGACAGCCTCCAATGTTCTTCTGAGATGTCGCTGTTGAGTTTCTCGAATTTAGTTATGGTGATGCCGGTGTGCAGGTCGATTCCGTCTGCCAACGAGTCAATGCTGGCTGATAGAGTCCTCTTGGCACGCTCGCAGGCCGTTTGGAGACGTCTCAATGCTTGCTTGTTGTTTGTGATGTCGACTTGGTTCTTTTTCCTGAATTCGTCGGCAAAATATTGGACCATACGATAATCTATGTCCTCTACACGCCCAAATGAGTATCGCCAGTCGTCGACCTAACTTCGAAGATTCCACCACCGAGACTCAGAATTGACACGTCAAACGTACCACCACCATGGTCGAAGATGAGAAGGTTTCGATCACCTTCAGTCTAATCACCAACATTCAAAAAGAATAGTTATTGTAAGTAAAAATATAGAAGATCTAATCTGCGTTTTAAAAAATTAAAAAAATTAAAGATGATTTTTAATGAAGTTCAATCTGAGCTCAAAAGGTTTTGCAAAAAAAAATTAAAAATAATTTTTTCTTTAAGCGTTAATCTGTGAGATTATCGATTCCTCCGTTCGGCTTCGGTGGAGTTTGAAGGTCCGATTGATTGTATTGTGGATTGCCGGAGGCTGAATTTCGGGTCGCTCTCAGGGTATGCGAGACGGGCGTCGGGAATGGAGGCAAAGATTTAGTTTCTGCGGCAAAAGGATCATTATATATAACGCACGTATATTTACACAACACAAGAAATCCCGAATAAGTTCCTTTTGTGGCGTGCTTATGCATTATACTCCGAAATGATGCGGAAAGAATGGCGTTTGTATCGATTTCGAATGAAAACGCGTGCTGCCGCGTTGCCGCCAGGGGCGGATTTGCTAAAAGTGGAGCCCCAATATGCGATGCGGATTTAGCATCACCCAAGATAAGCATTCTCCAATTTTTTCATTAATACTGACATTTTTTTAGTTTCTTTTTTAATCTGCTATTAGTATTAGTATCTAGCCTGTTTTAGAATTGTTTAAAATTAGCAAGAAGACGCCAAAACAGTGATGCCGGTCTCGCTATTTCAATAACTACACCCTACGACGCTTTCCAGTCAACATCGTCTTTCATACGTTTCCAACAAAGCACTGTACATCAAGCCAAGAGCTATTCTTAGCAACTTACTACATGCCCCTATAAGGTTGGGAAGCATTTTGCACTAGCTGATGAACCTCAACTCAGCCAGTGATGATTGGGTATATAATTACCCGCTGTCTCCGTGCATAAATTAATCTGAAAGTTAGCCAGTTATTTATTTTAATTGTATAAGAACTATTCGGAACTGACAATGAGTAAAAATTACAGGAATTGCATAAATTGCGGGATAATATTTTAATGGAGACTATAATTTAATCAACATATCTGGTTTTATATTTTGGAGTAATTAGCCCCAAAGTGTAGCTAATAGAGACTGGAGCTTCGTCGGTAGTTTTGTAATTATGGTATTGTTTTCGTGCTTGACTGCATAACGTCTATTTTTACTATTTGTCCGATCCTCGGTGAAATTTTCAAATTGCCTTGTGCCTCATGTTTATTCATACGGCCGTATTTATAAATTGGTGCCGTACCCTTAATAGCTATGTCTGGAAAGAACATCACCGTCCCCGCTGCTATCGCAACAAATTATTCTATTGCCGCCTATGAAGGTTTTATTTCCCATAAGCGCGGTAAACAACTTTTATGAAACATACTAAAACATAGTGCATGCATAATGAATTGACATTATAAAAATTGTTACCATCACACGAGTCACCAACCACATGTAGCACTATAACATTTCAATCCAGCAGTAGCCTCAATTTTTTGAAAAATTAAAACCTCTATTGACGTATGTATTTCTACCAATGGCAAAATTGCGCCTATTAGTTCGTTTTGTACCTTTCTGTCGAGCGTCGCGACGGTGGGCTCGTTGATGATCCTGAGCACGTCGAGTTCTGCAATGGTGGCCGAGTCCTTGGTGCCCTGTCTCAGGGAGTCGTTGAAGTACGCCGGCACGGTAATAACTGCTCCTCTCACGTACGATTCCGCGATTTCCTTCACCTTCGACAGCACCATCGAGGACCCTTTCTCGGGATAAAATGTCTTGGTGTCACCATTATAGCGCACCCGTATCTTCAGTTTCCCATCCTCGTTAATCACAGCGAAAGGCCACAGCTTGATGTCGTGCTGGACCGGCGGGTCGTCGAATTTTCGGCCTATTAATCTTTTCGCATCTGACACGCAAAACGCATTAATGTTTGAATACGGTAATTATCAAAGTTCGGAGGGCCACCGGCCGTTTTGATATTCGAACAGTGTGCCGCCCCCGCTCTACAGCATCGATTTTTAGGAAATTGCACACAAACACAACATAGTCATAGCCCCGCCGCACATCGATTCAGCCCCAAAGCTAGCTCTAAAACCACCCTTGTCCTCTTCAGCTTGACACCAAGCAAAAATAAAATGTTTAAAAAAAAAATTTAATGAAATTTAAATTTCAAGAGACCATTATGATTTAGAAATAGATTTGTCAAATGAAGAAGTGAGGCAAGAGGAAGTTAAAAATAGCTGAACTAACCGTATATAGTGATATCTAGATTCAGAGGCACTTGATCCTTTGCCGCATCTCCGGTGAGTCTTTCACAATTTTCTGGGCTAATTGGGGCGGCTCGGTTTCAAAATTTAAAAGCAAAGAAAACGATATGGGGAGATTAAACGGAAGAGTGCGAAAATGCCGGCTTCAAAGGTCTCGAGCCGTGGATTGCTAATTTTCTTTCTTCTGAAAGGACGACGCGCACAAAGCATTGTCAAACGTGCCGTTGGAAAAGTATCAACAAGTTTTCGAGACAGAGGATGGGAAAAATATAAAGAGACGGCCGGTTCGTGCCTACCTTGTAAAGTCATAATTTTTGAATGGAAGCGTTTGAATGATTTGAATACACCTGTTGTTGATGGAATGGAGCACCCAAACAATTACTTAGTCGGCTCAAGACACGATATCCTCAACAGCCGGAAGGGCCACTAGAAAAATACGTGGAGCAATGCGACCCGCTTTACCCGGCTCTTTCCTTTTTATCTTATCACGTTCATTACGAATTACCCCGTTTAAGGGGGCGAAACGAGAAGTTTATTTTATCACAAGGTACAAGATACATTGCGCCGTGACGGCTCTGAATTATTCACGTCCGAAGAACTTCTTTCGGCTTGCAACTCTTCGTTATTCTCCAGGATGGTTCGTTTTTGGTACCCATCCACAACTTTCCGTTAGTAAATCAAACAGGGGAGCTTTGGCTTGAAAGCGGAGACCGAAGAGTTATTGTTCGTGGCGATGCTGCTATTCCATTTCCAATTTCCACAATAATTTTGTATCACATGTCGCAAGAACCCTCGGGAGTATTGTCGTTCATCACCATATTCTCCAACTCACATGTGATACGAGACAATTCCTATACTTTGTTGATAGAACCGGCGAAGTGTGACATGACCGCATTTGTGGCAAAATTTCCAATTATTATAAACATGACCCTGGCAAAACTCTGCCGATTGGGGTTACGTACCTTACAAAAGAAACAAATTTATTTCTTTTTTACGACTCCTTTTGTATGATTGTTAATAGGTTTGAAAATCGGAACCAAATTCATTGGTCAACTTTTGTGAACACTTTGCGTTGGGTCCTCAAATTCCGCGCAGCCTACAATGGACCATTGTCGATAAAGAAAGGGCGAGAAAATTTCTCGTAAATAGATACATATTACAACTTTCCTACGACTATTTTCCGTAATAATTTCGAAAGTTGTGGAAGTTCGAAGGGCTAAGCCGGCAGCGATGAAAAGCTCATCGCCGTCGAGTTACACGAATCCATCGGTTCGGACGACATAAATCTTTTTTTGATTGTGGCGTAAAAACGACGTGGAAGAGGAAATGTAATAAATTATTGATTATTAGCGAATGCTTCATTTCGACGTAGTTAATTCGTGCCGGGATGGAAAAGAAAATGTTGCTGCCGGGAGTTTAGCGAGGAGTTTTTCCAGCGGCGCTTTATGTAGTGTAAAAGCATTCAATCTAGCGAAACTAGGAATAACCGTTCTTTATGTAAATAGCGGCTATTTATGCTTTGGGACAAACGACGAGACGCCCGAAAATTGGGAATTTAAATGTCTTAAATAAATACAACCTTCAAATTAGACGAACCGAATTCGAAATAAAAGCGTTCGACTTCTACATGATTTATTCATAAAATAAACAAAAATTCTTTTTAGCACCCTGCAATCCGGTGAATAAACAACTATGTGAGGCGTGTGTTGAACAAACAAAATCAGCAAACGGGCGAAGAGTGTATCTGGAAATCAGTTCGGCGTTCCGCCTGAACAAAATAAATCGCTTTCAGAAAAAGTCATCCCCTGAAGGCGATCTTAATTGCTCCGGGACATCGAGTGTTATAAATCGTTAATATCAAGGAGAAAAATTGCATATCTTCGACTCGACGGCTCTTCTAGAAGAAAAGGCGCAGAGACGGCATCTTGTTCTGGCACATTAGTGACGTCAGAATACAGAGCCTGATTGATGTCTGGCCGTTTATTTTGCTCCTGCTGGCGGCCGGATCGCTACACCTAGCAGGAACAATAAACACCGCGCAGGGTGTAATTTTTGAACGACGACCGGAATTCCAATTCGACGAAAAACAACGGCATAATTAAAGGGTTGAATTGAAATTTTAATTTTGGCACATGCGTTTATTAATCATAAAAGCTCAAGTTAGCTTCAAATTGGAGGGCAGCTTTAAGCTCAGGGGCTGAAATTCGTAATATTTGGGGCTTTGATGGGACCTGACAACTTGTTTCAACTTTCTTGCGTCACTTGATCTCTAATCTCCTAGCAGAATTTCAACTTTATCTCTAGTCTCTTAGCAGAACTTCAATCAAATTTTGGTCAGCAACGCGCGATTCATGAAAGAAGGCCTAATTATGGCACAAGCCGCATAGAAAACAATCGAAAAATGTTTATAACTTTGAGACTGCTCCGCACGATGATGGATGACATAGTAACTTAATTCTGACTAAAAGCTTTTATGACCATCGTTTTTCATATTATGCAGATAAGCTAAACTGTTTCTCCCGTGCTCTTTGACTTTTTTATTGTCAAAAAAAACATTTCTACATTGTAAGGCCAATCACATTTTTAGCTGGCAGAAAAGATATAAATTATCTCTTTCTTTAAGAAACCCCGAGCCATCACTATAAATAAGTTACAAGTGCAAGTCATGCAAAAATGTTATTTATTGTAGTGCACTCGGAACGGCGGCCGAATAACGAAAGGAAAACGGAAAAGTTTCGCGTCTTTAAGAGGTATCTCACCCAAGATAAAAGTCACCAAATTTGCATTAACATTTCGTGTAGAATAATTAATTGTTTGCGTTAACTCTGGCAAAAAGCGTCTACGCCGATAGTGTACGTTATGTGGATGCATAAAATGTGCATTCATATTTAAAATTAGATAACGTCCCTCGTTCTATCACAATGTAGTTTTATACCCCATAAAAGTGTAGTTATCGTTTCAAGGTTGCTACAATAATAGGTTTGAAAATAAACCGTTATAAAAAGCGAGTAATTTCATATAATTTAACCTATCAAGCTGAACCAAATTGAATAATTTTGTTGGAGAATTAGAACGTTGATTATTCGGTAAACACAATTTTTCTGCAGACCATTGCAACCACCGAACTCTTGATTTTTGTCATTGCTATTAGATTTAATTGCATAATTTGGTTGCATTAATATTAATCAACGGGCCATCAAAACAACCTTATTTCGACATTAGTAGGACCTGTGAAGATTTTAAAATAATATCATCCCCATTGAAACAGGAAGGGTTTTGAAATTTTATTGCTCTGTTTTAGAATTGCAGAGAGACTCTTAGCAATATTGGCATACCAAAAGTTACTTTTAAAAAAATTTAATAAAGACTCTAAAAATTCAATTTCTTTAGCAAACCTGCTCAAGCAAGGCAATAGATAAGGGTATGAAAGATTTTTAATTAACAAAGCAGCGGATGTAGGTTACATTGCAAATTAAAACACCTGGTGTTGTCATCATTGAACTACCCAGGCATGACGTTCTTATATGGTTAAGGCCAAGGTGTAAATTGAATTAATTTAGGAATACTCGTGGGATTTTTAATTGTGGTCGTTGTTGAAGTATTTGTTTAGATATTTTAGGTAATTATGTGGTTTAACGGGTCAGTCATTACCTCAAATGACTTAATTAGGTGAGTTTTTCTTGAATTCTAGAAGTAAAATCAAAATTCAATCAAGAAATTGGTGAGAATAAGGACTAGCTGGAAACTAAATTTAATCCTTGAAGACCCAAGCAAAGACGACGTCCGTAAATAACAATGACAAACTTGTAAATTAAGGACAATCTTGCATTGTGGGATAATTCACACTTTAATCTTCAGTGACTCTTTCTTTAAATTAATGATTTCCAGTCATGAAAATTTTGCAACTCACTTCGTGGTTTGTGCTTAATTTATCAATTATCTTGAGAGACATGATCATGATTCAGAAAATTTAAGTTCTTGTTAATTCTGATTTTTAACAGTGGCAAAAGATTGAAAAAATATTAAACTTAATATTCCATTTTTTTCTAATTTCTATTAATGGAGGTACTTTTCTAGTAGATAAAGCTGCAGTGAAAGCAAAACCTGCAATACACTATCTTACACATAAATGGTAGGTAACCACGAAGGCAGTCAGTAAACCATAAATAGAGTTGTCACGAAAAACGCATTGATCGCAGAAATTTAGAAATTTGTGTAATTCAGCGATTTGATATAAAAAAATTCCAATTACTTATTATCAATTTTGGAGGTCGTGATCATGAGCTTGAAAAAATTCAAAAGGATGAAGTAAATATTTTTATACGTAATCTCGATTAAAAGTTAAAATTCATACAAAAATAAATTCGGAAAAATTTAATACTGCCATCTTGTAGTGTATTTTTTGTAGTTTATTTTTGCCGAATTTTAAATTTTTAACTGTACCTATTAGAAATATGTAGTACGTTTTTAGGCGCTGCTGCTGGCGGTAGGTTCTTCCAGAAAGACCCTATTGTGCAAGGACTTCTGTACATAATTCTTTGAGAAGCAAACTTTTCTCTTTACCCTGTATTATAGGTTCATAGTATACCGAGTGTTTCAACGAGAACCGCCGGTGCCGAATTGAGTATTTCTAATGGAGTTAAAAATATGAAGTTTGGCAGAAATAAACTATAATTAATGCACTACAAGATGACATTATCGTTTTTTTTTCTTAGATTCTTTTTGATTTTCTTCAAGCTCATGAACACGACCTCAAGATTGATAACGATTAATTGAAATATTTTTATATTAAACCGTTATTAAATTACATGGATTTTTAAATTTCAGCGCTCAAAGGATTTCTGATTGACAGCATGGCAGTTTTGTGGCTTTTCACCTAGCGGTTAACCACATTAGATTTTATGATGGTCTCTGTACTGCAAAAATCTTTGAGTAGGTACCGCTTTTAAGTCATAAATAACCGAGCCGTTTAGGCGGCCTTTGTCATGAAATTTGACTGCTTCAATAAAGCAGTCGTGTCATAAATTCGTCAAAATCCCGCGAACGTCTTAAAAACACAATTAGCGATACTTCAACTACAAATTTTAAATTTTTAACAACAGAAACGTATACCTGGCGGTATTACAAACATAATAATAATAAAAAAATATATTGAAAATTTCTGAAGCACTTTGTGGCGTCCCGACGGCGCATGGAATTAATTATGGAACAAACGACGCCACATTGTAGCGCATTCATTAAAGTTTATTCCTCCAAATTTCAAATTTTTAACTCTACTGGAAAAACGCAATTTGGCACCGGCGGTTCTCGTTGAAACACCCGGTATGCCCTGTGTATGTTTCGGCGCAGCGCCCTTCACCCCCAAATGGATTTGATATTCATATCGTTAGTTTTGATACTTTTGAATAAAATTCGGCCTGTGGTGTCAAAGTTTGCTGCTCTGCAAGGTAAACCAAACTGGGGAATAGTTTAGCTTTTGAAAATAATTGATGGGAGGTCCCAGACGGCCGGTCCTCGTCGGGGTCCTGGATTGTTTCGGGCCAGCCACCTACGATAGATCGCATTTTTCCGCGAAATGTGTCGGTGTAGATTTCAGGGCGGTTCGTTACTGCTTAATCCCCATTCTTTCGCGCCGGAGGGTTAATAAAACACGGCAATAAATTGGTGACGGTTTCGGGTTGCTTCCGCATGATTTTATTCAATTTTTGCGCAATTCTCCCAGCACGACCTGTCTGTGCGACTAGACCGATGGCCGGCACGCACGTTCGGCGCGCATACGATCGAAGTCATCGTGGAAGTGGCGCCCCGACGGAGGCTTCGGCAACGACGCCGTCGGAACGAGACCGCTCGCGAGACGAGCCAGCAGTCGTGCCGCGAGGCCCTCAGTAGTGGTACTGATTTTTGCGCTCTTCGCCGTCGCATACTTTAAATTTTTAAACACCCCGGTTTGACAGCAACACAACAACATTGCTGACAGCCCCCGGGAACACTCCAGATCGAGTCCAGTTGGCCGCGCCGGTTTTCTTGGGGAATCCGCCGCGTCGGAGCGTTTCATGAAGGCGACGCATTGCGTTTTCTGTTCTGCTGGCCCGTTTGTGTGGATAACCGGCCTCTTTTGACTGAATTTCGACGGTTCTTCGGGTTCTGCTGCGCTTTTGACTTATCCCGCTTGGTGCCAGCTGAAGAGAGGTTAGACATGGTTCGCCGGCAACGTGACCGTGTGTGACCGACCGATTCCATCGCCCTGCTTCATCCAACGGATTCCTTTTATGAGTGTGCTGTTTGTTGAGTGTTTCACTGTGTATAACTGTGACCTGTGAACCAAACCATGGATATATTGCCGAGCGTGGGGATCTTCCGGGAGCTCCAGGACATCCACGACACCGGCTACTTCTCGGCGCAACCATCGCTGGACGATCATTGGCAACAGGTAAATTAGCGATATTAATTTCCAACCCCAGGAATCCCATCTCAACGCCAAAAGACGTTGGCTCGAACCAAAACTGCACAGTACCCGTTTTTAGTTTCACCCACATCCTGGTTTTATGCTGGTCGCCGGGATAAAATGCTGCAAAACAAACCTTTCAAACATTTACCGGTTTATCTCGAAATAAAGCCGGCGCCACACTACGACAACTCGCGTGCGACAATAAACAAGCGCCGGGTACCTACGTGCAGGTGTTACTGTGCAAAAAACTGGTCCAGAAATAAGGGGTAGCAAGGTCGAGAGGGACGGCGGTATCGGGGCGAAGGGTCGTGCGAGCGAGACGGCCGTGCACGAGGAAGCCAAAGAGAATAAAACAGGTGAATCGTATAATACAAGGTCATAGCACCGCTCGGGTATATGGCGTATGTGTGTGTGAATCAGTAGTAGTGGACCAGTTACGTCGTGATCTTGGTGTATTACTATCACGCCGGTGTTGATGACCTACTAACTTGTCCGCCAATTAATCCTTTGCTGTAATTGTTATTAGCAGTAATTAAAGTTTATCTTATCTTGCCGGTTCTATTGCTATCGGCGACGTATTTTCGGTGCAGTTAAGCTGTGCAAAAATGTGCGACTTGGAAGTGTTATGCAATGATGGTTGATCAACACAAATTTTTTTTTCTTGTTGTTACTTGGTTTTTACCTACTCCAAGTCTTTCTTTATTAACTTTTTAATAAAAACTTAGAATTTTTATCAATTTTGTTATTGTTGTTGCAGGTTAGGTTTTTATAGATTATCTTTTTTTATATTAAGGTACAAATTTATTTAGGGACCGTTTTTAGGTTTGAAAAAAAGTGCATTCTCAAAAACTCCAATGTCTGAGGGTGCAATTAATTTCTGGAAAATCAATGTGTTTTGAAGAGGTAGAAAATCACTTACGTTATAAAAACTTTATATCGGGTGTTTCAGCGAGAACCGCCGGTGCCAAATTGCGTATTTCTAATGGAGTTAAAAATTTGAAATTTGACAGAAATAAACTTTAATGAATGCGCGTCGTTGGTTGGTCCATAATTAATTCCATGCGCCGCCGGGACGCTATAATGTGCTCAGAAATTTTCAATAATTTCTTTTTATTATTATTATTTTCATAATACCGCTAGGTATACGTTCCTGTTGTTAAAAATTTGAAATTTGTAGTTGAAGTATCCCTAATTGTGTTTTTAAGAAGTTCACGGGATTTTGACGAATTTATGACACGACTGCTTTATTGAAGCAGTCAAATTTGGTGACAAAGACCGCCTAAACGGTTCGGTTATTTATGACTTAAAAGCGGTACCTAGTCAAAGATCTTTGCATTGCAGAGACCATCATAAAACCTAATGCGGTTATCCGCAAAACTGGCGCCCCAAAAGTATCATCTGTCAATCAAAAAATCCCCTGAGAACTGAAATTTAAAAATCCATGTAATTCACTAACGGTTTGATATAAAAATATTTCAATTGCTCGTTATCAATCTTGGAGGTCGTGATCATGAGCTTGAAGAAAATCAAAGCGATGAAGTGAATATTTCGATATGAAATTGCGATCGAAAGTAAAAGCTCACACCGTTTAAAAAAAGAAAAAAACGATATAAGATCATCCTGTAATGCATGAATAATAGTTTATTTCTGCCAAATTTCAAATTTTTAACTCCATTAGAAATACGCAATTTGGCACCGGCGGTTCTCGTTGAAACACCCGGTATAAGGAACCATTGCCATCCAAATAGATGGGAATAAAAACGCAGCGTGTGCATTTACATAGTTTAGTGGGAAATTTCATAACAATCGAACATGATCTAGTTTCCATTGATAAAAGTGTTATAAATGTTCGAAGCGCATCAGTTTCTTATTATTATTGACAATGACTACGTAATTCTGTGTTAGTTTTCCAATTTTATCTTCACCCTTCACACTATGTAACTTGTCATTTGATGATTGATGATTTTTGAAATTTTCAGCAATTGTTGTTTCTTGACGAGAATATTTAAATTAATTTCATAAAATTTATTTCAAAATTTAAATAATTTAATTTTCCACTGGAACCCCCCACTACCATTTCTAACATTGAGGTATCTACTTCTTTCTAATTTTAGGGGCCGGTCTTTCCAACTTTTAATTGAGGTTCTTAATAAAATTTATTTGCCAAATACAAATGTTAAACGTATTGCTATTTGGCAAATAAATATTATTAAGGGTTGGAAAAACCGACCCTAAAGGAACTTCTTGCCGAGTTGATAACTTTACGTTGTTCCAAACTGGAAGAGTTTTCGTTTCAAATGTTTTGTTTGTACTAGTATGCGTAACGAAAAGTGAAACACTTTTTCTTTACTACAAATGTGATCTAGTGAAGCAATCAATTTGGCTAACTTGGAGTCTAATTAAAAATATTCTTTTGGTGTTTGACCTTTTCTTAGTTTTTCTGCTTTTAACTTCTAGAAAGCGTCTAGCATAGCTAAAGACTAAATATTCTTTGGTCGGGCTGTGCTACATCTTAATGGATATTTGTCTTAACTACTTTTCAATACGTTTTTAAGTATCTACATGTTATACAGTACCTACACCACAGTGCGTCAAAGTGAAAGTGGCTCTACTCGATTTTGCCTGCTTAAGTCGTTTTGTGGATTAGATAATTATTACATATTTGCAAGTTGGTCTTCAAAAGGTAAGCCTACTATGACGGCTCTTGTTAAAAGTTTGTTCAAAAATGCCTTTTTGGACAGAAAGTCAAACATACAATGTGTACTAATCATTTTGCGAAGCGAAGGGCTGAGATATGCAGTCAGTTCGAATAAAGTTGGATGTGTAACGAACACATTCAAAGGTCAAATCGCCATCTGTTTATAGTAATGGTGCACGACGTTGAATGAAAGTTGTTCTTATTCTCATAATATATCGTCTGCCCAAATTGGTATATTAGACACTCCATCAGGGTTTGACTTAACGAAATCGAAATCACTTTCTTGAAAACTCCATATGTGGCAAAACCAAATCCGTTACTATTGTGCCCTAGTTAATTTCACTTGGTTACGTCAAAGAGTCTCTTCGGGCTGCAAATTTTTGTAGGGCGTAGAATTCGTTACTTTGGAGCCCAATAGAATTCAGTTTTGCAGCGCTGTGGATCCAAAGCTGCAATCTGAAAGAATGGGTCAATAGCGGTAATTTAGTCGGCAATGTGAGAAGAGAAGTATCATAAAATGACGGACAATTAACAGTTAATTGCGGGGATTGTTCCATTTGATTCGATATTTGGGGAAATTGGCGGATGAGGTGACCAACCCCCTAAATGAATATTAGAAAGGGTTCTTAGTCCCTTGATACGAAATCTTGTGCTAAAACTTTGCCGTTTCCCCAAGTTCCCCTGCGATTGAAAGCGGCCGAAATTTCTTACGGTGGATTATCGGCGCCATGCAAGTGTGAGTGCCATTTTCGTTTGTGTTCGTGTGCATGAACTTTTCCGAAAAGTTTCGATAAGTTGGGCGATAACCAGTGTGGAGGAAAATTGCGGGAAATCGCCATTCTAATCCAGTAAATTGAGGTTGAATTAGGTTTCCCAGAAAAATATTGTCATTACTCTTATCGATTCGTACCCGGATTCAATGTAGTCGGTCGTAAATTTTTCACAGTCACCGGCGTACTTACCTACCTACCTATCCAGTTTTGCTATCAATTTAATTCCGTACTTGGTTCGAGTCCCTCATCAATTTCATTTGCATAACCCAAAACAAAGGTGATTCATTCGCGATGACTCCAGACGTGATCATCGAGAGATCGCCACATGCTGCGTCACATTATTAAAACGGTTTGTTCACTGCACAAAATAAACACAGTGACATTTTGCTCCTAACATTCGGTTTGAGTTGTTGAAATAGGTCATGATTGTGCGACTTTACTTTTATTATAGTTTGAGAGCTGCCGATAACAGGAATTGCAGCCGTAATATCGAGCTAGACCGACACATTACACAGCTTTATAGGGAAACATTTTAATACAATTTCTGCTGGTTGCCGTGATAACATCGCCAGGTAAAGACATGGCAAAAACTTTTGTCATGTTGTCGACTTCGGTTGCAGTCTTGAAGGTCCAATTTTTGAAAATACACAGGTACTCCTCAGAGATAAATCTCGAGCCGGTATCGATTCTCCCATAATTACCCCAAATTAATATTTACAATGCTCAATTATAAAGTCGTTTCAAGTTTGAATTACTGAATCAATCGTGGGCGGTTTCTCCCCGAAATCGTTTGAATTTCCGAATGGCCTAAATAGGTTTTGATGGAACAGTTTTTTGGCAATAAACCACATGGCAACAACTTATTAGGCAGTTGCATCCATTTAACATCTGTTTGGCTCGTGGGTCGAAAACCAAGTGTCAAATTTCGTTGTTTTACGGTTTCTCCACGTTGTCTGTTTGGAGCTTCTAATTTGCAATGGTCTATTTAGTACAACAGACTTTTTTGTCTTGTCGGCAATAAACCCTGCAAAACTACGGATTCCATAATAGAAACGAGGCGCACAGAACAATTCAACGACAATTAAAAATTTATTGTTGTTGCAAGGACTCCTCGTTAATTGTGTGATCGCATCTTCCCTCGTCCTTAGTCACGTATTAACGTTTTGTTGATGTCACTTATTACCAGTTCATGACAAGCGATCCTTATTGGAAGTTTCGAAACGTCGTAACGAAAAGCACGAAATCCTGCTAATCTTGCCATTGTTTGTGGCCATCAAGGTGAGCTTTGGCCAATTTCAGCTGTTACGTTATTTTCGGACGAAAATCCATTTTAATCTAAACCAACTATGGAGTAGCTATCTGGTCTCAAAATTTCTTTATCTCGATAATGACAACACATATGATTAAGAGCTTCAAAATTACAGATAATCCAGTACACAAAAAAAACCTGTAGCTCAATATTCTAGGGATTACCTATTACCCATCTTTATTTGGTTTTTCCAATTTCATAACTAGCTTAATGCTTTAATGCATGTTCAAATTATTTTTGATTTCAATGGTGTCAATAACGACACCAATGGTGTCCGTTATTGAGATTTGTCCGAAATAAAGTCATTGAAGCATTCTTTGATTTAACAGTAATAATTAAATTGACGCAAATTATCTGGAGTTTTTTCAATTTTTTTCTCTTTTTTGCTCTACTGTTATATTTTCTGCATCACTTCCAATTTGTATGAACAAAATTTTTCAAAATTGCCTCGTAACAAACTTTTCGAACGGCCGGAATGTGTCGCGTTGTGCTTGGATCGTCAACTTCAAAAACTGGTTGATGATGAAGAAAGTTTTATGGACGATGTTCCTTTTGTAGGGCCATTCCAAGTCGGGCGAAAAGTCACGTATTTTCCCAAATTTCTAGTCGGTTAGTGGGGGCTAATAGAAAACGCTTTTGTGTGAACCCGTCCAAAAGCTCCATTCTGCGCCGATTGGTTGGTTTTCTTGTATTTTTTTCCCGCTGCTGGCGACTAATTAGTCCCCGAATCCATTGTTTGAACGCTCCGTGGCCCGAGAGGCGATACACCAACTAGGAATAATGAACTTACGAAAGACAGGATGTGCATTGCTGTTAATCAAATGTTTACTGCCAACAAATTTCGGCCAATGTTGCCGCTATCTGGTGCTTTTTCACCGCTTTTAAATTCGATTCTGATTATGTCGACCGTGGCAACGTTTTTGTTTGCCAGATAACTTGGAAAAAGTGTCGTAAATCATCGTTGCGTAATCACGCACGTACCTTTAAACTGTGTACAGGTAACTTCCATTTAACTGGATCGGAACCGGTCGGGCTTTGGGTTTGGTTGCATAACGGCGCTCCGCAATGGTCTTTGGGTTAATTTGTACGGTTACTTGCAACAAAGCCGGATGATTAGTTTTACCAGCGAGCAACTGAGAGGTTAAAGCCCGGACTAGAACGGCTAGACTGTCGGTAATTATCGTTACTTTGCATTTTTCTTGTTGCATGATGGTCAGTGCGGTGTCTCTCGCGTTTCCCGCGGTTGAACGCGGGATGTACGGTTTTCAGTCATTTTCCCGGTGTGATAACGAATCCGCAAAATGTAAATCGGCCGGAAAGGGAAAATTCAATTAAAATTATTCACAAAACGGAAGCCGACCGTCAAATTTCACCGCTGAAGGTTCCGCGGTTTTCTCTGGATAGGACTCCCCGTTTTTCGCTCTATGACGTCGAACTGATATGAAACCAACACGTTGAATTAATATTTGCGAATTTATCACGAGCTTTCGCACGTCCATGGAGCATCACCGCATAAATGCAATTTCATGTAACATCAAGTGCAGGCGATTTCCCCATCACGTTTCTCTGGAAAACTACACAAACTGTTTTTAATTTTTCTTGCGCCGCAAGTTGGAAGCAATATTAATTGATGAGGTTTCAAGTGCAGATAAAGGAATTGCTACATTCCAAGTATGTTTTGACGAAACTTGGTTATTGTAGTAGGTCTATAGGTGCCTGTTGACGTAATCTTAATTGATACAACAGATAAGTATAAATTCGTGTAACTGATATTGTTGCGGATACCGGCACATAAAAACCTCATTAAAATCTGATAAGTTGACATTATAGGTACATATAGGACGTTTAATGTAAATGCAACTAGAAGCACCTTGCCACTGTTTTACGCCACATGTTTTCTTCTATCTATTCATGCCAGTTCTTTTTCTCCCTCTGTACTCAATTTCTAGTATTGTTTCTATTTGTGAAGATGCTTAAATAGGACGATTTACACACGCGTTTATGTTCTAAGTTTCTGACATTCATCAGTTTTCACCTCTTGCTGTCTCGAGGACTTTGTCATTCTGTATCAGTTAAAGGTGTCATCACCTTAGATTATAGAGAGACCATCTTTTGGTAATTTAAAGTTAAATTAAGTTAGTGCTTAATTTTTGTCCAACTTTTAATAAATTGAGATAGATTTACCACAATTTTTTCAAAATTGTTACTCTTATTGTGATTTCGTTTGGTAGACAGTTTTGCATGCTCCTGAGTTACGAAAAAAAATCACTATATTAAGACAGTCCAACATGGACGTCTAATAACTTTTCTTTCACATGAGAATATTGGAAACTTTATAGATCTCAGGATTAGCTCAAACTGACATCTTTATGGGAGTAGAAATAATTGATATAAATTTTATTTTTGGCACCGCCTCAAGTATCTAAGATCCAAAGTAATTTCAAAATTAAGCTGGGGTCAACGCACTACTGCGTCGCTTTTAGAAAATGCTATAACATTTTTACAATTTCGCCAATTGTATTTTCGAAACCAAAATTTTTAATTTTGTAATCAGTAACAAATCCAACTTGACATAATTTTCTAAACATTAATCTTGCAACTAATTTTGTTGCCATTTAAGTACCTTGTTTAACACTTTCACATCCTTAAATCATTTTACTTCATTGTCCACCTTGACTCTCGACTCTGTGTCGAAACTCAAGTTACCTTAGTTTAATAACAATCGTTTATTCACTCCCTTGAAGGAGGGGGGTTATTAAGTATATGTTCAACCAATTGTCCCATTACCTTAATTCATTCATGTCCCTTTAATCCATTTAAAATCAGTAATTTATGTGACAGAAACGCATTCGTTAAGCACGTACACACCTATTATTAATAAAAATGTGTCATTTTAATGGAATGCTGTGCATGATTTATTGCTACAATATTAGTGTTTACATACTTTCATTTTGCTTTTTCGATCTCCCGTTAGCGATAAGCTAATGCCAGCAGCTCGTGAATGGGGGGGGGGGGGGGGCACGGTTAAAAATGCAGTCATGCAAATCCGTGCATTCGGGATTATCCCAGTCATCGTTCGTTAATGTCCTTGTTTTGATTATAATGCCGGGAAATCGGTGATTTGGTAGCGCTATTTCCAGTAACCATTAAAATTTCAAGAGAAGTTTCCACGGTCCGGTCTTTGGAATCCAATTTACTTATCTACTTGCATACATGTCTGACTTTGATACTGGCGAAGGTCTTTGTTGCATAATCTTTTCGTCTTATACAATATCACGTGTGGTAAGTTAACGTGAAATTGCCACAAATTAACGACCATTGTAGTTGATTCCCATCAGGAGGAGCGGATACAGCTGTGGGAAAATAGAGTCGCTTGTTTGCGCCAAGAAATGAGTATTAGTTTTGAGGTTGAGTCGGGGTTGGGCCGATTTCGGAACGAACGAATCTTGAAATTAACGTGCCGTTAAAGTGCCACTGAAACATTTATAAATGTAATGTCGAAAATCCCGTATTACCCGGGCGCTGAAGCAGAAGTCCGTTTCAAGCTTATTTCGCAACACTTAAAAATGCACGTATTTCCGGACGCCGCTCCAACTCGGTTGATTTGCAATGCAAATTGAGTGTTGCATTCGTTTTCTTGGCTTTTAATAGTAGATGTCCGCGGATGTGTCATTGATATTTCTGGTTATACTACTGCCGGGCGAAATAGATTCCAACTTTCCATTCATTGCGTGGTCTGAATTATTAGTCATGATAGATATTTTCCTCGAATTAACCATGACTAAAATCAATTCAACAGTTTCGTCAATGCTGCTTATATCGTAAACCGCTTTAGCTAGCACACCGATAGTCGATTTTTTTTATAGACATTACAAAAATCAACAGTCGTGATGTAATCACAATATTTATCTTTTTAGTTTATTATTATTCACTCCTAGTCATAATTTCCTCCTCTTCTCGATAGTCGCTTAAAGGTCCCAGCTTGGACATTCCTCTGCGATGATTTGTTTGTTTATTGTAGCGACCTTCGCGATAATTTGTCGTGTTACTTGACCCCTGCAATTATCTTCTGGGAAACGATAGTGCTGTCCTGTCGGCAGTAACGTTGATAAAACACCATTAAACTTCAGCAAAAAATCGAGTTCATCCACAATTATAAAGAATGACCTTCGTCATCCATTGACGCTATTAATAGTCGATAATTTCCAGATATGTGTATAATTCAGGTCTATGTTTGGGTCAATAATTTGATAAGAAAGTTTAATAACTTTCGATCCCGAAATAGAACGCCGTTAGACCTTTATTCCCGCTGGATGTTGTGGCTGCGACGCTATTTTTGAGCGAGTTCAGTTGAAGGGGCGGGCGCCATCAATTTTTAACTGCCAATCGACATCCACAAGCCTTTTTGCATTTTAACCTGGTTTTGATTCTGGGATAACTCGCAGAAGTATTCAAAAATCACGACCAATGTACCGGGGGCGGTCGAGAAACGGGCGATTAGAAAAGCTCAAACAGAAACGCTTTATTTATCAATTACAAATAATACCTATATTATTTAAAATTACAGAAAAAGCGTTCTACGTTTTGAAGAGTACTTGAGGGCCTCTTCCCAGGCACTTCTCCAATCTCGAGCGCACTTTACCACGACCACGACGCAGAGTTTTCACTGAAAGCTGTAACTTTTTCTTCTTCAGCTTTCTTACCTCTTCACTCCAATAGATATAATATTGTTGAGGTATGTACCTATGTATTAAAGTTATTCTAGCGCGATTGACTTTGTTAAATTTGGCAGTGTTGTAAAGAGGATCAAGGTAGACATTGCTCTTTAAAATATCTCGCAAATAAAAGGGGTCGTATTTAACAGTCTACCATATTTACCCAATATTTTCATACAAAAAAATACTTTCATTTCCCAAAAATACTAAATGCTCACCAAAATTAAGAAAATACATAATCTTAAAGCGACAACCAAATATTGACATAATGCTGGCCTCTTATATATTTTGTTCGCCAAAATAACTTTTGTTGACCATAAATACTAAATGTTCACCAAATTTTATTCCGAATTTAATTCTAACATAATACCCAGATATTTAGTTTTTGACAGTGTCTTATATTATTTAGCAGTTAAAAATACTATTTGTTGATCAAAAATACACAAGCAATAAAATGTTGTGCAAATGGTAAATAATTTTATGCAAAATTATAGATGTGCTAGGGCAAGGAAAATAAAAGTAAAAATAGAAATGGTTTGCACAAAAAATGATATTGATTACCGTAATATATAAATGCTTTGCTGTAATTGGCTTGCATTATGTAAAACGTAAAACTTCTTTTAGTGGTAATTTCTAATCGTGCTTTTTAAAAAAATTACAGGGCCCTGAACTGACCTTGTACAAAACTTTTTTCGCATGCCTCTTGTCTGGAAGCGCAAGCGGCAAGGAGAGATGCGCGAGCATATTTTATTTTTGGAGTAATAGAATAATTATTTGACGCACAAATAGTTTTTTTGAGAAACAGTAAATATAAATGGATAGCGCGAATATTTATTATGTACAGCACAGACGCCTAACTTTGGCGTTCTAAATTTGGTGAACATTTAGTAAAATTGATAGACATATAGAATTTAAAATGTAAGCAATGGTAAAACAATACGCAGCATAGTTATTTTAGTGGTGATGTTTTCATTTTCTGATGTATAATAATTTGGGTTTTATTTAGATTTTTTAATGCTCATTAAATTTTCTGGTGGAGAGTGCAAGGGATGTGTAGTTTAAGTTGGTGTACATTATATTTGTTTCCAAATAAAATTACTTACCCAAATCAGGCGATGTTGCTGGCCAGGATTAGAGGAAAAGTCTTTTAGAGCGTTGATCGATATTCGAAGAGCAGTTTTTATTGATTTCTTTGTATCCATAATTTTGCCAAGCAAGTAAGTTACAACGTAAAGTAAGTATGTAAAAAATATATAAAGTTGAAAAGAAAAATCTTGAAGAGTTGGAAAATGTTTCTGACCGATAATAATTATTAGCTACTCCAAAACCGAGGAACTTTAAATTGTGTTGTTGTCTGACCTATTAAGCCATTTGAGATTCCACAAAGTCTTTCTTGGGAAGTACGTGCATGTATGCGTGCATGCATGCATTAATTATTGTTGTTAGCTACACGAATAGATGTTTAGATACCTAGATTTATGTAAATCTGAAATTTTTTGAACAAAATCGCTTCTTTTCCGCTGTTGGCTTGCTTGACCTAGATGAAACTGGTGACTGGTAAAATAATCGGGTCTGGGTGCTCTGACCCCAAGTAAGCGTACTTTCTCAATGGTGAGTTACGTAAATTGAGACCCAAACTAATTATGTTAATTCCGTCTCCGCCAGTTCCTTGATATTGAAACGTCGAGGTGAAGGCTATGATCGCTATAAATCCGATCTACCGAGACCGCATCTTAATTTAAGCCACTGCAACGTTATTGTTTGGCTCGAGTCCACAGGTATCTAATTGGTGGTGGTTTCAATTTTTAGAAATAGCCAAGATTTCGAAATGCGTCCGCTCAGCCGTCTGTATTTAATTAGTAGTGCAACAACCCACGTGTTAATATTAGTCTAAAAATAAATAAGGCCGTCGACCCGCCATCCCCCAACGTTCTCGGAACCATCCCTGATTAACGCCGGCGTCCTCTATTCATTTTATTGTCTGATCTGATGGCAGTTTCTGGGTCACCAGGAGGGGCAATTGCGGAATTAATTTATTAACTGCGTTACGATTTTACGTCCATTGCATCCACGGTCATGAAATAGCCATAACGTTAATTGAGAAATGTGGGCTAGGTGTCGGAAAACAATTGTATAAGCGCGTGTAAGAATGGCACGTAAAATTTGACGTTCGGGCTGCACAAACAACATTAGAGGGATAACAAGTCGGTGTACCCTGTCAACAATCTGCTTTAACATTCAGATGAGCCACCGGAAACCACTATCAACGACCATCGAAATGGGACATCCGTCGCGGTTTCACCATCATGGACAACAAGGGAAAAGTCACCATTGATGGAAACACTTCCAGCTTTTGTCCGTCGCCGCCAACGACGACAGTAGCAAAGTTCATCGATTTTGCACGAAGACAAAAGTCTTCATGCAAAAGTCATCATTTAGTTAATTGTTGTTTGTTATGTGTGCGTGTCGCAAATTTTCCGGGAATACTGCACTCGTTATTTCGTCACGACAGGTGTGGAATATCGTCGATGTACATAGTCTGATGGTCCGCCAGGAGAAAACGTCATCGGGCTCGTTGTAACATCAATAAAGAATGATGCACATGCTACGAAGATAAATATACAGCGTGTTTCCGGATGAATGCAGCGTGCACCGTTCTGCGTCAAACCGCAATTATTGCACATTGGGGTCTTTTTAGGAACAACACGACAAGCGATGTTCGCATTTCGCCACAAAAAAGTTCCAAAACTCGACAACGAGACGCCGCAATTGCTCCATCACCTATCGGCCCCAAGGAACGGAAGTTGTCTCGTCCACTTTTCCATTTACATTGCAAGCCTTTCAGGAAGGTAATAGAATTTAAGTAGGTATTTCTGGAATGCTCTCCAGCTTTCTCTTATTGAAATTTAAGAGAGGAAAAGACAGGAGCAACAAAAATTGGGTGATTTGTTCAGTTGTGTTGAAAGCGACAAAAATGTTGCGAATTGAAGCTGGAAGAGTCGCTGATGGCAACAGGGCCACAGCAGTCTTCGAAGCATCACCAAGATTGTTTGTAACTTTCACAAATAACTCTTTAATAGTAAAGAAAGATTTGAGTGATCGACCAAAAAATAGGTAGTGATAGTTAATTAAAATTTTTGACGTAACTGCGGCAATTTGTTGTTAAATTTGGCTTAAACGAAAATCGACAACGAATCCCGTTATCTTATTATTTATTCGATGCTGCTTTGCCAATAGCACTTTGTGGAGTTTATAAAATGTGAAAAAAGGTGTGAAATGCTTTACCTGGCGCTTATTGTTGGCGTCATCCCCTCGCGTTTTTTCTCGGGCCCCAGGGGCGCCGTGGGCGAGTTGGCGGCCGTGCAGCTTGCATTCTACACCACTGCACGGCCGTACCATATGTCTGCTGGTAGGGGAGCCGGCGGGATGTTGTGGGAGGGTACAAAATAATGCTTTCCGTTGCTATTTCGAGGCTGTGACGTGGTGCGAACGCACACATCATCATACCGCGGCATACACGGACCATCTATATCCATCTTTCGCTTTCGAGGATATGCTGAATTGGCCATCCGAAAAAGTCGACATCAAAACAGCTGGTCGTCAGCAGCAACCCGACCGCCGCTTTATGATGAGCTTCTGCTGACTGCTTGGTTGTTAAAACACACCTTCGAGCTTATTGTGGTTGAATATGTTGGCATTGAGACGAAATTGAAAATTATCCAGCTGCTTGCCAAAAAAGAAAGAACCGCTGACTGTCGATGTTCCAGTCGGACCGGAATAGGGTTAAATTTTTGTTTATCTATCAAAAGCGTAATCAATGCCGCATTAGAGGTCGTTACTCGGGTCGCGTGTTTCGGTGACAAACGATGATGACTAACTACACCCGTACGTTTTGATTGCATAATAATTAACATTGCAGCGGCCGTATGCAGTCGTGTTCAAATTAAGCAAAATGCCGCATGCAAAAATGCGCATCCGTTTTCATTGTTTATGAAACCAGCTGTAAAAGCGCAATTTTCGTGAAAAAGTCACGTACGAGAGTTGTCGCTAAAGTATATTGATATCATCTGGGTGTTGCTGGTCCGCATGTATATGTGGTCTCGGTGGTAGTACCATGCGACCAAGAGTTTAAAAATTCCCCGTTTTTATTTGCGGAACACGTAGGGCGACATTATAAACTTTAATTCTTTTCCGCTAATTTGCATGAGGCGATCTGATAGGGCGCTGCGTGTAATTTGATTCGAACCCGGGGGAAAATGCGTGACGGACGAAAAGTTTCGGTTGCATCGACGTAAATTATGATGGACGATAAGCCAAGACAACAATAACACCTTCCATTAATTTCAGAAGTAACCGTGCAATTAGCAATCCGCTTAATCGCGCTGCTACCAAATCGATCCCTTATTTATAATCGCCCCGGCAATAAATCACGGTTAAGGCAAGACACTGCAAACAGTTGCTTTTGTTCACCTCTGCCACTTCACCGACTAATTACATTCTTTCTCTTCGACCATTTTGCATAATAAAAACGCCGCTCTTTTCATTAAACGCCTACAATATCGAAATTCCTTCGAGGGCCATTCCCAGTCCACGGGACGAGCAATCCAAAACCACAATGCCCGTTTGAACAACGCAGCGTCGTCCCACACACGTCTTTTACTAGAAACAGCCAGAAGTAGGTACCTGCATAATTTTGAAGTCCTCGTTTTAATCATCAGAGGGGGTGGCTGGTGGCGTCAGGTAATATTTATGTCAATAAGTTCAATTTGTTCCCTAAAAAGGTCAAGTGGCTGTTTGGTTGAGCCATCTAAGTATAGTAAGTAGGTGTTAATAGAAGGGCAAGTGGTTTGGCCAATCATCCAAGAATTTTAACGTAGAAAAACTGGCCAAGTTAACGAGGAACACTCTCATCTGATCGCCCGATTGTTAAGCAGCGGAAAATGAAATTTTCAAACAAGTGGGTATACGTACTGGCAAGTACTCATTTAAGTAGCCATCAGACCAAATCGTAATCAGGAGGCATTTGCCTTGTTTGCGTTAACGAAGAGCAATTAGGAGCTGCAGAAAAACTGGAATCGGCTCCGTCGGAGAATTTTTGTTGATTCGCCCATTTTATTGTGCATTACTTCCACTTGCTTGACGGTAATGATTGGCCGCTATCGAGTTGGCGGTTTACGACTTCGTAAATTTCGCAGCAGGTGTCTCGACCCCTATTTAATAACCCCGCCTGCAGTAGTGCAAGTTTCGAAGCTTTTAAGCGTCTTAATTTGCCAGAGTCTCGAAACAATCTCTTTCGACACTGTTGACAAGACAATTAATTCGTATCAGCGACACAAATATTGATAATACCTCGAAAAATATGTCTAGTGTCAACTGGGGAAAGCTAACAGATAAAAGTGCGGAATCCAAACATTCACTGACTCGCCGAGTTTCCGCGGGATCCACGTGCATCTGACGTTTCCAGTGAGTCATCATTCCTGCCATAAAACAGTTGCACCCCCGGCCCCTTTGGTGGCGTCAATTGGAAATCGGTCGGAATTGATGATCGTGCCAAGTTCATAAACAAGAATTTCCAAATCCATCAATAAGGATGCGTCGAGATGAGTGCATGCGTGCGTGTTGGTCCATTTATTCGGTTTGCTTTTGTGTCACTTCCGGAAGTCGCGCAAAGAAACAACCCCGTCTTCCGTTTCCGCTGCGTGTTGACCAATGGTCGCTCCAGCTCAGTTTCTTTGATTTGTCGTCCGTTTCTGTCGTTTAGGATTAGATACAGAGAACATTATCAATATTTGCCAGCTCTCGGATCGAGTTGTTCACAAATGGGGCTGTTATACATCCCTTCGTCGGGAAAGTGATCCGGCGGCGTCTTCTCAAGTTATTTGGAAGTTTTTGGGAAATTCGCGAATGATTGCTAGTTCTGGCAGCTAATGGAGGTAGTGAGGTAATAACCTTAAAATTTAATCAACATATTTTACGTGTTGCAGTGAGGCGAGCGCGCCTCAGAGTGGGCTCTAATTCAGGCCGTATTCATTCGACTCCCAATTTTATTCGCAATAATAAACTAGAAGGCGTTAATAAATTACGTAATAACGTTGTTACTGTAAGGAGGATGTTGCGAGAGAGCCCGTTTATCTCTTGTCAAGAACCGAATTCGACACGCGTCCTCTCCCGCCCGTTGTTGTCCCGTTTCTTCCCGAAATTTACTTTTTCTTTGGCTGGCGCCATGTAAAATCTCGGTGTAATAAGCGCCGAACCGTATCCCGTTTACGTACCTGCTTCAATCCAAGTGAAATTGGTAGAAGAGAGATCAAAGAGCGAAGCCTGCTGCTGCTGCTCTATCAGAGTGGCGCGTTGTTTCCCGGGGATTCGCCGTGTCATCGACAATGGGGTTTCACCCCCCATCCGTTTAACCCCCCGGGGCCATACGTCGCGCGCGTCTTTTTGCAACGTAGTGCTGAGACTGTGTTCCAAATCGAATTCATCCCGAAATAAGTTAAATTTATAAAGAATGCGCTCCGATATAAATTATTCGCGTTTGTCTGGCATAATTCACCGTCTTATCTGCGCCCTGTTTTGCATGCGCGCCGCTGTTTATTCTTACAAAGGGGCGTTTAATCACGGGGATAAAGGTTTTTCGAGACGGATCTTGTACTTTGGATACCCTAATAATCTCCCAATACGGGAGCGCTGACCTCGGCGCCGATGTACTGTGTCACTTGCGAACCGGAACCTCGACTTTGCCCGGAATCTTTTCAGTAAAAAGAAGTTGGTTACTTTCCTCTCGTTTTTGTAACTAGATAATTTTTCTATATTAAGACACTTATATGACTCTGTTTAATAACCGTTTACGTAACTGGTCTAGAAATTTTCTATTAAACCCGAATACAGAAATCTTCAAGTCCTGTAAAGGAGGATTGCCGCACGTGTAACGTACTTATAACATTTTTCTTGGTCGTGAATATTTGGAAAGATTTCTTTTGCCGATGTAACCAGTTTTCCTAAGAACCATTTTACAAATTATCGAAATTTTACAAATGATAGAAAACCCGGGTGAACATCATAAATCATAATATAAAAACTCTTAAAAAATTTACAAATGAAATTAATGATTAATCATTACCATACTATGGTCAACTCCTTAGGTAGTTTGGAATTATGTACTACCGAACCAAAAAGTAATTTCATAGGAATTTGAACTAAAAGAAAGAAATTATTGTTTTCAAAAGTCGGTCGCTGGACCATCCGTCCCATCATCATAAAACCATAAATAATAATCTACAGAGCCATAATGGGACAAAGATCCATTGAGACATTTTATTGAGCATTACCGACTATTATTGTCTGGTTATTTCATTATTGGTGTAACACCACGAAGCAAAGAGGGGCTGTAGAATATTCCACCAGTGCGGCTAACATTTGCAAGATTTAAATCATCTCATGAAAGAGCAAAGTTGTAAGGTCTGAAAGCACAAATTTTGGGTGATTGTGTAAGTAGATTAGAGAGAAGAATTCTTGCCACTGTTGACAGTGTCCTTTCTCTCCATGCCAATCAAACCTTTTTTCTTTTGAACTGTCGCAAATTGCGTTCTTGTCTTTGATGAGTGACGCCTGTGATGATAATATCGTCGATTCCGCAGCTGATGTCTCCATTTCAAAAATCCTGATCCCTAGATTTAGTACCTGACAATTTATGTTTCGAAGTTCCTATTGCAGCTCTAAGACAATTTGCCGGATAGGTTATTGCGTTCTGGGGCTCGTCGCTCTAGATTGGGCGCTTTTTGTAATTGGCAGTAAAAATAGTCCAAGATCGATACCGTGAGATGTCAGAGGAAGGTCTCTCGTGCAGGTTCCAGAAGGGCCTCATCGCATCTAAATTTCGTCCTTGTAGTCGCAATGTTTTTGTGAGTAAAAGTCTTTCTTGCCAGCCGCGAACATCTGTAATTCCAAAACATAATCTGCGTTCCGAATCAAACGACGTCATCAAATAGCGATCAATGTAGCAAGGAGGACGTCTTAACGACGACATTAACCATCATAAATAATCCTGACAGACAAACTCGAAAGTCGATAAACCCCCGTCCCCATCTCGTCTGCTGGCACTCGTAATCGTCCATCTAAATTTGGCCTAACTAACCAGGTTTCATGGCGGACGTAAAACAAGGACCGATGACGACGTGCTCCTTCCGGTAATTCCCCGTTATCCATGCGTGCTGCCGGCCACCCCATCGAAACGTCCACTATACCTACAAACCTAATGTTTTTTTGATCGTCGGGCCGCATCAATTTGGCGATTTGAAATTTAAATTTGTCAAAGCGGGGACGAAACAATGGCGAAAAACCGAAGGGTTGGTCGATGCCGTAAAATTAATTGGTCGCCGGACGGGGGTGGAGTTAATCGACAAGAAATATTTGACGTGGTCAGCGAAAATCCGGGGCTTTCTATGGACTTAATTCTCTTATTTCCGTTGTCACACCACATCAGACACGTTGTAGTTTCGTCTATTCTAACCCGTTTCGATGACCTATGCGCTAAGGGCGACAGCCCTAACTATTTGCCCATATGTTCGGCGGCTGATAGCGCCGTCCGGAGTTAATGGCGGTGGGTTGATATCGTCTGTTATTAGGTGAGTCTCTACCTTCTAGATTGCCATCTTTGCACTATTTACCCACTGAGGGAGTTAACGAAGCGATCTCCTGGTCGTTGGCGTCATGACGCTGGCCGGGCCGGAAACAAAGAGATATCAAGGCGGGTTATTCAGCTCTCCGGCAGTAATTGTTAATCGATAAGCCTCGATTAATTAAAAATGTCTCTGCGTGTGACTAAACTAGAGCGGCTCGTAGTTTAATCAACCAAATCTCATTGAAGTTCAGTGGCCTAAAATAATATCAATTTTGACTCTTCAGAAGTTTTTCCATTGTCGCCCAATTTCGGGCCGAAATTACGTGAACGAAATAATGTCGTTAGTAGCCTAAATATGCATGGGGTGCGGAAATGCTCTCGAGATTAGGCCTTTTTTGCCCCACTTGTCCACTTGGTTATTCCGGCGGAGGGGTTGTTTCTCTCGCCGATTGTCTGCACTTGCCTCCGGTTTTGCGTTCCCGATTAGACGCGATAATGGAGAGGACCGCTTCGGAGGGGGTTGCGATTTCGTGGCGTTGCCGCGGTGGCGGGAACGCTTTTGATGTTGTTTCCCCCGTATTTTATCTGACGCGATCATAATCGATCATGGCAAAGGCGGCCGTAATAAAGGTTTTAATGTGATGTAGTATGCTTGGCGCGTGAAATGAACGTCGTCGTCGGTAAAATTTTGGGGTGCGCGTGTGTGAGCGAATTGCTAAATGTCTCGGGGGGCCGAATCGGGGGGAGAGAGGCAGCATCTCAGGTGTGGCACCCCTGCAGGCAAACACACGTGCCATTACGTTATGTTTATCATTGATCAGGCGTTTGGCTCTGTGTGTTCCATTAGATACGGCTATCTCGCGGCCGCGGCTCATGTTGCAGAACCCTCGGGCCTTCGGCGCCGCAGTTACCCCCCCAAAAGCACACAGGCGAAATGGAGTTCGCTTGTAATGAGTTGGCTGGAGGATGTCGCGGGAATTTAGCAGCGTCGATCCCGGTTTCATCATCTCTTCGCGCATTTTCTTTCAATTTCTATGCAGAAATTTCCTATATAAAACAAGAAGCTGGATACACAAGATGGCAGTATTTAGATTGTGAACGACAACGGCCCCGCGAACTTTCACCTTAAACTTACTCCAGACTAGACGAAGTCCTCCTTACGCTTTTCCAATTAATTTCCCGTCCACGAAAACCAGACTTCTAGAACTTTTCAAATTTTGAAATTTACCACGGGACCCATCGAGATTTTTCCTCCAAGTTGCATAATGCCACTCGTCATTTGGGGGAAACTTGCCATTTAATGATCGATGGGAATTTGGCTGACCTTCGTGACGATGCAGTCTTCGCGAGCCTCATAAGCTGCAGTTTCAGTCTTCAACTTCGCCAAATTGCATGGGAAAGGTGCAGAATTTTGCAATATATTCATTCTTGGTCATTTAAGACCAAGGAGGTTCTTACAATTCAGAATTCCGCAATAATTTACAATTTCATGGAAATCATGTATGAAATATAGTTCCTTTCTAGCTGCAACCTTCGTTCGGATGGCTGCCTTTTCAATTTTCATCTTAGAACAATTAGATCTTTGTATTCAACAATTTAGGACGATCATTAGGTTCATATTTATATTTTTTGCCGCAAACGCAGCATCTGGAAGTCGTTGGGAGGTTATTTGCAACAAAATTCTTAAGATAGCGCGGAATTCGTGGACTATCATCGCATCTACAAGATTAGATATTTCATTACCAGGTTTATGATATCGCGCCTATTATGGTCAAGGCTAACAACAGTGAAAGCTCTGTTTTTTTAAACGTGACTTCTACAATTGAAACGATCGACCGTTACCATAAATCGGGGGGAGTTTTGACCCATTTTGGTCGCAATTCTTGTCACCTCACAGTACCTGTTCCATATACCCTTACTAGATACGTTGATGATAGACCTTTTTAATTTCCGTTATTTTGGTGAGTTACAATCGGGAGCTTTAGCACAGTGGCGTCGGCTGAACTATGTAATTAATGGAAGTTGCTGAGGTCATGCGGGGCATCACCATCAATGTCATTCAACTGCTGGCTTCCGAAATCGTTGGCTGCGTGAGCCGCTGGTTTTGTGCCCCGATTTGATGGTAATACGTGAATATTTGCGGCGATCGGCCAACAATGAGAAGACTATCGTCGAAGACTGGGAAAAATCACGCTGAGTCACTGGGGCCCTTTAAAAACTTGTTTACATTGAAGTCAGCTGGAATGAAGGCAAGTTGAATAAATAGCATGAGACACCGGGAATAGACAAGAGACCGCGTCGCCTGAAAATCCAATTGCTATAAAAGTAAAGGCATGTTCGCGTAATCTGTCTCTGCGCCGGAATCTTGGAAATGTCGCCGCAGAATGCAGCGCCAGTGCGACGTTGTTCAAAGAGCATCATCGTCTGTGGCTGCTAACGGTTTGCCGGCATGCACCCAGGCCAGGATATCTCCTCGTCTTCATGCAACGTAATTAATTTGTTTATGCGGCCGCAATGAGGAAACCATGATGGACGACGGTACGGCTGTTCGGCATTAGATCGCCGATAACAGTTAATCGGTCATATCGCAGCTAATAGTTTTACGAACTCCATTGATGCAAAATGGTATTTGCACGATTATGTTTAATGGTCTGTTCGGAGATCTTTTAATCATTGCTTTTACACACAATTTCGTTCTCGACGGACGCGGTCTAATTGCACAATCCAATCTAAATTCTGCATCACTCCCTGATCTCTGATGTTTACATAAACCTAGACGTTGCATCGATTTTCCACTTAACCTTCAATATTGCATACCTGCAAGCTGCAATCATACCTTCCAACTGAAACACTCCCTGGAAGGAAAACGTTACCTTGCTCACGCCCCGACACCAGACGACAGCCCCCTACGCACTTTTCACCCCAACAAAAGGGCGCGATGATAAATATCTGACGGACCGTCTGCCAAAATTGCGCTCAATAGCCCCATTGTGTAAATGCCCCGAATCCGGTATACTATTATTTATACGGCCGATGAACACGGAGCACATCGCGGAATTAATTGCCGGTATTAATTTTTAATTGGCGAAGCAACCTTGACGTGTTTGTTTTGTTTATGATCTTATGCAGTTAAACTGCATTATTTTTGACGAGTCTCTTACATCATCTACCTGTTGTGGTAACGGCTCGGCTTCAGCAGCATTCTGAAATGCCTCTGTCCAAGAGCCGTGACATACACGAGTTCCTTTGTATGACTCGTTAGCATTTTGTTTTGCGACGGATCGTGCCATAGTTTTTTTCCCCTAACGGAATCCATCCTTTCTTTTCTGACATTTAAAGGCGCATTTTCGTGACTCATGGAGAATTTGAGAAACATTGGGTCGGAATAAATAAAGGTGTGATTAACGTAGTTTATTTACCGTTTTTTAAGTCTACCCTGCCATTATATGGCTCACCCGATAATTCTTATCAATAATATAAACACTGGCTGTGACTGAAATGGCCGAGGAAACGGCTTACAAGAGCTTCGAATGGTAAATATTTGTTGTTGATAAGACTAAATTGCGTGACGCGAAAATAGGAAAGTAATTGATTTGCGCGTCAGTTGCAGTCTAATGGCGATTCCGCCATTATTCAATCGAAACCGGAGGTATGTTGCTGCATGCGGTGTTATTCTAGTGTCACCACGAGACCGACCGCACTGTGTGTACCCTTCTTGACGTTGTTAATTCAACAGTACATTTTGATGAGCCGCTTAAGCCTTCAACTGCCATTAATTAAGCTGATTAATGCTTTTACCTAATTGAGCTTCTCCCATGAAATCTAATTTAAAGTTTTCTGTCCGTAAATAGACCGACCACTTGAGGGCTAGCTCGCTGCACCACATTGGAATAAGTACGTCATTACATCGTGTTATCGGAGCGTTATGGCAAAATGTAGTCATTATCTAATTGATAGGTGAATAATGCAATTGTATTCAAATCGAGCTATTGAAGTCCATTATTTATTAGCAAACCCTTGCGGTGGTTGATCTTGAAGATAATTGGAAATTAACAAGATTATTTAGTAAAAACGAAAGTTGCTTCGTGGGACCGAAATTATCTCAATTACTCAAGTAATCAATAATCTCAAGTTCGAATCAACGGATTCAAGACTTCTGCAAGACCTCCGTGACCATTTTTTCGTAATAATCGGCCTTCATAGCATTTGCCATCACTTTCTTCATTTGTGTTCATGCTACATCAGGGTGTGATTGATGAATCGGTTTTTCGTTCTTAGTTTTGACCTCGCTGCCTTTCGATCTTCCACACACCCGTTCGTTTAATTAAGAAACAACTGTTTGGTGTTTCTTTACGCCGAAGAAACGGTTTTGTCAACATTGGATAGGTGGTCCATGATCGTGGTCGTTTTTTCGATCCTTTGAAATCACCGATTTTGTTGGCACTTTTCCTTAAAACTTTGTTGACTTAAACAGTTGCCAACTAGGAAGTCGCGGTTCATGCAGAATCATCAATTCGGAGCTTTGCAGCAGGAGGCGTAAGCACCCGCCACCTCGGTGTGGTCTGTGGATGTTGTTTGGAAGCTGGAATAGAATAGTGAATAAATAACGATCTCACGACTCTAGTTTGTAGTTAAAGGTTTATTGGATTGAAATTCTGTTTTTGTTGCAGGTAAGCAGTCAGTGACGTTCCCATTGATGGTCCGTCGATGGATCGTTGCTCCCGGCCATTGGCGATTAATTTCGTGTAACGCCAAGTTCCGACACGTGTGAGAATTACTCTGGCGGAATGCAAATCAGCACTCGGGTGCTTGCGATGAATGTGTCGTCCATGATCTGGCGTGGTTGACGCCGTTGACGAAGAGACCGATCCGCTTTATTATCAATCACGCGTTAAAAAATCGTTAAATTGGATCTGGCCGTCGATCAATCACTCCCCTTGCTCCATATACGTTTCGGCCGTGTCATCTTTTTGCAGTGAATAATTAAACGCATGCAGAATGGAGATAGCGGTAGTTCTCCATCTTGCGGCTAATAGCATCCTCACATTTACTTTGTTCCGAATACGTCAATGTCTTGCTTGTGGAAATTGATCGAGTTTGGCCAGGATTCGTCTGTCGGATGCGCCGTTGCGGACGATTCCTCTCGGTCCGGTGGGCAATTTCAATAAAATTTCGACACAATTAGATACACCGCTGCAATTCCGGAGTGCCGGACAAACTTCTGCAAAACGAGTTGAGGTAGGTTTCTTTTGTTCAAGTTTTGATTAGAATTAAAGAATGGGGGCTTTTGTTCGCGCACCGCCAACGAAATTAGCGGCGCGTACGATTACGAGCCGGGCGGGAAGTTGCAGGAGAGGAGCCTCTTCAGGCGCCCGCTCTCCTGGACGCTTTTCCCAACGGCAATATTTATCTTTTGTAATGCAATTAAATGACGCCATTGCAAGGTTACGTTATTAATTATGTCAATGAAGTCGGGAGTTTCGGCAAACAGCGACAGTGGTCTCTCCGTAGCCAATTACTTTCTACGTTACTTGCCTAAAATAGCAGGGGGATTGGTTCAGCAGGCCGTGGTGGAAAATCGATAACTTACTGTTGTACTGTTTCAACGGGTTTTTGCTTGTATTACCGACGCCGTCGCCGCCGCTACCACCGACGTCGCCCCTCGTTTATGCGATCCTGCACTAATGGAAATACCTGGACGGGGACAACAACTTAATATCACCGCGTGCCGATGGCGGTTATACGCGTCGCCTCCGTCCCCGAAGCCCATCTACTTTCGCCAGACTTGGAAGTTTAATGTTTAAACAATTACTAGTTCGATACACCCACAATTTAACGAGAGTCGCTGCTGGGCGTCGGTGTTCGGGAATTCCAATTTCGCCCCCGAGTCCTCCAGGAGGATTAGAACCGAAGAGAAATCGCCCTCCTACACTATTCATGCACAACTAGGATTCAAGCCGGTTTTTACACGCATTGCCATGAAGCCATACCAGGCTACACTGGATTTTGTCGGCTAATGGAACACGGCTTTTGGTGGCAATTTAATCCACGATATAACGGGAATCAGCGGACCTTTAACAATGGGCTTTGCCGTGTGCGGGAGTGCGATAGCGACTGCAGGGACGTACACTCTTTTTTTCCTATACCGCGAGAAGCACCGGCGCAACGACCGAAGATGTGGTTGTCAATGAATCCGTACATTTGACGTAGTAGCTCCACCATGTCTTGCATGTTGTGTTTCTTGCCATTTTTTTAGCACCACTTATTTCTTCTTCTTTCCTTATTTTATCACTTAGTTTCTTACTTTCTCATTATTCTTTTTGCTACTAAAGCTTTCAATCAGTTTGATGATTTGGCAACCATCAAACAAAATTTATTAGGTTGGCTTGTCTTGAAGTGCACCACAAATAATTTTTAAATTTAAAGAAAGCTCAACGCTGCTAATCAAATTTTTAGAATCTGCATTACGTACTGATCCAAATAAATTTTGACCGCAGTTATTCGGCTCTTTATTATTTAAGGAATAGTCCAATATTGGCTGATGGAAAGAAAACTACCAAGTGTTAAAGTTTAATTAAGGCAAAATCTGTGGTGAGGATGATGGGGTTTGCGTCCTTGAATGGATGCATTAATAACAAGATCTTTTTTGCGATATGTGGTTTCTTCCAAGTTGTCAGGTCAGATATTGCTTTGCATGTGATTGCCCTCAGTGAGCTCACATTGGCCATGGATGTCGAGAGTAGTCACGTACTCGGTCGTCACCGCAGCGATCGAATGGCCCACAATAAATTATCACACGACCCTGCTTCTGAATAATTAGTGAAGGGAAATACCCTATTCTCGTTACGATCGCTGAAACTGGATATAAAGGTCTCTTGTGTTGTGCTCTGGCAATCAAATAATTATGTAGTCACCTTTTGCATTAGGCACATATTTCCAAATTATGTATACTCACCTAGGTGCTCGCTGTAGCACGTGCAAAAGGAAAAGCCATTCCGGTGCACTCGACTAATTTAATTTGCAAAACGAACAAAATTGGGGCGTTCTGTAATAACAAAACGCAAAGTGCGAGCAACGTATTAACTTTGCATCCGCAGTTCTCCGAGTTTAGTTAGACGATAATTTCTGCAATGGTACAAATTCGTTCTAGGGTTGAACGAACAGATTGTTATCATTGCTCCATTCTAAATTTAATGCCATCTTAACTATCTTTGGCATGTAGGCAAAGAATAGCAATTGAAGCGAGAAATACGTTCACCTCATGCTTCTTTGAGAAATTGCAGTTTCCTTTGACATCCGCCGTGCTCGATCTGGCTCTTGCAATGAGGGCCCGCCACTATTTGTCCCTAGCTATTTCATTTCATTTCCAAACTTGTTTAGATGTTAATGGGAGTGCGCGGCGCAATTTTGTGAAAGGGTGCAAGTGCAGTTTTTGGCGTGGAACCCTCAGTCGGGGAAATTCCTGATAAATGGCTTAATTTGCCCTTCAAAATTGTCGGTGTCCCGGCAAATTCGCCTTTCTCCGTGTTCGCTTTCTCTTTCCTATTTTCCGCCCCATTTTTCCTTCGGGGTGTCGGTGTTTCTGCACGGGCATTAATCTGCGGCCGGGGATGTAAACAAAATGATAGAGGCGAAAGTGGGTCTGGCGGGACGTAGAAAGAGCTGGCGCGATGGATGGACGCTGCCAGTACGATGTCCTTCTAATCTATTTATAGAGGATTCATTCAGATCGAGCCACATTATCCTGTTATTAATATCAGAGATTTAACGCGGCCGTATTTTTAGACGTTACGTCAATGTTTTGTGGATTCGCCGGCAATTTGAATAGTTGATAAGGCTTACATAATGCCAGCAAAACATGCGACTGGCAAGCAGCGAGCACGGTTAAATCATTGCCGAGGGCAACGTAGGAGTTGTTGTCCTTTTCAGTGCCGCAAACAGTGCATTTTTGATCTAGCGGGGGTAGGTCTTTTATCAAAACCATATTTACTTGATTCACGCTGAAAAGGGGTTTCAAACAAGTTCTAGAATCTCGTTATGGATTTCAAAAATTAACCCTTTCTTAGTGCCAATATTTGTTTCAAGTTTGATAGGAGGTAACAAAGCTGAACACCCCTCCAGTAATTTCTGAATGCTGAAAGGTGAACAATCGTTACCTTGGACCTTCTAACAGCACCTTTTCTTTACCTGATGATGCTTTAGTACTGCACTCTTTATCACGTTCCTGAAATTAATCAAAGTCGATGTAAAAATGTTTGATTAGGTAGATATCCTGCTAAAATTTTGGGTTTTAAGTTTTTGAATAAGTCTTCTTGATATAGAAAAGCTTCTTCTGAATTGTGGGTAATTCTTGTTGATGACGCACCAGTGTTGTCTTGAGTCGCAATTATTGACTGGCGCGGTAAACAGTGATGTTGCAGCAATCGGGCTTTGATGGTGATTGATTGGATTAATTTTAGCGGGACGTTTCCGCTAGTAATTACGCAATTGCCCCCTGAAAAGATGCATTCAGTTGTCCATTAGCATTAGTGGAGTGATTTATGTACGTATGGGCGAGCGTGCGGGCGCCATGTTTTCTTATTGCGTTTGAAAAAATTTCATTGTAATCGATAACTAATTTATAAAAAGGGCGTGTGAAAAGGGAAGATGTGGTTGGAAAAAGATTGCGTGTTTACCGCACAAGATAAAAGAAAAGAAATTAGGTATCGAAGGAAATTGATAGAGTTTTTAGATAACTACCAAGAGGGTTTCGTCGTGCAAAATTCTATCGGTCGGAGCGGAAAAGGGACGCGAAAGGAAAATTGATGCAATTTATTAGGGATAAGGATTATAGCGATCGCGAAATTATGTATTCATCTTTTCCAAATAAAACGAATTGACTGCACTTAAGGGGGCCGCCCCTCTTGTACTCGACCCTGTGACAAAGTGCAGGTTTTGGGTTTCCTCGTTGCGATTATTGATGATCCTTCGGAACGACGTTTTGGCCTCATTAAACTATCTTAAGTTCATCGGAGGAGTACGGCGCTTGAAGGACGTCCCTCTGGAAAATCAATGGAGAAGAGGAAGTGAACGCCTGCCTGCCTGCATCCATATGCGATGTGAGCGGAATAAAAAATTAGGCCCTTCCGGTAGCCATCGTGTCGTGTCGACTGTTGATGTTGATGAATTTTAAAAAAAAGCACAATGCTGCCACGCTAGTTTTTCTCTATCCAAGAACCTGCGCGTCAAGCTGCCATCACTTGACCATGTAGAAAATTAACGCTGTTGTCAAATTTGTCTCTGATAACATGCAATGTCGCTTCAATGAAACAATTTTACACCCAATTAATAAAGTTACATTTTTATCTTTCAATTATCGCAACGATACCATTAAATCATTAACAAATAATACTATATACAGCGTTTTTCAGTAACTTCTTATCTCGTTCTGGGAACACTTGTATTAATTTTTCCGTTTGTCTTGTGCTTGGTGCATCAGGACGTTTGCGACTAACGAGCTTTCCCAAACCCGGGCGTTTAATTAGCCGGGTTCCCTCTAAAAATTAACAAAACAAAACTGTCTTTAATCGCCTCTTCCGGAATATCGCGGCCGTTTAATTTCGACGCATCGTCCACTTAATCCTCGCGTCGCTTCCTGTTTTTTGTCCTCGCAACGTCCGCTCGTTTTCGGCGGCAGAGGAGGCGGCGGGACTTTTTGCGGGCGCAAGTCTTACCCTTTTGGTGGCGGTGTGAAAAAGCGTTTTGAAAATCGATACCGCCGTGAAACAAGGGGACGGGGGTCAAATCCCTGTGCACGGAACGGGCTCCGGAATCCAATAACTACGCCGCACGTATCGCGGGCCTTTATTAATGCGATCCCCGTCACCCAATGTCCTATATTAGACATCCCCAGACGCTCTTCCGCTCCTCCTCGCTCCAGGAATACCTACTCCTTATGCGACGGCCAGACGTCGGCACGCCGAAACGTGTCGGCCTTTTTGCACCCCGTGATCGTGCCGATATTTGAATTCTATTTCGATCGCCGACTAGGCAGGGTGAATTTCCTCCGAGAAGGGAAATGCCGGAATTCGCAGAGCTTTTTTGCATCGGGCACCATGTGGTTTTTGAATAATTTGGAAAGAAGCTCGGGCTGTTGCGTTATTTGTTGCTTATTACGCCCGCTTTCTTCTGACTGCATCTTAACGACCTCTAATAAGACGATGTCGTTCTGTTTTGTGGTATTTGTCAAGATTAAAAGCGGACGATACCGAGCATCCCGCTTTATTCGCGCAAATTCGTGTTAGGGGGTTGCGTATAGGAAAAGCTTCTAATAAATTGTTTAGAAAAAATATTTGGGGTTCCCTAGTAAAAAAATTAATGATACGGAAGTTTATGCTTCAACGCCAGCAACACCTGCGCGGAGGATCACTCCACCCACACCGAAAAAGTTGGGTGTTTAATGAATTTACTGAGCTGTCGACGTGAGAAATTAAGTGCAAGAGTACTTGAGCCTTTCTGTATGTGAGCATGTCTCTGGTGGATTTATTAAAACATTTCTTGGGCACCGTAACAATTTTGTTAAAAGTATAATTTTTTCAGTTATAAGTACTAATTAGAATTTTGGTTACCTATACTTCTGAAAAGTTTCAGGGAAATTTGGAAAACTTAAAATTTTCAAAATTTGCTTCAAACATTTCCTTTGAAAATGAATGAACAATAAAGGCGCGGTTTGGATATTCCCAAAGTTTATAACATTTTGTATGTGGTCCTTACCACAACTAGCCACAAGCGAGACATGTATGTAGATGGCCAAAAACCTCTAATCACTCTTGAGAGTGGTTGGTTGCTATCTCTAAGTGCTTGGAGAAGAACGATGAGAAATTGGAACGCGTTTTGTGTATTCCTGCACCACTGCACCCGATTAGTCCGGCTAAATTTATTATCCACAGTAAACTCTCGGTTCTGAAAATCAATTTTCACGATATAAATGTGGGCAAAAACAGCGTGCGCACAAAACGTCGGAAATATCTCCTCAGATGAACAAATATCCAATAACGCTAAATGGTTTCTATTTCATTCTTTGCCAGCCTTAGAACGTGTTTTGACCGAAAGCAAAATCGATAATAGCATCATCTCTTCTACAAACATTTCAAGAGACCGCTGGGTGGGCTCTCTCAATTCCAAAAATACAACTGAAAATTGCAAAATAGGTCTTTACAAAGTTTCTTAACTTTTGCACCCGCATGTGCTTTTGTCACGTAGTACGTGACAAAGTGAAGTTGTTTTTACCGCGCTGAGGTAAAAACCGTTTGGAAATTGTTAATTAGAGCCGGGGCGTCAAGTTGAGTTCTTGTGGAGGCAAATCCGAGCATTGTTGCTCGAAACGTTGGCAAATATGTGAACAGAGCAAGGGAAGGTATTCATGTCACTCCTCGCTAGTGTAATTTAAATCGTTTAATCACATTTGACGCCGTCCTGTGACATCCAAACCACAAATACGATGTGACAGAATACCGTGCGACTGTGTACTTAAGGTGTACGTTAAGGGTCTAAAATGATATATATTTACGCATATTGCGCCTTCAGATAAAGGGTACGAGGAGAAACCCGGAATATTAATTAACTTCAACCCGTTTACCCTACTTGTCTTGCTGAGTTGGGAGCGAGGTTACTTCGCAGGAAACTGTTTATCTCCGAGCTTGTTGTCGCCGAATGGCGTGCCGGAAAAATTACCACAATCGAACTTTGTTAATCCCCAGATAATAAATACAGTAATAACTCCAGATTACTCTGTAACCAAGATTATCTCTTTATTATTTCTAGGTGGGACCGCCAGAGCCCTTCATTTGCCTATCAGCACGGCCGAATTAAGTTGTTTAACTGCTTCCGAGGGTAAATTAATTTATAATTAGGGCCCAGCGTCCCTTAATTCATCAACTGCCGTTGAACATGGGCCATCAGTCCCAAAGTTGCAAAGGAAGATCTCGTCCTATCAAAATATTGGTCGTAAAGCTAGCCATCGTTTTCAAAGGGCCAAACTTTTTTCTCAAAATATCTGGCGAAAAAAATTGTGGCTCTCACCAATTGAGGCCTTTTGAGGTTTCTTTAAGAGCCAGAACCAAGTGGAGCACTTCCGTTTTTTCCAGATAATTGATTCGTTCAAACAGGACACTCTCGGTGCGGGGTGTCTGAGGTTAGATTGGATGAATTTGAGACGCCGCAACCTGAGTGGGTTAAACATCCTCCGTTGCCATGTGAGTTATGGCTCTTTCTTGATGAAATATGAACCTCGTTTTGATTTATGCTCGAAACTTGTCTCTATTTCTCCGTACTTTTATTTAAAATCGCATCTTGGTACTAATGGGTTTTGGCCATGTATCTACTCTGATGGGGAGATTTGAATCACCCGTGTCCGTACCTGGGGTGCAGATCGATAAGAGCTTGTCTAGCTCACCTTGTTATCAATATTTATCTGCGTAGGGTTGATATCCATAGCGGCGTGCTGTGTATTGTGGATTGTACAATAGATATGCAGCACGACCATCGAGCGTGCTGTGCGAGCTTTGTTATCTATGCCATAATATATAAATGTTATCATATCTTGATAGAACAATGATTCGTTACAAGAGTCAAGTAATGAGGGAATTCCCGGGGTAATTGAAAAAATGTCGGTCAATTAAATAAATTTTTGCGCTTCTAACTCATGAATCTGCGTCCTGTCAAGTAAAGGCTTGTGAGCGTATTGGCTCGGTATTTGCATCCGTCTCGGTACTAGAGCCAATTTCAAGTACATCATCCCGCAAACAAGTCCGGCCTGAGTGTGTTTGACATGGTAATCAAACTAGTCGGCGATCCGCTGGTAAATTGCGTTCAAGACAAACTGTCAATAATGGATACCGGCAACGGTTTCGAGCTCACGTCCGAGCTGAGCGCTGCCCCCTTTTTCCCCCTGTACACCCCCAATAAAAATGCTAAAGTGCGGCGAAGGGGTCGGGCCGATGAAGCGAATGCAATTTGGCTTAGATGGCGTAATTTATCCGGGGCCGGGATATGATGAGAGAAATTCGCGACCAACATGACCTCGGGATGACACAACGCACAATTTCCTGTTGTCGAGGCGCCGTGCGAAACATGCACACGCCACCCGTATACGGGAATAAACAACCCTCCCATGTTAGAGTGTTGGGTGGTTAAGACGTTTTCCGGGAGGAAATAACGCGCATTGACTCTTATCAAATCTCAATCCCGGTCACTTGACGGCTAGGAAATACGCACGATTCAGACGGGGTTAACTGGCCGCAGCCTGGATATAAACTTCCGTGCCGGTTCGGTCCAATGAAATCGACCCTTAAATCTCGTCCCTTAAAGTCGAAGTTCTGCTATATAAACGCATATTTAAAAAATGACTTCGATAAACCCCAGTCAATCTCCCTTGCGCCGAGTTGAAGTGTTCTTTGATTATATCTCTCGATATCAACACTTTCGGTTCGGTTTAATTTCGGAGTGGTGCTCGAATTCGAGGGGTTCCAGCCCGTTGCGGGTAGCCGCAAGAAGGGAAATTATTTTAATTTCGACGTTTAGTGTAATACGGAGGCTGCTCAGGGCCGTATTTGCGAGAGATTCCGGACTACCACAGGATTCACTGCCATCATAACGCCTCGGCACTTGGACGATTTTCATAGAAGTTACCCTAGCACCTAACGTTCCAAAAAAATTTTTTTGTTTTTATTTTAGCGTTGATTGTCATGTTTCGTATGTTACGCATGGTAACGTAATGCGCGCTTCAAAAATTTCCATCCGTTGATACTTTGTTTGCTCGATGCGACGCACCACCGAGATGTTTGGTGTTTGTTGTGTAAAATCGAATTGGGTCAACTATATCTTCGGTTCAATTTGTACCGAGTCCGTCAGATAGTAAATAAGTTATGTCTCACTTCCAAGTTTTTCGTGCAACAACGATCTTATTTGCTTCGAGTAAGGTTACACGAAGTTGGTATCGCACAAGAGACGAATTTTAGCCATCCGTCTGCATATGGCTGCGAGCCATACTGTGCAAACTTTTAAATTGCTTCTAACCCGATTTAATTCTTGCAGAGGAAATACTGGACGAGAACCTGGGCGCATGCATGCAACAATCCCGATAATTAATTATTCGCTATTGCGGCGTTCCAGGATGTACGAATGCAGTTCATCGGACTTTGGGGTCTTACCAATTATTGTCGTCCCTGCATTGCTGCGACGTATGCGGGCGAAATGTGATTTTATGCACACATAATGAACAGCTGATGGGGCGACGCCGCCGTCGCGACGCTGCGCCGCTGTCTGTTCACACGTCGAGACGCGCTCTCGCCGATAATCGTTATCAGTCATGCTACGGAGCCTTTTATATCGTCCCATTTACACGCTCGATTTCAGCACAGGTAATTACAGTGGCGTACCTACCATTGGTGTTATTAAAAAACTGAAAGTCACAGTCTGGTGCGAATTAATTGCGGATCGCCGGTCATTATTCTCTTAATGCGGATAACGGATCGCGTAGAAAGTAATCTTCGACTTACCGTTACGACTCGTATTCTCGTTTGATTTCGATTTCGTAATTTTTTTACGCGTACCTGCCTCCGAAATTTAAGGGCTACCATTACATTGCACGAATGAAATAAAGGGAGTCCCTGAAATTTAAAGTTCTATCATTACACGAATAAAATAGAGGAACATTTCCATCCACTTATGTATTCCCCTTTATGGAGATTATTTATTGATCAGCCGGTTGCAGTGTAGTACAAGTCTTATCTGTGGCGTTTTAGACCATAACGGTTAGCGGGATTTGGTCCCGCAGCGCCGCCAAGGCTTCAAATGAGTGAAAAAATTTCCAATTAAGGCCACTTAAAACGGCGCATTGAATCGAGCGAAAATTTAAAAGTGCAATAAATTGTTTGCCGCCCGGATATTTTGGTAAGTTATGTAACTTGTCAATTTCAGTTGACCTCGTTTTTGTTTGGCAACATATGATTTATTTTCGCCGCCTCTCGTCTGAACGTTTTTTAAAATAGTTTGAAAGAAAGCAGTTAATTAATCGCATTCGTTTGGGATGACTGTGGAACACGTTTTGAGATTAATTGGGTTGTTTATGTTTTATTATTAGCTCCGCCTTTGTATTTCTTATTCCATTTAGTAAATACAGACCTTACTTGTTACGTTTATCGGGTTCATTCAGTATCCGGCGCTGTTCAAATTAATTACTAGAAATGTTATCTAGTTAATGATAGGTCACGCGACTTATTGAATCTACCATTAAAATATTCCATATTCATGTTCTGGGGCTTAAGCTGCCAACGATAAATTACAGGGCAAAATTAAATTGTAGGTTTATGAATAACAACTCTTCACATTTAATTAGGTGCTAGTGAACAACGAACCAACACCTCCATTGAAGGTGTTTCGGTTTCCATAGCGATTTTTTGCCGGTTAATTGATGAACTAAAAACACGATATAAAATAAACGTACAAAATAGAGTAGGGAGCAATTACAAAAATGTAGAATACTTTTTGTAGTAAACAAGAAGCAGCTAATTTAATTATTTTTTCTGCATTTTGGCATATGATAACACAAAGTTTGACAGAATTGGCAGCACTTATACAGGGTACAGATGAAAGTAAATGTCTTTTTAGTCATATATTATTGCTGTCATAAAGTGTTAGAAATCATGATAGTTAGAAACCAAGTTTGGGTTGTAATAATTGTGACGAATAATTAATTATACATACAGCTTATTAATAGCTATAAGCTCATTTGTTCTTAGAATAATACTATTCCCAGTTTTTGTGAGAAGTTACCCTCTCAAACCTTGGGAGCGAGTCTTTAAAATGAGCTGCCCTAACGCTTATATTGATTTTTTATTAAACTCGGGCACGCAGTAATGTGGGGTAAACAACATATTAAAATCTACAAAACATTATTATTGTTGATAGAAGGATTAAACTGGAGTTATCCTTTCCACTTCGTTGTTTTCTTCATCATTTTCCCGCTCACTGCACTCACAAAATTATTGTATCAAAAATCCAATGTTGGTTTGTGATATGTATGTATCCGTATACACTATGTGTATATTGCAGAACCTTCCCAGAATCATGATAAGGAAATATGTTACTGGTTTATTAAACACCGTACAGGTTTAGTTTTTTCTAGCTTAACCTACCACAATTGGTTGGACACATTAACAAGAGTTCTGCATAATGCAATTTGAAGGCCTTTTCTTGCTTCACTAACCACTAACTGGTCTTTTTAATGCTTGATAGGATGTTGATGTAATACGAAAACCGCATGAACATCTCAAACAATGAGTCTTTTTTACCAGGAATCCAATTGTTTGATTCTTGCAAATATTTGAACGGATTTGATGAATAATACAATAGGATGTAGGTTTTATCCCTTATGGAACTTATAATGTTAAGAGAAGAGCTGAGAACCGAAACATTACCTAAATTTTCTTATCAATCCAGTCTTGGTCACTCACAATGTACCAGCAAGTCTATTGTTGGTCCTGACTGATGCAAATTTGTCGAACTGGATATGGTTATTTTACCGGTTTTCTGGAGTGACTGAATGTTCCAAAATTTCCTTCTTTTTGAGTTTTGGTTTGGTTGCCGTTTGGTCAAGATTTCTGTGGTCGGCACTTGTCGGGCGTCTGTGGAGCCCTGGAAATGACCCGTTACATGTTGACTTGTCGGGAAGTTTAAATTATACCGGCGAGCTTTTAGCCGTTTCGTTCGCTTTTTTGACAGCTTTTGTGCGTTGATCGCGAACAACAAAGCGTCCGGCCGTTTCCGTTGGAACAACGGCACAAAGCAACAAAGTCACGAGTTTCCATTTCGAACTTTTAAACGTTCCGCATAGATCCCATTGAAATTTGTTCCTGCAAATCAAGCTGCACGTCGGAGGCCCATTCATTTCGTCGAGGAACAGCCAGGTTATCCCGAGCGCAATCGAAAACATGTATTTTTTGCGCGGCCCGTAACGTAATCCTCGGGATAAAGCGTCCAGGATCCCCGAATCCAGTTTTCCATTTATCTCTCTTTTTCTCTTGCGCGTAATCTGAATACTCCAATCTCGCCGCGTACGTACCTGTTCTTTCATCTCGGCTGAAAGCTTTCAGGACTGCCAGTCCGGGCCCTATTTGCGCACACACGCGATCCCGACGCCGCCGGACCCATCTCCATTAAGACCGCACATTAATTGATCTACGGTTTTTTCACGCTCCAGCGGCCCCTCGCCACAGGCCCGGACTCGCAACCAGCAAGCCCCGACAAAAACTCGATTCTTCCCAATTTAGTTAATTTATCTATATTTTTAATTCATTTTCTTGCTCATTACCACTTCCAACTTAGAAAATGTAAAGCGAGGGGTTGTTTTTTTTACATTTCAATATCGTGGCAACTACAATTGGCATGACAGGTCGCAGTCACTAATAATTTTGATCAAGCTCGATCAAGCAGTGGGAGCAAATTGCTTTCTCTAAACTGGAGTCCAGGTGATTGCCCCTTTCAATTGATGGATCTTGGTGCGGCTGTTCCTGATGTGAAGGACTATCTGGCATTGCGGTTTGATGATGGTTTTTCGCCGACGTTGCTGATGGAAATCTCGAATTAATTTCGATGCGGCGGCAATCAGATTCTGTTTATGGATGTACGTAAACAGCCGCGGTAAATCAGAAAAGCTCATTCTAATGGGTTCCGATGATCAATCAATCAGTCTGCATCGATTAAACGCAAACACGGACGGAATCGTTGCTCCAGCTAGGGTAAAATCGGAAACCTCGCGTTACTGGCCAAAATCTCATCTCGTTGATCCAACGGAACGAGAAGTATTATTTTCACCCTCTTACGTTAGTCTTAATTTGGTTTTTGGTAGTAATTGGAGTTTTTCCATAGACACTTTGGTTAAGTTTAACGTTAAACACCCTGAGGGTTAACGCGCCAATTTAAGGTTCGTTGGAATGTTCAAAACGCTTGACTGGATTCTAAAGGAGAAGAGGTATCATCTTCGCTCTTACTTTTAATATTGCTGTTTGTCACGTAAGTAGGTAGCCACAATTTGTCTCGATACTACTTCCGCCTGTAGCTATTTATAAACAGCAGTAATTAATAAATTTATAATTAATTTGCTGTTCACTTGAAAGTGAACAACAGTTCTACGAGTAAAGGTATTTAAGATCAGCTACTTAATTATTTAAAAACACAACAGCTCGCAAAGTGTTTCCTGCTTGTTTGAAAGTAACTTCTGAAGTTCTGCCTATGATCACATAAAACTTCGGATAGCGACTCAAGTGCAGCTTTCTTTAATTTTTTTCAATCAACGGTCCATTAGGTTAATGACTTTTATATGCACACTCACTAACTTCAACATCTCCATGTGATGATGCAATTAAAATTTCGCTTAGCTGATCTTGCTGTTTAGCATAATGTAGTTGCTTGACGGTTTTAGACGTCACATGAAGAATAATACACACTCGATCCATTATCCGTGCCTAAAATGGATGTGAAAGAGCTCCAAAGATGCGCTCTGAAGATAATGTAACCACACAGTCTGCATTTGCTGCAGCTGGGACATTGATGAACTGCATATGTATGCATGTATGCGACTCTCTAGGTCGTTCATAAATTCCGTCTGATGTGTTAACGTGATGTTGAAGGAAGTTTAAATTATTTACTAGTGCAGTTAGTGTCGGTTGAAGCTGCAACTATAGATTACACGAAACCAAAACTGTTCACTTGACTTCCAACCATGTTTTAAATAAATGCGGTTTGTCCTCTGAAAGCGTGACACTTGAGGTTTAGAAGCCGATATTTGTAACTATACAAGCATTTGTAAGACTTCGGGTACAATGTTAACATCGTTGACATAAGTAGCTACTTTAGTGAACAAGCTTGCTTCCTGGAGTAGGTAGTCAATCTAGGTAAAAGTGCGCAATAATTGTGGCAATTTTCGTGATCTTAACATCAACAGTGGAAGAGCAGAAGAAAACTAGTGAATCATTCTCTGGAATAATATTTAAAACGAACCCGTGTACCAGTCCGACTCTTCGAAGGACTCCTGGAATTTCTAAAAATTAGATGTAACAACCTTCCCAGGACAAATTGCAGCAATTTTTTGGTGCCTATTAATGACTGGCTCTTCTCCAAGTCCCCGACTGCCCCGCACTGTTTTACTTTTTGCAACTTGGCCTTTAGATAATGTAGGTTCAACGTTTCGTTGTTGCCTCAGAAATATGTTGCGATATTATCCTTGGGACGCTCTGTATAGGCCGTACAAGAGTCGGTAAGTAGTTCAAACTTGAGGTATTTTTACCGATTATACGACTCTGCAAACAATGTAACAAGACGGCTTAATTCGAGACGTGTCGTGCTATGTTTAGCAAATATTACGTAAATATCGTAGCATGTGTACATTGAAGCAGGTGGTGGGTTACGTTGTAAATAGTTAGACAAACAAGCCTAATTAAGTGGGTGTAGAGTAGACAATTGACCACGGACGAGACGCGTTTTTCGGTCAAGAGAAATCTCAAATTATTAACAATATCCATGTTAGTCGAGGTTCATAATCCTAACGAAACGGAAGTTAATGGCCATCATTGCATTTTGCAGCTTCATATTGCCAGTTAATGAACCGTGAAATTGGAACTGTTGAACGAGAGCGCAGGTGGAAACACATCCAGTTAAAAAGTCGACTTCTTCCCGGCCGAGTCCCGGAAAATGAACACCACTTAGCTCCTACTTAGCAGATCGCATTAAATGACAATTTGCTTTGGCACTTTTATAATTCGAATGAAATATGAGATGTCGCGCCAGAGTGAGCGGGGCTTAACTTCAGTTTCACGGGAATAATTGATGCTTGCGAGCCAACTGAGAAGTGGAGGAGCAATTGTCACTTGGCTCGGTTCTTGTTTTAAATCTTTCCTCAGTTTGTAATCACGGACACGTCCTAAGCGTCGGTTCCGCTGTTTGGATCGCGTTTCCATTGTTTGCGAATGTGTTGTGTTTATTCGCAATTCGCACTCGCAGATGCAGACTATCCCCAAACTAAATAAACACGGCCCGTGATTTTATCGACACTTGCATCCCGTGTTAACGTCTAGTTTTAACGCTGTTACTGGCGGTATTCAAAAACGTTTTCCTACGTAAAACTCGCCAACATTACAAAGTTTTGCGTTAACACCCACCTTGTTGTTTAGCACCTAATTAGGCGCGAAACGTTGAATTTATCAACGTAGCCAGGAATTCCGGCAGAAAACTTCGGGCCAAATCAGGTTGGGTGGCCGGGTTTCGTTTTTGTGTATATGGGGAATATAGAGTGGCAATTTAAAATTTCCGATAAAAAAGGTCAATTCGTTTAGCGTTGCAACCGAAAGTTGGCCTCTTGTATGTTTAGCCGCGGCGCTTATAACAAGGAAAACATTTTCTCCTGAAACTTCAACTTGATCTTAAAAACATTTTCTTTTATTCTTCGGGGATTATTTTCGGGAGGAACTGATTAAAGTTCGCCCCTTAAACCCATTGTGCGCTAAAAGTCCTTTGTAACGTTAAACTGTCATAGTTTTGTCCTCTCCGTCGCTCCCGTTTCCTGAAATCTCATCTCTGTTCAAACCGCCTCCTGAAATACCGACATTATCGTCTTGCATTGTCAATATTAAACATTTTCCGAGCGTTTGTCTGTTTTTCGTCTTTTGTTACCTGCTTTGTAACGCGATCCAGCTGCAGTTTCAAACATTAATAATAATGGTCTCGCGCCAACCCGATTCTGGCACAACGCAGGAACAACGGAAGTCCTATTTCTGACTTTCATAACCAGAATACAATTACGGACAGAATTCGCTGTTTACAGTCGCCAACTTGAACTTTGGCGTTATTGCAATAATTGGGGAACTATTTGCGCGTTCTGCAATATTTTCGCTTTGTAGCTGAATCTGGCGGGGGAAAAGTGCAAAACTGCCTCCGTCGTTCCGAATAATGCATTTTATTAAAAACATCAAAGCCAGACTTGAAGGGATTGCGCTCCGGAGTGCACGACGGCGATGGGTTCATGGCCGCGAAACCAACGAGTAGGTGTGTATTTTATCAGGAATGATAAAGCGACAGTGAAAAATTTCATATGCTCCACTTGAGAGAGCTCCAACATCCGTCAGATGGAGCCAGCGCTGTAGGCATCGAGGAACGGTGGTTTATTTTGGGCGCCGATCTAAATTTAGTGTTGAACATCCTGTTTCAATGGGTCAAATTTTATTTATCACGGATCAGGGGCTGCACCCAAATTTGAATTTTGATCCGATACCAATTTCCTCTGCATTTCCCCTTTGAAGGGGATGTTAATCGACTCGCGCTGTTAAACCTTTTATTCCTCTCCTGGCGTTCCGAAAATATTTTTTTACCAACTCGACGTTTCAGGAGGGAAGTGGCAAACACATGCAAATGTTACCCACTTTGCCAATGAATAATCAATCGCCTCCATTTAACGTTCTTATTTTATGTCGTGTTCGTCCTTCTTACTACAACTGGGCCTTTGTGTTTCTAATTTCTATAGATATTTTTGTTGGTGCAGCCAATGATTGAGCACTTTGTTTGTCTGTCGCTGATGCTGAAACTTGCATTGGGATTAATAGAAAAGTATCCAAAATCACGAGGCGATTTGGCGAAAGTTTCTAAGAATCGACCTGAAGCCGCAAACTTGTTCGTATTGATAAGCAAATTTGGTGGAATTTTAATATTTTTGAAAACTACCTTTCTGCTTCTAATGGATTTACGACGTAGTAGATACACTAATTAGCCAACCAAGAAGTAAATTTTTATTAAAACTTTTGCTTGACAAATTTTGAAACTTCGGGAAAATCGGAAAGATCTAAATAAAAAAAATGAATCTCTTTGAACGTGGGGCACGTTTCAGCGCATTGCCCGTGTAATTCGGGCCGGCATTGGAAGCGTGACGATTTAAATCAAACCATACGTCGAGCAGCAGCTTTCCGTTGGCAGTTTTTTCTCACACTTGAATAAATTATTTTCAGGAGTAAAGTTTTAACTGCCGCGGATTTCTTTGTGGTTTTCAGCGACCACGTTTCAGGTGCGCTATTTTTTCGGAGGGTCATTACTCGCAGGCGTCGACCCAAGGAAAGTAAGAGGCCAACTTGCTACCAGTACCAGACATCGGTGATTATTATAAAAGTAAAACCGGAGCTTTGAACACGCAACTAACCTATTAAATGGCGTTGTTTGGTCCGTTACAACCGCCTGCAAATATTTGAATGTCAAGTGATCCTATTCTATGATGTAATCGGACAGACATGCGGTGCGTTCTCTCTTTCGAAAGCGAAACGTACGGACGAACCGGCGAACGTTGCCAAATTTACAAACTCAAGGCCAACGATTCATTAACTATTCGCCTAGTCCGGTGCGATGCTCATATCGGTTGACATTGAAATTCTCTATTTGGAATGTGCATCTACGCGACTTCCCCAAAGCGGACGTTTCGCTGTTGCTTTTAAACTTTTTTGGGTGGCGCGTCCGTTGCTGATTTATGACTGCCGGCGTTTCGATATGCAAATTCCCCATGTTAAATCGCAAATGGAAGGAATAGCGAAGATGTCACCGTCAGTTTTTTTCCGTATTCTTTTTCCAACGTTAGCCTTCATCAAAAGTCGAGAAAATGGATCTTGCCACCGACGTCGTGCCTTATCCTTTTCCCATCATCACTCCCCATAAAAAGATAAATGCTACATCCAAGATCGAATTGCTCTACACTACACCCACCCCACACATCGTCTGCGAACTATACATCTTCATGCCGATGAAGAAATATTTATTGCTAAACTTTACATGCGGCGAATATGCAGTTGACAGAAAAAGAGCTATTGCTTCGCTCTCAGCAATATTACAGTGCAGCCCTTCAGGAGAGCTTCAGTTTCAGCGCAAATTTGTAACGGGATTAGTAGGCGGATTTTCAAGCTAAAAGTATAGAGGTCTGGGATTGAATATGGTCAGGTGGATATAGGTAAATAGCTACAGTTTGCTCTGCGTAGTCTTCAGGATTCACGTTTATGTCGCTTGAAGTTTGAAATAGTTTGCTTCTATTCCATAAGGCCATAAGGAAAGACGGAATTATCATTTTAGTCGTTCAAAAATGTAGACCGAGTTAGGTGGCCAGCTTTTAAGTACCTACAGTCTGTTTCATCTTCTCTAAGTTGAAAAGGAACTGAATGTAGGTACTTACGCCAGAAGGCTACAGTATCATAAGTTTCTTTAATTCATGGCGCCAAGAAAGATGAAATAATACACAGTACTGCGAGCTTTTTCTCTTCACGACAAACATTTTTGCACCACGGTTTTAATGCCGATACCAAATACGAATACATTTTCGGAAAAAAATTGATCGCAAATTTTTCTTCAGTCCAAAAAGTAAAAACTTAATATGTTTTTTAGCAATAAACAAATTATATATAAAAAAATACTAGTTTGAATAGGCTTTAAATTTGAGGTGACCGTTTTATCACCCCTAATGCAAATTATAGGAAAAATAAGTGTCGAGGTTCAGAAAGTTGCTTTTAAAAAATTTTAATAAATCAAGAATGACTATACCAATCCACAAAATAAAACGAATTTCTGAGAACTACCCTAATGACATGAAGGGAGGGTTAATAATAATATACGGATAGGTTGCTTTATTTCTATAGTGGTGTTTGTTCGGCCTTAGTTGCAGTGACAACCATTCTGTAAACTTTGCCGTGAAATATCTGCAGGTCCATCCGGCGCATATGAATGGTGCTATCGCTCTAATAACGTTCTTTATTGCATTTTTTGCATGGCACCGTCGATAGGAAATCGATGGTGGCCCTGTATTTGCCAGAGGTGTCATAAATAACAGTTTCCGCAATTTCTGGCTCTTCTGCCGTCGAAATTCACCCTTGAAGTTGTTCAACGGCCAATTAATTTTGTATTTGGTCGAAGAGTCAAAAATTGGTGTAACCCGCTGCGAAAGCAAATTGAAAAAGATAAATTCAGCCCCCGACTCCGACGGGCAATTTGTATTTAAATATTTGTTTGATTGATTCAATAAAACAATTAAAATTTGCAAAACAAATTGAAAGTTAATATTGTCCGATAGCCAATTTACATTCAACAGAATTGTTCCCCTACCGCACATTACAATGTCCACTGCCCAAAAATACATGTGTTCTGTATGCCAATGTTCGTCTGCATAGATTACCATTTTAATTCACAAAACCAATTTTTTAAAATTTCAAGCTAAACCGACAATGCATTGTTTCTCTAAGTACTTCAAACACCGAGTGGCTCTCGTCGTTTTAATAGCTGCAAGCGGGTAATTGCACCATAAATAAGTTCATTAAAACCCACTTATTCACGTCAACCAGGTTCTTGATTACTAGGTGGTTATTCATAATCATAAATCGGATGATGCATCGGTAATTGCTATAGTAGCCCGCGCACGGCCGCAATTATTCGCGAAGGTTTGTCGTGGCGATTTCCAGGGGTTTGCCGCAGTTTCATTAGCTTCCGTCAAATGTGTGGCGTTGATTAAGCGAAAAAATGCCGTTTTTGTCCTATGCATTTAGTGCAATGCGTAATCAACATACACAACAAGCCACTACAGAGCAGTAAATTTCATTACATTGATGCAATTTTAATGCGACCGCAGCATGCTGGGAGAGATCTTCGCTCCGCTGGAACTGGGCGAATCACGAAAATTGTTTGTGTGACCGCAGTGCTTAATTAATTTGCGTTTTTTCCCGAAGAAGCGCCCCCGATCGCGGCAACCGGCCATGTGGAAGCTGCTCAGAGATTTGTTTAGTTTAGTGTTATCGCAGCGAACTGACGAGAATTTCCAATGAACATCACAAAAATTATTCATGCCACGACATAATCGCAGCTTACAGCCGCAGTCATTTCCTCATTATCTGGAAGCTTATCATTTATATTTCATTACTAATATCCGACATTCACATTCTGATGCGTCGCATTGTTGTTAAATGTTATGATGCATTTCGAACGCTACGATCGAGTAACACGGTATTACGTGATTACCGACAATTTTATAACAATCGGAAGGTTTATCTGTCTACACGTGGATACCCATCGAAATTCCTCGCCGGAAGCGAACGCAACTAATCGCCAACTAAAAACATCGATCATCCCCAACATCGACAATTTTCGATGTTATTTGTTCAGGTGTTTGAAATTGAGTTAATTTTTTGTTGCGAGGGGGTCGTCGCGAACTCATCCCCGTTGCGACGGTGTCTGTGCGGAAATTTCCTGATTTTTCTTGCAATTACCAGAAAATCGCGACCCAGTTCGCATCCTCGCATCGATCTCCTTCACGCCGATGTACAAAGTAATTGGAAAATTAACATTGATTAATTGGATTTGGAATTCGCCAGGGCAGGGTTTCCTTCCTCCAAGAAACCGTGCTCGAGACGTTTTAAAAACGGAACGCCTCGTTGTTGTTATAAATGATGCCCGTGCTCAATGTATAGAGATAATTGCTCAATTTGATATTAGCTGATATGAACGGGATCGCGGGGATGGAAACGGAATCGATTCGGCAAGGGTGAATGTTGACTAAGACGCCTCGGTTTCTCCAAGGGTGCTGGTCCTTAATTAAACAGTTCCATAATTAAAATAGGTCGTAAAAGACGTTGTTCATATTTACTCGCGCTTTCAATTGGCGCTCTCCTTTATTATTAACTATTGCGCGATAACATCTTCCACTGACAAATGGGGCAAACACAACCTGGCCTGATGCTAATCTGCCATAAATGGATTCTTGTTTGCTTATATTAAACCCAGGTTTTTTTTAAATAATTTAATAGATGGCGTGCATCTTTAACATTCGGAAGTTTGATAAATCTTTTCCCTTTCTCCCTAATCAATGAAATCTACGCGTCGTGTTTACTCACACATTATAAAATTTTAATAATAGTGTTGTTTGCTTGGCTTTTCTCGAGACAACACTTTTGAGCCCTTCTTAAATTATGAAAAAATAAACAATCTATGTAGGGTTGGGGGAAAGGGGTTCTGTGCAAATTTCATATTTTTGTTTTCACGTTCTAATTGCCAATCAGAAGCTCTCTCGTTCTATCGGCTTTATATTAGCGGCAATCGATTTTTAAGTCCTTTCCGGAAGACCTACTTACATGCGGTGAATTCGCACCTTAATTTATCGCCGCCGTTATTATCGCTGCATGGTCTCGTTATTTCCGGCGGTTGTGGTAAATTTGCAACTGTATCTATTTAAACTTTACTTTTGTGTTTTATGGTTCCATAAAATTTATATTTCTTGTATCTCGAAATAAAAGGAGATGCGGCCCCACACGGCGGGGCAATAAAAAAGTTCTTATTTATTTGCGCGTTTGTCATCGATTAGAGAAAAAAATACCACGGCTCTGTCTTCTGTGCCAAATTCGCACAGGACCGTATTTGTCTGCTCTCATTTGAAAAGCTCGGTTTGGGTCGAGTTTCTTTTCCTGGTGGTTTGGATGAGGTAAATGCTCTTGCGTTGAATGATAGGTGACATCCCTGAGGGTGCTGGCCCGTAAAATCTGACTGTTATTACCTCCATGTTCTTCTTAGTTGCGGAAGTGGAATCACTTTCGCCTGATTCACTAACGATTGTCTCTTCCTGATAAACACATGTGTTGTTGACATCGATATGCACCCACAGCTGGCACTATGTATATTTTTTTTGCATGCTTGAAGGTCATTAGTTACGATATAATTAATTTTTAGTATTGGAGTGTCTTAACGATGGCGTGTAAATTTCTTTTTAATCTTTTCTATATTTGACACTATGTATTTTATTTAATTTTTTTAGTTACATACTTTCCTAATACCTACGAGTAGTTTTACAAAAATGAGATCTACAAGAATAAACTCATAGAATCGATGTCGAAAACTTCAATATTTTGGTTTTGTTGAGCAAGCTTTAGGTCTAACTTTTAGTCTAAGCTCTAAACTAACCACCTGGTTATGGTGCTACTTTATACAAAGTTTTAACTAACATTAAATAATTTCTTTAGCGACCCGAATTTTTAGCACGTTTGAATTTTACTGTACTTAACTATAGTCTTCTGGTAAAATTTACAAACCAATTAAAATTTGTTTTCTGTAATTGTAATTCACATTGGGAACAAATATAATGTAGGTACACCAAATTAAACCATACATATCTCTTGCACTGTCTACCAGAAAATTTTCTGACTCTACCTACTCTTTCCTGAAATGTTTTCATTAATTAAGGGTGTATTGTGGAGGTTTAAGTTTACCCCTGCTGAAGAGATTTGGGTTGAGATACCCTGTAAAACGCGGTGGCACAGCATTGACCGGAACTTCGCTGTCATACTTTGGAACGAATGCAAAGAACCAGTATCACTGCCCTCCTCTGATCCCATATCCCAAAGGACGCTTTCGAGTGATGGCGGGGCCACATGGGGAATATCGAATTCCAAATCGTTTATCTAAAAGTTGAAATTACTCTAGAAATGATGTTAATTGGGGGAATTAAGGACAAACCTCCTTGATGTCCAGGAGAGAATCGTCTGAGTCCTCTATGAGAACTACATCACTTTCTGAACCCATAGTTGGAGAAATGGAGTGTTTAATTAAAAGCCGGCAGCCCAAGTTTTGTTAATATTAACGAACATGTTTATTTGGGAGGTGTAACATTTTATTTACATTCCACCTCTCGAAGTGGACAAATCGCTGATCGCAAGGTTGCCAACTGTAGCAAATGGCGGGTTCCTAGCAAGTCAAAAGTCGCATCTCAAGTAAAAAACATTGAAGTAATTAATAATGAGAACAAATATAATGTACACCAAATTAAACCATACATCCCTTGCACTGTCCACCAGAAAATTTAATGAGCATCAAAAAATCTAAATAAAACCCAAATTATTATACATCAGAAAATGAGAACATCACCACTAAAATAACTATGCTGCGTATTGTTTTACCATTGCTTACATTTTAAATTCTATATGTCTATCAATTTTACTAAATGCTTACCAAATTTAGAACGCTCAAGTTACGCGTCCGTGTTATACATAATAAATATTCGCGCTATCCAATTATATTTAGTGTTTCTCAAAAAAAACTATTTGTGCGTCAAATAATTATTCTATTACTCCAAAAATGAAATATGCTCGCGGATCTATCCTTGCCGCTTGCGCTTCCAGACAATAGGCACGCGAAAAAAGTTTTGTACAAGATCAGTTCAGAGCCCTGTAATTTTTTTTAAAAGCACGATTAGAAATTACCACTAAAAGAAGTTTTACGTTTTACATAATGCAAGCCAATTACAGCAAAGCATTTACATATTACGGAAATCAATATCTTTTTTTGTGCAAACCACTTCTATTTTTACTCTTATTTTCCTTGCCCTAGCACATCTACATATATAATTTTGCATAAAATTATGTACCATTTGCACAACATTTTATTGCTTGTGTATTTTTGATCAACAAATAGTATTTTTAACTGCTAAATAATATAAGACACTGTCGAAAATTAAATATCTGGGTATTATGTTCGAATTAAATGCGGAATAAAATTTGGTGAACATTCAGTAATTATGGTCAACAAAAGTTATTTTGGCGAACAAAATATATTATGTCAATATTTGGTTGTCGCTTTAAGATTATGTATTTTCTTAATTTTGGTGAGCATTTAGTATTTTTGGGAAATGAAAGTATTTTTTTGTATAAAAATATTGGGTAAATTTGGTAGACTGTTAAATACGACCCATTAACATTTTCCATTTTCACCGAACTTTCAAATTCGGGAGATTGGCGGTGGTGTAAAGAAATCGATAATGTTTCCAGACTTGAAGATTTCAAGAGGTAAAATCTAGTTGTTGCCGGTGCCGGTCCTGCCCTCGCGCCGTCCTCTCGACATTCACGGTTTTCGGTTTTCTCTGGAGCGGCGCCAATATGACCCCAGTTGTCTCTTCAATACGTTCTAGATTCCCGGATGATATCATCAGCAAGCATATTACCCAGTGTTGCAGCTGTGGCTTGCATGTTGACTTTTAACTTTCTCCCGCCTGCGTGGAATTTGATACACACATGACATCAAAGTTGGATGTTACGTTAATTTCCTAGCTGCTTATCCAGTTTCAATTTACCAAACGAGATACCTCATCCGAAAACGATTGGCCACATAAATTTTCCCTTGTTGATCTTTCCCGTATCCACGTTAATATCGTGTTTTTTGTTGCAGGTATGGCCGGCAGAGGAACGAAAGGTTCGCTAATTAAGGCGGATTGTGCAAGGTAACGAGGATGGACGAGACAATTCGCCGTCTCGTCCGCGTGATTTGCGTTCAAATCGCCAAGTCATGCGACAGGTATCGAGAGAGAACCTAAAGTGAATAATTGCTAAATCGATTTCCAGAAAAAACTTACGCTTTATTCATCGGTTACTTAACAAAATCGTCGATCACAAGTTGAATCGGAAATTTCTTGCTTGTATGGCGAGGTAATCAAACGGGAAAATGTTGCAACGCTCTCTGGCGCAAATGCATCATAGTAGCGCATTAACGACTTTGCTGTGTGTTCATGGGGTAGAGGGGTGTTATTGTGACCGATAAAATTTCAAAAAATATAAGTTTGTCCGGTGTTTAGCTGTTCGGGCGCAATGCCGCTGAAAATTTGTAGCGCCATAAAGATCGGGTCCACAGTGATGGGTGTATCTGTGCAGTAAATCGGGGATAAAAGAGTCGCGTTACAAGCCAAATATGAAAGTACCATGCAAACACAATCCCCATCGCATCGTGTAACCGCGTCGCTGTTTTGTATTTCCGATCTCGCAAATCTCCCGCTCTAATAATAAACCGCCATATCCCCGTTCTTGGATTCACTCTAATTCCGGCTTGCATACGATATTAATATATTGCGTCTATAGCGGCAGGATATCACAAAGAAGTTTCCTTAATACTTGATATTGTCATAGGACGCGAAGCGCTCACCGAGAGGGAATCCTCTGAGACTATCTAGTCTAGGAGCGGGATAACCTGCCTCACTTTGTCTAGACTTCTGAGATAATGCCCCATTATAAATTTTCAAAGCGGATTATTTTTCTACCTTCCGAATGCATCACGTTATCTTGCTTGGCTTTTTACTTAGATCTGACATAAACTCGGTCGGATTACTTCCAGAAATAAAAACCGGAAGCTGGAATTGGCTGCGACACTACAAACTAAAAATAAAGTGCCCATATAACGCTGGATTAAAACCGACGACGGAAACGAACAACGAAAAGTGTTCATTGGGAAAATAATAGAGTGGAGATATTTTCTTTATCGATGAAGGTATTAAGTTTGATATTGGGTCTGTGCCGACAGTTAAATTCAATTGTTATGCTGTCGGCTGTCGGCTGTCGCCGTTGCAACTTCTGTAAGGAGCGTATGAGTTACGGAGTAAATAAAAATTCTGACCCCTAGTAATAAAGTTTGAATGCGAATGCCGTGACTGATTTATATTTCCCGCCCTTCTACTACATGATCTCAATTGGTAGTACCTCCATTTCCCACTCGAGCAGCACGTATTTAAAGCTAGAATAAAGTTTCGACCTGTCGGTAATGCAGGTCGTCCCGCTATCAGCCCTGCACATAAAACGTCATTCTTTGTTTCGTGCTCGAGCAGTGTGTTTCAGGGTTTCGTTTAAAAGGAAAAGTTAAGCCATGGGGCGAAACCGAAGCCCTCACAGCATAGCAAGAAAACTGCGAAAGCTGGAGAGGCAGTTGGATCAGCATATAAGAAGAGAGGATCGGTCAGGTTCCAGGTCTCGACACGATCTCCAACATCACACGCACGCCACATCGCCGCCATTATGCAATCGAAGACGGTCTACGTCTAGGACTGATTCTAGACGCTCTAGATCACCGTCAACCCAATTTCGTCGCATACGGCGTATCAGCTCTTCCCCAGAAAGCCCTAGGAGTTTGAGCAGTGAGCCTCAAGGTGATTTTGGCTAACCTAGACCAGCGTGTACTATGGTTGCATGATTGTTAAATCTTGCGTCGGCCCGAGAAATTGCCCTAGCTAGGCGCAATCTCGCTATTGGAAAGGTAATTCTGGCTAACCTAAACCAGCGGTTCTATGGTTGCAAGATTGTAAATTTTGTTTCTTGGCCCGAGAAGTTGCCCTAGCTAGGTGCAATCTCGTTATTGGCTGTGGCCAAAGGTTGGGAAAAACTTATGAATTTGAAAGGGTCGCGTAGATCAGCTGACTTCTTAAGTGCAACCATGGTTGCATAATCGTAAAGGGGCCAGCGCTCATTAAATAAGACCACAGGCGTTATTAACGCTAATTTAATTTTTTGCTTCAGACCATAGCGAGTCAGGGGCGAAGGGCCCTGTTCAGGACCTTGATCGTGAACTGCTTTCCCTGTTGGGAGAACCAGAGAAATTTCCAGATGTGGGTCCGGAAATTCACATGTCCGTTTTGGATATTTGGAAGAAAATCCTTCACTCCGGTTTTGAACAAAGCCAGGAAGTAATTTTAAAACATACAGCTGCTGGAAAACTCAGCTGGTTAATGGCGCCAGACTTAAACCCGGAAATAAAAGCCATTTTACCGGATTCATCTAAACAACGTGATGCCAGACTAGCCGAGGTGCAGCAGGCTGTTGGTGCTAGCTTAATGGCATTGGGGGGTGTCATTACCCAATTATTGAAGGCGGATAAGGAGCACACGGGAATAATCGGAACCTTGAGCGATGCCGCCAGATTGCTCTGTGGCGTACACCACACGCAGTCAACCGCACGCCGCTCACTTATCGGAGCCTCATTGAGATTTGAAAAACCTCTGCAAGAAGCAATGGCTGACGCCCCCATTGACTCTCTGCTGTATGGGGCAGATTTGAACGAGAGAGTGGCAAAATTTCGGACGTTGCAAAAGGCATCTGCGGATCTCAAGCCTAAGGTGACAACTGTAAAGAAAATGTCTACAGCCGCACCGAAACAACCTTCAGGAAGTCGTTTAAACTCGAAGAGTCTGCCCCGACCGACGTCACAGCGATACACGCGTCCGGGCAGGCAACAAAAGTCTCGGAACCCAAGAAATCAGACAACGTACAACCAAACAAGAAGCGGACCCCGTACGACTTACACGTACGAGAACAGGAGTCAGAAGAAGCCTTATTAGTAAGTCACCATGCAGGACGACTAAAACTCTTTCTGGCACAGTGGAGAAGTATTACAAACGATCCAATAATTTTAGAGTGGATTTCCGGATATCGGATCCCGTTTGCACGAACTCCCATGCAAAATTCCTTACCTAGAGAGCAAACTCGGTCTCTTAAAGAATCTAAAGAAATTTTTATTTGCATAAATAAGTTTATACAGCTGGGAGCCGTTAACAAATGTACATCAACCAAAAACCAATTTGTTTCACCAATTTTCTTAGTTAAGAAACCGGATGGCTCTAACCGCATGATTTTAAATTTAAAAGGTCTTAACTTGTTTATCGATGCCCCTCATTTTAAGATGGAGAATTTTAAACATGTGACAAAAATTGTCTCTCCAGGTTGCTATATGGCTTCGGTAGACCTCAAAGACGCTTATCTTTTGGTGCCCATATGTAAGCGATACCGAAAATATCTACGTTTTCGGTTTAATTCCATGCTTTACGAGTTTAATGCTTTACCGTTTGGGTTGTCTACTGCCCCATTTGTTTTTACAAAGATTATGAAACCTGTAGTTGCTCATCTTCGAGGTTTGGGCTGGCTGTCCGTGGTATATCTGGACGATTTCTTGCTATTAGGTAGTTCAGCTGAAGAATGTCGCAGAAATGTGAGTTTCACTGTGAAATTCTTGAGACGTCTCGGCTTCGTAGTTAACAATGAAAAAAGTTGTTTTACGCCCTCTCGGTCCTGTAAATTTTTAGGGTTTATAGTAGATAGCGAGAAAATGAGAATAAAACTCCCCCAGGAAAAGAGGTATAACCTAACCAACCTTGCGCAGAGGATGCTGAACAAGTCTTCCTGTAAAATTCAGCAGTTTGCGGAAATATTGGGCTCACTTGTAGCCGCGTGTCCAGCTATAGAGTATGGTTGGGCTTATACCAAACCTTTGGAAAGGGAAAAGTACTTGGCTCTTAAGACATCTAAAGGTTGTTATGGATCTAAAATGACCTTAAGTCCGATAATAAAGCCATATCTTGAATGGTGGGTGCACAACTTAAAGTCCAATTCGTTGCGAATCAAAGAGTCCAAATTTGCAATGGAGATTTTTTCTGACGCGTCCAACAAGGGTTGGGGTGTTTTTTGTAAAAACGAAAGCTCACAGGGAATGTGGTCCTCAGACGAATGCCGTCTTCACATAAACATATTGGAACTTCTTGCTGCATTCTTTGGCTTGAAATGCTTTGCTAAGGATGTGTTTAATTGCCAAATACTTCTCCGTATAGACAATACCACCGCAATCGCCTATATTAACAGAATGGGTGGGGTACAATTTCCGCGGCTAGCGGATCTTGCTAGAGAAATCTGGCGTTGGTGCGAGGAACGGCAAATTTGGATCTTCGCTTCATACATAGCGTCTAAAAACAATGTTGAGGCCGATTTTGCTTCTAGATCCCTAAAACCAGAAACCGAGTATGAATTGTGTAATGAAGCTTTCGGGAAAATTATCCGAGCGTTTGGAGTACCAGAAATTGACTTGTTTGCGTCACGACTAAATAAAAAATGCGCAAACTACTGTTCTTGGTTGAAGGATCCGGGTTGCTGTGCAGTAGATGCATTTACACTACCCTGGCAAAATTTGTTTTTCTATGCTTTTCCTCCCTTCTCTATTATCCTAAAGGTTTTAGAGAAGGTGCGACAAGATAAAGCAAAAGGAATTTTAGTCGTGCCCTTTTGGCCAACCCAGCCGTGGTATCCGGTTTTCCTTCAGTTGACTAAGAAGAGAATAATTCTCAAACCAGAAACTTATCTTCTACTTTCCGTTGACAGGCAACCACATCCACTATGGAAAAACCTTTCCTTGGAGGTCGGATTACTATAACCAAGGCATTCGAACAACAGGGAATACCAGGCGAAGGCATAGAAATTTCTCTCAGATCACTTTCCAGTTCGTCATTCAAGCAATACGAAAGCTATTTCAAACAGTGGTGGAAGTTCTGCCAGCTCAAGCGACTTGACCCCTACGAATGCTCCGTCCGGAACGTAATCAAAGGTTTATCGCACTTCTTCAACCAAGGAATGTCATATAGCGCTCTAAATTCGTTCCGTTCTGCACTGTCCTTAATAATGGGCTCGGAAATTGGTTCCAACGCTCTCATCAAAAGGTTTCTTAAGGGAGTTTTTAGGTCACGTCCTACGAAACCAAGGTATAATTACACTTGGAATCCAGCGTTAGTCTTACGCTACATTAACTCGTTAGGAGACAATAATCAGTTACCGATTGAGGTGTTGGGAAAGAAGGTGTTAATTTTGCTGGCACTTACATCTGCTCATAGAGTCCAGACATTTGCTTCTATTAATACTGACCATGTTATACAAAATACGGAAGAATTACAAATTCTTATACCAGATCTCATAAAAACTTCCAATCCCAGAAGGTTTCAACCGTTGCTACGGCTTCCTTTCTTTAGGGCAAATACCAATTTGTGTGTGGCGAGCGCCCTCATTCAGTATATACACAAGACTGCAAGTTTAAGACTGAATACCTTCTTGTTTATATCTTATAGAAAACCTCATGCTAAAGTCGCAACCCAGACTTTAAGTCGCTGGATTAAAGAAATGTTGGCAAATAGTGGGATTGACACTAATGTTTTTAAGGCTCATTCGACTCGCCATGCGAGTACTTCTGCCGCTAGTCGGGCGGGGGTTAATCTTGACGAGATACGGAAGACTGCGGGATGGACGGAAAACTCGTCAGTCTTTGCTCGATTTTATAATCGTGAGCTTAAAAATCAAATTAATTTTGCAGAAAGTGTTCTGCAATTAGATATGTAAGCTTTCTTATTATCTGTTATTTGTTGTTTAGTGTAAGAAATAGAATTTGCTGGTTTACTTTGTATTTACCAATGTAATCTTAGCCTCGTTACAATAAATGTCCAGTTGGATATCTACATAACTTGAAATACTGAGGTCCTTTAAACATCTACCAATTGAGATCATGTAGTAGAAGGGCGGGAAATATAATTGATGATTAAACGAACTTACCTTAAGTGAAGTTCAATCATAATTATATGACCGCCCTTCTACTACATGATCGATCCCACCCTAATATGTATGGTTTTTTACCCAGCCCAATAAGGATGTAGATATCCTAGTGCTTTGAAGGGAATGACGTTTTATGTGCAGGGCTGATAGCGGGACGACCTGCATTACCGACAGGTCGAAACTTTATTCTAGCTTTAAATACGTGCTGCTCGAGTGGGAAATGGAGGTACTACCAATTGAGATCATGTAGTAGAAGGGCGGTCATATAATTATGATTGAACTTCACTTAAGGTAAGTTCGTTTAATCATCAATTATTGTTAGTACTCTCCGGAGACGGCTTCCAGAAAAATACTCGATGAAACGTGACAACTCCATTAATGGTACCCATCATCCAACCATCATGCTCGACGAGTTCCGCAAAATTAATCGCGACCTTTCCACAAGTTACTTAAAATACAAAAAGGTTTGTTCAGTATTTACTTGCTAAAAATTGAAAGTTTTCAGCAGCTTTCGTTGCACTTCTAAGTTGTATAAAAAGATAGATACGTTGGCGAGGTAAATGTGGACAATTTTTAAAGTTTATTTTCCATTTCTCGTGAGCAAACAGTTTCGAAACCTGAAGACGATTAGAATCCAAAATAATTGCGCAGATACAGTGTATTTTCCATTGGTTCAGACCGCTCCTAAATAATGGCCAATACTGTTGTTCGTGTTGTCTACTGCCAGATTGCCTCCCACAGACAAAATAACGTTGAAGAAAAATATTGAGTCTCGTCAGTTAGCTACTAATGAAGCAAAATACCTTATTGACGATTTATTTTCTAATTTGAGCATTTTATTCTTATGATCTGGATGGTTGCAAATTTTTCAAAATTATATTTTTTTAAAGTAAATAATGGAGACCACAATCAGCGTCAATACTTCGAAATTGCGTTAATTTAAGCCCTTACGCCCTCTACCTCTAAAAATATTGAATGTTCCATTAACTCAATGATTGTTCGGGGGGAAGCTGGGGCTGGTCGGATTTGTGGCTTCCTCCCCGACTGATGCGATCCGCAATTGTTCCGAGTGATGTTGATGTAATTATCAGGAGGTTGTTTATAGTGACGATCGGGCCGTCACTGTAAACCACCTTCGTATAATTATACGTGTGAGGTGGTGATATTTATTTAATCTGTCACTTTGCGCCGAGTATGCGGCTCCGACCAGTCTTCAGGGTTTCCAGTGAGTGTTTGCCGCGCTTCTCACCAATTACCCTTACCATTATTATACCAATTAATACTTCGATTATTAGTTTGGAATCTTCGAACTTCGATCGGGATTAAACCGGAATAATTTTCCAGGGCTGGTGTTAATGATCCCCGAAATTGCTTGGTTCGGGACGTCGCGACGCTTTGTTAAGAGCCCGCCATACAATGAATTATCGTTCGCCAGTTAGGAGGACAATCGCGTTATCGGGACATGTACCTGTGTTGCCGCGTCCGATTAATTAATATGCGTTATCGCGGGTGTATGTGTGTAATTAATGAGGATGGCGGTCGGCTTTGATAGGGCCACCCGAAGTTCACCATTCTTCTTATCAATCAGACAAGCGCGCGGTTGAACTTTAACACGATCAATGGACCGGATTGTCGTTATATTTGGCGCGTCTTTGTGCCTTAATAAAATTTTTAAATAAGACAATTATTGTATGACTGCCGACGAACCCCTATTGTGTTTCCCGTCGCTGACAGACCACTCTCGGCGAAATATAAGTCCCTGCGCCCGCGCCACTCCAACGGGCCCTTTTAATTTCTAACATTGCGCGGCGGCGTTATTGGCCGTATTAAATTGCTTTTTTAGCCGAATTGCCGTTTGCGGCTTTGTTTTCCAACATATTTAACGTTTCGTGTTTGGAACCAAAGATAAGGATGAGGGCTGCAAACATATCTACGAGTGTCATTCGCATTCAAAGGAATTTTTACGATGCACGTGCTCGAATGCATGCAGAATAATAGGTGCCACATTCTGCTTATTACGTCGCTGTAAATAATCGGAAGTGCAGGTCCTTGAACACGCTGAAATAAGTTGACAACACCTGGTAAGGTCACTTTTTCACTTACGTTAAAAAAATATCTTGAGACATTGGCAAAAATTACGTGTTAAGAAAGATTTAAACCAGAGAAAAAATGTCGAACCTGGCGGGATTTGAACTCGCGTCCTCTCCCGTACAGGCTCCACTGTGCCACGGAACGACCTCCCTCTCTAATTTAAAACCTTCCACATCTCTTACACAAGTGACGTCACCTCCCATGACTCACGATTGTAACATACGTTTCAGAAATTTATGTTTATTTTGATATAACCAAAAGGTTGCCTTCTTATTACTTTTCCTGAATACATTTTTGCAGATCCTCAATTGACAGGTTTTTGAAAATTTTTTTGGTAGTAGTTTTTGCAGATTTTCTACGCGTAGCGGGCCGAATCAGAAGTTTCAAATGTTGACCTATAAAAATCGGCCGCGTTCCGTAACACCCACAAAATTAATAACAAACAATCGCGACCAATAAAGGATTCATACACGAGGAATTCGGCTTAACATTTTCCACGCATCTATATATAAACGGCGCAAGTTTAATTGCCTCGAGCTAATTATAGTTCAGGGCCGGTACAGCGCAATCGACGACGGTCTAATTCTCCGCCCCAATCAGGGGTGGTTGTTTTTTTCGCGACTCCGGCAATCACCGTCATTTTATTACCCCGACCAAGACTTAATTCGCCTTAAATGAGGGTAATTTCATGAAGCGACATTGCAATTTGCTGGTGGGTGTTTCTGTCTTCTTCGGTCCTTGGAATAAATGCATGAGTCACACGACTGCGACACAGGACGATCAGGAATTACCATAATGCCATTTCGAATGTGTAATGTTTCTTGTGTTGCGGTGTAATAACTGTCGCCTGCACTACGCGTTATGTCTCACAGACTCGCCCAGATGCATTGCAAGCACCACTAGACCAGCAGAACTGCACTTCTTCACCGAGAAAGTTGCCCGTGGTCCTTGATGAATGCACCAATGTGGGCCGGCGACGATTTAGTTGTTCCTGCGGCAAAAAGCGCGCCACTGCAGCGAAGTTGAAAGCTCCGATGCAGAAGGGACAAGAGAAGAACAAACCCAAATTTCGCCTAGGTCGAGAATCTAGAAGATTACCAATTGATGGGGATATCCTCATCGAACCAGCATATTGACACATTTTCTTGGTGACACTGGTGATGTCCTCGTCAATTCGTCATCTTCTAGATATTTCTAGAAATTTTTGGTGACCTTCTTGGGTTCCTATCAAGCCGTGAATTCGGATGGGTTTGAATGGCGCTAATTGGCGCAGGTTGGGCCCCATTTTAATTTTCAGGCTTGTGGAAGCAGCCGGTCGATTAATGTGCTCGGAATGAATTAAACAGGCTTGTTTAGTCTGGGGAATGTCTTCAATAAGCTCGCCAATATAAACAGGTCGAAGCCGCCTTGACAAAACGTACATAATTTAAAATTCGCCGTTGAGAGAATTGAGATTGAGCAGGATCGCTCTCGGATCAAAGGAGCAATCAATGTGCGCGTTCCTGCCGGCAAAAATGAGGGAAATCGCACACTTGAGCCAAACTGAACGCCAGCAGGGCAACGGGGCCGAGGTCTTGGCTCTTTTATTGCGATTTTATTATCGATTAATCGCCCAGGCCGTGTTTATAATTGCCAGCAGGAATGTTTTAAATGACCGCATAAACAAAGTAGGATCCGGTGAATGAACCTGCTGTGGAAGGTAAAAAAGAACGTGCACAATGAAATCTTGCAATCCACCTCGGCGGTTGATGTAATATCTCCGTTATGTCAGGTGAAAGTTCTAGGTCAGTAACCTAAACCGCGTTTTGCCGGCTATTTCGGCCATGGCGTTTCACTTTCGACGGCGTGATCAAGAGGCTGTTTGAGCTCGTACGAGATCCGGGGTGGTGCGGGGCCAAGGACGGCGCTTTTGTTGTTTGTTGGTAAATTATGCACCCGTGCACGTAAAGGCACTATGGAACGATCCCTTTTTTTACGCTTCGCAAATTGCGCCATTACCGGCGATATAAAGATATTGCCCTTGATAGAGCTGTTTGTCCGGGACGATGTTATTGCATGTTGACTCTCAAACCCAGTAATGGGTCCATATTGTCTCTTTCCGGCCAGTGGCGGCGCGGCAGCACCGCACTTGCAACCTCCAGCCTCTTATGCACAATTTCGTCGAGCAGGAAAAATCGCCAATCACGTCACGAAACAACGGGACATTATTCTGATGTACAGTGTCATTCTTCGCCGTGTAACAAACTTTTATTACACTTGAGAGGGAAATTTGGTCGGTTCCTTCTGCGAAACCAGGTAATTTGGTAAAAGTCGGCAATTTTATTGTTCAGGATGAGCCCCTCCAAAGACTGCTTTTCTAAGATCCTTCGGCTATTTTTATCGCAGTTGAGGGTAAAAACCCTTAAATTAATAGAAAACGTGATAGTGCAGAAGTCAAGGAACTCGAAGTGTTATAGAAGCTGAATTTGACTAATGCGATGGAGAGTCCCTTGTTGCTAAGACCGGCGGAGTCGTGTTTACGTCAGCGTCAGCGCGGGTTGTTCGGTTTTCTTCGAGTCCTGCGTCGGACGCTTTGCCTCCTGGAACTTCCTCGTTATGATGAAGGGTCTGCAAATTGGGTCCTGGTACGGTCGGCAGGTTTTCTTAGGCGCCCTCGGGTCAACTAGATTCCGTCTTGCGGGGTGTTTAGTTTAGCCTTATACCTCCATTAACTATCGAGGTGAAATACGTCGACGCCACTGTCAAGTTGAGTGGTAATGCAGTGCGCTCATATCCTTCCTGCATAGCTGAGGCGTCCGAGTCCATAAATAATAAACGACAAGACGTGCTCGGCCGGAATTTATCGCACTTTCCACATAACGGCCGTCGGATTAAAATTACATAATGGGAGCGTCGTGTACCGTGTTGATCATTTGTTGGCTGCACGGACCGTAAATCAATTCAAGTGCGAGTATAGGCACGTTGGACCGAAATTGGCAAGTTATTCAGCAAATTGGCGTTGCGGATATCGGACCGGGCACAGTCCACGATGTTAATTTCGAATATCGCCTTTCATGTGTCGCGTGTACGGGATCTGCAATTCCCGTGTTACGGCGGTCAATAATGGCTTCGCAAGTGATTTGGCTTTCAGGTGTTTACCGAGCTAATGACGGTCCATTCGGTCCGCAACGGGCGGTCGTAGGTGCGCCCAATGAGGATATTTAATTTCGACAGTTTCCTTAATTAGGACCTTCAGAAGCCTGGCACTTGAATCGGAGGGTTGTTTTGGCGGCGGCGCCGTCTCGTTCGGACAATTCCTCCACTTCACGCCTTAATGGAGACGTCCAGATTTTTCCCTGCACTTGATTTTGATGCGACGTAAACTTCCCCACTTGTGACCACGAGTCATGATTCACGGGATCATTATCATAAATAATAAATGATATCATACTGGCTGCGGTAAATATTTGTGCTATTACTCAATTTGTTATTGATATTTTCTGGGCTTGTTCAGGCAGTTGTTGCGATAAGAACTCGTCAACTTTTTCAATGCATTTGTGCCGATATTGACGATTTCACAACAGCTTTTCCAGGACACTTCTTGCACATATTATCACATTATAGACGTTAGTCCACAAGTGTCAAGCATTCAATCGAATTTATGTGCGCTTTTAAGACCTTCCACAGCGTCCTCATTACTAGGTAGATCTTTTCATACTTTATAAAAAAAATTTTGTGCTTCTAAAACATATTTCTCGACTTACTTATACTTAACGGGGTAGATTGCTACAAACTTTGAAACTATCACTGCTAGAAACAACTTAGAATCATAATGTTTTTTGGGAACAAATATAATGTAGGTACACCAAATTAAACCATACATCCCTTGCACTGTCCACCAGAAAATTTAATGAGCATCAAAAAATCTAAATGAAACCCAAATTATTATACATCAGAAAATGAGCACATCACCACTAAAATAACTATGCTGCGTATTGTTTTACCATTGCTTACATTTTAAATTCTATATGTCTATCAATTTTATTAAATGTTTACCAAATTTAGAACGCTGAAGTTACGCGTCCGTGCTGTACATAATAAATATTCGCGCTATCCATTTATATTTAGTGTTCCCTCAAAAAAACTATTTGTGTGTCAAATAATTATTCTATTACTCCAAAAATGAAATATGCTCGCGCATCTTTTCTTGCCGCTTGCGCTTCCAGACAAGAGCACGCGAAAAAAGTTTTGTACAAGGTCATTTCAGAGCGCTGTATTTTTTTTTAAAGCCCGATTAGAAATTACCACTAAAAGAAGTTTTACGTTTTACATAATGCAAGCCAATTACAGCAAAGCATTTATATATTACGGAAATCAATATCTTTTTTTGTGCAAACCACTTCTATTTTTACTCTAATTTTCCTTGTCCTAGCATCTATAATTTTGCATAAAATTATTTACAATTTGCACAACATTTTATTGCTTGTGTATTTTTGATCAACAAATAGTATTTTTAACTGCTAAATAATATAAGATACTGTCAAAAATTAAATATCTGGGTATAATGTTAGAATTAAATGCGGAATAAAATTTGGTGAACATTTAGTATTTTTGGGAAATAAAAGTATTTTTTTGTATGAAAATCGCATGACACTGAAAAGTAGCCAATAAAAAAATAGAATTTGGTGTCGTTTCGATGACAATGTAAAAATTTCCTGGAAATTTTTGCACCTAGCATGAAATTAATAAGTGGAAATTATTTCAGCCAATCAAAATCATTTATTTATTAATAATTACATCATAATGACATAATATAATGGACCAATGTCCGTGTCGTTGCGATTTTCTTACCGAATATGCCCTCGTGCATTGATTAATATCTGGAAATTTTATTCTCATGCATTTCCCAAACGTAATTAGCCCTCGTGTTTAATTAATACGTTTTGGAAATGCATTCGAAAAAAATTCCGGAAATAATCAATGCACTAATAGGGATACTATAAGTGAAAATATTGGGTAAATTTGGTAGACTGTTAAATACGACCCATGTTTTTTTTGTAAATGCTATAAGATTTTTCTTACTTTATTAGGAAAGAAAAAATATTTTTTGGTCAAATCATTCCCGTTCGTGGTCTTAGTTTTCTTAGGTCATCTAGACAAACTGTGGCTGAATTTAAGTACCCCCATGCAGATTATTATTTTTAACAGATTTTTTTTTAAAAGAAGCAACTAAAGTAACCGATTTTTTTTGCGTTGTGGTGTTGTTTCAGTACATTTATTTGACAAAGAGGCACTGAGATATCGAGCGTTTCGAAACACTTTAGATAGTAGGTTCTCTTTGGTATGTGGAGCAATCAGGGATAAATGGACGGTTTTGTTTTTAACTTGTTATTTATTTATCAACAACTTTCCAGGTGAAGAGGGTCAGTTCCTGTCAATTGGTAGTAATAAACAACACGTATATGACGAGTATCTTATATTAATAGAGGCAAGTGATATTTCCAGTTGAACAAATTTTCAAGGTATGAATAAATTCCTTTGAGGAGATAATTGCCGAGAGGTTTAGTCGAGCCTGCCGCAATGGGTCATGGTTCAGTTTTAACCGGAAATCGTGTTGATTCGACAGTCCGAGTTATTTTCCATTACGTGTTCCGGTATCGCACACTCAAAGATTGAATTACGACCGGGCTGAAGGCAAGGGCATGTTTTCCGAATTGAATTCGCTGATAACCTCACCAATAAAAATTCAATATCGGTCTGTGTGCCAAAATCCATAATCATCTTAGCGAGATAAAAAGAAAACCGGAATCCAGCGACCGACTTATTTGTATTGGTCCCCGATCTTGGCTCTGGAAGCAGCATCGGCCTCGTTGGAAAATTACAATATTCGAATTCACGCCCCTGGCGCCGTTTGTGAGGGTAATTTTGGAAATCCGTGCGTGCTCTGCCGGCCGGCCATTCCGTAACTCGTTTCTTAAGGTGGTCCGAGTTTTTTTGTCCCGTAAATCAAGTTGGGTTGCCCTCAAACCCCGGATAATCGCGTTTTCTCGTCCGTTTCACTATTGGATCAGTCCGGCCCGCGTTTGTGCATCTTGAGGGTTAATTATCCGTCTTTTATATGGGTCGGTGTGCCACTGCGGACCGTAATGGAAAAGACGCGGATAATAAAAGCACTCGAGAAGCGTTTCGAGGAAAGGGGCAAGGCCGCAAAAGAGCGGCGCGCGGGAACGAGGGTGGGTACCCTAATTCGGGCAGAAAGCCGCGTCGAGACGCACCGGGACGCAGGATATGAAGTCTCAGGGTCGCGAATAAGTCGATACAGGATCACCGACCGCCGTCTCTGCAGACACCCTCATTTCCTAGAGCAATCAACATGCTGCGTGAACGCGCGCGAAATCTCAATGGCGGGAACGCCGTTCCGGGTTCCGGGCGTTGTGGACCGGCAGGAGGGTGTCGGATCACTTTTCCGACGTGTGTGATGGAATACGCCGCCGGAGTTTTCAATAACATCATCCGAGTTATTTGCATCGCACACCCCATTACGTTTATTGAAATATGCTCGCTGGCAACAACTCGGCGAATTTATCCGTACGTCTAGCGATGACGTTAATGGGACAACCGGTAAAACAACAAATATTTGGGATCTCGCTGAGGGCTGTCAATTTTCGGGATAAAACGTGAGGTTAGGCGGAAATCAACAGATTTCCCACAAAATTCAGCGCCGATAATTCGCATCCATCACCCCGGCAGCAAGTCAAAGAAGCGTAGGTACAAATTGATATCATATCCACTTTGTTAGCAACTACTTATTTGTGCTGGCAGTGGATCCTGGCAAATTTATTTTATTTTGCCTTTAAATTTTGAGTTGTTTTATAGTCAAGAGAATTATGAGATTTTAGGCAGAAGGCGCGTTCTGAAAAACTAAAGAAAATGTGGACATGCGAAAAGCTTCTGGCGAAGTTGGTTGTTTAGCTTGTCAAATTTTAAACAAAAATTGAGACCAATCCCTGGCAGCTGTGCATAACTTCCGGATGACTAATACGTTACAGCGCGAAGGATATTGCGTAGAACGCGATACTTGTTTCAGGTGAGTATACCTGGATTGCAGCGAGCGTGTAAGAATTTCAAGGTTGGCATGCCAGCAATTAATTACGTCACTATTGCAATGCGAGATGTAATAATAGCACCACAACTAAAAATAAACCGTTGCAGCGCAGAAATCTTCTAAGTCCCTGACTGAAACAATACCTTCATTCGAAGCACTTAACATTTAAAAGCGAACACCCTCACGTCAAAGCGTGCAACCAAAGAGGGCGACCAAAATAAAGGGAAGCAATGATAATGCAGCAGTAAGTAAACATGCAGGTTCCTTTCTGCGCGGCACGCACTTTGTCGATTTTTATACGGCGCCAAATTAGTTTACGCCTGCCATATTTACACGAAAACTTCACGTTATTTTTGGAAGAAAAATCTAGACGGGCGCGATAAATGAAATTTTTTTTTTCCCGAAATTTTCCGGAACAAATAGGCGAGAGCAGAAAATGCATTGGGGTCGTCGCGGAGGGCGCCGACTAGGTAACGTCAAAAAAGATTTCAGGCCCGCCGAAAACTTAACCCGCTGAAATTCCCCACGATCCTGTCCAACCCTCGTCCAAATTTGATTGAACCGGGAGAGTAATTTTAGTAAGTTTCCGATACTTTGGGAGATGTTTCACAACTTTGGTGCACTAACTTGGGATTTTCTTTTGCCAGGGCGGTCACAGCACCCACAAATTTATTGAATGTATATATTGGGCATTTCTGGCTTATTTATTCCGCGATTTGCCCAATTCTGCATTAATGACAATTGGTTAACTAAAGTCAGATGCTAAGTTAGGTAGCTATTTGCCAATTTTTACAAGAGTTTTTTATTGTTAACTCAAAATGAAAGCAGTGTCCCATTTGCTATATCCTTATATCGAAACCATTCTAAAAATTGACAAACTTTTGGTAAATTAACAGATTTAAACAAATCAGAATTGTGAAACTAGGTCAGGGCACGTTACTGCATTATCCCGGCGCATCCACCATTTGTCAGTAAGTCACTAATGTGTTTTCTTCTTGTACCGCCACTCTCTATAATCTCTATAAATAATTTTCAGGGTGTTTAGTCCACAATCAACAGTGGGTCCAAATTTAGCTTGATCGTAACTCAGGGGCTTTCAGAAGCTGATGGGATGATACGATAAGAAGAGTATACATTTGATCAGTTCAGTTTGTTGTTCTTTTCTTTGTATACATGTGCCTAACGTCAAATATCTTTTATTGGAGAAACCAAAAATCGTCTTGCGACTGTTTAACTTTGTGTGGTAAATGGGTGGCCGGGGGCGTGCGTGTCCGCAGAACGGTATCGCAGAGAAGTGCCTGCAGTGGATTTTTAAATCGGTGAAAGCGCATTATTTCTGGCGTAAAATAAAATTTCAGGGTAAACAAGTTGCTCTTTCGGTCGCTTTCGAAATTTAAGTACTCGATTGTGTACACATTCTGAAATTAAAGAATCATAATGAACTCTTTGGCGTAAAAGCAGCTCCACTCAAGGACCGGCACTTGACACTGGCTGAGGGCGGGCGCGTCAAGCGGGGGGACGGCGACGCGAAGGGATGTTTCTTTGCTTTGAGCTTTTCAAATGGCACCCGGGTGAGCAATCTGCGCCGGAATAATAAATGCTTTTGCTCGCGACAAAACCGAGTCAACTGAGCTGGAGAGCCGTATGGTCCAAGAGCGGAACCCCGCTGTTGGTCATCGTGACCTCCCCCGAAGCGTCGGCGACGTGACGCCTGGGCCGCTGCATCCAGTAATGATAAAGGAGAAGTAACGATCAAGATGAATCGGAGCATTAAGCAGGAGGGCACCGTCAATGCTCATCTCGCTGTTTACTACCGCGGTCTTCAGATTAAAGCACGTACGAGGTGCACGAGTTCACTTCGTATTATTGCTCCAGATTTACTTTTACAGCCGGAATTACTCTTCAGACGGGATAATTAAAACAGTACATACACAGCTAATGTACTTTCTACAAGGGAGACGCGGTAATTAACGTTCCGGCATTGCCAGGCGCTGTGAGATCGTAACTAGGTGGTTTGGTGGAAAAAAAATCGTTATTTCGTTGTCGGCGCTAAAGAACGGTAACGAGAAAGAACCCAAATATTTGACGAAGCCATCCAATAACACAGATTTAAGCATAACAGGAAACTGCGCACAAAAGCCGGATAATTGTAACTGTGCAAAGAACACAATCATGAGCTTTAAAATTAAAAATCTCACGATGTCAGGATATAAACTGCGACCGGAACGAACTTCCGACTAAACGACCGGAATTTGCTAATGTTATCGTAATTGTGACGTAAATAACATAATTGTGTCAATTTTAAAAGGGTGAAAGCATCATTCTTTTATTTTATAGAAAAATAAGAAAGATTGCCTCCGCACTTAGCTTTCCTTAAAGACACGGCGGGTGTTCTATTTTATTGACAGTCTTCACGTAAGGGTTTGCAACAATTATTATTATGCTACATTTTGCAGAATTTTTGAAAAATAATTCTTAGAAGAAGTTTGAAAAATCTACAAGAATAAGTCATGAAATCGAATGAATAAAAAAAAAGGTTTTCGAAAATTTCAAAATTTTTGATTGCCGGCTTTCAGAGTCGTGCCGGTCCAAGAAGTCTGCGTACCCAAATCTAGTTACTGTACAGACATGCGTGCGGACTTTGGCACCGGCTCAAGAAGGTTTCTTAACGTTCTGAAAGCTTGCGAAAGCACGAACGCGGCGGTTGTTTTATTCCTGTTTTCGTGCATGAGCTTTTGGCCTGTCACCGGCTCATTCTCTTCGGTGGTTTTAGCGAATGTTGTGTTGAACGTCGCGATTAAATTTCACCATCAGTTAAGATAAATTATAACAAGTGTAAAAAAGTTGTCTGTTGGAATTAATGGATTTCTCTTATGCTCGCGTATACGCGATGACCCCCTTCTCGAAGCTGGCCGCTCTTTCAGTATTTCGGGTAGCAAATTGGAACGTCGATGTGTAATTTTTGCAGCGCTTTTAATAAACTTTTTTAATCATCCTTTTGACGTCCCCCGCTTAATGTCATTTGGAACGCATTAACTCATTACGGCGAAAACGTTCAAGTGAACGCAAACACACGCGCACGCTCCACCGGAATAAAACCACATAACGGACGGAAAACTAAATAAAAAGTGCGCTGGTCCGCGGGCGCTTTCAATTTTAAAATCAATTATAAATAGTCGATTAAACGGCTGCTAGCAAAAAGCCAGCACACAAAACAAGATCGAAAGCTCGCCACTGGAACACTGTTGACTGGGCTTCTGTCGAATTTAATTCCACGAAAATGGCCAGCGGTCACCACCAACTTTTTTTGGTAAACCGCATCGTCAATTTCCCCAATCCTGAAAACTCTAACTACCTTGACTGAACCCTAATTTTGTTCTAAATATAAAAGTAAAAATTGGTTTTGGGTTCTTTCTTGTTTGAAAAGTTTGTTGGCAAGCTTTTTATTAGTTAGCCTTTTAAAACTGGATGTTTATCTTCAGAATTGTGCGGCAGCCTAAAGCATTTTTTTACAATATTTCTGTTTGCATATTTCTTAAAAGTAACTTGAAGAAAGTTGCAAATTATTAATGAGAAATTAAATAAAAATTACGATTAAATTACCCATGTGGGTAAAAACGAAATTATTATTAATAATCACTGACAACATTACCTAAGCCGAGGAAAAAGTGGTTAAAAGTCACCTATTTTATACCATTGGAAAATAATTGGAAACCGTGGAGTTGCACGAGTGCTGATGCTAATTCAAGTTGGCCGTTAGTGACAGTTCAGGCAGCAGGTCTGGATATGCTTTAACAGTTAAAACGGAAGAAATCGACCCGATTTCCTGCATCGGTCATGTTAATGACGACTCAAACCGTGCTACCTGATTCAGCTAATCTGTTGCGGATTGGGAAATCGTTTAATTTACCCTGCATCAAGATTAGTCTGGATTATTCCGGGACTTGTAAATTAGGCATCAGAGTCGCCCCAGCACTCCGACTCCGTATGCGTTAATGCGAACCATGCACTCGCTCGCCAATCGACCAACGGTGATGTCATCTTCTTAACGTGAGGATTTGGCTGGTAAATCCCGGAATTACGACCAAAGAACTTGAGCTAAGTATGTAATATTACCATGTACAGAATCAGCCAAAATTATTGAAAGTGATGTTTCTCGAATGGCGTTTTGCATTCTCAACGAAGCTTTATTCATTTCCCTAATCCGAAAAAAATTATTATTCTTATTACAAATAGTTTCAGATATGAAAATTTTTGTTAACTCCTTTCATTTACAAAGACTCAAGCACTAGTGTGAGGTGACCCTGAATTTTGAAAACTTTTTTCTGCCTAATCCTAATTGTAGTATTGTTGTTAGTTGTTGGGAGCCTTCGTTAATAACGCTTGATATACATTACGGTCGTCGCTTAATGTGTTATTTTTGTTATTATAGTTGCTCGACATTCTAATTACATGCTGGCGCTTTTCGAGGTGGGAAGTGCCGGCCAAATTGCTGTGTAGATTAGCCGCGTGCCTCACACGATTTTTAAGCAGCTCGAGTCAGGTAAAATTTAAGGACAGCTCGATGGGGCGCCGAAATTCAGGTCAGATTACCTACAGGAGTTTCAAAGCGAGTCCTGAAAGCTGAAATAATCCCTTAAATGGAATTACGGTAATTGACAAAACGAAGAGACGGAGCCGTCCCGATCATATACGTTTGTTCTCAACTTGTGTAGTTTAAGACAATAGTAACCAGAGTTTTCCGTTTACAATTGATTTACCTTCTTAGCGCAACTTTTCCCTAACTTTGTTTTCGTGTTTCAGGTAAGGATGCGTTTTAATTTGGCCGTTCCTAACTTCCGTGAGTATCATTGTAACTTTATTTTAAGAGAGTGGCGAGCTCCGAATCGTCTGCTTTATTCGAAACTTTGCCAGCGGGTCCATTGTCTTATTTTCAGCGTGTTCTTGTTTTTTTTATTGGGGTTTTGTTTAACGCAATTGTGTAATCCGGGAGAACTTAAAAATAGAGCAGCATCCAGATATCGACGAAACTTTGTCACAGTACATTTAGTTTTTGCAGTTAGTTTCATTGGCGCATTGCCCGTTCACGTTAAATCGAGTTTGGGTGCTCGAGACGCGAACAATTCTGGTCGGGGGGAGGGGGGCTCCCGCAAAAGTTTTCCGGCACAACTGTTACATGGTTTTGCCATAACTTAACGTAATTTATTTGTTACTTAGCGACTTTAATATACTATTTAATATTCCCCGTCGCTTTAGGGTTAGTTCATGGAAGGCGGCGGTCCCCCTGACTTGATTAGACCAAGTAGCTACTTGAAATCGGAGTGAATGTATCCGTTTTATCCATTTTAAAATGTTTATTAGGCACGCACTCTGGCAGCGAGGGTGAACGTAATGGCCAGACTGAACGTTTCGCTTTCGGGGGGCAACCCAAAAACGCCTCCGATAATTCAGGCCTCCGCTGTATTAAACGATCCGGTGCTCCGGAAAAAAATGCCGGAGCTGTCGACTTTATAAATCATAATTTCGTATGCAAATTTCGGCTTTAATAGGGTGAAAGTCGAAGCTGGTGGCTCTCCCAACGCTTTCCATCACCAACGAAGCTATGCGAACACGCCGATGAACCGCTAAATAATTTTTTTCCATCAAAGGCCGACTTCTATTCAGCACTTTTTATTTTTTGCGAAAAGGTTTAAATGTAATGTAAATTATCCAGAATTTTCCCGTAAATTTGCACTAAAATATAATTTTGACCTCACTTGAACCATATGGTGGAGGCGCTCAAAATCCTCTCATCACAATTAAAACTACTGCCACAAATGTTTACATCATTGAGATTTAGGATACTTTATAGAGGCGCTGATGAAAGATGAAAGCAAAATTGTAGCAGATTGATAGGTGGCAGTCACTATTTTTAGACGGCGTCTTGGAGGATTAAAATGTTTGCGAAAATAGAATAGGTAACATGCAGAGACGTTAACTGCCAAACACTATTCTAAGCAAGCACAGCAGAGCGACTTTCTTTTATAACGTGTTCATTCTGGATGCAAGACTTTTTTTGCTCTGTACAGAAAATTCTCCCACCGCCAAGACCAACTTTTTCACACTTGTTTATGCTCCACACTCGGTGTGTCACGGCACAAATTGTATATTTGCCATTGTTTTATTCCGGTAATAATTAAATGTCGCACATGTCGTGACTGATGGTAATTGAAAGTGTATTTTACGGCGCAATCCTTTGATTTGTGTCAACAATGGCCTCTGAAATGTTCCCGGACTATGCAAACAAATTATTTTTCACATAAACTAAACGACTAATAAAGTATGATTGGCATTGTTCTTTATGTTACAAGGATAACGTATTTATAAGCCATCGCGTCCAGTTTGGGAGGTACTCCAGTTATTTTCGGATAGGAAATGGCAGCATCCTAACCAGAAACGCTAGACTTGACGAAAAAAATAGAAGGCCTTCCAATCCAATTAAGGTATCCAGCGTCTCAGCTGTACACACCAAAGGCAATTAGTGCGTTCGAAACAATCACGTCCTCCAACTTTCTTCTCTCGATGCGTCGTTCTCGCGAGATGAAGTAGACGCGTCGGCAATCAGCCGTCGTCATGGTGACGACGCCCGCAACGTTAGGTGTTGCATAAGATAACACGTCGACCTACCTGACATTCCGTGACTGGCGAAATGCGAGTACTGGCAAGGACTCATAAATACGGTCCTGTGTACCTACTCTCCCGATTGTCTGTATGTAATTTCATCTCGTTACTCGTTTCGTACCCTTTGGGTTATTATCGGGGAAGTTGCAATTACAGTCGACACCGTTTAAGATCTCTGTTTGTATAGCGCAATGCTAATTAAAGCTTTTATGTGGAAAAAGAGAAATTTTCGGGCTCGCGTGTTCGCCAGAAGATCTCTAGAAGTTGTGTATAGCGATTACAGCAATCGTCTTTCAATTAGTCGATCTTGGTTGATTAAATGGAAGAATCTGTTGGTGAAGCCGGCAAAGTCCCGAAAAGTAACGGGGTTGAGAAATTAATTAGTAGCGGTATCGGCAGGTGAAGCGTCCCGCTTTTCGAGCATCAGTGGAAGAATGCTGGCTATCGATTTCGGAAGGCGCCCCAGCAATGTGTCAATTGCATCGTACTGAAATTGTTAGGAAAATCTCCACCACCCTTCATTATCGCTCTTATATCGCAACTGACAATCCCGCTTCGATTAAATTCGATTTTCCGCCCCTGCCTCCACAATCAGATGGCGCTCTTCTGTTTTATAAATGTTATTGCCGACGCGCGGTCCCGGAATAAATCACGCCGTTTACAAGCGTGTGACTGGTACATCTAGGGTAATTTAGGGCAATATTCATCGCCCGCATAAGCCAAATGAAATATGTCGACCTTTCACAAGGGCCTATTGATTAGGTGTTAACACAAAAAACAGACCGCGGAAAAAATCTACGGCGCATAATTTCTGTACGCCCTCCTCTTGTCGAGCCACCCCGACGCTGATGGGGATAATGGCGCGTTGTGTCGGTCAAGTTTTTGTCTTCCCTGCTCGAAATAATGGAGGAATTTTAATGAAGTTATGGGGGGAGAGGGTCCTGAGAATTCGTGCTCGGAAAACGAAACATTTTATTGCCCTTTTTAGTGGTTGTTATAACACGCCATTAGTTCGGAGGGCGATATTTCGAAAACTCTGCTATGATTTGTTTTGGTTGGTTTTAAGAATCGCGTTTCCAGATCTCCAAGATAAGCTGCTCTCGTGATGATGGCCCGATTAGGTGCGAAATCTTTATCGAGACGACGACGCTTCAACGGCTGAATGTTTAATTAATTAAAGCCACCGAGTCACTGACCCCTGAACGACACTCAGTTTTCACCGGATTTCTGAACTCTAATCTGATCAAATACCGACATAATTTGGCCTTTAATTTTCACATAGTTGAGATTAGGCGTCGCTTGTGGAAAAAGGGCGCCGGCCGCCCGATTTTGCCTTCCACTAGCAAGTTAATTTCAGAAACTATTCCGACTGAGCGCAGGATGTCGAGGTAAAAGTCACAAAAATTTATATTGCATAGGGAAAGAATGTTAATCTCAACGTAGAGCTTCAAGCTGACTTATGGACTGCTACGTGCGAACGAGAGACCCCTTTTCCCAAATCTTAATTAAGCGGCTTTACGTAAAATAGGAATTAACGTCATCACCATAACACCATCGAACTTGCAAGACCGAAAGTACCGTGTCCATAAATATATGAGCACAAGATTGGGTCTAATATGCTACTCTGCTCCAGTATCTCTATGTGAAAAACATTTGGAAACTTGTGATTTATTTTTGTCAATCCATAATTTATGCCGACATTTACCGAGGAGGTCGAGGGATATGGACATTTTTTGACGAATCGGCCAACAGCACGCCAACCTCTGTAAAATTATGAGTCATGGAGAAATGTTTCTTAACCTCTACATTAAAGCTCAAATGATGAAACCAACTTATACGGATTGAACAATGCACCTGCTTTCTTAAGTCTCAATTTGCATCAAAATGCCTGTTGATGAGAAGAGAAACGTATGGCTATTAATGGAAACCTATTTGGTGTTTGACGTCTCTAATTGTTAGGTGTAATAAATACTATTGTGGCTTACGTTCATGTGTAAGTAAACAAGTTTTAAAATAAACGTTACACCTCTTGTTGGTGAGATCACTCATCAGCATCCGAGCTTAATTTGCATATTTACACCAAATGGCAAATTCTTGTGTACTACAACAAGCAGCCGGTGGCTATCTTGCAAAATTACTACAGATTTACTACATCCGTTTGAACGTCGGCGTCCATTTAAATTTAAAATGAAGTCGATGACACCATTTCCCCCAAATACATATTTAGCGATATTACGCCTCTACGTAGTTTAGGATTTGTCGCCGGAACGCCATTCCACCAAGTCTTCTCCAACTAGAAACGTCCTCGTCGATTACGACTGTTTAGCACAATCGTGAATTTACCTATAAATGACTCGCTTACAACAATAAGAACTGGAAGGTTTCTCTTCCTGGAATTCGCGTCATGAGGTTGTCGAAGCGTCGCGGTGTTTGACGAAAATTGGATGACCTTGCACTCCGGGGGTCACGGGAAAGAAACCTTGAATCACGGGGATGATGCAGGAATGCACTATTGACCGCTTAATTATAATGATGGTTTAATTATGCGCACGTCGCCCTGGCCGTCGTTGATAATGGATGCAAAAGAATTCCATGCTCGCTGCGGCGTCGGCTCGGTTATATGGCGGGCGTCCCGGCGCTGTGTGCGCGAGGCTAATCGACGCCACAACGGCCCATAAAAATGCAATTTTGCCGCAGCTGATGCTTAATTAAACTGCTCAATGCAGTGCAAGTCGACCGTGCATCATCAGGCCGTCGTTGTCGTTTTGGCTCATTTTAACCAAATTGTGGTTACATTCGGGAGGCGGCGTCTCTCTCGCGCTCCCGTTCGGGAAATTTGCAGGACGTGTCGTTGTTGGTGCAGTGACGGGTCGTGACTGCAGTCGGGGAAGAATATGAATTAATTCCGGCCGCCGTGATTTTGTTTTCAACGACCTTTTTCACCGATTGCCCTCCGAATTTTGAGGATCATAAACTTTCTTGGGCTTAATTAATTAATCACGGCTTACTTCTCGTCCTGATTTATGGTGTTATTATGGAACGCCCAGAATTTCGTTTTATTACCGCCCTGTATCAACAAATCCGTATTAATTACTGTAATTACGTTAATCGGATCAAATGACACACGCAATGGCTCTTAGTAAAAATAAAGTAATTGGATCATTTTAGAAGCCCGGCAACAATTACAGTGGGTTAAACGATATTTTTGGGCATTTCCGAATTTCTACAAAGTTACCCCCGTGGAACAAAGCATTTTGCAGCGGAAGGGAGAACGGTCGTTGGTTAACCGTCCATAAATCACAAATCCTGAATTGTGACGACGATGTTGGTGGTGTATCGTGTGGGGAAAAGTTAATAACCCGCAAGTTCGGGCACTTCATTTCCTCAAGAATTCCGCTCGCTGTCCGCGTGAATAACCGTAACAAAACAATTACTCTTGCATCCGAGCTAAATGGGAATTGAAACGGTCTTAGACTGGTGCGAATGCTGTAACTCGTTCAGGGGTAGTTGGCCCAAGCTGCATCGACGCTTCTTCCTCGCATAAACGATACTGAATCCCTATTGCTCAGCCGGTTACCCCCAATCTATTGTTGGGAGTTATTGCCAGACGACGGCCGCCTCTGCAATAATGTGTCGAGGACGCCGTCTGGAGCGCGACTTCTGCAAGTACGTGCCCTACCATCTTTGGGGGATGAGGTTGAGTTTAAGCGGATTTGCCCGGCCGTATGTCCGCTGCAAGAACCGACCAAAACACGCCTGTCTCGGTCCATACACTTAATCTGGACGTCGATTCAAGTGATTTACACCATGTTGCAAAAATATCTATCAAGTATTTCTCTTTTGACATGGGTAGAAACCGAAGGCCAGCTTTCAGAAGCTTTAACTTGATCATTTAAGTGCCAGGACATTAATGCCAGAGATAACAAATTCCTGAAGCCTGAAGTCTCATAAAAATGTGCTGGAGAGGCTGCCGGAAAAAAGATGCTTTGGTTTCGGGTTTCGTGCCATGGCTGCTCCCATCATTAAATTTCTTATTCATTACCTTGAAAGTTAATACGTCCTCCTTCTTAAAATTTTTTAGTTAAAATTATAGTCCCATGCGAACCAAGACAAAAAGATGAAGGAACAGAGAACAAATTATGAATTGATTAATCAAGAGTTGCACCAGGTTGTAGTGTTAAAAAGGAATAAGCCTTGATTAGGATTGTTTGAAAAAAATATTGCAAATAAATATGTAGATGTTCCTAAAGGGCTGTTTTTAAGAAAGGAATTTACGACAAAAATTGAACAATATAGTGAGTGGTCTCAAAAGGCGGGGGATGTTGGAATGGCGTAATATGTGGGAATTAGTCGTACCCATAGGCTTCCATGCATGTTTGTCGTTAAAGAGGCTACAGAATCCGCATCTGATTGTGTTGTCGAAACGCAGAACGACGTTGACTGCTGCATGGGATGTGCTCTGCATTTGTCGACTGATTTCATAAAACCTACCGCATAATTGAAATCTAGGAGGGTAAATATTGATAGTTGTCGATTTCCAATAATACCCAATTTAAACCGGTCCAAATCGCGGAGCCAGGCAAAAGCTTTTCAAACAGTATTTAACCCACATGTGATTCGATTTTTGCGGCGCTTGGTCGCGGTTGCAATTTAATATCTCTTCTGTATCAACAATGGCGCCAGCAAAGCGAAAGGGTCTCCGGCGTTATTCATTTGAGCTGGCGTTGGTGAAGAGGGCTCACAAAAAGGACGGTTCGCTTATTAAAATCAAATTAATGAAGAAGCGCCCTAAATGTAATAACTAGAATAGACAAGGTGCAAAGCGAGGAAAATTAGATTTCTTCGGCCGAGCGTCGCATTAATGCATCTCTTTCATTTACACTTTTAATTTACTTATTTTGCAACGTTACTTAATTAAACTTATGAAAAATTCTCCAAGGAAACTCGCCGGCATTCAGAGAGCTTTTATTCAAAAATATTTCTTCAGTCGAGCACGAGTCATCTACCGAACTCCAAGTTCTTTGATCGATTATGCCCCTACTGCTCGTTTTTTTTTTTTAACAACAATTAAACCAGCTACATGAGGAATTTGCGCCGGTGCATAATCGCGACCGCTTAACCAAAGCGAATTGGGATTAATGAATATGTAGGTCCCAAACAACAACAGTTAAGGAAAATTATCCCACATTATAACGCCGCCTCGCATTACTTCAATTAAATCAAGGAATGAATCGTGAGAACTTGTCCACTACCATCAGCGCGCAGTTTCCTTACCAATGCACCACGACCAATTCACACGAAACATTTAATAACAAAACGGTAAATTACGTAATGGTAAATGGCACAGCGGCCGGCATTTTTGCATTGCGAGCTTGCGAAACGAAATGCCAACAGCTTCGCGTTATTACCGGCATCAATAATGACCGTAAACGGTACTCGCACACATGCGTACCGATCACGGCCACGTCTACCATGCGACTCGTAAAACGTCCCTTTTTTGCCACAGAGGTGTTCACGGGCCAGTAAAGATAAATTCCATTAGTTGTTCCTTTAATTGGTGCAATTTTAGTACCGGTTCTGGCACCACTCTTTATTCACTCGGCGGATCCCAAGATGTTGTAAATGCGAACGACATCATGACTTAACCTGCTAATGAGCCATCAAATCCTGCCTCCTTTTGATACAGTTCTTAAGACACTATCAAGACTCGAAAGGTGAAGAACTTGAACCTTTCATTGGTCGAGAGATTGCATGATATGTGAATTGTCCAGTTGTTGATCTTGTTAATTTTATCTGTGCGATAATAGGCTGGTAGGTATCTCAATGTATGCATCTTCTGCCGAATAACACGATTCCATTGCATGCCACAACATCATGAGGAAGGAGTCTTCTAATCGATGAATTATGAAGCACACACTGTGAAGGGGTGCTGGACACATATGTTTTTTTGAAAATGGTGGTATGGTGGAATTGTAAAAGTACTGTTCCTAGAGACCTCTTCTTGCAAATTATTCAAAATCTTATTAGTGCATTTGTGTGAGATTATATGAACCTCCATCGTTATTGAACAAACTATCAAATAATGTGAAATTGGAGCCATTTTGATACCTGTCTACTGAAAAGTAGAAAGTTGAAGACCTTAAAAAGTTAAAGGTATCGTATGAAGTACTCAATCGATTGCTCGCATGCTTCAAAGAGATGAAAAAGAGCATGATGACATTGAACAGGCGACATCAACTACTATGTTGCAAGTTGCACAACAAGAACAGATGCCTGGTGGGCTTCTAGAACACAAAAGATTTTGTAGTTCGTAATTGCTTGAACTTTTATCGTAATGTTAATTGTTGATCGAAATATTTATATCAACATACGAGTAGTTTGTTCATGAATCAAATATGGACGTAGTTTTTTTCTTGCGGTTACTGGATTACAAAGTTCGATTACGAAGTTGTCTTTATTATTTATGAACAGGATCGATGCGGCGATTTTATCCCTCTCTGTCCTGTCTATGACTGTTGCTGTCAGAGTTTGGCGACTGTCACTTTTAAGCCCAACGGAGCTCAATTTCAAGGAAAATGTGAAACTTTTGCAGGAAAATTGCAACGCAGGAAGCCTTGCAGAATATTATAATTACCATCGGTTTCTGCAGAGTGCAGCTTTCTATACCTACAGTTGTGGATAAATTGGTACAGCGCCCATTAAAATGACACCGTTTCAGTTTTATCTACTAATTAACGTATTATTGCAAGAACCCCATTAGGTAAAAGTTGGATAATTAATCTCGGGGGTTTCAGTACTTTTAAACTTGTTCAAATGATTCATTGTGGCCATTTGAGCTAAAAGCTCGCCGTGCTTTCTCGGTTTTTGGTTGAGTGCCCCTGGAACACCGGCACGCATCGGTTCAGATTTCACTTTTAACTTAACAATTTAAACACTGGCTAGGTCAAAGCGCGGTTCACATTGGTAGATTTAACATTTATAAAACTTTTCAGAATAACAATATGTTATATCACAAAAATGAGTAATGCATAATAATAAACATAAGGATACTGGCGATATGCCGATTACGATAACTAAGTCAAACAGTGGTGATAAAAATGTGCAACACCCAGACATAATCGCGCGATTAATAGTTGTTGTCTAGAAAATTCTAGAAACTCATCCTAGCTGGTTCGTACCTACTTACTATTTAATGATTACGTTTAGGATCACGTTTAGAAATACTTGAATTTTGTTGTGAAATTGGAACCGACTGTAAAGGCTATTAGCGACATCCATCCATGCAATGCAGAAACCTCTGCATACAGCGGCGACATTGTTTTAATATTAATGGGCGACCTCCTTAATACAGCGAAGTTTTTGCATCGCGCATTGCGAAAGTGCATTGAGAACAGTGTGCTGCAGTCTGCACTCAAGGCTCTCTTGTAGTACGTTATTATCACACATTCCACCCATTAATCTTCATATGCGCACTATAACTTGGTTTTATCCACTCCAGGATATGTACGCGAGATATGTGGGTAGTTGTAAAGTTAAAGTTTTATTGCTTTTTTAATGAGGGCTCTATTCTAGAGTAAGTCCAGTTGGAAAGCCACCCGACAACCAACCGCCGAATAGAGTCAGAAATGAATCTTTTAAATCGTCTTTATTTATAACTTTGTACGGAATTCTGCTAGTGTGCAAAACGTACGGCCAGAATCGCAGCATAAATATTTCTCCACCAACTTTATTCGTCAGAAATGGAAGTTGAGTAGGGCAAAGTGGTGGCCACCAAAAGTGCCACTTTTCGCCCATAAACCCCCGAGATCGTACATAATTAAAACCGATGATTGACGACTTTTATCGCTGCCGTAATTGACCACAAAACCATTTGAATGCTCCACAATTCTTAATTAAAGTTAACCCAATTTGTTGCAGGTTAGTCATCCCGCTCTCGGACAACCTAACGTCCTGATGTAAAATGCCGTAAGTGAGAGGGGGTTGGAATGGTTTTCTAATGAACTTTAAACTGCTCATTTAACCTCGGCTTAAGCGACTTGATAATTTAACGAAATTACTGCCAGGTTTTACGTTTATTGCCGCCTGTAATAATAATCGCGTAATATGTGGTCCCTATGAATCATTGCCGCTAATTGCTTCCCCCGACCGTCTGGGTATAATGATTCATAAGGCTTTACCGCGATTAACAAATGCCACCCCACGTTTGCCCAAGGTATCTACAACTACTTTCGGCTCCAAGATCTATTGGATTTCGTAGATGTCAAATAGCCCGGGGATTAAATTGGTGTCATGCTCTGCGACCCCAACGTGACGCATTGCCTTTGTTGTTAGCATTATTAGCAGAATAATAGGCCTCGATCCCAGATTAACACCTACACCTTCGATGCGAACATTACCACATCGCAACTCAACGTCCAAGGGGATCTGCTATACGTGTTTTAGTAGAGAACGCTACTTCCAGAAAACTGGAGAGAGATCCTGAAAGAGGATCGCGGAGAAGCCAACGCATCAGTTCGCATGAGGCGATCAAAGCCTATATGAACTCGGAATGTTTTTTGAAAGTGAAAGCAGACAAAAATCATTTACTTAATTGCAATTACTTTCGTCGAAAATACAGACGGTTGGCAGTTGGAGAAGCTCGATAGTAATTATTTTTTTTAAAAGTTATCTTGTGGCATTCTATTGGTCATGTTCAGTCACAATGTCGTACCTGTTACCCAGGCCATTTCGGACAAGCTTTACTGTACCTAATATTAAATAGATTCTCGGACATTCTCGGGTCGAAAAAACATATATGTATACGAAAATACTGAGGAAGACGTTAGTGAAGTGCTGCTGTCAAAAGAAGTTTAACTAGCAATCAATTGCCTTTATTGTCTTCATCAAGCTTGAAAATTTATCATTTACTATTTTTTTTATATAAGTGATCCTTAGTAGGTAGTGCTAGATGTGGCTTCACCCGAGTTCTGACCTAGAGACACTGCTCAAGTCATCGTCCATAATTTGGTCGACTAGAGTGTCGCATTAGAGGCGTTGTGTTTGCGGGGCCCTTATTTTTAAGGACATGTTTACATGATGAGTAGTGGCGCAGCACATTGAATGCCTCCGTAACGGCCTATAACATTTAAGTGCCATTTTGTTAATGTTATTAAACGTCTGCAAAAGCAGCAATTAATTTCGAGAGGCCGCGTTTACGTTACGAAACAGTTTTCACTGGAGTGTCCTGTCTCAACAAAAATATAAATTCAAATAACCTGGGAAAGAGAGAAAAAAGTATGTCAGCAAGACCGACAATTTTATTATTTTAAAAATCACGACGTGGTGGTGCAAAAGCAAAATTGAACCTTCGGCTATTAAAATCGCGAAACACTCGTCGTGGAATTGACGCTTACAATTACTCACCGAATAAGGCAAGGTTCGTCTTCATAATGTTGATTCAAAGAGGCGTACGCTAAATTAAACAAATAAGGAGAGCAAAGACAGACACGCCACGTGGTGGTGCGACAGCTGCCGTCACCAGAAGGCGGTCCCCAAATGGAGAAGACAGTGTCGTCTCGTTTCAGAAAGTGCAATCAGCATCGGAACTCCGAATTCGATTATCGTAAAATGCACGTCATCTATTGTGTTTACCACTTAACGTCCTAATAAATGGTATCGGTTGTGCGAAACCGTTTGGAGGAGGCATCAACTTGGATCCATTCGCACAAGTAACGAAATCGGATACTCTCTCAATCAATTTGTTCTGCGATCGTAATTGAGCACCCACCTCCGTTTGACAAGACAAGAATTCTCCAATTTCGAAAACAAAGGCAATCGCCCGCGAAGAAACCGACGTGCTGAAAGTAATAAGCGCAGCGAAATTGCGAAACTTGCCTCTATGATTCCCATTGTCGCTAATAATGCAAATAGCCGTTTTATTGGAGTTTCGCGTTAATTCCGAAATGCGGTACGTCATCGCTTACAGGGTCTGCGACTTCAGCCCTCGCCTTTCTCGGTCGCAACTTAAATATAAACTGGAGCGCATATGCGTATTCATATCCTGAAATTTATGTTAGGAAAGTCAATAGTTTCTGGCATAAGCGGTTTACTGGATCACTGTATCAAAGCGCAGTCACTGTGTGTCCTGGTGTACGACTTCGGTAATAACTTTCCTCGTGTGTGTGTGCTTGCGGTTTCATTACCGCAGATGCACGCTTTCCCTTGCTTGTAAATAAATAGCATTGCATGTTTTATACAGTTCCAATGTACCTACCTATGTGTGTTCAGGACGCCGACGAATAGAGGTGCAGGGTGGAATTTTTAATTTTCGTTGAATTAGTCGGGATTCCGCCGTGTTTGCGCCTCATAAATTTGACATAATCGCGGCTTGCATTAAAGGAATATATTGCATATGCTGCCGAGGCTCAACGCTATAAGACTGATGAATAGCTGCATCGTTTCTCATCATTGTTATATTGCTATCGGCCTCCAACACGCGGATTTAACGTTGTAAATCTTGCAGGAACAAGAATTTACTTTCCTTTATTTCAGCATTAAGAAAATTGTTACGTATTCCGTCAAACTAATGGATTCGAAATTAGAGTTTATTGAGAGGATTCAAATTTCTTCAATCATCCCACCATCAGAAGTTGTAATCATAAAGGCACAAAGGTCTAGACTACTCTGCGACGATAGAAATGGAAGGAGTGGAGAAGTTTTCTTGTCTTGAACACCACTAACTAGTTTTCAAATTGTGTTAATTCTTTGACGAAAGTTGCTATTTGCGTAGCCTGTGTTGTTGGAGTTAGAGGAAAACCCTCGAATTTCTTGAAATTCTCCGCTTTTGATTCATTTGTACAACTGCGTTGTAGTTAAGCAGTGCAACTTTTATGCATGCAATATCCATTAAAGTGACGCAGATTTTGTTTTACGCCGCTGTCCACCATAACGGATAATAGAACACACATTCCTGGGAAAGCTTTCCTTTGCTTGCTCGGACAGTACATAAAATTTGATTACAGCGACACTTTTAATGTTGTAAGTACTAAAATAAGTGCAGTAAGTGCTTGCGGACCGAAACCCCGTTTGTGCTCACTTTTCTTGTAGAATGGCTAAATTATTGCACCAGAAGTATCTATTTACATCATTGCTGCCAGCAATTTTTTTTAACCCTTGCATGATTTACCCTTAGTTTTCTTAAGGATCTGTATGTATAGTAGCTTGATTCTGGATTCTAGATTTTAGTTGAGGGTGTGGGGTCCAAAGGACCCCACCGGCACTTAGGCACACAAATGGGCCCATTGTACCTCCCCTCGAGTTTGCCGCTCCCCCTCCCCAGTCTAGCCCCCAGTGCAGCCGATTTTCTCGACGAATCTGAGGACCAGACCTGGTGGGGTACTGTAGGTATAGTAGCATTACCTCATCATTTTTCATGAATTTCCGACTTTGCTTAAGCAAATTCTGCCACTTGTATGTGGTTTTTGAAGGGAACAAATATAATGTCCACCAGAAAATTTAATTAACATCAAAAAATCTAAATGAAACCCAAATTATTATACATCAGAAAATGAGAACATCACCACTAAAATAACTAAGCTGCGTATTGTTTTACCATTGCTTACATTTTAAATTCTATATGTCTATCAATTTTACTAAATGTTCACCAAATTTAGAACGCTCAAGTTACGCGTCCGTGCTGTACTTAATAAATATTCGCGCTATCCATTTATATTTAGTGTTTCTCAAAAAAACTATTTGTGCGTCAAATAATTATTCTATTACTCCAAAAATGAAATATGCTCGCGCATCTCTTCTTGCCGCTTGCGCTTCCAGACAAGAGGCACGCGAAGGAAGTTTGGACAAGGTCAGTTCAGGGCCCTGTAATTTTTTTTTAAAAGCACGATTAGAAATTACCATTAAAAGAAGTTTTACGTTTTACATAATGCAAGCCAATTACAGCAAAGCATTTATATATTACGGAAATCAATATCTTTTTTTGTGCAAACCACTTCTATTTTTACTCTTATTTTCCTTGCCCTAGCACATCTACATCTATAATTTTGCATAAAATTATTTACCATTTGCACAACATTTTATTACTTGTGTATTTTTGATCAACAAATAGTATTTTTAACTGCTAAATAATATAAGACACTGTCGAAAATTAAATATCTGGGTATTATATTAGAAATAAATATGGAATAAAATTTGGTGAATATTTAGTATTTATGGTCAACAAAAGTTATTTTGGCCAACAAAATATATAAGACGCCAGCATTATGTCTATATTTGGTTGTCGCTTTAAGATTATGTATTTTCTTAATTTTGGTGAGCATTTAGTATTTTTGGGAAATGAAAGTATTTTGTATGAAAACATTAGGTAAATTTGGTATACTGTTAAATACGACCCGTTTTTGAAAGTGAATTGTTATGAAATGATATATAATTAGCTCCAGTCCTTTTCTCGTAAATTTTACGTTTCTTGATTTACCTGTGACAAAATGCGCGCTGGAGACCCGTCTGGCTGCAGGGAGGAAGTGTGCAGCAGGTAAACTCTGCTTTCGTTGCTGGTGGTGGCCGCGAGCAAATAAATGAAGTAAAGAACTCCGCGTTTTTCAGCTTGTTCACTTCAAAGATTTCTGTTGCTTGTTTCCAAGTGTCAGCACCTCATGTTAACAAACCCCGTGGGGCAGATGGGGAAGACAAAGCGCTTTTATTGTCAATTGTTTTACTTGTTTGGGTGAACGTGGAGAGTGAGTAAATGGCCGCAGAGTGCGGCAATTTGTTATAAAATATCCGATTAAAGAGTGCGCCATATTTCGCCGGAACCCGTCACGTTCTGGTCGCATCAGTTCGGTTTGGTTGCCAACTTTCGTCGGGGGAGGGAAACCCGGTTGATACTGCGGCATCGCTAACGAATCAACCCGCAAATATGCTAAAGAATGAGCCACCCGTCGGGCAACGGGGTGGAAATAAAAAAGGTAAAAGTCGGGGAAAGTCGACGAAATGTGAGAGCTTCGCCGTCGGTACGAGCGTAAGTAGTAAAATGCGAGTTTAGTCTGTCTAGTCGCGACCCGTAAAATATATTGCATTAAAAAGTGTCTGGCGGCAGCCCTGGTGAAGTTGCATAGTAAAGGTAAATCACATGTGCAGCGGAGGCTGAAAGTTTTGGCGGTTCCACGCTGGAGGCAATTACTTACCGATATGGGGGTGCGAGTTTGGCGAACGGCACGACTACACATGAATCACGTTGGCGCGACTTTGAACGGACCAGATAACTGCATGCATAAAGCCATTTCCGCAAATTTACAAGTACGCCGAAAACGGCTGACATCCTATTCCTATGATAATTCCGGAGTACAGTCGGCGTTCACATATCATTTTCGGGGCCCCCGTCGAGGCTCCTCCGTTTTGGGTCAACAAGACGCCGCTGCATACATCGAGCCGGTCCCGGTGCCATTGTGTTGCCTCCGTTTCGGCCCTACGAAAATATGTAAATCTTCCGAGTTTCATCGTAAAATATACATATTGTGGAGCGCCCGTATCTCGCACGCCAACCACCCCGACCTAATGTGAAATAATAACAGCCCCCGCAGAAACGACGCGGAATGTAATGTTTTGAATTGAAACAAACTGCCGGGCCGCCGCCCAAATAAGCCCGACAAATTCGCGGCAACCGACGATTGCCTCGATATTTACCAAATTTTGACCTCCACGTGGCTGCAACGCGGGCGGCCAATTTATGATACTAAGACATTCCCTGTACCAAAAGTTGAACAACTGAAACTAAGAAGAAACAAAGTTAGGGGGAGTTTGCGCCCTCCTGCAGACTGCAAAGGTCGGTGCCGGTCACTCACACTGAGCATTTTGAGCGAGAGCGCGAATGTGACGAAGAGCTAGCATTACAACCTGCAACAGGGATTTCAACTCCTCTCTCGTCATGAGGATGAAGAGTCCACGATGTCGTTTTGAATAACTCAAAGTATTGGCGATAATAGAGATGTTGCAGATATCCAAAAAGACATTTTCTATTTTGGCCAATGAGCTCGGTAATCCTAAGTTATTCGCAATATGGCTACCGCATTTTTTTTTAAGAAGAATAAATGCAGTCGAGACCAACGTCAGACTGGTTTGGGGAAGTTTAGGGCTACTTTAGGAAGAGGATTGAGAAGTTTCAGCAGCTATAAGACGAGGCTGAGTAGAAAATAAAATAAAAATACTAATTAAAAAAATGTTTTTATGGCCATTTCAACACTTATCATTCCGCCTTCGTAATTTGTATGTGAGTCAAGTTAACCATTTTAGGTTTTAAATTTTCCTGGAGACAAGATCCGAGCTTGCACGAGACTGGGTGGCTGGACGAGCCTGGAGCCTGATACGTTTTTGGTTGCGGTAATGACCGAAGTCCAGAAATCGGAGATGCCTGGAATTTCCGGCAATTTCCCGTGCGCGCGCCACTGCATCGGACAGACCATAATAAAGTATCCAGAGTGGCCCATAATTCCAGCGAAGGCCCAACCTACGAAGCCAATACCCACGCGAATTGACGCACACGCAGACACATACATAACGTGGAGGCCGTGCAGTCCACCGCGGACCAGCTCTGCCCAACCCTAATCACTAAATTAGGGCGCCGGCGTTACCCCCCTCGAGTTGCTTAAATTTGCTCTGTATACACGTAAATTACGATCGCCGGCGGACATTTTCTTTGCGCGGAACACGCCAAAAACAACTGCCGCCGCCCCGGAAAACCTTCCGCCTCCGGGGGTGACCGGAAAAAATCAACCGAATCCTAACTGAATTATGCTCAGCGAAAGTGGGTGGATCAACAAAAACAACAGTCGAGGGATGATTTCATTAAATCACGGCGGGCTGACGTGAAACGCAAATGCCACGAAATCGACGAAATCCGCAATCGGAATTTCCGTCAGCCCGTAATTATTGTGATCCAATAATGCGATCGGTTTAATTTTGAGCAGGCACTGAGAGGCTTGTTGGTCCCAACTCCAGCTTGTCCCCAGGGCTAATCTTTCCAGCCGCTGGACCCTTTGTGTTTTGTTCTCAAACTTTGGTCTATTGTAGGAACACTGTTGCTATGACGAAACGGCCACTGCAGGGAACATCGCACAAATAGCCCGGCGATAATTTGGCAAACAATCCGGTACTCCTCTCTCTCCCGTTCAACTGCTCCTTCGGGATCGTTTTTTACTCGCCAAATGCCGCTTATGTTCATTTGAACCAAAGCAATGGTCCAAAATTTCGGAATGCTCACTGGCCGACAATCCTTTGCAGCTCTTCGTTATTTGACACAGCGCAGCAATTGTGCTCGAAGGCGCCACCGAATGATTGGTGGCTCAATCAAAGTTTTGTCGATAGCTTGGCATCATGATAAACTTTCGCTCATCTACATGCGATACTGATACGTTTAGATGTTGGGCTTTTTCAAATACTTTTTGTAGGTATGCGTGACGTCTCCTGATCCTAAACCACCGATTGCCAAAACATGCTCAAGTTTTTAAAGTCTGAAGCTTTAAGTCTTGTAAATAACACACAACTCTTATAAAGTACTTTATTTCTATGTTAACATGAAAGCATTTCACGTGATATGTACATACAGTAAAAGCCGGCGTAACAAAAAGTGAAACGCGTCTTATTTTGACCACAAAACAAGAATGAAAATCTCTACTCTTCTTCGTATGAGAATGAAACGTCATGCCTAATAATGTGCGTAACGACGACTTTGCTGAAAATTGAAAATTCCTGGTGCAGCTTCGAGATCAGCTGATGGAGTTCTGGCGTAGTGATGCCGAAGCGTCTCCGAGTTGGTTGAGGGATCGAAATCAGGCGGTGTCGGGCCCGGCGTCATAGACGCATAATTTTGGGGGTGGAAGCGGCGGAAAAAGCGACAGTTGAAGTGACGTAAATCGGGGCGTTCGCCCCAACGGGGTTGATTTGGACCAGGTGTGCTTGGTGGCAGGACCCGCGCATGCAGGTCCGATCGGCCTGACCTTTTCAACACCGATCACCTTGTTTCCGTCCGTTTCACCCCCAACTTTAATCCAGCTGATTTATAAACGTTCGCAGCTCTTTTGTTCCTGTTTTGTTTCCCTACTTTCTCGCTCGCTCCTTCACTGTTTGTGCTTTCCCCCGTCCAGCTGACGCTCGCCGCTTTTAAGGCCGTCGATATAAAATTTCATTCCGTTATGTCGTGCCAAGGTTTCAATTTTACGTCAAAACAATTGGTTTTTTACAAGGCGAACAATAAAAATAAAGTCTGGCGAGCTTTTAACATGAAACAACCACTTTGACACTTTTAAGTGTCATTCAAGTGGATCGGGCGCTTTTTCGTTCCTCCTCTAACCGTTCTGTCTTGTTAAAATTTGAATGTTCCTCTTGTTTTGCTCGGGAGCGTTTTACATAAAAGCGTTTTTGTTCCGTTTCCGCCTGATACACGTGTATGGTTGTAACGAATACTTCATATAGCTGCTGCTGGATGCTCAAACTAAGTGGTAGCTTAACGTTTATTACTTTTAAAACGTTAGTTTGACTGCGTCTCTTGTTTCGTGTCTCGAGTTCAAGTTTGCAACTTGGGGACGAAAATGAGGTTCAACACCCTCAACTCGGGTGAGAGGACTGAAAGGTGATGGAAATTTTTTCTCTGAGGTGTTAAGTCATTTCGTCTTATTGTCGGCCTAAATCGGGTAAATAAACGTCGGGGGTGAGAAACGCTTTGTACATTTAAATCCCGGACCGCTATCCGATTATCTCCGTTCAAACCGCGTCATGTTTGTCCCATGCACATGAAGCTCTTCGTGATTTATATCGTCTTAAATCGCGTTTCCATCGCGCATTCTCATACAAATGAGGCACTGTACCGAAAACCGTAAAGATTCCAAATTTGTATAATAACAATGATGTTTCCGAGGGATGTGGGATGGCTCGGGAAGTTTTATGTCGCGACCATATTTCACGGTTTAAAGTTGATCGTGTCAGTAATGGATTCTTTTATTTTTTCTGGTGGTTCCGCCGTTTGCATGCTTTTTTAATAAATATTCGCATTTTACGAGCGTCAAATTTTACGCTGCGGCTTTATGCATCGTTAAACTAATGATATGTGAATTTTAGACCGTCGAGCTAAATTTTGCAGCAGCCGTCGTGATGCAGCAGCAGGATGAACGCCGTACCTGAACCTGCTCGCGGCCGTGACGAATATAAGCTCCATAAAAATGAAACTGCATTCAGTCTGGTTTTAAAGCGGTATGGGAATGTTGCTGTTACTTTAGAACCAGACCCCTTTACTGCGCCGTAAATCTAAACCCAAAATTAGACATTAACATCAGGGTCAAAAGTACATGGAATAAGATACCTGAATCGGCTTTGTGTCGGATTCGATGGTCCAGTACACCTCCGGGCCGGTCCATTAGCCCACCGGTATTTGGGGCGGCTGATGAGTAACGAAATTCGGAACGGGAAAGTCGCATCGCCTTCAGATTATTCGGTATAAAATTAGTGTTGATCGCAGACGCCCGGGCTCCATTCATTGCTCTAGGTGCAAGTTAATCAATCCGTATTTTGATGGAAATGTCTTCTAAAACAATTTCCATTCAGCACGTCGCCTATTAAAACCTTCTAACCCTGCCTAATTACGGCTTCGCTTTTGAAACCCCGACAATATCGGGGTCGCTTTGAATACAGTTCGAGTGCATGGCACGGGCAAATGAGATGTCAACCGTTGCACCATGGCAAACTCGCTGCAAATGCTCTTTGCCAAACAGAAGACGGTCTGGCAATATCTGAAGAGTTTCGTGTTCCATGCAAACTCCGAGTCGTCTGGTGCCAACGCTGCAACTCCGCTCACTCCATATGATCTCGTTTGGGAATACCCAAATGCAATCAAGATGCTTGTGACAGCCCTAATTGCATTTTTGCTCGAATCAAGTCTAGCTTTTCCGTCGCTTTGAATATTGCCATTCAATGTTACTACCAAACTAAATTCACTATTATTGGTCGAAATATTTCTACAAAACTGTATTGGTTTTATATTCCATTGATATTATTTTAAGTGGTAATCTGGCGGACGACGCCAACTATTCGTCGAGCACGAATGGTGCCCTAGGTTATGAATTGTTGGCCCGATCGAAACGCAACCGAAACCGTCCTAGTTCATTAGCACTAATTGAAGCGTTCCTTCGACGATTTATTTGTGTAAACAAACGCGTTTTTTAAACTTTGCCACTATTTTTATCTGGCCGGCGTCTTTGACATTGGCCTCGGCGCCGGATAACGTGGCAACAGCTATTTTCGAACGGAATGTTGCATACCGACTCCGCGTAGTTTTTTTTCCGGTGAATGATTGTTTTACACGACACGTATTTACTTTATATGGAGCTCTATTCTAGATACTAGTTCTGATTGCGGTTCTGATAAGGTTACGGCGAATTTTGAGTTGTTTATGGTCGGTCTACTTCCTTTTAGGTCCGTACTCATGCCCAATTAGAGCTCGCTCTAAATCGACCCTACCATTATTATTATTTATTACTTATATGCCTAGTCGGTGGATATAGTTAAAGCGGTATCTAATCTCATTACCAGAAAGGGTACAGCCAGTAGTCGAAGACTAATTAAATTGTTGTTAAATCGCTACTTGTAGCGTGACATTTCAACTGAACTAAATTTTGCGCTTGATTAAAAAACTATATTGACAAACTATATTGAGACTTGCGTAACTTGTGGTTTAAGACGATTGTCATTAAAATATTATTTGCAAAATTAGAAAATTAGATTATCGTATCTTTTACTCATAATTTTTTTGTTGTTTCGATAAGATTTTAACGTTAATTTTCTATTAAATTCAATTTATGGATATTTTCTATCTCTGTAGGTCTCGCTGTAGGTAGGTACATCAAGTTTAACTTTTTGTACGGGCCTTTGTTTAAAAATAGTTTATATAGCTTTATAACTTCTCATACCTGTTCTACTCTACTGATGTTTCTGGCTTTCTGACACATCTTTATTATTGCAGAAATTGAGATACTATAAGTGGACTTTTTCAGACAACGAGTGATATATAAAATAATAAGTATTGAACTAGCAGTCGTACTGAAATACTTTCTAGCTTGCTGTAAAGATTAAATCATTATCTCTTTTAGAAAAAAATCACTATTTGTCTATCTTTAGTTGTTATTTTTTAATGAATTTTTGTATTACGGGATTCACCCGGCTCCTCCACCATTTGTCGACTTTTTACATATTTGAAAATTGTTAATTTTTTTTTTTTGAAAAACCACTTAAAAAGGCACAATAAAAACTGAAACGGTATATAGTAGAGAATAATTGACATAGGTACGTTGGTATAGATGGACTGTCTTAAAGGTCCTATAAACAACAGTTTATAATTTATTCTGAAATAGTTTCTAGCTTTGTAACTACCACTCTGGCTCTAACTTCCTTGAAGATTTCTGTAGATTGGTTTTAGGGACCTTACAATGTAAAGACTGAAATGATGCTATTAAAATATTAAATACCCTCTGCAGCTTCCAGTAGGTTTGCCAATTAATTCTTAATAATCAGTAATTACGCTACAGCTTCACGTTGATTTGTGGAATAAGTTGGGCGCCGAAGACAACGTGGTCGACGTGTATGTAAAGTGTGTCATAGAAATCAATTATGATAATTCATGATAGCAAAATATTGATTTATGCCCTGGATCGAAGAAACGAGCTATATTTGCCAGTAAATTATATACAGTTGGGCCTCATTACCGGACATTATCTCATAATTTCATGCGTTGACACAGGCCATAAATAAAGAGTAATTGGTGTTGTTGACACTCGGGTATATTTTTGCGCAACGTCTCACAAGAAGCGCTAACAACGTTTCCAATATTACAAAACTCCCGATAATTGAGGTGGCGCTGGGCTTTGAGTTAGGCATTATCACCCGAACAGTGTTTGCCCGCCTTAGCACCGTAGTAGTAATGGGTTAATAAAAAGTTTTGTGTGTGTGAGCCCGTGGTTTATTTATTTTATTTCGAAACTCCGCGAGTGTAACGAGGACAATAAACGTTCCGAATAACTAACATTATTATCCGCCACCGTCTTTTTCCCTACTTCCTTATTTATCTTTAATTTCTAATTGTCCTTTTAACGCCGCGCCCTTTCGTCGCGATGTGTGTCTTTGTTGTTGGTTTTTTGACGAGCAACTTTCCGCGATGTAATTCGAGCAGTCGCCCCCCAAATTACGACGGGACACGTCGGTGTCGTCGTTGACGGGGAGAAAGTGGCGCGGCGCCTTTTCACGTAGGGGGGTAAACGACGGAGGCGAAATTCACCGAGCCAGTGTCAAAGCGTTTCTACTTCATTACGAGCACTTCAGGTGCTCTCTATTGTTGGTTCGGATGAGGGATTGAAGAATGCAGCCGGGGAGGCTCCGGAGCGCTCCGAGCGTCGATCCGGTGAAGGTGTTATCTCGAAATCACCGTCGACTGCCGTGCTCGACACAAACAAACGAGTTCCGAACTGCTATCAGTCGCGGCGTATTGAAGTATTCAAACAGCCATTTGTCTGATATGGGTTATGGGGAGAAGTTCCAGATGAGCAGGGCCGGGAGGCGGGAAACCGGGGTAGGTGATTTTTTACATCGGAAACGCATTAGGGGTCGGGGGACGTGCCAAAATCGATGTTACACCAAACTATGAAATTCAATTAAACCATAAATTGGGCCGAGGAGTGACGCATCAGCAACAATAGAAATTTCTGCAGGAATTTTAAAGAGAAATCTAAAAGGTTTTAAGCTCTCGTCGTTTACCGCAACAAACACTGCTGGATGGCCATTGTAGAGTGTAGAGCGAGTGTAGGCACGGACTATTTTATAAACGTAATATTGTCTTTATGATACCGCAGAGATCTCTGAGTCGAGGAAAGGAAGTTATCTTTGCAATTGTCCGCTCTCCAAAATGCTATTTAGATTTAGTTATCTAATGCGAGTGTTCATTACGATAACTACGGTTACATGAAGCTGCGGCCGTTTATTTTATAGCCCCCATTCTTGCGTGCCTTCAGCATGTGATCCTGTACGAACTGCATTCTAGCAGATTGTCGTTAGCAGACAAGAGGTCCCCCAAGTGAGGGAGCTGAAGGTGAAGTTCACCAGAAAATTAATTTTTGCCGCAACAATGTTTCATTGTTTAAATTCTCAGCGTAATGCCTTAATCTACAATTTTATTTAATTGAAGTGAGAATTGTGAATATTAAAATTGGAGAAAATGGAAATTTTTAGAAATCACAACAAAAATGTGAGAAATTAAAAAAGTAAAGATTTAAATGGTGAATATAATTATTTCAAAAATTATTAACGACATGAAAAAAGCAGTTGACTGTATAATTGCATGAGTGGCAAAAATCAACAATCAAATTGTTAAAAAAAATTGGAAGTAGTAAAATAGAGGTAAAGGTTTCTTTAGGAAGTTTAGGGACGACAGGTTAACAATGTTGTTCAGTGAACGTAATGGAAGAGAACGGGCAAATTGTATATAACCTTATGACAGCGTTCCGGTACCCTCATTATGTCTCCCAAAGTTCTTGAGGCAATTTTAAGAAGCTCTTGGAAATTGAGTTAGATTTGCAAAAAGTTGAGGTTTCTGTGATGAAAAAAATTTATTATCTTCGTCTAATGTTTAAAGTGGGACGATGGCCACCGGAGCAAAATTGTCAATTTCTGAAAAACAATTATTGTGGTATCAAGGCAGAAGGGGTGCTGAGCCTGTAAACACCCATTAGGTTAAAATTAAGTCGAGTTACAGTCGCTTTCGGGAATGGTCGTGGAGCCCTTAGGAGAGAATTAATATCAGGTCGTGTCCGGCTCCCGCTTATTTGAATAAAATATGAGAGAAGCAATTTTGCGAATTAATAAAAGCTTTTCGTGTGATTCAAGCCCAGTCGCAGGAACAATAACTCTAGTTTATTGCGTGCGATATTTTCCGCTGGAAAAGCTCGCTTTTATTGTCTAGAACAAGACGTTTTGCGTCAAAGTAACACGGCAGTTGATGAATGTAACCAATCGTTCCTCAAAATGAACAGATTTCCCTCATACATCAAACAAAACGACGAAGAAGCAGCAGCAACATCAACAACAACAACAAAGAGGCGACCGTGCCGACGAATTCGTATCTGATGGTGCCGCTATTACCACCCACCCACACTCATCATCGTCGTCGGGGTTGGATTCTTCCGAACAATTGGGTCGGTGACAATTATAAAGTTTGACAGCGATAATTAGCAATAATGCGATGACGAAGATTGTATTCTTAGTTGGCAACGGTTTTATTATCGCAAAGGGCATAATTGGGAGGAGCAGATATCGGGACCACTAATTACTCCTAGGGCTGATAACTCGTATTATTAATTTGTCAAGGCTGTCATGTAGCAGTCGTGTGGCGTGGTATCTGCGATCAGTTTATTCTCCTGCTCCTGCTCTTCCTGCACCATTGTCGTATCGGTTTCCCCAACCGCCTCACCCTCTTCCCGACCGAACTGTTATTTTCCAGTAATAACTTTCGCCTAGTGCAGATAAGTTGTAAAACTTTCAATTCGAACAACTGCTACATCCCGAATGAGGCACGCATCAAATTTTACGCGGCTCGTTTGATCTAAATATAAAACCGCCGCGGCACCCCCGTCATTAATCCGTTTCTTCCGAAAGCCTTACCTAAATGTTTATAGGACCGACGCGATTAAACCTTTTTACGTTTTCTGTATAAAAAAGACCGGGGCGGGCTCTCTCCTGTTTAATCTCCCGAGCGGGAAGCATTTACTTTTCCATTGTAACTTTTTCGACTACATTTCGGGGAGCTTTTAAAATTTTCGCGGTTGATTTATTTCGAAAACCGAACATTAGGTCCGACGTCGCATTTAACGGCGGAGACGCGCGGAACTGGAACATGAAATAAATGCACACGCCGTCGTTTCTAGACGGAACACAGGCCATTGTTCTTAGAAAATGGGACGTTCAGTTTTTCAGCGTCGTACGTGAACAGGCACAATGCACAACACGAAATAAAGACTATTGTGTTTCGTTGCGAGTGGTCCGTTTTGCATACATATTAACACTAACTTTGTTAGGATAGTTGGGGAAAGCGGACTAGCGGCGTACCTTTTAATAACGAACATTGTATCAATTTGCAAACAATAAATCTCGGCATGGCACAATTAGGTGAAACAAAGGGATTTTGATTCGTGGCTAATGCCGTTATTAACTCCCGGACCTTTGGGTCATTTGAACTACACGCACATGGGGCACTCATAAGTACAGGCCGACCAAGGGACGTTTTATGCGAAATCACTAATAGAAGTAATGGTTAGCTTTAATCAAAGCGGTTCTACAACTACCACACCAAATCTCTTTGATGCCAATTGGTTCTTTCAAAAAGAAATTTATAATTTACCATATTCTGCCTCCAACTAACTTCGCCATTAATAATGTAAAAATCGAAGAGATAATTCCAGAATTTCTAGCAGCGTGGCTATAATTGTTGGTAGATTTAACAGAAAGTGGTGGGCTGCGTGGCGTTGTCGGATTTGGAGGTGCTGGAGCTGGAGGCAACCGCCGTTTGGTCATTCACACTTTATCTTTTGTTAAAAAGTCGTTATCATAGAAGTGTCTTTATTTTTTTTTGTAGTATTGGAGTTTTTCTATTTTTTCGGAAATAATTTAGAAACTTGTAGCATATGAGCCTGTTTTATCAAAAAACCTGCAGATGACAGTTGTTTTCACATTTTTCTGGTTTCTAGCGCTGCATTCCTGCAAGAAGGATTTTGTGTCATTTTAATGGCAAAATGATCGCGGTTGGTCGCTGAATCACCCCGGCCAACTTTGTAGTCCTCCAAGTGAACAACCCCTCGGTGCGGCCATAAAAAATTAACTGTTGAAATGAATTTGCAGTAGTCATGCGATCGGTGCAATTCCGGGAATAACAGCTGATACCCTATCATATTACCAGACCGTTCCTATGTATCCATGAATAGATGAATAATCCATCCAACAAGAGGAAATAGAACAAATTAAAGTCCGTGCGTGACTCAGTAATACGTGTCAACAGCCAGATAACATTTAAACATAATTAAATGTGTCGAAGGTGTTTCGCCGCGTTAACTACATACGCCGCTACTGATGACTATCTGAGTCAACCTTAACTATCGACTTATTAACGTGTCGTAATTGTTTACTATTTACGTCGTGACTAAGTGCTGTGGCACCCAATTTCGGCCGACGACGTTCGCTCAAATTCCTAACGCGGCTCTCTCCCCGTACACAAACTCCCACAGAAACCGCCATGCAGCTGCTGCATTTGACATCTTTAACCCCGCGCTTCCACTATTTTAACTGAATTAACAATGGCGCAAGAATTTAGATTGATCCAAGTAGGATACACGCACGATCCCCCATCATTTCGAGTCGGACGGTGGCGGCGTCTCTGCTGTTAATGTTATTATAATTAACCCGGAGTTATTGACAGTGATAGAGAGCCGGGCTTGTTTGTTATGCATAGCACCCGTACCTTGGAACGAGGGGGCGAGATTGGCTGGGGCGGGGGAGCACCGGAATCGGCCGTGCGGCAACAAATTTTTATTCAGAACGGCTCATCGACGTCCTGATGAAATACAGTCCTTAAAATAAATCTCTATTTACCCTGTGGCAAAGGTTCCCAGCTGATGGAAAGAAAAATGAACCAGCGTTAATAAACGGGGGCGGGATCTTACACCAGCAACGGGTAATGGTATAAAACGTAATTTTATTGCAGTGGCTAACGCGAATTTTACTGCTGGAAGTTTGAGCGGAATTAATTGTGTTTTACGCACTCAAGCGCGAATATAACAAAAACAAACATAATCTGCATAAATTCCCGCAATAAACAAAGGAAGTTCAGGTCGGGTTGGGAGAAGACTCTGTGGGCGCACAATAAAGCCCATTAAGTACACCTTCGGCCGAAATCCATCTCCCATCATATCCAGACTGAAAAATTGCAGATCCCATCAAAAACTCGTTGTACATACTCCTCCACGTTTTCGGATTAGGTGAAAGGTTACGATTTGGCCATGTAAGAAGTTGTATTTTTAGGTCCAGAAAAACGCCGAAGCTGACAAAAGTAGAAACTGGCACTACTCTTTGTGAACTGCTGCGCAGATATATTGGTAGATCCTCCTGCGGGAGATAACTCTTGAAGTGACGACACTGGGAAAAACCTGGTGACTTTGGGCAACAACTTTGGACAAAATTTCGAGTGACACCTCTAAGTAGAACTTTGAGTAAAAATCCGGTTAAACGTCCGGGCAAAAGGTCGGGGTAAAAGATTCGGGTAAAATTCCGGGGTATAAATTCCTGATAAAAAAATTTGTAAAAACAACGGAAAAAAAAATCGGGAAAAGATCCGTGTAAAAGTTTCAATAAAAAATCCGGCTAGAAACTCTGGTTAAAAATCTGGAAAACACTCCGGGTAAAGATCTGTGTAAATGTTTCTGTTAAAAGTCCGCGTAAAAACTCCGATCAAGAGTTAGCGTATAGGGTCCGGGTAAAATCCGGGTTAAAACTGCGGGTAAAAAATTTGCGAAATATTTTGGTTAAAAGTCCGGGCAAAGACTCCGGTTAAAACTTCGGGTAAAAACTCCGAGTAAAACTCCAAATAAAAACTCTGGAAAAAAAAATTGCGTAAATATTTTGATTAAAAGTCCGAGTAAAGACTCCGGTTAAAAGTCCGGGTAAAAGCTCCGGGTAAAAACTTCGATTAAAAACTCCGGGTAAAAACTTGAGTTAAAAAATCCGTGTAAATATTCCTGTTAAAAGTCCGGATTGCCCAATCGGCCTTTACATATAACGGCTCGTCGTGCCAATTATTGTCTCGAGATTTCGGTTGGGGGTTGATCTTCCCGCCGGAGGATCAGCCCCCGGATTGCGCGAGGCTGCCGTTAGTGTTAATGGCCGGCGATCTGCTGCGAGCCCGTTAATGAGTGAGATGACTGGTCGCCGTCCATTACGAGAACACCTCGACCTTACGACCCCAAGCATATGACCGGGTCCGAACACAACAAGATTCCTGATTCAATAAAGCGGCATGACACACTATCAAAGTTAAAATCAACCGGACATTAATGAAATTTATTGCTCCATTAGTGCTCACGAAATTTCGCTGGCGTAATCGGCCGACTATGCGACCACGACCGCCCCCTGCTGCCATGCAGCCGCTTTAATTAGACGAAAACAATTCTCACCCGGAATGGTTTTTATGTATGTTGTAATAAAGAAATTGTGTCGTTGGCAATTTCGACCCAAACACAATTACGGCCGCTACGTGCCGTTTTGAGGCAATCAGGGGGCGGTTTCGGTGACGACTGGCCGGCGACGCGACGCGTCTCGAGCAAACACCGAAACAATTGGATCCGCAATAATAAAGCCGGGAACCGAACGTACCTACGAGAAACCAAAATTGTCGATTCTACACAAAGAGGTCACTCGCATTCGAAAGTTACGACTCCAAAGACCTAGTGGTATGTACCTACCTTAAAATCGAAGCTGCTTGAATCCAATTTTTCTACATTGTTCTTGATGACCACAGTTGCCAGAAAACTTTAAATTTATTGGTAATTTTTTCATAGACGTGAAGAATGTTAAACGTTGGTGTATTTACGTTACGACACGATTTAAATCGTAGACATGCGTTAGGCATTCATTACAAGGCGACACAGACGACATGTCGCCTATAGTTGCCTAGTGTCGAACGTAGTTGGTAGCAACAACTAAATAAGCGCAGTAGGGACTTCAGGGAAGCTAGTTTTTAATTATTTTTGAGGAGCAACTTGAACTGTTGTTATTGATGCTCCAGCTGTCCCTTAACTGCTTAATTTTAATTTGATTACGATCGAGTCTTAGTGTAACGGTTGAAGAGGAGGAAATATTTCAGGCGCATTGTTGGCAAAAATAAAACTGTTCTGGTCGCGGAGCAATAAACTCGTCGATATTGTCGATCAGTAATTAATTTCCTGCTACTTTTTGTAAACATTTCAGCGGTCGACAGGTACAAACAATGCTTGTCCGAGGTAAAGAGAGACTGGTAGAGGTAATTTTGCCCCAGGAAATTCATGAACTTTCGATTCCTGAACTTTAAAGGGACAATACGTGATACAGCTAGTGTTTTTTTTATCGGGCAGTCGTCTGAATGTAGTAGCTTCAAAAACATTACTTTTCCAGCTGTTACTTTGTTCAAGCGTTTTTCTTCCGAGTCTTGGCAGCGTTCCTCATGTTTAATGACCTTACCGACCGCCGTTGAAAAAGGACTAAGCTCGACTTACCAGTTTTGTTCCGTAACAATACTTGGTTTAAAGTTATCGCTTCAGTTGCTAATCAAATGCAATAAATTTACCTGAATCCGCGACCTCCACGAAAAGCTCCGCTTGAATCATTTCATTATTCCAGACGAATCATCAGATATCGGCGTCAATTTTCCTGAAATTCCCTAATCACAAACGGTACTTTGTATAAAGCGTCGGTTCGGAAACAGGACATTTCGAGAGTCCTGCTATCAACAAAGTCGCGAGTTCCGTTTTTTGGTTAATTGAAGTAATGGGCCGAACTGGCGTTTAAAGCGAACATTTAACGGTGCCACCATAAAGCAGGATTGTTAAAAACAAGTCCGTAAAACTTGTCGCATAAAATAATGTCTCGTAACACTTCATATCACGTTTAATCGACATTTTCTGGATTCGCCCGCTTCATCCGCGAATTGATGGCCGTCCGGAATTCGCGCCAGCTAATTAACTGATGTCATCAGAAAGCGGCGGATGTGTTGCATCACTGACTCGACCCAAGAACGAAACAAATTAGTCGGTCAATTTGATGCTTTTAACGGGAATCATTTCTTCAGCGAGTTTCCCTAAATAATTTCGGCGCAGCGGACCGGAATTCGCCTTGTCTTTCTGGCAGACAAACTGGAAGAAATATAAAACGGAACGAATTGACTATGACTTTATTTTATGTTTATTTTTTATATTTATTAAGTTACTTGTGGATTCGAAGTTACTTCACCATCAAGATGCTTTCGAAACTTGATATTCCCGACGGGGGGTTATTATCATCACGAAACTTTATTGAAATTAGTTAATTTCCATCACTTCGTTGTTGCTGAGTACTTATGGTTGTTTTTGTTACAGGTACGGTTCGAATCGAGTTTCATCCAGATAACTTCAATTCCGGTCTGGTGAGGCTTAAAAATATGACTTTACAGAATCGATGCGATAACGTGGGGAATTTACAGCGAGGAATTGAAACTTAAGTTAATTAGATTAAGGCTTAATTTCTGTTACGAGGTTCATAATAAGTATGATTCAAATTGAGGCGAAGCGGTTTTTTATGCCGATGCTTAATTAAAAATTGAGTGAAAAACTGCAGTTTTGGTCGGAAATTGCATAAGTTTCTGCCCGGTCTCGCCGTGAACTTCTTAAGCAAACGTCTAGCTTCAAATATAAAAATATAAAAAAAGTACGCGTCTTATGAAAGGAAGGCAAAATTCTTGTTTTATGAAGTAAGAGTCCGGCGGTGGTGGGCTTGAATATTTGTCGATAAAGGGGTCGTGTCTGTTGTCGACTCATGCAGGAAATGAAAAGCTAAGGGGACGGCCAAAGGTGTCGTGATTACCGTTTTGCGATATGTCGATCGCCAAAACGTCCGCTTCGGCGAATGGACATTCTTCCAGATTTCACGTTCGTTCGGAAGGAGATTATGTCAGTTACAGTGAGATGTTACGCTTTGCTTGGCCCGCCATATCTGGCAGTTTCCGGCAAAGGTGGCGGTTTCCGGGCGCTTTCTTAATCCTCCTGGCGACATTTTATTCCACCGCATTCGCTGATTAATTTCTGCAGATGGCTTTTATTATCCGAAAAGAAAGACCAAACATTTCAATTCAATTTCAACTTTTTGGCTGCAAACAGTCGGAGCTTTTCGAAAAATCAATCGAAACAAAGTTTCTTAAGGATTAGCTTTTAAATAACGTAAAGCCCACCCCACCCTTAATTGAAAAGTGGGAGTATCAAAGAACTAAGTATCGTAAATTAATATTTTGAAATATTTGCCGAGAAATAATTTATAGATCTTCACATTTAAATAAGTTAATTCGGAAAGGGAACAAGTATAATGTACACCAAATTAAATCATGCATCCCTTGCACTGTCCACCAGAAAATTTAATGAGCATCAAAAAATCTAAATGAAACCCAAATTATTATACATCAGAAAATGAGAACATCACCACTAAAATAACTATGCTGCGTATTGTTTTACCATTGCTTACATTTTAAATTCTATATGTCTATTAATTTTACTAAATGTTCACCAAATTTAGAACGCTCAAGTTACGCGTCCGTGCTGTACATAATAAATGTTTGCGCTATCCATTTATATTTAGTGTTTCTCAAAAAAACTATTTGTGCGTCAAATAATTATTCTATTACTCCAAAAATGAAATATGCTCGCGCATCTCTCCTTGCCGCTTGCACTTCCAGATAGGAGGCACGCGAAAAAAGTTTTGTACAAGGTCAGTTCAGGGCCTGTAATTTTTTTTTAAAAGCATGATTAGAAATTACCACTAAAAGAAGTTTTACATTTTACATAATGCAAGCCAATTACAGCAAAGTATTTATATATTATGGAAATCAATATCTTTTTTTGTGCAAACCACTTCTATCTTTACTCGTATTTTCCTTGCCCTAGCACATCTACATCTATAATTTTGCATAAAATTATTTACCATTTGCACAACATTTTATTGCTTGTGTATTTTTGATCAACAAATAGTATTTTTTAACTGATAAATAATATAAGACACTGTCGAAAATTAAATATCTGGGTATTATGTTAAAATTAAATGGGGAATAAAATTTGGTGAACATTTAGTATTTATGGTCCACAAAAGTTATTTTGGAGAACAAAATATATAAGAGGCCAGAATTATGTCAATATTTGGTTGTCGCTTTAAGATTATGTATTTTCTTAATTTTGGTGAGCATTTAGTATTTTTGGGTAATGAAAGTATTTTTTTGAACGACAATATTGGGTAAATTTGGTAGACTGTTAAATACGACCCATTCGAAAATGTTCCTACTTTCCTACCCCTTCAATCGCGACACTTGGTTCGGGGCTGGGTTATCGTTAATATCCTGTGAATGCATTTGCCCTTATTGAGTTCAATTGCGCGAGTATGCGCCCGTATGAAGGTTAATTCGGCTCCCTTCTTGAGCGCTTTTCTCGGCGGAACTTGGCCGTCGTCATTTTTCAATTAGGAACCGCCACGTGGCCCACGGCCACATGAGTAACGCGCCGAGGTTTATTTTTACGTATCCGTCTTGATCTGGATCTGGTCGTGCGCGAATAAATTAGCTGAATGGGGCGAAATTAGGGCGGCGGCGGCGGTCGGCCTCGTGCCGCCGGTCAACAAGTGCCCATTAAATTTTCAAATTGCGCAATATGTGCGGCGGCCGCCGAAGGTAAACCATATCCCGTGTCCGGCGCGGCGGCGGCGTTGTCGTCATGCATCCCGACGACTCCGGTGTCTGTTCCCTTCGTACTTTACCGCTCCTGATTGGCCGTACCGGAACCGGAAAGCCGCGGCGGAACTGGCGTTCAGATAACCCAACCCCGAAAACCAACACGCAATAATTCATTTGACTTTTTAATTGTTTTACTCGCAGAGAGGAGTCCGTCTCGTGATCGATGCTCTCTCGCTCTTCCTCTTTCGTTTCAGCACCGCGACCGAAATTAATTGGTTCCAGGCACTTTTATCCGCACAATTTCGGACGCTTTGTTGTTCCTGATAAATTCGCGCGGTAATTGAAACTTGAACGGACAAAGCCCGCCTCGAAAGCTCCCGATTTCGCACCCCGACCACCCCGCTTTCAATTGGAATATAATTGAAACAATTTTCTTTAATCAAAGATTGCCGTCTGCCAATTTTCTAATTCATTTGATGCACGACGGCGCATCCGTAAAGCGATCCACCGTCGCCGACAGCAGGATGGACGTAAAATTCGAGAATTATCTCCCGACGCTTTATTGTGGCAGTAATTCATATTCCGCCTGATGTCGCTTATTGTGAGCTTGTTTACTGCCATAATATACCGACTGAAATGTTACATTGCAATTTTGATTTTAACGTCGTTTTACGAACTCCGTAACGACTACTCTCAGGCAATTATTGCTGCATTTACTCCTCCAACTAATTATCCAATTTAAACTTAAAGGGGTTGAATAATTGCGCCGTCGAACAGGTCAGGTTAGTTTATATCTGTCGTTCGTTGGGGAGATACCAGCTAATTACGATACGGACGCAATTTAACAAGCCTCTCACTCGTGCACCAAAATGACAACTAGCCGGCACACTTCTGATCATTACAAAGTTGCATGGCTGCCGACAAACTACCGTAAACTTCATTAATGCTAATAACAGTCTCCTTAAGTGCACGCTGCTAACCTTCGTAATTGACTAGTTGTAAAATCCTAAGTGACAATCACCAGGATTGAATCTAATCCGTAACGCTCTTCGACTCGACGACCAAAAAGGCCTCAACGAAGTTGCGTTGTCAAAGAGCGAATCTTTTCTACTTCCTAATCATGATTTTAGTTTTGCCAATTGTCCAATTCGCCCACTAGTCCACAAAACCTCGTCCAAATCTGACTGAAAGGAATTCTCGAAGCTTGTCTAAAATTTATTTAATTGATTTACCAATTTTAGTGAATTACCAGCCGCCTTCCTGATCTTCTCTGGAGTCCTTCTAACCATTTTTGGCCATGGCAACTCTTGTTTTAAGAGGGAGAGTTGAGGGAGAAAATAGTGTTCTGCATAATGGAATTGGAGAGTATTATTTTAGTAACAGAGTTTTTTAGGGTTAGAGTATTTAACTCTACCTTTCCTCAATTGAGTTGCCGAGTACGGTTTTAGTAACGGATGGTAGTTCCGGTTAACGGTGTATTAATTTTTGCGGTTGTCGCAATGGTCCGCTAAGCTTTGTTAATGAAGGGCTTCGTTCTCGGGGCAGCGGTTGAGTCAAGTCTGGGTGTGGGTTCTTTCTCGTCAAAAGAGCGCAAACACAACAGAAAGGAAATTAGAATTGCGCGGAAATTAGGTTGAGACCAAAGGGATCTCTAAAATAAAACTCAAATATATCCGCAAAGCAATAAAGTTAAAGTGAGAAGAGGCAATTGAAAATTGGCCAGCTCCACTGTAGTCGGCACTATTTATTTTTAAAATATCTGGGCGATGAAAAATGCACGGCGACGTGTTCGAAATTCGGTTTTGCGCGAGCTCCTCTTCGGGTCCGGGCGGCGGATGGCGTAATTTGCAAAAATAATTGGGGCCCTTGTCCCGGGCCCATTTCTGCCCTGGTTGCAGGGAGACCGTATAAATAACTCATCGCTTATTGATGTGGCTGCGGCAGGACTGAAGCAACGGGCTGTCCCGCGGGTCCCACTCTTCCGCACCAGCACCGTAAAGCGTCTGCCCTCCTTTGTGCCCCGAACTCATTTTCTCGCAGCCACGCACCGTCTCTGTTATTTTACCGCTTAGAATGCGTAAGACCGTTTTAGTGGCGGAACATCAACATTCCGACTGCGTTTCTGTTGCGAAAATGTCGTCTTTTCAGAACTGTACCTACAAGAGTTGTAAAATTTAGATGAGTCTAAGAGCACTCACGGCTTTTACTTCGGCACGGGACCGTCACTGAATAGGGAGGAATTAGTTTTATTGGGTTATAAACGTCCGAAACAGATACGTACCTACGTCGCGAATGAAAATCTAACTCGACATTTACATTCCGGGATAGTTTTACAAATCGATCAACGTCGTGGATTGAATCCGAATCGGACGGAATCGGTACGAGATCGACCAATTTTACGCGAACAGTTGCCATCAGGATAGCTGGTAACGGCGCTCCGGAGGAGCGAAATGGCGGAGGCGCCGGGAAACTGACGGCCGGCATTCGAAGCGCTATTCGCACCCACTGAACATTTTTTTCAGAGCTCCAACCAGACGGAGATTGTGCAACAACCTCCATCTTTTTTCGAGCGAGTTTTGATAGAATACCTCTTTACTTTCGCAAGATACAGCTGAAGTATGCAAATATGAATGATCTCCCTTGTGTTTTCTAAGGCGTTCTGTTTCCGTCTGGATCCAAAAAAGTTTAAACTTCAAAAGTATCCACTTAACTTCAGAACTAGTTGCTGGATTTCTACGGCATAAGAAACAGTTACAGGAAACGTGCATTTGCGTTCAGTACAATCGGGATAAAGAAAATAGAATGAGTGGCATTCATACTATTACCAATGGAATTTTTTTTTTTTTAAGTATGTGATGGATGTTTTGTAATTTGAGAGACTTGCTGGAGTCTAAACCTTCATATCATCATATCTAAAAAAGTGCGACTTCTACATACATAACGACTACCTCTATATTCGTGTTAAGCGGTCCGAAACTACAAGAATAAGTTGGCAAAAATTTCAATTTTTCGAAATATTTTTTATCTTAATAGATAAAATATTGTAAACTTTTCTGCGGAAACGTAACAAACAGTGTTTTCGATCTTCGCGAATCCAAACTCGGACTCAATTTGGCCACACAATTGATCCATTTCTTGGAGCTTTGAAAGACCTTAAAGCGCTGCTGCCTTCCCGGCTGTCAACGTCGCCGGAAAAACGCGTCGAGGTAGCGGCAACCTATTGTGGGTCCTCCGGGAATTTTCGTTAATTTGCATAACAAATCAAGTCGTGACTGATTTCAGCTGTTTCAGGATTAATAATTTATCAGCGGCAGCTCGCGAAACTGGGTTAACGCTTCATTATTTAAACATGAAAGCTCTTCCGAATGATAAGTGAACAACAAATACTGAAATTAATTATGACAATGTATTTCCCATCATTAACCCGCAAGAGGTTCATCCGTTCCACAAACGGGAAGATGGCCGTGATGATTCGACGACGGCTCACTACGTCCGCATCCCGAATCGTCCTGTTGGATACATTTCGGAACCGTCGAAAAGCAATTAGTTTGTTCGAGACGAACCTAATCAAGTTTTCTAACAAAGCGCCAACTCGGAACTGAAAATTCGATTGCCAGACGCTGCAGGGCCGGATCGGGTTTAGTGCGCGAGATGCCGCGGCTGTAATTACACTTTTAGACCAAAAGTATCAAGCTTCATAGGTGGAGTTTAATTTATTTCGTAACTTATTTTTACGGCAATAAAGGTTTTGGGACTTTGTGGCTAAAATATACCTACATTTATTATTAATCTCTAAATTAATAATAGGCAACGCATCGTTAATCATCAAAGCAGACATCCAATTAACATTTGACAATGACTCTCGTCACCGTGACTTGCTCTCTTTAAATTACAAAAGAATCAACAAGTATTAATGTGCGCAAATGGTGGAGGCGCCGGGCGAATCTGTCGAAAATTGTGCCTGAAAGCTCCAGTTTTAATTTTTTCTTGTTGTCTTTATTTATTTCTAATTTGCTCTACTGCACGAGTTTGATCTTTTGTTCCAATTTCCTGACAGTGCTAAGCAATAAAATTAAACTTTTTAAATTGCGTCTTTTGCTCAGCATCAACTCCCACTAGATGCTTGCATAAGGGTCACTAGCTTTTTTCTTGGCGTAAGTGTTCCTAATTGATCACAATGACTTTCTATCAAACAAACACCCCGTGAAGAAGCAATCATCTTTGACCCATATTTGCTTTTCCACAATGCCTTGAAGAGTTCTTACAGGCTTTTGATGATAAACCTACTTTCTGGTAGAGTACAGAGCGGCCTTTCAGAGAAAAATACTCAGGCATGTTTCGCTGCTTGGTTGAACAGTTTAGGGCTCACTTTGGAGGTTGGTCGGGAGCAGCTCCGGCCCTGCGTCGGTGCTATGCTAGAAATACATTCAAATCATCGCAAGGGTCGGCGGAGATTAGTTATTTTTGTTGCGGCCAGCGCCGGGGATCCGCAATATAATGAATGTACGCATGTTTTCACACATTTCCCGTCCGTAATTACTAATCCGATCCGACAAGGAGATTAACGCGGCGAACAAACGCGCCGAATAATCCGGGTCCGGACCGAGGTGGCGATGGTGTTTCAAAGGCGCGGAAGACCCGTGGCAGGTGATTTTATCATTTTTATTGTCCGTCAGTGGTTGCGGTTCGTTAGGTTGGTCTTGTAGTGTTCAAGCAAGTGTCGCCCGTATTTACCCGCCTCCTGATTATCCGGATCGCTAATCCACTTTCCTCCTCTTCCAGGTGCTCCTCCCGCCTGCAACTTCTTCATAATTAGTTTAGGGGTAGTAAAATTTGGAAGGTCCGCGAGATCCAAACACGATATTCTACTTTTAGACGCGCGTTCCGCTTTGTACTTGAACTCACAAACTCTCGTATTGCGGACTTGAGGCGTCAATGTGCGTAACGTTAATTTTTAGAGCATCTTTAATGCCTGCAGACTATAATTTTGTTGGTACATTGTTAAATGTGGGGCGGTTTTTAAAAAATTTGATGTACATGATGTGAAACGGTAAGCGAGACCTTTGGTGCGTGCAAATAGGGGAAATTGTCAAAGAATTTTTAACGGCCGTATTCAAATATCTTGAATCAATATTGCGCAACGTGTTTGGTTTCGTGTGTTAAGTTAAACACGATCGCTGTGTCCAATATTTATTCACTCACATTCGCAAATATACGGTTTTTGTGCACAGTAATTGGTCCATTTGTTAAACAATTCCCGTCGTGCGTTGCGCCCCTAAATCGGATTTATCGTCAAATTAATTTGGACTGTGCGACTTGAGGAACGATATTTTTAAAAGTTCAGACGAAAATTGATATTTTTGCGATAAGTGTAAAATCGTCGATTGATCGACTTGAATGTTGGACAATTTAGAGAGGGGCAGGATGATGACCCCGAGTGCAACCGCCGCAGTTATTGGGGATTCCGATTGTGTTCCGACCCGCACACTATCTCGCTGTAGTTGCGGACGAGACCGATGTGCAGTACGATAATCCCAGCGGGGTGGTTCTGGTCGAGAAACAAACCCACCTCACAATAGCTAAAATCTACATAGTATCGAGGAATTTGGTAAATTAGCGAATGTAGAAGAGACTTTGAGAGCTGTTGAAACAGATGTGCTACTTAGATTTCTAATTTATACAAAGAACCCGTCCACTGGAATATTAGTTCTTAAAACGGAAGGAGCTAACGTACGCAAATGGTGGAGGCGCCGGGTGAATTCGTCCCAAGATTGGAGGAACGGAAGACGCCGTTGCCAAAATTTTATGAGAACAACTTACTGAATCTTTTAATTTTTTTATCGCATTTGCGTAAGGTTTCAAGTTATTTACCCAGAATTGGCCCTTCCAATATTTGTCGGGACCAGATTTCCGGCAACTCTAATTGTAGTCGTCTAACTTTTCAGTCGATGGGACCGAAGGGTTAAGTCTTCCGCATAATGGAATGGTGATGGGGTTTCCGGGAGAACGTGCTTCAAATTTGCCATTTTTCCCTCTATGTTGAAACCTATAAATTCGATTGCGTCCGGAGCTGGGGCCGAACTTAAAACACACAAACCGGTCCGGAAAATAAAATCCTTCAGTAAATATGAATGAAGAACAAATCTCGGTGAACGTTCGCATTTTACGACTCCAATTCGGGGGAAAAGTGGCCAGGAACACACGGCCAGCTGGTTCATCGTCGGTGGTCGAGAACGCGGAATCTGACGGTACGACGCCGGTCAGCTGGGACGCAAGTTACATAAGCTCGATGGTAACGGCCGGTCCGGTCACGTGACTAAGTCGGGTTGATTGCGAGGTCCCGTGGAAAGTCCATTGGAGGCAACGTTTCGATTGTGGCCGTTCTCTCCCGGATACATCCATAAATCAACACACAGGCAGAGTTATTCGCCGCCATCCCCCATCTGAAATAGTTGGAATGTATGCGTGCCGGTGTGTGCAACCGCCAGATTTTCAACGCTACAGTCGGAAAATTCGATCTATATGGCGGAAGTTGTCCAGAAACGTGTCCTATCTGCACTAGTAGCAAAATTATCACCTCCAAGCGACGTTTTTCTCTTGTTTCCACATCTTTATCAACGCTACACGTGTTTTGTCGCACGCACAGCAAACACATTAAGAAGTAACTAGAAATAATAGTGGAGAAAGTTTGATCTTGTTTAGTCTTAAAAATGTTGCTGGTCCCCGCCATGCGCTCCTTGGGGTGGAATTGCGGGGTAAAAAATCTCATTACGCGGGACTGATTATGGTTGAATGGTAGGTGTCATTCATGGAAATCAATCCTTATTGGTGGTAACTCATTCATCATCGCAGACTGGATCCTGACATATACAGGCCTGTCCCTTTGTTTGCCAACAGGCATTTGATGCGACCTGAAACATCTCGTCGCCATCATCAAGAGGAGTCTCTATATGCAAACGTCGATACAACACGCATCACGATCTAATACGTCCTTTCAAGTACCCGTTTGAAATATTGATTAACACAAATCCCCAAACAATGGCTTACTGAGTACGCATCCCCTGTTTGTTTTTATCGCTTCCCAAGATAGATTTATATGGAAATGATTGATTGTGCACCACGTACCTACAACGTCGTTCTCGAGAGCAGATGAGCCCTCCGTGGGCGGAGATTAGCGTTCGTTCGGGTTTTAATCAACAACAAAAAAAATATAAACAAGATTCGACGGAACGATAACAGGATTACAACGAATTTTTTCGGCGTAATCGGGAGAGGTTGTGCGGTCTGTTTCGGTGGCGCGGAACAAAAACTGCTCTTTCGGGAGAGGTTTGATAGAAAGACCATGAAGAAACAATAAATCACTCTCGCCCCGTATACAAACGTTGTTTACGCGGGCCCTTGCGACATCAATAACGGAAAATTATTATAAATGTGTTCTCCATCATTGAATCGCGTGCTATATATCAAAAACACCAGGCGACCGGCCGCCTACCTGACAAACCCACTATCACGTCGATACGGTCCGCATCAATACAAGAGCTGACTCTGCTCTGCATGGCTTCACAACGGCACGCCGACCGACATTCACAGAAACAATGCTCACTCAGCTGCCGGTCCGGTAATGGCGCAGAATTCCACCCGGTGGCCTCCCTGGTCCAGTTCCTCTTTACCTCTGCTGAAGCCGTCCTAATTCCATCAAAATTTTGCCATTGCCAAAAAATTCTTCAATGTCCCGCTTTAGATCATGGCAGAATGTAGTGTTCAGCTACTCGTAAAAACGACATATTGTTTCGCAGTTATTACGCTGAACAGGTGGGCAATCCTTGAATGACACTTGGAGCATTACCGGATCACGAGGAGAGACCTCCAGTTTTTAGATACGACGTTCCCTATTTTCGAGCTAGAAACTTCTTAGGAAGAGGTTCTTGGAATTTTCCACTCAACTACACAGACGACACTCAGAACGATTTGAAGGACGGGACTTTTTTATCCACTAAACGAGCTCTTGCTGTTTATAACTAAGCATTTCTAAGTAATATAACAGTTTTCTTTTCAGTTCTTTGTAATTTTTGAATTTTCTGCGATTTGGCCACTTCTAAGTATATGATTGCAGAAGTGTTGTTCTTGCTCTTTTTAACTGGAACTTTTCAGTTTGAGCCGGAGACACCTTTTTCTTGGAAGCGGTCTTTGTAACTAAATCACAACAAGATTCTTAGGTGTGGTCCACTGATGGATGTTTAATGGGCAAGAAATCTATATCACTGCGTGGCATATTCAAAGACGGTCCTGAAAACATTAAGATTCTTTTCCTGGGTATTTTATCTCTTTTGTGTTATTGGATCAGAACTTAACACCACCACTACATTATTGGTTTATACGAGAAAGCATTGATGGCGTGCGGCTTCTCTTTGTGAGGCGTCGCTGTCCTTGATATCAAAATCCAAACTTTCACCACCATTGGGGTTGTGTGCATTTCCAACGCAGGTGCTAAATTATTGCCTGAATACGGAGGACCTAATCTCTGCAAGGCCAAGTTGCGTTTCTTACTTTCATAAAAAAGCTTTTCTTTATCCTCGACATGAAGCTTTCCGATATTGATACGATGCATTGTTTTCTACCCTACAGGCTTATTTGTGACTTGTTTATATTTTGAAAATGTCAGCTCTCATTACACCCTAACGGTAATGTAACGGCAAGTTTCAGGATTTTGTTTCCATTAATGAGTCGCCTCCCACGCTTTGCTTCGTGGTGCTGCGAATCGAAGAAAAGTCAATACTTGGCAAGGCCAATTTTTGTTGATCGTATGATGTCGCACTGCTAGTTTGACGGTTGCACTCGATTTTGAAGAGGGGTGCGACAGTTTCGTCCTTTTCGAAAAACAAATTGGAATTGAGAATTTCGCATTCCGTGTAGGTTATACGTTATATATTATTACTCGGGTTGTGTTTGCCGAATGTATGTGTGTTCATTTCATCACAATTGATCGAATGCGCGTTCCGAATCCTCGGAGACAAAATGGCTGGAGGCTGAAAGTTTGAGCGTTGTGCCACGGTTTCGGTTTCTCTTCGGCGCGTCTCTGATGGGATACTCCGCAGTGACTAACAGTAAACATAACAAGCTCGTGTGGCATGTGGGTCGTATACACCGGAGTCTATCGGTTCCAAGATTGGGACGAGCTTAACTCCGGAAAATTTTACGTCTGGTTTATGAGTATCGCGCTGATTTATACTCGCACTCAATGGATTCGAAACATTTCCGTGACTCTTATGCAGGGTTTATGTCTCGTCCCGTCGTTTGCCATGTCGAACAAGATGACTGTTTTCGAGGGTCGGGCCTACGACGGGATTTACGTACTTCCCGATAATTATTTCGCGTCCGCGATCCGGCCATCGACCATTTTTTATTGGCGGATTGAGTGCCTGCCGGCTTTGTTATGAGTTCGGCTGTACCGCATCCCCTGCTGATTTAACGAAAACTCGACTTGATTGGGATCGTCAGAAAATTGATTAAAATTAACTTTCTGCCCGCCCAATCGCTTATTGTTGTTTGGACCAGAAATACCCGCTGCCCAGATATGGCGGCCGCCGCTCGATTCCAGTCGCGTCCTCCAAAAAACTCGCCACAGCAGGAAGATCTGTCTAATTAATAAGGAGAACAAATATAATGTACACCAAATTAAACTATACACCCCTTGCACTGTCCACCAGAAAATTTAATGAGCATCAAAAAATCTAAATGAAACCCAAATTATTATACATCAGAAAATGAGAACATCACCACTAAAATAACTATGCTGCGTATTGTTTTACCATTGCTTACATTTTAAATTCTATATGTCTATCAATTTTAGTAAATGTTCATCAAATTTAGAACGCTCAAGTTACGCGTCCGTGCTGTACATAATAAATATTCGCGCTATCCATTTATATTTAGTGTTTCTCAAAAAAACTATTTGTGCGTCAAATAATTATTCGATTACTCCAAAAATGAAATATGCTCGCGCATCTCTCCTTGCCGCTTGCGCTTCCAGACAAAAGGCACGCGAAAAAAGTTTTGTACAAGGTCAGTTCAGGGCCCTGTAATTTTTTTTTAAAAGCACGATTAGAAATTACCACTAAATGAAGTTTTACGTTTTACATAATGCAAGCCAATTACAGCAAAGCATTTATATATTATGAAAATCAATATCTTTTCTTGTGCAAACCACTTCTATTTTTACTCTTATTTTCCTTGCCCTAGCACATCTATGTACATCTATAATTTTGCATAAAATTATTTACCATTTGCACAACATTTTATTTATTGCTTGTGTATTTTTGATCAACAAATGGTATTTTTAACTGCTAAATAATATAAGACACTGTCGAAAATTAAATATCTGGGTATTATTATGTTAGAATTAAATGCGGAATAAAATTTGGTGAACATTTAGTATTTATGGTCAACAAAAGTTATTTTGGCGAACAAAATATATAAGAGGACAGCATTATGTCAATATTTGGTTGTCGATTTAATATTATGTATTTTTTTAATTTTGGTGAGTATTTAGTATTTTTGGGAAATGAAAGTATTTTTTTGCATGAAAATATTGGGTAAATTTGATAGACTGTTAAATACGACCCATTAATAAGTAAACTTTTAAAACCGCCCAGTCTGAGCTACGATTAGTATTTCTTAGAAATTGCAGAATTGTTTTTTGCTTTTACGATTAATATGTTATTTTGATGCTTTTATCTACACTTGTAGAAACTGCTCTCACGAGTTAACTAAATATTCATACATTTAATAACTACTTTAAAATACGGCGTATCAGTCGTGACGGTTTGTGTTCAGGGCTTCTTCTTTATAGGTTTAGCTTCCTTCTCAATATCAACAAAAAATGTGAAAACTAAGCCGGCAGCAGGTGTCCGAAATATCCCGTTTCAAAGATGGCTTTTAAACGAAAGTAGTCCCGCTCTCTGGCACAGGAATGTCACTGCTAGTAGATACACCCGGTGGTTTTAGGGACAAACTTACCTCTGGAGCCGCTGGAACTTGAACGGAGTTTATTTGTTGCAAAAAATCCCCCGAATTTTCCGAGGTCAAAGGGAAACAATGTAAAAGCCTTTCTTCGTTCCTGCCCGTCGCCAATTGTTTGGCTTCGCCGTTTTCTTATTTCGATTCAATTAAGTTTTAATTGTTTTCAATTCGAAGGGTTTAATTTTACTTACCAGACGCGAGAGACTGATTTCTTATTCTCCTCAATTATCGACTTATTGTTTATTTATGGCGGTGCTCTCCCCCGAGTGAGTGTGCAGTTTCAATTAATCGCCGGGCCTCGCGATTCGTTTACATTAAATGCTGCTCGGCGGGAAGGTCCTCGCTGAATGAGTTAATGGGGAAAAATTAATGGAGTTGTTTCCGTCTATGGTAGCAAAGTCTCGTCACAACTGAAAACAACACGGATTTTTCGGCAAAGTTCGAAGTTGGTTGAATTAAGTTCGTGCGAGGAAGCCGTTCGTTAAGGGAGATAAAGACGAAACATCCACGTCTTTCAGTTTACCCCGAAACGGAAAAAAAAACTTGTGTAAAGGGTCTCGAGTTGGATCAGATAAGGCCCGTGAATCAACCCCGGGTAGCACTCAACGGAGTCGTGCCCTCGAAATTAATAAAATCCGCGCAACTACTTATAATCTTATCTGTTGAAAATTTGAGAGCGAGTTCGACTATTAGCCCGGTGAGGTGGTGGGATTTTGCTCTTTGCGGCCGCATGTTTTACGAGTCGCAAGCGAAACTTCAGCCCGGATAAGATCAGCGTCGAGTCCCGGATTTCGATGCATCAGACACGAAACGTAATTTTCAATACTTCAATATCAGGAATGGGACGGTCGACGTAATCCCAAACTACTTACCTAACTGGATTACCGACATGCCATTCTGCATTTGGAGCGAGTCCTGGTGCACTCTGAATTTCACCGTCCGATGAATAATGCATATTTCTAAAGCGCCCGACTCGACGTACTGTGATTACTTTGCGAAATGAATTGCCACAATGTAAATCTAATTGGCGTGCGACATCGTTTCATTACGAAAATGTGATACAGAACAGGCACCGCGGGCCCTCATAAAGGACATTGCTAATCGTCGCTTCGGCTCACGTTTCCTACAATAACCGAAATTTCGTCCTAAATCCGCTATTTTAACGATTACTGGCGCGACGGAACAAGTTCCAGCTCCGCCACAAATATCAAACACCATCCTCGTGGTCGGAGCCATGACACCCCAGCGCCCAGTTGCCAAGATCCTTTCGGCCGGCCATTCATCTCTATTTTTATGCAACGTAACGTTGAGCAGTTTCGAGACAATGTAAACCGCTCTCTTCTCAGCTAAGATTCATTCTCGTCTTTGCTGCTATTTACTCCCGGTTTGCGAGCTTTCCAGGAAACTGCACAGTGGTACTCTTTATTAGAGCTTACTATTTACTCATCACAGTTGCGATGCTCCACAAAGTGTTTCCCATCATGTTTATGCATTTCTTGCAAACGGGGTTGTTGTTGATTTTGTTTTTCCAACTGCATCCACTTCCGTTCGGGTTGTTGCGTTTTCAAAACCGTTAAACCGCACGCCAAATTTTTTTATTTTTTCCAAATTCATACAACTGGTCAATTCTTAATGGGAACAAATATAATGTACACCAAATTAAACTATACATCCCTTGCACTGTCCACTAGAAAATTTAATGAGCATCAAAAAATCTAAATGAAACCCAAATTATTATACATCAGAAAATGAGAACATCACCACTAAAATAACTATGCTGCGTATTGTTTTACCATTGCTTACATTTTAAATTCTATATGTCTATCAATTTTACTAAATGTTCACCAAATTTAGAACGCTCAAGTTACGCGTCCGTGCTGTACATAATAAATATTCGCGCTATCTATTTTATATTTAGTGTTTCTCAAAAAAACTATTTGTGCGTCAAATAATTATTCTATTACTCCAAAAATAAAATATGCTCGCGCATCTCTCTTTGCCGCTTGCGCTTCCAGACAAGAGACACGCGAAAAAAGTTTTGTACAAGGTTAGTTCAGGGCCCTGTATTTTTTTTTTAAACACGATTAGAAATTACCACTAAAAGAAGTTTTACGTTTTACATAATGCAAGCCAATTACAGCAAAGCATTTATGTATTACGGAAATCAATATCTTTTTTTGTGCAAACCATTTCTGTTTTTACTCTTATTTTCCTTGGTCTAGCACATCTACATCTATAATTTTGCATAAAATTATTTACCATTTGCACAACATTTTATTGCTTGTGTATTTTTGATCAACAAATAGTATTTTTAACTGCTAAATAATATAAGACACTGCCGAAAATTAAATATCTGGGTATTATGTTAGAATTAAATGCGGAATAAAATTTGGTGAACATTTAGTATTTATGGTCAACAAAGTTATTTTTTAAAATTTTTTTGTATGAAAATATTAGGTAAATTTGGTAGACTGTTAAATACCGCCCATTGTTAATTGATGATAATATCTGTATAATTTCTCTAACAATTTATATAAAGTTTCCAAGAAATCCTTTGATATCCGTCTAACTTTTCAACAATAAATTAACGACCTAAATGGGGTTGACTCACTATATTGAAAGTTTTTTTTACGCATATCATTGTTCTCTAGGTGTATAATGAATAAGCATTATTGATAGAAATCTTAAAGCTTTTATTATTTTTTATTCTTTTTTTAAGGTTTTTTTGAGTCTAAAAATTTCGAAAAAAATAATGAAATTTAAAACCACTGCCGATCAAGAAAATAAAAAGTGCTTGAGTCCACCCCATTGCTGAAAATTTATTTCTAGAAAATGCTTGTAATACAAATTAGTCAATCGGTGTGAAGTTTTGTAAGCTGATGTAGAGAAAACTTTTGAAAAGTTTTTACGGAAGTCAAGTACAGATGGCGTACGAAGTCCATATATTAACTTTATCGCCTTGTTCAGGTGTAACTTGTTTTGCTTTCTAATTTTTCGCTTTCTACGTCTCCTCCATCGCCCTTATCTGGAAATTTTGCGGCGCTGGTTAGGCCGCGGGTTGCGATCCATTATCCCGCATCAATATAGTGAAATTTCTCTAAGGGGAGGCTGTAATTGCTCGCCAATGTTTGAAATTGATTCGCGCCGGAGGGGATTGCTCGACGTAACTAGTTTCCGTCGCGAAAAAACTAAAGAAGTGGACCAGAAAGTGGCGTGAACTCGATAAGGCCGGATTGTTCGGTGTTTGCTTTATCTGGTCGGCAATTCATTGTGCGTATATGCTTTTAGTCCGTGTTCGATAAATCGACTTAGTAAATTGAGTATAGAGATACGAGAGTTCGATAAAATACAGCTATTACGGCAGGAACAAGATTGCGCGGATCCTCTCACTACAATGTTACAGGTTTACGGCTTTTAGCGGTGCTAAATTGGGGCGAAAGACCCGGAATCCTGGAAATAATGAAAGGCGCTATCTGCGATTCTCATGCTTTACGCGATGCTTACTGGTTATCCTTTCGCTCTCCGTTCCGCCTTGACCGGGACGTTGGGTCCGAATTAAAAATTAACGGAGGGCCTCCGCGTTATGATGTCGCTGTGATAATCGATGAGCGGGCGATCTTTGTGTCGGGACTCCGGGGGTGGCACAGAGGCGGCGTCTCTGTCGCGGCAAGACGGGATAAATATTAAATATTCATCATGGCCGCAACACGGAGCGATCACCGGCCGCATATGAATGAGGCATTAAGACGCGATCTGGGGACACGCAGCGTCTAATTTATGATAATCCCATAAAGTGTATTTTGACTGCGAAATTCAATTCGTGCCGTCTTCAACCTATTTAGGTTTCTTATTCGATTAAAGAAAATTTTCTACGTTAAACGTCGAAAACAACAGAGCGCAGATTTGCCGCAGACCGCCCTGGAGAAATACGCAATTACCCCCTAATCCAAACCGTCACCTTAGTAGCTCGGAAGTTGTCAACATTTTTATATTTAGCCGCCATTCGCGGCATTAATTTCGCCGGGGGAGCTTAGAAACTGACAAATAAGTAAAATTTGCGGACCGCGTTTTCTTCTTCTCGCCGGGTTCGGCCGTAATCACGAGCGGCTGAGCCTTGCATCAAGGTTTCGAGAAGGTAATGAATTTATCTCATTATGGGTCGTAAAGAAGGGCTGCGAAATGCATTTTTAAAATTTCGGCCAGGTTACGTCTTTAAGTCTCACTTTTACGGCGGCAACATCCCCGTGCCATTAAATAAACATTATCCCGTAACCCGCGTTCGAGGGATGTACAGGTGGTGTTCAAAGTTGTCGTTGGATGCCGTGCATTATGCAGAGACATGTTTGTAGATGTGGCGTGTGTTAACAACAATATGGTCGGGAGACCAAGACAGGCGGGATTACACAAACCCCAGAGTTTCCAATCGTCACGCAATCCGGTTGCGTTTTAGAACAAGAAGGAAATTTATGGCGCTGATCGCAAAGGCAGAGATTATGCCCGCTCTAATCTGCTGATGGCTTCGATATTACACCCAATTGTTGGGAATTACACTAAATTACTGCCACGATTTTTAAGACCCTTATCCATAGTGCGAAATTGTAACGCACACCTCCATTTAATCTCTTAAGTGTCCTCGGGCTTATAGACAACTATGGGCATGGCCTGATGATGTTGCATCTATCGTCTTCGCATATCTACAAGTAATAATTATTGATGTCTGTAGGCTGACAATAGACGAAGAAATATTATCGAGATAATTTCTTGGTGCCACTGGAGGCGCTAGTTTTTTTTTTAAAGTTGAAGCAGAACATACTCCTTGTGATTGGTTTTTAGCAAAACTTGAATCTGGTAGGTGCGAAAATTGCGATAACGCCAGACTCTGGGACCACTCTCTTTAGTGCATTCTTTGGCACTTCCGAACTTTTCAAGACTCTAAATGGCTAATTATCTATACTGTAGTGATTAACATCTGCATCCATTCTTCCAGGAAGTCCATTGCATCAAGAAAATTAAACTTTTCTTTAATATTTTGTTCTTGCAATTTTTGGATGTCAAAACTTTATGAACGTTGCTATCCTTGCAATAGATGGATATTTGCAGAACAACTTTTTGAGATATCTCCAGCCTCCCACCTATTAGTTTACGTTCAATTTTATGTAGCCTTTCCATTACCTTGGATTTAGCATATCATGCTGTCTTCTGACATAGTTCCAGCAATCGTCGTTTATTGATAAAGCTTCGACTTGTCATATTTTCTTGGGGCAATAATGTCCGTATTCTACGCAAAAGTGACTTTGGAACAAGAGATTTACTTTCGTCATGCTTGAGCATTACTGGTACGAGGTTGGTGACCATCGGACGCATCGACTCGCTCGCGCCCCTGGCGCCTCTTTCCGGCTCTGGGCCGGGCGTTGCAGGGAGGCTAATTGGCGGCGGGCAGGACCCATGTGGGGCCGGCTTTTTCTATTAACGTTTCGGGCGTGCACGCGGTGACACGTGTCGAAAATGGATTCAGATGACGTCGGGGCGACATCTTCTTTCAAAGACTCGTTACGAAGTTTCTTTCTCGAACAACAGATGAGCGTCGTTTTTCGGGACAAATGTCATCGCAGCCCATTTCTGGAAATGGCCGTGACGCGCAGATGGGCCGTTATAAGATTGTGCGCGTCCGAGCAGCGATAATGGCCTCCACATTTCCCCGAATACATTAAGGGTGGAATAAAAACATGCCAAAGTTGTTCCGGTTCGTACGCATCCCGTCACCTCTGACCAATTAAATTTCTAATCTGAAGTTTCTTGGAGGCACCATCTATAACCGGGACAGGGCCCTTATGCATGCCATTACAGCCGGTTCCCCCATTATTTCTGTATATATCCTAATTTTTCATTTAAACTTTGCCGACTCGACAAAAGTTTCTAATGGAATTTTCAGCTTGCTAATTTAAATAAATTTTTGTCACGGCGTAATAAAATTAAATGGCGTTTTAATGTCAAGTATGTTTTGTTGTTGGCGCGAGTGAGGAATCAAGAGGGCATTAGCGCCAGGGAAGCACCCGACTCACCGGTTTATCTGCACTTTATGGTTCAATTGATGGCGTACGTACAAGTAAGTCTTTTTATTGCTTGCGACTATCTTCCGTAAGCTCAAGTTTGGATGTGCGCCCTTCCGGCAGCATTGCTCGCTTCCGGGTAATATAATATACTGGTTTCTTGGACAATGTTCTGGAACGGAGCGTTCAATATTACTGATGAAAATTTTATTTGCACTTTTCATCGGCAGAAGGGCCAATCGCTTTATCTAAATTATATCGAGGAACGCTGGTATCAAGTCGGCACGATAATGAAACATTCTGGTTAAAGCGCCCCAGTTGGTTTAAAGAAATTGAGGAGCATATTGCAGCGAGAAATGCTCTTGAAGTTTAAACGATATTCCAGTTAGCATTCGAGAATTTTAACGTTCTTAATCCTATTAACCGGAATGGGGGAAGCGCGGCGGCGGCTCTCTTCTCTCTTTCTCCTTCGCTCCCGGTTTCACATTTCTCGGTTTAGCATGAATGACATTACAATTACAAGTTCAAGTATCTGGAATCCGATGGCGGGTGGGGTGATTAAATATCGGAGCTCAAAGTTACCACAGCGAGTGTCGCAACTTCACCAGTGGACCAGAAAGGTAGCTCGCTAGTGCCCCTTCTGGAAAGCCGGACCTCTCTCTGGGCAACTACAAGCGTAGAACTTCAACATATGTAAACTCATTTCGTCGCCGGTAATGGTCCATTATGCCAGTCGCTCCAGAGGCTCTCCACTGCAGGGTTTCAGGGCTCTTCAGCCCACCACCGGGCCACCTGTAGTTTGCGCACAAACCAAACAAACTAACGAGTTCTAATTAATGGCGGCACTGGCCCAGTTTTAACGCGGCGCGACTTCCACTGGACCCCAATCCCATCGCGGCCGATTCTGGATTCGCCAAATTCCTCCGAATAATGACAGCAGGAACAAAGCGGAATTTGACAGAAATGGCGACCTAACCGTCAACCAAAATGTGAAAATGTAGTATTTACCTTTCCCATATTTGTTTATTTTTTTTAAGTAAGAACGGATAGGCAGGAGAAGACGTTAGTGAATGAACCAACAAACGAAGCAATAGGTTCAGACCAGCCAGAAGAAAAATGTGGAATCAATAGTACCTAGTGTTAGTAAAATAGATTGTGGGGAAGCAGATTTACAAATTTTAAAATTACCACGTGTTCAAACCTAAAGAAGTTGAAGATCCGATAGGTGAAGGCGCAATTTGAGGATTTGCATTATATGGGGCGGAAATTGGGACAAGTCTGGAAAAGTAACTGAGAAGAGGGAAACGTGGGTGACAACAGATCGAAACTGAAGCAGGTGCAGGAAACTCGAGGATGCGTTTGAATGAAAAAAAAAAGAACGGAAGAGATCACACATCACGAAGCAGTAGAGGCGGGGTAATACTAGCCCCCAGCGCTTCCAGCATTTAGCGATTCCCTGTAAGTCAAGCCTCCGTGCTACTGGGGGAAGTTACCTGATAGCAGCGCGGGTCCTATTTGATTTGTAAGAGCAACATAGGTTTTGTATGTTGGCGGGATTGGGCAAATTGCTGCCGGTAAATATTGTGCTACAAGGTCGACGTTCCGTTGCAAATTTGGAACCGTAAACACCCCCGATATTTGTTGCTCGTTTACCCGGCGTTCTCCTTAAACAAATCGTTAGCTGGAGCAACTAGCGCCGTAGTTATTGTTTACAAAGTGTGAGAGGCTGGGAGTTCAAAGTTATTGGGTGCAGGAGATAAGGGAGAACATGACGTCGGCGTAAGGACGTGCAAACTAGCACCTCATAAAGGAAACTCGGTGTCGTGAATACAGGAACTCGACAACAATCGCCTTTACGACTTGCATTCAAACAGCAAACTCGCTTAAAATTAGAACGGTCGTATTCGGAGCGAACCGTAATCACTATACGCGCACTCCCGTAGAAAATTCCAAATCATACGGATGTTTGCGGCCCGGGACTCCTATAAAATAAATCGTAAAACCAGCAAACAAGTTAAACCTTGTCAAAAAGTACTAAAACAAATCCCAATATTTGCATCATATAAATTAAAAAGAAGGTTTCTCTCGTAAAACTGGATAAAGTATATCTTACGGAACGTCGTAAAAACCTCGTGTTGTTGTTTTGTATACACGCAGGAATTGCTGAGATTCATTACTTTATGAGGAACATGTGAAAGTGATTCGCTGTTTAGTGTGCACTTTACAGCCAGGTCAAATGGTTTACTGCATCCTTCCGCATGACGTTTCAAGAATTTGGTTAAGAAACTGGCCCAGCTACAACTCCAAGGTACAACGACTACGAGAATGGGGCCGTAGTTAGCATCACTGCTCAAGAAGTGTTGACCCTTGCAAGTACGAAGACACCTGCCGCAATCGAGGCCAACGATCTTCAACAAGGCACAAAGATCACACACGTGCTGGGAGCGTTTTCATCATATATTGCAAATGTTATCGTTTTTGGCTCATGTAGAGATAATAGCTCTGGGAATTCGCATCTTCAGGACGTAAGCAGGAGAAATTTACTGCCAATGATCTCCTATTCGAGACTATCCGCATTACTTACGTAATATAGTTATTTTAGCCTCAGGATTGATTTAAATAAAACGGGATAAAATTGAAGAAACAAAATCAAAGAAAACAGTAACGATTTAGCGAGTCAGTCTGATCCTAGCCGATTTAGGGGTGAGCCGAAACCCTCGACTAACCACCCAAAAAGAAATTTGCTGCGCATCGTGGGGGTGATTCATTGGTGCTTATTTTCAGTGCTGCAGTCTTCCAGTGTTAATTTTAAAAATATTATTTTTCTGCGACTTCTTAGGCCTTAAAAACATTTAAAATATTCATATCCAAACTCTTTGGGCGCGATGTCAGATTGCGAGGAGGTGCTACCTTTAAATCTGAGTTTTATCGCAGGCTTCGAAACCTAGGTGCGGTTCCTTTGTTGCTGTTCGCTAGCAGGGTTGTCTGGAGGTTGCGGCGAGCCTTGGAAGCGCCTCAAATCCAATTAACCCACCGCTCCTCTAGCTCGATCGTCGCGAGTTGGCGTAGAAATTTTTGCGAAAGACCGGTCCTCATGTTAATTGCAAATATTTGCCGCCACATATGGCGTCCATATTCACCGCATTCCGCCCGCTTTTACACTTTGCGATACGGACCGGCATGTTTTATTCATGGTTAAGGTCGGTTGAGTGGTAAATTGTACGACTCAACAATCAACCTCTACTATACGCAAATTTGACGCAAACCGAAGATTTCGTTAATCGCGTTGCTGATTTTTTTGCAACAATGCCATTTCGGGGGTTCATGAGGCGAAGTTATCGCTGCTGCGATAGGTGCTAGTGCGTTAAATTAATTTCGTAATTTTCGTCGTTTTATTCCTAGGGCGGTGGTGCATTTAATGTAATTCCGGGCTTGTGACAGTTTCTTCGGAAAATTAATGAAGTTTCTAAGTCACGTGGTGAGTACTCTCGACGCAACCCTAATGGGTAAATTTAAGCAAGTAATGTGTTGGCAATTTATCTTTTCGACTTGATTTAGTTAGTGTATAACTGTGTTGCCAACCCCAGGCCTTTTAATTTTTTATTGTGATTTAGGCCGGGCCGGAGAGCACCTGTCTGCCCGCCACGTACATTGCAAGAGTCTCACGTTTTACACTTAGGCCCGACAGGCAGGAGAATAGCTTAAGGGACATGTGAATTAATTATTTTCAATTATTCGGAAGCTCATTTTGCTAAATCAATTTTAATTAAGCTGCTTGCACCTGGTTTTAACCTCTTTTCTTTTCGTTGCAGGTATGTGTTTGGGACGAAACGGAACGGTTCTGCGAGCTGGTCCTGCTATCCATAAGATTTTCTGAAGCCATGCAGCGGGCGAGATTCTGAGAATTTAAGGTAGAACCGATTAGGGTAATGTCGTCGTTTGAAGCCGGCAATCTTCATTACGTAGATTAAGTAATACAGGCGCTTTTATTCGGCCCATATGGCTTGAGACGGCGCCGGAATCTCACCGACTAATTTCTTTATACGCTTACTCTTGGGCTATCGCAGTTTTGTGGAAATGGTCCGCCCGTTACTCTTCCGTCCCTTGGCTGAAATCCTGTTGTATTAAAGACACGTTCTTTATCTGCACGCCACCATTATTTCGGATTATACGTCGGTCATTAATATCCCTGATCTAGTCAGCCTTGAATTATGGGCACGCATGGCACCCTGCGTTAGTTTCACACTTATTGATGACCAGTTGTTGCTTGCCACCATGGAGATTTATCGTTGATAATTTATTGAGGTTTCTAATATGCCGCGTCCATTTTTCAACCTGGTTTCCGACCTAACGGCCAATTTTTTGTTGAAAAGTGGAGTGTCAACATGGCCTTTAACCCCTCGACACCCACAGCCGGAATCACGAGCCACTCGATAATTTCCGCCGGTCGTTATCCTGAACGGGCTTCCATAATACAAACCCAGGTGGACAATCTTCGGATTAAAAGCTTTTTAGAATTCCAGTTTTTCTTAGCGGCGTCTCCGCTTCGAACTGTATCGCATTTCTGCATTATCCCAAAAGCTATTCAGCTTTGTAAGAGGGTTTTTGATAACGTCGTCCCGTATCTACAATACTTAACCAAGAATTCCCTAACGCTATCGAGACAACAATTGCTGAAGTCGTTAGTGCAACTGTAGTTATCTTGTAGTTCAAATCAAAGAGTTTCTTTGACGTTGTGAAATCTTGACACTTTACGTGTTGACGTGCTAAATAGGTAAGACGACCGATTGAAGTACTCGCTGTTACGAAATAGAGAAACTCGTTTTGTACTGCAAACACACATCCCGTTCGTACCTGACCGAAGACATTCTCAGTCCGAGCACGGCGTCTTTTCCGGTCGTTGCCGACGCATTCGGTTACGTCGTCGCGAACCCACACCTGTCATTAATCCGGGAGACGAAAGGAACGTCTTCACGTCGTTCCTAAGAGTCGACGTGTGTGACTCCCTCGCAAAAAAGTCGTACGTGGCCGACCTCTTTAATGATGAGAATGAATAAAAAGCAAAAAGGACAAGTGACATTTACTACCGGGGTGATCCGGAGACCGTTCGTTTTTATAAAGTCCTGGATTTTGCGCCCCCGCAGACGGCGTAAATCATGAAAGTTTGACCGTTTACGTGATAACAATTAGGGGATTTACGAATTGCCACGCGATTTAATTAATTGCCACGGAATTGCTTCACCCTCCTCACGGAAATTTGGGCGGTTGCGCTGGTGGCGGGCGAAATTACGTGAGAAAATCCTTAACGCTGCAATTATAAGGAAGAAATATCCGATAATTGTCGGTTGGCGGTCAGTTGCGTGACTGAGCGTCCTGTTATACTAATGTTGTTTGTTGTTTTTTGTCTATTCAAGATTGTAGGTGACAGGGAGGTTTATCAGTGGAAATGTAGTGTCGTTAGACAAAAAGAATGTCATGTATCTGTAATATCTACACCTGTCATCGAATACTAAATTACCTCAATTATTTAGGCTACACAAAGGTCGTAAGGAGGCAGAAGGTGCTGTTATCGAACTCAACACTTACTATTCTGCTCATTCTTAGTCCATATTTTGGCATACATATTTCCAAAAACCTTTCTTGTATTTGGTTCAAAATTTGAGATTTGTGAAGAAATATGCACATCTTGAGGAATCCTTGACTAAATTTATTTATTATAGAATTATGATTGAGCTTTCATCAACCACATTATCGATGGCGCATGGCTATTTCAGGATTCCCTTCTTGAATGGTGGTTTGAAACTCCATTTTTTTATATTTATCCCATTTCTTTTAGGGTCGTATTTAACAGTCTACCAAATTTACCCAATATTTTCATACAATAAAATACTTTCATTTCCCAAAAATACTAAAAGCTCACCAAAATTAAGCAAATATATAGTCTTAAAGCGACAACCAAATATTGACATACACAAGCAATGAAATGTTGTGCAAATGGTAAATAATTTTATGCAAAATTATAGATGTAGCTGTGCTAGGGCAAGGAAAATAAGAGTAGAAATTGAAGTGGTTTGCACAAAAAAAGATATTGATTTCCGTAACATATAAATGCTTTGCTGTAATTGGCTTGCATTATGTAAAATGTAAAACTTCTTTTAGTGGTAATTTCTAATCGTGGTTTAAAAAAAAAAATTACAGGGCCCTAAACTGACCTTGTACAAAACTTTTTTCGCGTGCCTCTTGTCTGGAAGCGCAAGCGGCAAGGAGAGATGCGCGAGCATATTTTATTTTTGGAGTAATAAAATAATTATTTGACGCACAAATAGTTTTTTTGAGAAACACTAAATATAAATGGATAGCGCGAATATTTATTATGTACAGCACGGACGCGTAACTTGAGCGTTCTAAATTTGGTGAACATTTAGTAAAATTGATAGACATATAGAATTTAAAATGTAAGCAATGGTAAAACAATACGCAGCATAGTTATTTTAGTGGTGATGTTCTCAATTTCTGATGTATAATAATTTGGGTTTCATTTAGATTTTTTGATGCTCATTAAATTTTCTGGTGGACAGTGCAAGAGATATATGGTTTAAATTGGTGTACATTATATTTGTTTCCTTTTTTTATATTGTCAAATTTTTAGAAACGAACCCTAAGTTGAAGTCTGTTGGCAAAAACTTTTCACATGGTTTTAGTTTTTTGCGGGGTAGGAAGAAACCTCGTGGCAAAGCGCGAAGGGGAGGGTTGTAATTATTAATTATCCCGGATGGTGTTCGCGAGCACGTTTTGGACCCTTCATTTTCACCCGCCTCATAACGGGTGATATCCCGGAGTTATTCCAATAGTTTGTCGAATTGTGGAAATGAATTTATGGCGAAGCGTTGGTCAAACAAACCGAAACAACCGGCAACTTAATTATGTGTTAAACAATATAGATAGTTAGCGGGAAAGTTGTTAAACAATGTGACTGATTGCACCCCCTAATGATTGTAGTTGCCTGTCGGTGGTGTAGTTCCGGACAAAATCGTCGAATCCGCTCCTCTCGGGCTAATTATAAGTTGCAGCGGCGAGTCGTGCTGTCTTCGTAGGTGTTCATGCAAAGAGTGTCCTCCTCCTTCATTGTTTGCCTTCATTATTTAACTCCGTAGACTGCGGGGGACGGTAATTGGTATTGATGAGCTGTAATCGTAATTGACCTGATTGTTTTTCGGTCGTGACGTTGCCGGCCGGTAAATTAAAAAAGTTGAGCGCGATTCGACATTAGCGACCGGACCGGGGGTGTTTAATTCAATCAAATATCAAAGCCGAATTGGCAAATAACAAAATAAAGGAATAAATTTCCACGGTTTGGCCGCGTGTTGGTAGCGAAATGCGATTTACGTTTTCATCATCACGAACGGAATTTTTTTGCGTTTTCGCTGCTTGGCAGATTCATCATTCGTCGATTCCGGTCAACTCGTCAGCTCGCTAATTCGACGTGGGTTCGATGTGTGTGTGTGTGGCGGTGGCGGCGGCAGCGTTATTTATTCGGTCGCCGTCGCCCGACCGCTCCCTAAATCCTCGTATATAAACTCCATTTTTGCGCACCTGACAGCCATCCCCCCTGTAACATGTGTTGATAGAGTTAGAAGTTGGTCCGGGCACGTAGGGAACTCAGAAACGCCGGAAAGAAATACGGCCGTTGTTTTTACACGGGAGAATTTTATGCCCCTGCGGCCATGACGGAAACTAGACGGTCGCGGCGAGATTACAGTTTTCGATCCCCGATAAATCCGGGGACCCTCGCCCGGGTCCGAACACCATTTTTTGGGGCGCCCCCGCTCGTATGCAAATCAGCCCCAATCACAACATACGTTTATGAATTAATGCAAATGTTTCGATGTTGCAGCCGTAACCCGCGAAGCTGCGGGCAGTTTGACCCAACGTTCCCCAAAAAATAAAAATTTGGAACAAAAATTGAAAGGTGTGGAAGGTGTGGGTAGTTGTAAGAGGTGGCAAAATCTTGGTTATGGCGTGTCAAGTAATGACCCGCTCCTGGGGCCGGACTATTTTTCACAAAACTCCTTTTTTTTTAATTCCCTATTTTTAAACTACTGGAATGTGTTATTTCAGTTTACGTTTGCTTGACAGCCCATAGAAGCTTTTATCGCATAATAACTTTAATGCAGTTTTGTAGAATGTAGCAAATACTACTTTGTTGTCGAATGCATCTGTGAGGGCCTCTCGGCGGATTTTAGAGCGATTCGGCCGGACTCGCCGGAAAATCGTCCATCCTGAAGGAGTGTGTATGAGTCGATCGCAGATTGTTTATGATCGGCTTTAGTATGCATGACTCGTGTTCTTCGACCGCTGTACTGGAACATGTAAATGCGGTATCAATTTATTGCTTGTACATTATATTGCTTCCATCGTGCGATGCAGAACCGGTATTACCTGATAGAGCGTAATAAAATGCATGTTTCTTGTGTCCCTATTCATCACTGACGATGGGGCGGCGGCTTTTAAACGGGCGGCAAGTACACGCGAAAATTACGATCGATTATGCCGTTATGCACCGTAGGAAGGATTGATTCCTTTCACGTACATGCACATTAGCATGCAATTAAATTGTCCTCTGCCGTGCGTTCTGCCAAATTGCCTTGTTTATAACGAATTGTTGCCCGTTTTACTGGACTGATGAGGTACCATCGACGTGACTGGCATACATAACTGCCACGAAGAACATATTATGACTGGCGAGGCGAACGCCGCAGGAACACGCGAACACAAATTTGGGCAGGGTACTTACCATTCATTTTAACATTCCGTAGGAAAGCAGAAAGTGATAGGTATTTCTGTTCAACTTTCTTGAATTAGGTACTCGAAATTTTCTTTAATTTTTCACCTAATAGACATCGTAAATATCAAGGTAGACATAAGGCATGGCAAGAATTTCGAATATTTGGCAAATTGTAGGCAGTGAATACCTTCATTAAAAATTAATAAATAGGTACCTAATATTACGAAAATGGTATTTTTTTTTAAAGAGACCATAAGTAGCTTGTTTGAGACAGTTAAATACTATTTCAGGGCGACATCTACTTCAGAGCTTATGATTTTTTAGGTAGCTTCTTATCTAGACAAACCCTGAAAAGTGGTTAAAAAATTCAAAAAGGTTTATCCTCATTATTACTTGGAAAGATAATTTTCTTCTTCTAGAAGCTTACTCAATCTGCTGGTGGAGCCGGAAGCGCATTTCTTACAAGAGATTCAATGATTAAGGAAGAAATGTCCTCCATTTGATTTGGGTCGTATTTAACAGTCTACCAAAATTCCCAACATTTTCATACAAAGAAATACTTTTATTTCCCAAAAATACTAAATTCTCACCAAAATTAAGAAAATACATAATCTTAAAGCGACAACTTAATATTGACATAATAAAAATAAATAACTTTTGTTGACCATAAATACTAAATGTTCACCAAATTTTATTCCGCATTTAATTCTAACATAATAATACCCAGATATTTAATTTTCGACAGTGTCTTATATAATTTAGCAGTAAAAAATACTATTTGTTGATCAAAAATACACAAGCAATAAAATGTTGTGCAAATGGTAAATAATTTTATGCAAAATTATAGATGTAGATGTGCTAGGGCTAGGATAATAAGAGTAAAAATAGAAGTGGTTTGCACAAAAAAATATATTGATTTCCGTAATATATAAATACTTTGTAGTAATTGACTTGCATTATGTAAAACGTAAAACTTCTTTTAGTGGTAATTTATAATCGTGCTTTAAAGAAAAATTACAATGCCCTGAAGAGACCTTGTACAAAACTTTTTTCGCGTGCCTCTTGTCTGGAAGCGCAAGCGGCAAGGAGAGATGCGGGAGCATATTTCATTTTTGGAGTAATAGAATAATTATTTGACGCACAAATAGTTTTTTTGAGAAATACTAAATATAAATGGATAGCGCCAATATTTATTATGTACTTCACGGACGCGTAACTTAAGCGTTCTAAATTTGGTGAACATTTAGTAAAATTGATAGACATATAGAATTTAAAATGTAAGCAATGGTAAAAACAATACGCAGCATAGTTATTTTAGTGGTGATGTTCTCATTTTCTGATGTATAATAATTTGGGTTTCATTTAGATTTTTTGATGCTCATTAAATTTTCTGGTGGACAGTGCAAGGGATGTATGGTTTAATTTGGTGTACATTATATTTGTTCCCTATATGATTCTGGGTCATTTTTAGGTCATAATTTAGGAGGTGTAATGTGTGCTGATTTAAAGGATAGGTGGGTAACATATAAGATGTTGGTGTAGGCAATAACCCCCGAACCGGATACATAAAACAGCAATTTCCAGAAACTTTCCGAGCGAAACGAATTTCGGCTTTCCGTGCATTTTCGGCGAGTCGCCGTAACGAATTCATGTTTCTGTCGGCGGGCGGAGTTGTTCCCCCTTTTGGAATCGGGTGCATCGGCCGCCACATCCATAATGCAGGACGACCAGGAGTGCGCTCGTTCCGAAATTGGGTTTAAATTTGTCTTGGAGTAACCTGCAGCAGCATTGGCGACCCTCTGATCAAACAAGGAATTCTAAAATAAAGAAAACCAAAGTCATTCCATTTCCAGTGGTGGTGGCAAATTCCGGAGAGAGTTTGATCCGGTTCCGAGCTTGCGACCCCTTGACCCGCCGCCGCCAATAAAACGCGCTTCGGCTTAGACGTCACATCAAAATTTTAACCTGCGCCGGTCCGGAGTTCCGGTCGCGTCTCATCCACCCTCCGAAAAACGGCCGCCACGACGCCGTTTTTGCGCCGGATACGGTCGGGGGCGACGTGCGGTCGGGTTCTGCGGGATGCCGGGGTAGTTTATAGGCCTACTGAGACGTGGACGTGTCGGTGTCACGCGGTTGTTTCTATTTACGTGCCAAACTCTGAGCAGGGCCACCCCGAAAACTCCGGGGAGTTTGTCTGTTGTTTCGCTGGCGGGGTTTACTGCCTATTTTAAAATGTATGAAATTCTCATGCTCTCACGGAATATAATTTCTTGGTTTTTTGAACCGAACGCCCCCCGGACGCGGTTCGATGGCGGTTTCCCGTAATAAAAACAGATTAAAAAAAGTTTCCTCGCCTTCTGGAACTTGTGTAATGCGTTTTATGTACTTGTCGAAAGAAACATTATATGCGGCGTAAATCATGCGGACCATAATCGTTAGAAAGAACTTCAGAAATGGGTTTAGGGCTGTTAAAGATAACTCGATACTAAAACATTTACAATGGAGTAAACACATTAAATCGGAAGGAAGCGCGGACCGGACTCGGCCGGGCTTGGCACGTCCGATTTATTAAATGTTGCTTTAAAATTCCTTTCGCAATTATCGCACGGCTTCCAGGAGGATTTAATAAATGATTTGGAGGAACTGTTGTTATCTCTTTAATAGGAGCTGAATTCAGTTGCCAAAGTGCACGATCATAACGCCGAGCACGTATCCGAGTCTTCTTAATTACTACTGTTTGTTTCTGCTTCGAGGAGAAACTTTATAAATTAAAAAAATCTAATCGGAACGCGCCTGATCAGGAACACGGGCCCCGGTCTTGTTTACAGCTCCGGGTTCCATTTACAGATCTCGAAACTTTCGTTCTGCGCAATAAAATTGCCATTTGCAGATATACAACAGTTTTCTCGTTAATTATCTTAATTCTGCCTTCTAGGTAAACGCACACCGCCAATAAATCTGACTGCAGCTTGATCATTGCTTAGCATCTGCCTAAGAAGTTTTCTAGAAACCAAAAAGAGCTCGGCATCTGCCTAGAATTTGTTTTAGAAGCTAGAATTGGTTTTGCTGTCTGTATTTCTTGGATTATTAGCAATTACTCAATTACAAGGACTGCAAATAAGTTTAATGAAAATTAGAGAGGACGAGCAAATACGTGCAAATTCTAGTGTTCATTTTAGAGGAGTTATTGATTTTAGTGTCAATTTAAGGACGGACATAGCTAAACTATTCATGTAACAAGAATGGCACGGATACGCTTTCAGCATTTGTCCTGCTGCATTTTGCTGGCCGGCTGAAAGTGTTGTTACTGATGTAGATTGTTTAATTTCTTATTACTATGCAAGGAAATTGCATTTGGCACTTTTTGTCAAAGAATTGATAATGATTTGATATTCTGTTCACATAGTAAAACATTAAGAATATTCTTGCAATACATGAAATCTACAGATTATCTTCTAAATTTAATATTATTCTTGATAATTATTTTTGAAATGTTATATTTGGTGGAACTGAAGATTCGTGTCTTTGTGGCCTTTGGAGGTGGCGTGCACTTGGTGTCGTATTCGAGAACGCGCACTGTAAGGTGAGCGAATTGCATTAGCTGTTTTCCGGTTGAAAGGACTTCAGAAGGGAACGTCGAGGAGGGCGTCGGGGCAAAGTAGACGACAAGAAGATCTGCCGACGACAGCCTCTATCGGCTCAGCTAATAAACCAACCTCCTGCCAGCTCGAAATAAATCAGGATTCGTAAATTTGAAAAGTTTTAACTTCTGTTACCGGGCGACTATTTTCACTCAGACATAAAATAATGCGAAGGGAACTAATGAAATCGGACGTTAAATTGGAATTTCATCGATTTAACACGTGACAGTCGAGAGTCTGGTTATTAAAGTCGGGATCAACGCGGCGGGCCTAATTTAGAAAACTTCAAATTTTCCCCTTAGTCGGGAGACATTTTTCTGCCATGCAGTTTTGAATTAATGGGAATTCTTGCGAAGCCGTTTTGGCGACGACGTTACATCGATCAAAGTTTGTTCGGGTTCGTTTTGACGTGTCCTCTTTCAATGAGCGCCTGGCGAAAGCAATTGGAGAAAACGGGATTAGCGAGTGGGTCTTTGAAACTTAAGAACATTGGAGTGATGTCTGCAAATCCGATATCCAATTGGCTATATAGAAGTGAGAAGGCGATTGTTTATAGAACCCTTTGCATTCGGAGCTTTCTCTTGGTCGATTGCTCCCTGAAAAAAATCGGATATACCTGCCCAACCGGTCGGTTTGAGTTGAGAGTAATACAAGTGAGTGTCGTTCGAGCACCGCTCTCCCGTGTATTAAAAACGACTTCCTATTTGCAAAGACGGGACCTTTAAGTCTTTGGGAAAAATACATATTTCACTCTACGTATCGCATGACCCCTCAAGCTTTACGATCCCTCCGTCGCGCTGTAGGTGCCTACCGATCTGATCTAATGCACTTTCGATGTAGGAAGTTATTGCCTCGACAACTGAAGCGAAAGTGGTAGTCTTAGCGATTACTTCGACAGTGCCGTTAGTGTAATCATGTTAGCGCTGCTTCGACCAATTTGGAAAGTCGAGCTTCGGAATGTGGCTTAACTGCCATTACACTTCGCTCCCCGGTAATGTCTTTCCGCGCCCCCATATACATGGGCGATGTCTTTCAGGAAGACGGGGCGCGCTCGAACACAACGCCGTCACCCCTTATCCAGCCGCCATCGGGGCACTTCTATCTGACACTCACGCACAATTAGATCGACCGAAATTTAAACTTAATCTCCGTTCCCTTTAATTGTTCGCGTTGTTATCCGCGGTGCCTCGCCGGAGTTTATGAAACGAAAAATACGGGAATTGACTGCAGAATTTTCCCGGACTTCGTCGTGTTTCCTAATTTATCATCGTTTAACACCCCATCACGTAAACTGTCGATTTTTCTGGCTCTTGTTAGTTGACAAATCGCAAGTTTGATTTGTTGGGAAGTTCGTCTGGAAAATCGCCGAGCCACTTAGACTCGTTGTAGGTTGCCGGAGTTTTAGAAAACTGCTCGCCCATCATCCTCAACCCTCCAACTTCCTTGCAGACGTGCACTGAAATGCTTCTTTACTTATTCGACGCTCGAGTCGATTTGTCTGTCAATAAGTGCATAAAAATAGAGTTTAGATGTCGTGTAGCTGAAACGGTGTGTAGCTGCAGATGCCGTTCGGAGAGAAACGTCGCTTTTTTGCTCGTCTGGATCTTGCAGAATCAGCGAAGCGTATTCGGAAGGGTTGCGAGCAAAAGTAGTGCAGGTGGCGATAGTTTCCCAAAAGCGCATCACAACTCTCAACCGTAGATTCGGCATAAATCTCCTCCGGAGTCTGATCGAAGAAAATGCCGCGTCCGGAAGACCGAATCGAATCACCCTCTGCCGGTGCAGAAACCGAGCGCCGTCAATGTCCGCCGCCTAGACGATTTCGCTTGTTGGCGAAATATTGTGAATTTTCGTAAAAGGACCGAGGGTTGCACGCTGCTGCTGTTTCCTACAACTCGTGTCTAGTTGAATAAGCATGGGTGAAGACAGACGAGGCGACCTGGCCGTGGGAGCCAACGGCTGTTCCGTCAAGCAAGACGACCGACAGCTCGCAAACGGAAACTCTTGTCTAATTACCGGAAAGCATCTCCTAAATCGGAAACGTTTACACTTGTTATGCCACCGAGTTTATTGTTGACGCCGTTGTGGGACCGAGCGGCCCCTACACCTGTTTTTATTGGCGAACAACAAAGACTCCAGCACGAGATACCCGGGTTCTACCCCAGTGCCGCTTGCGACCCTTCACGCTCCAGCTCCTCCGTTACCATAACAAGGCGCAACTTTTGATTCCCGTCATGGTCAATACTGTGAGCTGCGCCGAGGAAAACTGTAGCTTTTGATTGAAGGTCTGCGCCACCCCACGACCCCGAATTAAATAACTTATTCCTGCTACATGATTCGCCAAAAATTGCTACAAATTTGCAATTTTATATAAAAAAACTTATAACGGCCAAAGGAATAGGCCAAGATGGTGGAGGTGTTAAACATAATTTTGTACTTTGCAGCCCCTTCACCGTTTTGTACTGTTATGTGGGAATTGGCATTCAGGTTAGAAGGGGCTGTCAATCCGCTGCATTATTTGTCTCAAATTTCCATGGCTATTCTCGCAGGCTTCACCTGTATCAACAATTTAGAAATTTGGGGTGGCACCGATAAAGACCCGAATTTTGTATGTTGTTTGATCACTTTGAAGAATAACTGGGTTATTGCGCGTCTCAACTTCCTTAACCGCAAAGTTTCAGTTTAACTGACCCATGACGAATGTCATGTTCCGCATAATATTACCGGCAGGAAATGTGCCAAAGGTACTTTCTGTATGTTACTGTTACACTTGAGCTTAGCCCATTCGTTGTGAACACTCTGATCATTCCCACGAAATTCCTTCCATTTGATGTTTAATTTTGTCTCTTTATTGTTGTCCACGAAGTTTAAACCTTGTCTTGAGGGCCTATTAACGCATAAATTGCTCTGTAGGTATAGAAATTTTCTCGTCACTGTTGAAATTGTAGATGGCTCGGCCTTTGGTGGCGATATCTGGTTGAGCCAGAGAGTGACGATGGATTAACTAAATGTTTTGTAATTGGCTTTGAAGTCTGATTGTTCCACGTTTCGAGTTATGTAAATTGGGCGAAAACAATACATTATTGAGTGCGGAACCCGGCGACGCGGGCTAAATTCGGAATTGAGCCGCGCTAAATTTGCAGGAAGATTCTTCTCCGCCGCAACGTTGCCGACACAAAGAACAACACTGAATAATACAGCGGACCCGTCTTGTTGTCATTCAAGTAATGCAGCTTAACTTTTCATTATCCGTCGACATCATTTCGAATTACATATTTATCCGGCAGCGCCAACAATACACATTTTTATGACAGGAAGGTTAAATTTTTGATGAATACGCTTTTCACCATATTCCCGTCGTCGTGCCCCCAGATAACATGCCGGGTTAAAATATTCGCGGAGGCCGGTGTTTTTCCTTCACGTCGGCGATGTTGTAGGGGTCGTTTTGCGCGTAATCAAAACGCACCGGCGGATCCGCGCCTTCAATTGAACAAAAGTGGTTGCAAGCAGCTTCCGCATCCACCTTTTGGGCGCGGTGTATCGAATTAAGGAGGAGGAAACGGGCACGTAGCGGGAACAGTCGGAGCAATCAGAGATTCTAATGCAATTTGGTCCGCGAGAAGTTGCTCCTTTCAGGTTAAAGATCTGGTAAGGAGGGTATTTCGACGAACCGCATCCGCCCAATTACGACGACGGTTAATAACGAATCGACATGTTGGCCGCGGCTTCTTTCCGGAACCCCGGAAAATTCGCTTGGCTTTGCTCCATCAGAATTTACTTTTATTACTCTTGCTAGTCACGCCGGTTCGTGCCCGGCTCGAAACTGCAACCTCACGGAACTCCGAAACTGATCACTTCTTCCAGACGAGGCCGGCGATGCTCGCAAAGAACCCACATTGACGTAATCACCGAGAACCAGTAACACCTTCCAAACAAAGATCTTTTTCGGACTTAAGAAAATTCACGTGTTGGTAGCATCGAGGTCACTTTTATTGACCAATAATTGCCTACAGCAATGAAAGGCTTTCTTAAGTCAGAAGCATCTTCTGAGGAAAAGGAACGTGAGTGTCGGACGTTTCTTCGAAATCAGCTTGTAGAGCACCTGCCAATCCGGCAGGACGAGACTAGCCGCCAAAAACGCCCAGGCAGGTGACGATCCCGTTCAGCACCCATTCCTGCATAAAATTGAAGGGCCACTCGGGATCGCACCTGCTGGTTCCACCGGGATAGCGACTAACTATATCTAGCGATAATCTGGAGCCGCAGTTATTAATCTTTAGTGCACAATAACACGTTGTATTATGGTCGGATTGTCGGCGTCCTGACTATTAATAATAATCCCCGTCGCCCTTCGGCCTTCCCCCGTCAAATTCCCTTATCATCACACAAACGCCATAGTGCAAATCCTTGTACAGCGCGTCGCATCCCGATGCACCCGACTCTTTCCTGCAAGTGCGCCTCAACACGTCGTATATTCCTGTTACGTGACGGGATTTACGGCGTCGTTTTAATCGTTTCGCTCCTTCGTGAAACTGAAAATTCCCGCAGGTAGATCTCCACTAGTAGGTAATTCAGATTTCGTATGCGAGAACCGGCGTGTTTTTCGTGTAGCGGTCGCAGCCAATTAATGGCAGAGTAAGCTAACGACCCCTTCCATCTGCAATACTGTTGGTTGCGGTGCATGGAACCCACGTCGATCCATGCAACCCTCCGGCCGAGACCGGCTGGCTGTTTGTTTTCGTGCTTCATTGCTGGATGATTGTTCTCGCGGATTACAGGTAATGTTGTTCAATTATCGGCCTTCATATTTAGTGTGTCTAGTTTGTCTACGGTTTGCGACATTGTATGTGTCACGGCGAGCCTCGACAAATAACTCAATTACACGGTAATTAAATTTGCATTAATTATTGCAGTGTTTATGGATGATATGCAGTCGCTGTTTAAACGATTGTTTATTGCATCAACCGGAATTATTACCATCAACGATAAGGTTTTCCGAAGAATCCGCTACAAGTTTGCGAACCAAGAATCGATTTGTTTAACAACGTAGATAACAGTGTTTTATGGCTTCATCACGTTAGTTTATGCAATAATTACCGCTTTAATTAAAATTATAATATTGGAACGTTATGGCCGCAGTTTTTAGACCGGATTCCACGATAGGCTTCAGCAGCATTAATGAAGCGATTAGCAAGTCATGCGCTTTCCACGAATACATCTTGTAGTCAAAATTGGAAATTTGATTAAACAACTTCTATAAATGGCAATATTGATAAGAAAATTAAAGCCTCTTGTTAGTACCCTTTGATGATAAATTAAATGACAATGTGGAGGGATTATTAGATCGGTCTTCCATATTCAAATTGTCGAGAAAATTTGTTCATTTCATTATCCAGTCATTTTTGAATGGGTCGTATTTAACAGTCTACCAAATTTATCCAATATTTTCATACAAAAAAATACTTTAATTTCCCAAAAATACTAAATGCTCACCAAAATTAAGAAAATGCATAATCTTAAAGCGACAATCAAATATTGACATAATGCTGGCCTCTTATATATTTTGTTCGCCAAAATAACTTTTGTTGACCATAAATACTAAATGTTCACCAAATTTTATTCCGCATTTAATTCGAACATAATACCCAGATATTTAATTTTTGACAGTGTCTTATATTATTTAGCAGTTAAAAATTCTATTTGTTGATCAAAAATACACAAGCAATGAAATGTTGTGCAAATGGTAAATAATTTTATGCAAAATTATAGATGTAGCTGTGCTAGGGCAAGGAAAATAAAAGTAAAAATAGAAGTGGTTTGCACGAAAAAATATATTGATTTCCGTAATATATAAATGCTTTGCTGTAATTGGCTTGCATTATGTAAAATGTAAAACTTCTTTTAGTGGTAATTTCTAATCGTGCTTTAAAAAAAAATTACAAGGCTCTGAACTGACCTTGTACAAGACTTTTTTCGCGTGCCTCTTGTCTGGAAGCGCAAGCGGCAAGGAGAGATGCGGGAGCATATTTCATTTTTGGAGTAATAGAATAATTATTTGACGCACAAATAGTTTTTTTGAGAAACACTAAATATAAATGGATAGCGCCAATATTTATCATGTACAGCACGGACGCGTAACTTCAGCGTTCTAAATTTGGTGAACATTTAGTAAAATTGATAGACATATAGAATTTAAAATGTAAGCAATGGTAAAACAATACGCAGCATAGTTATTTTAGTGGTGATGTTCTCATTTTCTGATGTATAATAATGTGGGTTTCATTTAGATTTTTTGATGCTCATTAAATTTTCTGGTGGACAGTGCAAAAGATATATGGTTTAATTTGGTGTACATTATATTTGTTCCCTTTTTGAATCACCTAGTGAACCAGAACTTTATTCAAGAAACATCTTCTCTAAGATGACACGGGAGATTTGATAAGTTTCTACTGCCCTAGATTTTCGTCTTTGACTCCTTTACATGATCTGAAACCAGGAACTCTATCGTAGTTTCAGACTACTAGGTCCAGTTATATTACATATGCGGAAGATTGCCGAAAACTAGTTGAAATAAAAAAGAAGAACGAAAAAAAGTGTTATGAGGTATTTATGTAAACTATACCTAGTGAACCAGAACTTTATTTAAGAAGCATCTTCTCTAAGATGACACGGGAGATTTGATAAGTTTCTACTGCCTTAGATTTTCGTCTTTGACTCCTTTGCATGATCTGAAACCAGGAACTCTATCGTAGTTTCAGACTACTAGGTCCAGTTATATTACATATGCGGAAGATTGCCGAAAACTAGTTGAAATAAAAAAAGAAGAACGAAAAAAAAGTGTTATGAGGTATTGAAGTAAATAGCTCCACATTAGATAATTGTAGCTGATTGAGAGGGAAAGTTTGGCTCTCACTTTGGCAGCTCCGTTGCTTATGAAATTGAGCATTGATCAAAATGCAGAATGGGTCTTTGTTGTTGGGCGGATGGAGGGCGCGACAATCACGGAAAATTTCCCTAATTGCAAAGAATTGCCGTGAGTGGATTTGCGGCCCTGCGTGTTGCGGTTTGTTTTTGAGGTGGCTGCCCAAATCGCGCAGCTCCCTTTGTGGCCCCTCTCGTCTTTGACCGGAACCGGCCGGTACATGATTAAAATGCGTCTATTCCTCCTGCACAAGCCAGCCAGCCAATTAAGCAACCGAACCGAATCGTGTGCAGGATTCATTATGGCCAAATTATAGTCCGGCTTAAGTAAATTCTAGCCGGACAGCAGGACAATCAACGCTGCGGCCGGCTGATAGCAGACCTCCCGACACCGGGAGCCACCTACACAACACAGGGCCAGTTGTGGACGTTGCAAATCAGATTACCGAATTACAACCGGAAACTTATTGCTAGGGGAATAAACCGGATTATTACTTGCGATTTTGTAACAGCTACCAGCGTGCACATCACGCACGTACTCACACTTCTTCGTATCAACGGGGTCCAAATTTAATGAGAAATGGACTTGATTATATTAATTAACGCTTTGATGGGGTGAAACGCGTTTAAAGTTGAGTCAGACAAATTATTTACAATTTCAACTATTGTTCAAATTTACCAACAAACTCCCAACGCGAAAATCATAATTAGCTAGTTACGAGCCAACGAATAAACTAAATTAACCCCTTTTCGCGACACGTCAGCCAACTGTACCATAAAGTTCCATTGGTTCAAGACTTTTGTGTTCACGTAAATATTTGCAGTTCTCGGTGCTCTAGCCGCACAATAACGACATGTCCCGACATTCATTAAAACGGAGGGGACAGGTGAAAGGGTTCCCTAATGGACCCTCATCGCCGTTTTAAAGCTTTAATCAAGCCCCTGCAGACCGAGCAACTTATTTTGAAGTCGTTCAAAAAGGTGCTCGACGTATCCTAGCGAGGTTGCGAGGTGACCTGATTACCCGAAGATAGCGTGGTGCGAGTCCATGACCCTATTTACCTTCACACTCGTTTACATGGCCCGCAGGCATTTCTTTCATTAATTTTTCCGCTATTTCAGACAACAGACTTGCACCCTACCCCTGAACGTGTCACAAAAGAAAATTTTGTTTGCATACGCCGGCAAGTCGAGAGGTAGAAATTTCTTAAAAATCAGTTAGTGTCGATATTCTCATTAACTCAACTTGCACAAATTTAGATCGGTCATCCCCTGGGTGCGACTGCTGGTTTTTCCCAAGCCACGCATGTTGGAAGCAACCATCTGCAGTTAAATTTGGCCATTACGAAGAAGTTTTACAAATTTGTCAAATTCTACAATTTTGTCCTAAATATTGGTTTGCATACTCATCTAAGTCATCTTCCAGTCACTCTTCTGTTTTTTGATTATAAGAAAAAACAGTTTGTTTTCTTTGTTTTTTTTCCCGGTCGATGGGGGGATGTTTGTTAATCGGATGGCCGGTCCAGCAAAGGAGAAGGTCGCGGAGCAGCCGTTGCGAGTCCGAGAGGTCAATGGGGTTCGCGTGCGGTTATTGAATAGAGCCGCGGTTGAATGGGTGACGTCACCAGGTGAAAGTGCAGCGGGTCGACGTCGTCACGAACATCCCGTGCAGTGAACCGCGTTGTGCAGGTTGACAGCACGCGTACTGCACTCACCCACGACCCTTCCAGCAGGACCGGACTGTAATGACACATGCAGACTATCCGCTGGACTTTACCGAATTGACCGGAGCACCCCCGATCAGATAAGATCCCCGCCCTTTTGCCCCCTAGCAAAAACCACCAAACGCCAAATCACCATCAACGATGAAATACGTACCTACCCGGTTATTAATAAAGACTATGAATATTTTAACATCACCCTCGGCCCCGTAATGACTCTTTATGAGTTGCGCCTATATAATTTAATCGCGATCAATTTTCAGGAAATGGAAGTAAATTTAATGAGCCCCACCTCGTAATCAAAGGGTGGTTCGCTGCGGACAAACGGAAAAAATCGTTCAGATGTTGCAGCTTTGACCTTCGGTGTGAAGTAGCAACAAGGGCGGTTAATTACCTTAAAAATGGACTAATTATCTATTAGCTTAGACGGGTCACAGCTCGTAGTTGGTTTGTGTAAGGGCGGTAAACTAATTTTGTTAGTAATTCAACATGGGCCGTTGAGTCGTAGCCGCTGGTCGAGACCGCCGACCAGACCCACAAGTGCACTCAAATTAAATTTGATGGCATCGTCGCAGTAGCGCTTCGTCATACGCGATATTTCCCCCAGGTCCACTGCACATACAAATTAAATATTAATGTGCAACACGAACAAGTGGGACAAGTTGTCGACCTCTCCAAATTTTTTCGCAATAATTTTCAAATGAGTAGGTTTAGCTAATCACACTTTGAAAAATTATAGAGAAACTCTTGTTTAACGACCTGATCGAAGCACCTCACAACACTTTAAACCTAGCAAAACTGTCGTGTCGTGCGAGTTGATGGGCTAAAACTATATAACTACTCATTCCTAGCTTACTCTGGTTAGTAATCTGCTTCTTTAGTTTTCTCTACCTCTTCGCACTCATACTGTTGCGTTCTTTGCAACTTTCCAGGAGTGTGCTTCGACTGCATCACGTCTAACACGTATTCAATATTTGCAGGTGTTTCCTTGGTCTCTAAAGCCGGTGATTTGCGACGTTGCCTCCATGTCTTCAATATGGGAGCTCTGGACTGCATTTTAGTGCGACATTTTATTTGCAGCGACGGTAAATGCGCTGCTGTTTTAAGTGAAATTTTTTCGCCGACTTCCTAGGGTTATGGTCTAGTTTATGTTGGACTACCTGCGGTGTAAGCGCAGTTACCCGTTTTAATAAAGAAATAATTTCGCTTTACGTGTGCAGCACCGACTAAGTGAAGAAATGAACAACTTGATTTGCGATAATGGACTTGCATAGGCAGATTCGCTCCAGTAATGAAGTAAATGATTAATAGCCGATCTCGTGATTAGCATCTGCTAGGATTTTTATTATCAAAATCCCGCTAATTATGCCGCTATCAACTGCAGAATTTGTTGCGATATTTTATTGTGAACTGCAATAATGCGAGAGGAATCAACTTTTTAAGCCGAAATTAATTCCGTTTTAACCGAAACGTGATGGAAACGGTACAATTGAAATATTTGGTTGTTTTGGTTTTTAATTAAATCATGCGGAAACGTAATAAAAAATTCTTGGCGTCTCAGGAAACGGCATTCTCTCATTTTAGGAATTTAACGTGGCTCTAGATTTAAAAATTCTCTTAAGTTAAATAATGAGCATTTTCAACATATTTCCCTTTGTAATTTAGGAATGTTGTAAATCGTGCCGGACGAGTGGCCGCTTGCCTATAAATGAAATGGAGTGATCGCGTTTATCTTATAACTCATTAGTGTTATCACTCATGTCTGATAGATAGGCAATACTGTAGATTTCTATATGGGAGCCGGAGCAATTTATATATCGAACTGCACCAATTTATTGGAAAGCAGTAATGGAATCCAGATTCGCGTTTACCGTATCAAACCACTACGGATTGTTAATAACAGAAATTCATTATTGTATCAAAATGCCTATATATTTGCTACGACAAGCCATGATTCACAGAGTGAAGCCGCAGAAAAAACATAATCGCTTAAATACATAAAACACGGATGTCGTTGTAAGGAGAAATCGCCGACAACGTTCAAGTCGCTGAAACAGGGGCCCGAAGAGCCGGCGGAAAAAGCGAAAACAAATAGATTTTTTATCTGACGAGCGCAGCACAACAAATGAGTTTCTTTATCAAGAACGTCATAGATCAATAAGGTCTTCTCCAGTGGGTATCGGGAGTATGCAGCGGTCAGGGCAGGCAACCCTGTCGGCTAAGTAAAACGCACTGCCCCGACCTCACCCTAAATCAAAGTCTCCGAATTGTGAACTGGACGGGGCCAAGCTGCTTCGTAACTGCTGCCCAGGGCTTTCCAAAACAAGCAATCGCCACTTGGCCGGCCAACAAACCGATGAACATTGGTGTTTCGATTAATGGATTTTTGAGAAGGTGCGAATTGGAAATGGCCAACCCCAGAAGACGACCGCATCTTTCTATTTACCCTAGATCTTGAGTTCTGTTAATTTTTCTGATAGTACCTTATCAAGACCTGAAGCCTTTAGATTACAGAGGGGTTGTTTGGCCTTTTAGCCTTTTCGAATTGCGACCAATGAGATCTTTTGTTCAAACCCTGCTCTAATTTTCTTAGGCCTTGAAAATGTTTGAACAGAAATTAGATGATGTGCCCTGCACTTTTCAAGTTTGTTTCTGCGCATTCAGGACCAAATCTGACATCAATCAGGTTTGTCCTTATAGGATATTCGTTAAACTCGTTTATCTATTAGGTGGGTACTCATATCTTTCTGAAGTACGATCTAAGGCGACCATGGAAATTTTTGCGAGACAATGGTTGGCATTGTTATTTAACGTTCAACTTAAAAGTACAACTCTTCCTTAGAATTTTCAAAGATTTCGGGTTTGTTTACCTGAAACCCATTCTTGGCTGATGACACACTTTATTTGAATTGTTTCAAACGTTATGTTTTGCTTCCCAATCAGGTCGCTTGTTTGAGAATTTAATGCACTTTCTGCATAAAGTTGGAGGGTTGGGAACACTATTGGGCTGGCGAGTATTATTGTTGTGTTTGTCCTCTGGCCGGTTCCGGATTCTCGGGTGTACCGTGCATGCGGGCCATTTGTCCGAAAAAGGCCCGCCAAGGACCCGCTTCATCAGCGAGGTAATTCCTTTAGAGGCGCCGGTCTCTTGATCCCCGGAGTAGCAGAGAATCCGGTCTGCTACCACTCGAAATTTTGCTAAAAGGCCCATTTGAAAGGTTTTCAGCTTCATCAAATCTCTCTTATGTCGAAATTTCGTCGTTTCTCGTCCGCGCGCTTTCCGGGCCATCTGCCATCGGAATTAATACATAATTACGAAAATTAAGCACTTGGAAGCTTTCTACTGGGAATCCGCCGTTCCGTGTCAGTCACGTAGCAGTTTCCCGGCCCGAAAGCTGTTGAAATTAAGCGCTGCCAACGTCGTCCATGTGCGGTTTCGCGCAAACGAACGAATAATCTAATTTTTGGTTAGTTCAGCATGCGGCTGGTATGATACAAGAAGCGGGAACGCGTCGAGTTCCTTTCAAAGTAAGTAATTGGATGGCTCGAGAGTTTCTCGGAAATGACCCGAATTACCTTTTCCCCACCGGGAACCCTTTTAAGCTACGTAATCACTGACGAACGATGCTTTTCAGAGTGTTTGAATAAAATATCAGGACACACTCACACACACGCGTCGGTTCTCCTCGGATTATCTTCTTAATAACGTCTCGGCGGCGGTTAACCGTCGCGTAAAACAACGTGAGAATTGTCGAGAGGCCGGAATTTTGCCGGAATTTAAAACTCATCTGGTCATCCGCCAGAATCCGGATCTTAATGCCAAATTTAACAGGAAGCGTCTGGATTTCAAGTGCACTTTATTACAGTCTGGAAAGCGTATATTTTTATTGCAAACGGCCACTGGAAACAGTCTGGATGTTGCACAGACTATCTAGTAAACTTTGAAATTCGATTACACGGAGTCGAGAAGTTGAATGCCGCGGATGAGGCGCATTTATCTGGAAGCCTGCAGAGAACAATACAACACATGATTAAACTGTTCGACAGCATCCGCAGATGCGTACAAACTCCGCCGTTTGTTTGAACAGCATCCAATAAATCAACCTGTATTTACTCGCGTAGGTATACGTTGATTTATAATCCAAATTAGTCGGACGTCGCCGCCATATTTATTTTTATTTTTTCCAATTTCCCGTCGAGCTCGACACTAATAATTCGTCAAGCGTCCGCCTCGCTACGCCTTCCACTCCGAAAGAATGGCTTTTTCGCCGCAATGTCGTGAATGAGACAGGCTGTCAACGCAAGAAACAAAACGGGACGATGATCCCTGCGGACTGTTTAAAATTAAACAGGCGATAGAAGGAACGGGACCGCCCCTGCTGCGGGAGGCCGGAAAATTACGGCTCAACCCGGAACAAATTTGTTTCTCGCAACTTTTTGACCCCCGACCACAAAACTTTTCGATACTGGGTCAGTCACAACTATCAGATTTTTTTTTCAAACGACCTTTTAACATTAGGGAAATGGGGGTTGAACAACCATGAAAATGAACGGTTAAACCTTACAGTTTTTAATATCTCTTTTTACTGCAACGGGAGACACGGTTTTGATGCCAGTTCGAAGGCTTGGTGTCCAGTTAGTTTTCTGGGGCTCGTATATCAGGGATGCATGCATTATTTGAAAGGATGCGGATGGGGGCTCGCTTTGCCGGGATTGGTCGGACGTGGCGGCCAGACAGACAGTGGAAGTAAATTTCGTTCAGTTGGGGGTTGGGGGATTGTTTTATTGTAGCATTCCGCGTTTTTCGATAATGTCGGACGGCGCGTTGAACTTAGTTTTAGGGGCGTCAGACAGCGAGGTGGCAAATTGCCGAATTTCTGGCATTCCTGCAGTCGATATCGCGGCACAAAGTTGGGAAATCGATGGCTTGCAGTTAAAAGCGAACAGTGGGAATAATGGAGAGTCGTCTATCCTCCTGCCGATGGTGTGACATCCAGACCGGGCTCGTGGGGTAGTCGTCGGTGATAAAACGTCGAACCGGCCAGGACATGGCAGATCTACACCAGTCGGATGATCGTTATTTAATCCAGTTTTATATCTCAAAGGCAGCCGCTCGGTAATGTAATTGGCCCTTAATGCCGGCGGGACGTTGCAGCTACATTTTACCTAATTAAAATATAGCAAATCCGGCGGGGATCCGTCTTGTAATTCACTTACTTCTCGTCATCCGCTCCCATTTATAAATTACAGGCGGTCCGCCGTGAGTTTTAAGTGCTCTCCTCCGCACTGTTCCTCTCTTGCGCTTTGATTTCGCCCACTCTTCACCCGACTACGGCTCGAAAGCGGCAATTCCGAACGGGTTGTATTAATCATGTCTTAATCGTTCCTGAATAAATACAATTTACTGACAACTCCACAAAGACTAAAGTTTCGTTCCGAATCACCAGCCACTTCACCCCTGACCTCGACCCATAACACTTTTCTACTCCCATTGCCCCCAAAGAAAATCTCGTCACCGGAATACTCACTCTTTCGGCTCCTTCAATCATCCACCCCTCTTTGTTCCCGACCTTCCAAATTGCATTTATTTTTGGTCGAGATCGACCACTCGGAAAGCCAATTAAACCTGCCGTCATTCAAGTTCGCCGTCAGCCATCTTCAACGCATCGAATAAATTCGATTAAATTCGCCTGGAAAAGATCGAGTGCTTTTTATACATCCGCAATCGACTGTCCCAAATCCACACCCGACCGTGCGGCCCACGAAACTGTGACCATCTCCGACACCATCCCCCAGCTTACGCTACACCACCTCCATCCCACTAACAACCCCCATTCCTCTTCAGAAGTTTCAGCAGGGCTTTTCTACGCGCTTTCCTTTGAATGCCGTGCATCTTGCAATTGGGTGGAAACAAAAATAGCCAAATTTTATTTTCGACCTAACTTTACGAAGGGTCAGGAGTCGCTTCACTTTCCGAACGTTACTGTGCGTCAGAGTTGCTATTTGGGCAGCCGCCTAAGAGCTGAGGAAGTGGTTTTGTGCCGTGCTAATGTCGCCGCGCCGGTATCTTACCACGAAGAGGGTTTAAGCGGAACCCGGTCTGTTATCGACCCAGATAACAGTCGAGGAAATAAAAGAAAAACCACGGTGACGCCGCAGTGATACATTGTCGTCGTTAATGTGCCGTTTCAGTCAGGTGGCACGTTTTAAAGAGAGTCGACGTTCACCTTCCAGCGTCGCTGTACGTCTCGGGGCTATTTTACTGCCGCTGGAGTCGCTTGGAAATGGCGCAGGTAAACGGAAGTTAGCGGCGATGTTGCACCGAGACCGTTGTGAATTTCCGGCGCGGAACGCCGCACTTTAGCATTTAACGGACCCCGGCGTCGTAAAGTAGGTGTGCGGTTTAGGGCGCTTCTGCAATTCGTGTCTCAAGATTCAACCCGTTCAGCTGTTGCTTGATGGTCCGTATTGCAGCGAACACGTCTCCACCCTAAATAACTCGCCGATTGAAGCGTTTATGGCAATGTCGTGTTTACCGCCGCTCGAGCACGACCTCTCCATAAAATCGCAATAAACCCACCAGCTCTCTAATCAATGTGATACATTTTAATCTGACGCCGGGTCCGGCCCTGGCGCATCCGCCAACTCCTCTCCGACACTTCTCTAGAGCAACTACAACCTAGTGGTACCTCCTTGGTATTTTTACCAACTCCTACTGCACCTAAGCGACTCGTGCAGTTTAGGGAAAGACCATCAAAAAGGTTATCTCTCTGAAGAGGCATTTAGATTCTTTCAGCGCAGAGTTTAACTTTTCAGGGGTGGAAAACCTCTGTTGGAATGTATACAATAAGTTCTCATTACTATTCTTTCTTTGAATCAAAACTAACGCTTCATTTATTATTTTAGTTGAGGTTTCCTTGCATCATTTATACCTACAGTTGCTATGCAGAAGTAGTTTGAAACCAAAAAAGTATATTGTTCTATTAAAAATACAATAACCTACGCGAATTTTGAAGTTTCAAATACTATGTACCTGCGAACTTCCTGATTGTGGTCGGAGGGCGCCAGATTCGCCCGGCGCCTCCGCCACTTTCGCTCCTTGGTGAAAATTGAGGGTTCCGCAGTTGAACGCGGTAGTGGTAGGAAGCTTTCATGTTTCCGGCCTGAGTTGCTTCTGTTTGTGTTTAGTTGCGACTGGGTGGCGCTGGTTGTTGCCGGGGATGCCGTTGGCAAAAAGTGGTTGGCGCGGTTTGGCCTCGCTGCATACGATCGGCTTTGATTGATCATTACGGCGGTAATTAAGACGGAAGTAACGGTCTGAGGCGTTTATTGCATCCAGACCACTCCACCTTATCAGGCCGACGTGGAATTCTGGATGAAATAGAAACCCTTGCGGGTGGAGCGAAGACGCCACCCCTGCAGTTTAATCGCCGCTTTACGGTTAGTGGCTCTACGCACAATAACCCTCATTCCTCGGTGGTAAACGTGTTAATTAATGAAGTCCAGGCCGGATCGCCTAAGAAATTGTTTTACGTGAGTTTAACAACCCGTAAGCTGCGCAAACTTGTCTTGGTCGAGATTTGGTCTTTGTCGTCGTCGACCCAGAATCGCGCCCCAATTCACTTACGAACTTGCAAGAGTGTAATTTCACAAGGGGAGCGATTATTCCGCTGGGCGGCAGATTGACCGATTGAAAAACGTGTAGGTGAGGGCTCGCTGAACATCAAAGCAATGATTTGTTTCGGTTCACATCAAATTGAATAAACAGGACCAGAGTTGTGTGCATAATTTGAATTAGTCGTGTACGTTTGTCGGAAACATTGTTGCAACAGGGATGGGGCAAAATTTGTTGTTGTCGGAAAGGTGCTGAATCGTAGGTGAAAATTGGGATGCATGAGTGGACGAGAAATCTGAAATGGCACTCGTTCCCGCCGCATGCCCGTGTTATGTCCGGGAAGAATAAAGGATAAGGGCGCAATGTCACGATATGGCCATTTCTTCGCGACTACCATTTCGCACGTCCTCTCGCGGAATTTATTTGACTCGTATAAAAGAACCGACAATTCCAAGGAAACGCCACCGAGGAAATATATCAGCTCCATATCTGACAATGGAAAGAATAATATTACACACCCCGCACATACAATAGACGCGTATCCACATATTTTAATTTAAACACTAGCTGAGAGGGTCGATTTTCCGCTCCCCTTTCCTCCTTAAATTCGGCGTCGCACCGCAATTAACAATAGTTGCGGTCGGATTAGGGGCGCTTTTCCCTTAAAAATTGCTGGAAATGATGGATTTCCTGCCATAATTCTCGCGTTACCGAGTTGTTTTCCATTTCATTCCGGGCCGTTCGCGTGAACACCTGCCATGTATCTTGAGGATGAACCTTCCTCTCTTTATCGTCGTCTCTACTGCCTAACCCCGTGCACTCGGTTACATAAATAATCCGCCCGTTCCTTCCTAGACGTTTATATATTTTTACGGTTGTTAGCGTCGTTCCTTACTCTGTGACACGTTCGAGTATGCACCACTGAGAACAAGGTATACAAAGAGCTCGCCGTTCCGATTATGCCCTGACATAAATTCACCCAAACGAATTGCAAACACCGCCGAATTGCTCTGATTAGTTGCCCCTGCAAACTTGCCGCTGCGGGTTTTTACCGAACAACTTGGAAACTGCAGCTTTGGCTAAATCATGTGCAAACTTAAATTATGGCAAGACAAATTTGCTTCAATTTGTCCCGTTTCTATTAAGCAAGTAGCTTAATGAGGCGGTCCCCGCCACCCGGCCCCCTGCTCAGATTTCCGGCAACTACCTTCGCCTGAGCCACGTACCGTGCTAGATCAATTAGAATCGCGAGAAAATTTTTAATGAAGACTCAAATAAATCAAATTCCATTAATCAGTGTTTTCTCTCCAATGAAAGAGGCTGCAGCAATAGAGGGAATAAAATATATTATCTTCAGAGGTCCTGGGCGATGAACGAATCTTGGTCAGAACTGGAAAATTATAGACCGTGACATTAGAAGCAATGAAAAGATAGATAAATGATAATGATAAATGAAAAGAGGAAAAAAAATTCAGGTTTGCAGAAAGAATTTTGGAACAAAATGTTTGGTAATTGGAGGACACCAAGCTTTGCTTCGAGTCGATCTAAAGAAAAGATCCACCAAAGTTGTTGTATTTAAAAAAAGGGCCGTAAGGAGAAAAAATCAGGAAACGGTTGGTGGGTGCTTGGAATCGCGCCTCTCCTCTGCTCTTGGTAGATATTCTTTTTAATAACGGTTGAAGCAGGATATAAATGCTGCATGTCTTCATCAAATTCGGGTTCCGTTTATAAAGCGCCACCCCTACATATCATGTAATATAAAAGACAATTTCGCAACGATGTGTTCATATTTATTCTTGATGTCACGGGTCTCATCTCGTGAGTGTTCCGTTGGCGTTCCGCAAGATTGTGCTCGGTGCCGGTTTTTTTCAGATGTAAATAGTGATATTATTGGTTTCGAGGGGCGGACCCGGGTTGTTCCATCACCTTGACGAGGCACGCGTCAGACGGAGGGTTTTTCGAGCCCTCATGTGTGCATGTCACCCCCAATAAATACCCGCTCCCCTCCTTATTATTCAAACCGTGCACTCACTCACATCTTATCAACGGACCGAGCGAAATATTATGTTTGCCAGGGCGACCGAAATTGATGCACGCCAACCGACTGGCTGTATTATAACTATCGCCATTTCCACAACAAAGCTGCTTTTTCCACCAAAAAGCTGTTTGTTGTTTCAAAAACTCCAGCCGTGATAAATTGAAACGGTTGGTGAGCGGGGGCTGGAAAAGTCCAAAGTTCAAAGTTGCTCTCACAATGGGTGATACAAATGGAATTTTTACGAGTCGTCGCATTAGCACTAAACAGAGATACCTGCTGCCCTAATTTATTCCGGGGTTTTACTTTAATGACGGATATTTTTCCCGGAATTACTGCAATATGTATCAAAACGAGTTGAATGCTGGCAAAAACGTAAAATGTTCCGCGTTATTGCTCCGTTCTCCAAAAAAGAACCTTAACGGGGCCGATTACCTTTTTTTTTATTTACGCGCCGGCATTCTAAATTATTTATTTATGATACAACAGTTTTGTGTCTTGTTTCCGTTTGATCCCGTCTCGGGACTTGATTCCGTAACGTTGAGCGTTTAAAATCTCGAATGGCGGATGAGATGTCGAAAGTTTATTGACCGTACCTCGACCTGCGAGGGCTGCGATATAACCCCAAGAAATAGTACTTGGAATAGCGGAACCGCGTCGGATTAAGCAATATCCAGGATAAATGATGGAAAGAAGCTGCGGAGACTTGATAAAGCATTGTTTCCCGACAGATATTAAATGTCATCTAGCTTTCGTACGCTATCTCACAAAACAAGTCGAATGTATATTCGAGTATTAGGTCGGACAAAGGCCGCTTTAAGTGTTCCAATTGTTACCCGACCTTGGAAACCTTTGTTAAGTGGTTTAAGAGAGATTGATGAAGATGCTAGCTGCCTGTATTTATTAATGGGTCTCGGAGAGATAGACGTTCGAAACAATGAATCGACGCAATATGGAAATAAATTACAACACCAGCAACCCCCTGGGACCCTTTTATACAATTTAGGCCACGAGCTCAACAATCTTAAATTATTATCAATTTGAAACAAAGTCATTTATTTTCTTTTGTTGAAAACAATCGGCAAATTTTATAGGAGACCCTCGCCGGTATTTCGCTATTAAATTTCTGAATGCAAGATTTTATTCCTTCAAAAGAATCACGTCGGAAAGGAACTCCTGTCTTTGATGTTGTTCCCACTGAATTTCCTCGGCGGCTTAATTGAATGCGGCTGAATACCATCAATAGCCACTTAAATCTTGCAATAAGTATATGTATGCGCTTTAGAGGAAAAGTCAATCGGTTTACCGCTATATGAAACATTGCGAGTTATACGGTCGTAATAGGAAGCGAATGGAAAGACGTGAAAAGCGTAAAAGACACCTGCGATATTTGCATATAAAATGTTTTTGAACGCCTGCCGTAAAGCGCGAGATGCAAGGTTTCTGATTTTTTTTCGATCATAGGCATAACGGCTCCAACAAAGAATCTGTTCCCCCAACTAAACCGCTTTCTTAAAGTTGTTTCGGATTTCCCATCCACCCGCAGATGTGGCGAACACTGGGAATTTTACAAATTTTCGCAATACCCGGAAATCTCCTTATTAACTTGGAAATATTTCCCAAACGGACGACGCAAACGTAATTCCACGGCCCACAGGAAAACAACCCACGAAAAGAGGATCACGTAAAACGTTAGTCCTTATAAGGCTGCAACAATTAGGGTCTTTTGACATTTTCACGTTGCGACTGCCGCTAAGGGGAGAAATCTCGCCCTAAATGGCTCGCATCAAATTAAAAACAATTTCTGGTTCGCGCTCTCACCAACTTCGTCAGGATAACGGAGACAATAATAATAATACGAGAAAACAGACCTCCTTGAATAACGTCGAGTCGAAACTGTTAGACGCGTGTTACCCGTTCCCGACGGAAATATCCCGTATAGACATCACTACCAACCGCACCAAGTAACTTTATGGCGGCAATGTTCTACTTGCTGAAGATCCATATCTTATCGAGTTTATTCCGACGCACTGTTGCGGTTCGAGCGGGGCCTTAAATGGTGTAACTTTGTTACACAATTCGATAGAATATTGTTCGGCTTGAATGGCCGTCCGTAAATGCGGTGGCGTTCAGGGTAAACTATTAACTTCACGAAGAAGTCCATTACACATGTTGTACCTATAGCGACCGGATCTCGCAATTTTATTTCCGAACACGAGATAGTGGCGAGACTTCCAATTGCTTTTTTTATGCCGCTTGTTTAGTCGTTTTATGTTTTCCAATCGAAGATACGAGAAGTTTTCGAAATGGGGCAAAAAAATTCGAGCCAAAGTCTTACAGCTGAAGATTCCGTTTAAATGTTGTTTGTGCGCCTTACATTATTATTGCAGCCAGAAATGCTCCTTCTGAAGACCTACGTCATTTTAAATTAATTTTTCCGGAGTTACGGTTAGCTTTGTACTTTTTTTAAATTCGTCGTCAATACCAACGTTAGGGATAATTTGAGAATGTTGCAAGCTCTTTTAATTATTTCTTCAAAAGACAAATTGTTTTGTGAAAACTTTGTGATTGATCTTCTTGAGGTTTAGAGTTATTTGAATATTAATGGTTTTTTATTTGTTGCAGGTACGCTATGTAGCAACGGCGTGTCAAAGGGGGCAAGCGGCGGGAATCCGTAACGTACGTAGGACTTTGCATGCACTCTTCGGGTGGCCTTTGATGGCCTGGCGATGAAACGTCGAAGATCCGTCTCGGGCCAATAAAGCCCGATATTAGAAATTGTTAATATATCAGGCGAGCGCTGACAGCGAGGGCCAAATTAACTCGGAGGCACAACATCGTCCTTGGTACCTACCTGTCTACTTAATTTTCCCCAAACACGCTCATCTTACCGCACTGGAAAATTTACTATCGAATGTCATCGTTATTGGCTATTATTTTTTACGGTTGTTATATAGGTACGAGTAGATAAACGACCCTTTTTGGGAAAGTGCTGAGCATTTCTGTCTAGAAGGGATGGCGGGGCCTCGGAGCGAAAATAGCGATAGATCACCGGCAAGGCGAACCGCTCACAAACACGTTGCGCCCGCTTTTTCGAAAAAGCCCGATGCGCCTCCAATTTTGTTCAGTCGGATTATGAACTGAAAAAATGTTGATGGGGTTTGTGCCAGCGTCGATATCCGCTGCATTCCGCAATGTCCCCCGTAATTTATAGTCCGTCCTCGACTCCCACTTTTTTCATCTTTTCTTGTTCGCCGGGCTATTCTTCGAGTCGTGTAAGAAAGTTTTCTGGTGTTGGTGGAGACGCATTGTGGCTCCCACGTCACGTCCTTGCGCCGGCGGCGCACACTTCGCAAATCCCACGAGTAACTGGAAAAGTTATTATTTTTCCAAGGGGCTTATATCTCCTCGTCTGACGGACGTGCACGAGGACTTTATCACAACCTCTAGTTACGTCGCCGTGTTACATCTGGAATTAAACGCGAACCTTTCTTGATCTCCCATGAATGTACTTTCTGATACAGCGCGGCAACTTTTACGACCGGAATCGCAATGAATTCTTTCGCTCGCTTTTATGCCCGTTTCCTCCGAAATTTCATAAGTTTCAGCCAGATGACTAGGGGCGCCCTAGATCAAAATTTGCTTATTAATCAAAACGGTAAGTGCTTTATAATGTCGTTTTTTACATCCGGCCGCCGTAGTCGAGCAGACGCGTCACCCTCTCCTTCCTCGAGACCTTCCCGAAACGATATATGAATATTTATCGACGCCTTTTACAGAGGTAATGTTGTAATTTATATTCAAATATTACTCGCTTTGCTCGTTAATTAACTTCATGTTTTATTTCAGTTCTTGAAAGAACGCCGTTCTGTATCGCGGAGGGTAGTCTTGTTTGCTGTTTGTACGCACCCGCGGAGCAGCTACCTTTTTCGCCGTGAACCGGAATCCGTTAAAATTCCTGCTGATATTTATGTGTTTTCCTGGCAACGCTTATACGGCGGCGGCGGTACCGGGAGACGGCCTGTAACCGTCAATGTGTATCCAGGGAGGACATTATATGCACTGAAGCGTTTCCTTAAAATATTCCTCCCTGCGAGTATCGTAAATATCGCGTCTTGAAGCTGCAACGGCCTCCTTTTTCAACTTTTTACGGCGGCGCTAGGTTCAAAATTCACTTAGATGTTTTATTTCCAGGTGGCTGTAGACAACCACCCTTCAAGCGCAAGCCCCAAAAACAATACGAATTTGCATTTAAACAAGCGCCTGCCTAATTAAACTGCATAAAATAGAAGTGTGCAAACTCGACATGTGTGGCTTTAGAGCCCTGCATGCGTGCGAAGCTGTCTCGGTCTGCAACTAGATATCCATCGCAGACGAGATAAAACAATACAGGACGAATGAATGAACAACAATAGTGAATTAATTCACTATATGTCGGGGGGCTATCAGATAATTTAAAAGCGTCTTCATTCACTATACAAGGTCTAACGTTTTGACTCCCCCCCAAAAAAACTAATCAGAAACTCGTTATCAATTCCATCTTCATAACTGTGTTGGACCTAATGAGATGTATGTAATCTACATTTACCACTCGTCAAGATCAAGAAACTTAATTACAGATAAATCCGAAAACAATGCATTTATGCACTCTTATTAACATTACGTTTACTCACAGTCAGTAAATCTCATAATGGTTTCACGATAACGTAATAATAATAATAATTTAATTATTATTAATTATATTAATAAAACAAGTGGTATTTCTGTTGTAGAAGAGTTCGCCAATACTGTAAAAACTAAAGTTTTGAGTATTTTTTGGAATCCACATATTTACATCAGTGCTGATAACTATAATCTCAAGTCAATTGTTGAAGTTATTTCAAGATCACTCAAAATTAATTTTATTTTTACTTTATTTTTTTTTATGCTACTTTAAAGCTGATGGTTAAAAATCATTACAATATTATTCTTTGTTAAACAAAATTTTTAAACTTTGCAAAAATTGTTCTTTGGTGGTGAGAAATTTTCTGCGAAAATGGATAGTCGTGTCTATAGCGTTCCGTGTGTGCGGCAGAGAACGCAGCATTTTATAAAAGCCACAGCTAGCTTTCTTCCTTGCTCACAAGACGTGTTGCGGTCCGCCCAGTATCCGAGTACTACATCATATCTATTTGAAAGGATTCCGGAACTTAGATTAGATTCCATTTTAGTTGCATTGCTTTTGCAACTGGATGAAGTGGTCTGGGCGTACGGAGCTGGGTTTGGAGATGGTCGCAGTTTCCCGGGTGCATTTGTGTGCAGTCACGTGCCTGGAGCGGACGACGGGATTTCAGGGATTGGTCGTGACGTGTGTTAGCGCGTGCACGTGTGCTTTCCGAAGTATTGCTGCCTAGACGTATTCCCAGTCCGGTCGTATTTCTCCCGATTCGCTCGGCTTGCTCCTCCGGGAGCCGTGCAACACTCTAATACCCGAGCCAAGGTGAGACCCTCACCTAATGCGTTCTTTATATGCATTGGGACTGGCGGAAGGTCCTATTATTTGCAACGCAACTTGGGAAACTTTCGCACTCCTTCACGGCCGTATACCTACAGCCGGAGAATTCTTTTATTCGCGATTTCCGTGCAATGACATCAAAAGTTTACATATTTCATGGGAATCGCGACGGATCGGCCCGATAAAACTATTAATAAATAGGGCGGGTTCAGCCAATGGAAAGCCAATTTCGCCGTAAAACACGGCGGTGATATAAATTTATTAGATGAAAATCGGAGTGATTTATGCACAACTGAATATTAATACGTTATTTCGATTTTTTGTGGCGTCTTCCTTGATTTATGCGGGATTTTTTAAAAGCGAGTTCCTGCATAACTTGCCAGTTTCACGAATGCCAGTTAAACATCGATAAACGCAAACTCCTTGTTATTTTCTTCGCATCCACCGAAATTCGGGAGGTGAAACAGACGTCGCTTTCGCGGCTGTATTTATTGCTTATCTCGCAAAACAAATAAGAGGTCTAGTTCGAAAACGAATTAAGTTCGGAAACTGGTGGCCGGGAGCCCAATTACCTAGTCGGCTCTATTTACCGTCTCCGCGAGTCCCGAAGAGCTGATGTAAAAGCAAAAGTTTCGAAACACAAGCATGAAGTTAAGTACTCCTCCTCCTGCATTTACTATGTTTACAACAAACATATTGCATCCAATTTCACTACAGGCAGCATATCCCAGGGATGAAATCTTGTTGACAATGCCGAATCCCCTCTTTAAACAGCGGCTTTTCCGCACCCTGCCAGACTGTTCCTGATCCAGATATCGAAGAAGTTGCGCGTTAATTTCGCCGCTCGGATTTGCACATTTTTCGTGCAGATCATCAGTTTTAGCTTAATTGAGTGGCGTCCAGTTTCGATTGTGTTGCGGCTAGTTTTCGTTTTCTCATTAACGCCACTGCTCGAAACGGAATCGAATTATCCCGCCCGAGATCTTTTTAATTCGGCGTGTTTATATTCGGGCGGAACTCGGGGCTAAAGCGACCTGTTTGTACGTCCTAATTGAAAGTGAAGTTGGAACGCAATTAAAACGTTGCTTGATAACAATTCTTATAATTCAATTACTCGAAAGTTGGACAGTTCCCTGAAAGCCTCTTATTTTCGTCGGAAACTAAGCAATTCGCTCCGACAGATACAATAGCGTCGTAATATTACATTGTTGAAAGTTATAATTCTCTCTCACCCAAACTCCGTGTTGTATGGATTGATAATAAAGTAGATTTGCGAAACTGTTACTGTGGCGTTTTATTGGCTTTCGGAATATCATTATGCGAGTTTTATCCGATACGAATCTCTGTTATGACCGGAACTTTCAGCGTTTCCCTGCACGTTCGAATTTTTAGCAGTGTGGATGTACAATATATTTTTTTCTATGTAGCGAAACGTTATTGCCGCCTTCGGTTGCGCCGCCCGAAATCAACAGAATATAATAATGTTTGTTAAAGGGACGGGCACGGTCCCCCATTTCGACAAAGCTCGATTTAAGTAACGCGAGACCTTTTTCCCAGTTCTCCGAGCAAATCCAGATTCGCAGTAAGCCAGACCCCCTTCGTATTTACTTTGATGTCCTAATTTATATGTGGATATGCCTGCCAGGTCTCGCTCGCCAAATTTTACCCCGGGGGCGACCGGCAAACTTCCTCCTAAGAAGCCACTGATTGAAGATCGAACCCCCAACTGCTCGGACATATTTTCAACCAATGCTACAACACGTGAAATGAGCCGAGTTTCATAATTGAAATAAAATAAATTTAAACTTATTCAGACCTTTCACTCTGTATATGATCGACGGATTTCTTTATCGTTGAAGAGAACTTATTCCTTCTATTTTGTCATTAATTTCTTTTTTATTTGATTTTTCTTTATTTATTATTTAATTTAATTTTTTTAATGTTTTCCATTTTTAATATTTTTCTGTTAATTTTTTATCATTATTGTAAAATTACATAAAATCACTCACATCTAGATATTTTACAGCCAATTGAGTACCTATACCATTTTTCCCCAAGAGAAATGGAAAGCCTTTTGTTATTCTTTATTTTCTGTATCTTGTTTACTGGAAAACTGGAAAAGGTTTCTCATTCGAAAAGGGCAAACCAGACAAATAGCTGTGGCACTTGATTAGGTTGCGTGCATTTAGATTGTCCGAGACAAACAATGCCTCAGCGGGTGTTTGGAAGCCTCAACGGTGATTATGCTATCTGTTATACTTAGGCCTCATCCAGGAGAAACATCAGCTTCAATTTTCTTAAGGTGAAAAGTGGTTGAGATTTGTTTTTGAATCGTATTAGAAACGTGATTCTTTTATTAAAAGCCGGACCCTTTTATCTCCTATTGCCACCCCCAATAAGACAATAATCACCGAAATTGTTGCAACTTTAGGTAGACTCGCAAGGGGGCCGGTATTCATGCGTTGGGGTGACTGCTCTGGCTTTCAAGTCAGCTGCAAAAATGCGGGTGGAGGGTTGGAATGGAGCCGCAGGGATGCATTACAATGGTGCATTGGGCGCTGGGACGCGTCGTTCTAATGAGATTTCAATTCCTTCTTTTGTGTTAGGATAACGTATGACCGTCGCAGGAACTTAATTTAATGGGGAAAGCTCGCCGGTTTCAGACGGTCCGAAGTCGTCTGTGATGTCACTAACGACGTCGCCGGGAAACGTCGTTTCGCTAAGTAACTGCATTTATTTATACACATCACATGCCAGACACACCGCAGCCATTTTAATTTATCTTCCCTCCTAATAAAGTACAAGTGGTCCCACAATGCATACGCGATGAGACACCGATCTAATGAAAAATAGTTGAAATATGGCCCTGTATAAAACTTGACGGAAAGAAAACGCGATATGAATACAGACGTCGTCGCCACGTCTGAGGAACGCCGGTGCGTGTTTTGCATGGCGCTGGAATGCTCACTTCAAACATCCCCCCGTCGCACTTCGAATGGGAGCCGTTTCCTAATTATACACACGGAATAATTAATTTCGTCGCGTCGTTTAATATTGATGCACATAAATGGCTGTTATTCGGAAAAAGCAATCCGGATGCCGGTTAATTATTTATTAAAGCAAGCGGAAACCGGAGCCAAATCTGAGCAACTTATTTGATCATCCCGGAATTCACGGATGCGTCTACAATAGCAACCCAGTATTCAAATCAATTCGGAAATATTATTGTCTTACTACTTAAACGTGCTGAAAGGCTTAACTTCTACAGGGTGCTCCTCCATTTCCATTGTCTACTCGGATGGATTGGTCCTTTTTCTGGTGCTCATAGTTTGGTTTTCCTTCGAGGGCTCCTACAAAAAAAGGTGGGCGTCATAATTCTTAATAAATAAATAGCATATTCTAAGAGTGGTAATTGGAAGAAAATGGCTTGCAGTTGACAAATGGTAGAGGCGCCGGGTGAATTCTGGGCGGCATGAAAGCGGCCCAGCTGGATGTAGGTATCGCATTAAGACTTCGTTAAGTGAGTAATGATACGTTGCGGCAGTGATCCAGGATAAAGTTGATTAAATAATTACAGTGCAGCATGAGCGATGGGTTTGGAGCGTGCCGGTTGTTTTTTCGAGGCTCTGTCAGTTAGGAGCGCTTCCGTCCGGGCTCTGGCAAGTTCTTTATTCATCGAAGTTTTCCGACTTAAGACCGAATCCATAATGTAAAACACAAAGGTGATTAAAGCCGGGAATTTCATGGAATATTCAAAAGGGAACCGCTATGCAAATGGCTTGAGCTTGTTTGCAAAAACAAACCGGAGTTTTAATTAAAATATGCCTGTCTTAACAATAACAAAAGTATAATCGCATTATCGGAATTACTTCAAGTTCTTTACATGGCAACTCAAACACTAGCGTCGCAATGGCCCAGGAACGGCGGCAGCGATGAGAGATATTTTTATTAAGAGAACCTCTGAAATGCTTTCCAACTTTTATTTGCGGAACGTCGAATTAAAAGTTGCTGGTCAGGAATCGACAAACAATGAATGCCGCTTTTGTTGGGACAGGTCTATTGAAACCGTCGAGCCGTCTCTGAACTTCCGATCGGCGGTCGGCGGGCTGATGACCGCATTGTTGCCAAATATGCGGAACGATTACCGACTGGATCGACTTGCTTGTTTGTTTGGGTCACTTGCCTTCAGGTCGCATTTTGCTCCCGGACCGATAGACAATTTCCTTAAACGGCTTTCGTAGTTAGCATAACGTTTTTCCCTTTCCTCCTTTTCACGACCCTCCATCAGACGCGACAACGACCCCGAGAAACAACACTTTTACATTAGGAAAACCGAACGTGCTGTCCAGAAAGTCTCTTCTTCCCGTCCAGACAGCTCCGGTGCAGAGTGCACGAAAAGCGAAACTCCCCGGTTCGGTTCCGCTTCCGGCTTTCGTGCATAAGCGTCGTCTCGGTTGTAGCTTAATTTGCGGACAGGAGTTTGCATGCGACACCGTCACGATGAATACTCACGTTAAAACATAATTAGGGTCTTGAGACGGGGGTTTGCCAGGAACATCGACGCGAAAAATACCGCTTTAATCTCTTCATCTCGCTCGCAAGCACGAGAGGCGCACCTTCCCTGTCTTTCTGGTCCTCGGGGATTAGGTGCGGACCGCGGGATACATCGGATTGTCAAATTGCCCATGAATTTTTTATAGGGTGTGTAAGAGGTAATTTTTATTAATTACTGGAAGCATGGAGCATCATTGTCAGCTCTTGACGATTTTTGGTCTAACTCGCTCGAAATGCACTTACACATTAAAACCGTTCTCCAACTTTCGCGCTGTTCCCAACTTTCGCAATCCGACGATGTAACATAATTGGCTATACTTTGTTAATTACCATAATTTCACACCGAAAGGCACGGAAGCCCTTATTCAGAATTTTGGCGAGAGGCCGATCCGACAGCCGTAGTGCCGCTCCAGATTTTGTTCGGATTAGAAGTGATTACAATAATCGTCTCATATTTGGGGCGGTTCAACTTCTCTTTATCGGAAGAATAGAAAGCGTCAACTGGCGTGCCGACCATCCCGAATTAAAAAAAACCCTTGAAGTACCTCTGATGCAGCAGTTCAGGAAACCCCATCACGAGCTTCATTGAAGACTTGACGCTTGAGGCTTTGGCTCTTATCCACAATCCCCTGACAGAGCCAGAAAATGTTCTCAAAATTCTACTAAAGGTCAATCAAATTTCATGGTTCCTGGCATTTGGCCGGCTTGTTGCGAAGCAAGTGGTGGAGGCGCCGGGTGAATTTCCACGGATTATTTTTTAAATCTACTGACAAGTGGTGGCAAGGCAAATTTTTTCTCGTGATTGCAGAGCTACTAAGCAAATGGTGGAGGCGCCGGGTGAATTGCCAATTCGAAAAGTGCGTGAAGAGCTTTGTTAAAGAAAATGAATAAAGCGCTTGTTAGAGGCTTTCTCATAAGAAGCCGTGCAGATGAGACGTCTAATTTTTGGTTTCTCGAAGACGTCCAACAGTCAATCAAATTTTTTGGGTTTTTGTATATCGTTGTCTCGTCAAAGGCGGTGATTCTCTCCGAATCCCTGCACTTGCGGGAATTGTGTCTGTAAGTGTTGTGTTAGGAAATAATTGAAGGGCGATTCAGCTCGGTATGAAGTGTATTGTGGAGCCGTTCTTCCTTTATAAGTCGCCGTTCGCATGGAACTAAATAAACACGCTTAATCTGTACAACCTATTATTCCAGCAGCAGTTAGTATGTGACGGGATGAACACAGAACGTTGGGGCAGGTGCTCCTTTATAATGTTGTAGTTTTGACAACAATGTTATCACGGCATGCACAGGCTCTATTATTGAGTGAGTCACCCAATCAAACCCTCCGACTATAAAGCCCGCCATCCTGAATGACAAAGGCATGTTTGATACTTCCGCAATCTACGCTCACAATCAATTACCTGCATTGCGTTGCTTTCCATTGACATCTATTTAGAGTCGCGCGTACACACGTTCTATTTATAACGTAGCAGCGTTTATTTTTATGACGACACAATTTGTTAAGAGTCAAGTTTGCCCGCTAGTTGTAAAAGTTTTAATGACTGTCGTCAGCCTAATTATTCTGCAGCTTAATTATCGCGTTCATTTATTGCAAGAGTTATGTCGCTCCTGAAACTGACCCCTGCGGTATCCTTAACGAACACCCTAAACTCGAACGGCGTTGTCGCTTTGTTTTTAGCCGGGAATTATTCTGGTGGAAAGGTCGTCGCTGAAATTTATTGAACGGATTAGGCGATAGAGCTGCATGAGGCGAGCAGCCCGTAATGCGGCAGTAATCGAAAGAATGCAATATTTCGGAGGATCAATGCCATTACGCTGGACCATTTGAACGGGGGGCTGATAAATTAAGTGAAATGATTTGTATACGTGCTCACAACGCCGTAAAATCCACCGATTAATCGTAATCCCCTTTCCGCAACGACTTTGCCAACAGTTTTATTTTAACCGGCGTTCAGTGAGCACCGGGTTTATCGCTTTCCGAAAAAGGGGGAACATAAACAATAATCGAGGAACTAACATAAGGTGCGTGCCAAGTACTTCTAAGAGACACATTTTCGCCCTGTTTATACCCCGCACCGCCCACCATCGCACCCTTTCGGCTGCGCTCGTCTTGGAAAACTCTCCAGACTCGGACAGTTCCGGAAAATTTCCAGGTCGTCTCTTGCCTCGTCCACCCTCTTCGCTGATAAGACACGCTTCTTCCGGGTATTTAATCCTTTATTGTAACTTGAGCTTATTGGTTTACGTCGCCGTATTGTGTAATTAGGGGTTCATTATTTTTGCATTACCGAAAGTGAACGTATGGTGGAAGGATAGGCGCTTTAGCTGCTAAGTCGGGCTTTCGAGTCTCGGCGGCACGTATATTTAAGTCGGTAAATTAAACTTTCAGCAGTTTGTTTATAGAGAATTTCGGAAGTTTATTGTAGGCGCTGTGTACGGTTGGCAGTATGTAGCCAACAATTTAATTCACTTACGTTGATAATAAAGCGGGCTAAGACAGGTTTAAGCGGACGAAAATTTACTAGACCTTATTAAAATGAGTTGTTTTACGGTACCCCAGTTTATCAGGAAACCCATCTTCCGCAACACGGCAACCCTAAAAAGTTGCTCAAAATGGGACGAAGTTCGCCGCCTAAGAACAAGCGAGAAGGGTTCGCCCGAATTAACGAATTACGTAAATGTGCCTTCTCGCCCATCCGCCGGCCAGATCCTGCAACGCGGTATTCACCCGGCGCCTCCACCATTAAGACCCAATGCAAGGTACGAAGATGTAGGAGTTCATAGTTTGACTCGTTCTCCTTTTGATTCATCTGCCCATTGGGTGCGGGAATGTTGCCAGTCAAGTCGGGCGATCGTCCTGGATTTAATGAGCAAATGAGCCGGGCAGCTTTCGCCGTAATTTAATTGCAGCTGTAGGCAGCAGCTTCGGCCGCCCAAAGTGTGTCTCCTATTTGCGTTTCTGGTTATGATAATTTAGTGCGGCCGCGACAATAACGCAAAACATGCCGTGTTCCGCAATTAATGAGCATTAAAATTAATTTAGGCGGTATATTTGGCGGGCCGGAAGAACGCGAGGGTGCATTAAACCCCGCCTTGTGTGCCTTAATGACGCTCTTGTCGAAAATCTCAAAGACTGAGTCGAGTTACGGGGCGACAGCGATAAGACAATTGGAGATGTCTCTGAGCCGGATATTAGGTCATTAACAATCGACGCGAGACCCCCGGTTTGCCCGCTTTTCCTTGTTGATTTCCCCTATCGTTGGCTCGGGGAAGTGGGTCAACTATACTGATAGCTGCAGCTCCCGGTTCTTGGGAGGTTCCCGATAACCGTCGAGATGGTTCCGATATTTACAGCCGTAACCCCGCAAGTTGTTTGGTGACGCGAATAGGGGGCCAAGTGGCACGTTGCCCATGCCATTCTTGGCTTGCGCTTGCTCTAATTGAAAGGCATCGGTACTTCTGTTGCGACGGATGCAGAACTCTGAGACAGACTGTCTGTCGCCTCTGAAGTTTTCACGGTCAATTCTCGTGCCTTATCGTAAATACTCCTCCTGGTCTTTTCCTAATCTATTTGTTTTTGTTCCAGACTTGCTACGAGATGGAGCGATACCTCAAAGACGAACCGAAAATGCAATCGTTTAAAAAGTTACCTCCCGATATGGAAAGGACGTGGTACGAAGTGAATTGTTTAGACGATTATAGTGACCGACATTTGGACGCGTTTAGTTCCGCGAGTTCGCCGTGTTCGTGGGACGAAGGCGCGTTGTCGTGTGCGGTTCTTGTTAAACAGGAACCCATCGACGACGAGGAAGAAGAGGACGAAGGGTACGAAGGGCCGGTTCACACCGACGCCGGTGACGCGCTTCAATTGCGTCTAGTGACAAGGAACTCTGCCACCCTCACGCCACCTTCTAGTCCCGAATCGGGACCGGGACATAGTAATGGGAGTTCTAGTGCGAGCGAATTGGACGTTTGCGGACTTAGGGTGGGTAGTGTACCGAGGAACGCGATCGTGCGAGTGCGAGGACTCGCAAGGTACATTTCCGTAGTGCCACGAGCTGCCCCAAGTCCTGTTTCATCATCCGCTTCCACGGCAACAGTGAAACACCACACCCGCCTCGACCACTCCCCGGACTCCAAGAGGAGGATACACAAGTGCCAATTTCTCGGGTGCAAAAAGGTCTACACCAAGAGCTCACACTTGAAGGCGCACCAAAGAACGCACACAGGTCAGTTTCATCTACAATGAGGCTTTCTAATGTCAGTCAGTGGAAGACCTATTGCTTCTCTGAAATTCGGTTTGCGTGAATGTTACACACTCTCAACCCTGAACGTTCTGTTATGAACGGGGCTTTAGCTGAGCCGTTGCTCCTGGGCACCGGTCGAAAATTTATTCGCGACTGAACGCGCGCAAATTTTTTTTTTTTTTTGCTGGGTTTTGCCAAAACGTCGGTGTAGCGACGCGTGTTCAATAACGTGACAAATGCAGGTCCCGCTTGACTCGGCTGTTTGTCACCAGTCGCAATTATAGCAGTTGCAGTGCAGTTTGTTTTACCGCCGTCGTCCTGATGGGAAGTCCGACATAACTGCAAAACCAGCATGCATCACCGCCTCCTGCACAGTTGTTCATAACACTCGCCATAATTGCATCTTTAATTGCATTTCTCGGAACCAGAGCAGTTTCCGGCACTTCCGCAAACCTCTAGCGGGTCGCTTTCAGCATCCCTCTCGGATTCCGCTCTCCATACGAACATGCCGCAAAAAGCAAATGTAACCGTGCGGCAATGATTGCTCCGCCGCTATGGATCAGGGACTGCGCTGCAGATTTTTGTTTTTATCATATAAAACATCAGCTTGATCATAGTTTAAGGGTCGTGTTTAACAGTCTACCAAATTTACCCAATATTTTCATACAAAAAAATACTTTTATTTCCCAAAAATACTAAATGCTCACCAAAATTAAGAAAATACATAATCTTAAAGCCACAACCAAATATTGACATAATGCTGGTCTTTTATATGTTTTGTTCGCCAAAATAACTTTTGTTGACCATAAATACTAAATGTTCACCAAATTTTATTCCGCATTTAATTCTAACATAATACCCAGATATTTAATTTTCGAGTCTTACATTACTCAGCAGTTAAAAATACTATTTGTTGATCAAAAATACACAAGCAATAAAATGTTGTGCAAATGGTAAATAATTTTATGCAAAATTATAGATGTAGATGTGCTAGGGCAAGGAAAATAAGAGTAAAAATAGAAGTGGTTTGCACAAAAAAAGATATTAATTTCCGTAATATATGTATGCTTTGCTTAATTGGCTTGCATTATGTAAAACGTAAAACTTCTTTTAATGGTAATTTCTAATCGTGCTTTTAAAAAAAAAATTACAGGGCCCTGAACTGACCTTGTACAAAACTTTTTTCGCTTGCCCCTTGTCTGGAAGCGCAAGCGGCAAGGAGAGATGCGCGAGCATATTTTATTTTTGGAGTAATAGACTAATTATTTGACGCACAAATAGTTTTTTTGAGAAACACTAAATATAAATGGATAGCGTGAATATTTATTATGTACAGCACGGACGCGTAACTAGAGCGTTCTAAATTTGGTGAACAGTTAGTAAAATTGATAGACATAATGAGGACGTCAACGCAGGACCTCGTAACTAACATATTTGGTCAAAATGAGATTTTGGTGGAAATACATTCAGGCGGTGTGCCGCCATCTATGGATTAAGACAAAAATATCATATCATCGGTGGTTTTCCCGCAATTAATAAAAAACAGGAGCGGTGCCTGTTGTGTTTGTTGTAAAAGTTAAACAGTTTTTTTGCTCTTCTGTAAAAAGTGCAATTTGTCACTTACGAGGTCCTGCTTTGACGCCCTCGATATAGAATTTAAAATGTAAACAATGGTAAAACAATACGCAGCATAGTTATTTTAGTGGTGATGTTCTCATTTTCTGATGTATAATAATTTGGGTTTCATTTAGATTTTTTGATGCTCATTAAATTTTCTGGTGGACAGTGCAAGGAATGGATAGTTTAATTTGGTGTACATTATATTAGTTCCCATAGTTTAATACCTACTAGGTATACTAGGGTTGAAGTTGATATAGGGATGTGGCGTGGAGATGGGTATCAGCAAAAATGTCTAAACAATAGCTGGGGTATTGAAATTGGTTGTGGTGATGGAGATGCGATCCGTGAGGGGGTGGGTGGCTTGAATGTCGCGCTGCTGAGAAAGTGACAAATGGGCCTTAAGGCCGGTGATCCTCGAGGAGTCAGCCCGGTTGCGGGAAAATTGAGTAGAATTATCTAAATTCCGGCTCTTGAAAAGAAATAGTCGCCGTAATCGTTATTGCAGCCAATTATTATCCTTAAGCCGATGTTAAAGGTCCAAGTCCGAGAGCCGGCGTCGATCCTGCAACGTAGCCATGGCGACGGCCGTCAGGACGGGAACGGTCGACTGGTTTCGGAGATGGTCCAAGAAAATTACGTTACTCTAGTGCTGATTTAATGCCGTGTCTAAAACCGCGCCAGTCTTATTGATTATTTCAGTCGGATAGTCGCTGTATCGTCCGGATTCGGACGTTGGGAACGGGCATTAATTCCGGTGAGATTCCGGGTTCGGTTTGCATACTGACCGCGATCTATGGCGCGACTATGGCGACGTCGCCGGCGCTGTTTAATACAAAGTAATCTGCGCGCCAGGATTACAGCCGCTAGACACTAACACATTGAGTAATGCAAAGCGGATTAGGCGCTGTTAGTAGTTGAATAAATGGAGCAATTTGGGACCGTTTCATAAGGGATTAACGGTACAAGTCGCCGCCGGAAACCTACAGCCGGAACGGCAGTGCTAAACCGATACAGTCGGCGCCCTAAAGAGAATCGATCCAAAAGCTGAACCGTACAGCGAGTATCTGATCGGCTGCCCGACCTGCTGCTTCCTGGCAATTCGCTAAATGTGCTAACACTGCACCTGCCAGATTCAACTATTAAGAACATTTTGGCCATAGTCGAGATAACTGTTATCGATCATTTGCACCACAAGTCTACCCTTTCCAAAAATAACCAGCTAGACAGAAGAACGAAAGTTTATCATGTTTTGACAAAAACCTCTCTGCGATCTTCTAGTTACCCTTAAATTTCTTGGGTTTTGGAGGTTTACCTTTCTTGTTATAAAGCTGTAGTTCAATATTAGAAAAGTGTTCCTCGCCCCATTTCTGCATCTTTGGTGAAACAAGCGTGTTAGTTTAAGCGCGGATCTTCCCTTCGGCAATCAATTCATCAAATCGACCACGCAACATTGGCCGTGGCGGGTGGTGAACAAGATTCGGCGGTGGTGGGTGGGGAGCGAGGTGGAGTTGCTTATGCAGGGCTCCTCGTCGCAAGTTCTCAGGTTAATTGAGAGAAAGGCCACTTGTTAATTGTGAACTTGTACGTGCTCGGTTTGAATGTAGCTGTATTGTGGGTAGTTGAAAGTTTCCTCGTAGCGAATGAAGCGTTGAAATTCTTCACGGGAGGTTTCCATTGAAAATCCGGACTAACAACCGCCCCCGAGACGCGCTGCTTGCACGTACATACCTGTCAGAACCGGAAACAATTTATTACCGGGCACGCACACATACACGCCGAATTTCATCTGTCAAAACTGCACGGATGGTGAGGTAAATAATATCATTTGCGGCGTGGAAGGCGGCACAATGCTATCATCGAGGAGTAATTCCGGGCCGATCCTCTGAGGCCCGGTTTGTTTGTCGCCTGCACGAGCAGCCAGACGTTGAACAGAAGTAGCAAGGGAGCCATTAATTTTAATTCCTTTGCTAATTTCTTGACGCGTTGTTGCCATAACTCCCCTCCCTTTGAATAAGCGCCACAGCCGCGTTGTTAAGGGATGAGAGTTGCTCTTATACCTTAGACACACCAGATACAATTTAAACTCATTTAAAACCCCTCAAGATCCTCCGAGTGTGCGGCGTATTAGTTCATGTTAATGTAATTTCGACATAAAGACACGTTTAGAACGAGGCCGACTACAGCCGGGTCGCGATAATTATAGCGATGTTGATTTCTTCTCGAGTTTCCACCCCTTATTGGTGGCGGATGACGCAGGAAAGATTCCTTGAACCGGAGAGACACACGGCGAATGTGATAATTTCGACAAAAAAGTGTATGAAGTTTTCAAGTAGATCTCTGCACATAGCCGGAATCACAAAACAGGACGTAGAAAAGTTCCCGAAGTTTTTACTTTGATCATTTTATCTCATACAGACACCGAATGTCTCGTGAAAAGCATAAAACATTCTTCAACTGCGCAAGATGGCGTTGCGGCTCGAATTTGATATTCTGCACTCTTATCCTCTTCGTTTGCATCACGTGCCGCTGTAAGCAAAACACCTCATTGATTATCTGCTTCGTCCTTTTTTAGAGTTCGAACCCTCCCAGGCGTCGGGGCGAAATATAAGCCTCGCTAATTACCGAAGTAACTTTCTACAACAAAAAACAATAACGTCGCTAAGGCAACTACACCGCAAGAAAGAAAGGCAAAGTGCTTATTAAAGTTTTTAATTTACAATTAATTTGAACGCAACTACGTTGTTCAAGTGTACCGGTTACAAAGTTATCGATCGTCTAATGATTTAATTCGTTCAAAAACCACCCCTTTTTGCTCGCACTCGCAGCTCTTGATTAAATCGCTTTTCTTTCCCCTAATTGCAATTTTTTCGCCACTCCTCCCAACACCACGGACGCTTTTCTAAAATTGTTGTAATTAACTGCAGTCTCGCGTTATTTTTGTTTGCCCCGAAATAAAGGCAGTCAAAACGTAAGCAGTTTCCCGGATTAATGGACGTATAGTTCAAACTTCTGAGCGTAATCCTGGCGTAATCGCCCTTTCTATAATTTAAGGCTTCTTGATTTGTTGTCGGGGGTGCTTTTAATTGTTGCAAGGAGAATGCAATCCGTCTTGTCCGCAACCGTTTACGGGCTCAACTGGCAGTTGCGGACTCGTAGAGCGCCAATTAAAAAAACTATGCAGTTTCCGGGGCAATTTCCGATCGGACCAAACCGCGGCAAACTGATCCATTAATTTCTGTTGCCGTAGAATTGCCGTTCGCCCAGCTTCGAGATAAAGCTATTTACATATCCACACCACCCCCCGTAACAAAATAGATTACCGTTACATTAACATTGATTAACGGGGGGCGAAATCCGTGATGCGTCGCGACCCTCACCCTTCCAGACCCAGTCGATTTTTTGTAGATAAAAATGGAAGTGAGGCACTAACTGCTCGAAAGAGGTTTATATATCAGTGTAGCGCTCAGGAATGTAATTGTAGGCTGCACTTTAAATCCTGTCACTGGCGGAATTTCATTCCTGTCACCTAGGATTTAAAAATCACACCCTCTTCCTCTTATATTACTCCGGATGGCATGTGGAACGCGAAGTTGCTTTGCTTTTTTTATTTTTAAATCGAAATGGTGATATTGGACTTGAGGCTTTTCTTGAAATGTTTAAGCAATTCGTTTTTTTTTTGTAAACATTGAATAATTATAATTACATTATTGTCAAATTTGTTAGTAATTGGAAATTGGAAAAGGGTTTTATTTGGATTTTTCCCTTCATTTATCATCTCAATTTCAAACAAAAAGGGCAACGTGGAATGGAGATTTGCGGTAAACCTTGCGAAAATTGTGATGCGTGCAATATTAATAAGGAGGAAATTGGAGCTGTCGTTGCCTCTTCACTATTGTGCCGGACGTGTTTATTTCATTTTCCGTCCCATGAATGCGACAGCGCGCATTTTAACGTTGAAAATAATGCTCCCCATAAACTGTTCCTGCATTTGCTACAAAACTCAGGAATATTTTTCATTCGGAGCGGTAAGCGGTCTGACATAAGAATGAATATTTTATGCAAGTTTCAACTTTAACGAAATTGAATAGTCTTTTATCGCCTAGAAGCGATGTGCAGACATGCCTAAGCGTTGAATATGAATGTCCGCGTCGTGCCATGGCATCCGGTACATTCCCTCCGCCAACGTCGATACGGAGACGCGGCATCCGGATCTAAACAACACAATTCCCCGGCTCCGGGGTGCACGTCCCTAACCTGGGAGCTTTCAGGAATCGCACCAGGTACGATCGAACCCGTTACAATATCTAGGAAACGTTCGGCTTAAGAACAAAGACAATAACGGCGACTCCTTCGAATCCTCTCATCTCCTCAGACAATGTAACCGGGTCTATGTCCGGACTTGGCAACGTGCAGTCAACACGATAAATCGCCTTTACTATTTGAATTTAATTCATCACGTCGGCACTAATCTCGTTCTGAGTTGCATCCAGAGCAAAAATCAACGGGTGCGGGAGCTAAAGCCAGAAGTTTCATTTGTTTGATTCAAATTTGCTTTCAGGGCCTAAATGACTTTTTGATACCATAAGGTCGATGGGAAGTTGAGCCTGTGATACTCTAACGCAGAAGTTAGTTGCAAAACTTAACAAGATAGTAATCAGGCAGAGCTTGCTCTAAAGACTCTGGAACTTCCGGCAGCAGAACCTATCAATTCGATGGAGGGTCCGAGGTCTTAGGACCATAATTGGGACAAAACTTCAAATAATAAAAATTCAATGCAGTATTGAAACAGAAGCTTTCTAAAGAACTGTGAGGGAAAGCAAGAAGGAAGTCAAGGAAGAAGCTAAATTAAGGAATAATTAATGACGTTTTGAGTCGATGGAGAAAGATGAATTCACGAAAGGAAACGGCAGGAATGCCAAATCGTAAGTCATTATTAGCCCCAGACGGACAAGAAAAAATAATATAAAACTATAAATAAATAATATGGTAATGCAACAATAGCAATTTTTAACATGAAGAAAGAAGAAAAAAGAACAGAAAGATTCTGAAAAACTTATAGCATAGAAAGTAAATAGGTAGCTCTATTTTATGCATCAAATTTTTTGAAGGCGCTAAGAACGCACCTCAAAAATTAAGGGATGTATTCGTGATCATTCATTTATTAGATCTAAAAGTCTCTTTAGTCTTTGCTTCAGCAGGCTTTTCATGTAACTTAATCAATGGCCAGGCATACCAACCTTTGGTTCCTGAATCTCCTCTACTTTTACCAATAGTTCTTTGGTCTTCCCTGGTTCCTAGAAGAAACTACATTGTTATGGTAATTGTCAACTCTGATTCTAAAACAATCACTTCCAGTCGAAGCCGTGTAATTGTTTATTAGACGACTGGTTTGAGTGTTATGCACGAATGGAACTGGGTCGAGTCACATCTTGTCGCGGCGCAGTTCCGCCGCCCAGAAGAAATGGAGCTCTCTGTTGCCGTCATCGGCGGCCAGGAGTGACGTGTTTCCGGTTGTTGGTCGTTTTTTCTCCGGAATCGCAGCAAATTAGCCGTCTTCTTTCAATGCGGTTTTTGTTGCGGCGACTTCATTAGGCCTCAGCCGGGACGCAACGGCCATTGTTTTCTAATGAGTGGCACACACCGGACGTGTCGCTGTCCCTGTCAAACCCCAATCGGCCAATCAGCCATTAAATAGCGCCAACAGATGGTGCCGCACATCAGTCCGTGTAACATGCCAAAATTCCGGTGGAATATCGTCCATTCCTGTTTCCACCTCGTTCGATAAATAACAAAGCGGCCATCCCTGGTGTCCAGGTCCGGATCAAGACGTCGACACAGTACAGCCCCGATTCGTTTTCGTGTTGATTGACGATGGGGCGATGTCCAGTCGACTGTCACCTCCTAGCCCCCTAACACGGCGACGAGTTTCGTCTTCTGTCAACGCCGGCCGTTCATTTGTCATTTTTTCCACGTCCAGACGCCAGGAGTGCGTCGTCCACGTCTATTTTGTTTTGAGAATCTCTTAGCGTAGCAGTTTTTCAGCGGAATTTCGGCGTCGGGCGCCTGCGTGCCCGAGGTCTAATTAATCTAATTTCAGCGGTATTGTGTGCTGCAGCCCCACCTATCGGCTTTCAGGACACGGTTTTCTTGCTCTCCCGCACGCCGGTCCTTTCTGAGGCATTATTCTGGTAATGGGTGCCGATCTCTTTATGTGCTTGTATATGCTTTGGTTGCATAAAGGAAGGTGGTGGTTGTGGGCCTCGGGCCACTCGTCCGGAATGTTTCAGGCATCCTTTGACGGTGTTTCTGGCCGGAAGCTCCGCGAGCTCCTGTTCCTGGGGGAGCTGGAATGCGTGTGTCGCACACAGGAATCTGCGATCTTTTATTATCTTGACGAGATATTTTTTAATCTGGGTCTTCGGTGTCGCGCAAAGCGCGCCGTCTGGTCGCGGAACCTTTCCCAAAGGGTTGGACCGGGATAACTTTTTATATATTTCAACCGTTGCGCCCCCGAACGACACGATTTCCAGCACATTTGGCGCTACCTCGCCCTCGTCATAAATACGCCCCTGACAAAATAATACTCATTGTAACTCGGGATTTTTCGAGGGATGTTACGGCGACAACTTGACCATAAAGTACCGAGCCTGCCTATAACCTACTTTCTGTCTAAACTGCACTGTGTAAATCGTGAAATGGGTTTTATTTATGGACGAGAGGACTTTTGTATGATCGTCCGGAGGTTCTCTTCGTCTTTAATAAAATAGCGAAACGACGTTCCGTATGATTTCACGTCTGTGTATTTCATTCCGCCTGCACTTTTTCTCCATTATTTACGGCGCAGCACAATTCGGAGATATTGTCTGCGCTGCTATGGAGAATCGAGGATTTTTTTCCTCCTTCACAATACCTGCAACAAAGTAGGTACAATGCAAATAAATAGAAACTCGCAGGAGCATAATTGAATTGCGCTGAATGAAAGAGGGCCGGCTCGAGATTTATCGCGAGGATTATCTACCTTCATTTTGCTGAAATTCTTTTTGTTTGCACACCAACAAGTATGTCGATATAAAATGTGCGACACACGCAAAAGCTTATTTTTTTAACTACAATTACACTAGTTTTGACTATTTAACCGTAGCAAAATTTGACAAAGTCAACACCAAAGATGTCTGATTGGTCACAAACATCCCAACTAGATAAACTAATCGATTGCCACATTTGAAATTTGACATTTTTTCTTCAATATTGGCCATTGCTTTGAAAGTTTTCAGGGTGGAAACTGTTTTAAAAGAAATTCCTGGCGTTGCAGAAAACACAGAAGAGTTTCAGGTAATGGGTATACTTATAATTACGAATAAGGATGGAATTTCGCACGCTGCTTGAATCCTCCAGAGAGTAAAAGGCAAATACAAAGAGCAGTAATTTAGTGGTCAACTTCACTTCACATTGCTAATTTTGCTACAAATTTTATATTTAAAATGTGTCAGTTGGCATTTAATTGCAAATTCTGCTGTTATTACAATTTAGACTCTTACTACCAGTTCTGTCGGCGAAGAAATTCTGCTGAACGCCGAGGGGGTAATGGCCGGGATAATGAGTCCTGTGCAGCCACTTCGTCACTGGCTTGACGTTATTGTGCCAATTTCTCAGCATCGTTCTGTGTAAGTTGCAAAGTTGCAAAACTCCCGCCCGTATCCCAGTAGTGCAATCGATGCAGTCGTATAGCATCATTTTCCATGTAAATAAAAAGTCGTAAGTTGCTTAGCGAGCAGGTCTTCGAGGACCGTTCCAGACTACCCATATTGGCAGGATTTTGTCCCCGTCACATAGCCAACCGGGTCACGTGCCCCGACGTTCATATACACTCTTATTTATGTCGAGGGAAGAAAAACGCCATCATCCACAATTCCATTCAATTTGCCAGTTGCGACCGTTAAATAAGGGAGTTTTATTTGTTGCCTCGCCGTTCTGCGGAAAATTGAATGAAAAATCGTTGGAGCAGCTCTACGTAGGTACAGCACGTAAACGTTATAATGCTCGTAAGTTGACTCGCAACTGCATTTACTTTGGAGCGCCCCAGATTACATGTCAACCCACCACTGCGCCATCGAACTTACCACTATTAAATTCGGAAGCAGAAACCGTCGGAATAACGGAGATTTTCAGCGAAATTCTCCCATTTAATCGGATAACTGCCGCAGAACTGCCCATCGTCAACTTTCAGAAATTGGGCGAGTATTTTCCCAAAGCCCCAAAAGTTCTTTATGTTCCATAAAGGGGCATTTGTATAAACGAACGGTCATTCGTTAACATACAAAGTTGACTGGCCCCTGTATCAACAGGGCTCAACCTCATTGACTTAATTTCCTATCATCCCACGCCATCAGCAACTTTAATTAGGGGAATGGGGGTTGCCAACAACATTATTTTTCTAAATACTAGACGTCTAATAACGCAGGAATTTTATTATAACAACTTCTTAATTAATTTGTTCTATGAGGCACTGGCCAACAATTTCTTAAAACACTTGACATAAGTTTCCTACTTGAAAATAAGAGTGAGTTGAGGTCTCACTTTTGGTTAATTTTTTGAAGATAGTCGTGGGGTTTTCGTTGCAAAGACAGTAATTTCGCCGAAGCTAATACGCTAAAGTGTCGAGAAGTTGCATTGATTCCCATGTTTCCGTCCAAAAGCTCTTTCTTTGTTCATGATCGTCCGTCCGTACCAGAAAGCTTTTGTTCGTATCGAATGAATGTGGACCATTTAACCATTTATTCTAAATTTTTCGTCGGATTTTCGCTTTCATGTCATATTTTTTTTTAAATTCTCCGTGCTGGCGGCTTTGAGCGTTGACGCGGCAGGGTTTGAACGCGGCGCAAATGTTTGATCCGTGTACCATTTCAATTTTCCTAATTAAACGTAAACAGGGGGGCGCACACCTATGTTTAAGGTGTCGTCTCGTTCCTGCTGTTTTCCAACCCGACCTGGGACTCGGGAAAGCAGATAAATTAACTAACTGTTTTCATGCAATGCAAATGTATTTCATCGCGGCGACATTTTCGTAGATTACTGAACTCCGAATGTTTCTTACAACCTCATGCATTTTAAATTACACAAATATTATCGCGCAGAGAGCAGCGTGCCCTCCCGCGCCAGACATGGCTGCATAAATATTAAAAGCGGGCAAGTGAAACGATTGAACGAATTGATTCGTTTTGTATCCTTGTAGTTTTATTTCGGGATTTCGCAAAGAGCGCATATGAAATTTTATGTATGTTGAATAAATTGTATCGTGAACATGCACCCTACGACTTGCGCGACTGTTTCCTCCTTATCGCCGAATCAGTCGACAAAACCGTATAGTAGTTACGTATATTTATAACCGGCTAACGCGAGCAGGAATAGCCGGGGATTTCGCGAAAACTCCAATGCAATCCCCATATCAATCGAAGACATGGCACCATAACACTTACTGCAACGGCAATGGCCTTTTCAAATTGGAACGGCGCACTATTGGAGATGCTCCGATGCAGTTAAGAGCGTTTGCTCGGTTCATAACGCAAACAAAGCGGGCAACACAAAAAAATGTCCCTCTTTTCATGTAAATTACTGAGTGTGCTGTCTAAAACTGTGTACACATCAATTTACGGGCTAATTATGCGGAATTGTTGGAATCGTTCCATGGCACTTGGCGCTTTGTGCATCCGGTTGCTTTTTTCGTGTTTCTCGTTGAATGCATTAACGATCGTTATTAACCGCAGGTAAGGCTCTAATTTTAAGTGGGAGCCACGTTCGACGTCCACGAATGGGCGTGCGCCCCCGAACTACCAGGAAGTCTCGAAACCGAAAATATATGGGCCGCTGTTCAGCCTGTTGCTTTAGTGCAAGGGATATAATTAAGCAAAATCCACGTTTTCGTCGCTCAACGATTTGTTTTCTTGAGCTTCCGCCAAAGGGCCTCAATTGCACCAATTGGAATAATTTTGTAGCGCCCTATTACCCATCTGTAGTGACATTACGAATTAAACATATCAAAATCCGGTCAGCGTGGCTCTTACAAATGTTTATAGAGACTTGTGGCGTTAATATTAATTTTTTTTAGACACCCTGTATTTATGTCAGGGACTACTGGCTGGAGCTAATTAGAAGCGGTGCAATTTGTCAAATTGATGCCATGTGCATGCAGCTAACTCTTCATGCAAGAGTCATCCGGATGTCAGGCGCTGCTGTAAAATATCCATTCAAGCTTCCCAAATTGATTGCTGACGATCTTGTTCGGCGCCTGGAAGTTATCAAAGGTGCAGATAAGGTGCATCAATTACGTATCGTGTCTTAAATGTTTTAGTGAATGTTTGCAGAGAGACGAGTAATATGTCGTATATACTTTCCCGTGTCCCGCTCGAGTCCTGAATGTGGATAAGAACAGCGAGCCTTGGCGTCATAATCTTGTGCCGTCTTCGTGGAATTCCTCAAGTATAAACAAAGACGCGTCTGATTAGAATAATTCGAGTGTTTTAATGATTCCGGAGCGAGGGTTCCCGGGGGAAGCGACAAACGGCATGTCCGTATTAAGTAAATCTGGTCGTTATGTCACAGCTTAAGGGTCTCGGCCTAATTATGCAGGTTTAATGGCCGACCTTCTAGACCATCCACATTTAATATCGTTAACGATGTCGCTTAAAATTAACCGTCCGAAAAACGATAAAACGATAATTGCACCTTTTCGGAATATACAGATTTACAACGGCGGTATTGGCTTTAATTACATCGCGGGAGTTGTTAATGTCTCATAATTGAATACAATTCCGCTCTCTTGCAGTCTTGCCGGGATTTATGGCGGGCCTGAGTAAGGGTAGATTCCATACCAGATAATATTCCAATTATGACGATTTAAATTCGCCACATTTGCGGTTAATGACGATACTGCCGCCGCCACGAACAAGACCCGATATTGTTCTTGGCGAAACCATAAATCAAACAATCTCTTCAATTTTTGCGCCATCAATTACCGTTTCACCAGAAAAATAAATCACGGTGATATGCATAAACAAAGTCGTCGCACTGGAGCAAGAAATGAAAGCAATGCTAACAAGACCGTTGATTATTTCTTGCGCTAATTAGTGAGTGAGCTTAAGGCGGTTGATCAAGTGGCGATGTGAGCTTTTGCAAGACGCTTCCACTCCTAACCTGACCTGTTGCGTAAGTATCGTTTTCCAGATTGTTGTGGAATAAGTTTCGTTAAATCATTGACGCAGTTGAAATTAATGAACGCTTTAATCCGCCGATGCCCCCAAAAAACTTAATTAAAGTATGACCCTGGAATTAGCACGGAAGCGGGAGAAGTTTAAATTAATTTTCTTCGCCGGTTCGACCGCCGCGAGAATTAATAGTTTATGCAGCGGCGGTGTTCCAGTGCTCTTCGTAATTAAGCGATTTCGACAAAAAGCGGAAAAACAAGGAACCGAGACGAAAAACGGCGAGGACGCCTTTTCCCAAACAAGTCACGCACGCTGACACAGCCCTGTCGTTTCGTTGCAATTTCCCTGCAAAACATAACCGTATAAATTGTACTCCTTCCGGGAGCTTCTTCGATACGGGGTCAGCAAAACGGGGGAGGGTTCGGATTTCGTCTTTGCCGTCTGACAGGATCACCGGTCAGCGATGATGCCCGATTCGTGGCCTGCATCCCGAATTGTTGCCGGCAGGGAGAGGTAACGAATTAGGGGATTATACGGGGACACACTCAGCGTAAAAGCCGGGACCACATCTCTTCCGACATACCGCACGACCATTTAAAATGATAATACGGGAACTCGAAGACGGAAACGTCGCCGTCAGAGCCACACAATTTTCTAGCAGAAACTCCAATTTACACTCTAACCCCCGCAGCGCAGCGGCGGTTTGTCAAGAAAGAAAGAACCTACCTGGCTGGAATGTTTCTATTGGCTTAAGGAGATTACCTCTAAATCTAGAGTTATAAAATGTTTAAAGAGAAACTTATAAGAAGGTTAATTCCGGTTCCAAGTTACGTGTTTACGGTGAAATTACGAAGTGAGTCAGAAAAGTTCTAACTTTTTAACTATTTATTGGAACTGCTTTCCAGGACTACAACTAAAGAACATGTGAAGTGTAATTAATTGTCCACGACATCAAATATCAGCCATATTTAATTACCGAAACAATTATAATTTCAAAATTTTAATTACCACGTCTTCTACCCCTAACTTCTGTAATTTAAACGTAATTTGATTTTTTAGCAGACGTTTTTACCTGAATCATCGGGAAAACCGGAGGCAACTTTTTGACAGGATTTCGACCGAAATTGACCCTTGAAGCATAACAAACCGATCGACAGCGGTCATTTGACGTTCCTAAAGTTTTATCTCGCAGAAAATTTTAAATCTGCTTCCGCTTCACTAGTTTCAGAGCGGCTGAAATGGGGGAATTCGCGCCGCCACCGAAATTAAATTTTAAAAGTCTATTTAATTGCGCGACGTCGGGCGCGAGAACGTGACAGTAAAATTCGTTGGGGAATAATAGAATCATTGCATACATTAATAAATCCCTGAACTCATTCCCAACTGTTCACTATAACGTGTAATTAAATTCATCGAACATTTCTAGAGTTGGTGAAACTTGTAGGCAGCGCCCCGAATATATTATAAAGTTCTATGGCATTTTTCGACTCTAATTCTGCACGGAGCCTTGTTTTGATTTACACTCCTTGAACTTTGCCAGGCGACCCTTATATTGTGCTGCCGGGGTGGATTTAATACAGTTGTTTGCAGTTTGGCCAGACCAGGCGATTATTTGCCAACGTTATCGATACATATTCATGAAATAAATTTCAATTCCGCTTTGCCACCACCGGCGATTTTGGACCACAATTCTGTTAAAGTCGTGTTTCCTGCACGAATTAGAACCAACTGAGAAGTGCAACTTGGCACCAACTCCGTTGCCCGATCCGCAGCGTTCTAAATCGGTTGGTGTTAGGTTCAATTAACACCGCAGTAGCTTCACCCTCACACCTGGTGGCGCTTTTTACTAAAAGCACCAACGTCGAGTGTTTTTAGAAAGGGTTTTATCAATTTCCAGTTCCAGACTCGGCTGTTTTTTGTTTTTGACACCAAATGAGAAAATAGTGGTCGTTAAGCTATCCGAGAGTTTTTCGCTCACTCGGAACCGTTCTCGAAGGACTTAAAACTTGTTCCTAGTGTTGATCAAAAGTCAACATTTTCTCGAAAAACAAGTAAAATTTTGCCCAGCCCCAAGTTTCGTTGATTGTTTCCGATCTCGTTATTTCAAAGATATTCGGGGAAGGGTTGAAAAGGTTGTTGGAAAGTTTGACGTGTCAATTTTTAAACGAACGCCAACTTTAGCAATTTCCATTTACGAACCGCCACTGGTTGAAAGAGGGGGTGTAGCAAAAACGTAAACAATAAAGTTGCGAATACTTTGCTAATTATCACGAAAGAAGTGGCGCGGCAGGCATAATGGGTCAGTGTCGTCTACACAGTAGGTGCGGCAACTAAGGTAAGCGACGGCGGCAAGTGCACTTGACGGCGTTTGCAGGCGTCCCGACGCCGGCGTCACAACACAATTACGTCGCTACACGTAACACGGACGGTATTTTTAGGCCGGCGACGCTCTGTAAAACAACCTTTTGATGTTTTCCCGAGGCGGCGGCGGAGTCTCGCGAAATTAGCTATCGCCCGCTTAAATCCGTCATCGACGTCTTTCATGTGCAAAATAGGGCCGCTCTCGGAAATTGCAAATCGATAATACAACGTAAATTAATATAAAGCGCCAATTTTAGGCCCGTAAATGCGGTGTAGAACAGGTACTAGCGAGTAGTGACAATACGTGACGGAATCTACATAATCGGATAAGTTGCCTAACATGTCAGAGTGATGTCAATATTTTCAAAAAAATTAATAGCAAAGGGATGAATCTTTATTATTTTTCCATTAAAGGCTTTTGTAATGAAATTTCGAACAATTTTTGCAAATTGTAGAAAGTTGATAAATGGTGGAGGAGCCAGATGATCATGTTATAAAATTCAAAAAAAAGTTACCAAACATAATAAGGAAGATGGTAATTATTTTTTCAATAGTCTATGACTTTCTTTTTCCAGACAGTTAGGAACTGCTTCAGGGCGCCACTTTGTTCAGAAGTTACGAATTTTTTGTACCTCGTGGTCTTCAGGAACAATCAACTTAAACGTCTCTTGTGAGAATTTTAAATTATGAAATGAGGAGAAACTTAATATTTTTCTCTGATGTAACTAAAAATCGAATCTTTGGGGCTTTCCGGCAGAATCGACCTACGCAGTGACGTTGTGGTGTTGTGCTCCAGCAGGTAGAGCGGTCGGATCCGTGAAGGGTCCTGTCGGACGTATCGGCGGCGACGGAATTCGGGGCAGTCGTCGCTGCGTCCTAATTGCCCTAATGGGCGATGATTGAGTCACCCTTCAGGAAACAAAACAAAAAAACAGTCCCTAACAAAGCGGCCGTCAGTCATTTCATAAAATATAACCGACAGAATAAATTTGGGGGGCGGACGTGATGCGCATGGAGTTATCAGCGCGTACGCGAAGAGCATGTTGAACTGTTATCCAGGGATTTGTCCCATATACACCTTCATTAAGGAGACACTATCGCGAGGACCTCTCTAATTGAGGTCTTGGCAAATACGTAATCAGACCGACGACTCCGACAACCCTCTATCGGTTTTGTAACGCTCCGGCTGACGTTTCTTGTGGCGCGACCCATCGGGAAAAACTTTTTGTATTAAAAACGGATTTATGGCGACAGGCTCATTTGAATGTTGCGATTGCGACGAAGGAAATTGCGGAAAACGAAGTGGCGCAGCGCCGCCCAATTAAGGGATATTGTATAATTATTGTTTATTTACGACCGGAACAATTGTCGTAAATTCATTTTTATCTTATTGAACGCTTATGCTTTTATCTCTTTTATATTATAAGGGAATGACGATAAAAGTAATGGATCCATATCGCGTGTTCTCTTTAGTGGAGCGTAATTATTGAGTCTAGACTCGGCGCGGTGGTGGAATCATCGTCCGAGAACCGTCACCACCTTAATTCCATAAACCCTCTTCATCACGTTTATTAACATTGCTGGCATATCCGCAATGGCAGCAACGATGCAATTCGGTGCAATGTTGCTTTGCGGAATTCGCTGCCAGGACCTGTGTGGATAAGGAAAAAACGGAAATTAGGTCGGGTCAGTATACACGTCCGGGCGATAATTATAACTTCGGTCCTTGGAGAAATTAATAAATAACTTGAACTAATTTTGAAATATCACTTGAGAGCCCGCTGCTTGACCACAAGCCATAAATTTTAGGCTCTGGTAATAAGTTGCGACACGTACTAGGATTACGGGACACGAATTTTGCGACGCTAACGGCAATTAATAAATTAAAGTCGTCCAATCCCGAGCCCGATCAAATCAATTTTAGGCCATCTCGTCAATTGTTACTACATTAACATTAACATCGATATCAGCGGCACATGGCAGATACATCATGCCAAAGACGTGTATGGATAGGGGTCAGTTTTGAAACTTTTATATAGATCGTGATGTGGGACGCAAAAATCTTTGAGAATTGGAAATAAAATATATCAGGAAACTTTAAATTGCAACCGTACCCTGTAGACTGGATAGTATATGGAGTGAATGCACGATGTTGCAGCTTCCGTCGGCCAACAATGATATCGGAAGCCATGGCTCACGTCAGTCTACTGTGGCTTACTAACTGAAGCCCCGACGGAAGGCATGTCGAACAGTTCAGCCACTATTATTGCGATAAAATAGAATAGACTAGACATGTGTTTATTAAATAACCGTTTAATAAGTTGGAATTATTATCACATTTTACAAGAGCTTTCAGTCAATATTCTCGTAGTAACAATGTGTGTGGACCAAATTTTGACTAGTTCCTAATTATTTTTTGATTTAGTTTCAAGCATCAATCGATCATTAGGTTGCAGCTGTATAGCTCTGGGGAGAGTTACGTTGTATCAAATTAGAATTCCTGAACTGATTCTGATATCTGCATTTCATACGTCCAGGAGTTTACGTTTCCACTACAATAACTAGAGTTGTCTGTATTGAACCCACAATACGTATGTACATACCTACGCGTTCCACGTTTCTCATCTGTGCAAATTCACATCAATATATTATATTCCTTCGACTAAAGTAATGAAATTAGCATTTCATAGATGATGGGGTGGATACAATTTTTCTCAGAGATGATAGAAAGTAACTGAGTTGTGAATAGGCTGAGAATGAGACTGTGTACTAATAACACTACAAGTCCAAAATTTTTCTTAAATGATAGCAACTTCAAACTATATTGGTGCAAACTAACACTTGAAAAAAATGTTTACAAATTATGGTGGTTTGTGAAGTGCATAAGTTGGGCTCATAAATTGTTTATGTTAAGCCGCTGTTTATGTCTGGTTAATCATTCTATTTAGTAAAACGTAAACGTCAGCTCCAAATTAGATCATAAATGGATTTTATAGATCTCGCTTAATTAAATTAAACGTACGCGCGCGTTTCAAGATGGCGACCAATTAGGCTAATTTTAAAATCATAACCAGTTGGCCGAGCATTCATGATTTTTGCTCGTTATAAAAAAGAATTTGAGTCGCAAAATGTCAAAAATTAAACAACCCTATAAGAGTTGTAGGATAAGGGTTCCAAGCTCATCACTTTTTCCGGTAAAATTTTTTCAGATCGTCCGTTAACAATTTTTTGGAGAATAAAACTGGGTTTATTCGTATTGCTAAAATTTGGGGTTGGACCATTTAAATCTTATTTTTTCTAGGATCGTATTTAACAGTCTACCAAATTTACCCAATATTTTCATACAAAAAAATACTTTCATTTCCCAAAAATGCTCACCAAAATTAAGAAAATGCATAATCTTAAATCAACTACCAAATATTTACATAATGCTGGCCTCTTATATATTTTGTTCGCCAAAATAACTTTTGTTGACCATAAATACTAAATGCTCACCAAATTTTATTCCGCATTTAATTCTAACATAATACCCAGATATTTAAATTTCGGCAGTGTCTTATATTATTTAGCAGTTAAAAATACTATTTGTTGATCAAAATTACACAAGCAATAAAATGTTATGCAAATGGTAAATAATTTTATGCAAAATTATAGATGTAGATGTGCTAGGGCAAGGACAATAAGAGTAAAAATAGAAGTGGTTTGCACAAAAAAGATATTGATTTTCGTAATATATAAATGCTTTGCTGTAATTGGCTTGCATTATGTATAACGTAAAACTTATTTTAGTGGTAATTTCTAATCGTGCTTTTAAAAAAAAAATACAGGGCCCTGAACTGACCTTGTACAAAACTTTTTTTTGCAGGTCTCTTGTCTGGAAGCGCAAGCGACAAGAAGAGATGCGCGAGCATATATTATTTTTGGAGTAATAGAATAATTATTTGACGCACAAGTAGTTTTTTTGAGAAACACTAAATATAAATGGATAGCGCGAATATTTATTATGTACAGCACGGACGCGTAACTTGAGCGTTCTAAATTTGGTGAACATTTAGTAAACTTGATAGACATATAGAATTTAAAATGTAAGCAATGGTAAAACAATACGCAGCATAGCTATTTTAGTGGTGATGTTTTCATTTTCTGATGTATAATAATTAGGGTTTTATTTAGATTTTTTGATACTAATTAAATTTTCTGGTGGACAGTGCAAGGGATGTATGGTTTAATTTGGTGTACCCCTTGGTTTCCTTTTTTTATATTTTGGGACAGCCTTTAGGTAAGTACGTGTTCGATTCAGTTTAAGAGTCTCACTAGATCTCAGGTATATTTTTTTTACTCAGAAGCTTTGAAAATTTGGAACATTTCCATTTTCTTTCAACTCTCATTATGCTTCCATCACAGAAGTTGAAATATCAAATATTGAAAGATTTTGAGTTCCAGCATCCGTAATCGGACGTGTGCTGTCGCTGGAAGGGCAACGATAACGCTCTTCGTTCGCCACTTGATAGGGTGTCGGCCGCAATTTGAAAATTTCGCACTTCCGCCCCGTCGAAACTTGTCCAATTTAATTCGGAAGTCGGACAAATCGTCGATGCGCCGGAAAAGGGTTGAAAACTTTCGTTATTGCGTGGAGCGCCATTGAAATCCTTTTAATTAAACCCGGCTCTTGGCGCACACTTGACACGGACAAGGTCAATTTCGCCATCCCCTGATCGACAAAAAACTCATTAACCCGCATAGATGACCGCGCAATATTCGCGATCCGTCGGCGGCGGCGACATGAAAACCCTTTGGGAGCCAAACTTCATTCGTCCCGGAATGCCATTTCCGGACGGATCTCCTTCCACGTTGCACGATAAATTCTAGTCGTCTTTTCTCTCCCTTCTTCTCCTTTTTTTTTCTTTTTGCGCGGAAATTTTGGTCGGCCGTCCGTTTTGGTTTAAGTCGAGCCGGGCCAGACGCCGTTCGTGCCCCCGTATACCTTCCTTGCGTCTGAGTGTTCTCCGAATTGATTGCAGGAAATTTATGAGGAAATGAAGCTACATTGAGAAAACAAGTTCCAGGGCGCCCCTTAATGTTTTCGGTATCACTTCCTGCAGCCACTCGATACTTCGCCGACCCTCGCCGCAAATAATGCCCCGGAGGAATGGCTTAATTATTGCCACAAATAAGGGCATTGTCATACAGGGGTGGCGAACATTTCGGACCGCACCGGCAAATTCCGCGAGTTTGAGAAAACTTACCCCTACGTCGTCGAGGATAGGGTTGGTGTGTCGTAGTGTCGAGAAATTTCTCGAGGTATAGGGTTGGAATCGTGATTTCTTTTGGGGCTGTTGACGAAAAACGGGGGCGTTGATACACGTTTAGCCGATTTGGTGGCCTGTGTTGACACCAGTTTGCGTCTAACCCTCCCGATGTTGAAGACGACGAAAGCTCGGGATTAAAAAGTGAGGAACTTGGGAGGATCCAATTTTTCTGCACAAGCGGGTTATCGGCGGCGCCAAGAGGCGTGGAGAATCGCAGCGATTTAGATTGCAGCAGGTCCGATAAAATTCATGCCCCAGAACTTTAATAATATCTCTGTATTCTTGGCGCGAGACAGGCACAATATTTCTTGCTGTCCATTCATCACCCGGCTTCCCGAAGCTTTTCCCGATATATGAAGGGGTTGGAAAATAATGGAAAAAATCAGAAGATCCTTCTGACGTCAAAGGAGCGGAAAGGCCATCTTTGATTGCCAACTGTTATTATTTATCCCGTCTCGTCCTTAGGGTTTCGCCGTTAAATAAAAGTTTTCGTTAACGCCATTACGGACGGATCTTATAAATTCCCGAAATATTTCCTTAACGAGTGGTCATAAAAATGGCGGCGGCGTGCATTAAGCCGGATTTACTCTGGCGATAAATCGCGATAACAACCCGATTCGGCGTCGCCTTTATTTCATTACCCTTGCCCTAGACGTGATGCAAGAAGTGCAAATAAACGGTCTCATAGTATTGATTTATTTGCGGCAGCCGCAATCATCCACTTATATTGCGTTTTATTCTAACGAGGATGACGCGAAGACGCCAACGCGAATTCTTGCAAGAAGCGCCCGACGATTATTCGTCGCCTCTGCTGTCAGCGATACGCCAAGATGATCCTAATTACAATGATTAATTCGAAATGGCTATAAAACAATGTAACGGATCTTGTTAACGAATTAACTTAATTACAGTTTCTGCGGCTAATTTACTGCAAGGGGAAACGAATACCGAATGGATGTCTCGGAGCTTGTTCGAGGAAAGCCAAAGAACTTTAAAATAAGATTATGAGCTTTTATCGCCGGCCGTGTAATTTCGGCCGCCAAGCATAATTCTTAACGTTTTTCACCAGCTTCTCCTCTGTTCCAATCCGACGAAAACCCCTTTTAGCCAAAAATTAGGCCGGCCATTGGGGCGGGAAGCCGTTTTCCATAAGGCGCACCACGTCGCAGTTTTAAATTACAAAGCCTCCTGCAGCCACTCTCCCCTGAGTGCGGCTAATTCCTGCAGGCAAGCCCTCAATTCGGCCAAAACGGGAGGCGCCAATTTGATTATTTTCCGAGTCGTGCGCTACTCAAAGCAATTACATTTTTCTCACATCAGAGTACATAAGTAATGGGGAACTTAAATTTGTTCAGGCATGACCAACTGAAGAATACTTCATTATAGTCACCTTGTGTCTCTGCTAAAATTAGTTATTGTAATCTATAGCCACTTGGACATTTTTTGGAACTATTTTAGAACAAGGAAAAAATCGGCAAACCGACTAGACTAAAATATAAATCTAACTGATGTCAAAACTTCGAGTTCAAAAAAATTGAAGGAGAGATAGAAGGACTCTGAAGATTTCGATTTGATCGAAAAGTAGCGAATTCTAAGTACAGAAATTTTTAGACACCTTGAAAGAATTTCTTGACGCCTCTGCCGGATTAAGCTCGTTGCCAATGCTGAGCGCTGTCGCTGAATAATGTAGGAGGAGATAGGCCGGCCATCGTTGTGGGTACTTCCAATATTGCCGTCGCTTTGTCTCGTAAAGGGCTTCAATTTTGGGCAAGTTTACTGCTAGTGTGGGGCTTGTCGTCCGAAATCTTGTAGGTGGCGTCGAGGGTGCAAGCTCTTGATGACTCGACGGGATAGTTAGGGCGGCGAAGTTGTGGCGTTGCAAACTGCATCTGTTCGCGCACTCCACTAAAACCCCAGTTTAATTACTTCATACGGAAGATTACGTCTTGTTGCCACGTAATATAAACATTAATACTTGTAAGAGCATAATGAGATTTGTTTAGTTCCCAACTCCGTTTAATTAAACTTTCATATTAAACACTTGCGATATGAGCGTAGATACCGGGCGAGGAAGCGTTAGAGCGGAAAAAGCAACAATTATATTAGCACTTGAAAAGGCAGAAAGGAACATCAAACGACGCAATAAAAATATTTTCGGCATATTCGCCGTGCAACAGACGGAATAAATAAAAACCACTCGAAGCGATTACACAGGCGCAGTTATTTTTATTACAATTCCAGGGCATACGGGAAGGGAGAATCGGAATTTCAAGAATACAAAAGTTGCATCCGGAATGGTGCGCGACGGCCAGCGGCGGCTCATCCGCCGAAAAACACGACCTCACGGAGTTTCGACCAAGTTTCAAGGTTTATCAAAGCGTATTACGGCCCCGCCTTGACTCCAGACGTTTCAAAGTGGAAGATAAGAGCCTGACGACTAACTTTCGCCAGTGATGGAGGATCCCGGCGAACTTCGGGATTAGCAAACTAGAAAAAACTGCCGCGATGCCCAAACTGCCCTTCCAACAAAATTATGGGCGCAAATTCTTTTCCAAAACCGCCAGTTAAATTTTTTCAATTCTCAAAATTCTAAATTTAATCAACCCTGGAGACTGAGTAGGGTTCTTTCGACTTCAAAAATATTTTCTGACCTAATTGCGGTTCTGCGTTAGTTTAGTTTTACACGCGGGGTCTAATTAGGATAAAAGCCCCGACGTGGTTTATTCGAAAAAAAGTTGGACGTCGTAAATCCCACGTTTTTGCACCTTTACATTAAGATATCCACACAGCAGTTTAACTAGACTATACGTATTTTAAGTTGGCTGAATTATTAAATGCACTTAGCAAGGAAACGTGTCTTGTTACTTTACGACTGACACATTTTACTTATTATTTATCATTAACACAGCTACACTAGACCAATTAGTGCTTCCTGGAGCAGCCGACAGGGCGATGGACGGCTCCGAACGATTGCGGTTCCAAATTTAATTATGAAGTTAAAGCCGCGTCTCGTCCTTTTACTTTTTCATTAGCCAAATCACCGACGTTTCTAATTAATTTCGTTTTGTTATTAATAAAAATAACGCCACGACTCGCCCTTCGGCGAGAAGCTGCCGCTCGAAGCGCATTAGCTCAACAAACCTAAACTAATTATTCAAAAGCATAACTAATTATGGCAGATTCGTCTAATGGGGAATACTGAGGTTTTCAGAACTAATTACACGCATTTTTATCCCCGAAGAATCTAACTATTCGAGGCAGGCGTTACCACGACATGCGGGCGCAACTCGTCCATAATTGAGATACAACACCGACAATGTGAACTATTCGATGGCCGGGCACTCAAATGCCAATGATGCAGCCGAAACCGCAAAATGAGAACACTACAAGTACTGAACAATGCTTCAGTTGCGTTGTTATGGTTACGCATGATTGCATTATAGATCCTCTGATGACAGTGATATTTATGCGATTCATAGAACGGTATCGCCCGACGAAAGTCTACATCGATTTATTAATTTTATTTATTGCCGGCGTCAGTTCATGATGCGTTTTGTGTTCTTTAACATTTGTATTTTTTCTCGTATCGACCGTTGGAATTATCTGGACGGTTTGTATGCGCAGTAAAGGGGCCATTACACTCGTCTGGGGATGTCCTGGTGTTTCCGATAATGGGCTTGCGGCCGGCGGGCGTCGCGACGCAGCATGGATGCAACCTCCTGCCGTCTCGACGCACCCGCGTTTAGTCGAATCACACCACCGACCTACCCGTACGACGGTTACGTAACTTTTCGTTACTGGCGGAATTTCGGGTTGCACGGCGCAGTACGCTTTATGACGTCGTAAAGGCTTTATGCACCCGGTTGAGTTTTGACTGATTTACTGGCGAGACGAACGCGCATTTTCCCCCCGACGCAGGGAAGCTCCGCGTCTTTTCATCTCTTACCAAATCTAGAGACTTAAATTCTCGTCTTGAAATCTCAAGAGATTGCTTTCATACTCTTCTTCGCGTGAGTAGAAAACGTCACACCAAGCGGCAGCGCGGGATTTTTGAGCCCTGACACCACCGTGACGATTGGCGTGTGTACTTGTAGAGTGCGCCACTAGTCGTTCCAGGGATTGTCACGCGTTATTTTACTTTCTAATAGCAGCGGTGTAAAATGTTTGATGGATTAGGGTGCTTCAGGGGCAGGAAATTGAATCAACATCAAAGAGGAAATGGCGAACTTTTTGAGGAAGTACTGGCTCTACCGCAGAACCCGCATCATAGAGCTCTGTGGTCTGTTGCCTGTCTCATCTTATTAGAATCTCAATTTCAACACCTTCGGCTTCCGGCTTCAGTCGAGAAGATGCTTGTGGCTTAGCCGAATTTCTCTTGTCAATCAATGAAGGTTTTTGATACGTATTGAATGTCATATAGCTTCACAAGCACTTCTTGTACCTACTAGTTATTGTATTGGTAAAACCTTTTCAGCTGTTTTTTTACGTTTAATGCAAAATTTATTTCGAGGCGTTTGGTCGATGTTAAGATGGCTGCTTCGCAATTAGGGTGCTTGCTTTGTCGTCGCACATGTTATCCGTGATGAGGAGTGTCCCATGTTTCAATTTTTGTCCAATTTGGCTCGAACTCCATCACGAGGCTCGTAAACCTTATCTGCTGAGTAATCGCCTTGAAAACAATAGCTACACAACTGCTGCTAAGGAGATTTACCAGGACGGCTCTTAACGATAGTTGCGTTGTCGGTTTTACTACTTATTGTCCGACAATGTTCGTAATGGCTTTATGTTACATTGTTCGATCTGAGCTGCCTAATTTCTAACTGTTGCTTTTTGTTTCAGGTAATACCGGCGTTCCGAATCCGGACTTGTGAGTACCAATTTCCAGCGCGGATCAATCCCGCCGAGCTCTTCCGCTAATAAATATCTTCAATCGTAACTGTCACGTTTTCGAAGATGACTAATGCCTTCGATATATTAATCCATCGTTTCGAGGGGGCGGATTTATTGGGAAATTTTAATATTTACAGGCGAAAAATTTATGTTGAAGGGAAGACGGGATGTTGCCCTCTCCGACCGGGTCGTCCTTTCCCGACAGCATCTGCATCCGTTTCATGAATATCCATGTGCATTTGCATATCCGTATCACCGCAATTTACAAGCAGTGCAAGCGGCGGCGGCGGCACCACCTGCATACCGATTCCGGTGGCGGCGGCGGCGGCGATGGCGGTGTTTTCGCATTCGTCTCGCTACATGTCCGCGTTAATTTTCGCCATGTGAGAATGCATAATCGCGACTAGACCGTTCGCGGTTGCCGCCGCTTTTCCGGGGTGAGTTACGACCAGATTTGGGGTGCACAGAGGGAACGGCGAATTTCGGTTTAAGTGCGTTTCTGTACGTATGAATTATTGCCGAGGCGGGAAGTTACACAGCTTAAACAAATTGCGACGAGTGATGGCCAATTAGCCCGCAACGTTTTATTTATGGTTTAATTTATCCAAAGAAAGAAGTTGCCAAAGGAACGTTTCAATGAATCTGGAAGCTGTAGCAAGGAACAACGATTTCAGAGGCTTCCGAAAAATGAGAGAAACGAAATAAACGCCCACACAACTGGAATATCATGTAATCACTCGTGGAAATGAGGGATTGTAATTTAGGAGGCTGTGCCATATATTTCTCAGAGATGGAGGCTCAGTTAAATGTCAATGTCGACTCACATGGTTGGGGGACAACGAGCAAATGAAAGAGATCTGATAAATATTATTATCAAAATGAACAACAGAATAAAGTTTTTTTAATTTTAGGAATACTAGTTTCTAGATCTTCCGGGAAAAGTTAATTTACTCCTCAAAATGGAAGTTTAATTTTTAAAAATTGGGAAAACTTTCCTGCGTCGAAATTATCCTTCCAAGATTTAAATTAAACTTTCCTGAAGTCCTGAAATCATTCCTGTTCATCTTGCTACACTACTTGCATGATGATACCTTTTGTGAGCTTGTTTAAAATAGGTACTTTCTTGAATATTCTACCAAAACATTAATCGGCTGAAAACTGACGTTAAGAATTACCTTTGGTTTTTAATTTTCGGTGTAAAAATTTTATTCGAATTTTAGAGAACGGAGTTTCGCATTTTTGCTCGGGTTCGATTTTATTCGGAGGCGCGGAGCTTGGACGCAGATTTGTTTACGGAGCTCTTGGGCTAAAACTTTAATTACGTCATGTTTTATGAAAGCTCCCCTGACATTCCGTGTAATGCGGCTGTTTGCTTGCGATCTGGTTCGAAGGGGGCGGCGTCATTTGGTTTTTATTGTGTTTAATTTTTGCCCCGAAGTTGTTTTATTAGATGTTGATGTTTATTTGTAAAATATTGGGCTAATTTGAGCAGAATGCGCGCCGTAATTGTGTTTTCATAGGCGCAACAAAAGTTGGGAGATGAAATAAATTCAATTTTAATTGGACAGTTTGCTGAATTGTATCCAAACTTTATTCATAAAGATTACACTTTGATACTTTGAACTTTCCGGGAATTGGAATAATAAATCATCGCTAAAATATATAAATCCGACCTTTTATGCTAATCAATTTGTATGCAACTAACATCGAAACTTGTTAAACTCCCGCCGGAACTTGATGAAATGTTGATTTTTCCAGGAGAATGGCTCCGGTAATAATTACTGCCCCGACCCCAAACATCCATCGTCCTCCGCCTCCCCTCAAACACCTACCCACACCTTGGCTTTAAATAACTTTGGAAAGTTTCATACGGGAAGTTTTTTGCGCCCATGAATTATTGCAAGCATTCCGTTAACCGGCAGAAACTTTGGAAATTAAGCGATGTTTCTTTCAATATTTCCTGCGGACTTGGCGATCACGTAACAGTGCTGGGCTCCGGTTGCTTCCGGAGATCCTCCACTCACGGCAATACGAAAAATCAGATTCCGGAGCCGGTTTTCGCGCCGCGCTTAATTATCGGTGGGGAAGTTGCAGAACTTCCGGCCAAACTGCAGACATAATTACCTACTTCATTAGGCGAGCGGCGGGGAAAGTAACTGAATTTTTAACGTGTCTTGTAATATTGAGGCAAAATTAGCCGGCGCCCTTTTTAATGACTTATTCACTGCCACCCCGCGCCTCCAAATGTGGAGATATATTTCAGAATTAACGGCGATAGGGGAGAGGTCGTGATGGGTCGAGACAAGAAAGTGAACTTATCTCGCCATTGCGAAAAAGACGTAGTCACTACTAACACAGCGGATCCTTAAAGAGGATGCCACCCTTAAATGGCGGAGTTTCATTGATTGCGTGACGTGCGAATCGAACATGTCGATTTACGTATTGTGAAGAAACCTTCTAACCTAATTGGAGCCCGCTTAAAAAATTTGGAGAAGTTCTCGATAGATTGGTTTTCTGCGAAGTTTTTTCGGCAAATCAATGGACTGGCCGCCCTGCAACTCCGTTTTTGCGGAATGCATTTAATTACGTTCTTTTTTCGTTTTGTTGGCGAGAATTAAGCCCTGCTAGTTGGCCATATGTTTCTTTCTGCTCGCTGAATGTGTAGATATCACGGTTCCCTAATCTAAATGAAACTTAGTTGCAGCTAATGGTCATTGCAAGCACGTTCGTTTTGGTGTTAAAAAGATAATTCCGCTAGCTGAACTGCATCCTTAATGCTCTTTTAAAAATTTATGTCCGCCCAAAGTTTCCGATGTAATCTCGTTAAGAGTTTCAGGAGTGCACGTGGAGGGCGGCTATAAAAAAATGTATGTAAATTTAAACAGAAAAGTTGGCGCTTTAAATTTAATAGGTAGGACGACGTAATTTTGGCCCGCGACATTCGCCGCATTCGCGATCCGCAACCTAGGGCAACGCCACTTTAATCTGCCACCAGAGGGGCGGAAGTTCCAAAAGTCTCCAATCTCGAGTCAAATTGTAGAAAGCCACAATATGAATGCTGGAACGCACAAAATAAATACCTAAATAAACACCATTTTAGGTCAATGCTTTCTTAAAGTGCCTAGCTTGTAGTTCTCATAGAGTAATTATGAATAAAATATTTATGGAATCAAAGAATTGTTATGTTTCAAGTTTAGTTTCAATTTTTGTTTTTCAGCTAACGCGGGTCAACAGTAGGGTTTACCGCCCGTCGAGTTAGCTTGCTAGTTTTGGTCCGCAACGGTTAACTAGTCCCAAACCTGTCCGGGAAATCGGCTTTGTATATTTTGCCCAATATTAGCCGTGATTAGCAGGGCGAGCTGGCAGGCCCGGCCGGATTCCCCGGGCTCCAGCAAACGTTGACAAGGAGAAGTTGGTGCATCAATACTAATTTCCTGCATAATCCGCTGATTTTCCGGCTATATTCATAGGACGAGACCTCGATACCAAACAGAGTGGGAATTGAGCAGGTAAACACCTAAACCGGATTGCACCCCAGGGCCCGTTCCTTCAGGAACTTTTCCGCTGCGCCCCCGAATTTCCGTCCTTTTTCCCCGACCATTTGCCGGATTACGAAAGCTCGTCGCCGCAATTAAAGTAATATTCCCGTGATTAATATTAAGCAGAAAAGGCTTTCCGGACGGGGATTTGTTTTGATGCCCTTCGAATAATTCTTGACCCTGTGGTGACGGTGGTGCAATTCGATTTGTTTGGCGTCGAGGGTGTCGTTTTTTGTCCGCAAACTCGGATAGAGGTTCGCCGCAGTCAGACGACGCTTGATTTAATTTCTTCCACACTTTTAAATTTAGATGTGCGCCCTCAAGGCTTTTTTGCGAAAGGACGACGCGGCCGTTTATCAACGTAATTTGTGCCCACCATTGTGTGTTTATTTAGGATGTAAAAATATTATCCCTGCCCGGCAAACAACGCAAAACACTCTGCAAATTATTACATTATTCTTTTTTGCTCTTTCCAGGAGAGAGGAATAGATAGTCTTTTATCAAAGTGCGTGGCACGAATGTAGACGTGTAAAAATGACCGCCTATTTTAACATTCTAATGTTGGTAGTACAGGGGAATAAAGTGGTGCATTAGCGGAATTAATTGCTTGGCTCGCTCTTTTTTATTTCGCGAATGTTAATAAGCGCAAATACGGGATTGTTTGTTGCAATGCGGGTTTGTGAGTGTGGCCATTGCCGTACAAAAGGTAACGGGACGGTGCATGTTCGCCTCGGATAAATGCAAATAATAAACAATTATTTTGATGCTCTTTATGTACGACCCAACTACTGCGCCTTTTATTGCGACTGCTTTTGTTGCCTGCACATCAAACGGCCCAAGCGCCATTATTTCTCTTCGTAATTCATTAAAATCATTTGTTCGGCGCCTCACGCTTAATTATGTGTATTTTAAGAGGATTGTTTAACAAAGTTGCCACCTCGGGAGGCACCAATAAACTTCAACAAGTCAGTTTCGTAATAATTTACCTCTACGTTGAGGTGAAAGATGTTCCGCAACAAATCCCGTTTATAAAAAAGACATTTCCAAGTTCAGTAAGCACGAATTCTAATACGTCGTAACGTTTCGTTACGTCCAGCCGAGAGGCAATAGAAAAGCCCAGCTTTATAAGAAACCAATATCGAAAGTTATTGGCGCTTTTTATATTTATACAAGTTTATGAAAGTTATAAGAAGTATTTAGAGGGGTTGATAAATGGGGTGATAAGGTAACAACATTCTGTTAAGGCCTTAACGGTGGGTGTTTGCTTACTCCTGCCAATAGTAGGTTTCAATAATTTTGGAGCTCTTACGGATGAAAATGGGAAAGTCGAGGTCTTCCACCATTTAGAATTACTGTTACTTTCAAGGGTAACTGTATAATTATTTGTTCCCTTGCATTTTCCACAAAGCTGATTTTTAAACTGTGTTTCTTTTTTATTTGCTGTCAATTTAGGTTATTTGTGTCGAAATTCTCATCCGCTTGCAAAATTTACATCTACAATACGGTGAAAGAGGGTTCAGTGCGGATCTGGCTTATAAAAAGTTCAATAAACACGAATCCTAATCCTACACTCGTAATGCTTTGTTACATTCAGTGTGAGGGTCATAGAAAAAATCTCCAGTAAGAAACCTATATCAAAATTTATTGGCTTTTTTATATTTATATCCTTTTTTGAAAGTACTTGGAGGGTTTGATAAATGGGGTGATAAAAAGACAATATTCTATTAACATCGGAGGAGTGGCGAGAGGGTTCTTTCTAGTCCAGAATAGTGCGAACAATTGAGGCTCGCCCGGCGCCTCCACCATTTGTAGTTGTGCTATTGCATTGGAACATTTGTGCTCCTCGCGTTGCACAATAATTTTTTTTAGGATTTTTTTTTATTGTATTTGTAAATAAGTAAAATGTTGTACTTAATTAAATTAAGAACTGCACAATGTAACTTTTTGAAACTATAAGTAATAAGAGCGGAAGTGTCCGGTGTTTGTTTTTTCTTTTTGTGGCGTAGTGCTGGGGCGAATTGATGTTTTTATTGCATTTTGATGCGGTTAAAATTGTTGTAACGCGGTAGTTTTATGTTTGCGCCGGAATTGTCCACTTATTAAATTGCATCATTAATTTTCGGATGGCTCTTTCATAACCTTTTCCGCCGTTATTGGCCGATATCGGTTTGCTCCATGCAAGGCAAACGTTATTTTGCATGTTTCTACACAGAAAATTTATGACCGATATGTCGCGTATTAACCAATAAAACGTCAAATTTTACAGGCCATAAAAATGCGCCGAATTTGTATAATGGACAAGACATTTCATAACTAACGATACGATAATATGTCAGAATATCGGGTCGTAAAGCCCGCTTTACGGCCCGGAATTAAAAAGAAAATAAAACCCCCAACCAACGTTGTAAAACCGCTAATTATCCTCTTGATCCAATAAATCCAGATAGAGTCAGAAAATATTAATTTCGGGGATGATTTCGTTTTAGAAACACAATTTTCCGCGTGACTGCCGCACTAATCTTTGTGTATCTCCCGAGAAAAATTATCAAAGAAATCTCGCTTTGAGTTTCGTGTTTTTGAAAGGAAACGGAACGAGCAACTGGAGGGACGGCCGCATAAAAGTGTTTTTCAGCGCAACACCACCGTAATTATATTCTAAATTCCTCCCCGCGATTGATCAAAGTTAAGTAATCGGGCAATTCTGGGATCATTGGAGCGTGTAATGGCGTCAATAGTCTCCTGCCGGATATCCATTAAGGATTCCTGCAAGAGCGCGGATACCTCAACGCTAACGCTTTTTGTTCAGAAACCAAACAGTACCTTTAATTATTTCGCCGGCATTGTTCTTCGTGCCACAACAGCAACTTCGGCGAGTCCGCGCCATCATCAGCGAGGGACGCGAGATGAGCCATCACGTGACGCGCTGTCGTCGTCCAACTTCTTCGAGCGCGTCGCAGATCGATCGCGACACCCCCGTCAAAGGGTGCTCCTCTTTCAAATCGGCCATAAAGGATCGCGTTACAAGGTTCGCTCCATACTAATTCACTCGCCCAACCGACCTGCAATTTGAGCAAGACGCCCAAGGACCCAATTCAATCTCCTCTCCCACCGCATCGTTGGATCCTAAAAATAAAGATGCAAGTTCTGGCTGAGAGACCGTTTCGTCCATTTGCATCTTAGCACCCCCGAGAAGGGTTCTAACGTAATTTATAGTTTGATATTTTTGTTTTGTCTTGTACTGTTTGAGCACCCCTGAAAAATAGCAGTGAGAACGACCACGAAAGCTTCTGAGGGTTTCGTCACTCTGCTAGGAAGGTGTCTTCAGTAAGTTCTCGAGAGAGGAAAACTTCAGGAATGTATGCTGTTATACCAACGTCCTTGAAAAAGCCAAGGATCGGCTTGCAGGAAATCTTGCGCGAACCACTTTACACCAAGTGAGTTATCATCACCGTTGAGCTGGATCGATCAGTGTTAATGATCGATGGCGTCGGCGTTGTCGGCCTGAGCTTCTTAAGAACTGATCGATGGATTGGAACAGAGAAGCTTTGGAAGTCCAATAACTACACCTTCAGCTGAGCGCGAATCAGCTTTGGAAGTACCCCGTTAGGTGTTTGGCTTGTCTGGCGTTGCAACTTGTTGATGGGCAGCCGTCCCTTTGTCGCGAATTAATTGGGACGGGCCTTAATTAGGTGTGTGTAATAATTGGTGTCAAAGAGTTGGGCCGGGTGAGCCGTCCTGCAATTACGGTGGAAATTGATTCTGTGCGTCGTCAGTCGTCGGTGGCTCAAAAATTGTGCTGTCGTAACTCAATGCTTCGCGTTGGGGCCGAACGTAATTGGGTTTTTATAAAACAGTGAAGTTGGCCGTCGGAAAGTTCCCGAGGCCTCTAATTTTCCCGCCCGACGACCTCTTCTTTCGTCGTCGCTAATCCTCGAGCAGGAAGGGAGGCAATTTAAAATTTAATAGTCCAAACATGCCCCAAAATACATTTTCTTTGAAGTTAAAATTTCATATCGTTGTGGATCGTGGAGGATCATTGCGAAACTGGATTCATATCGGTCTTTTGATGGGTCCCCCCGTTACAGTCCACCAGCTGATCCTCGGCGCCGCTCCGCACCAAGGATCGATCGAGAACGATCGGAGCGACTGCCTCATATTGGGGTAGAAGGTTAATTGTCCGTCATGACCAGTGGAGCAAAAAATATCAAAGTTCTGTTTGTGTTGCGTCCATAAAACGAGCCGGCGTTCATTTAATAAAAATATCATGTGTAATTGGCTGATGGCAATCCGAGATTCTACAGCGAAAGAACGTTGGTGAATTTTGTAATTAACGCCGACCGCCGTCGTAAAATCCCACGCACCTTTTACTACAGAATCGCCAATCATGGGATTATCCAAGGCATTAACGCGATGGGGGCGGCATGGAGCGGTTTTGTTTAATAAAACCGCAACACAACTGCAATTCGCGTACCTACGGCACGATCGTTTTATTGCGGGTCATGCGTCGAGAACCACAGCAAAATGGAAACGAAAACATTAATGTTGCAATAAAAATATTATTATTAAATTTTCCTTTCACCAAATTTTACCTAAACACCTCCAGGTACGTAACTCATCCAGCTGCCGCATCACTGAGCCCCAGTAAACACTCTAACGACGGGAAGCAACTATGGTCCGCGAGATCATTTTTTCGTATCATAGCTTCGTTTAATCACTAATATTAACCAAAAATTTTAGAACTTTTGCGACACATTAATTTTTCATAATTGCGCTTGCAATCCCAATTAGATCGCGTCTCACCAAAGATATCAATTTAGCGAAGCTCAATCTGCTTCGCTGTTTAAAATTTCATAAACTTTAAATTTGATGTTTAAAATGGAAAATGTGTCAGCCAAACGTTGAAAGTTTTGTTGATTTATTTTTTCCACCTGCCAGTCATCTTGCAGATTTATGTCGAATCAAATAAATAAAGTTTTATTATTAATCTTGGAAATATTTATGGTCGCCAGAAATTAAGGCAATTGTGGCAGTAAAGTCGTAGACTGGTTGGCATCTGAAGACATGAAAATCTTGAAATCGAGAGTGCAAGCGAAACTACTTGACTCCAGTTGAACTTTGCTGACCGTCTAACTGTGGAAAGAGGTCGTGAATCTGTCTACTGATGGCAAAAGACGTCAGATAGTGCTTCATTGCACTCTGAAACCCTGAACAGCATGCTAACTCTCGACATATGAATACGTAACTGCTACACGTCGGAAAGGATGATGGAGGAACTATATTCAACATAAAGAAAACAATAAGACTGAGTGTTACGTGCAGGCATGTCTGTCAGATTATTTTAACTTCACTGCCCTCTGCAGACCGTCAGCATCAAAAGCAGCTATTAAGCTACTCGTTACAAATAACTTTATAAGCAGTTACTTGAAACTAGGAAAATTGTAGAAAAAAGCGCGATGGTTATTACGTCAGCAGAAGTCTGCTTCATTAGCGAAGTTTTCTCCGCAAGGGCCCTCCAATACACTAAGGACATACCAATCAACCCCCCGACCGGCGTAACTCAGTTGCCGCCGCGCTGACTTTTTTCAAAAATTACCGCGAAGCTGGGGTGAATTGTCCTTCGGCCGGTCGATATTTGTGCAGCGGTTCCGGAAGCTGCCGTGTTTATTTCCGGTGGCCGGTTAATTTTCTGGGCAAATTTCCCGACAGGGAGTCGGTTCCTTAATGCGCAAAAATTTGCCCGATTTTTAATTGCACCCCTTTGTTTTCGGGCCGAGTTAACCGGATCCGCCCGGGGCATTATCCTTTATTAGGGGGTGCGAATCGCGGAGCGTTGGTCTAAATCTCTGCGACGATCCGCGCAATTGGATGCAGCGGCCGTATAGCAACGACAACCGTCCACAAGATGAATCTTTCGCGTAATGAAACCGGAACTTTGCGAAACTGAAAGAAAGATTGATGCGAAACAGTGGCTGGCGGTGGTGGAAAACGGACGTCCGCCCGAAACGCCGGAGAGCTTTCATGATGCAGGGCCAGCTGAAGGATGCGCTGTTCCCCGCACGGTCCAAAGACAGGTATAAAGTAAAGTCGTTAGCTTAACGGAAATTAAAAGTTGAAAATGCCGAGCTATTTGTTTAGCTTAGTGGCTGTCTGCACCTCTATTCGTCCGTCTGTTGTTTTGTCCTTGTCGGAGCGGCGACGGAACGGGAGCGGAAAATCTGCAGGAAGAAGAAAAAACAAAAAGAAAGGAGAGAAGGGAAGTGGCAATCGGCGGTGACTTAATTGTTCCGAATTGCAATTTTCATCCGGTTATTGTTCGAGGACGCGCTATATTGGATTTATGGGGCAACGATTCGTGTTCCGGAGCGGTTTGATCAGCAAACTAGGATTAACTCAGCGCCAAGACAAGGACTTCGCACCGGAGCTCCCAATTTACTTCGGAGGGTGTTTTAGAAAAAAGTCCATAGTTTAATGAAGGTCTTGACTGCAAGTTTATTGGCTAAATTCTTTCTTGATGAAATAATTGTGTCCTCGGTTGATGAGTAGACACTAAAGCCTTATGGTCAGTAACTTTGCTGCTTTATTGTCAAGTGTTACTAGCGTCCTCCTGCAGATATAATAATTGTTTGCGCCTTTTATGGGGATGCTTCTATACCTACAGACTAATTGGGGGGGGGGCAAGCTGAGCAGCCGGAATCTGATTGGACATGATTGTTTGCAATTTCGCGACGTGGTGACGCGAGGATTTTGTGTTGTAGGTCAATTTGTTGCGAACTGTTGTGTATCAGCTCATGCATATTGCAGGGTGCTTTGTTTGGTCCTGCGGTGGTGTGTCGCGAAGGTGAACATCTGGGGCGCGCGTTATTTTCATAGTGCGCCGAGTTGTTTACCTAATGATATTCACCTGTTGAGTTGACAGGTCGGCTTACACAAAGAGCTTTGGCGCGACCTCCTAATTGCGTAAGCTCGCTCGATCCGGATAAGCTTACACTGACCGTGTCAGTGCGCCGCCACCGCTTTCCGTCATAAATTTTAAATGCGCTTCTCTTCTGTTCGCCATCTTCTTTCGCTCCGGTCTCAAGCTTTTAAATTGCCTTATTTATTTCCAGATATTTATCTCCTCCTAATGCCTTTGAACTTTTTCGCGGCTACTTGTAGTTGCGCTTCTTCGTCCCGGGGCGTTATTAAATTTGCCGGGTTGGTGTTTTAGTTAGTTTTGCTTCTTTCTCGCGGCGTGGCTGTGTCGGGTTCATTTTTGAAGAAATTCGTTTGTGACGTTTCTCCGGTGCGAGCGCGTCTTGTGACAGTATCAAATTCCCGTCGTGTTTGCTTGACAAATTTCGCTTGTAGCTCCGGAGCGAGAAGGAGCACTTGGTAATTTTAGATTCGCATCGTTAACGGTGTTCCGCTGATTGCCGCTGGTGGCGACGCTGTTTGAATAACCAAATGAGTTGTCTTATTTGGCAATTACGGGGCGAATGGGAAGAAAAATTGTGATAAAGTAGCTGGAACGCGTGGTTGTTCCGTCGGCATATCCGAGCACAAATATTGATTTACGTCCGACGCGATAAACGGAGTTTGCCCGCGGACTTATTCCTAATATATTTCCCGCTACGCGAAATGGGAATAAGATATGTAGATGCGGTCCAGTCTCGCATTTCGGGACGAGCACCATCTGCAATGCTAAAACGGCCCCCGCCATCCGAACGTGCGCCATGAAATAATCAAATAGAGCGCGGGGTATTGCCCGACACGCCGGATAATATGCGACATTTGCATTTGTGATTCCACACTAATTCGCTTTAGTCTAGCGACTAGACAATTCTGGATTCCGTCGAACGGCAAAAATTTTCCGGCGACGACGCCCAACGACTTCAGGGGGTTGCGGCCAAACCGAGCTGCACTCGGCGCTTAAGTAAATTCCCCCCATTTGTTATTAACTCCCGTCTGCTGGTTTACGAATTTCAGAAAATATATAACGGCCATCAGCCGCGACTGGACGATAAATTGCCACTCTCTATTTTTAAACCGCGCCCCGCGCCCCAGCTCCATTTCAAACGCACACATGATTGTTTATCTTGACGACAGCATCCGTTAAGGGGCATTAAAAATACCCCAAATATCCGCGCCATGTGCCGCCCATGCCAACAGATTAGAGATTCGGCGAAGCTGGATGCATCTCTTTCGCTAGAAATACAGTTGTTTTGCCACTTGAATTGTGCAACTCTGCACAATGGCTTGCTAGAAAAAAATGTATGTATTTTTTGGAGCGTAACGACTGGTTCAATATACATCGTGCCATTGAACATTTTATTCTGTCAGATACTGACGAACTATTCGGTCCAATAGTGCCGAATATTCGTTGCGTCACCAGTGGCGTAACTTAAATTTCGAACCTCAATTCCCTTCTTTTCAATAACTACTTTGGCCGAATTTGTCTAACCTCTTTTAAATTCCCTTTATTTTTTTAATTTTTAAAATTTTTCTATTGCTTTGTGCGCAGTAGTTGAAGTTTCAATATCGTGGTTTTATCCTCAAGTCCGTTAATGTCTTCGATACAACTTGCAAATGCGCCGCTGCCTACTTATCGAAGCATGAACACCCCCAGTTAGTGGTGTTTTTACTTTGAAATATTGATTTGGGCCGTCCGAACGAGTAGTTTGTTTTCTGATCGCCCTAATGGGGACAATCGCCCGGTCGCAGCACTTGAGTGCCATTTGAAACTTTTGAAAGATGGCCAAAACATAAACTACTCTGAAAGGTGTCATCGATCGAAAAACTTTCCGGGCCGAAATTGCGTACTTAGAAGCCGGAATGGTCCGCGAACGCCCCTGCCGAGAAGTCAAAGTACGGCTTTTTAATTAATTTCAGTGGGGCTTAGATTTATTAATAAATTTGACAAGGGAGCACCTGCGTTGATGAATGGGGGCGTGCACGTAAAATTTACTTTTCAGTGATGGCTGAATGCGAGAAACAAGCACCGCGACGGGTTTCAAGATAAGAAAACCGGGGACGTTCTATGGGTATGACGGTCGCTTTTTGGGAAAGAGCTCGTCCCAGTAATGGCAGCGTCGAACCATTAATAACCGACGCGATCCATCATGTAGTCATGGATATTCATGTCGCGCCGTTCCATCGTCGTCCTTCCTCCTCGTTTCTTGTCGCACGTGCGCGGATTCGAACCCTGACAGAAGACGGATTCTGCCCATTTACCCTGGCCTCGTGCTCCAACTGTAGAAACAGAGACAACTGTAATGAAACTCGTGCGGAATTTGGCGGCATCCGTCTCCGGACTTGATCAAAACCGGGAGAACGCCGACCAGGAGGAGGCGGCGAAGATGACGCTATCGGCGCGTCTCTGAAGAGGCCTTCGAAATAATTGGCTCGCCCGTATGCGCTCCAAGTTTCGAAAATAATTAAACTGACGGTGGCCCGAATTACACGATTCGAATGGCGGCCTCTCATCAAAACTTTTCAGCAGTGGCGCGGATTCAGATCGATCTCGGATGGCGAGGAAACAATCGTCATGAAGCTGGGATGACGGTAATTTGGATTAGAAGAACTAAGGGACTGGGCTTAAGAGCGCAAAATTAAGGAGCTACTGGCCAAATGTTATTTGAAAGTCTCTCTTCACTGAATTACCTTCCGATTGAAGTTGTAATCCCTCGCAACACAATTATTAACGCAATTACTTTTGCACAACGAGCGCATGGGGGTGGATGAAGCGCCCGTCAGTCACAAACGGTGATTCGGGCCAAAACTAAATTCTGGTGGGTCTGAACGCGACCCTTCAGGCGTGCAATAACTCACTGGAGGCTTCAGAAATGCGCGCGATAAGCCTCGTTTTAATTACTAATTCCGTAATTGAATTCCAATCGTTAAAATAGCAACTTTGGCAGCCCATGCATCAAAATTGATAATAATATATTAAGCCGGTGCCAACGCGGATTTATAACTTTACGTAGTAACAACGCGAGGACGATAAATAATACGCATTTAAATGCAACTACATTTTCCCCGGTTGCACTGTATGTTTGGAGTTGCGCATTAATTTCTATCACTTCTCGAACAGTAAATCGCAGCAGCTAGCCGCAAAAATTTTGATCCAAGATTAACCCTCCACGGCGCTCTAATTGCAACAGAACTTTGCTCGCCAGCACCCTGTAAGGTTGTCATTTTTATTTTTAGTGCGGAAATTGCGAAGGACTCTTGCAGCTGGCCTCTGGCGCGCACAGTTTATTAGTGCGCACGAACGAGGAGCTTTCTTTATTAAAGCCGTTGCGGAATAGCACCGCCCGAGGAGCACCATTTTATTGCACACTAAACATCTTAAAAATGCATAAAACCGACGACAATGTATACGGCGTTCTAGTTCATTCCCAAACTCGATAACGGATTTTCCTCATGGAGAATCGTTAAATCCATCGATCCCAGTCGAGCATCCCCGCAATTAGTTGCACGAACCACGGCAAAAATAGCCAATTCCCGAACTTTTTTTCGAGTTGGCGAACTTTGAGGCTTCTGGTCAAGGAAATGTTGGGATTCCGTGAATTTCATTATTTTTTGTCATTTCACGCACATCAAAGCTGTCTCGGGACATCCGTGAATATCAGTTGGCGTCCGGAAGAATTTCAGGTGGTGAAGTGTTTTCTCGTTATCATCACAAATACTGGCGGACAGAGACAATTTCCCGGATGTCGGGTCCACTCAAGATCGTCATGAATATAGTCTTAATCCCAGCACAGCTGACCGACCGGGGGCACAGTTGCCAGACAAATTGAATTTTCTGATTTCTGGCCAGCGGCATGCCATCTGCCCCAATCATACGTACGCGGATCCCCTCCAGTCCGACTTATTGAATTTTTTAAACAAAGCATTAAGACAGGGACGGGATAGATCTGCTGCAGGCAGCCACTACCAGGGGATTTGTGTGGATTGGAAACCACGAGAGTATTCTGGAATTAGCAAGCAAATATTAAAGGCTTAGATTCAAGGAGGATCGTTCTTGTAAGGGCATAGAACGCTTAAGAAATAAAATAAAGTTGTGAGTAAGCATATTTATATAATTAGCTAATCCACGCTCACACGTTTATTCCACGTGAGATACTTGGACATTGTACTCATTACACAGCAACTTTTCAAAAACTTGACCCATGAGCTCAGCTCTTACATTTTCTGATAGTGAATGGAGAAAGCAACTACGACGTAGTAACTGAAGGAAAATTACTGAAAGACCTTAAAGTCGAAACCTCGTATCTCGGGTATAAGTTGTTTTTCAAGACAAATTCGTTAATTTCTGGTTGCAAATGCATTATTTTAGGTTCTCACTTCATTGTGGAACAAAATTTTTTCAAATTATCTTGATACAAAAACGCGAGTCCTTTGCATGGTTCATTAATGTTTATAGCGACAAGACACAACTGGCGGATGCGCCGGGAGAATTTTCTATCTTTTTTTATAGAAGAAGAGAATTTGATGAGTCAACTTAAAAGCTTTTATAATAACTGAATCTGCGCCGTAACATTTTCAGGCGGTAACTTTGGAAGTAGCTCGCAAATGTAACTATGTACTTATTTAATTAGTAACTCCTGACGTAACCAACAAAGTCAATTTTTTCAATTTTCATTTTAATGTCAACTCCGTGGAACTCAAGATTATGTTTCGTTTTTGCATTTTTGTAGAACTTTTGACATGGAAATATTCCAAATTACGTAATTTGTTTTAGTAACTAACACCATCCCTTGGAGGCCCGAAACCCGACCTCAGGACTTCCCCCAACTAAGCAGTAAATTTGAAAGTGTTATTTTTGGGGAGGTGGGGGAGAGCCGGAAATTGGCGGGGCTCGATTTGAAATTGTTCCGTAATCCTGGCCGGTTTATTTTGTTAGCGGATTAACCTTGCGGGGGCATCGCAGCGACACTACAACAATATTGTGAAACGCCGATACGTCCGCGTATTGTTTGCGTTCCGTGAACGCGCGTGATATTAAGTGATATTACGGCGGATGTACCTCTTGATGTGCCTTTATGAAAATGATTTTTCATGCGGAACGCTCCTTTCGCGTGTAATAAACCAGGAAACGACGCGGCGCCAGCTATTTTTCCTTAATATTGTGAACATAGGGAGGCGGAATAATTTCGTTTGCGATATTTGATTTTTAAAAGAAATTTCAAGTGGAAACTTTGGAAAACGTCGATAATTTTATTTGCGGCCGGCGAACGCAAGCATTACGTCCCGAGTCTCCAGAGGAGCTGACGCGAATTCATCAATCAGATTTGATTCGGGACCCGGATCCCCTAACAGGATTTGGGACTTGTGAATACCAACCAAACTGACCACCTTTCACGCACGCGAAATCGATGGCGACCAATAAAATTCGGTGGTGAGAGAGGGCGCGTGAGAACGCCAAGGGTTGACTCGCTACCATTTAAATATTTACATCCGAAATATGAACACGAGCTATGTTGCAGAAAAACATCGATAGGGAGAGAACAAATACGGCATTATTCATGTAAATTGTCAATATGCCGGGTCTGGATGGCAAAAATCCGCCGGACTGACCGGTGCGTGCCATCAATCCTGCGACTCTGCGATTCCGCTGTCTTGCTTGATGAATTTGGACGGGAATAAAAATTGCAGCTATTAATTAGCGAATTGCGTCCTCCGGCCGGTCCGTGATTGCGATTAATCTGAAAACAGGGGTGGTTTTCCGGCGTCGCGCCTCTCTTTGCCGTCGCTATCATCTGGTCGTGTGAAATGGACTGATTGTCGCAGCCGTATCTGGAAAGTGGGCCACTTTCGGGGCCCCCTTGCTGCCCTAACGATGTAAATGTGCGCCGGTGTCCATTAAGGGAAGTCCGGGAACACGCGCCGACCGACATGATTCGCAGCGACGGCCAACATAATGTATCCTGAGGCACAACACCCCAAGCGTCCTCTGGCATTTGGATATTGATTTTCTGGTTCATCGGCTTGTTTGATAGGCAGGGACACTGATGCAAGCCGAGACTCTACCCCGTTCTTGATGGATTATATTGTTTTAAAACGCGTCGCTCATCATCTCCCACATGCCCCATATGCTCAAGATCCCGGATCTTCCTCCGATCAATCTCATAAGTTAACTCGTTGAAGCGCTATTTCTAACACCCCCAAACCTCCGAAACTCACTTATTTCCTCGGCTCCACTCGAACATTCAAAGAAAATTCCCAACAATTGCCGGAGTCATTCGGGATTTTTATGACAAATTTATGGCGTGTTAGGTAAGTTGAATTACGGTGGCACGTTTAAGCTTGACACTGGCGTTACAGCTCTTTGCATTACTTCGATTCTCAGGCGTCCCCCTTGCGAGAACTTCCAAAAATATGACATGAATACCTTTCACCGCTAATGCTTCCTTTCACAAAAGTTTCCTCCGCGTATCACCGGCCTACATAAACTCTGGTCCATCACAACCTATTCACACCCTACACAGATCGGGGAGAAAAATAACTGAGCCACGTTTGATCACCAGTTGTGCATAAATTAGTGGTCAGGCCACTCTATACTTTTCAGAGTCTGGTGTAGTGTAGTTTTTCAAAGAGAGATCTTCAGATGTTTATTGTATTGGTTGACAACGTTTAGTTTCTGAGGCTAACACCCACTTCTGCTTTACTTTTGCATTTTTTTCTGCCTAATTGGTCTCATGTTGAATGCTTGGTGAAGTGGCCTCAGCTGAGGCGAGCGAGGACATCTTCCAGAAATTCTTAAACCTGCCACTTGGATATAATAAAACTATTTTGTATATTGAAACAACTCTCGTCCAGGTTGTTTGACGTTGATTCATAAATTTGTTGACCTTTACTGAACGTAGCCAAAACACTCATCGAAGGTCAGATAGCCAGAAGCGGGATTAGTGTATAATAATTCTTTACACCCCTATAGGACGCGAATCTCTATCTACCCTGTTGGTGAAGTTATGTACACCAAGCGGTCTTGAACCTTTCCCCTTTCCGTATTTGCTTTTAGCAAAGAGCAGGTATCTGATGGATCAGTTACAAACTGGCTTAATTCCTAATTACAAAATGCAAACTTTACTCCATTTCGTAACAAGATCTAAAACAGCAAGAAAGCAGGAATTTTGATACTTGTTACCACCCCAACCGGAAATATTTTATTAATATTAAATTACCTACTGACGTTTTCTTATTAGCTTGCAGCAAACAAGCACTCGAGGTTTCACACAAACTGAAACCCTCTACCGACTCTAAGCCGATTGAGGCAACACAGTTAGTTGCTGCCACCTTGCGTACGTTTTCCAACGTAAGCGGTTTATTGCAGTCTAGGATACGACTGGCTAAAGCGGAAGTTACAACCTGCGATCACAAGTGTAGCTACCGTAAGCTACTGTTGCTTCGCCCGTTCAATTCTCAATTATCTTCTTCAAGTCTTACGTGACACTTAATAACATCCTACCGTACTATTTGAAGTAACACGATCGCAAAAAATCCTTCGCTCTTACATTTTGCAGTATCTTTTGTTGTTGCTGCAACTTTTCGGTCTTCGCCAACTTTCGAGGCTTTTCTGACGTCCTTTTCTTGTTGCAGGCGAGAAACCGTACAAGTGCTCGTGGGAAGGATGCGAGTGGCGGTTTGCCAGATCGGACGAACTGACCCGCCATTACCGCAAGCACACGGGAGCCAAGCCCTTCAAGTGCCGCCACTGCGACCGATGCTTCAGCCGTTCGGACCACCTGGCCCTGCACATGAAGCGCCATGCTTAGACGGCCTACCTCTCCGCCGCATCACTGCCAGTTACCGCTAGTGTACATGTACATACATATAGATAGGTGTGGACTCCTGGAGCACACAACGTAGCGAGGGTTTCCTCAGTGATGTTCATTCCTGTGATCGACAAAGTCGGCTAGGGCCGAACACACACCTACAGAGCATTTATTACTGTAGCTGTAACATACATGGGGAGTTGGGGAACGTCGTCGACGCCTTTTGCTCAACCCTCCGAGGACGCTAAAGAAACTGTTGCAATATAGGGTAAAAAAAAATATATTAATAAAAAAACTCTCTTTTCGAGGCGACGATTCGATCTGAATTAACGCGTTTTGGGCAAAACATCAAAATTCGAATATAAGTGATTAAATTTAAAGAAACCGCTGCGAGTGGAGAGTTGGTGTTGTGGGGAGAGGGAAAGGCGACGGCGTCCGGCGATACCACTTCCCCCTATAGTTAGTCATGTTAGGTTTAATTAGTCTGTACGAATGTGTCAAAGTATTAACTGAAGACTGTGCAGGCGCACACCGCCGGATATTAGGCTAAATGTCACTATTTGTAATAAAAAAATCAAAAAACTAATTGTAGTGCGAACAAAAAAAGTTTTTGAAAACTGATATGAAAAGTATTATAATAGGTAATTATATTTTTTGAGAAAGTGACCTTGGATGAAAATCTACTTTTTTCAAAAATGCAACGATGAGCCGTGTACAGCTGTATTAATGTACATTGTGCATTTCGGCGGCGTCGCCGGCTGGCCGACGCGCTCGCTTCGTCGGGCGTCCGGACGGTGGCGGCGTCGCGCCCTCCGACGCATTCCTTCTCGATGCATTCTATATTTCTACTCCCCTGACCTAGGCATAGTGTGACTGTTGTGCGATCAGAGACCGTGTATAGATTTTTAGTGTTATTCTAGCATTTTGTACAGCTGCATGCTTCGTTAATTAGTTCGATACATTTTACTGTACGCGAGACCGAAAAGAGCGTCTCTCCTCACCGGTGCGACGTCTTTCACGAATCGAACGGGCTTGTGCGAATGTTGTGTACACGCGAGAACCGACAGTCAAGTTGTTCTTCCGGGCACTTCCTAGCGTAGTTGTCTCAGAGTAATATATTAATATTAGTTTGTAACACGAGTTTTTTACCTGCTGGACGCGAATGATGTTGATGTTGAAAACGATTATTTGATCGCCGGTTTCTTTTGCTTCTGTCCCGCCATCGTCAACCTGTCTGTCGAACCGATCGCTTCCGCCAACTCTACTCCTTGTACGTCTTCTACCCAGCAAAACATACGGAGGAATTGATTTTTGTACGATTTTCTATTTTACACAGTGACCATGTCTAATGAGCTACCTACACCACTGCGGTTCGACTTGTGGGTTCGCCTGTTTCTTAGAGGTGGCACGTTACATGCTCCCCCGCCTAAATGTGACATTCTTTCATGTTCATGTCGTCTCCCAGAGACGTTGTAAATCACTAGATGCTCGAAAAGCAGGCCGAAAGGCGCCAACGAACTGGAGCGAAACGCGGAATTGTTAATTAGGTACTAATTGATGGTGTCTCTGTGCAATTGTAAACCGTCGAACCGAAGCAAAAACCTGCAAAGTGAAAGCCAATTAGTGTTCTTAATTAGGTAATTAAATAAATCATCGTTTTGTTGTGTTCATAATGTTTTGGGGGTGGCTCGGATCGTTCGGGTCGTTAATAATGTTTACCGTTTGATATGGGTTGGGTTACTGTTTGTGTTTTAACTGAACGGTCCGGACAGCCTCTGTACCACCACTTAAAGACCCGGGAACACTGCATTGGCCTTCACTTCACCGACGACGACGGGGACACCACCTCCAATTAGCTGTTGTTAACGTTTTAACTTAATTCTAGTGATTTAGGATGAACTCTGTGTCGTCTTTTAGTTCGTACGCTCGCCGGCTTTGCTGTTGCAGGCCGGGATAGTTTTTAAGATGATTAGGAAATATACTATGTGAATATAAACGAAATATTTTGCCAATGGAAGTTGATCTTCTCTTAGGATTTGGAAATAATGTTTCTATACCAATAATTAAAATGTATTTGTAAATGTATTTTAACTATAATTGAATTTTAGAAGACCCAATTTGTAAATAAATAGTATGCGAATCAATTTTCTGATCTATTTAAATTTAAATTTTGTAATATTTCCATTTTGTATTTCTTGATGATGATGGTGATAAATTTTTGTAGTCTGTAAATATTTATTTGAGAAAATATTAAATCTATATGTAATTATTCTATATGTACCGAAATGGCTCGCGTCATTTTCCAACACGATCCTGAAAATGGGGCGAGCCACCGCACAAATTATATTTAATATATTTCTGTTTTATTGTGAAAGTTAATTATAAATGTTCGTCAACCAGACAAACAGTCGGCGAGATTTCGTACGCTAGCTTGTATTTCCGCTCAGTGCAAATAAACGTACGTTCCTGTTAAAATTAACCCTTGTTTTTGTACTACTACTACTCCAACGATCCTCAGCAGACCCCAATAATCACGAGATATTCTGCGCATTTTGGCGGAGGCGCCGGGAGAATACCGGTCGTCCGTGAAAATTCTCGAAGCTGCAAAAAGCCAAGTCAAAGTAAACCCACGATAGATAGTGCATAACACAGTATAACGATGGTGATTGGGGGTTAAAAATTAAAATTAAAGCGTATAATTAGCGTTAATCATAAATTAATTATAATTTTAAGACAACGGTTAAATAAAAATTAATTATTCATTCAATGGGAGCTAATTACAAACGAAACTTTGACTCGAGCAACATTAGATAGATTGTAAAAAAAGCGCTATATTGGTGAGTACCAACTCTACAGAGCATATGTGTTTTAAGCAATAGCTTGAGCACTTGCACCAAAGTTTCTGAAACGGTGAGGAGGTTTAATTTGTATGACAATACATCAAGTTCCAGCCAATGGTAGAAAGCGCTCATATTATATTTCAAAATAGAGACTAATGCTTTTTAATTTTTGTTTTTAACCTTGATTACTCTGATCTAAACCGAGGTTGCTTGCGATATTGGATTTTGAGCAGCTTTTGATGATAGTGAATATTTCTAGTGCAAGACAGATCCGAGGCAATTTGCGTGTCAAATGTTTTGTGCGAGTAATTAAAAACAACAAAAGGGTTATTGCGATGAAATTAAGTTGTCTCAAGCTGTTTCGTGCAAGACAAGGTAAGTATTAAGTGAATTTTAATTGCATATTGCATGGTGCAGCGCAGAGATACGCGGGGCGTCTGTAGTGAGAATAAATTGATTTTTTGCCGCAGACGGCATCAGTTAAAGCTGCAGCTTCCTAATAGTGCAATATCACTATAGAATCCTGGAAGATATTAAATTCTGTTTAAGAGATCTTAATAAATTATTCGCTGCGGTGAGCGAGCCGCCGCTGCATTCATTCCACTTTTATTAAATTTATCGTATTCTTATTAAATCCCGTAATTGATTAAATTCCCAATTAAACTTCTCCATCACTTAACTTTATTAAAAATTCAAACTGCAGATCACGGTTTACGGGTTCGAAGCCAGTCTACGACGGTTCTCTAATGAACGATTAAGGCCAGTCGAGAACTTATTTCACTTCGCAATCAGTTTAGTAGTAAAAATAAAAATTTATCGCTTTGTTTTTTGCTGTTTCGCTGGTGGTGGTGCTGTGGAGCCGGGGGATATCTTTTAATTCTTTAAGTGTGGGCAGTGCAGGAGGGATTTATGTGATCTTTGCCGGGGAAGCTCTGCCTGATTGGTATTGGCACTGCCGATATCTCAATGTTCGCTTGGTCGAGTAAATAGGTCAAAGAAGACTACTAGATTCGCCTTTTAACGGCTTCTTGAAATAAGATGAGGTTTGTTAGAGAGTTTCTTCCTCATAAATACAGGAGCAGGAACGTACTCTATTGCATCTGCATTCTTTCAGGTCAACTTCAGTCGGAATTAGTTTTCCAACTCCTCATTGAATTCAGCTCGAAGGCGATCGCCCTGGCAAATTGCACCGCCGGCTGACACATCAACGTAAGATGTCTAGCCAATGACGGCCATGATTTGATATACTAGTTCCCAACTGCAACCAGCAATTTTAGTTATTTCTTCAAATTGCTCCCATTTTATCAAATCGGCGAGAAGAAAACTGTCGTCAGAGTTCCTGCGTTTTGACTTAATTTTTATAATTTTGGTGCTTTGTTGAATTAATTTTTGTTTTGTAAAACTAAAGTTTAATTAACACATATTCTAATTTAGCACAAAAATGGTACTGCCCTAAAAGTGTGTACCTAGATAAAAAAAATAAAAAGTTTTCTTAAATTTTAGTCCAACTAGTTGTCAAAGCTTTGTTGCTTCCATCTGCGTAACCACTTATTACAAAATGAAACTACCTACTTAGTTTTTGTAACTTCTTGCCTGTATTCGCTACAGCGTACGAAATACCAGTACTTTGTTGTTCGCTGTTAAACCTGCTACATTGCTAGAACGTAGTGTAGCAAAATGCTTATGAATTTAGTTGAGCGAGGAATTTTAAACGAAATTTGGAAAACTTCATGTTAATGGGCGTTATCCGCTCGGTTTGCAGCAAAACTAGGCATTTTTCTACGCCATTGGCTCTCGCTATAATTAATTCATGCTGGCGCTTTTCTATGCAGCGCTACTGTGCCCGACGTCGTGTATATCGCATGAGACTGGCTGTTGCAGTGTAGATGCTTTATTTAATAAAGCTGGTTTTAAGTGTCCGAAGCCCGGCTCGATGATAGCTTCGAGCTGTTGATAAGCCAAAAAATATTTTTATTCCCCGGAAATATTGAACAATTATATTTTTAGTGGAGTATTTCGTCGTGTTGTTATTGCTTCGCGCCCAACCACGTGCCAGCTTTGGCTGTTATCGCTGTCCAGGGTAACATCCCTAAGACGGCCGTCTCGCATAAAACAAAGAAAATTGCCTTAAATAACATTAATAAGAATAATGTCCCGACGAGATAAAATTAAGACGTGAAATGACGCGTTTTTACTCCCTCCGTATTACCGGCGTCTGTAATTTGTCAGAATTTAAAACGTTGGACTTTTTCGTTAGGTTATAAAATGTAAAGTTGTCGGTCTTTCGAGAGTTGGGCTGTAGCGCTGTTTAAATCCCGTGATATATAATGGTCTGGCATTGACTAACGCACGCAATTAATCTCGCATTACGCGTAAGCTACCGTATCCGAGCCAGGAGGACGTTTTGTAGGGAGATCCTCCAGGTCTAGCCGTTATCTTGACTTATATACGGGAACGAGTGACGGGCATGCCACCCGCCACCCGAAGACATATCACATTGACGGGCCTTCAAGCTCCGATTCACTAGTTAATTCTTGATCATATCCATCAGCTAATTGACTGTCGCGTGAAGCTCCAATTTGTTGACGAATCCTAATAAATGATCCCCTAGCGGCGCCCGCAAAGGGAGCCAGCGCCCCCCGCAGCAACATCTAACAATAATTGAATAGGCCTCCGTATGCAGCTATAAACTTGATTAAATTAACAATTCGCGACCCATTCAGCCAACACGAAAATAACTCTTCCTCAACAACGATTTTAACCTTCCCTATTTTCGACAAAGTAATTTTAAAATTTATTGTATTTAACTGCACTTTTTCTCTGACATCAGGAAACAGCCCCTAATTGGACAAGATATTGCCTTTGTTTCCGGGTTCACGTAAAGGTAGTTGAGAAACCATGTAAGCTCGCAGGAGCTTATCCACTTTCTTTGCTAATGTTAACTCAATCCATAAAGATTTCGTGTTCGACATCACACTTGGGCCGCTATCGCCCCGACCTCAGTTGACCCTCTAAGCACTGTTGTTGGCCGATATCGAAATCGAATGTGATTTGCTCCCTCCTTCTAATTAATCTGGTCGGCATAATGGGTAGCAATAGAGGGGCTGCTGATCAAAGGTACGTATTTATATTGCGGCTTTCAACAGAATTTGGCCGGTCGGTTATCCAAACTGTTTGAGGCAGTCTGCATGAACAGATTTCGATGCAATGCCACTTTACATCCAATATCAACGCTGATTGAATCAAGTAACTGTGAGATTTCATTTGGCTGCAACGTTGTTCGGGAAATCTGCATGAGCAAATTTAAATTTTGGCGACAGCAGAAACGTCTCATTGCACATGAATTTTCACCGACACGCTGATACTATTATTGTATTGCCGCCGGAAGTAATTTTGTGTCGCTCTGAAGCGCTTCTTCTGAGTTAAGTTCTCCAGGTGCCAATTTCACCATTGATGCAATTTACGAAATATTTTACGCTGCCGTGACTCGATTGTACACGATTTGGATCCTGAGTCGGTTACTTTGATCAAACTGGACACGAACAATTAAATGTAGGATAATGATCTCAAAACGTAGAAAAATTTTCAATATGAAAAGAAAAGTTTGGCAATAAGTTATTTCATGATTCTGTAATACATACAGGGTGGGGCAATAGTGCGTCCGACTTCGATAGCTCGAGTTCTATGATAGAGAGAAATGAACTAGAGAAAGAAGTCTATAACCGGAAATTATTTTTGAACATACAGGGTGAGCCAAGACAATTATACAGGAGCAAGTGGCATTTTTTTTAAGGAAATGTGGTGTGTAAAAGAAAATTTTTTGGAGCCATTTCCTAGACTCTTTTCAATCCAATATAATTGCTGACTATTTTCAAACCACTTGGATGATGTAGCGATTTTTTTGTTCAAATAATTGCATGTGCAGATGCATGTTAAAAAAATCACTACAGTCACAATTATGAGTTCTAAGAAAAAGTTGTGTAAAGACTTGTTAGGAAACATCTGTAGTAAATCTTTAAATGGTTTTAACTTTTGAAAAATGATACAGGGTGGCTAGATTTAATTTTTTAATTTAGAACTTTTTGAATTATGATGTAAAAACTAAAAACGAACATTTTTTGTATGTTCACTCCTATGGCTATTTGTAACCATTTTCAATTTATTGCCCAATAATTACAAAATTCAAGAATAATCCTAAAAAATTAGATTGTTTTTCAAATTACTCGACAGATAAAATTGTAATAAGTACTCCAGATGTTTTGTTTATAAAAACAGCATAAGTTTTTTTTAGTAAGTTCACTTTATGTTTGTATCTTGATTATTTTTTGCATTTTATATTATCCGACACGAAATACACATTTATCGCAGTTACCTGTCGTCAGTTGTCATTTTTGTGTCAATTTTGAAACATTTGAAGTTTTTGTCAAGTTATTTGGAAAATGATCTAATTTTTTAGGATTATTCTTGAATTTTGTAATTGTTTGGCGATATTTCGAAAATGGTTACAAATAGCGATAGGGATGTCCATACAAAAAATGTTCGTTTTTAGTTTTTACATCATACCGTTAAAAAATATACAAAATGTTCCATTTGAAAAAATGGAAAAAATTAAATTCAAAAAGTTCTAAATTGAAAAATTAAATCTAGCCACCCTGTATAATTTTTCAAAAGTTAAAACAATTTAAAGATTTTCTCTAGTTTATTTGTGTTTTTAAATCAAATTTCTACCTATCATAGAACTCGAGCTATCGAAGTCAGACGCACTATTGCTCCACCCTGTATATTATTTTCTCTTGCTTCTGAAATAATTAGAGAGCATTCCTTGGCCATTATCCTCAAACTTCCACACCTTTAATCTGATCCTAAGTTAGGAAGTGCTCAATTCTGTTATGCAGTTAGATTTCCAAATGTCATCATTGAGAAATTATAAGCAGATACCAAAAAAGTAGTTTTAGATAGGGCAACAGCAGTTGAGGCTCTAATTAAATTTTGAAAGCCTCTTTAGAAAATTATAAAACAAAGTTGAAATAATCAAAAATTAGCTTAGGACGATATGGACAATTGAAGATGATAAGAGTAGTGAAACGATAAGATTAGAAAGTAATGAGACAATTGTGGATGAAGTTGCTTGCGGTGTACTTGAGGTGAGCCGGCTTGGTTGGTGATGGCGCCTCCGTTTTGCGGCGCGGCGGCGAAGTCATCGACGTTTTGGTAATAATATTCATTTGGCCTTAAACAATGGAAATCCGGTCGTCATTACGGATTCCCATGGCGGCGGTCCTTGTTTTGTGAATACTTCTCTGTGTAAGTGGGATTAGTCTGGAAGGAGCGGGAGCGGAAAATGGAAGCAGGTGCAAACCGTTTTGCTTCTTGAATATTCATGTGGTGACTTATTGGCTGAGACAATAGGAGCGGCGTTAACACCTACGGCTGCGATACCTAAGGACGCATATTCAGTGGAACTGGCAAAGCAATATATCTCTGACAATACCTTCAAAACAGTGCCGAACAGCCGCCGTCTGCCGGCGTTAAATGTGATGCCAGCCAGATGTTCAAATTTTAACGCTAACCGAATTATATTTAAATCGAATTTCGACTGGAAGCATCGCCAGAATTTTGCCTCGTCAGAAATGTTTACATGTCCGGTAAATGTCGTCTTGCAACCCTAATAGGGCGGCAATTAACATCGACCGGAAAATAACAGTTTTATAATTTTCAATTTGTTCACAATTCCTCGATGTTGACTCCAATTTTTCTCAATCCTAATCGAGACGATGCAGCGTACAAACAAATTGAAAATCTTTCAGGAAAATTTTAATTTTTTTTTACAATATGTAATGTAGCCGTAGGGTAATTTTGTCCATACCCTCGCCCTGCGCTTTTGTTAAATTAACTTTTGTTGGGCGTTCGCCGGTAAATACGCTCCAAGTTTTCCATTTTCCGTCTAATGTGCGCCACCAAAAATGCGTCGATCTGCGCGATGTAGGACTAGAATTTAATGTGATTCGCCTGGAGCATCCCTAATTAATCTCGGAAGCAGGCCGGCCGACAAAAGCGGGGGAATATACCGTTTGTTGATATCACAGGTGGTAACCCACAGGTGTGAAGCATCATTCCTCAATATTAGATAGTCGGGTCGTGTTCCCAATTAGCGAATTAGATACTATGACTAATTAGTTGCAGATGCGAGGCACGCACCATTCTCCATCCTTTGGGTCTTCTCGCACACCTTCTCAGACCGCATCTTACTCACCATCACTACATACAAACGAGCGGTCGCAATACAAATAGCTCGGACCTAGCCGGGAAAAACGTTCAAACGCAAATGGACGGTGGTTTTTTCCGCCATCATGACTAATTCCTAAAGGTAATTGGAAGGTCGCTCGCTATAGACGCATTAATCACTGCAACGCGCGTTTTGGCGGAGGCGCCGGGAGAATTCGGCTAAAAACCGTATTTTTTAATCTCCTTATTTTGGACTGAAGCTCAGTTTTGGTTTGCTGCCGTTTTGGGTTGCTAAATTGTTTAGTTGAAAGTGAGCCGGTTTCTTATGCGGCTCTTGCAAAGTTTTTACCTCGAAAATTATTGTTTCCTCTTGAATAAAACGAAACAGATGGATGTGTGTTTTTGTTGGAGCACAACTTTTATTGTAAAGCGCCGTCGCTGCTTTCATCTTCTTCCTAATGAAAACTGAACTTTTGTCGTGTCTAAACAAGCCGAATCGCCGAATTCATTTAAAAGTCAAATCGTGAGTCGAAGACAGAACGAGCGCATCAAATTCCCAATCGTTCCGCAATAGCGCTCCCGAACATGGACGTGAGGAAGGCCGAAAATCGGGAATATTGCGATTTTACATAATTGTTGCCGGTCCCGCATTTTTTCCATCAGAAGATTATTAAAATGTCGAGAAGTTTCGGGCTGGCCCGAAATGAATTTGTTCTTTCTATGAGGGTTATGAGAGCAATTTTTTAAAACGGGAAATTTGGCCCATGGAAGCATAATACAAATTAAATTCACTGGAGCTGCTTCAGTAACAAATTCTATTCCAAATTTTTTCTAAAAAGAGTCCAGAAACAGGAAGACTCTTTATTAACAACCGTTAATAAGTAAGCCTAAGTTTTAAAAAAAATTCCCTCAAGTAGACAAATTAATGTATAAAACCTTGAGAGATGTACATTAAAGGAACTCGTGACAGTAAATTCTAAAAGTGTATTTAATCAATTTACTTTCGTTTTTGTGCTTTGCTACTCTTCAACTTTCTTGGTTGAGGAACAGATTTCAAATTACGCTTTAGGAAAATTAGGAGAATTAAAAAATGTACCGCTTCATGCGCGAGATAGGCAAAAGCCAAAGATGATTCAGATTCCGCAAACAAGCAGTTTCGACAATTTACCCTCTTGCGCTCTTCTTGTTGGTCGTGCCCACGTGCCAACATTCTGACAATTCCGGCATCAAAGCCGAGAAAGAGCAGAACTCTGGGGACATGATGGCACCTTTCCACAAAATCCCGACGATGTCGCATACACGCCCCGTATCTCTCGAATGATGACAGTGTTTTCGCACAAAATGCAGTGCTTTCGAAACAATTGTGCGGAAATCAAATTTAAAGTGGTGCGGTGGATTTTGCTCGAGATTCTCTGGATGTTATGCTGGTGTTTTGGTGGACTATTTGCTCGTCTAGTCGCAACCGTGTTGGATTTACAACGGGAGCTTTGTTTCGTTTAAAGAAAACGTTACTAATTATGCAGAAAACGTAAATTGTGTCAAACGGTTCCAAAGTTGTTAAAATATAACGTGACGCTGCTAGACTGGATTAACACAAGCTAATGTTGTTACGGTGTACGTGTAAAATCGCATAAATGTCGACGCCGCGTTTGGATTCCTGGTAAACAATTTTGCGGCAACCGTTTCGCTGAGATTTATCATGTACGAGCTGGATAATCTGCAGTTCTCGTCCAGTTATTTTACTGAATTACGCCATTATCCAAATACAAGTGAGTTATCGCCAAAGCGAAACTACCTTCGCCACCACTAACAAACGGCCGCTGCCGGACGCAAAATCTTCCCAGCAACCCCTCCATTAAATTATTAAATTATTTGCAGAACCCGCTCTGCGAGATTTGTGAGCAGAAGAAATTCATATAGTCTGATGGTCTAGGTCTTGCGAGCGAAGTAAAGTACCCGTTTTACTGTAACAAATGCCTGATACGTACAACATATATCTAGTAACTAATAACAGCTAATGAATGTATTTCCGAAAGCAAAATGTGTTATAATATGAACCTTAAACGAACGGAATTTAATTAGGAGTAAAGTGACAAAGTGAAATGGTATTAAATAAAATAGAATAATTTTTAGGGCTCTTCTTGTTTCTTCCAGCCAATAATAAATTTGGATCGAGTTGTACGTGATGCTTCACAAACTGAGGCAGCAGAATTATTTTTAGATATAGAACGTGAAGACGTTCAATCTTTTCCTTAACGTTCTGTCATTTTAGAGATACTTTCAATAAAAATTTCCTCCACGACCAACGTTCTTCTGCGATTTGAGGTGGTTGCATCTCTTGAAAGGTCCCCATCTTTTGTAATTACAGTTAATTAAATTTGATATCCGCCGCCTGAATGAAGTAATTTAGAATTCATTATAATAACTTGTTCCTTCTTTATTCCGTAAAATGGCTCGGGCGCAAATTGAAATTCCTGCATAAAATCAGGACGCCATAAAAATGCTTTTATGAAGAACTCGAAAGCCATGCTGCATTTTACATGCACGTCAAATTTCAGTTGAGTTATTCCCTGCATTCAATTTTCGTTCAAGGTCCCACCAAATTCTGTCGAGAAAATTTCGAAACTTTTTACGCATCCACAAGATGTGCTCTGACACATGGTAGAAAATTCGGGTAATTCCCGAAAGATTCTGTGATGAATTGATTTTCGGGTCGACGATGGCGTGGTGGCTAAAAATCCCGCATGCTTGTCTCCGCCATAATTTTAATTAAAATTTATGCAGCAAACACCCAACTATTACACATTGCTCTTTGTCATCGTTACTTACGGTACTTAAGAAAAGCTTTCTAAGCTGGTGTTTGTGAAATTTACTAAGCTTAGTGCAGCGTCGTTCGTGTACTATTATTACATCATCTACGTAACTACTAGTAAGACCCTTTCAGTACAAAACACTTTTTTAAGTATTTTGCCCGGTTTTTGGAGGTATATTCAAAAAGCAAATATTTCAATGTCTTGTTTTTAAAGTAGTTTTTAAAAAGTAACATTTTTAAAAGCTGTTTTTAAAACATATTAAGAAAGGTTCAAATATTAGTCTTTGGCTCATAAGACTGTGCTGTAATTTTAAGGCATTTTGATCTATTTTTAAGTTTAAACTATATGGACCTGTCCAGCACACAACACTTTTAATGATTCTGCCTTGTTTTTTAAATTAGAAGGCATGCCGAAAGGGCCTTACTAGTAGTTACATAAACTACTTAGAATCTGGCTTTTAGGGGTACGCCGCAAGTATTGATTCTGTACGTGTTAAGATGTTCGTGTTAGACTTGCTCTAAGTCGCAATTGAATTATTTGTGGGTAGCGACTATGCAAACTCTCGACATTCAACGCCGCCATACACTATCTACACTCTAATTATTGTTAGTTGTTCGCACTAATTGAACTTGAAGCTGGGTTAACGATAAGTATTCATTTTGTCATTAAATCAATGGAGGACGTTAGCGCGCGTGAATCTGGGGTTTGATTTTGTTAAAAAAATAAACACCGAACGGCCTCCGTTGCGAGTGTATTGCGGTAGACCATTTGAAAATAGAATATAAATAGAGCGCGTCAGAGGATAATCTTCCGAAATGTCAACCCTGTGAAAAAACACGAAATTCTTTTCGGGGTGGCGTTTTATTTTAAGTGAGAGTGATATTTCTGCTTTGAAATATAACTTCAATTTGCATAAAATAATGCAGATTTCAGGGAAATATTTTGCTTGGGCTTTCATGAAATATTTATTCTGAAACTTGCAAATTTTGCCGAACAATATTTCCTTCAGTCATGTGCATGAAATACTAAAAAAGACCGAAACAAATTACCGAAAACAAACAAACAGCTTCCAGGATATTACATGGCTGTCAGGTAAGATTAGTTTTTACGCAGCGGAAAGCATGCGAATATGTTGGCCCCAAATAGGATAAGAGACACAGATATTAAATTGGTTGAGTTATGACTGGAAAAACCGAATTAAAATGCATGTCGTACGCAAGAATTGCGTAACAAAAGTGGAGGTTGCGGCTAAAAGAATGCGGCTTATCTCGAAACTTTCAGATCGGAAACTTCGAAAGTAGTTCAAGCACCTAGTGTTTCAGGTCCATAATTAATCATCCACTCCACTCTAAGCCGCTTCATTGAGTTTCACTTAAGTTCTCGCCCTCATAATGACCGATCAACGTTCAATTTTTTTATAAATCGTCCATTAATTTATTTGCCGAAAATCGAGCCGTTTATTACCCGCCCCTATATTGGCATAAAGAAAGCAATTTGCTTCGAGTCCGACATTTCACGATATTTAAAAATAAATAAGTTTCCTTTCAGGCGAGTGCGCCGCAAATGAAATTCTAATTTTCATTTCAACAAAAACAGCAATTTCTGTTTTCATCATTATAATTAAACACTGCGGGTGGCTGTGCTGTATTATTTAAACGGCAATGGCCATAATCGCAGCGCCTCGAACGTGAAATTAAGAACCTTGCCGTTATTGTTATTTACAACGACCTTTCGCAATCTGAATTTGTATAAATCCTCTTTGCCCCGGATGAAATCGATTTCTACTTTCCAGGCGTGTTTACGCCAGAACTCCGCCAACAACATTTAACGTAATTATACAAAGAAGTTCAATATTCTTACCGAGCATTACGTCGCCTTTGAGGCAGTCAATGTGAAGCCTGCTTTGGCCCAATTCACGCGCAGATAAGAGAATTTACATTGTTAACGGAGAAACTGAACTCATTGAATTCACATAAACATCAATGCAGCAGCCAGACTTTGGCGCAGCATCGCATACTTATTCAATATCCGTGACCGGGCCACAACAAACGTCAATGTTAATACCGAAAATATATAGAAGAAGAAATGTGGGAATAGATTTAAATGTTAAAAATAAATGTCTACTGTATAAAAAATGTATCAATAAACAATAGTTTCAAGTCTTAGCAAACGGATTTATTTTTCTTGTTGTGTATCAAAATGATTTCTCTGAAGATTTTAAAACAAATTGACGGATTGAACGAGGTCGGCAAATGGTAAAGAGATCATAGTTCAAAAATTTATAAAAAAAATAGGTATTGCAAAAGGGGTAATTTCTTTCTAGAAAAACTACGATCAGCTCATTCCTGATTGACTATAATTATTTTGTGGAATACTTAGTTTAAAAGATATGAGTTTTTAACAGCCCGTTCAACACCAACTTTAAGAAAGTTTATTCGGAAATTTAAAAGTTGTATTACATAGATAATTGATAGAATAAAGCTCCGACTTTTAACAGAAACGTAAATTTAGCTTATCTCGCTACTCGAAGCAGTTCTAGATCGGCAAATTATAGAGAAACCAAGCACTGGTCTTAAGTCCACGTCACACCATTAAAGGTATTCTTGGCTTATGTAAAGCTTTTTTGAGGTTGAGTAAAAAAAATAAAAATTTGTTTTAAACTAATTTTTTTTGGGCCATTTTGAAGTCATTGAGAAATAAATACAATTTTACTAGCTTTTAAAGAAATAGTTATCTCAAGATCAAAAGCTCTAAAGGTGAGAATAAAGCTGCAAAATTAGTCATTAGTCTCTGCACAGTCTTGGTCGCTCTTCTGAACGTTTATGAGGGTTGATTTTTAGCAAGCGCTTATTATAAGAGAAGCGAAGCAGTAGCAAGCAACCTTTGCACTCGTCATTTGCAAAGTTCCGGAATTGCATCCATAGATTGTAAAAAGTGTACAGCTCCCCGCAGGTGCAGAATGCAAAAAATGCAAAACACGGGCGGTTACCACCCTCGAGTTTTATCGCTCTCGCGGAATTATTTTAAAAATAACGGTTTAAATTTTGGTTTCTTTTTATATCATTTCTGGCATGGTCGCGCTCCGAAGAGCGGAATGCTTCTGCTAGTGCAAAAACTCGCTTTCCATATACGGCTCCACAGTAATCCGCATTAAATTATGTGTTAAACCAATTCAGACTTTCAGACAGTGGGATTATCATTTCGCTGTCATAATTAATTTTTCTATTAAAACTAAAAAAATGTCTGAACCGACCGTCGCCGACTCTGAAACCAACAGGAGTGTTCCCGTTAAGGACTGTGAAATTTATTTATAGGACGAAGAAAAAAAATGCGTGTAATCCTACATAAAATTAGTTTTGAAAACGTGATTAATGGAACCGCCGGAATAATCCGGATGGAAGAACACAGTTTTTGTTTTATCCCTCGGTGTTAGCAAAATGCACCGACACTGCATTGTCCTCATCATTAATTAGAACTTTTCATTCCTTTCACCGCATCTTCTAACTAGGAATCTAGCAACCTTTTGCTACCATCGGAGTATTCGATTCTAGGTCACCGAGAGAAATCTAACATTGTCATGATGTCAATACTTATTTGTTTCCTATTTAATCAAAATCTTGATGAGGCACCTGATCCGTAAGCATCTCGGCCAGTGCTAAACAGGAATGGATTCTCCTAAATACTACCTATCGCAATCATTTACTCGTGATGCGCCGTCTTCACTCTTAGTAGAGTTTACTGGAAGAGACAGACACAAACATTTTATAGCAAAATGAGTTATCTAAGAAAACTTTAACATATTTGTTAACTGAACCTTTGTGTGATTTTTATTTGAATTTATATTTGCGTGTCCTAAACATATATTTTTACATCATTATGATAACATTGCTGCGTATTATAATTTCATTGATGTTATGAAAAGTGGTTACAGTGTAGAAATGTAATTAATTCGGTGAGGATTCACCCGGCGCCTCCGCCATTTGTCGTCAAATGTATTTTTTAATCTATAAGAGCCGTATGACACGATACTTATTTTAGTGCTGATTTCAGTACTGAAAATTTAGTGTTACTACATCCAAGAAATTTGAACCTGTTTTATTTTCTTGTATGCAAGTTGACTTTAATTGGCGCTTAGTGATGCATTTTGTTTTTGTTAAAATTCCCAAACTTGTCCTAAATTCGGAACTGAAACTGCCGAAAAGCTACGCGCGCAGATTCAGTACTGAAATCATTACTAAAATCAGTATCGTGTCATACAGCTCTAAGACAATTGAGTAGACTTGAGAACTAAAATATAAATTTATCTTAAAACCCGTTAATCAATTTACATTTTTGGGCTGTGGCCAAAATGGTAGTAATATTCTCAATCCTTTGATATATTAATTGAACTTAAAATTAACAAAAAGTAAGCTAAAGCATTTCCAATTTTTGTGAGCTTAATTAAAACGAACTTATTTGATCATGTGGTAACGTTATGTTTTTGTACCCTCAACCTTCTTTGTGGATCGCTACCTCGCGTCAAAAAGTGAAACTAACTCAATATTGCCGAAGTTGCTTTCGTTTTATTAAAACAGAAAAATCAAAAGACCACCATTGCTTTTTGCTCTGAAGTACCTACTTTCGCCATAATCCCCTGAAACGAATTAAACTTCTTTACGCTATTAAAAAACCATTACGAAAGCCGGAGTAAAAATGTTGAAAGAGAATCAAAACGTCATTGTTTCCTAATTTCAAAGGATACGCCTGCAGACATCCACCGACGGGATTTTTAAGAAACGGCGTCACCTTTGGATTATTTAATTAGAGATTAAATTCCAGCGTCGCAACTTTAGCGCTTTACGAGAACGTGCTTTTGTTATAATAATTATTAAGAGTTCAGAATCGAGTTTTGTCTAATTTAGTGAGCTTGTTAAGTGGTGCGGTTGCAAATTAACCATTCCTCGTCTAATTTTGACGCGTCGGAATTTCATATGCATCCGGGTTCCAATTATAGAACCGTCGCGTTCTGGCATAAAACAGAATGCATTTAGATGATGAACATTTTGGCTGTTGTCTGGCAATTCCGCGAATGATCGCTTATTGCGGGACCTGACTCGAGAAGATCGAGGGTGACGGGGTGACGTTAACGGGGACTGGCGCGTCCATTGTATTTAAATAACGTTCGGAACAGGTAAATCAATTCAGCAGGGGAAGTAGTCGCGAAGTTTACAAATCTAATACTCGTAATAATTCAGGAGAACAAAGCAGATATAAATGAAATAAGTTGTAGGTATTGTTTGGTGGAGTTGGGAATGTAGTTCCGGCGGCGGATGGAGACGAGATCCGCAATCATCGGGCGCGCTTACAATGCGAGTATTAGATTAACACGAAGAGCGCTTGAATTTAAAGTAGCCCGCCCTCAATTACACCGCCAATGCTCGAGGTACCTACCTTTCCCACTCCAGCTGATTGAATTACATTACGTCCATTTTCCACTTTCCTACAGTAAGTGGAAACTTGGAATCTTATTATTGCGATGTTGCTGTCGACGTCAGGACAACAATAAAATTTCATCCACCAACTTTGCTTAAATTCAGCCCTAATGCAATTACCCGCCGGATAAGGGTCAGATATCTATCGACGGTGGTGGATGCAAAGACAACCGCCCCCAAGTCCGATTATTAACAGCCATATCGGGCCGGTCTCGCAAAATTTAATCAAAACCGTCGCGTCGCCTCCCCTTAACACCGCGGCCGTCGACGTGATAGCTTCCTCGATTCAAGTGTTAAGAATAATTTACTCGGGCGCTTTGCAACTTGTGAGATAATTTGCATTAACAAAACTTCGAGCCACCATGAGGCTTAAACGCAGCAAGAGGAGCGCCGACAAAACCTCCAACTTTCAATCCACATGCACCGCATCATTCTACAAACTCCTCCATAATAATCGCGGAGGTGGGGTCCAGTAAGCGGAAGATAAGACGACTAATGCCGGTTGATTTAAATATACTAATAAGTTTTTCTTCCCTTCCCCTTTCTCGCTCTACCAACCCCTCAAATAAATAGTTTCTTACCCCACAATTTTTACTTGCCAAAAGTACCCATTGTTGGCCAAGGTCCGAGCACGAGATCTGGTTACCTGAAATAAGTAATAATTACTATAAAATTCTAAAATTGTAAAATTTATTTAAGTAATATGTACAGATAATGAATCAAGGGTGTTTTATCTCTGAAAAGCTTGCGTGGGCAAATTTTTGTTACAAATTTGGGTGCATAAAGAGCAATAAAAATAAACTTATAAAAAAAGAGTATAAAGGAATATGAAATTGATACGCCGAATGAAGGATGGTGAATAGTCGGGTAACTTATTTTGGTGGTTGGTGCTGCATTCAGTATAAGTAGTTAGGTAGCTAATTTCGTAGCTGTCTCAGTAGCTGGTTCAGTTCTCTCGCCCCAGCATGTTATTAAAATCACGGTGCATTTAGACACAAGACTGATGTAAGGGAGTAGCTTGAGACGGCCGCGTTTCCTCTCGGTGAATTATTTGCATTTACGTAAATGCTTCTGGGTTAATTCGGTTCGAATCTTGGAAGGATGACTAACTTTTGCCGAAGCTCGTAACAAGTGTCAGGACTTGATAGATTGTTAATCGTTGGAACAGGACCGCTGTCGGAATTACGTCAGGATTTCTCTGTGCGTAATTCCGCCATGCTTCGAAAGGTAAATAAAACGGCAGCGAGAAAATTTAGTTATAGCTGAAAAAATCCAACCCTAATTCGGCGAGCATTTTTCCGTATCCCTGGAGGGGAAACTTAATAATGTTTCCAGTACAAGAATTCGGGCACACATCGACTTATAAAAATTGCATGCACGTTTAAACAGGCTCGCTAAAAATCAGCTCCGGTACAGAGCGTAACACAATTAAATATGCGTACGGTTCATCAACCACTTTCTGTATCTACTTGCAGGAGACGGAAACGGAACGCTATCATCCGATATGTTATTGCATTCCGGCACCTCATCCGCCAGCGCCGCGTGCCTGTAACTACAGACTAAATCAAATAAAAACTCAAATAAATTTGCATTTCCTTATTTTATATCCTGCCAATGAATCGCGCCGGAGTCCTGCCGCGACGTCAAAAATTACGATGAAAGAGGAATTGAGCCACTGAATTTGCAATTTCTTGCCAACTGAGACAAGAGAACACGCTGAGAACAACCCCAGCGGCTGTGACACCAGAAGTCAACCTACGAATTGGGCCAACCTCCTCCTTCATTATGCAACAGTGATAATGACTGAGCAATAAATGAAAAAAATTTTAAAACTAAAAATCTTCCTCCTTCTTGAAAACTGAGTTTCAAAACTTATCTTCTAAAATTATTGGGCACTAAAGGAATGGATTTGAAAATAAAAAATTTCTGTAAATACACAAAAAGCTCAAAATTTGGTTTTCCAAAGCTAAATAAATGTAATTATCATCACAAGAATCACGTTTTATTTTAGTTATAATTTCAAATACAGTACAACTTCGATAATCCGGACACGCTTTAATTAGTTCGGACACTCCAGTAGTGATTCAGACGCCTATAGAGTTAGGACACTTTAGAAATTTTACCTCTATAATCCGGACATTTGGACTTATAAACGAATTATATTCACGACAAAAGGGGGAAATAAAGAAGAAAATGACCCTAAAGCTGTTAGTTGCCAATCTACAGGGAAGACAGAGACATTCAATAGCATAATAGCTATTTATGTAGTAAGTTGCAAAATAAAAGGGTTTTTCGCACCAAGACGTAAATATTACGAAACGAGAGAATCGAGTTTGGTAACACGTCGCGTGCGAAAAACACGAATTTTGCGACTTACTACATACAAGATTTTTTATACAATCGTCGCCAGAATTGTTAAAAATATAAAAAGAAAGAATAAAATTGCACATACTTACTGCATAATCTAGTTGCACAATTTTTCGTTTTCTAGGAAATGCGACATAACAGAATCAACATTTCATTGATAATTGAGGTGTTTATTTGTTAATTTTACATTTTGTATCTAGTGCGAAAAAGTGACAGTATAGTGAAAAAAACACGTCATTTCAACATGAAAATGACATTCAAAATAGTACTATTTTGATACGATTGTATAAAAAAAAAATTTTCCACTTGTGTTCAGTGGGCAGAAAAAAATGATATTCCTTGTCAAGACATATTATTGCTAAAGCAAATCCAAGACAAAGCTAGGGAGCATTATGTTAAGATATTTCACAAAAAGAAAATTGAACACTTTTAAATAAAAAATCCAGGAGCTAGTGTAATTATTTGTTGTTAAAAACATTTAAAGGGTTGAAAAATTACATTTCAGTAATCCGGACAATTTCGCTAATCCGGACCCGCCGAAAACTATATCCGTCCGAATTATCGAAGTTCTACTGTAGTTGCAATCGCAACCCCTGCAAGTTCAGATATCTTTCTATTGTTTCTTTTCTTATTAGATAACTTTTAATAACATTCTTCAATATGAGACCGTAATCAACTGCGTAATAATAATTTGTGGAAGAGCTTCATTGCAGCTCTTCTACGTTCGGTATTTCATATTTTCGCACCTAATTAGTGAATGATACATTCAGGTGACATTTTGTGATGTTGAAAGCGGGATAAAGCCCGCCGCCGCGCCGGCTTTCGTACCAATGAGTAAATTGATGTTATTGGATTTCGCGGCACACCAACTGCAAACACAAATTTAAAATCCAGATCCGATCCGGTAATTTTTCGGCCTCAAATTTATCGTCGAAAGCGACGCTTGTGCCCCGTCGCCGCCGCGGTGTTCCCGACAAATGTAAAACCGCCGAAACGACGGCAAAGGGTCGCGAAGATAGTGGTAGATAATTAGAAATCAGGGAGCTTCTCAACAAACTCATCTCCACCATTTGAAACTTTGGTGGCGAAAAACTAATTTCGGCAGTAAAATTTGGCCAATGTGCCTTTTGCAACGGAGCGCTGTAAACTTATTAAGTAAAGCTCCGGCTTTTACAAGAGACGGATTTTGCGGAACGCGATTAAAATTTTACGTACCATGACTTAATATCTTTAGCAGGATCTTAACGACAGCCCCTACTTTGTGAGGTGACGATATTGAATTTGTTTGTAACGCCGGTTGGGAAATGCGTGATGGATGTGGGCGGGCCATCCCGTTTATTTTCCGGGATCTAACAATATGTTTTTGTTTCGTTTGAAAAGAGCCGTTTCCCGGCCCAAAAATGCAAACGAAAACAACGCGGCTCCCCCACGATCCCAATTCCCTCCTTGTTTACGCTTGATTCTTTGTTCGTTTTGTTGATCCCAAATTATAATTATGTTATTTAAACAACCGAACGACCCCGACCAGCGGAACTGTTTAATTAATTTCGAATGCCGAAATTATTATTTACGCCGTAAATTCGAACGGGATTAATTCTGGCACACCTGCGCGCCCCCAAAATTTTTGCTTCCGCCGCCGGTCAACTTGAACTTGCGCGACGGTTCTCAAGATCTCGCGAAAATTAAATACGACGAATTTTTACAGCGTTGCATAGGAACACATAAAAAGGAGACAATCATAATGAAAAAATCGTAAACTTTATTCTCAATATATGATGAGAAAGAAATATCCAGGGGTATAAAACAAGGGACCAATGTTATGGTGATGACGTTGTTCCTCGAATTCTCCGAAGTGACGTAAAAAATTTACAACAATATTTTTATAAGAGTACAGGTAGTACAGGTAATTCCTTTCCGACAGATTCGCCAAATTGCCGACATAAAAAACACTGCAACCAGGCGCAAAAATCAATTTGCTCGGTGAGCTTCAAGGCGCGAAGAAAGCGCTTGTTGCCGATTCAGACAAAGCTTGAGTCTTACGAAATCACTCGCTAGAATTTCTGCACCCTTTCTTCACAAACGTCGCAATCGTTACTCCCGAGACCTTCAACATCAAGAGCTAACACCCTCAAACACCATCGTTTCATACGAGTTTTTGTCCATGTATTCCCTTTTTCATTTAACGGGAGAATGGCGCAAAACGTCTTCAGAACAGTGCCTACATCTTTGAAAAGATCTAAAATAAGTGCGAAGTCAACATAAGTTTCAAACGCCATAAGCTTTAAATAAAAATAAAAAATATAAATTTTTACTAATTGGAAATACTTGACTCTGTTCGCAAATGAACACAAATTTGGTAAAATGCCCTGAATCCTTAGATTTTACCCTCATGCTAGTTATTTAGTTATTTGAACGTCCGCTTAATATTTTTGGAGCCAAACTAGCCGATTCTTGATACTACTTGACCTTACTTGAAAGATCAAAATTTCTGTAGGGGTAGGTATGGTCCAGATCTGGAACTGCGTGGTGCAGTTTCGGTGGCCGCTGTGTGTTTCGTAATTGGCCCGTTCTTAATGAAAGCAATTACGCAGTTTAGCTGAAACTCGCACATAAATGCGTGGAGTGGTTCAGAAGAGCCCAAAACGGGCGATAAGTCGCTTATGCGAGTTCGCCGGATCCGTCTGTAAAACAATACAGTCTAACGACGTCGTAATTGAAATTAATTGCGAATACAATTTAAAAAACGAGGGCGTAAAGAGGGGTGTATTTTTCGGTAATTACTCTTTATAGCTAATATAACGTGCGTCATCTTTCACGGCTCACCCTTACGTCGGCCGCGTTATGAATATTGCTTAAAATTTTTTATCATTCCCATCCCGCCAGCGTTATAATGATCCCCGGTCATCAATATCCATGGGGCATAAAGGCATGGAGGTGAGATAAGGAACCCACCACTAATAGGTTAATTCGAGGCCTGGTCCAGCCGCCCCCCGTGCCGGGGATCCATACCGTTGCCGTGGCAACGCCGCCCGCGAAGAGGTCATTGCTCACTGCAGGGCCGTCTTGCTTTCGTTTTATTTTATTGTAAATAATGAATGCACCGAACAAATCTGGTAAGACTTGGTCGGTTTATTTTCTAATTACCTTGCTCCGCTGTGTTTTGAGAACGTAAAACGTCTGACGCTCGGTGGTTGTAGCAGATTCATAATAACATAAATATTTTCTTGCATCCACTAGAAGTGAGTCAGGCGAAACGAAACGCACCGAGACCTATTAATGTTGATGATGGCGTTATGCTAATGCGAAATTCTAATTATTTGCTTTGGACAATAATCGCTTCAAGCAGTTTTCTGACTCGGCGTCTGCGAAGCGGATGCATCGGAAGTTGCAACTAAATGCGCTAATTTATCAGGACATCAAAGTAAGCGCGAGGAACGCTTTCAACTTAATGAACGAATTTCATAATATCCAACTGGCAATCTATCAAAGGCGAAAATGAACATTCTAACGCAGCGGAGTAATCAAAGTTTCACCTGAATTCAACTTCTCACCAAGTAACTAAAAACACGTCTAGTTTTTTAAATTTTCAAGTTAATATCAAATTACATTATTTACGCTGTTGGTTGCGCAGGGAGAAAAAGGGAGATGAGCTCGCAGCCAAAGCTCTAACTCTGCGGTGAATGACTGGAAATGGTGGAGGCGCCGGGTAATTATGCAGCATGGTTTACTTCGTTAGTTAACTTACACAGCAACTCTTTTTCTAACCTCCAAATTTATGCGAAGTTTTTTTGCAATTAAGAGGAACTTTTCAATGAATTATATTACAAAGACTACTACTACTGAAAAATCAAAAAATGCAACAACTGTAATTGGCCCGTCACTCAATTTTTTTTTAAAATAGGTAGGTACATCCAATAAGGCAAAGCAAAAAATTAGTTAAATTTTAAATACATAGATATTTTATTATTAGACGCCTAGTTGAAATTAGCGTCTTCAACTACTTTGTTTGAACTGCTGCTTCAAACTTGTAAACCTGCAATAAACTGTCTTGTAATGGTCGGGACAGGACGGTTTACAATTTTTAGTTACCAAAAATGGATGCAATCTGCGAGATAAGTGGCAATTATTAACCGGTTCTGAAACTTCTCCGCTAATCTCGGTTTCACTTCTTGCTGTTCCGTATTAATTAATTGTGTCACGGTGCTTGAAACTTTTCAAGAAAATCTTGCATAATATAAGGTTACAACAACACAAAATCACTTTTAGAGCAACTCAAAGGGGTTTTCTGTGCATGCGGTATACTTAATTTCCCTCAGGACACCCATAAAGCTTTCAGGAACCAGCGTCTACATGCGTATCTCCTCGCGGTTTAAAAGCGCAATCGGTGCCAAAATTACGACATATTATTATTAACTCCCGACCTAATTGATATTTGCAGAATTTTTTTGAGATTTTGTATTTATATTGGGATGTTGCAAGTTTTAGGTGCAGTCTCAATGGTCCATTTGAATATGTACAGGTAGAATTTATTGCGAGCTGAATTTACGTTCTGGGGGGCAGTTTATGTTCATTACCATTAACCACTTTTGGATGTTTTCGGTTAATGCAAGTTATTGCAGTTGGCCGCTAGTAACGCAACGACTGCAACTACCAGACACGGAAAGGCCGGACAAGCCCCTAAATAAAGAGCGTTGTAAAAATGTATGCAAATTTTATACTTCCAGCCTAGCGAAAATTTCTGTAAACACATGCAAAACAGTGGCAATTTATACCTATTATAGTATATGCTCACCGCTTGTGTACATAATGACCTTATTTTTGCCACATATTCAGCGAAACTGTCGCCATAACATAAAATATAACTAAGGAACATTGCAGACGCGAATCCAACCCAAACGTAATCAGAGCCCTAAATCCCGAAATTGCCGCCAGTCCAATCCTGTTCTTGCAGACGACGTCTGAATAGTTGTGATCACCGATTTTCAGCTGTGGATTTCAGGAAACCACTCCATTTCAGCGCTGCACGTCGCCTCAGCTAGTTTAGAACTTACAATTCTTTATCCCCATCCACACAAACGTTGAAAATGATTTTCAATACGTCGATATTTTTCTACTTCACAAAGTTTTGGCCAGAAAATAGGTCAATTATTAGCAATAATATAAAATTGGTTATGGTGCCTTTTTAAACATTTCGGGGAGATTTTTAACAGTTTGTGCAACGCGTAAAGAAAATGCGATAAAAATTATAGAAAAATTATGAAAAGTTAAACAAAATTTGGAAAATGAAAAATATTTCTTAATGAGACTATGATTTGGTTTTCATAGACAGTTAGGATGTATTTTATTGTGTCGTTTAGTTCAAAACTTATGATTTTTTTAGCGTTATATTTATGCAAAGTTATGAACACTGCCTACTCTATATTTTTTTACTGCTAGCTAGAAAATGGTCAAATTATTAACAACAACGTACAATTTGATTAGTTTATTATCACTGTAAGCAAATTTTCTGCAAAATTTTTTTCAAATAAATTGTGGAAAGGGTGTAGAAGCCAAGTGAAAATCACATTATAGAAATTCATTAATAATTAAAAATAAAATTGCAGGTAATTATTTTTCTCAGTTTATAATTTGTTTAAAACTATCATTTTTACCAAGTTCCATAATGAGCAAAAGAAAATCGGTCAAAATGCTAAAATCCCAAAATGTATCCTTAAAATGAATAATTCTCGAGAAGTGTGCTGTAAGTAATTGCAAATTTTCCATTCAGATTTCCTTGTGTTCCTTCCTTCCTTCCTTTGATAAATAATAACGTAATATTAAAAGCAATTCCATGAATCGCCCTCTTTTAGAATAATAATACCTACGCGAATAAATCTCGCCAAAGGTTTGGTGCGGAAATATGCGGCCATAAGTCAATGGCGACGAATAGACAGAGCCGAAAACTAATAAGTTATCGGAAGACTAGAAAAATTCAAGAAACCCAAACAAAATAAAACCGATAACAAATGTTGATATGGCATCGCAGAGCTAAAATAAAGTTGTAGTCCTTTAATCCTGCGGGATATTGGTTCGATGCTCCCCAAAATCAAATCACATCCAGGACGGAATCTCGACGGATTCAGTTTCAAACAGGCACTTTATGAAGTGGACTCTAAATAAGGATATTACGCTGGTAATTCGCTCTTGTTTTGGAAAATCTAATCCGGCTCGCTGCATCTCCCAGGGGCCCCCAGCCAACAGCATCCAAGAAAATTGCGATACAATTTCACAAAAAAGCAATAGAAATTGTTTGCAACACTAATATTTTATTGCTGTTAACTCTTTCTGGAACGATCAATCATTTTTTCGAGATAACAAGCACAATTGAAGATAATGATTGCGTTTAAGAGACCTGGACGTCATGTCTATCTTTTCAGTTACGAGACGTTTTTGCGCGCGAGCGGCTACGCCACTGGATGTTATTACAAGCAAACAGAAATAATGAAAACCCATAACATCGCTGATTGTTCGAACGAAACGCAATTCCCTCGGACTCGTTCGAGAGCAATATAATTTAAAATACTCTTCTGGTATTTGATAAGGGACCGAAAATGATTGATTCCGGAAAGTTTATTAAAGGCCGGTTTTATCCTTTACGCGATTATGATCTCTATTTTATCCCAAGTTAATAAAGAACTCTTATATCGTTGTACAAAAGAAAAAGCCGAAATGGATCCGACGCTAAACGAATCGGGTTACAGCGGCGTGATTTGGAAAAAGCGTTATTGTAGTTGGAAAAAGTTCCAGTTAATCAGACTTTACATTATATCGAAATTGTTCAGGAAATTTTTTTAATTGTCGGCACCGCAAATTAAAGCAATACAGTCATGTTTGATGCAAACGAGTGTACAGTTGCGTCGCTTCGCATACTATCAATTAATTAAAATAATCAATCAATAATTAGTTTTGGCGAAAAGTAAACACTTTTGCCCGCTTAAAATCGCCCGCCGTTATAATTGCTATTTTCGTGATGACGACAAGTGTGAGGTGAAAACAAACATAAACATGATTTTTTTCAACTACCACCGGATTAGTTACTGAAAAATTAGCAAGAAAATCAGAATTAATGTTAGCAGCTATAAAATCCCTAACCTTAACAAGCGTTGAAAAATTTTGTAACAGCTGCCTAAAGGGTAATCTTCGGAGACATGAATTTATTTCGGGAACAAATATAATGTACACCAAATTAAACTATACATCCCTTGCACTGTCCACCAGAAAATTTAATGAGCATCAAAAAATTTAAATGAAACCCAAATTATTATACATCAGAAAATGAGAACATCACCACTAAAATAACTATGCTGCGTATTGGTTTACCATTGCTTACATTTTAAATTCTATATGTCTATCAATTTTACTAAATGTTCACCAAATTTAGAACGCTCAAGTTACGCGTCCGTGCTGTACATAATAAATATTCGCGCTATCCATTTATATTTAGTGTTTCTCAAAAAACTATTTGTGCGTCAAATAATTATTCTATTACTCCAAAAATGAAATATGCTCGCGCATCTCTCCTTGTCGCTTGCGCTTCCAGACAAGAGGCACGCGAAAAAAGTTTAGTACCAGGTCAGTTCGGGGCCCTGTAATTTTTTTTTTTTAAGCACGATTAGAAATTACCACTAAAAGAAGTTTTACGTTTTACATAATGCAAGCCAATTACAGCAAAGCATTTATATATTACGGAAATCAATTTCTTTGTTTGTGCAAACCACTTTTATTTTTCTCTTATTTTCCTTGCCCTAGCACATCTACATCTATAATTTTCTGTAAATTTATTTACAATTTGCACAACATTTTATTGCTTGTGTATTTTTTGATCAACAAATAGTATTTTTAACTGCTAAATAATATAAGACACTGTCGAAAATTAAATATCTGGGTATTATGTTAGAATTAAATGCGGAATAAAATTTGGTGAACATTTAGTATTTATGGTCAACAAAAGTTATTTTGGCGAACAAAATATATACGAGGCCAGCATTATGTCAATATTTGGTTGTCGCTTTAAGATTATGTATTTTCTTAATTTTGGTGAGCATTTAGTTTTTTGGGAAATGAAAGTATTTTTTTGTATAAAAGTATTGGGTAAGTTTGGTAGACTGTTAAATACGACCCATTTATTTTTAGCTGCCGGAAAGCTTATAAACCTCTAACTAACATGATGCAACCATATTAAATGCTGTACTCCTACAGAAAAGTAAGATTTGTAAAGAGCCCGCTCCAAGTGAGAAATCTTCATGAAAGTTTCCAAAACTTTGAGGGCGGTAGCACAGATTTATGGGTCCGTTGAGAGTTTTTGATTTGACAGTTTTAAAACACGTGTGCGGAAGTGGGATATCGGGATCCGATTCCGTTATGCAAAAATTCGATTTGACAGTGAAGAATCGCGGGACGTGTTCCTGTTGGCAATGCGATGGGAAGTCGATGGGTGAACTGGTCCGTTAATTGCAATTAAACTCAAAGCGGCCCGATGCTTGTTGCGACAAGTGATGCGTCGAACTTTGATAGAATAATTTGGAGGACCGCACGGCCAACGTAGAGGCAATAAATCGTAATCCGCGCATTTCCGGTAACAGTCAATCAATGTCCGTTTCCCATAGGTGAAATTGCGGTCTGAATTGCAGGTTATTAATATGTCCGGTCGGTTTCCGTGATGCGACCCCGATCGCCCCCAGGTCCGGACTTAATACCCCGCCGAGAAAGCCCGAAATTCCGGACCCTGTTCGCCTAATTAGCGCTGCGACGTCGTCACGGAATCCGGGGGCCAACGATCCTTTTACAAAGAAAAATCGTATTTACCTTGGGGCAAATTTTCATTTACTCAAAGCCAGAAGCGAAATTAACCGGGTAACGCGGAGATTTATGATATCGTTCATAATAATATTTATCATAAACATTAAGAATGAAATGATCGCGATTTTCCAGTTTTTAGAGCACACCGTTGGGGATAACGACATAAATCACGGAATTCAAGGCAATCAGGGCGAATTTATCAGGGGAAATTTCAAAATCCTGGTTATTAGGATTAAGTAAAAAATATGTTCCTGAATCAAGGATGAATTCGTATTCCGCTCAGATCTGCATGAGGAAATCTCTGACAAATCTTTATTTACGACACCAACTTTAAAGTGCCGCTTGAATTGACGATCACTGGCTTAGACGAATTCCTGCAAGAATCCCCTTGTTCCAAAAATACTGCGCCGACCTTTATTCGCGCAATTGAAGCTCATTCTCCATCAAATTAAATGGATATCCGGCATAAAAGTCGCAAAAATATTCGAGAATTGGAAGTTACTCTGCGGAAATTGTTGCAGGGGGGCCACGAGAAATTTTTCGGCATCCGTAATAATTGTATGTGTTTAGTACAAGCCAGATTAGGGGATGAACGGCAGTTAATCTAAAGCAAACACCCTCGATGTCCTCCTTCTAATGGACTAGAAGAGGCCAAACTCAAACACTATACATTCTGGAATCCAGGTAGGGGTTGGGGGTAAGCGCCGGAAATCGAACCCGGAACCCGTCTGATACGTACTTTACTAAAAGCCAGCCGGCTCGATAATTCTTAATTGCTTCTTCCAATCTTAATCCTCCGGGCTAAAATATTGAAGTAGCCGATACAGCACGGTTCAAATAATAAAAGTTAAGCTCGTACCCGCAGCCTTCGTTGATTATTGCGAGAGAAAGAAATTTTGAATGAAATTGTAATTGCCGTGAGGAGAAGCGACGGCAATTAACAGTCACTGGCGATTCGTTTCATCTTATTTAGGAGCAATTGAATTATTCCTGTTACTTTTTACGTATTCTTGAATTATTACGCCGGCACCGGGACACCTTATTGGAAAAGGCGAACGCCCAATTCAATTAACCGGCATTTATGAGAAAATTTCATTTCTTTGATAGTTCCAGCTTATTTCGATTGCTAATGAAATAAAAGTTCAGACTGATATTACGTCTCACGATTTAAATATTCGCGCTCACACCCACCAACCTCATATCGACGTAAATAGAATAGCTGAAGAGGGAGAGACACTTTTACATTCTAATTTCTTGACTGCTGCACGACATTATTGATAACATAAATCTGCAAATAAAGTTACAATCACGCATTACTTTTATGAATAAAATATTATGAGTAATTAATAAAAAGAACAACAATTTTGGATTAGCACGTCAAAATTTGGATTAATAAAAGATATACGTTTTGTCGAACCGTACTACTGAATATGGGATTATACAAAACATAAATAATTAGACCGACAAACCTCTGGTAGTTGTACTTACGTGGTCATACTTGTCGGTCTAATTATGGGACACTCTGTATAAGGCTTGCTCCAAGCTCATTACTTCCCCGAATTACCTCTTTGCAGATTGTCAGTTAACAAATTCTTGGAGAATAGATCACCAGCCAACAAGGTTTGACAGGAAACTTGTTTGGCACTTACTTACGTGCTTTTAATAATGTTTCACTTTAACGTTTCTTCTCCAAAATAGTAATCCGTAACAGTCACTACACTACACTACACTACATTACACTGCACTGCACTGCACTACACTTATTGCTCCGGAATTCACAACTATCACTAGGCCATTAATACTGCACTTTTTGTTATTCCTGAATGCGTACAATGCTCAAAGAAGATTTAAATACACATAAACAATTCCATCATTGTAAGAGGAGCAACATTCACCACTTTACGCAATTACGCAAGTTCACGAATAAAAAATTGTTTACCCAAAAAAGCAATCTTTTTATTTATTGCCCTAAAGAAATAAGAGAAGTCAGCGATCGAACTTTACCAGCGATCACTACGTAACACAGTTGTCTTTAGGATATTGCAGAAGTCTTGTTCACACTTTTTCAAATATTGTTTGGGTTTTGAAACCATAGACTTGCTCTTTTCAAGTTTAAAAAAGTTAAAACGACAAGATCACTACTGTTTCAAGAATTTATTTATGATAATTTAAAACATTTTGAGAATAATGTTTTTCTTCTCTTAGAACATTAGTTTTTGGCTATGGATTGAATTTCTTTGGAAGCCCAAGTCAGATGCCATAGAAATAGAAAGAAAATTAAAAGATTTTAGATAAATTTTAAATTGGCTTTTCGTACAATTTACAGTTAAGGACCAGCTAGAGCTTGACATGGTGTCTTTACGTTGCGAGGAAAATATTTTGTCCTTATTTGTTCGCTTCCTGCACAGAGGTGAGCCCCACACTTGGTAAAATACACTTAATAAACAGCTTAACGAAAGTCGCGGTGGAACAAATCAGAATTTAATTACTTTTGCAGAGAGGTTGGAGTGAAGGAAAAACTGTTGAGAATCAAATTTTGATAAAGAAATTATTCCGATCTGGCAGAACATAAAATACCAATAACGATATCCAAATGGGCTCATTGAGATTTATCGGATACCTCTGGGTATCGAATCCACCTGCCTTAATATCTTGGAAAAGCTCGCTCATCAACCTCGAAGATTTCCGTTGATTTTCCTTCGCCCGCTTTAGAGCGAAATTCTTTTTGTTATAAAACAGGGGAGCCGGCGCGTTTTGATTTATTTTTATTACATTTTGTGCTTGTTTCTCGTCACGTTTCTCATTTTGCCGGTCGATTCTCGCCGCTTGTTCAGCGATCTATTTCGTGATTATTAATTTTCCATACGTTTGATTTATTGACTGTGGTTTTTCTTTTCTTTCCACTCCTCCATCCCGGCGTTTTTAATAACAGAGTTATATATTTGCTGCAGCATTTTCGAGTTGGTCGTGAATTATGGTCCTTCCGACAGCGGCATCAACAACTTTTTTAATTACGGCACGACAACGAGAGGAGCGATATTTAGATGTTTGCTGTCGTCTTACGTGATGTTGTCTAACGGAAATAGTTCAACGTTTGCGTATATCCGGCCGTCAGGTAGCACAAAACGAATTTGTTGGATGATTATGATTCAACCGCGATGGTCAGATTGGCGTTTGCATCTGGACCGTCGCCAAGTTAGTTTGCTTAATCTGCCATTGCATATTCCCGAATAGATCTCTCATTTTATTTAGAAGCAAACTTCTGCGGAGTTGCCGGAATAACTTTTCGATCCGAATCTTGACCAACAAACATTTATTCCAAGAGAATGGAAACTGCACTATTTCTCTATTTCGCTAACACACTGCAGACGTCGTCGCATTAGGTAGGAATTTTCTCCAAATGAAAATACTGTATTGAACAAACTTTTCTTGGTGCCGAGACTTTCTCGTGCAGTGAAAGTACACAAGCTTCCGACCTATTCCAATTGCTTCATGTTACTTCTTTCTCAATTTACATTTTGGCTAGAAACGTAAATCACGTTGTCGTTTTAGTTTTTTTCCTGTCTATTTTAGCAGGAATTATGGCAACTAAACGTTATTCGAGAAACCTTGTAGGTCTTTTCGCTTCATCGCTTTTCCAATGTAAAACGTTCCATCTTTCCCTAACGTAAATTGCCACATTATTTGTCAGCCTGTAGGAACATGGAGGATAGAACACAGGGAAAACCTGATTAGTAAGTGATCAATCTCCTTTGGCTGTCAGAATTTGGATAGGAACGCTAGGAAACAACCCAAATTTTATACCAAACCACCAATTTCTCCACCACCAAACATTCACATGGCTAAGTAATACAGAAGGGTCCTTCTATGCTATTATGACCGCTCAATTTTTGTTCAATTTTCTATTTCGCAGTGACTACCTCGATAACGACATTTTATTCAATTCCCCGTAATTTAACGAGGTTACCACATTGTTTTATTTTGACGATGTGGAGTTATAATCTCATTTAGCGGTGACGAATAAAATCAGTGCTCGGTAAACCGATATTACTACATTGGTAATAATATCTGTGCATTAAAACTTTTTATAGTTTTATTGCAAATGTTACAGGTAGGTACACTGAATAACAAACTGCAAAATTATGGATAAAGCGATTGTTTTGCATCAAATTTTGCCCCGATTGAAACAAATTTTATTTTGGCAGTTATTCATATCCGAGCTATAAAGCTTTTAGTACCCACTACAATAGTATTACCTACTTTAAAAAAAACTTGCGTTAGCTTATAACCAGAAATATGTCGAATTCGATGTTGCCGGCTGGAGTTTAAAAATCTGTTGTTCAGCCAGAATTAATTTTTTTTGACGTTGTCTCTTCCCGTATACCTAAATGTTTGACTAAACTATCCAGGAGACGCTCAGCCTCCTCTGAAAAGAGCTGAGTCTCCCCTACAAAATTACCAAAATATCTTTTGCCAATTTCTTATTCTCCAAATTAAAAAAAATTAAAATGTCTATTTATTAGAAGCAAATACAAAAAACCATAATACTGATTTTTTCAGAACTTTAAAAGTGTCAAAATTGTCATTAATATAAATTAATTACCGCGATTTTAACCGATACGCCGGAATTAGAAAAGACCAAAGAAGTTGCAATTCAACGTGACCTAAAGAAGGTTGAAAAAATGTTTCTCCAAAATATTAGCAGCGGCATTCAAAATCCAACAAGAAAACGGGGAAAAGACCGAAATCCAAAAAACCTAAACAAGAAGAAGAAATATTATCTGATACAAAACCTGACGACATAAGCTTACAAGACTCATCGGATTATGAACCAGAAACCGAGCGTCCTCAAGATGATCAAGATGCGGAATATCGCTATTGTAATATGAGTTTTTGTATGGATTTCGTGGGGGAGCAATGGATTCAATAACAAATTTATTTATTACAGATTAGTTATGCCTCAGTTGTGATAAAACGTATTTTAGTATTTTTATTTTCTACATACTTTTTGTAAACATTTCTACTAAATAATTAAAACTTTCACTGAAATAAATAAAATTCCAAAAGTTGTGTGCACATAATGCTGCGTGTGACCAGTGATCACTGTAGTCCACTGTCTTGACCACTCTACCTTACAGATGTGGGGCACAGTGAACAGTTTTGCTTCCCCAAGCATATGAGTTTATTAAAACACGATAATAAAAAACACAATCTAAAAATGTTTAAGCACACCATACCCTTACTAGAACTATAAGAAAATGTAAAAAATCATAAATTCTGACAGAAAAAAATAAAATTGTAAAAAAGTGACCACTGTGCCCAGGTCTCCCCTATACATTTTATGCCCTTGTTTTACATGCTTTACAACTAATCACCTTAATTTGTCGACTTACTTAGGACTACCCCAGAAATTTCGCGAGCCTCGACTTAGATTGTATCCTGACTACGGCCCTGAAACTATCTCTGTATTTAGAAGAGCAACATTTAAACATTTATCGATACCTATATCTTTTAACGCAAATTAAATGTTTATGCTAATAGTAATTTAGTCTGCACAGCCAACTGTATATTTAAAACTCATTTACCTACAAATAGGTTCAAAAAAAGAAAAAAAAATGCTATTTGAGTTGCTTATAAGATAAATATGAATATCTTTACACAGTTGGCAATCTAATTTTATTCGCAATCATATAGGTAATATGTCCATTCCTAACCTTTTAAGAAGTGGGGAAGTTAATCATTCCTGACAATCCATTCCTGACCTTACTTTCCCTCCCTAGGTTAGAAATGGTCTAATTTTTAACCTGCTGTGAGTACAAAAATCGCTCGGTAGATGGCGCAAAGTAAAATTTTAGAAATTAATTTTGGTTTATTTGCCAAAAATAAATGATTGCAAATAAAATAATATACAAACCTCGGTGGAAATTTCCTTCTGTCTCGAGCATTAGCTCACCTCGGCCCTACGGGCCTCGGTAAGTTATCTTAGCTCTCGACAGAAATGAAACCTTTTCCACCTCGGTGTGTAATCTACTATTTATTAGTTGAAGTTGAAATTTACCAATTATTTGTTGATATTGGATGTTTTCCTAGTGTATTTAATGATAGGATAAGAAGCGCCACTTTTATAATCTACCAATGGAACATTCTTTGCCATCTACTAGAGAAAGCGAGACTCAGGCTCAAATTTTAGTAGCTATCTATAATGTGTTGAACCGATAGATTTAAATTAAAAATTATTGCATACTTACTTATTGTTCGATGCACGACGATCTCACGAGATCATTTTTATGAACCATCAAGCAATCATCGCTGTCACTGCTTTAGTGATTTTGGCGGGGTTGGTAAAGGCGCGTTACAGGTTTCTACCTCCGCAATTACGTCATACGTCAGTTAGTCAGTGTGGGGGAAAATCTAAAAATGGTGGATTATGTTTTTTAAGTGTAGTGTTTATTTGAGAACTCCGTCTGTTTATTTTCCGCATAATGTTCCTCAATTCGAATAGTAAGTCCGGTCACTGAGGTCACCGGAGCTGGTTTCACATTGACCTTCCTTCTTTTGATTGTTACAGTCATCTTTATAATTCGTTGATGTCATCTCGTATTGGTGGACTCTCAAGGTTACAATTCACAGGTCAATTTATTGATTGTACGTACTTCAAAACGAATAACATAAACAAAACCGTCCCGTATTAAAAATCGACTGTCTTTTCCAGGTATCGTCAAGCAGTTACTACAATGACAATGCAACAATATTGCTTAAGATGGAACAACCATCAACCCAACTTCATTTCCGTGTTCTCTAGTCTCCTCAACAGCGAGTCGCTGGTTGATGTTACCCTGGCCGCGGAAGGCAGACACCTGCAAGCACACAAAGTTGTACTGTCCGCTTGCAGTTCATACTTTCAAGTGAGTGCCAGTTTGAGGCCCAACCAGTATTAACCTAACCCCGTTTCAGTCATTGTTCACGATAAATCCTTGCCAGCATCCCATTGTGATACTAAAAGATGTCAAGTTTGCGGACCTGAAAGTCATGGTGGACTTCATGTACTATGGCGAGGTCAACGTCTCCCAGGAGCAACTGCCACACATACTGAAAACTGCCGAGATGCTTAAAATTAAGGGTAACGCTGATAAAACCTCCTCTATTTGAGCTTTGAGCTTGTCAAAATGACAACAATTATTACCAAGTGTCAAAATACTCAAAATCAAGTAGGCTTCAAAACTCAAAATTGCTAAATGACCAAGTGTCATAATCGAGTAGGCTACAAAACAAAAAATTTGACTTGAGGCTGGATGACAGCTGACAAGCAATGTGTAAAAATAAATGTTTTAATTTTTAAGCAAATAGGTGTAAGTTTGGGCCTACTCAATATTACTCAAGGGTGATACTGATAAAAAACCCTCTTTTTGAACTTTGAACTGCTCAAAATGGCAACAATTATTATCAAGTGTCAAAATACTCAAAATCAAGTAGGCTACAAAACAAAAATTTTCCTTTGAGGCTGGATGACAGCTGACATTGCTGACAAGTAATGTGTAAAAATAAATATTTTGATTTATTACTTATGTAAGCTATCAATGTTATTAAATTGTGATTGAAGGCTGAGATAAAAAAATTAATGTCCAACTATTACAACTGTCAATTAACACTTTCTTAGGTTTGGCGGAGATCCCTGTGGACCAGTCGGTGTCGAAGGCTCAAAACAGTTCCACTGACAAAGCTGAACTTCTAACTCCCGTCGATTCCAATTGGGGATCGGATGGAGGCCCGCGCCAGTCGTTGTCGCCCTCGCCTTGTCCCCTGTCACCCGGCAGCAAAAGGTAGCTGATACCCCTCGATTTCTTCAACTTTTTTTGTGGTTTTGCAGGAAGAGATTGAGGAAATCGTCGACGGGTTCCGGGTCTGGATCCACGGAAAGAACATCAGATGAACATCAAACTGGGGAGGTAACGTTGACGTCATCGGTCTTAGGAACTGTGATCAAGTCAGATCCGGGTGGTTACGCTTCCGATACCAGCAGCATACTTCAGAGGAGCAAACAGCACAGCAGCGATTCAGAACTGCACAGGGGCAGTTCGCACGAGAGCGTTGAAGGAGAAATGACGCATCAAGTTACCCTGGTACTACGGATTGATATTTTTTAGTCTTAATTTTAACAAGTTGTATGTTGCTGATCTTGTATTTGTTGTATCAATTTACGGGTCAATTTCTACTCGAATTTCTCTGGGAGTAAAATATCGGTGTAAAATTTACGCTACTCCGATCAGTTACGCCGGCTTTGCTCCGTCTTAATTTTAACTCTTTATTTTACTGAGCCGCCCGATTTACATTGAATTAAGTCAAAGAGGATCAATACCGACGTAACTTGACATTTTTCTCAAATTCGTTTCAATTTCGTAAATATCGGCGCTAAATTTAATCCGTGGCAACTTGCATTTTGCGGTTGAAATTGAGCGCAACCGATTTGCGCTGCTCCGTCCATTTATATCAGGCGTAAATCGAGTTAAAATTGATCCATCCTAGAGATACATAACTGGCGCGCAAACTCTCTGCGCAATGTGTCTTATTGACGTCACAGACTGGAAAGGGACGCTCAATTTAGGAAATTTGAATTACTTACAATATTGCGGTAATGTAGTGTGTTGATATTTGACAAAAATTTAGGTTTTGTTTCCTGTTAAAAATGTGGTCTGGGAAGATAATACAGTTATGATTGTCCTCATTATGCAATTGTTTATCTAGCAATTAAATGTGTTCCTGTGGAATATGATACCGTTATCGAGGACGCTACTAGAAATTATTTATCATTATTTTTTATTGTTTCAGCAAGTTCCACAAGATGTTAGTGTTCAGCACAACTTAGAAGCTGCGGGATCTGTAGAAGTAGCAGGACCCTCGACAAGTACACCGCAGTTAACACTAACTGGTAGGTACTCTCGGCCATTATGTTGCAATCTCATACATTTTGTGTGGACTAGGCGAAAGAGTTTGGCAATATTAAATTACCGCCACCGCGCCGTCATTGGTATTGCTTAGTTGATACAATTCACGTCTAACAGCGCCACTGACTTAATTTTACCATATTTTTTTTTATTTCTTCTTTTTATCACATGACTGAACAGCTCCGTCAAGTGACGCTGCTGGTTCCACTAAAACGTCGATTTACTCGTTACTGTTTTACGTTTGAATCGGGTTACGTCTCCACGTGGAGTTGTACCTGACCTGACTTCCCGGTCCGGTTGTTTTAACTCGTGCTAGACGCTCGCGAGTGGGCCGCGCATTGGGGATGTCGCGAAAGGTGTGCACTGTAGAGATAAGTTAGTCCAAGGCTAAGAATCAACCGCAACGTGAACTGTGACGCCTTTTCCCCCTCCGTCCGATCCCTCTGTCCGTTGACAGAGGCTGAGCTCAATGGTCTTGGGGTTGTAGTCGCCCCGCATTTCGCCGCTCCCGTAATGTCCACTCGTTCATGTTCACATTTGCCGTTGAGCTTAGCCTTGTCAGTGAACCGCGTCTAACCTTTCCTGTCCCTTTCAGGCATGCAGTGGAACGTAATGGATCACACCGCGTACGCCCAATTTACCTCGTGCACCTCCCCGACGACAACCATCCCGAACACCCCAATTTTCACTCAATGTCCCGTCAATGTAACCCAATCGGTCAACCCCTTATCGCCCAATACTCAAAACTACCAAAACCAAATCAACAATTCGCCCCCGCAAATGATCCAGAAACGTAAAAGGAGCATCAATCCGCAAGGTGACGAGAACTTCATAAGGGCGCTGGAGGCCGTGAGGTTCGGGGGGATAGGGTTCTGTAAGGCCGCAAGGATGTACGGGGTTAATAATCGCACCTTGTGGTTGGAGTACAAGAAGCGAGGTTATCCCAATTTTAGACTGAGCATCAAGAACAGGAAGCAGGAGAACGCCCAACAGCAGATCGAGACGGTGCAACCGGCGCCGAGTCCGCAACCTGAACCGGTTGAGAAACAGGAACCGGAACCCGCGATGTGTGCGCCGGGTCATCCGGTCGCTTTAATCAGTAGCGCGTTCTTTGACGGCAAACATGTCGATTTAGGAACGGTGTTGCAGAGGCCGAAATATCTTGATGCCGCCATTATTAACACGCAACAGGGGGTCAATTATCAGGGGATTAATTTCGAACAAATGTAAATAGGGGGTAGTTAGTGAAACCAAACGAGTGAATATTCAAAATTGATTTTATTTTTTATAAAGTGTTCAGATGATCGCATATTTACACCAAATTATGTACCAAGCTTTAGTATGTAATCCCTTCTGGATGTAACGCTTTTCATATTGTAAACATGCCGGAAGTATATCGCCGTATTCAATATTACAATGGAAATAGGTTGACTGATATTTAATTGTTGGTATAGAAGACCAATCAAGTTGCATCGCCAGCTGACATACTAGAATAAAGCGCACGTATCACTTAGCTTTGCCTACAGATTTCTTGGATTTACATTCGTCAAGGGGAACATTGTTCTCTGTTTGGTCAGACAGTAGTAAAGTCAGCGGCGTGCGCCTAACGAAACCAACTATTTTTGACTAAAGTAGTGGTTGAAATAAGACTTTGCGTCATAGCCTACAAAAACGTATACAACTGCATTCGCTTTTTGTTATGGTAGGTTCATACAGTGACGTAATGGAAAATGTAATTTAAGAATTTTAGCGTAGAAACCTTAATATTAATTTTCGAATCGATTTTTATTTGTAGAGAAGATCTAGTAGCTTCTGAATGATATATAGCAACTTAGTCACTTCTCTGACCCGGTTAAATTTTTCGATGTACAGTGACCGGCAATAAATAGGGCACGTTGCTTCTTCCCAGTGAAACTCAAGTACACAAGCACAAAATAGACCGTTTGTGACCATGGCAATGACTCAACGCATACGCTGACAGTCACTTCGTTTCGAAATCGCCGATTTTGCTTCGAGTCGTGCTCTATTTATTGCCGGCCATTGTACATCGTTCCTAAAATTACGTTATTGTATAAACTTTACCATTAGTTGTCTCATTATATACTTTATTATCTGTTGTGTCGTTTCTCGTGTTAATTTGTATGTGAGTGTTTTTAACCAGTCACACTGTTGAATTTTTGTTTGCTGGACAAACTTGTAATATTAGAACCGTTTGTGGGGTTTAAATTTATCCTGGCCGGTGTTCATTGAAGCCATTTTTTTGGAAACCGCGATGGTGTCATCATAAAAAATTGATAAAATTTGAACGACACAAGCGGTCACTCATGTAATGGGCAAGGAAGAAGTATAACGGAAATACAGATGCTCTTAGTAGAATTTCTTGTGTAACACCTATTCTTCATAATACTGTACTTTAATCGTAGTAATAAAGGATTTTATAAGGTTTTCATTTTGTAATTTTAATTATCAGATAGATTATTTATTGTATTTTTGAAGTAAACTGTACAGTACGTCAAGAATAAGAATGTTATACATGTGCATCTCACTTGTTTGAAGAGTGGCGACTTGGTCAATTTGCCCAGTAGCCACCCTTCAAGTAATTGAGACTCCCATGCTTAACTTTCTTATCTTGGACCCACTGTATATCAAGTATTTTTTTACTTGACTAAGAAATAAAAAAAATTTTAGAAAAGTCCTCGACGACGCACGCACAACTATCCCAACGAACCCAGCAGCTAGTGATGGGCACAAAACGGGGCCGCTTCCTCATGCGCCAACCTCGGATAAAGCGAGAAAGCGACCCCAGCCAAACCTCGGACAACGAGCCCCTTTCGCCTCAGTATTTATCGGTTCCTCCAGTCCGAGTCGAGAGACAGTGTTCAGAACCCCTTCCAGCGCTATCGCCGCCTCCCGGACACTTATTAACGGTACCAGGAGCAGTTTTAGTCAAGCAACATTCGCATCCGTTACTACCGAGCCAAACTCACCAACCGGTAACTAAAAACGTTTAATCAATTGCTGAATTTTAACGAAATAATTATTTGCTAGTTGTCGCCTCCACTTCACATACAATTGATTCCACAATCTCACAGCGCCGATAGCGCGGAGCACGCTATAAGTCCTATCGTGGTCGGGTCCGACCCGTTGGCTGTGTCAACGCACGAAGTTCCTCTAAGGGCGGACAGCGCCGCCACCGCCCCAACGACCACCCTTCGGGTGCGGACGGACGAGCTGAAAAGGAGCGCGTCCTCGCCACAGGTCAGTCCAATTTTTTCCGCAGTTAATAAATTACAGCGCTATTTTGGATCTGTTTATTAGAGAAATTAGGGCTTGCTGCGTAAGTACAAAATTATTGGCAGTGTTGTTGCAACCAGTTTTCGCATTTCAACCGGGACTCGTCTAGTACCTGCCATGAGACCGGTTCTCTTTGTAACCAGTGAGGATGAGATTGGTGAAACGCGTTGAAACCTGGTGGGCTGATTTTGAACTTTTCGGAATCAGTTTGGACCGCTAACAGGTGCCAAAACATCGAACTGGCCTCGCTTTCCTCATCGACAGATGGCGTTGGGATTCTGCAGTTAATGTCCTCCGAAACCTCTGCGTTTTCAGCCGCCACTTTTGTGCGAAATGTCTCATTTTTATCTACGTTCTTCAAGATGTTATCTTCTTTTTCGTCCAAAAGTAATTCTTTGCTTATCTAGGTACATGTTTGCTTAATTTTCTTGCGACACTCGAAACATAATTTTACCTTCAACTCATCCCGCACGTTCTGTAGCACGTTCTTGAACTCATCAGTAAAATCGTCAAAGGTTTTTATATCCGCTTCGTGTTTCGAAAAGTAGCTGTGGTCTGGTTGCCTTTTTAGGTAACTGTTCTTGTGCAGTTCCTCGAAAACGTCCGAAATTTCACTGACGTCACTTCCATCGTCCAAGTCCAAATGGTCGACGGGTTTTAGTACTTCTTCTACGGGACTAACTTTAATTTTCTCCACGGGATTAACCTTAATTTCCTCAGCCTTCTCTTTTTTCCCTTTTTTTAACGGCTTTAACTTAATTTTTGTTAAAGTAAGCCAGAGTTTCTTCGCATTCGCCATCACCTCTGGTTGCCACCCTTAATTTATTGATCAAACACAAATTTGATTTCGTAACTTTGAATGAACTGTATTGCGTTTTGTAGACTGGCACGCGATCGAGCCACTGTCCCGTGGTGAGGCCGGGCCCCGCTCTGGGCTGCAACTACTGCTGGAACACGGTGGACAACCACGGCCGGATATTGAGGAGGAAAACGAAGTACCATTGTCCCGAGTGTCAGACCAATTTGTGCATAGTTCCCTGCTTCCAAGAGTACCACGAAAGACATGTGAGCGCCGGCCAGACGGATCCCGTGGCGTTAACGACTTCCGTCATGAGGGTGTTTCCGAAAACGACGTCAATGTGAAAAGCTTGATGTCGTTTGTGGTCTTCAAAATTGGTAGCACAAAGAATCGATTGGCAACATTAACGTCACAAACGATGGCCTAAATCAATTGTTACGTGCGGAAGTTGTTAAACGTCGAGTATTTCGATTCTATTTTTCTGACTTGACAGAAATATGACGTGCAAAACTTCAACTACTGTTAATTGAGAATTTGTTATTAATGTTGGGATATTAGCTCAAACGCTATAAATTATTATATTTATTGCATATGTTGTTATCGTAATTATTTAAATATATTTAAAGCTAACATGGTCAATAGGTGGTGTTAAATCGGGAACTTAATGCATTTGGCAACAGTACTGTTGGAAATTATTGTTGGCCAATTCTTTGAAGGATATCATTCCTCTTTTTTAATGGCAATATGTTAGGAGAGTTACTGTAGATTGTGAGGCTACAAAGTTGTTGTTGAACAGCGCTGTGTTGGTTTGTAGTTAGTAAACTTCGACTTCTTGGGAAGTCTTGTGGATTTTTGTTGTATTGGTAAGGACCAACGTTTCGGTCGTTTTCACCGACGAAATTTTTGTTCCTGTAATAGCTATTACAATTTGGTAATTCAGCTTGGCGCATTTACTGAACTTTCGAGGTCCTGCAACAAATTGAACGAAATTGTGGAGGCTTGTGAGATTCGGTTTGATTTGTTTTTAGGGTAAGCCGTTTTGGTGATTTGATTACCCAAATGATTGAAATGACTGGAATTGTGATAATTTATCCGCTATTTATTGTTGCGCAAGCGCGCGGGTATTTGGTGTGTCCCGGCCTTGCGAGATTTGTTATTAGTTGTTTGAATACCTCATGCACTAGTCGAATAGTGTATAATGAATGATGAATGGGCTCACTTCTACAAAAGTAAAAAGCTTTAAATGGTGTTAGAATCGAAAAATATATAACAATACACTATTTTTATGATGCACATACAAGATATATTTTTGAATCGACTAAACAATTATTTTCCTAATGTTAAGTATACTTTGAATTGTACAGTTGTAAATTGTGTAGTTTGTTTTTGTATGTTTGTATTTTGGAAATATTTTCCTATGAAATTTATTGCGAGGCAACACTGCGCGGATTCGCCTTGATAAAAACTTAAGTTTTAATAAATGTTTGTTTTAAAATTAGATTCTAGTCTGGAGCGGCTATACTTTGTTAAGGCGAATTTGCCCAAACTTGGCTCAAGCCTGTACATAGTGAATGTTGATGAGTTACCATTGATGTTAGAAGAGTGTGATAGATGGTACCTGTACTTGTGAAATATTGTTAGTATTACTAATAACATAATTTAACATAGCGTTATCATTTTATTTTGTAACGAGTTCTAACAGTCCTGTTCAGATCATTACTCAATGGAAACCAAATAATTACCATATTTTTGCAACTTTTCGCGAACGACCGTTTTATTACAGTACAAATTGTTTGAACATCGAGAAAAATTGTTAGGAAAAAATAAAAAGTGATCACAACTGACGTTTTTTATTTAATACAACCCTAACAAATTTTTGACAGTTACTTCTTTTCTTTAACTTCAACAGCTTCAGCGGTTGGGGGCGCGTTCCTAAAGTTAGGAAACTGTTCCCAAGGTGCTGACAATTCGAATCTACGAAACTCTTGCGCCAATTCCAGAGGTTCCAGAACAACCCGTTTCTTCTCATCATCATACCTCACCTAAAACCAGAATGAGACCCAAAAGTAACGTTAATCGAATGCAGTACCTCCACATAGCCACTAAGAGGAAAATCTCTCCTAAATGGGTGTCCTTCGAAGCCGTAATCGGTGAGGATTCTCCTCAGATCTGGATGATTCGCGAAGAAAACTCCGTACATGTCCCAGATCTCGCGCTCGTACCAATTGGCGCCCTTGTAGACTTCATTTACAGAATCAATGGGCGTCAGCTCATCAGTGTAAGTTTTGACGCGAATTCGCGAGTTGAAACGCAGAGACAGGAGATTGTAAATGATCTAAAACCGAAATAAATACTGGAGTTGTTATCCAATCGCGGTTTTTACCTCAAATCGGTATTCTCGACTAGGGACGTCCATTCCTGCAATGTCCACAATGTTGGCAAATTGGGCATTGTGATGGTCCTTCAGAAACTGCAAAACTGGAACAACGCCTTCCGGAACGATCAACAACTCGAGTTCGTCTCCCGCGGTGATTTGGACCGCCTGAATGTACTTGGGAAGGCATTCGGCCGCGTATTTGCCAAAATCTTTCAACTGGGTTCGAGCCAACGCATCGAATTTTCTTACGGTAGCTGTAACATAGGAGAACGATGAACAAAAGTAGCTGAATTCGGGGGACTTCACTAACGTCGTGTTTCTTGGGGGGGCTCCGCGGCCTCTGTGTGTTTGAACTTCAAGGAACTGGTGCAGCAAACTGCAGGAACCAACCAAGAAAATTATTACCTTCAATCGTAAAACGACGAATTTGCGAAAATACCTGCATTTCGGGCTGCTGGAGCTCGCAACGATCTCGTCAATTGCCGTAATATCGAAGCCATCCCTCCGTTTATTAGGTAACAGTGTTCCTAACCTCAAACGTCAAAATTGACAGCTAAACGTCAGATTAGATTACTCAAATTTAAACTTTCTATTTACAATAACAATAATATCCTCAAGATCTAGCCAAACACAACCGTAATAAATTAATAATTAACCACTTAATAAGTTTATTGATTGTCAATGTAAGTTCTACCACATTTTTGGTTATGTAGGTACCTAACCTAAAATATTTTTACTCTCATTATTATCAATAATAAACACGTAAAGATAAGAACTCGCCTATCGCTTAGCTCGTTCCAGTGAGATAGTCTGGTCTGGACCAACAGTCGCAATGATGAAGTTCTGTGCGAATCTGTCCTTTATGTTTACCGAACATCCCTTCTTGGAGCGCTATAAATTGGCCAAAAACGCGGGTTTTAAGGCAGTGGAATCGGGCTTTCCCTTCGGCTTTACCGAGCAACAGGTTGTTGAAGCCAAAAACTCTGCCCAGATTGAACAAGTGTTGATAAACACGTACACCGGCGACGTCACAAAAGGAGAATTGGGTTTTGCAGCCATTCCTGGAAAAGAACAGGAGTTTAAGGATAGTCTCCAGAAGACGATCACGTACGCCAAAGCCTTAGGGGCGAGAAAGATCCACATTATGTCAGGGAAAGTTGCTGACGCATCATCTGCAAATGATCGAGTTTACGAAAGTAACTTAAAGTATGCTGCTGAACTGCTGGCAATTGAAAACATTGTTGGAGTTATAGAGCCCATCAATAAATATGCTGTTCCAAACTATTACATGAATTCTTACGATAAAGGTGTTGCTATTTAACAGTATTTCAAGCTAATTTGTTGTAAACTATTTTGTTACAGCTTTGTCGGTGGTTAAAACGGTTAATAGTCCCAATTTGAGAATTATGATGGATATTTTTCATTTGCAACACATTAGGGGAAATGTTACAAACACCATTAAGGACTTGGCGGATTTTGTTGGACATGTCCAAATTGCTCAGGTTCCTAACCGAAACGAACCTGACACTCCTGGTGAACTGAACTTTCCCTATGTGTTGCAAGTACTAAAATCCGCAGGCTATACTGACTGGATTGGCTTGGAATATAAGCCAGCAGGAAATGCAGAAGAAGGCCTGAAATGGGTCGAGAACTTCGGATATTCTTTATAGCGTTCACAATTTTGTTAATAATTGTTCATTCATGTTTGTTGAAGAACGTGTTGTCTACACGTAGCTATTACTGTTGTCAAAGTGTAACAAGATACAATATATATTTTTAAATTACACGATTGTGGTAGGTAATGAAACACGATATTTCAATTGAAGTGGTAATTTTAATTTTTTTCCCTGCAGTCTAAAAAGAGCTTTTTGTTTCATATCGCACTGGACCAAAATGGTAAAGGTATTGTTGGTGGTACCAGCTTGAACTTTTCCTATTTTCTATGCATTTTTTTTTCAACAAAACCCCGTATTTGTACCAAAACTTCAAAAACAACGTTGAATTTGACTATTTACCCTTATTTTTAACTCTAACTTCTAACTCAGATTTTCCCAATCATCAATTTTTTTAGGAAAATGAGTTGATTTTCAAGTTAATTGTTGAAGTTTGTTAAGGTCTTTTCAAAAACACAAAAAAATTTAAGAAAATGACTTGTTTTTAGACCCATTTTATCTATTAAAACATCAATTTGTTATGGGAACTACCACAGACCAGTGCAATAAGGTCGAATATCAAGGTTTGCCAGCCAGCCAGGCAGTTTTAGACTGATAGTTGTTTAATTGCTGCCTGGCTATCTGTTAGAACAGTGGTCGGCAAACTTATTAGCCAAAGAGCCAAATATGAACACAATAATTAAAAAAAAAATTGGGAGCCAAATCTGCTTGTTTAGTAAACTTTTATTACACTAAATAAGTAGTCACTAAATAAAACTAAATTTCATACTTAATAAATATTTATTAATGTGAACAATTTGCTTGCATCTCTTTGGAAAGTTTCAGTAAGTCAGGTTTGTATGTTGTTGTTTTTAATTTTAGTCATGATTCCAAGTTCTCATCAATAAGACGACTTCTCAGTTTACTCTTAATAATGTTCATGCTTGAAAAAGATTATTCGCATATACCGGGTGGACCATTACTTATGGTCGAATTTTTCCCGTCTAAACGATAAAAGATTTGAATTTGAGCTTTCGAGGATATGATCGAATCATTAAGACCTACTTTTCAAAAAAATCTGAATTTTTTTGGCCCACCCCGTACGCGTCTACACAGTGATTCATTCAAAATTGTAAAAAAGTTGACAATAAAGTTGCAACTTTTTTTATACCGTTGTACGCAGAAAAATTTTCAGATTACGGCGGTCTCTTCAGAATTTCGAAATTTTGATTTCTGGGGGCGTAGTATTTTGTAAAAATGCAACAGCCAAGTTGATTCATGGAATACCTCCCTTGCCTCAGATAATTTTTAACAAAATGCTACGGCCCCAGAAATCAAAATTTCGAAATTCTAAAGAGACCGCCGTAATCTGAAAAATTTTCTGCGTACAACGGTATAAAAAAAGTTGCAGTTTTATTGTCAACTTTTTTACAATTTTGAATGAATCACCGTGTAGACGAGCACGGGGTGGGCCAAAAAACTTCAAAATTTTTTGAAAAGTAGGTCTTAATGGTTCGATCATATCCTCGGAAGCTCAAGTTCAAATATTTTATCGTTTGGGCGGGAAAAATTCGACCACAAGTGATGGTCCACTCGGTGTAGATTGTAGAACCGAAAAGGAAAAGAACAGCAAACGCGAGCTTTTTCAGCTGATCGTAAGAGTCAGGAATACTATTCCAAGCGTTGAAAATGATCATGTCTTCCTTCTCCAGGTCATTCAAAGCAGACCACTTGTGTTGTGAACTAAAATCACATTTTTTCTTCTCCAATATTTCCAATTCAACACAAAGACGTTCGAATTTAGAGCGTTATATCTCCTTGTTTTTTAAATCCAGCAATAGTATTTCAAATTTCAAAGCTACCAATAATGTCAATTTCAAAAGGCGAAAATTTCAACTCGGTTATCGTAGCATTAAGAGAATTTTTGGCAAATACTAAAGTTGCTCTGATCTGCTTACCAAGCTTTTTTTTAAATGAAAATATTATTGCGCCTTTCGTGGATATTTATGCCAGAGCCGCACTTAAAGAGCCAAAGAGCCACATGCGGCTCTGGAGCCGCACTTTGCCGACCACTGTGTTAGAATATAGATTTTCGCTCTTTTGAGGTTCCTTTGCCGGCACTCTCTTGCGCAGAAATCTATGGCAACCGTGCCGTAACTCTTACATAAAAAAATATTTTTACCGCAGTCTTTTTCATAAATAAACGTCGGCCGCGTATTTTGATAGTCCACTTAAATAAACTAAAAAATTAAAAGTCTTGCCGCCAAAAGTAAACTATGTAGGTAACCAAAGTTTTGGTTACTACCGTAGTAGTCTGCGTTACCGGTCACGGTTACTGGCCGGTTAGTCGTTTTCGATCCCTCTGTTACCGACCGTCCAGTGAATCGTTGTGTCTATGTAAAAAATCTTTTGACTTCGTATCAGCACTGAATAATTAGCATGATTCCCTCTTGTTCCTATAATGGGAAAAATCAACAATAAGTCAGGAGTAGAGATCATCCCGTTGAAAGATATAAATAAAAAAATCAATCGCAGCATTAACCGCGTGGACCACAATCGCAGCGTCAAAATGAACAGGTTACCTTACATCGCAGACCCCACGCTAGTACCGCGGGTGCAAAAGGTAAGTTAGTACTGCTATAAAAACGTTTATCTCCGAAGTTATCTTATTTGATTGTAGTACTTGGAATCCAACGTGGACAAAACCTATGTTGATATCAATGTTATGGCTGACGACTTGCAGCGAAGTTACCGGGAATACGCCAGACTCAAACGCAACGCCTTCAGGAATTCAGTGAAAAAGGCCTATTCTGTGGTTCTACAGAGTTACGGCCTCGAAGACCCCGACAACACATCAAGTGAAGATGACGTGAGCGACGAGAGCACCCCCGAGGAAGGTTCCAGTTTTGTATGTTTGTCCAACATTTTTGTCTCTATCTCTAATTCACGTTACGTTACAGCACAACAGCACAATGAACGATCAACTGCTGGACCTCTACAGTAGACCTGTAGCCCCAAAACAGATTGACGAGAACGAATTAATCGACATAAGCAGCGATAATTCTGATGGCGCAATTCAACCCTTAAATAACGACAAATCGAGCAACGGCGCGTCAACGTCACAAAGCAAAATGCCACCGACTTCAGGAAATTTCCAAAATAACATCCCCGCCAAAAAAGCCATAGATCGCAAAAACGACAGATACCCTCCAATTAATTCTGATCGAGGTAAAAAGCGGAAACTCGACGTAGCCACTATAACGCCTTTTGCAAGTGCTTCAAAACGGAAAAAATCTTTGGCAACCCTGCAGGAACCTTCAGTCACTTTTAAGGATGTTGGCGGCCTGGATAAGGTCCTCACAAACGTCGCCAGGCTATTAAGTCACGTTCATCAACCAGAAGTCTATCGCAGGTTTGGCGTCTCACCACCAAAGGGAATTTTGTTGCACGGCCCCCCTGGCTGCGGAAAAACCTTGTTAGCACACGCAATTGCAGGGGTATGCTCGTTTTTTTTTTTTAAATTACGCGTTTAATTATAATTGTGGATTGCAGGAAATTGGGGTGCCATTGTTGCAAGTAACGGCCCCCTTATTGGTCGCTGGCGTTTCTGGCCAGAGTGAAGAGCGAATACGTGAATTGTTTGAGCGAGCGATTTGCTCAATTCCCTGCGTTCTCTTTATTGACGAAATTGATACCATCACGCAGAATAGACAGAATGCCCAAAAAGACATGGAAAGGCGCATTGTCGCCCAACTGCTCAGTTGCCTTGATGGTAAGTGCCCCAATTTTGGTAGAAAATGACCCCAAATGAAATTCGCGTAGCATCAAAATGGAAACTAATAAATTGGTTTTTGGTTGTCATTTCTAGTTAATCACTCGATTTTATGAATAACCGGAACGGACTCGCGATGCTATTTGCGTGAGGGGTGATTTTTTTAAAAGTGGCCACCCTGAATATCTCAGAAAATAAAGCGACAATGAAAAATTCCTAGAACACGTCGATTTTTATTGCAAGGGGGACATCTTTTGGTTTATAGCTGACATTTCTATCACGCACCCCTTCGTCCTCGTCAAGCGACCCTCGAGAATCTTAAATCAGATGATCCATCTTGTGAGACCCCATTTGAAGGGTATTTTCATCACGAATTCAGTTGTGTACTTTTTAACAGTTTTTAATGAAGTGGGACATTCAAGTCTGATGGATCAATTTCAGCTCGATTTACGCCTGGCAAAGTGGGCGGAGTAGCGCAAATCGGTTGCGCTCAATTTTAACTGCAAAATGCAAGTTGCCAAAATTCAATATTTACGAAATTGAAACGGATTTGACATTTGACAAAAACGTCCAGTGACGTCAGTATTGTTCTGTTTGACTTAATTTGATGCAAATCGGGCGGCTCAATGAAATAAGAAGAAGAAGTTAAAATTAAGAGTAAATTTCACATCGATATTGTAACTCAAGCTGAAATTGACGTTCTTAATTAAAATGAAAATTCTCCCACTTCACTAAAAATCATGGAATTGGAAAACTGGAAAATCATGGAATTTTTTTCTAATTACAATCAATTTAGGCTTCACTGTTAATAATACGAAAAGTATCTCTTTTTTGCGGCAAAAAAAAACAATTCCATCAAAGTTAGCTTTGCGACCTAATAAGACACGTGGTGACTTGAAATCTGCACGATCATTTCAGTTGTGACGCCATGACTTTTTGAAAGTCGAAAACCTATATTTCTACAGAGTCATCCAGAATGACTGAACGTGCCGTTTACCTGCTATCGATTCCCTACTTTTGCTTTGTCGAACTTTACCTAGTCTGACACGTACACTGGCGAGCAAAAAATAAGGCACGATGTTTCTTCCGAGTGTGAACCAACTCCATTCGGTAGGATGGGCAGGCCATTGCGACCCACCCATTTCCAGGTGATTCGCTTCTAAGCGGAATAAATATTTATGGGTGGTATTTAACAGTCTACCAAATTTACTCAATATTTTCATACAAAAAAATACTTTTATTTCCCAAAAATACTAAATGCTCACCAAAATTAAGAAAATACATAATCTTAAAGCGACAACCAAACATTGACATAATGCTGGCCTCTTATATATTTTGTTCGCCAAAATAACTTTTGTTGACCATAAATACTAAATGTTCACCAAATTTTATTCCGCATTTAATTCTAACATGATACCCAGATATTTAATTTTCGACAGTGTCTTATGTTATTTAGCAGTTAAAAATTCTATTTGTTGATCAAAAATACACAAGAAATAAAATGTTGTGAAAATGGTAAATAATTTTATGCAAAATTATAGATGTAGATGTGCTAGGGCAAGGAAAATAAGAGTAAAAATAGAAGTGGTTTGTACAAAAAAACAAAAAAAGATATTGATTTCCGTAATATATAAATGCTTTGCTGTAATTGGCTTTTTGAAAATTCAGAAGTCGGTAAAGTAAACAATGACCGCCTTATGTAAAACGTAAAACTTCTTTTAGTGGTAATTGCTAATCGTGCTTTAAAAAAAAAAATTACAGGGCCCTGAACTGACCTTGTACAAAACTTTTCTCGCGTGCGTCTTGTCTGGAAGCGCAAGTGGCAAGGAGAGATGCGCGAGCATATTTCATTTTTGAAGTAATAGAATAATTATTTGACGCACAAATAGTTTTTTTGAGAAACACTAAATATAAATGGATAGCGCGAATATTTATTATGTACAGCACGGACGCGTAACTTGAGCGTTCTAAATTTGGTGAACCTTTAGTAAAATTGATAGACATATAGAATTTAAAATGTAAGCAATGGTAAAACAATACGCAGCATAGTTATTTTAGTGGTGATGTTCTCATTTTCTGAAGTATAATAATTTGGGTTCCATTAAGATTTTTTGATGCTCTTTAAATTTTCTGGTGGACAGTGCCAAGGATGTATGGTTTAATTTGGTGTACATTATATTTGCTCCCAATATTTATTAGCCGTAGCACCATTGAGCGATAAGAATTTTCTGGCAATACAGGAGACCGGCAGGTTTCGTTGACACAGTTACTCCTACAAGCCGTTTTACACAAATTTAAAATCGCCGATTTCGCTTCACGAGCCGTGCCTAATTTTCTGCTCGCCACTGTACTAATATTAATTGGCTTATTACGAACATAAGCTCAAATTATAAGATTAGTTTCAGTCTCCTATTAACATTAATTAAACTTACCTACTTAAAGCCTAGCATTGAGAAACAATGAATTTTAGTCAAAGAGCGGTTAAAACCCGAATTGAGCTAGCGAAACATCTTTGACACTTCTAACAGTTGTCAACCGTCAAATGCGTGTCCAAAGAAGACAGATGCGGGTAAGTTTTGATCAACGTGGTGAAACCGTGCGATGACTGCGCTCAATAATTCGGGACGGCTCTGTATATTGTTGCTCGCAAATGTCCGAAACCGTTTAGAAATAGCCAAATAAACGTTTGTCCTAGACCTGAGACAAAACGAAAACGGAGACAGAGTCTTGGTGATCGGGGCAACGAGCCATCCAGGTGCCATCGACCCAGCCCTCCGGAGAGCCGGTCGTTTTGATCGCGAAATTTGCCTTGGGATGCCCAACCTCCAATCCAGAGTACAAATCTTAAAAGTCCTAACGTCAAAATTACCAAAAACCGAAGAACTTGATTACGAAAGTATAGCCAAGTTGACTCCGGGCTTCGTCGGCGCCGATCTTATGCATCTAACGGCAGAAGCGATCACGACAGCAGTCGACAGGTAATTTTTCAAAAACAACCCTTAAACTTACTAATCGTTTCGCGTTAGAATCCTGGAAGCTCACAAGGAACAGCGGCAATTAGAGGAGGCCATCAGGGCTCAAAAGGCGGCGGAGGAGGAAAAGAAGAAAAAGGACTCTGTTAAAGAAGCGGCGAGTGACCAGAACAAAAGCGACCAAGAAATTATCGTGGATGACGAAGTGGTGAATCCTATTGCGGTGTCAAGTGAAACGAGTGGGGATGCTATCGTCGTCATCGATGACGATACAAAACAAGTCAATGAAAATCCGGTAGAGAGCGTGGTCAATGGAGATGCGTTGCCGGCCGAAGACTCCAAAGTGTTGGTCGATCCGGAACCGATGCCGGTTGACTTGGTAAAACCCAGAACCGAGCTCGAGGATTCGATTTGGTGGCTTCATAATTCCTCGCGTTTAACACCCGCTCAATTGAATTCTTTGTGCGTCACCGTTGACGACTTCGTTAAGGCTCTGAAACTGGTGCAACCAGCTGCCACTCGGGAAGGTTTCGCGATGGTACCTGACGTCACATGGGCCGACGTGGGGTCGCTTTCGGAAATCAGGGACAAGTTGAAAGTAACAATTTTGGTAAATAATTTTGACGAGTCAATTGTCCAGATACTAAAGTTTGGCACTAATTTTAGGCTCCGGTTAGACATCCGGAAGTGGCGAAAAGGTTTGGAATAACGACACCGGCGGGGGTGCTGCTTTGTGGCCCTCCAGGTTGCGGTAAGACTCTTCTCGCCAAAGCTATCGCTAACGAAGCGGGAATTAACTTCATTTCGGTAAAGGGACCCGAACTCCTTAATATGGTGAGTTAACAAAGGTGGAAATTGATTGTTTTAACGCCAATAAAATTTTAGTATTTGGGTGAAAGTGAACGGGCGATTCGCGTTTGTTTCGAGAGGGCGCGGAATTCGGCCCCGTGCGTAATTTTCTTCGACGAACTGGACGCAATATGCCCCAAAAGGTCAGACGCCAAAGAGGTACTGTTATTGTTAACTTTGATTTGTAAATTGTTAACTTGCGAATTTTCAGGAGGGTACTACAAAAAGGGTGGTCAATCAAATGTTGACGGAAATGGACGGTATCGGTGGAAGAAAGGACGTTTACGTACTGGCGGCGAGCAATAGACCGGACATCATTGATCCGGCAATCTTGAGACCTGGCAGGTTGGACAAAATCTTGTTCATAGGTTTACCAACTGCCAGTGATAGGGTCGACATTTTGAGAGCCATAACTAAGGTAACTTGACCGATTATTTCGTTGATTCAACGCTTATTTCAAACAATTGTCAAATTACAGAACGGAACAAACCCGGTTTTGGCCCCCGACGTGGACCTTGAAGTTATCGGTAAATCTGAGAACTGTCGGGGCTACACTGGCGCTGATTTGGCGTCTCTCGTGAGGGAAGCTGCGAATAGTGCCTTTGAAGAATATATGTTACATGGAGATATGCAACAACCCGCCGCCATTAGAACCGAACACTTCAAAATGGCCGTTGCTAATATTAGACCATCTGTGCCCGAAAAGGTATTTTTTTCTTTGTCAGTTTTGCGTAAAATTCAGTTTTTCTCAACTCTCGATAGTCTTCTCACTGTCTTCCTCAGACGATAAATTTTCTGAAACTGCTTCAGTGAACTAATTTTTTGAAAATTGTTGCGATAAGATGACGGAAACGTCAAGGAAAAATGTTATATATCGAATTACGTGCGAGCTCACTTAAAATTGTATGCACGCTTTTCTGAGGCAAGGTTACAAAATACATAAACTTAAAATTCAATTTTGTCGTTAATATTAAAAAAAATGTGTTTGTTTCAGGATCTAAAGCATTACGAGAAGTTGCGTAAGATGTATGCTGCCGTTCCTGAACAGGACGTGGAGGAGATGGAGTATTCTTAATCAAAATTTTGTTAGATTTTTACGAAGATACTTTTATAGAATAATCAGATTGTTTTAGTGTTTTATTTGATACGTTTTCTAGTTCTCCCAATAGTTATGTTTTCGGAAGGGATTTGTATAAAATTGTAAGATGGCAGACAACTCAAACGTAATATTTAACTTTTATAAGTAGTTTTGGTAAAGTAGAGTCCCAGTTTTAATCTCAGATGTATGTACACGAATAAAAAAAATTGAGGCATCATAATATAATTATATATATTTTTTACAATGTTTGTGAGTATTATAATAAAATTTAGATGTAAGAATGTTCATACGTTTTAGTAACGATTGTAATAGTTTGATGTCTTAGCAACTTTTATTCATTTAAGTCACAGAGTAGGATCGGCGATTTGAATGCTGAAGCTCATAACAATAATTCACAAATGCATCAATTTCAGCTCCAGTTGCGCCAAGAATAAAATATCGGTGTGAAAGTTATGCTGCTCTGGTCAGTTGCGCCTGCTTTGCTCCGTTTCTTTACTATTAATTTTACCTTCTTTTTTCAGTGCGCCGCCGGTTTTACATCGAATTAAGTCAAAGAGGATCAATGCCCACGTAACTTGACGTTTTTGTCAAATTTGTTCCAATTTCGTAAATATCGGCGCTAAAGTTAATCTGCGGCAACGAGCTAAAATTGAGCACAACCAGTTGCGCCGTTCCGCCGATTTATACCCGGCGCAAAGTCGAGTTGAAATTGATGCAACAGTTGATAAATGACTGGACCATTCAAGTTTTTCAGGACGCTACAAAGACACTTAAATAATATATTGCGTTAAACCAACACAAATTTTGATTCAACCAAGTGTGAAAATTGTGTTATGTTGAGTTATAAGGAATACACGTTTCTAAAAAAGCTGCGGTTGTAGTTTTTATTTTATTTTTTGCTTTAAAATGTAGCTGGCGGATCTGAATACTTCAAAAGTTTTATCTATTATACAGTCAACCAGAATGATTGAACGTGAGATCGGCACTTTTTCCACTTTCATTTGTTTCCTTTGGCCAGACTGGACAGTTGATAACTGTTGGTACTGTCTAGGGCGTTTTGCTCGCCTATCAAGTCGTGTTTTACCCGCCCTAAACCAGTGTTTTTCAACACTAACGAAACCAAAACAATGAACGAGTAGCTCAAAGTTTATTTAAAAGTTTAAAGTTACAGGGAGGAGTTGTGGAGGGAAAAGAACAAAATTTTACAATCCATACACATTTATTGCTAGAATACAATACATTTGGCTAGGATTATGAATTATTTACAAAATCACTAACCTTATTGTAACCTAAGCCATGATTTTTTAACAGTAAAAAGCTATACAACTTGCCGACCGCAAGCACGTCATATTATCTAAAATATGGACAAAGAATATCTTAGTTGTCTGGAGTCTGGAAGAGTTTCTTTATTGACACATCCACGCCTTCAAAATCGACCATCGTTTTGAAGGTGTGCGCGCAAAAATTGGATATTACTAATGATACAATTATTGTTCTTAAAATGATATGCACAATACAAAAGCTATATTATAAACTATAAAATGTTAGTAACATTTTTTGATTAAATGCCTTTTAACTACGCTTGATATCCTAGAATGTACAATTTTGATATTTTAGTTGAAATCCAGACGATTTTTTCTAAATTTTAACGACATTTTGCTACAAGGTGGTTTTAACTTTAATTTGACTCAACTGTACAAACAAAACCAACTATTGTACACAACACAATAAAAATAACGTCTAATACCTGAGTAAAACGAATTCAAATGTTCATGACTAGGGGTCATTAAATGGAATGGTTCTATTGTCAAGAGACATGGAATACAGTTTAAAAACAATTACCACAGAAAAGTTATTGTTTGTACCATTTTCGGAACGTATAAAACACATTGAAGGCACGAATTTCTGAATAGACCGATATACTATGCAGTTAGTTGTTGAACGTACTCAAACACCAACGAATTTCGTTACTCTCTCGCGACAATCCGACCGAACCAAAAATTTACTGTTTTGATACTCCTATTAATTGACGAAGTTGCTTTATTACGCGGAAAACAACGGGCCGTTAAGGTACTGATAACTATGGGGTCGTTAGGCGTACAGGCCCAATCGGTGGATTTTGGCAGACAAGAAGTTGTGCAGGATGAAGACAATCGGTTTCGGGCAGCCCTCCATGTCCAGCTCCTGAAAACAAGACACAATTACATCACAACGAACCTGAAAATGCCCCAATTTACTTCACGTGAAACACCTGCGCAGAGAACGACAACAAAAAGGCTCCAACTAACATAAAAGTTACCGATATTTAGTAAATTGCTGAAATTGACATAATTTGTACTGAGATCTAAAATATGGCGTTGTGGCTCATCAGTTCAACTTTGTTGGATTTACAATTAAGTTTACTTAGAAAAAAATTTGAGCTTAAGAGGCAAATTTATATTTGAATGTGAAATCTAATTTCTGGCTAGCGTCAAATTATTACGAACGGCAGTGGGTTCTCCAAGGAGGCATAATTTTTCACGTTTTCGTCATTTCCAATTTTTTTGCAAGTATTAAATTAGAGCCCGAGGGTTGCTCGAACTCCCTCAACACACCCCGAATTTGACTCGATCACGGTGTCTTTAATCAACCGACCGGTCTATCAATTTTAATTAAGTTGAACGTCACGAGAGACACAGGCGGTGAAAACCGAAGACATTACGTATTAATGGCTCAACCGAGCAGCATCAAAGTTGGCAATCACGCTTTGCATACATTAATTGGCAACTAAACATTGTTTCTTCTAATTATGCATAAATTAAAGCAAACGGGAACAACTTAGGTAGGTACTTTATGAAAAAATCGTTCAATTTCTGGTGACGACTCCCTTTAATCTGAAGAGAAGAAATGGTGTAAAAAATACTAAAAATAATAAGATGACGAAAGTATCTTTTCAATAATGTATAGCACGAAATGTTTTTAGTTCGAATGTGAGGCTGGGAGGCGTCAACCTCCCCTGAATAACGCATGGGGTTAACTTTATAAATGGGAACAGCGTTTTTTAGTTAAGCATCCAGGATCACGGCCGAAGTTTCTTTGAAAAGCGCATAGTTCAATGGCCGGAATTGGGTCACCTCGACCCCCGGGGCTCTAAACTTAACTTCAATAGTGACGAACGTACTTCATAAGTTAGGAAACTTCACAAAAGTACGATGTCGCAACGCGACTCTTCGGGGTTGCGTAATGGCCCGATCGAACCTCGCCGCCACCGAGAAGAATACTAATGCAACAGCAGTTTTGGGCCCAAACGGCGCATTAAAGCACGAGTAAAGAGAGCGAAAGTATCTCATTTGTTTGCAGCCTCCGGCAACAGCAAATACAATATGTGGACTGATCCACAGGTTGCGAACTGGGGCGCAAATTTCTCGCATTTCCCCAACTTTGGTCAAATTTCTCTAACTCTGCATCCCCTAACAATAATTTGACGCTAACTATCTACCAAAAGAGAAATTAAACTTACCACTTCGGTTTCGTCTCCCGCGCCGAAGTCCAGCCACAAAAAGCGCTTTCCATCATCGGAGGAGTTTCTAAGTCTATCAAAGGGATACCTCCAGAGCGTCCTGGAGCCGGTGCCTCCTTCTAGTAACGTGAATCCGTTTTCGTAATGTATCACCAGCTGCGCTGGCCTTCCTTTCCAGATACACCCTGTAACGCAACACCCTTCAAACTCCGGGCTAATTAACGTCGTGCTATAATAGCGATGGACTAATCGCAGGGCTTTACCACGTTTCGGTTTACCAAGGCGACTGTTACAACGACATTTGCACAAAGACGGAATTTAATATTAATGATGGTTTTGGGGGGTTATTTTTCGAAAACGTTGTTCGTAGTTTTGGGGAAGAGGACTAATTAAATCAAAGCTCGTCAAATTGCTAAGTTTCGCGAATACTCCATAATAAAGTGGGATGTAAATTCCTTTCAAGTCGGGAACTCACGGGGGATTAAATTTCGTTACAATTTGCCGGATTGGGACCGTATAATGCGGCAATTATAAATATGTGCGGTTAAGTAGCTTTTAGAGAGGCGAATGCGCGACCTCGGAAAGCCGGAACAGGGGAAGTGGTAAAGCAAGAAAGGGCAAGCAGAAATAACAAAAAGTATCAGGGGTTGTAGAGCACACCGGTACTTATCACAACCTTCCTTCGCGCCATCCTTCCGCCCTTCTACGAGATGCTGCCAGGTCTAAATCACAAGAACCAAACAATTACAATGTAAATAAAGCGTTAACTGGTTAATGACGATCTATGTAACAGCGTGTCGAAACTTCTAGGAGAGTCATTTCGTTGCTTCCTGCAACCGACCCACAGAGAGCTTTGAGATATTAATCACGACGAAATTTAAAAATTATTTGCAACTGCCATTTCCACATCTTATATTAATGTCGATCCTCTTACTTTATGGTTATGGTAACATAATTATTGTTGCAATCTCTTGAAATGTGCTGCTGGTGGAGTATTATTGGGAGCATTACGTTGAACCATTTATTGTTAATTGAATTGAGATCCCCATTTCTCAGGGACACTTCCAGCTTTGAATTTGTATTCATGCCTAATGAGCTACGTGCTTCAAAGTTTTTGCGTTATTCTCATTACATCAAATTATCGTTTGCCATCAAAACGGTTTAACGAAATGGTTTGGAGCGCGAGGAGGGTGCATAGGTACCTCGAGGCCGCCATTCGATTGTAGGGTTGTGCAACATGCAAACAAAACGCGCTTAAAATTAAAATCCCCACAGCTTCCCTTTGTCTCATCGGAACTCGAACCCCTACTATTGACCGTCTGGTCTGTCTCGCCGCTTAGTGGCAGTTTCCTCCACCCTTAAGGAGAGGATGAAAATCAAAAACTTTAACTTCTTGTTGTGGCTGCAAGTCTCCTTTAGGAAAGTTTAGTCGTTATTCGTGCGGTATCCGTTAGATTTCGGGAGTAAGTCGTCGGAGGAGTCTCGATGTCGCTCGCTCACTTGCAGTCATGCGACTCAACTAGTCGATTATAAAGAGAACCGGCGTCAAAAGTGGGCGAGCGCGTCGCTTTGGCGACGTCTCGCCCCGTTCAACTCCGGCCGTAAGTTGATAAACTTTTTGACGTTAATTACTCGAATAATCCCGACAAGTCATCACACTTACTGCAAACAAGCTCCCTTTGCGTTACGGCGCTCGCATGGCTGCCGTTAACAAGTGCTTTGGCCCATCCCGCCAAATCTCTGTGGGTTTCAGCTCGAAGGCTGTGCGTAATGACTCCATCGACGGTGGCGCAACGGATGCTGAACTCCGGCAATTCGGCACGTTTTCCGGACCCCACCAGTCTCGTCGCTATTAATGAATAGGCCTCGGCCGGCGCCCGCCACGCTTCCCCCGACCAGGGGGCGCTCTCGTAAAACCTCAATTCGCTATCGGTCACAGCGCCGAACACGGACTGCCACCGGTCCATGTCCTCGGAGCTCTCCGAACTCGACATGTTGTTCTGCAACAGGAAACCAGAATGTTACAACCGCAGGACTCGGCAGGGACACGGCCACTCTCCGCAAACAGCCTCAAAAACTGGCCCTGAATAACCAGAGGTCCCGGGCCCGAGACCCGACCTGCAAGATAATTTATTAGTCAAATTTCGTCAAAGTTCACGGGAAGAAAAATCGAAAGGAGGAGAGAGACGCTGTCGTTGAATTTTACCAACAATTTTAAATTAAGAAGTAAAATGGGGAGGTAAAATCTTTTAGAATTGTAGCGCCGCGATTCGCCCGGCGCATCCACCATAACGCACAGTAATGATTTGATCATAGCAGCGGATGGCTCTTTGACAGAGAACGGGTAAAGCTTGCGGTCGACTTTGGGGTCTATGTACTTGTGATTAAGCCATCTTGAGCTGGTTTAGCACATCCGCCTGTCGGTTTCTTGCCAATTTATAATCTTTGACTCGAACTCCTAGACGCATTGAAATGCAAGGCAAAGGAAAAATAAATAAAATTATTACGAGCTATCGTGTAACTCGAGAAACTGTCTCTGACACAGTCAAGAACATTTCTAAATCGATTAAGAGGGAAGCTTAATAACAATAGCTAAAATAATTAATTTTGTAATTGTGGCAGAATAGTTGCCGGTGTCAGAAGCAGTTATTCTAACCAACCCTGTATTGACGTTCCACGTATTTTCAAAAGTGTCTAAAATATATAGTGGATCACCCCTGGGACGTTAACCCGCCAAGTGTACCTAATTGATCGGAATCGCTTAAAAAGAAAATGATGAATGATTGAGCACAGGTTCGCAAACTTCGCAATTTTTCTCCAGCTCGGTACGAAGAAATGTCTGCCTAAAAGCGCTTCTTACTTGCATCCGGGATAAAGCTAATGCCTTTCGGGAAAGAAGCAAAAATTAACAGAAATGGGGTAATAATTTTTGTTTACTTTTTGAGACTTTTAGACCTACCACATGATTTAATTTTCATCAAGCAAATGAACTACAATTATTGAACACAATGAGGGCAAGTAACTATTATTACTCACAATCCTTGTTAAACCACCTGGCAACAAGTGCTGTGAGTCTTGTGAGAAGCACTGGATGCGGTGATGGGGAAAGAACACGCAGCTTTCTACCTCATTAAAGTACTTTTGTAGCATTTCAATTTTTACTTGACAACAACTAAATGACGAGGCAGGAAAGCTCCGGAGCTTTTAAGAGCGTTTTTAAAATTGTTCAATTAGATTGTCTAGATCACTCTAGATTGGTTACTGGTGTTGTAAAGACTTGTCAACTGAACTTCCTTTGGCAGTGGGGCTAATCTCCAAAATGAAAACATCCACAAATTCGACACACCCTACTTAAGATTGTAATTAACCTCTCTTAATGACGTTTTTCGATCATTTTAATTATAAGGCAAAAGTCAATTCAAACTTTGTTCGTTAGAGGTGGCGGTAATTTTGCGAAATTTTATATTTTCGCAACTCGATTATTCCGGAAGACAGTAACGATGTTAAAAGAAATCTTCAAAGAGTTATTAGAGAATTATTCCATCAGAAAGAGATGCGATTAAAGCGGTAGCGGGGGCGTTTCCTCGCAAACTCCCTTTGCGAAACTTCGCCTTCCGGCGTTTCCTCAGACCACCCCCACGAACCTTCGTCTTAATTGCAGTCGTGTTAATAATTATGCCACTACAATGCCTCCCAGAAGCGGCTTCTTTAAAATTTCAAAGTTAAATAGTAATTAAGTCAAAAATTAAAATTGGATAAATAGCTCACACCGCGTCTTATTCAACCGTTTACTTGCGAGTCCTTTCCCCACATAAGAGGTTTGTTCAAATGCATGAAGTTTGAAGTGTGCTGGATGCTGGCGCTAAGCCATAATGCCCTTTCAGTGTCTTTCCAAGCAGAAGCCATCTAGTGGTAAGATTAATGGTAAACGAAGGTGCATAGTCTCCAAAGAACCTCTTACCAGGCTTCCTGCAAATCCTGGATCAGTCCCAAAATTATTCACGAAATAAAGACAACCCAATGAAATAAGAAACAGTGATTTTTGCATAGACAATACAACCGACACAAGAAAAATGAGAGAAGGGTAAATGGAGGGGCAGAATGGAACGATGAAACAGGAAAGGACGAGCAACCATAAAAAAGAATCAGCAGTTTTGCAATGCTTAAAGAAATGCCGTAAATGGACCGAATAAAAATATGGGAGATAAGGACGTGAGGATGTGAATCCTGTCGATATAACGAAACATTTGACATTTGATGCTCTTTGGTGCCACCTAGGAGCGACTGAACGTTGAAGCCGCGCGAACTAATAAAAAGGACAAAAGGGACACTAGCCGAGACAGGACAAGCACTCAGCTCGAGCAATTATTTAAGACCGTGCCGGATGCGGGAGAAGCTCTATTTGGGTCACCTCTATTCTCGGCCTCCTCAACAGCCATCCTATGTGCCTAAGGTCGGGAATGGCTCTGGACGCTTCGTGTAGGGCGGCGGTGGTGAGGATGGCGAGGGCTGAATGTAGCGTGTTGAACCAGGCGGCGGCTTCCGCAGGATCGCCAGCTCGCAGGACACAACTATGGACGGCGTCCGGTGAGTGCAGTTCCAACGTCCGGCCCTCTGCAACCAAATTACATCGTCATTGTCTGCTAAACACCGGTATCAAATCGCTAATTGCCCTAATTTATGACTGTGGAGCGCCCACCGCGTTGTGTATTTCGACAACGAGATAAAGTCAAGTCGGACCGGCTCAATTTCATGAACCGACTCCGGCGCGTCTGATAAATAACGTTTAATGAGGTGGAGCGGCCCATTTATCATCAATTATTAAATTTAATAATGAAAGCTTTTATAATTATCTACGGTTATAAATTGTTGATTTCGACTTTATCGAAGTTGAGAGTAATGGCTTGCGCTTCGAGACGACTTTGGGGGCACCTTGGCTAATGGCGAAAGGGAATTGGATGGAGTCACAACGGTACTGGAACAGGTACTCAATAGCGATGCTGCCAGCAGGAAATTGCTTGGTAAAAACAAACTTAAAAAGTACAGGAGAAGCTGAAATGCACTTAAGAAGTAATTCGTGAAACCGTGCCTGTAACAAAAAAATTAAAACAAATTTGCTACTGCTAACGGTCAGCGACTTAAATGGGTCGAAAGCTTGAAGACATAACGCTTATGTTACGTTAAGTTTTGGAAAAAGGATAACTGTTAAGACTACTTAAGGTATTGGTTATTATAAATAGCAACTCGTGCCTAGTTCTATTGAAAAACCGTTACTCACTAGTCCTGGTTGATTCCTATAGATATTTCTATTTATCAACTTCTTTCTGTAAACGTAACGCTTGTGTAGTCATGATACTCAAGTTTGACTTTCCAGTCCAACTGAGCCTGATTGAGTTGAGATGAGCCGGAGATCAACTCTTGATATTGCAACGTGTATTGTTGGTTGCAAACTTACGACAGTAAATAATTTCTTGACCAGTTCCATCCACGAACCAGCTATCTTATTACTCCTCGAACTGAAAGTATATTTCTACCTTTCTTCAAGTGAATCAATCTTATGGTTTTGAAGAAATGCTTTTGTTGTTTAATAAATCAACATATTTTACGTAAGTACTAGGGTGAACTTGGGCTTTTCTACCGCAACTGGGGTAAAATTTGAAGGTTTTAATTACCGCCTTTGTAAAATCTTTCATCGAACTTTTAGGAACTAGAAGTAATAAAACCGACACTCTTCCTTCAAAGTAGAAATTTAATATAACGTCGTCTTCATGAACAAAGTAAGGGTGCGCAATGAAAACTTCCTCTTTTACATGAACATTATTTTTAGTTCTAAAAATAACTTTCAACGTAAAATAGGTGCTTCTTTTGCACTATTGCCGTTAATGATTTGTATTTGAATCTATTGTAATCTCTTTTCGAAAATGACAAAAGTTATCCGGCTGTCTGCCGTATTTTTCTAAAGACAGTTCGATTTCAGCTTTATACATCTAAGCTCTTTTACGATCATAGCACAGGACAGAGCAAATCACAACGGGTCAATAAAAGTTATTTACAATCCCTCTCAGACGATAACTCGCAACAGAACAATTCGCATCATGAACAAACACCTCGATTCCAAAAGCGAACGAACGAGAACAATGCGTTATTTAACTTTGTCCAAATTGGGGCAATTTTACAGAATGCCAGCTACAAATTAGACAGGTGTTGCCTAACACCGGTTGTCTCAGGAGCTCATTAACATGCTAACTAACGTCAAACTATGGCAAAACTCGATACTACACGCTTGGATTGCGGACGTAAATAAGCTCGCAAACATGAGTACAGCACTAATAATTTTAGTTAAATCAGCCAAGCCAAACGAAGGGATTTAATAATTGAAACTTTTGCGGCGAAAGCGTGTTGTTAGGTAGCGTCAACCAATCAATTCAATTGCGGCTTTTGGATGTACTGTACCAAAATGAAACTGCTGGAGTCCCGAAGAATCGGTTCCTTAGGGATGTATAACTACCAATAGTCATGTTACTCGGTGCAGTAACAATATTATCTCTTCGTGCGCGCTTCCGGAAACTTATTTGGAGTCTGTGTCGGTGATTATCTCAGTTGTCTCCTTTCCTCAGAATACACCGGGAGGCCCTGGCGGGTCGTGGATGAATCTAAGTAATTTTATTTAAGCACTCTAAGTAAATTACCGAAATAATTGCTTAGTTGCAGTTGCAGTTAAATTCGACTTAAGCCAACTATTACTTTTATAAATGGTCCTTAAACAGGGACCGCAGCAATTAAATTGTGCGCATTTCACGCGCAACAACGGGGTTTTTTAAAAAATTTCTAGCATTTTTTTCGCAAGGGGTGGAATTAATTCGCCCTAACGCCACGCACGTCTTATTACTTTTTTATGTGGAGTCGATAGATATTCATTGCTTAGAGACGATGAAAAATGGGCGTCGTTTAGGACACCGTGCAATGTTTTACATTCTGGTGGCCCCGCGAATATTCAAGTAAGTCGTTTCATCTTCGAGACTCCATCTGAATTCTGAAAGTCTGAATTTTACCTTGGGCCCTCTTGCATCACTATCTCGCTGCCGTGCAAATTGAATATTTTTGTCCCACTTCCGTCTTTAAGTTGTCATTTAAAACTTTCCAACTCTCGGATCCAACTTGGCTCGTTTTTCTTCTACAAGTCGACCAACTCAATCACATTAATTACGAAGCTCGGATGAGACTTGTTAATTTATTTATGGACTCGCGGAACTTGTGTGGCGCGGAGCAGGCCGAAATTATTGCCGATAAAGATTTTATCGCTGCACCTAACACGTACTAAAAGTCTTTAAAATTAATTAAAGAAAACGTCGGCAGTCGGCTCATATGTGCAAATTAAGATTGACACGGTTTCCTGTTGAGCGGAATCACGTGCTAACTTCTGCTTTACTGCAGTTCGAGGCACAAATAAAATTATTACTTTAGGGCTCTCCGACAAGCCTTCAAATGTTGGAATCGCGCTCCCGCTCTATTGGCGGATTAACGAAATGTTACAGGGCGCGTACCTATTTGAATTAAATCTCCATAAAGTAATGCAAAACTGTAAAACTCGATGGGTCGTTGCTTTCGGAATCGAAAGCTATAGCGAGGATCGTTAACTTGGCCTGGTCGGGCTGTAATTGACAAGGTGTGTTTGTGGGATCCGATATTGTTGATACTGCACCAGGTAAATGAAACAACTTTGAAAGGAAGCTTCTCACATTCTACTTTTACGGAAGTAAGTGGGAATGCCAGACACATTTATGCTTATAAAACTAATAGAGCGCAGAAACGCAAACGCCATGAATAAGTTTAAATGCGGCCCAAAGGGGCTGCAACTTTTAAAAGATTCCTTCTTTACGCCACTCACCACAAAATAATTAATATGCAGCGGCACAACTAAGAAATGAGCTTCTCGACGTAAATCTTTGGTATTTCTTCACGTCGCTTTGTTTTAATACCTGCCTAATCTCTAAATATGCACAAGAAATGGTACGAAGGTAAGTACCATTGAGAGGAGGATCCACATCGTTATTGGCAGCCTAGAAATTTCCGCTTTCTGGGAGAAATAGGTCTCTGGGTCACAATAAGACTTCAGAGGGGCTTCAAAGCCCTAATAACATAATGTGATTTCCGTGACCTTCATGACATTATAAAAAAAGACTTTTTAGAAACGGGACAACCGTAGAAACACCCTAAATAACTTTAATTATTCCACCCTTGAACCGTTTAACTACCCCTGTGACTACCCACGTGATTATTTTTTAAGTTTGACTGCGATACAAGTATCCATCAAGTTTGCTGCGAACTGAGCTTCTCGAAACACTTTGTAAATAGATAAATTCGGGAAAAGTGTTCTTTGTGCGAAAACCGAAAGGGCCTAACCGGGGTAACCATAACTTTATTGTTATTGCGCAAGTAACTGATGGGCCGGCTCTCAAGTGAATGTCGACGAATCGTGTTCACCCCAAATCCCTGCTCAATTCAGGGGAGCAAATGCCGAAAACAGCGGGATAATGGTTTGAATGGAATAAACTTGGAAAACTCTTTTAACGCCAACCCGGATTATCTGAATGGCGCGTTAATTTATTATTTACGTCCAACACCGTATCTGCATTAGTTATAGAACACGTTCCTAAATTCTTGATCAGTAAAGTGGCTACTACTCAGACAATTTTATCGCACGTACATACAATGCTGTTAGCGTTAACAACAAATTGATGCGATTATGGAGGCGATCGTAACTTTTCGTTGCGAAAACTCGCCGTTTTCACGCACATTCCTGCGGGTCCGATTGCGTAGAGCTCGAGCCTTAAAACTTTTATAATTCTCGCGGGAGTTGGGGTTAATATTTTTGAGAACTAGTCAACTCGCGGGTTTGGTTGGATTTTAATTATGAATATTGCCAGGACTTAACCGTTTTCACAAGACGTTACCTAACGATCCTGGGATTCGCTCGTATTTTAAATGTCATTTCTTTGAATTGAACCAAATGTCGACTCAATAGAAACATTTTCACGCAGACCTATACACGTAAAGAAAAGAAAGCTTCAATCAGGCTTCTTTTTGTCTGAAAGGAGGTGTCGGTCGGGGGGGGGGGGGGTTATGCGGGGAGGCAAAAAGTTGGCGAGACTCGGTATTAGGAGACGTTTTGCCGAAATTAAATATAATCTTGACGATTCTGGTCGAATTGAAATCGTGGCGAGACCGCCAACGAATTCATCAAAGGGTTGTGGTGGAGTGAATGAGAAAGCGTTTAAGTTTTTCTCTTGGTCGAAACGGCGTCACGTAATTTAGTTAACTTGGAGATAAGCGACCGCGTGCTCGCAAGAAATTGCTAAACTTCACCGCTGCCTCGGTTTTGCACGCCTTCTTTAAAATTTATTTGGATATACCGCCAGAAGTTTAGCGGCCTAGCAAGAAACTGCAATTCCGAGCAATTTCTCATTTAGCCGCAAAGCACCCTTAGGAATTTTACCCTACGGCACATATTTTTCCGCAAAATCCGATTACTCGGTGATAACTGCATTGCCATTTAAATTTACAGCATTTCATCGGTCTTTCGTAACTATAGCGCAACATTAGCAAAAACAATAATTAAATTAGCTTGGTCGCGTTAGGAAAGAAACAAACACTCTGTAACATTAGCACCTCGCCAATTAGCCTCGCTTCTAGTAAACTCCCAGGATAACGTAATCTGATTTTTCTCGAGAGCGCACCAAGGATCCTCTTCCTCATGACTTATGCCCCAGTCACGTCGTCGACGTTGTCGCTTTTTCAGTGCCGATGCGGTTATCGTTTGAATTGTTTACTGATCGAAATTTATGACTCCCCTCGATCGGTTTTCTAGCATTTATTGTTTACTACCTGCCCAGATGGCTCCACGACCACCCCAAAATATGATTACGTTTTATTTGCCACCGCAGTAGGTATACATCATTCGATTTTTATTTGTGCAGTATATTGCAAATGAAATGACAATTTCGACTGTCGCAGACGAGGCCAGAAATTTATCGTCAGCTATCCAGCCTCCGGGTCCATCCCATTTTGCGGACCTTTCACATCCCGCGCCATCAATTGGCCGATTTTGAGTGATACGTCGTTTACATCTTGCAACTTGACCCGATAGCAAAGAGTTATGCGCCCACAATATTTTAGCCCGAGAGTAATTTTGGCGACACATTTTTGGCCTCCGGCAGACTCACGGCAATACTCCGGCATCAAGAGCGCCACTGATCTAAGCAAAACACCTATGCTTAATATCAAAAAAAAAAAAATTGGAACGGTCTTCCACTCTTAGTGTTTGGGCAAAAAACTATCAAAGATCACATGCTGCAAGTGTATAAAAACAAAAGTTGCTATAGAAAATGTTAACAACAATAATGCTACTTCGTGTCAGCTATTTCAATGGCAACTTTAATTTTATTCGCAAGTAATAGGTAATATAATGCCACAATGTCAAATTCATAAAATTCTGTTCTAGAAAGATTCTACTACGTCAGTTGAAACAAGAATGAGTGCTTTCCCAGGAAGGAAATAGGTCAAAGTCTGGTGGAGTCAAATCCGGTGAATAAGGTAGCTAAAATACGAAAACAGAATTGGTAAATTGGAGCCATGGGAACTGTTGATGTCTGACTTGCAGCATTAACAACTACATAATTCTACAAGAACCCTACTAATTATAAATACGGAGAGATTCTAATAGCAAGTCGCCAAATTTTCTAAAGTAATATTGGACCGCAAGCTTTTCAATCTACCCTCGTAATTATAAACTGGGCAAAAAGTTTGAAGTAACAACTCGAATACTGATAGTGCGGAGAATTGCCAATATTAAATCACAAAAAAAGCTGTAACAAGTCCGCAATTGGGAACTACAAGTAGTTAGAGGGTTGCCGTTATTACCCTCATCCGCTCTAGTATTTGCTTTTTCTCGTTGCGGCCGACGTGCCCGGATTCTTAAAAATTGTTGTGTCGCTGTACATCTAGGGATTATAATCGAATCCAGCGGCTAACGTGGGGGGCAGCCAGGGGCGGCGGAAGCTAATCAAAGCCCGCTCGCACCCCATCGTCGAATCGTATTCGGTCCCCGTCATTTGCATATCGAACTTTTTGCGCTTTCCATCCAGCGATGTGTGATTTAAGACATAATCCAGCCGACGACAAACCGCTTAAGGTTCGAGTTTGATCGCGATAAGCCCTCCGTGCCGTGAATGACAAATAACGGCCTCTTCCCGAAAGAAGTCATATGTCACAGGATCAGACCCGAATTTCCGCTAATGCTCCCCCGAGTCCGGCTCTGTTTCGTCGCCGTTCTGGACAGACTACACAACGCGATCGGAGAGGAGTTTGCCAAGTTTTAATTTCTCCCTTACTTTCGGGGAAAAAAGTTCGCCGTGTATTGGTAACAAAATGAAAAACTTTTCAAGGGGGAAGTAAATATGTATATGGCTGTAAAAACGTGTACTCGTCCGAAGCGGCTTCCACGTCGCTTATTAAATTTCATGAATTTCGGATCTTAATGTGCTCAGAGGGCAGAGCTAAAAACTTTTTATTGTACGGCAATCACCTTTACTGCCTCGCTTCCAGTAAGTGTTCATTCAAAATCGAGGTTCCGGAATGAACGGAGAACCGCCCAAGGCGGACTCTATTTTAAGGGGGTTTCCAAATTTACACACAAAATCGACCGTTGCATATGGCTTCTGGGCCTATTACGCCAGAGTCAAAACTATTGATAAGTAATCTAGGAAATCTAAAGATTGAAGAAAAGAATTCCTATGCTAGAGTCTAGATTACAATACAAAAATAGTTAAAATTTAATTTAATGAGTCTCAGAGATTATTGTTGCGTCTTGAAAGTTTGTATATCGTTCTAACTACTAATCTTTTTTTAAAGTTGCACAGTCTACGCCCTTGCGTTAATAAATAAGTTGATAAGTAAATATTTTAGTTCCGGTAAAATTCCGGCGAGACTGCAGATCTGCGTAATTCACCCGGCGCCTCCGCCATTTCCACACACCGAAACTAAATCAATCATGGGCAACTATCCTCGGAGTCGATGTTTCTGCAATTTCCTTTAGTTTGCCGCATTCTGCCCGTGAAAAGGAAAAATATCTGTAGTCAATTCGTTGAAAAAGCCCTCTTGCGCCTTATTGTACTCGCATTTTCCGTTTTCTACTCTTCCACAATCTATTTGTTGGCTGAATAATTTTCGAAAGGTGGGATAAATCGATACTAACGGCGCGCCGAAGTCTGAATTGGCATGTCGACACATTTACGCCCTTTAATCTTGCTCCGTGGGGATAAATAAAAGAAGTTAACCGTGACACGGAGCCACCTCACGACAATTTGCCCAAACAAATAAATCAAACTTGTTTAGAAGCCAAGAAGAAAAACGCAAACGAAGAAACGCTCCTTCATCAGTCTCCGTACCTTCTCGCAATCAATCAGTTTCAAGAAACAAGTCGGACTTGAAAAAATTAATTACGTTTCTTGACGGCGCACATCCCTCAATGAGCGTCTGTTTAACGCAGGTCTGGCGGAGTTGATGAACACCTTCGGACTGTTTAATTAATGTCGAGGATGCGGTCTGTCCATGCAGATAGGTGTATTGTGTTAGACGGAAATTGCCTTGGCGGGATTCAATGGCGCGGGACGAGGGCGTTAAAGCGTATAAGAGGGTGACTAAGGGGGAAGGCCGAAAGGGCGACATCGATATCACAATTGGACCGCAGATTCACGGTTTGAATTCGTGACGACGCCGAAAACTAGCCGCAGAAAAACAAAAGAAACCGGAAGCCGCCTAATGGCCTCCGGGACAGACGACGGGGAACATGCAAATAATATGCAACGAGTCACGACCCTGGCCGGAAAAAGTAATTAAAAATATTAACAATAAGGAGCCCCGGAAAAGTTGCAAATTAGTTTTTTGATGGAGTAGTCCGAGGGCTTTTTAAATACAGGTGACTTTATTACGTTTAACAACTACTACAAGAACACTCGGAGTTATTACGCGTAAGGCAAGATAAAGCCGTCTTGTAGGTTCATTAATTGTAAAATTATTATCGCGTCTATCCCCAAGTTAGAAAGTTGTTTTCAAAATTTACTGACATTTCTACTCTTCATTCTAGTCAGCTCACAACTTTTGCTCGGAACAAGTCAATTTAAACATAAAATGTGGCAACAATATAGCCAAAGGACCAAATATTCCTATGTCGGTCAGGAAGGGTAGCAAAGTTAAAATTTGGAATGTCCATTTAAAAATTCCTTAGAGCAACTTCCAAATCCTTCTTGACTTTGATGTTTCATGCACAAATCACTTTTTCTTATCCAAGCAGATACTTCCGGTCCATCTTTCTATCTAAAAAGTGGGTGCCAACATTAGAGGCATTAAGCCGTTCGTAATTAAATTTTTCCTCTCGCGACCAAATTTCATTTGGGCTGGAGTATGTTGCTGCCTTGCTAATTTTCGTTTGGCGGCCGTCCTTCGCATTATCGAAGGGCTTTCACGCCTCCGCGACCGCCCTCGTTCACTTCAGAGCCTATGTCGGTTAAAACGATCCTAATGTGTGTGAAATACAATAGGCCATTCAGCTTAATAGCATTAACTTGTTACAATTGAAGGTCCATAAAGAGAAAAATTAACGACTTAGTGATTGAATGGCGTATAAAAAAACTGAAAGAAACGTTCAGCAATTCTGGGCGGTTTTTAATGGAAAAATGGTCTAAAACTCCGAAAACTTGCCTGGCATTATTTTTCGTCGTGCCGACAATAACTTATTGTAATTGAACCATTGTTGTAATTCATTGTAAGAATCGAGTCGATAAAACGAATCCGGTGCTTTTATTACGGTTACGGAGAGCTTTTAAATTATTCGTTTTTCAGAAATTTCCATCTGTAGACGGGTTGACGACGTGGTTATTTATTAAGTTTACTCGAATTTGGCATTTCGGTCCATTACAAAACTTAATGGTGAAACCTTGACGGAAACAGGGGCAATTTCCCCTTTGGCGAGCTTTTCCGGTCCCGGTTTTTATTTCGCAATAATTTGTAATGTGTTGGGAAATGTGGTAATGTTGATTTAGGGACCGCCTCTGCCTAAATATACAATAGAATTCTGGCTATTATTCCTAATGTTGCCGAGTCCCCGTCCAGGACCAACTGTCCGGATTAAGTGCATCATATCTGTTATCTCCTAACGTGGATTTATGGGATCCTTTATTATAATATATTTTTTGCAACTACCCCTGATGCATACGGTCTCTCCATTATCGAACAATCCTCTTTCCACATCAAAATTTGATAGGTCGCCCGAAATCCGGGCTGGGTCGAGTACTTTCAGCACGCCACTGCACTATCTTGACACTGCACTGGATGTAGAGTTTACATAATAATGTATTGGGCGATCGATGGCGTCGAGACGGCGACGAAACAACCAAAATGCATGCTGCGGCTTCAGGAAAGTTCTGTCTGCTGGTCGCAAAAATTGTAAAGCTCCTGCGTTGAGCAGCCACCTGAGCTCATTACTCAAAATAATTTTCAGGGTTCATGAAAACGTTTTCGGATTCTAACTAAAATAATCATTTTTCTTCCCACTGCTCAATTTAATTTAAAAGAAATTCCTCTCCTATTAACACAAATTTTCCAATTTAAATTGTCCGAGTCAGGATTAAATAAAATTCTGCAAATAACCGCAACTTCCATGTAACGAATAATTATGCCGATATTTCGGCAAATAGCGCAAATACACGACGACTCACATCTACTTATGCAATCTCCATATAACCGAAACCGTTTACAAAGATGATGGCAAGGTAAGCTTTCAGTGCGGGATGAGGTTGCACGAAAAAGCTCTACCAATTTCCAACGTGTCTCATTATAAAAATCTTTCGCTAGGGGGCGTTATCTCCACCAAAGTACTCGGCACGTTCGCCTCCCGTTTACTGAAGATTACAAAGTGCCTAATTTCTCCTGACCTGACTCAATTCCTTCCCTGAAATTCCGCATTCGCATCTGTTGCGGGCATTATTGAGCATTTTTCGAGGGGTTGAGCCGGCTTTAAATAAAAATTCTTTAATTTGGGAAGTTCGAGCTTTACAGCCGGGAGGTAAGGGTCGGGAAAAGGGACACGTGGGCTACATTTTCATTATGAAATGAAGTTATAGCGCGCAGATTGCGGAATTAGAACCGCCGAGGTGAGGTTGCCCAAAATCGTCCTAGATACCCCCATTTTAAAGTGGTGCAAAAAATGCTAGACTCCTAGTCGCAGACAACGTAATCTAATTACATTTCTTCTGGTGTCCAGAAAGTTTCTTCATAATTAAATTGTCTGGTGATAATATCGAATCGATGGTTCGGTGGTCGTATGGAAGTTCAACAAGACAACACCAATAATGTCTTTAACACGGCCCTGCGCTTTGTGAGGTGTAATTTTTGAAGCACGTGTTGCGCGTAATTTATAAATTTCTGGGCGTTTATTGCGGGGCCGCGATTGCAGAAGTTTTTAATTCAAATTTTACTTATTTAAGTGAGTCGAGCGGCATTTTTCATACCGCACATAATTTTAAAGTTAATCGCCGGCGAGTAAACTAATCTGAACAGGTAGGTACTTAAATCCCTGTTTCCTCGCAGTGGCACGGTCATTATGCAAATTAAAAAATTTGCCGATTAAGAAGTCAGCATTTGTTAGTAGTTAATTAACTTTTCACGCTGCCGCTGGATCCACCCGTGCCATTTAATTCTAAAGTGGGCTGTTATAATAATTTGAAGAGGCGAGCAGACGAACGGCAACGCAAAAATGATGGTAATCTTCAGGTGCTTCAATTAGGAACTCGGGATATTAAATTTAAATCTGACGTACGGCCTGATTAAACGAACATTAAACAGATCTACACGGCAATAACGACGTGCAGTAAATTTGTCATTAATTAGATTCTAATTTGGTAAAAGGCCGGTCCGCCCGCCCCAAATTGAAATCTGAAAATAATTAACTTTACGGGGGCAAACAATAAATGCGACTAACTCGAAAATAATTAGCAGCTCCAAAGAAACACCGGTGGGGCTGCCAAATTGCGTTTAAACGATAAACGTGAAGGTTTAGTTGCGTTTTAAAAAATTACACTTGCTGTCACGGTCGGCCTGAAAACCCACTGAAAAAACTTAAAGACGTCATTTATCTAAGGGAAAAAATTGGGTTCCTAAAATAATTCCTACATTTTTGCGAGTTTATACGTCAGAAAACGAGTGCTATATGCGCAAATGAAACGACTTAAATAAATCACCAGTCCCCAACGCACGGTCCGGAGATAACTTCTGGAAGTTTCACAACTTCCAGCATTTGTCGCAGTTACATTTCAAAAATAAATACAAAAAAATGGGCGCTGCCACCGCTCAACTAAAATTAAAACAACAGATTTTTGCCTTAATGAGTCGATAAAGTTGGACCGAAGGTCCAGTAGGTAGTCACGTGCCCGTAAAGAACCTAATTGGCAATGAATAAATTGCTGCCATTCCCGTCCTTTTGATGTCGTAAACGTGCTTGTAAAAGTGATTGCGGTAATTCGGAAATCAAAGACCGATAATTGGACCAACGTAGCGGTATCGATACATTTTTGCATTAATCGAGTTATAAACAGTGTAACGATCAAACCGGCGGTTAATTGAATAAAACTCGCCCCGAAGGCGGGGCAAATCCAGCGCGACCGGAGCCGACCAGACCCCGGAGCCCGGAGTTTCGCCACCTATTCTGCGGTGTGTGCGGTCTACGAACTAATAGCGAACTTTAATGAGATCAATTTTGCCGCGTCTACAAACTACTGCGAGACGAAATAAGTTGCTACCAAAAAAAAAAAAAAACGGCGTTCAGGGAACGTAACACGAAATTAGAAAGAAAGGATTGAGTTCGCGCCAAGACTTACAATTTTAATAATGGGGATTTAAGGAACCAGCTTATCTCAGTCCAGATGCGCTCTCCTGTTGTTTCTGGGACTGGGCGATTAAGATATAGCAAATCGGGAGGCAGTGGTTTATAAAATTTTAATGCGCCATTTTTGCTCGCATAATCCGAGTTTCCACAAATGGACTCAGAGTTACTCCAATACGAGGCGAGGAACAATAGGCGCTAAAGTGACATATCGGGCGGACTTCACATGTTCGAAAAATAGACTATAAAATAAAAGTCAAGAGCAGAGAAATAAAAAGAACAAGATAGTGTTGTGATCATACCTAAAACTACATGGATAATAGAACAAAATTATAGTAAAACGTAAATTTTGGTCTGCTAATCTTAGGCGTCGGCAATGCCCCCTCCCCCCCCCGGATCGGTGATGTAACTGCGTATTCATTTAGGCAATTAGGGCACAAAACTCATAACTTTGTTTTTAATTAAAAAATAGTTAGATAAATTTCAATTAGCGTAATCTAGCCGTAGCTCCCAATTCCAGCCCAGTACTATAAATACGGTTTAATGAAGCGTTATATATCTTTTGCTCCTTCTGGGTAATTAGGCTCTGCGACGTCGATTATAACGTAATCTACATTATTTAAGTAGTTAACTTGGGGCTAATTTATGGGCCCGCCGATGGAGTATCCCGGCGCATCCACCATAACGTCGTTCTCATCAACAGCCCAGTCCGTTCATTGAAGACCTCGTGTCGGGTAATCCGCGTCGTAATTGGAGGATGGAGCGTTCATCACGCCCGGATGCGTACCAACGTTTTCCCAAGTTATTAGGAATATTGGTCAAATCTGCAACGGCATCGACGGCGTAAGCCGTTCAAATTCGCCGCCCCCAAGCCAAGATAAACACGGCCGCTGATTGAACATATGCAAAGAGATGATCGAAACTGCAAATCCCCGCGTCGGAGCCCGCCAGTGGCGGCACAGGGACAGAAACAACACAGGAGCAAATTGCAAAATGTTTTCTCAACCATTATCAACTGACGTCTCAGATTGAGTAACTAGTTTTAGTTGCTCTTTCTTTTTCAGTTACATATTTTTATAACAGGCAACCTAGTTTAATTACTGGAGGTTTCCGCAATTTTCAGCTTAATTTTTGGAAAATCAAAGATTAGAAATTTAAAGAAAAATCACGTTATTTCTCCTTTATAAATCAAAATCACTTCACATCCTGATTTTGCTTGACCGGCACCGACCTATACAGCTAATCTTAGGCCGCCAAGCACTTTGTATCGTTCAGTCTTACATTTCTTTTTAAAATAATTGCTGAGTATGGAGGCAAGTCTACTCGTCCTTAATTTAGATTCTCCATATTCTCGAGTATAAATTAAAACTTGTCTACGATAGTCTAGTCAATGGACGTTAAAGGAGCGATGATGCGAGTTCTCTTACGTAAAATGCAATCAATTGCTTAGTTTTACAAGTTAGCGAGCGAGTAGTGGGACCCCTTAGCCGTCCCGGAGGTAGCGCTGCTGCTGCGCGCTCCCTCGAGCGCCACCCCCTGCGTTTCGCTTTAAAGGTTTTATTGTGATTTTCAGACGCAAATGCTAAAATTGATTGAATAGCCGGCCAATAAAGGTCTGGCTGGCATCAAAGAGACTACGTCCGTTTTATCCCGATTCGTTGCTCGAGTATTTTGCATGCGTGTTCTTTCGATTTTAGTTCTTATTACGATTCCAATTTACGAAGTGCCTTAACGGGGATTCTTCGGTCGAAAACATATTTTTACCTTCACGCACTCCTTTGTGCGAATCGAGTACCAGAGGCACATTTGATGCCGGGGAATTTCTAACCTGAAATTGCAGGATAATGAAATTTGCAACGTTCAGCACAAGGCCCTGGTGCTAAACGGGCGCCCGACCGATTACTTTGTGAAAGATTACTTTCTTCTGCGCCCCTACATCGGATGCGTAATGATCGGCATAGGGGTTGCCCGGCAGCCCTTCTATCCGCGTTTTAATAAATTGGCAGGAAATCGTAAATATGCTGAGCCATTAGCGATATTGCGGAAATTTACCACTCCGACTCCAATGTGCAATTTGCTGCGACTTAATAAACGACTTATATTTAAATAGTTGATACATTATTCCACCATCCTCCTAAATTTATGTTATTCTCATCAGAACTTTCTCCACATGTAATGAGAACCTTTGTCATTACAATTACAATATCCAGCAAGTGACTGCAGTTATGTAAAAATTATGTAAGAATCAAAAAAGTTTTAATGCAGCCTAGATGTACATTATAAATTTTAATGAAGGCAACTACAATAACTACAATATTGATAATAATCTTAAAAGTTTTAGGACTTGAGTTCTGACATACCAAACCAAATTAAATTCAGAGAGGCGTGTGCGAAACGGGGGATCAGCTGCGTATTAACATGTTACCTAATCGTGGAAGAAAACTCAAACATTTTAAATTCACTTCTTGAAAGGGCTTCGATCGTCTTATAAGACATATAGACACTATCTTAATGTTCACTAATTCTCGTCATTCCTCTTTAGCTTCATTCCGGTCTTTCCGCCTTTCATTGGCTCAATGATCCGAAAGTCACATGCATACTCGCAATTCGTAAGAACTATGTGGGCGACTTCGATTAAATTCGGGATTAAATTTTTGAAAAATTAATTTTGCAGAACGCAACTAACTATACCTACTGCTAACTGCTAACCATCAGATGTGGCTAACTTCGATACGGCAATAAATCAGCGGCACGATTCAAATAGTTTGTAAGGAAAATTTATTAATCCACAAGTTCTTGCCTCTAACTAATTGAATGATAGCGGTAATTTCGATACCTGCGCTCGAGCTCTTCTGAAACTAATAGCGTGGTGCTTCATTCAGCAGTTCCTCGTCAAATTCGCAATTATTAACTAATTTAACCACGCGTAAATCTCTTCCGCTTCGAGAGATCCTTAGAAAGACCCTTATACCAAATAGTTGTCTAACGTACCCTATAGCGGTGCAGTTTCGGTGTAGTTGGGGTTCCCGAAACAGTTTTTAGTGTGGTAGAGATAGTAACACCCGATGTAAGGCCGGATTAGGTTAAATCTAGAAATCTTCCAGAAAACGAAAGCTGTTGTGTCTTCTTAAGGCAGTGGTACAATATATCAATGATAAGCCGGAGCTTGCATAGAGACCGACCGTTCTAAATTTCCTATGTCCACATGAAACCTAAATCATTATTGTTGTGTTTACCCACGTAATCCACCTAAGTTGTAGAATTTATGTAGCGGAAACACACCTCTCCCTAATTATTTGTTCAAGTGCGAAGAATAAAACGCGCTAATTGAGATTGTAACAGACAAAGCATCGTGTTCGTTGTAATTAAAATTTTCGCTACCCCTGCAAGTGCCAGTAGCTCGTTATTTTTCTAGGAAAGTAACTCGTAGAATATCGGCGCAAACAGGGGTAATTTGTAACTTTTAATTACAGATAATTACAAGTAACGCAGGATCGGTGCCGTTTAATTAAGTGAAAAACTTTGCGTAGGTATTTAAAATTTTTCTTTGTATGTCGGGGTAGCCCTGATCCGGATTGAGGACTACAAATTGAATTTCCGATAAAGATCTCGAATCTAAAAGCAGAAAAACGCAAACCCCTGTTGTATGAAAGTCTAATGCGCAGCCATATCTGTAAAGGGGATATCGCAGATCAAAAAGGTTTTTCATAAATAAATATGACGTTTTGATAACAAAATTTCGAGCATGTTAGCCCACCAAACAACTTATGAATGTTAACGTGGGCCGGCAAAAAAACGAAGAAAATTCGATTTCCTGGATGCCGCCCCATCCGGCGCTCTTGTCCAAAATGATACGGGCTAAAAGAATGATTAATGCTGCGATGGGGGCAAAAAATGCCCCGAGGAAGAGAGGCCATTGTGCACCGACGTCGGATTCCGCTGTGACGGTGCACGGGAAACGGGCATTGTTTTAATAGTGAGCGCCACGTGATTTATATTACATGTAATAAAAACGGCTGAAAAGTTTCCCTTTGTGCTTGACGTACTGTTTCGTGCCGCTTCATATTCACATCGACAAAAAAGGACAAAGTAGGAAGCAATTACTTACGACCTCATTCGGAACGGGATTTTTCCGGTGCTCCTCCTCGGCGACGAGGTCGCGAAAATGAGACCGTCATTTTTGCAAGCAACGATCCCGATTGTCATTGCATGCAAACCGTTTGCACTCAATCCTCAAAGCGGGTCTGACACCCGCAGCCGGCTGCCACACTACAGCCAGACAACAAAAGCAATTAATTCCCAGACTAATTAGCTGCTAGGAAAAGCGCACACCTTTTAATATCAGCACCTATCAAAAGTTTATTAAAACGTCAAAGCAGTACTAAAACTAGACACGTAACTAACGAAACTAAATTCCCGCAACATTACGGCGGCCCTCAAGACAAATTTAATAGCACGTCAGCCTGTTATAAGTTAGTTACGCCGGATATACTTCAATGTTGATGTTTCGAAATTGCCCCCCAGAAACTACCCCCGACGATTTTAATAGCAATTCCGGATCTATTTTCCGCTATCATTACCGATGATATAAAAACGCACATCTAACTGTGCGTCCTATTTATCACAAAATACATATAACAAAGAACTTCAATACAATTGCATAAATAATGTTCGTTACGTGCCGAGAGCCGGTCAATATTTTCCTAACGCATTCATCCAACCCCTACATAATATTTCAATTTTGTCTCCGAATATCAAAGGGTTCTCAATCAATTTTTTAATCAAAAAGTTATTAACTCGTTTAGAGTATGCAATGGAATATTGTTATCAAAATTTTTGGCATAACAGCTTTTCCTCAACTTTACCGTTTTCAAAAGAGGCTTTCAAAATAGAAACTCCCTTTCGATAGCATTAGCATGTATAGTAAAGGAGGATGGCGCTGCACCCCATTCCTCTTTGAGCTCTCTAGGTATACAGGATGTGCCAAAAGTCGGTATCACTTTCTTATTTTAAATGGAAACGTACCATTTTTTCTTCATGGTTCGATTGGTCTTCCAACTCTGAGTTTTCATAACACTTGTTATGTGAAGTTATCTGACAATTTTTGACATTATGTTAATTTATGTGAAAAAAATTGTCGATGTGGTAGCTTACGAAGAAATTCGTATCGGGCAGCCGGTTTAGAATTTATGAAAACCAATTTGTAAAGTACTTAGTTCAAAGTCCAGACTAACTTCTGATATTTTATTGGTTGTTCCATTTTGTACCATATGGGCGCAGACAATTTTCAAATATCGCAACCAAAGTCAATTTTTTCAAATAGCACTTACTGATTTTTCTTGCACCATTCGATAGAAAATTGTATTTTGGGATGAGTTACTTAAGCATTACCTATACCTAACTTCATCCCCTATCAAATTAAAAATCAAAATCCAAAAATTCTATCAATCTTGCCGAGAACTGTTTTGGTTTTTCAAGTATGCCATATGGAAACAAAAGACAATTGCAACAATTTAATTATAAAATGAATTCCTTATTAATTTTATAAAGCAACAATAAGAAAAACTATCAAGAACCGTCTTAACTAAATTCTAATGTAAATGTTCATTGTGAGCACCATTTCGATTACTACATTTTATTAATCCATTTTCAACACATTGTTTGGCTCTTCTAATTTCGTTAGGACCAAGACTGTCAAAAGCTCTTATTATCTCCAGACCTTACCCCATTAGATTTTTATGTTTGGGGTTGAATAAAGATTTAGTTTATACTTCACCATTTCGCAACATTATGGACGAATTAAGAGGGAGAATAATAAGAGCATTCGACAGTCTTAACCCCAACAAAATTAGAAGAGCTAAACAATCTTTTAAAAATAGAATAATAGAATGTAGTAATCAAAATTGTGCTCACGTTGAACATTTACAAGAATATAGTTAAGATGGTTCTTGATAGTTTTTGTTGTTGTTGTTTTATAAAATTAGCAAGGTATTCATTTCATAATTAAATTGTTGCAATTGGTTTTTGTTTCCATGGCATACTTGAAAAACTAAAAAAATCTTTCGACAAGATTAATGAAATTTCTGGATTTTAATTTTTAATTTAATAGGGGATGAAGTTAGGTATAGAGAATGCTTAAGTAACTCATCCCAAAATACAATTTTCTATCAAATGGTGCAAGAAAAATCAGTAGTTGCTATTTGAAAAAAATGACTTCTTGACCATTTTTGGTTGCAATATTTGAAAATTGTCTGCGCCCATATGGTACAAAATGAAACAACCATTAAAATGTCAGAAGTTAGTCTGGACTTTGAACTAAGTACTTTACAAATTGGTTTTCATAAATTCTAAACCGGCTGCCCGATACGAATTTCTTCGTAAGCTACCACATCGACAATTTTTTTCACATAAATTAACATAATGTCAAAAATTGTCAGATAAGTTCACATAACAAGTGTTATGAAAACTCAGAGTTGGAAGACCAATCAAACCATGAAGAAAAAATGGTACGTTTCCATTTAAAATAAGAAAGTGATACCGCCTTCTGGCACATCCTGTATAGCTAGAGAGCTCAAAATATTTTAGATAGAATGAGCATGACTGATTATGACTGCCTCCCAAGTTTCAAATTTCTAATCCAACTAGAAGTTGAAAAACTTCTAATGCATGGACTACGTGCATCACCCTGTATACTTCCTCAAAAACAAAATTCGAAAATTTTGAAATGGCCAACATTACAACTTTAATTTTTTCCTTCGTTCCAAGTATTTTAAGCTTTCTCCACAATTTTTAACGCAGTTGCCTTGAATAGTCTCCCGCAATCCTATATGGGTTTTTTTCTTTAACAATGCCATAAGTTGTGGATGCTTCAAGATAAGTTGCGCTGAGGCAAAGATCAAGTTTTGGTAAAGCTCGACCTTTTCCAGTTAATCATTGCTGTGCGATTTAAAAGTTATTATTTACATGGTTGCACAAAAGGCAAACATGAAATGTCGGAGTTAAAGTTCGGCTGCAAAACATGAAACTGGGTCGAAAACAGTTCGATAATACCATTTAAACTTTTCGACGTGGTAATCCCGGCTAAGCAGTTGATTTTGCGGATTTGGGATAAGATCTGATGACAAAAAAAATAATTAAGTTTTCTAAAAATGTGGAATTGGTGGAGGGTCCCGGACTTGACGGCTATCGATTCCGGCCATCACAACGATTAATTTCTTTGATGAGCTTCCGTTGCAATCACTACTAAATTTGAACCTAGGAGGAATCAATCACGCGATAATACTTTCTAAGGCAGCTGCTAACATAAATGATTAGAGTTAATCCCGTGTCCATTTCGCTCTATTGATTTTTTTGCAGCTGGATTACCTCGTTGATAGCCTTTTTGCCGATATCTCGTTTTATTAGTGAATTATGTTGCTGCGAAATGCTTTGAAAATACCCTTCGCTTTTCGCCAATTTCTACTTTCTATTGAAATAAATTCTTTTAGATTTTTTTTAACGTACGAAGCGGCTGTGATGGCGTTAAGTCTCTTTTTCTTCAGCTCCAGATAGCGAAACTAATCCAGGCAAGTCCTGGACAGGATGGAAAAACAGTTAATCGATTTAGCATTAAGTTTTGGTAATCTAGCCAAATCGAAATATCCATCCTTCTATTTTTCATAGCGAGCTTTCCTTGAAGAGCGTTTTTATGTTCGGTAACTCGAAAAAAATCTCCGGGCCCCAAGGAGCTCGCCACCATTAATATTTCATAGTAGCGAAATAATTCGATAACCGACACATCGAGTCGAATATATCGCCCCTCGTACCTACCCTTTAACAGCTCTGACATATAACAGCACCCCTTTTGTGGAATCAGAGGCGCTGCGCAATGTTTCGACTAATTTCCGAGAGGGAATGCAATAAAAATGTCAACTTAAAAGCGGCGCCTCGTTATTTCTCGCTTCAATTCCGGTGTTGTGCCGGAAAAAATTCGAATTGGATAACTTTGATTAGTTAAAATTCGGCAATATGCAGTTGTTTTTTTCTCCGACTTGGCAAAGTTTGATTGTGTTTCCTCAACGTCTGGTGGAACTAATAAAACCCTAAAGACTTGCGGTTGTTTATTCCGGGTTTATTGTTTATTTTATTGCGCCAGGTAAGTCCTGGAGCACTCCCTTTTTATTAAAGTCTCTGCGGATATAAAAAAAACCTTAATTAAAACGACGGTTATATGAGCAGACTACGACCATTTCGTCCTCTCAACAACCGCAGGAACAATCTCGGGGTTGTGCAACGAAATTTCTCATTTATAGAAGGTAGCTTTAACGTGATACTGAGTAGTGTAAAGAGCCGCGATAAAAGGCGGAATACTCTTAATTTGTTGAAACGGTGCTTCGCACCTCTGTGGATAAATAAAATGTAAAAATGGGGTGAGGGCCAGGTACGCCGATGAAAGAGTTAAGCCAAGGTACGGTTAGTGGCGCGTCAACGTCATGTTTCACCGAGCTCGGTCGGGATTTAATTTCGGCTTTCACCCCAATTTTGTCACAAAGGCAAATCTTCCGACATTTTTTGAAATATAGCAAGCCTAGAGGCAAGGCACCGAGCGGGCATTAGATATTACTTTTATATGCAAATCTTGCATCATTTACTGATGCGACCTTTACGCCCACGCCTACAATAATTTATCCTCCTAGTACCTTGATGGACTGTTTATCTTTAAAATTTATGTAATTCTTAGCAAGTCATTAGTCATCGGATAATGCACCCGTGTATAAATGGGTTACAGTTCTGGAGACGAGGTAGAACAAAAAATTCGTGACTTTTTAACCAAATGTTGTAACAAAAGGTTTTATAACATTTTACATAGCATAATTTTTTTTAGAAAAACACAATACAAAGTGGCAAGTGTCGATTACATGGGTTAATTATCGTCGGTATCCTATAAGCGAGCGACCTAAAATTTAATTTAAAAGAGAAATTATTACTTACGTAGTTTAACTGTCCCATCAGTTTCATGATCAAAAATAGTAACCGCGCTTGTAACAAATTAACCACATAATAACCTCAGCGTTCAAGCCAACCAAACATGCAATATTTGCCTTAAGTTAAAATTAATTGTATTAACTCACTAATGAGCACAAGTTGCCATAACGCCAGCTAAGCTTGAATTGAGTGAGTGGCAATTTCGCTTAGAGTCACACCGTGAAACACCCCAACTTGTCCCTCTCACATTATTACCCATTCTTCAAAACCTAAGCAATGGCAACACTGAACTAAACTTTTTTTTTCTACGTCATCAGTACTAATACCGGCAAAAAACATTAAAAAAATAACGACTTTTATGCATGACGCTTCATCATCGTGTCATTGCTCTCCCGTCGCATTACGTCTTTCCAACACAAACACGTGGAATGATTAGATCGTTATGATGCACTTTGACAACAAACTGGAGTCGAAAATTAAATTAGGGCGGCTGAGCGAGCCGTGCATTTAGCTCTGTTCCAATACTCCGCCCGCTGAATTTTAATGACGCCCCCTTACCTGGATCAGGATATCGGAAGTTCCTCGCCAAGTGACAAAGTTGTAATGGAAGGTAACGAGTGTCGGCCCGTTGCGGGGACTTGACTGCAGGAGGGGCTCCCGACAGAAAGCCTCTTTGCAACTCCCATCCCACTTCTGATATTATACTGGCTTTCCGGAAGTAAGGCGTCACTTCCCGCAGGTACTTGACTGAAACAACACCAAAACGTTATACAAACAAGTCAACAATTCAGCACGACTTTGCAACAATCAAACCAGGTGCTGCACCGGATCCGGGAAGCTAAAAGTTGGCGTGGTTGTTGCGATTTCAAAGTTTCAATGAAACAAAAACGTAAACCGTAAACAATTCACATGCAAATTAGCCCGAATAATTATAGAATAAAACGTCGTAATTTTAGAGCAGTTGCGCATACATCACGCGGGGTAAGCGACGTGTGGCTAGTTAGATTAACATTTGCACAAAACACCGGCGCTACACTTGTTGAAGCAAATTTTTTATGTAAATTGGCAATTAATTTTAATAAAATTACGAAAACCGACATTATCACTTGATAAAGTTGACGCCTTGTTTCGGCAGCTCCTTGAGATTAATTTTGTTGGTTGGGTGGCTTCTGACACGCGTGAACTTTCTTTGCAACGTTTACCGCAACGAGGTTATAGAAAAGTTTTGATTGATAGCTGCGCCGATCGGGGCGCAAATAATGGCATTAATTTGCGTGCCACCTGGGCCTCATCGGCTTATTTGCCAAAACGGCCCGCCACACAAATTGAAGGGCGGCAATTCAAGGTGCAGCCATCTATCCATAACCCAAGAACTGTGTCAACGTGCTTAATCATTTTTTCCATTTCTTGGGCCACAGGATTCTATTGTTTTCTACTACACGTAAATGATGAAGTCCTGGATGAACGTAACGAGAACATGAAACAGCTATTCGTGTCTTAAGAGACCAAATTTTATCTTGTCATCAAAAGTAGGGCGGTTTAAAGCTGTAGTTAGCTCTAGGAAAATAAGTGAGGCAATTTTACTATATCTGTTAAAGTTTTAGGACTTGACTGTCTTTTGGAAGCGTTACAGCATTGCGTGGACTGCTGATTTTTCGAAGAAAGTCTCTTGGGGCCGGCGCTAGAGCAGGAGGCTCCGGGGCTCTCGCGGAGGCTTGTAGTTTATGATACGTCCATATCTTCTTCTGCCCGCATTAATTGATGGTGATCCGATAAAATTAATTACCGGGAGCATTAACAGCAACATCAGAGCCGAGATTGGCACTTGCACTAATGGGTGGTATTGGCTTTCAGACACAGATTAACCCAACGGTTAGCTGGACGCGCATAAAGGACATTTTGGAACGACCGCAAAACCACCACAAAACGGGATTCATTCGAAACATGCGAAACTCGCACACGTAGTTATCGATCATGGCTGTCCCGTTCAAATTTATTAACGTCCCGTTGGAAATGATAACAAGCCGAAAGAGGTTGTTGGTGAGTCGTGGCTCCTCGCCGCTAATTGCCGTAATAGTTGCCGAACGAGGGCGTAAATTAATTCCGCAATGCCGTCTCGAAAGTGCACTAATAATTTTTTTTTGCGTCCCCCAGCCTTGGTCCGTAATTTCTTTTATGCCGTTTATAAGGGATGTGACGTTTCTTTTTATTTCGTTTTTGTGTAGGTCATATTACTGCGTGGCAGTAAAATACGCACCCAGTGAATTTACATTTTCGTCTTTTATTGTAAACAGAGATAAATTGTGCCCGCCGAGTTTGAACTTTGAATAGGCGGGTACAGGGGAACGATGCAATAATATTGACATGAAGACACATATTGCATCCGGTTTTATGTCGACGTTTAAAGCGCAACACTACGCGGGCAAAGGTTCATAAAATTTTGTTTGGAAATGAAGCTCGGCAGGTGCAAGGAAATGCCGTAAACCGCAGGATTTGCTCGTAAATTGCAATACATTTCTCACTTCGGGGGTGTTTACGTTAAAGTGGGGAGCAAACCCTAGTGATGGCGCAGATCCCAAATTCCGTCAACTCCCTAATTGCTTGTCCTGCGAATTTATCCGGACAAAAGCAGGAATCATCATATCCAAAGCTTTTTTGATTAATCAAACCCAACTTAATTAAACCGAAAATAGCCCAACAACCACGGTCCAACTCGAGGACTTCATCGGCACGAGGATGGTGCAGTTTTTAATTAAGCCCCCTATCTACCTCAATTTTGGCAAAATAGCTCTGCAGGACCGATGCTGAAAGCACTATCTTTTCAGGAAACTGCGCATGATGGTTTACTGACAAATAGGGTAATTACTGCATTGTGCGATGAGGGCACTCTTTTATCGTTTGATGTGTTGCTTTACATAAAAAGCCGACATTTATGAAGTGGACTGTTTTGTCGATGGCTGGATAGAACGTGTTCGTTTATTGCAATAATAAATTTTTAAACTCGTTCCAGTTTAATTAAACTTGGTTCGAGGGCGATTAGTGTTTTATTATCTGACGTGCCCCAATTGTTATTTGATTACTACAACCGGCGTGACAAATTCACCCATATTTTATGCAACTATTCGGCCAGTGCAAAAATAACGACATTTATCTCCAGCTCATTAACTATTGAAGGCGCACAGAGAAGTTTTAATAATTAATTTTATCAAGAAGGTGCATCAATTTTTTTCTTTCAAAGGATCTTCGAGTTAAATATGCATTTTAGATCAAGATCAGTTTGGAGAATTCTAACATTTTAGTCCGGAGTTTCGACTCCACCATTCCTCGCCACCGGCTTTGCGGGCACTCGTTGCGTCTACCTTGTGCGATGGTTAATTCCAATTTATGCAGTAATTCCCCCATCAACTATGTTGTCGCAACAGGACCTCGGTAAAACTCCATCCCCTATTTTCACGCCTCCTCTGAACCACGCCGAAGTCACGCACTTAATAAAGTCGTGACAAGGGCCCTTTGAGCATATCTCGCACGGGCCACATGTGCATCATTCCGTGACAGCTTTGTGAAACGTCAGTGTTGTTTTAGAGGTGTCCGTGTGGCCGGTCCGTGTTTCGTATTCCAACTAAAAGTATCTGCGACTGGCGGAAACTCGATGTTCGTCGCACGTAACGACGTAAAACAGTAGTAAAACGAAACGCAGGTGTTTTTAACGTTGTGGTTCGCCGTTAAAATTCAAATATCCGAGAAATGGCGGAACGATGGAAAATCGGCGAATAAGTGAGACATAGAGAACGCACCTGTTGTCTTTCGTAATGTGTGTTCATTAAGGTCCTCCGGGTTTGAGGATGGTCCTTTCTAAATTAATTACAACCGGCTATTCACGCCAGAAAACTTACGACACTGTCCGGGAGTTGACGTCTCTGGAGGCGACGCCACCAAATTGCTACGAGCTACCTTAACGTCCGCTGTGAAGTTTAAACGAGGACGCATCAAAGCTCGAAATCGGGAACGAAGATACTTTGAAATTTTACGAGCTGTTGGCCGCAAATAAAATTCAAACATCTTCCACTAGGTTCGAACTGGCAAACAACAAGCGCTAACGCAACCAAAATCCCAAAAGTGCAGCTTTCGCGCTCTTTGAAATCGTCTGGAAAGTTGAAAAAGCGAAGAGTAACCAGAGTACTCTCTACTCATGCGAAGAAGATTAGAGCATCCTTCTTATAAGATGTTATACGCTGCTCTCAATAGTAGTGCAAAAATTGACAAGCGGGTGCTAATAAGGTCGTCAAAATACTTTATCTATGCGCTCTGCTGTATTCCCTTTAGGGCTTGGGTTCCAAAGAGAGAAGAGAAACGTTTCATAAGCTATTATTATTTATTTATATAATAATTTCATTTTAATGGTATCTAATTATTGAAATTGAAATCTTTACAAATCCAATCGGACCGAATGCAAACTCTTAAGATAGAGTCTCAATTATTCCCCTTTCCAAGCTGAAGTCGTAAAGTTCTACAAACGTAAAATTGCATTAGATGGAAACAAAGAAATTTTTTTAGTAACATTACATCTCGAGATTGCGTACTTTGGCCAATTTTATTAAGTGAATGAACTATAATTCCTAATTTAAATTTTAATGCTCGAGAAGTCTTTTTCCTTACAACTAGCGAACGTCTTTAATTATATTTTCTTAAGGCTGCTTTTGTTCGACTTTAGAGCCGCATTCGGTTCTGTTCTGACATAGCGAAATTATCGTTAACATTTTATTTTATATGTTTATCGTTAAGGGTGCAATCTCTGCGACTGTAAGACAGGCACTCAATTAAACAGCAACGTTTGTTCCTTTAAGCAAACATTGCTGTGAATTCTGGGGTTGAAACGCTGAATTTTGTCTGCCGGATCCAGCCAGAATTTAATTACGTTTGATAGCGTGAAACAAATTACGTACCTAATGAGTTCCGACTGAAAGCCATCAGACACAATAGTTCGATTGGAGCACACATTTAGTGCCACAATAATCTACAATTCCGCCAGTCATGGCAAAGTTTAACATTTCGCAATGATTCAAGGGTTAGTGAACAAACAACTGTAGCGGGCAGGTTTTAATGAGTTTGCTGTTAACATTAAACTGTGTTTCTTCGGAACGCCGGGTCAGACCCTCCAATTTATCCGCTCATGCATTGTTTAGAGTCGCAATAAAAATCGCGGGCAAAGAAATGAACGGTATCGGCGGGATCGTTGCGGAACGGCCGATTACCGACTGACGGACGGGCCAAATTACATTGCAATTAATTGTGAAAGGATTCAATTTCTCTGGCGGGTCTGTGGCGAATTTAAATTGAGCCCGGAACGGTGTAACGCGAGTTTGAACGGCCATCTATTGTATAGGTAATGGGAAACGTGGTCCCAACACCAATTAGATAAGTTGGTTAATACACACGGGGAGCATCTTGCAATCTTCTCCCAGAACTTGGTAGAAGAGTGTTTTTAAGAGAAAACGAGATTCAGTGGTTTAATCCTCGCAGGTCGCACCTGGGCCACTTCCGAAGCAGGTGCGGTCAGATTCGCCCGGCGCCTCCGCCATTTGTCAAGAATTAAAATTTACTCTGATTCAGTTCAATTCAACCTACGAGTGTTATTGGTCAGTTGTTGGTGTTTTTCTAGACCTTTTCATCCCCTGTCCCCACATGATTAAATTTGGAGGTCTTCCATCAAACTAGGAAAATTACTTTGCAGCTCTTGGGGCAAAAGACAAAATTGCTAGGAAAGTAAGTGAAGTCAACGTTCCGAATAAAGTTTCCGTAATAATGAAACTACTTCTGCCTCGGACCCAAAAAGCAATAAATGAATGAGCTCAATGGAGCTTTTGCGCTATTCGATTAATAATCTTAAAATTTGCGGTTGGAAAGTGGCTTTGTTTGGAAGCTGGTCAGTGCTGCTCGTATCGCTTTCAGGTGTTGCTCCCGAAAATCCGGGTGAAATCCGGGTGCATCCGGCGATAATAAATTTCCCGGCCCTTGCATACGCCGCTTATCGATCACGTGTCTGATTTATCGGTGTCGCATTTAACAAAGTTTGCTCGGGCAAAATTTCAATTGCAGCCGTGATTACGGATTTAGATTTTTGCACGTGGCCGATATGACGTATGCGCCGCCGGTCCGGCGTCCAATAGTGCCGATTTAACGGTCCGACGCCCTCTGTCGATTGGAAATCCGCAGCCGGTCGTTCCAATATCGCCAGCAAACTGGTCCGCATCATTGACATTTGCGCCTCAACACCCGGATCTGCGTTGCTGATTCATATTTAATCCAATCGTTTGTTTTCGGATGCGCCGGATAAATTGGCTATTTATCTTCGGGCCTATAAATTGGTTTTGTTGCCGGATCGGGCCGACGTAAAAATTACCTTTCATAAGTTTTAAGCGGTTTCCAGATATCCATATTAATTTTGCGGGGGCGGTTGTCGGTTTTTCGCCGTTCCTCATTCGCGGCCGTTCGTCAAGCCGCTGTCATTGGAAACGAATCTTTTCGAGATTACAGCCGCCAATTAATCGACCATGAGGATTTACCGGCGCCCTCGATCCCGGCGTTAAATCCGGCTCCATTACAGCACCCCGTTATTAAGATAAAGGTCGGGAAAATTTCGCCTGCAGCCAAATTATGAGCGGAGGCGATCCGAAATTCCTGTTTGCTCTAATTTCCCCTTCACCTAACAGCAATTTCTGCAAGCGGTGGACATCTCCTGAATTCAAACGCAGCAGTCACGCCCCTAACTAAATTTGACAATTTTACCAGGCAAAAAAGTATAGGTAGGTACTCTGTATTTTAAAAAAAAAAAAACGAAAACTAAAAAGTGAATTAATTATTTAATTGGTTACATTAAGTTAGAAACTATAGCTCTACCCGTTTTACGGCTGAGGCGTCACTGACCAGAACGCAATTTTGAGAGCAAAAACAGTTCTCGTGAAACTTTATAAAGCAAGAGGCTTCTAATAGCGCAGTAGGTGATCCGGCCGTACTTTAATTAGCCCAACAGAAGGATTAGGGGCTAACCTGAAGACAGGGTGGTAATCCCCAATTCTCATGCTATTTTCGAAGTCAGCTGAAAAAGTTCGGTAATCCGATGATTGGAGAATGCAAGCGAATCGCCAATAAAAGTCAATCGCGTCGGCGATTTATCGTCCCACCCCGTTTGGAGCATTGAAGTGAAATCATTCACCCGTAGATTTTCCTATTCGATAACAATTGTTTTAAAAAGACAAGCTTTCCGTAAAATTACCAAGATTACCTTTTGTTATCTCAAAAACATTTTGAAACGGAATATCCTGATTTATCTTAATAAATCGGGATCTTTCATTCCAGTTGGTAGTAGTTGCAATTGCGATATTGCGTAAGCTAACCTTAAAGCAAACAATGTGCCTGCTTGTATTATCCGAGTCGTGTTGCAGCGGACGTTTTCCAAAAAGGATTTCTTCAGACAACCTCCACCCCTCAGCTAAATGGAAATAAATGAAATTGTCTCCTGTTTCCTCTATTATCTGGATGTCCTTAGAATGCTACTTAGGAAATTGTATGTTTCTCGTTAACTTGTTTTATTGTCCATTATTTGTATTCAACTTACTCCGCAACGTCTTGTTATTAAAATTGTAGTCAACAAGGGCATAACAAGGCCCGTAACCGTCTCGACTCCCCTAACACGCGCCTTTTTCGCACAATTAAATTCATCCAATTAAAAGCGCGCTGCTCCATCACGCAATTTCCGCATCGTCCGATTTTTGCACGTTTTCCGCAATATGTTGAAATTGAATTTTATCTGCTGATTACGCCGGACCTTGCCTGAATTTTTAAAGAACATCGGCGTCTTCAATTTCCCAAATTCGTGTCGATCAGCGGGAATTCGGGGTTTTAACACAGATTTATGATGTCTCGAGAAAACACGCCGATACCCGGAACGTTATAAATCTTTTTGGGGGGCCGTCCCCTAGCGGTTTCTTCATAAAAACCTAATTATTTGACGCTTTATTCCCGGTTTATGCGGGATAGCGAAGCGGTGTTGGCGACGCGTTTCTCTAACACCCGAGTAGGCCGCCTATTTCGGTTACAGGAGCCGAAAAGTTCAATTTATATGAAAGGCGTTATTAGGTCGCATGTTGCTGCAACCCCAATGGTGTACGGCAGTCCTGGAGATAACATCACGCCCCTAATAGAACGTCTTATTATCAGCCGAATGCAGGGGCTCGTAACAAATAACCGACGTCGATTTTCGTTATTTTTATCAGCCGTTCCGAATCGTAGGCAAGCCCGAATTTATAGCGGCAATTTATTAATATTTACAACCCTCATTTGCACTCGTTATCCCCTCTCGAAATTACGCCGATTATGCACGATCTGCGACATGAACCCTGAATCTTCCAAGTAAGCTATCAGGGCTACTAAGCTAATCGTAAGACTTAGAGAAAAAAACAATGATGCGACGTTCTTTCAGTTTAATATTTGATTAGAGTTGAAGCTAGCACTAATTTGATTTGGAGAAGCGAAACCATGCATTTCAAAGTTATTCTATTACATAAGCAGTTTCAAACTTGTCATTGTCGACGAGTATAACATCGCAGAGGTTCCAAGGATTAATCGTGGACTGTGCAGATGTTATTAAATGAGTATTTGGCCAAGTCAAAAGCAGTCATATTATACAGATGAAACTTTACGTAAAATACAAAATAAATGAATATGTCATCTGACTATATTTAATCGTACAGCTAACAGTTACGAGGACAAAACAAGTAAAATTCACATTTTTTATCCTAAATTTAAATAATTTTCTCTACGAATTTATGTAAATTCAAAATCTTTTAAATTTTAAACGGATCAAGGAGTGAAACAAAAATTTATAAGTTCTGAATTATACATCACACTGAGATAAGTTCTAGCTGCTTGAAAGAAGCTATTACTAATCTAATTAAAAAAAAAAAAAATTTCGTAATTATATTTTTCAGTATTTCTGTATTTTTATTTTTACTCAGATCCTCCACCACATGTGGATTATCTACACTTGCAAAATTTGCTCAAAATGTCCTACTGTGCTGTGAAAACCGGCCGGTTGCTTAATTTCAACCATGGCGCAAGCTCAAGGCCAAACTACCGCCAAACTTCGGAACAAACAGCCCTTAAACTAATTAAACGCCCAAAAGTGGCCAAAACTGCACGGAAGGCTTGGAGAGGCCGTCGTCTCTTGGTTTCTTTAAAAAATTTAGCCCGAAAATTAACCTGTTGCTGAACGTGCAATTGCGAAAAGGCCGGTTCGTCAAAACATTGAAGTGAGTCAAGATCCATTCGGTGTAGACTCGGGGCGTTTCTTTTTATATCGCTTCCGCTCCGGGTGTATTGTGTTCACACAGCCCTACGTGATATCCCCTAATATTCCTCTATCACTCCGGCAGGCTGCAGTTTATCCTGCGGGGCGTGACTCGACGGTGGGAGATACCGACGTCGTAATGCCGCCACCGCCGACCGGACCCCGCGATACGATTTTCTAATTTATCGACAAGGCCGTGAACTAGAACGGGAATATCCTATCATACACAGCCGTTTCTGGCACGGCACTTTTGAACTTATGGCTTATACAGCCCATCGTAAATTCCCACTCGAATATTGAAATCCTGCACTCAGCGCTCCAGAAGTGGATGGAGCACGCTGGACGGACGATTTTTACCGGCAGCAAATCCAGATCCGGCCAATTCCGAAGTCATATCCATTTCGTACTTATTCTGGAGCAAACAAAGATCTTGGGCTTCGCTACTGATGCCTTTAAAGCTCTCGCCAGTGCTCGAGTCCGTTTGCACTCGATAGAACAGTCAACAGACTGCGTCAGGATTCAGGAACATTGGGGCGGCAGCTTCCAGGATATTTTACTGCTAGCTGCCAAGTTAAAACTAAATTTTGCAACGCTTCGCAAATCCACCGGACGTCGGCCAGAAACCACCCAAACCTAATACTCTGCAAAAGTGGAGACTTCGTCGCCAGCAAATTCTTGAATAGCTTTCTCGTCGCATTTTTCCTAGTCCTCATATCCTGAATTTCGTTCCTGCAGGGACGATTTCAAGTTTGAGACGTCGCAGAATCTTTACGCAGCCCTGAATTGTACGCTGTTTAGCCAAAAATCGTGCATGAGGAGAGTTGAATGGGTTATCGTGGTGAAACCGTCACTCACCTCTCTGCCACAGACGAGACCGTTTTTTTCCCAGTGCCCCTCTTAATCTATTCTTAACATTTAGATAACACTCTTGTTTGGATATGAGATTTGGTAATTCGCCTAAATTTACTTCTGGGCGATGTTGCGTACCTGTGTCGACTAAATGGTTAAGGAGCGGCACCGCATGGCAAAAATGCTTACAAAGATCCCTCTTTGTAATAACAAGCCGGAGAAGCGGGATAGAGCTGCAGAACCGATAGTTCGTGGAGAGACCTCGTACGTGTCAATAAGTTCGTTCAGATCCTGCTGAAATTCCTGCTACAACCAACAATACCGGTTTTTATGGAAAATTATGGCTGGAGACGGTCTGAAAGCTGGCATTTCTCATTGCTTGCAGCAACCTAACGTCCAATCAATATCGCATTTGCTCGAAGTTCCATTCCATGCACTTAAAGTAGAGCAACGCCGTAAAGCGACAACAAGACAGCATTGCACATTCCAGACGACGTTATTAACGTAAAAATAGCACCGAGAGGCGACATTAATGTTCGTGAGATGTGTCGTCCCGACTGGACTCGAGAATATATTTCATCTTTTTTTTACGTTTCCACCCATTTTTAGTAGACGTTACCGCAATGTGCCTGCACCCAAAGAAACTATTACAAGTCATCTTATTTATTAATAATAAAGGCTTGGTCGCGCCACAATTCATTCAAGTGATAAGAAAATCAATTTCGGCGCCAACTTTTTGTCTCATTATTGCACGATATTTCAATCCAGCTTTTTGGACCTCGAGGCTACAAAAGCCGTGACGAATAGACAAATCGCTGCCGGAATTGGTTTCATTTATGGACTTGATTGGATTTTGCCCCGGGCATTGTTTCCACTTCATAAAACAGCGCGTCCATAGGTAAAGAAATTCGTAACTGTTGTGTTAAACAGAGGCGCAAAGGGATGGTTTTCAATATTGATTAGGATTTTTCCCAAGTTTTAAACTATTTTTATACAATATTTAGGGATTTTGTAACTTTTGACATGAGACAATAAGAATGGTGAAAATTGACAAGAAGAGGTAAGACTTGCAGAGGAAGAAGACAACCCTTTCCCAGTGGATAAAGTTATTATTTTCAGTCAGCATTTAACCACACAACTTTGCAATAATTGTAGACGCTTGTATAATTAAAACAATAATTACAATACCAAATTATAACAAATAAAATTAACATAATGCTATTCTTCATCACATTGATGATTCCGGAGTTATCTCACCTGAGGACTTTGCTATCTCGCTTTAAAAAAGGCGCCCGTTTCTAATTCAGCCCATTATTATTACCTCGTTAAGATTCAGGGAGTCATGTCCTTGATATAGTACAGCTGTAAATTTCAAGTGACTTAATTAAATTTTAAACCATTTCTTTTATTGAGTCTTTCGCACTCCGGCCCCTGCTCCACTTTTTTATAGCTGATGTAAGTGCTTATATAACTGCCTATTCGAAGGACTACTACCACAAGCTTTATTACCAAGAGAGTTTTTATTTCTCTTTGCAACCCTGTTCAATTAACATTTCAAGACTACACTTTAACAACTCTTTACGGCAAAACTTTCATTGTTCAATTGGCACCTCAAGACCGTTCTTCCGGCTCGTCAGCAGTCAGGCTAATTCGGCGCAACTGCGATTGCCGGATCAGTATTTTGGATATTGCATTATGTCGGCGCAAATATTTGCTGAGCCCGCGGGAATATCGCGATAAATAATTTCTGAGCGGGTTTTTGGCCGTAATCCCCGCTACCCAAATGCCAACAACCCTCGCGGAGAGGAATTTATTTGTAAATCTAAGATAACCCCCTCATTGCCTGCATTAACAATTCTAGCTTTTACGCTTTGATCAAGCACCTCGAACCTCGAACTGGCCTGCGACTAAATTAATCCTTCCGGGCTTTTTGCGGAAGCAAAAACGGAATCTGAAAAATATGGAAGCTCGAAGGGGCGGGTTCTGGTAGAACAGCAACGACTGGAGAATGCCAGTGAATAATTCGGAGAGACCTTATTGTTTGCAGGAAATTAAGAAGGCGCGTGCTTTATTTAACGAGGCCTCACATTTGCGGCCGTAAATTAGCACTAAAATTTAACGCAATCTCAGATGATTAATAACTGATCCTCTTTATAACCCAACGTCGGCTACTCTAGCCGTTTCTCGTAATCATCATCGTTTATTTTTAATTGCTCCCGGTTCCTTCTTCGGCGAGATTGCGGGGGTTGGGAGAGAAATTACGTATATAAAAATCCCGAAGCCTTTCAGGCACTAAATTCGCAAACGAACCCGTAGATAACGGCCTAATAAGGCGTTTGCTCTTTCATAATAATAGACCCGGGCGAGCGACAGGAAAAAGGGTGTAATGGCGAATAGGTAGGCACTCTGGCGAAATTGCCAATGATAAATTGTTAACGGCCTTATGCAAAAATATGCTAAAACTCTTAATTCTCCAGTTTTAATGAAAATAGAGTGTGTTGACGCTTGCTACTTGAAATTCATAAATTATAGCTTACCTTTGTTAATTTTCGTCGAGGTTCAACAAGGCGTAAAGAGTAAAAATAGTGAGTCCGTTCAGCATTTGTCGAATGGACACGTTCTTTGTGAATTTCCGCAAGAGAAACCCTTTGTTTACTTTTCATAACCCTTGACTCTCGTATCTTCCCATTTATTTACCTCGCCTCTGAAACACAAGCCTCCCTCTAATTGTCGGTAAGAGGATCTATCAAATTTTTTAATTGATGCTACAAGGTGGAGTTTTATAATTCTTCAAGAACTTCTCCTCGGACGGTATTAATCCTCTTGAGACGTTCTTTTTCATCTCGATAAGTTATTCATGCTATCGCTGAGCCTGTTTAACTTATTATTCATTGAATAAAAAGTTTGAAACTTTCAAATAGGCCCGCATGCCGTATTTTAAATTAAGGTTCGTTAGAAATCTGAGCAAGTTTAATGATTAATTGTGTACCTATGCAGCCTCTTATTTTCCAGCAAACGATTTAATTATTTATGCCCTTAGAAGTTGGGCCAAGAAGTACGTTCGCAGAATTCGAAGAGACAAACAAACTTTCTGCTGTTGAAAAAATAAACTGTACTCCTCCTCCCCAACGTCATTATAACGATATGTATTTAATCGCTTAGATGATCTAAGAAAAGTTCACGTTTGATTATGTAATCGACAATCCTTATTTCTAGGCTACTTTGGAAAAAGTTACCAATTGTTTATTTTTATTTGTTAATATTTTATGAACTTATGTTATATTTTTCCCACAGCTCCTTCACGATTTGCAAATTTTCTAAGATTTTTTCAAACTTGCTAAAAGAGATAGGATAAGCTAGATTCGCCTCTATGTGAATAATTTGAGATATTTTCTACATTCTTGGCCAGTTGCTGAGATAAGCGTTTCATGGCTCGAGTCAGCGGATTTGGTTCAAATGCGTGTAAAAAATGTAGTCAATTCATGAAAATGACCTTAACTCTGTCCACCAATATGTCAACTATTGGCATGTTAATTAAGAGAAATAATGAAAATTAATTAAGAAAAAGGGTCTCCGAAGACGTCGTTGGTCACGTGTTCGTAAGAACAGCGCATTAGGGAAAATTTAATTACTCCCCGTTCGATGCGATTTCTTCATGATACGCTCGTGCCGAGAATACGAAATTATCCTCCCTCTAGCAGTGACCTCATAAATCGCCCACTAAGTTTTTAAGGAAGTTAATGATTTCCAGAACTTTCCTTATTCCTCCTGTCACGATTTAATTCCCTGTAAGATTTTTTCATTGGGCATTTGAGCGTCGCAGTAAAAGCGGCTTTTTCTTGCCAATGTTATTTACGTAGGAACAATAAAAAGCGTGTTTAATCAACAATCAAGGGAATGAAGTGGTGCTCGACCACTTGGTCCTTCCATGGCACACCGTCGAGAGGCTGAAACAATGCAGCGCAACATGGCGGTTATCAGGCGAGCTCAGCGATGTCGTTCGAGGACCTGGTCAAAGCTCATTTCAAACAAGTTAATCAATATCGAAACTAAAATGTGTGATCTAAATTAGGGACTTGTCGGCCTTTCATTTGGTACCTCAATTAACAGGTTTCAAGTGCAGTCTGCCATAATTCTCCCACCGCTTGAAATCTGTTTTCTGTTTAAAATATAAAATTGCCAGCGTTGCACCCAATCCAATAAGGCTCTCGTAATCAACTAACACGATTTGGGGATGAAAATTGGAATTAACGGTGTTTTTTAAATATGGTTGAAATGCGCTAAAATTTAATTATTGCGGCAGACAAACTTGTGTTGCTTGTTTGGGGTTTTGTCGCATTATCATTTCACAAGCTTAAACCTCCTTTTGGCAGTAATAGCTAAAATATCACTGACGTAGAATGATATGATATGCAAATTCATGTATAGATAGACATAAATTTGTGCTGCACCTCATATGTATGGATCGATTCAAGGTTGATTGGAAATTCTCATGTGACGCTCTGACCTAAACAATTTAAGCATGTAGCCTGGTTGACCTCATGAATTGCAGTATTCATGAACAAAATAGAGAGGTATGTGCCGTTTCAAATCAGCACATTGCAAGCGAAAATAATTACCAACTGCCTAAAATTCTACAGCTAGAATCGCAGACTGATTGGCTCATTAATAAAAATTTCAGAATTTCAGGATTCATTCTTTCAGTGGTTTAAGAATCGGAATTTTGGAACGTAATTTACAAACTTTACGGGCCGAAATTGCTTCAGTAACTAATCCAACATTGGCGTAGATAACGTTTTTCGGAATTGCTATTAGATTCGGGTTGAAAGCGCACCGAATACTTCCGCTAATTACGGCCATTTCCGGTCCAGGTTTCAATTTATTGGCGCCGAGAATTCGCTGTAATATCGGCGTAATTACAAGGAGTTAGCAATGTAAAATGATTTCAGATAACTACGGAGAAGCTATTTGTACTATCCGTTACGGGTCCAGACCTGATTATCCATTAGATAGATCCGCCCTTTGGATGACATGTTCCACAATAATCAGTTTTGCTTCTCATAAGTATCCAGCTCTATTAATTAATACAACTATATCGTTTCAAGCATTTCAAAACGGACGAAACACTGATTCAACAACATTAAGCTGGTGAATCCATAAATTTTAACTTTTTTCCAAAAGAGAATTTTTTTAGCCGAAATTGAATTTTATATTTCTTAAAAACAGAGCAGAATTCCTAAAGTTTCAACTTTTTTAAAAAGGTGTTTTAAAAACAGAGTAAAATCCTTAAAAAAGTGTTGTGTGCTGAAGGGGCCTTACAGGTAGTGTAAATAACAGCGCGGTTGGTTATTTTATTTTCATTTCCAAGTCTGCCAACTTCACTGGATTTGCGGTAACAACGATCAAGTGGTTCGGGGGTTATCCAAATATTGATATTGAAAAAATTTGAATAATCACAAAATGGCCTAAGGCCACAATATGTGAAAGCATAAGAAAGCTTTTATTAGGGCCGCACCCATCAGTGTATGGAAAAACTAGCTTTTCTTGATGCGTAATTTTCTTTAGTCGACATCACCCTTGATTTAGGTTCAATTTTAGCGATCCAGTTCCAAGACCTGCAGGCATCAGAAGACGAGTTCGGACGTGAAAAAACAAACTTTTTTGCCAGTGAAGCCAACCCATTTGTTTTGCGTAATAAAACTTTCCTGCAGCTGTAATTTTAATCATACTGAAACAGCGCCTGCTCATTTTTTCAATTAGAGAATTTTTTCAGGCGCTTCAACTTTCGTCGACCAACAAGCAGCGAGCCAGTATTATTCAGGATTTGTACCAAGCAAATCACCAACATCCTGATAATATCGGACCCACAATAAGAAACCTCAAGGAGAGCCTTCTCTTATTACAGAAAGTGAAGTGAAGTTTCTGACAATTATGGATTTTATCATCGAGACGACTTTACCAAATGTCAATTCAAATTGGTCAAAGCCAAAAAATGTAGAGCTTTTAAATCCAAGGTATTTTCAAATAATATAAGTTTGAACGATGATTGCTTTTTTATTTCAAGACTCCTTCGTCCTCATTTCACATCTAGAATAGGTTCTTGTAAACATTTTCAATATTGCATGGCAATACTTGTTGCTGCTTCTAGAAAAGTAAGTTTTTAGCAACGCCAGTTAAAACTGAGCTAAATTAAATTAAAGCGGCTCACTAAACCATTGAAAATTTAGAGACAACAGTTATTTTGGCTGTCTGTGTCTGGTCTGCTAGCGGTGTCCTCCAGAGCAAATCCTGCTGGTAAAAATTTAGTTTTTCTCGTTAAGCGCTGAAACTTCAATTAATGGTGTTGCAAAAATCACTATAATGTGCCGTACTCTCATATAAAAATATTCATCCAACGAAAATGGTTATTGGCGACTAGCTCGTTCATTTGGTGCAGAGCGGATAAAGTCCAAATTGATATCAGCTCTTGACAGCAACTCATTAAAAAACTGCCAAAAGTTAAATTAATAATGACATCTGCAAAACTCTGGATCTCGTTTGCCGTTTTCCACAATAATATAACCACCAAATCATGAGACTGATTACGTCAAATTTCTTACCCGCAGAGCTATTTGATCCTTATTTTATCACCATAATTATTTATTAATTTTTGCCATTGTCATCGCATAACAATCAAAATTTATTGGAACAAAAAGTTCAGTTGGTAAAAATTCATTTTTGCTAAAGCAAGGATTTCGTTAAAACAGTGGAAGCGTTAACGTACACGTACATAGAAGGGATGAATAAAATGCCGGTAGGTTTTTGTTATTTACGTGTGAGCAATTCGAATGTTTACGTGGAATAGCAAAACGAACACAATAGGGCTGCATGTACAACTGCTTATAATTACCTGACTGTTGTAAACTAAAAGGGATTTTAGCAACTCGTGATCCGGCTTGAATTATTCATAATTACGCAGCCGGCTGTTTCATCAACAAAGTGCAGATAGACACACGCGGAAAGTTGGTGGAATCGCTCCCATCGAACATCGGAAAATAGACATGGACAATATATTTTGATTAAGTTTCCATGGAATCGAATTATAATTTAATTTCGAAGCAGGAATCCGAGAAGAAAGAGCCGGTCGCGAACATGAACCCAGACGAATCAGTGCTCTCAGGAAAAAATCTCGCTTTCGCCATTCCCGCTAATCACATTTCTGATCGAACCGCGCATTAATATCGGAAATGTAGGCTGCACAAGCGGGAATCGGGGCAGTTCTCAGCATGATTACTAATATTAGTCTACAAGAAGCACCAGGACAAGTTTTAGTACAATCGTACGAAATAAAATATCAACAATACTTAGACAAGTTTTCTGAAAAATGCAATTTGCAAGTAGGTACATATTTCTGGACGTTTCGATCGTCTTGTCGCGACCTTCCTCAAAAGTTTAATTTCTTGTTTAGAGAAAAACCGCGCAAGCCTTCAAACTAGTTAACTACTCGTAGTTTAAATTGATTTAACCTGCAGTACAATGCCGATTCAGTGACCCACAAAAGTTTCTTAGAATAGCGATGCCTACACCGGGAATGCACCGAAGCGCCTTCCCGTATTGAGACTTGCTGAATGTGCTGTCGCAAAGGTTTTGGCCGCCACCATTTACAAGACAGAAAGTTGATGCAATATGTATTTTCAATAACGTGTCCTCTCGGTCGATAAAAAGTGGAAGAGCTTTTCCCCGACAAGGGATCGAGCATTTAGACGTTAGCATTTGGAATGTTCCGTTAAATGCAGTCGAATGCCCCCGTCAAAGTTCGAGAAATGAGATCATTACCGGAAACTTTCATATCCTCAACTGTTGTCCAAGTCGCACCGGGCCCCATCTTCGGAATACGAGGCTAAATAAATAACGACCGAAGCTTTAGTCGGTTATCAATTTTGCAAACTTTCCTCTCACCGCGTGCCGTAAATATCGCTTTAGCGGAGCTTAATATCGGTCGTGAGCAAACGAAACAGCCCCTAATCGATGGAGAAAAGCAGAGCAATGCAAATTCAATGAAAACAATAGCAGGATGTGGGAACCTCGCGAAGGCATCGCCACATAAATCAGACGTAATTACAACCGTGGCGCTGCGGTCGCGTTCCGTTCACCACTTTTGTACCACTCATATTTGTCTCTAAAATTACGGTTTCTAGGATTTATTCGTGCATGGCCGGCCACCAATTACGGTACGTTCGATAAATTTTCCAACAAATACCTCCGTACAAAGCGGAGGATTTACCGCGAAGAACGCTGCAGGATTAACTTTTTCGCCGCGGTTTTTCAACTAACAACTCCAGAATCATTGACTGAACCCGATTCGGATCAAACTGCAGAGAGGGCGAGTTCACCATTACCGGAGTAGGAAGCGCCATCTCGGCCAATTGCAGGTTGAGGAATTTGAAAATTTAAATAGCATCCTGCCATTCATGCTGAAAAATCTATTGCCAGAATTTGATTTTAATAAATTGTTTTCTATCAATTTTATTACGAAAAGATATTCAAAAAACTGGTCAAAGGTTAATAACTTTTTGGGGACACGATATCTCTACGTATGAAAACTTTGTTTGGTAAATATTTTACATGAAATCAGACTGGCATGAAAATATGGCCAGTGCCAGATCCATTTTTACGTGTCAATTTCACAGAGTGCAATTGCAACACGACGTGTCAGGCAGAATTTAAACAAAATATTTAGTTCATTTGATGAAGCTAATAATTATTTCAAAATGAAAAAGTAAATTTACCATTGCCCTTGTTTATGAGTTGACCAATACAAAACTAAAGCAAACATTAACAAATATCGCAGTGATCTGTTGGATCACGTTCTAGTTTCACGATGTTACTAAATCTCTGTAGCTCAAGCCAACTTTTTTTTTATAAACAAAAACCTATAAGGAAATGACTTCTGGATTGTCAACTTGTACAGTAGTAATTGTGCGAGCAACATGTCAAGGAGCCTTGCAAATGTTATAAATTGCTATAATAACAATCGTAGCATTGATTAAAAGTAATTGTTCAAAGAAATAAACAAATGAGATTCAAAGTATTATTAATTTTTTTATATTAACTTATGTCTCCTATTCGTTGTAATACTACATTCAAGAATCTATGTTTTTTATGTAGATAACTAAATTATTCAATTTCTGTCATGCTAGTTTTAATTAAATAAGGGTCGTATTTAACAGTCTACCAAATTTACCTAATATTTTCATACAAAAAAATACTTTTATTTCCCAAAAATACTAAATGCTCGCCAAAATTAAGAAAATACATAATCTTAAAGCGACAACCAAATATTGACATAATGCTGGCCTTTTATATATTTTGTTCGCCAAAATAACTTTTGTTGACCATAGATACTAAATGTTTACCAAATTTTATTCCGCATTTAATTCTAACATAATACCCAGATATTTAATTTTCGACAGTGTCTTATATTATTTAGTAGTTAAAAATACTATTTGTTGATCAAAAATACACAAGCAATAAAATGTTGTGCAAATTGTAAATAATTTTATGCAAAATTATTGATGTATATGTGCTAGGGCAAGGAAAATAAGAGTAAAAATAGAAGTGCAAAAAAAGATATTGATTTCCTTAATATATAAATGCTTTGCTGCAATTGACTTGCATTATGTAAAACGTAAAACTCTTTTTAGTGGTAATTTCTAATCGTGCTTTAAGAAAAAATTACAGGGCCCTGAACTGACCTTGTATAAAACTTTTTTCGCGTGCCTCTTGTCTGGAAGCGCAAGCGGCAAGGAGAGATGCGCGAGTATATTTCATTTTTGGAGTAATAGAATAATTATTTGACGCACAAATAGTTTTTTTGAGAAACACTAAATATAAATGGATAGCGCGAATATTTATTATGTACAGCATGGACGCGTAATTTGAGCGTTCTAAATTTGGTGAACATTTAGTAAAATTGATGGACGTATAGAATTTAAAATGTAAGCAATGGTAAAACAATACGCGGCATAATTATTTTAGTGGTAATGTTCTCATTTTCTGATGTATAATAATTTGGGTTTCATTTAGTTTTTTTGATGCTCATTAAATTTTCCGGTGGACAGTGCAAGGGATGTATGGTTTAATTTGGTGTACATTATATTTGTTCCCATTAAATAATGTAACCTGAGAAAGTAGTTGCTTTAACCAAAAGAGCAAAATGATGGGAAGCGCTATCAATGCTATAATAACACTTCATCCAACAAGGCAAGTAAATTGCAGAATCGATTAAAAAATTATAGTCCATAAAAAGATTAAAGTTTCATGCAACCGAGCATAAAAGTAATTTAATAAATGAACAGATAGAAATTGTTCTCTTTAGATGTTTAACCCTTTGAACTTAGATCAGCCTGTGTCGAAGTAGATATAGTTCCAGTGCCAGAAATAAATTATTAAACTGAGTAAAATTTCTCTTATTTCTCCCGTCCTCAAAGCTGATTAAATCGTGTGACAGAACAAGGACGCTTCCGAACAGTTAGAAGGCTTCACTTAAATCCCGCTGAACTTCTCTCAGATTATCTCCACCTACGTCGCAAATTTTCTCTTTTGTCAGAAAAATGGTGTCATATTTCCATACTAAAGACGCACTAGTTAGAAATTGAGCTGATTATTGATGACGATTTAATGCTGAATTTCCGCGCCCTACTAACGAAACTTTGTCAAAGCGTCCCTGGTTGCCTCGGCGTAAATAAACCGGTGTGTTTATTAATAAGGCGGTTAGGCGATGAAAAGGGTTTCGAAGTGCATGAAATCATCAATCCATCGGATTAATAGCGCACTTTCCTCGTAGTTCTCCCGGCAAGTCTTTCACCGCCAACACCGCCCGATTTTACCTAAAATTAGAACGTCCTCATCATTAATAAAGTGCTCTTTCTAGATAAATTATCGAACCGAGAATTTCTGAGATATGAAACTTGTAATTAGCAGAAGGCTGAGAGATAGCGGTGTCAGAATTTCAGATAATTAATACGATAAATTCGAGCGAGTAGGTAACTCCCCTCGCTTCGACGCAATCATGCAATATTCAACTCTATCCGAACGTGTTCGAACAGTCTTCGAATGAATCTCGCCCGTTCACTCAAGAACCTGTTTGCAAAATTATCCCGTTCTTTATTACTCAAAGTGTTACGTAGAAACCGTGAGCATCATGTACAACGAGATACAGCATCCGGAAAATCGAAAATCGAGTTCTGGCAACTGCACGATCAGTCACGCGTCACAGCTGCAACGAAACACTCAACGATGCCAAAAAGACGTCAAGCAATCCACAAAGACGCCGAAAATATGCAAAGACAGCGGGAAGGTACGTAAGTCGGCCGTCAGTGGAAGGAAGCTCTCGCCCGGCGCCTCCGCCATTTGTCGCGCTGAACGAGCTCCGCTGTTTCAATGTTTGTATTGAATTCCCATACTCGCCAGGCGATATTTTTTTCGTAAACAGGCTCAGGACAAGTTCGGTCGCTAAGAAAACAACGAAACTGGCAAAACTCCCATCAGCAATAGTAACTAAAATTTTACGAGTGTTAATGCCGGAAACACCGCTAATATTTGCACCCCCCATAACTTTTATAACTGCTATTCAGCGAGTTAAGGAGGTGGCATTAAAACGAACAAAATTAAAATTAGCACCTTCACCTTTCTCAAAAATTACTAATCTGCGAGTTGCAGGCGAATTAAGTAAGGAATTTAGCGAGTTTTCTTGTTTATTGACAGGGTGTATGATGTAGCCGGTCACGTAGTGAGATGTTCTGCGAGATGGCCAGGGTGACAGTAATGATGCGAAATGGGCGAAACGTTCAGTTTCCGGAAGATTGGGAGGATGCGACGATTCGGCGTCAAGACCCGGAAGCTCGGCTTGTAGCTAAAGTACCTGTAAAAGGTGGTGTAAGAGCTTAATTTAATTTATGTGCCTGAGACCCACGCACTTCCCCCTGATAACCTGTTTCGTTACGAGAAGGCAGCGATTTCCGTGATGTACTTGACTGCTTGATTAAAATTGGAACTATCAGTCTTACTCCAACTTTGAACCCGGTTCAGTTCCTAGAAAGAGTTCCGCATTAGTGTGCAACTCATACAACATCCCGACAACGGCAAAACCAGTATTTAGTGGGGTCGGTAATGAAAACATATTGCCTCCCAGGATCCAGCCTGACAGAGTCTTTCTTCCGGGAAAGGCAGCCCGAAGGAGGGATAACGACAGTGATTACTGGTTATGGCGGTAATTAATGAAAGCAATAATAGAAGCGTTTTGTGGAATTGCGCTGCGATTTAATTAGCTCTTACCCAATTCTTCGTCACTTAGCTCGCGATTTCCGGACGTAAAAATTACTAAGAAGCTCCGAATTTCGCCCCGAACCCATTCGGAGGATTAAGAGTCTCGCCGAGTTTTGGGCCGTTACTTAAAAAATATTAATGACGTTTCCAACGTTATCCTGTTCATCGGAGCTGCGGAATCATTATAAATCACTTAGGCAGTTGGCCTTCTCGCAGGTTAATCTGCGAGAGTCGGACTTTCCGGGCCCGAATCTTAGCCGGCAAACGCCCTTAAAGTAAAAGTCTCGGTTTATCTGTGCGAGTTCACGGAACCACTGAGAAATGTCGGGATTAGAAAGGATTCGCCATTGAACCTGCCATGCCCGCTCTTCCGATATATTCGGCCGCATTATGTGCTGTTTTGTCTGGTTTATTTTTAGATTTTTCGGAATTATTCAACGAGTTCTGTTTACGCCAGATTTATCCCTGTCGTTATCCCGCCTAGTCGCCAATTTTGCGCAAAGCGCATCTCTTTTTCAGAAAAACACTACAGTCGGCACTGACGAGCAACGGCAAAACAAGCGCGTCAACACAAGCAGGTACACCCTACATTATCATCAAAAGCGCTTCTGACTCAACGCCCAACAGTACCAAGGATCAAGATTATTATAACAAAAATGACAGCGATTGTCTTATTGCAAAAAATAAAATTGACAATAGGTTTGACATTTCCGCAGATTTAAATTAAGTTTGAATACTTTTTCTCAGTTTATTTTAAAAATTAGCGTCAAGATCCAGACGTCACAGACTTCTAATGTGGATTGAGCGACTCTCGATGTAGAGATGATAATTAAGGTATTATTATTCACCTGCAGAGGTGTTTCGGTTCGCTCATCGCCACCTTGGGCCAATTTGCAGGCAACCCCTGCTGGTAGGACATCAACAGAATACAAAGTTCTTGACATGGCATGTCTGTTATTACGAAAGCGAGGCAAACGTCAAAACAATGAAACGGTTTCAGTAAATTGCCCAGGCAATGATAATTTATCAAACTAATTTGTTTGCGGTTTTTCCCCCATTTCAACAATAATCTGCCACTCCATCATGTTCGGTAAAGTGTATTTTTACGTCAACTTTTTTCAATAAACTTGCTGTTTACAGCGCTTTGAAGCGCTAAAATTCGCTTTTATGACGTTCAACATTTTTTATTAGGTAAAACCAAGTGGCGACAGCGCCTTTCAGGCCGAATTTTGCTGTTCCGTTTCCTACTGTCGGATTTTATTCGGGTCCGGAGCTCATCATAAAATTATAATTAAATTTTTTGCCTCCCACGACCTGTAAATTCGTACAAAATAAGCGCATTACGTAAATCATGCCATTAGGCTTCACGGGGTGTTATTAAAATGCTTTTGATTTACACAAACTGCATGTTTATCTCTCGTTTCGGATTTTTATTAGTTTAACCTAAGGAAGTTCACGCGTAACTTGCAATCAAAGGCACCAACCCAACGAGGAGCCGCAGTGCTGCTTCGATGTAATTATTAATAATTAAAATGCAAATACAAGCTTGGCTCCTGCTAGCAGAAGCGGCAGATAATTCCTCTGGTTCAAAGGAAGGTGGTGGCTGGCGAAGTTGCACACGACGCTACCCTTTTGTTGATTTTCCAAATTTGCCGTCATGCCCACCATTTTATGATCCCCGAGATATTTAATACTTACGTAACAATCGCAGCACAGACAATGTTCGCTTCTAGAAATTACCTCAAACAGAAATTTCTGAATTAGTACCGACAGGGGCAAGAAATAATTTTCATCGCTAAAGTTAGAATCGTGCAGGTAAGTCCAGCCCAAAGTTGTTATATGAGTACAGCCAAGCATGCTAAGCCCTCGTAAGCATTTACCATATTGTTTGCAAATTTAGAATTGTTTGTCAAATACAAGGGGCTGCTTGACAGTGACTGCGATGAAAATTTGCAGTTTTAGTTACAGGTTTAATACAACAGGAGACTCTTTGATACGACTTTGCATTATTATTATTATTAGGGAACAAATATAATGTACACCAAATGAAACCATACATCCCTTGCAATGTCCACCAGAAAATTTAACGAGCATAAAAAAATCTAAATAAAACCCAAATTATTATACATCAGAAAATGAGAACATCACCACTAAAATAACTATGCTGCCTATTGTTTTACCATTGCTTACATTTTAAATTCTATATGTCTATCAATTTTACTAAATGCTCACCAAATTTAGAACGCTCAAGTTACGCGTCCGTGCTGTACATAATAAATAATCGCGCTATCCATTTATATGTAGTGTTTTGCAAAAAAACTATTTGTGCGTCAAATAATTATTCTATTACTACAAAAATGAAATATGCTCGCGCATCTCTCCTTGCCGCTTGCGCTTCCAGACAAGAGGCACGCGAAAAAAGTTTTGTACAAGGTCAGTTCAGGGCCCTGTAATTTTTTTTAAAAAGCACGATTAGAAATTACCACTAAAAGGAATTTTACGTTTTACATAATGCAAGCCAATTACAGCAAAGCATTTATATATTACGGAAATCAATATCTTTTTTTGTGCAAACCATTTCTATTTTTACTCTTATTTTCTTTGCCCTAGCACATCTACATCCTATAATTTTGTATAAAATTATTTACCATTTGCACAACATTTTATTGCTTGTGTATTTTTGATCAACAAATAGTGTTTTTAACTGCTAAATAATATAAGACACTGTCAAAAATTAAATAGCTGAGTATTATGTTAGAATTAAATGCGGAATAAAATTTGGTGAACATTTAGTATTTTTGGTCAACAAAAGTTATTTTGGCGAACGAAATATATAAGAGGCCAGTATTATGTCAATATTTGGTTATCGCTTTAAGATTATGTATTTTCTTAATTTTGGTGAGCATTTAGTATTTTTGGAAAATGAAAGTATTTTTTTGCATAAAAATATTGGGAAAATTTGGTAGACTGTTAAATACGACCCTTATTATTATAGTATGCAATATCGGACAAACAGTGAGAAACAGAGGCAAACGATTTAAAAATATATTATCATTGATATTACATAGAATCTAACTCTTACAACAACTACAATGTCTACGTGTATATTTGACCTAACCTGCACTTGACGTGGCAAGTATCGGGGACAAATTTGAACGAACAACGTCTTTCACAAGAAATAACTTAATAAGGATTTTTTTAAATCAAGGATTATTTACATACAAGTTTAGTATTGAAACTTGTTGTTTCTAAAAATGTTTTGGGACAGCTAAGTGAGATTAATTCGACGTCGCCTTCAAATGCTGGTGTTTAGTATGCTGCAGTGAGGGGCTGATGGAAGAACAGAACTTGATGATTATCCCGTAGTCTCTGAAAGTTCGAGCGGTGTTGAAACTTCCAAATACAAAGAACCGGGGTTGCCGTTAGTCCCGTGAACAATGTCCGTTTGCTGCAAAACGCCGCGGGCAGTTTCCACCTAGTCGTCGACCGGAAGCCGGGTCAAATAATTAAATTTCGCATCGAAAGACACAATTGCAATCGGCATTTGTCGAAGCCGTGGAATTCATTACACGCCGCAGTAAATCCGCCCAACATCCCTTATTGTCATTAGCAAATTTCTTGGTTCAAGTATTAAATTCATCCAAGTTCGCATCGGCTGCACCGCCAAACAGAGAAAACAAACAGCCGGGGTTGAATTGTAGTGCCGTTGTTTGCATTGTTGCTGGCACAAAACGGCGGAAACTATTCAAACGTAAATTCGACGTCTTCAAGTGACTTCGCCGGTAATAAGATTCCTTTCGCTCCGCGAAGAAAATGAAATAATAAACTTCACTTCCTAATTCACTTTATGGCGATTTGAAACACGAATTTCGTGAAATAATATATCGATTCACTTTACGCCATTATCGGCGGTACGTGTCTGAATCGGAATCGGGCGCCTGCGACGACGCAAAATGAAACATCGCGACGCATTCAAATCAGGACCAACGGAAGTTTTTAAAAGGACAGACGGGCCGCGAAACGCGTTTGCGTAATTTGATTAAAACGTTTTATGTTAATCCGACGGCAGCGCTAACTAAAAGCACTAATGTTGCCGGCAAACAAAGAAGCGGTCCGAGTAAATATTTCAGTTATTTTAGTTATTATATCGGGTGGAGTACGCGGTACGGGATCTTCGCTGATTAATGGCTGATAACACGAGCTAGACTCGAAAACGTTATTTTACTAGGAATTAAATTAAAACTGCACGGCTAAACGACACACATGCCTGGCCAAACCCCGTTCATTCCAACAATTATAATTTTCCTGTTCGCCCCAACTGTAGTGTCCTGCTTTCAGACAAATAACGTCGAAGCAGTCTCAAATTTATTGGATCTTTAGATTAGCGCTTCGACTAAATTGTACGGTATTTTCTAGCGCCATCAAACTGCGGAAACGAGTTGTTTTTCCGCAAGCACCTCCAGCACATTTTTTCAGATTGCTCAAACACCTAATTGCTTTTTCACCCCAACGTAAATATACTACTTCCCTAGGGTCGTAAATTGCGTTTTGACATATTTACTGCCTTAGAATTTGCCCGAAAAGACTGATACAGTCCAAATACCGAATAAAATTTTTACATCAAGCATAAATAAATTCCGGGTGACTCAATTAGGGTAAAATAAAAGTTATGAGGAGCTGAATTGTTATTAAAAGCGTTTTGGTGAATGCGCAATAGACGCAATTTATGCTTGGCTTGAATCGTGAAATAAAATGAAAATTGTTATTAAACATCAATAAATATTAGAGCAAATTAGGTTTGAAAATGCCGAGCAAATAGATGTATATTACGTGAATTAGAGAACGTAACGTGACGGTAAGGTTCTCAAAAACTGTTTCGGATTTTTGGAAAATTTGGAAATTCAACGGTATTTCAGTTTCAATGAAAAATTTTTTGACATATTTGTAGAATCTTTATAAAAAGCTAAGAAGTAAATCTTTTTCAAACTTTTACAGAATTTTTTAGTTTTTGTCAAATCGACGTGGTGGTAACATTAGATGCTTTGTGTTCTAACTAAATAGCAGGTATCTATGCAATGTATGCCACAAACGTGAATTTATAAGACTTCAATTTACATAACAATTACCTCATAAATAATGTATGAGGCTTGTGTGTAAGGACAGTTTCCGTCTTTTGTGCAACGCTCAACTGCATTTTCCTATAAACATAATAAACCGTCAATTTTGGCAAAAAAAAATTGCGCCATACAATTTTGTCTGCGTGCGTGTGTTGTTTTAAAACCGAGATTTACTTTGCATATCTACTATCAAAGCAAAATAAAAAAAATTGAGGCGTGTTGCCGAACCCGTTGTTATAGTTCGACATTATTCAAATTACACTTTTATTCAAGTGCTGTGGCGGTCTCCTTGTAGCGTCAAACACAAATCTCCGAAAGTGCATCTCCAACACAGCAGCCGTCACCGTCTAAACGTATAGAGACGTCGTAAAATTTTTTAGGGTTACAAACGCCCCTTTGGACCTCTGCCAAGTGCATAACGCGGCTTTTCGCGACAAAAACACTTTTAAATTGCCGACATTTCCCGGTTTCTTGCCGCGATTTCCTAAAAATAACTTTTTATAAGGCCCTTTGTCTGCCAGATGCCTATGCTAATCAACGATCATTTGAATAACCCTATTTTGATTCAACATGTCGGCGAGGCGCGCTGCCGGATTAAATTCCATTCTGCAAGTTGTAAAAGAAAATTTGTTTCGTGCTTGTTTTCGGTTTCCTGCAACCGCACATCCAACCGTAAAGTTCCACTTGGGTCGACGTACACTGCATCCGGTAGCAATGAGAGTACTTAACCAAACCTGCGCTTCCGGGTGATTAAACATGCATATTTAAGCCGCCATTGTCTTAGATAACAATCACCCGAAATTGCACAATCTAAAATGACACCACTGTAGGGAAGGCGACAAAAATTGCAACGTTAGATGCTCCGGAATTTTAATTTGTTAATAATTTACTGGAGCTGTAAAAGCGTCATCCTCTTCGCCATAAAACCTCTCAATTACGCGATATAAATTTAGCTGAAACTGAAAAAGGGCCGTGTAATTAATGAATTACCCGCTGGCGCTCCAGGGACTCATACATGAGCTCAGCATACGAGATGATGTGAAGCTCATCCTGTGAAACGTCTTGGCGTGGTTACAGTACATAATTAGAAAGATATTTGTTTGTACGCTGCAAAACTTACTCATTCACTTTCGAGGTTTTTGCCACAAAGCAGTAATTACAAAAGGTTGCGAGCTTTAAAGCCATCAAGATTCAAGTTTGAAACATTTAGCTTCTAACTTCAATAACTTTAATGTACGCATTATTTACACGTTCTTCCACATTGTCAGTTGCGTGTAAAAACACAAATTTGACGATATAGAGATCCGTGACGATTTATTAGGTCTCTGGCTCAACCACCAAGTTAGGAGACGACATCGACTCGTCCCACTTCTCGACTCCCTCAGCTTTAGCACGAACGCAGCAGCCATCAGTCACAATGTTAAATTTCAAATCCTTAGAACCTAAAGCTCTAATAAGACTGCATTTTAGTGTTTTTGTTTGACTGCGAACGTTTCGTTGCTTGTCGAGCAATCTTTGAATTGGGTTTCGGCTCGCTGACGAATTTATACATGTAGGACGACTTTTCCGGGTCCGATTAAAAATACCTAGAATGCTCGCACCAACTAAGGACGTTTATGGAATTAGAGCAGACGACGCCTGACGTCGGTCAGTCCAACAATTTTATTAGCTAAATTCCAGACGCAAAAACGTCAATCAACGGCGCGATATTGTCTTCTACATATTATTCGCGCCTTTACGACCCCGTAAAAGCAACGAGCTCTTAACGGTCGCCCTTTGCAATTAAAGCAAACAACGATCCAGCACCACTTGTTTAATTACACGGCACGTTCGCACAACACGTCTATTTTTGTTCTTTTTGATGAATGTGAACGTTCTAGGGAGCAAGTTGGTGCAACACACAAGGTACTGTTAATGGATTAAATATGTAGTGGCCAAATGTGGTTTTAATGAACGAGGATTCAAACGCGAGCGATTTGTCATTTCGGGCGCTAGCAGGCGTTATTGTTCGACGGCGTCGAGCCAGAATAGCACACAGTGCGTCTTGGGCGATTAGGGCGACGTCGGTTCATGATTGATTGCCAACGGCAGTAATGAATTCAGGACGATTTTTACAAGATTTCAGGACTCGCCTAGACGACTCAACTGCCACACCGAGCCACAAAACAACTTCATGAACGTAAAATGCCACAGCCACGATTTGGATCCTCTGCATGTGGTAAAATCGCACGTAACGCTGGAGCCTCAACCATTCTCTGCTTATTTGAGTTTCTTCTTGTAATAGTATCAGTGTTGGGAAGTGGAGAAGTGACGTCAAAGTTCTTCTTCGTAAATTATCGCCCCAAAATGAGCTTTAAGGCTGCTTGAGGGATTTGCTTCGCAAACTCGAAACGCAGCTCTCATAAAAATATCTAGAATGTCCCGCCGCCCCCGCACTGTGTATATTTATGCTGGATTTAGAATCGGAAGCTGTAAAAATTCGAAGTTTTCGGCCGAACGATTTCGTATATTCCAACCGCATTTTCATACTCCATATCCTTTCGCAAGGCGAGATTCCGTCACCTCCCCCGAGACAGATATATATCATAATCCACTCCCTTTTCCTGGCTTCGTCAACAGACGCACTTATCCTACACGCCTTCTTCAACCACATCGAGCTTTCAGCTTTCCTACTAGGTCCCAATGAAACCTATACAGACACTGTCGAATTTAATCTAATTGTGGCGAGTGATAACGCAACAATTGACGCTGAGTTGATTTAGAAGAATCCAGTTGTTATTTCAACCACGTTTCTTCTTTCTTCGATCTGGGCTTGATAAAAAGAGTTCTACGGGTGTGACAATATATTAGTTGCTTTCTGGCGAGCGCGTAAATATTCAACCCATTCAACCCAACCTACGTCAGCATCACCCGTCAGTCCAGATGTTTGTACGTGCGCTAATTTACAATCGCGGCGTTACAAGAGGCAAAAGAGGCAAAACGCTGCCGATTGCGATGAAATCGCCGCTTTTTGTAAATAAGTTATTGCGAAATTCCGATGGATTGTGCGGAAGAAGCACAAATATGGCAGGATGAAAGAAATATTATGTGATGCGAACGAAGGCGACGGATGCTGAAAAAGGGAAACTGCGATTTTCAGTTCAATTTCAAGAGCACACAAACAAAGCATGAAATAAAGGTGGAACAAGACAAAACGTTGTCATTTCACGTAGCTGAACAGACAGCTGCAGACGTAAAATAAACCGAGGAACGTTGTTTCACCCCGTATTTTTCTCCTTCATTCAATACCGCCACTACTCCCAACTGCACTTTCAGAGAGGTCTAAGTCGATGATCCAACATGATTTTGCCATCAGAGCCGATTTCTCACCAAGGGAAATTGTTTAAGATTAACTCCTTCCCCTTCATTACTTTCTTAATTCTTTATCGATATTTTTCACAGCTTTCTTCAAACTATCTACATATTTACAAACATTGCCAAAGTGTTTACCGAAATTTTTCGCCATTTTCCTTAAATATATTCAGCGCTCAACTTCAAGTGGTCTGAAGTCTTCTAAATCATTGACTGCATCTGAATTTTTTGCTTCGAACTCTTTCAGTGTCTTTTCCGTGAGAATGTAGAGTTCATAATTTTCTCTAAAATTTTCTACGTTTGCGCTGCCAGAGGCAGAGATAGAGGCAGAAGAAGGAAAAAGGGGAGTTAGAGAAAACCGAGAGTTGGAGAAGATTGGGTTAGAAGGCGGTCTTCTTGATCCGCGATAATGAAGATGTCCGAAATGGGGTTGAAGCTGGCGTAAGCGCGGCCACACGTCGCGGCCCGCCCGCCCCACCGCGCGACGTGTCATGTTAGCAACCCCGCACAAAAAGAGTTCAGCGCCAAATTGGCTGTCTGGCGCACCGCAGCCAAGTTTTTCACATGGAAATTTTCCATTTTCATTTTTCGGGCGCGGAATTATGGGCGGATATTAAAATCGTTTAATTTATCGATGAACTTGAACTGCTGCGAATGCATCTGACGTGCCTTCTCGATGAAACGGCACGAATAAATTGCGAGCACCGCTCAACTGTACGCGGAGATATTGAAAAACACGAGTCATTGCTGAAATTTGCATTGTATTCCCGGAGACGGTGCATTCGCGTATCATCTCCATTCTTGGCATGTTGCAAGATACGTCTCGAGATCTACATTTGAATAGTAACGGGCGAACGATCATGCCGATATCACGACTGAATTACTTCCGTTCGAAGAATAAATTTCGAGCAAAACTGCCACTTTGAAAAATGTAATCAGGCGAAATTGGTGCGGGTGAAAAAACGTAATTGGCAGGCGTCGCTGCAAGTTGGCGTAAGTGCATTCTGGATGGTCCAACTTTGCTGGCAACTCCGCATCCTAATAATTTATTGACGTCGCAAACAGAGGATAAACCGTACTCGGACAACTTGATTAATAAATCAGGCAAATCTCGTGCGCTTGTTTGTCATATTCTCACGATCAGCGCTGGATGGTCTGAAAACTTTCCGATTATTCTTGTTCGCAGTTCTGTTGATTTACGTTCAGGTTAGCACCCGTGTCAATACTTTTAAAGCAAAACCTAACTAAAACTACTGCAAAAACAAACAATGTTTTGAAATTGCTAGATCCGCCACTAAGCGGAAGCGCTCTCACAAACGGAATTTCCTACAATGGCGCGGAGGGGCTGTTGTTATGAGCCTGAGTGCCAGACGAACAAACAATTAATTTCTTTACAACGTATTTAATTGCGTTCGGTGCCTAAATTTGAATACAATCAAGACTTCATTGTTTACTGCATCGTGGGGCTATTAGCGGCTATTATGCAGCCATAACTCTTAACGAGTGTGGTAAAAGAGGCAATCACCATACGTCACTGTATGTTTAAGGGCTAATTAATTCCAGTCTACTAAGGCTAATTGCAGGGAAAATGCCCGCTCTAATTTTGGAGTACCGACAAATACCGGAATTGATTCGGGGAAAATAAAGATTATTAACATGTTGACGCCGAGTTGATGGATGTAACGTAATTTTAATAATGAAGTACGCCGCCAAAGAAAAGTTTTTTTCTCGTTTGGAAATAATTGGTTAATGTATGTTTTTCGTAACTCGCCGATCAAATCTAGCATGACATGCGAAAGGGGGATTTGTGTGATAGCGGATTTATTAATGGGCCCGTAATGTGGTGTTTATGTTAAAAATAGATATTAGCATACGACCGGCTACGGTCAATTTCTAAAAGGAAGGACTGAAAGCGGGGCGAGGTTACCGCATTCAGGCCAGCTCCACGGCAGATTCGCCCGGCGCATCCGCCATTTGTTGCACCGCTGCATGGACCATTGTATTCTCAGTTTGATGATCGGCCGGTGCGCAGTTCTCTTTACGCGAATTTATTTAGAGGTATTGTATCGGGCAGATAGTAAGATCAGTCTGCTGGATAATCACTGCTCCAAAGACTTTAGGCATTAGTTTAGGAATTTCCAATCGGTTTCGAATTATCTAACAGCGGCCCGTTAAATTAATTTCTTGCATAATTTTTTACCATTAAATGATTGAAAAATAATTTTTTGTGGTTACTGAAGTTCCATAAATTTTTATTTAATAACTTTTAAAAAATAACTTCGGGGCTTTCGAAAGTACAGGCCAATACAAAATAATTGTTGCAAGAAAAAATTCCGCTAAAATTATTGCTATTAAGAAGTGTCAAAATTTCGTTACGGCTGGTCGATCAGTATACACCAGTTTGCAGCAATGACATGCTCAAATCGCATACACATAAATTTTGAAATGAGTTTGCATTGTAACTGCTTTCTACTTAAAACCAGCAAAATCACGCGATCTAAAATAATAACATTTCTGAAGAGTTGTGTGCTAATCTGGGCAAACTTGACACAACACGCTAGCTCCGCCTTAATAACAACATTAAGAACGGTAAATAATTCCTTGAATAGGAAAGAAATTAACTGCTTTTGCCATCTGGAACTATTTAATAAACCATTAGTTAACCTGGTAATGTAAGAAGTACATCAGTCTATAAAAAAATAACATTAGATTTTACTGCAAATACACTAAAATAGAACAGCGCCCTCTATTTCTGAAATTATCTACACAACCGTTGTTCTTCATTTTTCTTCAAAATAATAAATTCTATAAACGCACTTGCCAAAAAAAGAAAAGTTTAATTTCCAACTAAGTTATGAAAATATGACATTTTACATGACAATTTACTAAAGCTTCTTTGACAGGGAAAGTTACGAGGTGAAAGGTCCAGAATTTTTGGTTTCTACTCTTGGCAACAACTTTTTTTTTCTGTGCGAGGTAAACTTTCTAAGCCAACTAAACTGGATAAGTATTTGAAATTTGATTTAAAACATCAATAAAACCAAAATAGTGTTGAATCTCGAAAGTCGATTGATCGCATCGTGATAGGGGCCGCATAATGATAACGGAATATAATAATCCGGACCTCAGTATAGATAAACCATCAGCACGATAGGTGGTCAGAGGAGGACAGAAGTTGGCGTACGTGCGGGAAAATGCGGAGGTGTCCCGAAAACCCCATTAACCCTTCATTTAATTATTCGGCATTAGCCGGAATCGAAATGATTTTTCCCAAGATCCATCTTGGCACGTCGATGGAAAACACCAATTAGCCCCCCCGCCATTTTCGCAGTATTACAAAGTCGGCTCGCGCCATTCATTAGACGCCCAGCTCGATGATTTCCCGCGGGATAGAAAAGGATACGTCAATAATACGTGTGCTGAACATCAAAGAACCCACGTGGCGTGCTGAGACTTCATTAAATTATGGCGAATTATAAGGAAATAAAAAATCTCTGTTATACACAATGAAAGCTTCAAGGATTTTACGCAATAACGACGGCGCTTATTTCAGACGCCTCCTTGATTGAAATCCCCCTAAATTATTATTTTTCAGGCGGCATTTTCGTAATTGCCCCGAGGAGACGGCTCTCGACGTGCAAACCGGCTTTCGGGGCTTCCCCTGCAGAATCCGCTGAAATTACCAGACAGAAACTCGCCGAGGACCAAAAGCGCTGAAACCGCACAAATACCCCAATAATGACGAAGATATTGTTCTGTTGCTCAAGGGGAGTGAAAATTTGCCGGCCCGACCGGTACAGCAGGACAAGGGCATTGTGGAAGCAAACAGAATCTTTTTTTACTCGTTTTATTTTTAGAAATTATAAATATCAGCAAAGAGGTTTCGAATTAACGATAATTATTACAATTTTAACTTCGTATCATTTTTATTAATTTAATTTTTATGAAAAACTTATGGAACCAATAAGTATGAAACTAAATATGTAAATATATATAAATAACTGGTGCATTATTTTTTTCATCTAAAATCCTTCGGATATAACTTGGCTGAAAACAACAAAACCTGGGGTAGAAGATCTTAATCAAACTATAAACGTGTTTTATTTTTAACAACGAACATATCGTGATTGGGTTGACTTTAAGTGTGTACTATAAAATGTTTTCTTGAATTACACAAAAATCCAGTGCGGACAGTGGAAGTAGCGGTATAGTCAATATTTATAATCATTCTTCGGATAAAATTGAATTACTGGCTTGAAAATCAACTAAAGCTACGAGGCTCGTTCAGAATAAGTACGACAGCGCAAATTTTGCTGCGAGACTTTGCAATCTGAATAAGTGGGATAAAAGGGATTTTAGATTAGTATTTGGTCAAGGTACCAAATAATAAAAGAGGTAAATCCGGCCGTTTCATAAATTAGTATTAATTAGTGAGCCTTAAATACCCAGAGGCGCTGCAATTTACTTTTTACACGAAGGGAATACAATTTTAATTGGATGTTTTATACTAATTCACTTAGTAATTCTATCAAACCTAAAGTGTTAGATACGGCGACATCACTTATTAAATTTCTTACGCCTTCGCAAATTATTGAAAAAATTAATATTTCGGCTTTTCGACGTTTTAATAATGACACTACTAGTATTAGTGGTACTAGCCGCAAAACTCCAATTTCAAAATATGCGATCTTCAAGCGAAATTTAAAAAAAATATATTCAAAATTTTTTTTACAAATCGATAGGGACGGATGATTATTGAGCTGATAGTGACAAAAAATAAAAACTATTTTTTAGTGACCTTCCTATTACGACCCCTAAACAGCCGCAAATAGCAACCAGAAGTTAATTTCCAGTAAATGCAAGTTTAAATTGTTGTTGCTTGGTCGACATTTGTGCCGCAGTTTGCATAATGGCGTCTTAAACGCAAGAGAAATTAACAAACTTAATTTCATTCAGAGATATTTCCAAGATAAAGTTAACGAACAAATCCGGCTTCCTTTCACCGAATAAAGTTCGGGCTCGGCGGGATTTTCACGAAAATCACCGTCTACGACTAAAATCTGCCCCGCAGTAGTAAAATTTGAGACTACATTGGGGGAAAGATGCATGTCTTATTCATTGGAGATTTGTTCGTCGCCTCGCCGAAAGTAGGTCGATCTGCGAGGTTTCAGTGTCCTGTACACTCCCTCGCGCTGAAACACTAACTAGATTTCAAATTGTTGCGGCTGAAAGCTCATTAGCGGCATAATTCAGCCGCGGTAAACATCAAAAAGGTGGTGTTGCTCCTGGTGTTTATTTACAAATGTGTCGTGGCCCGAGTCGGTTCTGTGCTTACAAGACTCGCAACGTTTACAATGTAACACATACCAAAATAAATAAGTCGATTCCGGAAACAACCACAAACGCAAAGAAATCGATCAAGTCGGCGAACTATAAACAGACGACGTTTTAGTGTCTATCTTTCCTATAAGAATCCATAAAAATATAAAGCTAGCATAACCACCACCTTCAAAATCTTATGATTGGATGAGCCTCTAAACTCGATAAATGACGCCAAAACCCCCAAAAACCTATGTCTCTCGCGCTTTTCTTTCGTGTGCGACGCCTAGTATGGCGTTGGGGGTTGAGGCAGGAGCGGGTGGGGTGCAGTCCGAAATTTGCAGTTTACGAGGAAACAAAACGTAATAAATGAAATTATACGGCAAATGTGCTTCATTTGCATTCATGTATGTTACTCTTTACGATCGAAGTCTCGGTACGTTGCGGATGTCGTAAAAATCTTGCATTTCCACGAGATCGTAAACCTGGGAATAGCATATTTCATAAAGGCGCCGGCTATGGATTACTCAGGTTGTTTTTCAGGCATTAATGAGGTTAAAATGTCCAGTAATCAAGTGGTGTGGTTTATTCCCAGGAATTGTGAATGCAGTAGTTATTTCTTTACAGTAACTTTTACAGTTCGTTTTGGGTCAAACGACGCATTTAACACAGTCGTAACTTCAGGTCGAGCATATTTCGAATTATAAAATTTTAACGGCGCGCCTCGAGCAACAAAAATAACGCGAATGTTATTCCGGTTAAGCGTTATCAAAATATTACCCTCAGTTACGACAATTCTAATGGCGTCGCAATTAACATCACCATCGGGCGCTTCTTTTGAAGCTCCACAAGCCGGTTCGAATATTTCAGGATTAAAATTCTATCCTGCGGGTGATCCTGGTTTGCGACTTTTAAAACTAATAAACGTCGCGGTCGAAAAGCCGACTAAACTTCGGACTGTCGCTGTTTATAAACATGGGGCTTATAGAATCCACGAGAAATTGTTTCTTTGAACTTGACTGTAATCTGGAAAATAGTTTCAGTTGGGGTTCTTTGTCCGCAAAGGTGCCGCGTGCATTGTCACACTACACGAGATTGTGTTTCAAAGCTTCATTTTCACCGGGAAAGGATTTTAGAGACCATCTGCCGACCAGACACGTCGGTCTCAAGCATATGTGCAATAAACGTTTTTATTACCGCCTCTGAAAACTGAAGAATGCTTTCAGGAGGAATTGCACATTTAATTGCGGAATTAAGAGTCAGTCACACCCTGTTTGCAAACGCGTAATCACAAGGACCATGAATCAATCGTGGAGTACGAATTTACAAAGTATAAATTTTTCCTGGCGCATCCACCATTATTTGGGGACTGCATTCACTTTGGTCAAAAATTTTTAGGAAAGCTAAGAATAAATGAACCAAAACTCAAGACTTCGGCTAATTTAATTTAATTTAGATACTTTTGTATTAAAAGCACTCTCAAAGCTTTTGTTATGTCCTTTACAAATAAGATTCTAAGTTCTGTACTAGATGTCGCCCTGAAATAGTTCTTAGCTGCTTGTGGAAAAAACTAAGTTGTCTAATTTTTTCCTTAACTTTTTAGTGATCTTCACGCTATGTGGGACCTGTAGAAATGGATAACGGCCGGACTTTGAGAAGGGATCAGAGACATAGCATTGCACCCTCGACCGCTATAACCAACAGGTGGACATGTAATTCACGTCCACCTGTAAATTAACCCTAAAGACTATGAGCAATTCATTTCGACATCGCTCTTTCCACTTTAACTCGATGTAAATAAATCGAGCAATTTCCTTCAAAAAACGTTTGTTGACTTGTTCACTGATTGCGGCATGGTAAATTTCGCCGGACTGCAGAATAATCAACCAATGAATCCAATAAATTTGAGTGTTCGCCACCATCCCCTCAGCCCCTACAAATTACACATGGCATTGGGTCGTTGTAACGCATTGTTAGCTTTACAGTTAAGGCAATACGTGCGTCAGTAATTGAACGGGCTGACATAAAACTACCAGCAAGAGGTAGGCTGATATTGAATAGGCATCGCCTCGTATGCAAATAAGGCTAAGCAGGAGAAGGTGATAAAGTGAATAATGAAATCGTATTACAAGTGAATAGACAGGCGAAAGGGGATGTTATTCAGTGCAGTGGCGGATCTCAACAGTAATCAGTCTTCCTCAACGGCTCAACATAGATTCCTGTTGTTCCCCGAAGAGTCAATTTTTAATTTACATGTAAGAAGCGTCAAGTGTTGACAGGCTTACGCAAATAAGTCGTAAATTAGGTGTAAACAATTCAGTAACGTGAACAACACGGCGACACCGGGGTTTTATTGAATAATAAAATCAGACAGATTTAATCAACGGTGCCAAACGTTACTCCAGGACGGGCCACTTTACGAGTGTTAAGCCGCTTAGCGGCCAGGATTTGAATTAAAATTTTGACGAACGCCCCTGACCGGATCGAGTTGAGGAGGGAGATTAATGAAGGGCCTCAGCATCACACAATGTAGTCGCCCCATCGTTTAATGGACCCACCTCACCTACCGCTGTTTAATTATAACGCCCAGACCCACCTCTACGCAACAAAATCGTTACCGGGGTGCATCGGGGGTGGTCGCGGAAATTATGACTGAGCCTTCGATTTTAATGAGACACCATCCACCCGCTGACTTTCGGAAACAACCGAGCTGCCATCCGGCTAGAAGATTAAAAAAAATTGTTTTTAAAAGATAAAATAGCATCTTCTCGTTTTTCGAAAAATACGGGGGGCTATTTTACCCCTAAACCTAAATAATAGATGACACAGAAAAGAAGCGTTTTCTACTAAAAAAAACCGTATTGTTCATAAAAATTTACAAAAAAATTTTTAACAAAAAAATTACATACTTAAAGAATTTTTTAAAAAAAATTTGCTTCTTTATCGAACCAATTTAAAAAAGCAGGTAGCTATAGGGCAATTTTTTTGTCTTTTGTGTCAAAACCAATAAAGGAAAACAGTCTAACTTCAAGCTGCAAGGATCGTTCATGCTTTTCGCTTCGAGTGATAGTGGAAGTATGCACTCTGGCGACCAAAGGCTTCCGAGGCAGCAATTACTTAGCATTGTCTTCGGAATGGGGCAAGCCGTGTGTGCGACAGCTGCCGCCGGATGTCTGCACGGTTCCAAAATTCATGAGGGTTTCGGAAATCTTTATTCAATGCTCGAGGATTCGGGGACGCTGGATACTTGTTTAGTCCTAAATTATTTGTTATTTATGTGTTCGTTCAGTGGTTGGATTTTTATAGGAAGCGACCACAACGCCGCCCGATCCGAATTTTATTTCAACACATTTGAATTTCAAAACAAATCAAATCGATAATTCGGTCGCTTTTGGCTTGCAGGATTCGAATAATCAACTGTGGACTTAATTCTTTTGCTCTCTGTATAAATTGGTATTTAGCTCGTCAAACAGACGGTTCGACTCGGCGTCTATAGGAGCGGTCCCTCTCGAACAAAAGCAATCAGGACTCCGGGTCTCATCCATCAACAAAACAATGTGTGTAAACCGGAGGGGACCGATTGGAAATCATGACCAATTTTCTTGGAGGTAAACAGAAGTGTCACACGTCGGGATCTAAGAACCGTCATCGATGTGCTGACACTAAGACAATTTCTTCAATTGCTCCAGGAGCAGAGGGCACGGAGCCGCTTATTAAATGTTTCCCGGCAAACTGACAGCTGCGTCAGGAATTGTTGGTAAATCGACCCCAATCACCGCTACCAACGTTTTGAATGCAGTTTTCAACCAATTCGCCAATTGCATGTAACCAGATAAAAATCTCCATATATTAATTCATAAAAAATTATCAAATTAAATTAAATTTAAATTAAATTTAAATTAAAACTATGATTAGCTTTTTCTAAAGAAATTAAAACAAATTATCGAAAAAAGGTAAGATAATGGTATTCTTATATAAAAAAGCTATTATTGTTGGTTCAACTATTTTCGAAGATTATGGATTTAGTGCTATTATTGACCATGTCAGGACTACGCAAAAAAGCTTCCTGTGCAAGAATTCATTAAAGTCAATGACTACTTATTATGCGTGTTTTTTAGTTCTTAAGCTACTTGCATGCCTGTGAATATAATTATTTTTAATTTGCTAGGACATAAAACTAATCACCCATAATAAACGCAAATTGATAACAATCAAAAGATAATTTTTTAATTAGACAAGAACTTGTGGAGTACAATCTTTTGTTCCTGGTACTTAATATAATTTATTTGCTACAAAAATAAATATAAATAATTTTATAAAAACTAATTTTTTTTCTGTTATTGGAAACGTGAACCACAATAATTATTGTGTAATTAATAATTAATCTTTTCAATAGCCGCATTGCCATTAACATAGAATAATGCATCTACAGTCACGACTTTGACCACATTATAGCTTCTAATTATTCCGCTAATGCAAACACGTAACATCGTCAATTAATTTTGCATCATGATGCACCATATGCGAAGCATTACCCATTATATTTTTATCTGCGAATAGTAATTTGAAACGCGAAATAAATAATGTTATGCTTCAAGCTTTTATTCCGCCATTAAAACCACATAAATCCCTCGACTTTGGTCTTGTTAAAAAAGAGAATGCATCAAACGGGTCTCTCTGTCCTGAAATTACTGCATAATTAAATGTAAACAATAAAAAACAATTTGCAATCCTTATCTAAAGCTCAGTCTCTTTGCAAACGTAGTCATAAATAATTGCTTTTACTATTAAGTTTATGCTAAATTTATTTCGCTTGAACCAGTGTCACATAAAATCGACATAAACAGCAAATACGAGGACAAGACTCGCGGGAGCAAAAGACGCCCACAAACATTTATAACAACTTATCTTGTGACTCTGGCCGTTATTCGATGGAAAAATTCTATTTACTCATCTATCGTATCGTGCAGGAATAAATTTCCTGTATTCCAACGCTTTGACGATAAGGGGCTGTTTTAAATAGGGCAGGATCGCGACCGCTTCTGCTGTTCAACTTGCGAATCGATCTCGAAGATCAAAGCGTGAAGGGATGATCAAGTTTGATTAACAACATTATTATTTTTCACATTTGCGTGTACTCAACAGCCTCACAACCCCGTGCCGCCAGTGTTTTTCCGTAATCTTATAAAACTCAATTGCTCATTTTCACCAAAAAGTCCTTGAACAAAATTTTATTTAAAAAAGTAAAATAGTAATTTTATAATTTTGTAATGGCCAGTTTTTCAGTTACAACTAGTTCAAGTTTTGAGTTTTTTCGCAGCTTTCTGAAAATTATAAGGGTGGGTGTCAAAAATTTTAACGTTCGGTTCTTCACTTCACCGCTTCAATTACTGATGGGTGGCCCCATTGGTATCGTAATTATTTTATTGAAGAAAGCCGCCTCGTGCCGCGCTCGGAGCTGTTCAGTTCTATGCAAAACAGGCTTCATGGCTGTTCCGCTTGTTGCATATTATTATTTTTGCGCTGCCTGACTTGCATACGAATAATTTATCGAGCGAGATGACATAAATTGTGGATTCTGCCTCGCTCAAAATTGGCATCTATTAAAACTTCTATCAATTGAGGCAAAAGATCGAGGTGAATTGCTAACTTGCGGCTTTGTCGCTCTAATTCAGTTAGTTAAGTGCGTCTTTTCTTCATAGTTGGCAGTGTGTCTAAAAAGTAACATGGATTCAGTGAAATGAAAAATGAGCATCCGGGACGTTAAACACAATAACATCTCCGACAGATAAATTATTATCATCAGAATACACGAAGCTCCCGTGATTGTCGGTCGCCGCTACCGTCTCCAGTTAAACCCGAGATGATGGAATTCTTTTGATGTTTTTATTGTATGTATTCATATACATGTCCTTAAGAATCACCGCTCTCGTTTCGTTCTTACGCCATAAATTGAGTTGTTTCTGAATTGCTCATCTCGCCGTCTTGAATTGTTTACAGCAAAGAAGTTGGCGGTTGTTGTTGTAACCTGAACTTTGACTTACAGCCTCAAATAATTAACCCTCCCACTTGCAGCCAAGTCGAACATGAAACATGGCAATTAATATCAGCGCCATGTAGGAGTCCCTAATGCGCCTCCTCCACAAGCAACGATTCTTCACCGGCGTCGTCGTGTTCAAATCCAAAATTCACATGTTAAACAAGTCGAACACGCTGCGGTGATGTTTTATGCAAATTTGTAGCCCTTTCATCACAAACTACAAGGCACATATGCCGCGTAAGCAATGTAAAAGTGTAGTGACGTCAAGGTAAAAATATTAAATATTAATAACGCTGCGCTCCTCACAAGGGTTCCATTACCTTAAAAATAATAGAAGCGGAAGTGTGAGTGCACTTAACGCACTCGCCGTAGGGAGCCCAACGTAATTAATTACGTAATTAATTGAATAGGGGAATTGATACACTTACAGACCGTTTTTCGGAAAATTCTCCGGTGGTTCTAAAATACTTCGAATAAATCAACCCCTGACGAAGTTCTCTTAAGAAAATGTCAACAGGAGACTGCTCGAATCGCACTCGAATACAACTCGCTTTAAAATTTCTGAATTGCGACAAAATTGCGTGTTCAACCTTCCTTGCAGAACTTGGCTCCTTTTATTATCGTCATTCGACAACCACCCGTCAAAAGGCACAAACGTAAAATTCGAATCCTCTCATTTCGCAAATGAAATATTTCTCATTGTCACACGTAAGAATTCTGCAATGTCTCGTCAAGTTGCAGTTGAATTTGGATCGCATAATCCTGATTTTCAAGTTTTTGATGCTAATCTGTTGTTTTCACACCCGCCATGCGCCTCTTCCGAGTAACAACAATCAATTTGTCATTGGAACGCCATATTAGTGACGCTACTGTCCGTGACAAATCGGAATTCAACCGGAACATAAACAAATTAAGCTTCTATCTCTTCAGTTGACTTTGTGGAATCGCCGAAAGAATGAAGGAAAGTTCGGGGAATACACGCCCAGCAATTTATTGCTGACACCCCGGTATAAGTTGGGCATAAATATTAGCGTGTTAAAAAGCAATTCGAAGAAAACTAGCGTACAATTTCGAAATTTCAAGATAAGCGAACCTGTCGTGCAAATTATAAGTGTAAAAATTACATCTATATTTAAACTGATTACAGACATTACGGCCGTAATCGCCGCAATAAACCTTTTTCCTTTGACTAGACTTAATAACTGTTTCCTAGTCGATGGGCCACCAATAAGTCAGGTCTCACGCGGTTATGTAACCGGTAATCCACCCACGCAACTTCACGAGATAAGCAATAACAATCCCATTATAATAGGCCCGGTCTAATTTGAGGATTGGCTTTAGCTCACGTGACGGAATTTTCTTTCCAACGTCGGGCAATAAATCATAAATAAATAATTGCTTAGTATCTTTTGTCGAAACTAATAGCTGCACGCTTGCAAGTCAATGGATTGAAGAGATCGGTACTTGGAAGTGACAACTTAAAACTTGGTGATGATGATTTATTAATTAGTTTCTCCATAAAAGGATTGAAGGCTACTAAACGTGAAAGTTAATACGGCGAATAAACACAATATCGCATACAGCCGATTATTACGAGAGGTTAAGTGAAACTGTCGAAAAGATTAATTAATGCCCAAAAACGGTGTGCTTTGGGAATTTGCGAAACAATGGACTTCCACCATCCGCATTCACGGCTCAAGTTAATTACGATGGACAATAAATCATTAACCTATCCTCTTGTTTCTTAATGCAGCTTAGGTAAGTCAAGGTCATCTAACTGTTTCGATTATGTCGAAGATGCGTGCATGACAAGAGGTGAGCCCAAATCCAAAAGAAGTATTTTACTGTCCGAACTGTAATAGCAGCCACTTTTCAAACCAGTTCCTGATGTACTGTTAGATTTAACATATTTCCATAGAACCTAACGACTCTTTAATTTACTTCGTTTCATCCTTTACAGCCTGAAGCCTCCGATAATTGATTACGCTTTATTAACGACATGGTCCTCCGGAATGTGGCGAAAGCAACGTTGGGAATATGAGACGGGTTCGCAAATTAATAAAAAAAATACTGACTAGGCAAAATAATTGCCTGTAGATATAGCAACAGATAATTTTCTAGAACCTCCAATACAAAAATTAATTTAAAATTGTTTAAAATCAGTGTTGTTATCAAATCTGGCGCTACGACGTCGAATGATAACCTCCAATTTAATCTGATTAAAGCACTCTTGGCGATATAGGTTATTAGTGCCTTGCAGATGGTCAGCGATAATGTTTTTCCATAATTAGACTGATTATAGAAGACACCAAAAAAGCAACTTTGCGAATAAAGGCGTTTCCGAAAATTGACGTTTTGGCCACAAAGAAGTAAATTTTTAATTTTTCAAATTTGGCACGTCGTAAACAGAAGCGAAAAAAATTCAATGCTAAGTCGAGCAGGGGCGATGTGCCAAGCTCTCAATTATTTTTGGCAAAATTGGCGTTTCGCGGCCGGTGGAACGATTCCCTGGAGAGCGGCCCGAAGTCGTTTACCGTCTATCGAAAATCTCTTGAATGCCCCCAAATTGCCAAGCGATGGCCAAAATTCCTCGGACATGAAACAGCGTAATGAGCCAAATCGTCATGGCTTTCGATCCTGAAAGGGTTATTTGGAGCAAGTCGTGCAATTACTTGAAGCGAGCAGGAGTGCATATCCAGTGGCTTTTGATAAAAGTCTAAATTCTCCAAATGAAACTCCGGTTTAAAGAGTGTGGAATAAGAGTTTTCGAGAGGTTGGAGCAATCCGATCGTAAGTGATCAATCTAAGGACATTCTTCCATTTCGAACAATAGCGGGCGGTTATCTACTAATGGCAGGAGAATATCGGTCATTAAAATCACGTCGCGGATGCGGTTTCTTCGTCATCGATCCCGCTAAAAGACCGCCTCTCACCTGTTCAACGCCCACACTTAATTACGTCAATTTGGAATTCGTAAAAAAACTAGAATTAAGATTCCTCGAATAGCTGCAGCGCTAATTCGGCCGCAAAAGCGGCCAAAAATTTGGTCTTTACCCAAATTGAATACAGGTGTAAGTTGGAGTTTCTAGAATTTTCCGCTATTATTATATTAGGTCAGTAAAATTTTTCGAGCGTCACAAAGTAGAATAACTAATATTCCGCAGGTGTTGAGATATTAATAGTGACATTACTTGACGGGGCCATAACTACAGAAGAGGCTAATGCGGTCGTTAGCTATTAAATAATTGATTGCAGTCAGGTGTGCTGCCGGTGATAACACAGGAAATAAATGTGACGTATTCTGCTGTTTTGCTAGGGGTTCCATTTCATTTCCATAATTTATGTGACAAGTGTAGGAGTCTTCTCGCGTTAGGGATTTTTTACACTTCCTGTACACAACACCTTCGTAGGTTATAGTAGAAGGCAGCCAACGCTGTTCAACCAACTACCAAATAGGTCCAGTTTGCTCCGTATCTATCCACTACCTATAATAAATTTAATGTAAATGAAATTCGGTATAAGTAAACTTACAGATCATTTAGTTCTAAAAATATCCTAAAGTTATACAAATCCAGCAATTGTTTATAATGTCACTACTGAAGTAGATTATTCGAAAATGACGAAGGACAAGAAACATTACCTGCATTACCTGGCCTTATTTGAAAACTTTCTGTCTATTCTCAACTAATCCTGAATTATTTTCTACAATTTTCTTTTATAAAATTTACCTACCTATAAATTAAATAACAATAACCAGCTTTAAAAAAAAGTTATCAGAATCATCTTTAAACTCTGAAGAGAGCAGAGATGGACTCGCTGCGGATCTTTGAATCGACTAGACTTACAACTATGTAACCATATTATGTATGCACATATTTTTCGGAGGACATCAGAGTCGAGCTTTACGATTAATATTCTAGATTTATGTTCTCGGCTACGCATTATTAATTTTAGAGATCACAACAATCGTATTATAGGTGCCGTAAAATTTATCACGCATATCGCCTGGTGGCGATGTCAGCAGCATGTTTAGTTAGGGATTAGGGTGTGATGAAAAGTGAATTTTGAACGTTGAGTTCAAACAACTTTGTATGAATAAAAGCAATTGTTCCAATCATTGTTGGCAGACAACTAATTATAAATTTGAAACTATTAGAAAAAGAAAAATTGGGTCAATAAGCAAAACGCAACTTTTTTGTTGCACTTACATAAAATTAGTCTCGTCATCGAAATTGGTCTTGAAGTTTGATGTCACAGTTCTCAGCACCATTGAGGCAAGTGAACCAAATATATTGTAACAATATTTTTAGTGCATCCGGGTTGTCTTTTTGAAAAAACTACGTAGATACCCCGGGCAATTCTTCTTAATTCAGCATAACGAGGCTATGATTACAGTTAACAAGTAGGTATATTTACTAAAATTATCTGTACTTAAATCTGACTCAGTGAGGCCACCTTGTTCGAAGAAATGAATCTTACCAGAAGCAAAAAAATCTTTCTTCAATTGAGCAGTGCAAATGACAGCAACATCATCTGATGCAAAACTACGGTGACTTGCACGCGAGAAGCTTTGGCAGGATCTTGATCAAGTCTTGAAAGCTCGTTTAGTTCTCCACCAAAAAATTTTATTACGTTGCCTCTGACATAAATCAAAATTCTTGATTAATTTTTTTTAATTGTAATTAATAACCCCTGAAGTGATCATTTGATACTCTTTTTTTAGTCCCGTTATTGGTGGTTATAGCCCTTTTATCTCATAGATTAGTGAAGTAATTAAAAACAATAAATCCGCAACAGTTAGAGACAAAACGTTTTTGGTAAAATGTGCCACTGAATTGTTCTCTGCCAGATTGCGGACTAAGTTTTGGCGCGGGAACTTTGCCAATAGACACAAGAAAGTTTCCAAAAAGCCCGATATACTCAATCAACAAAAGCAATTGCTCGGGAGAATTTGATTATAAGATTAGGTTTTCTCTTTGCTACCTACGACAAGAATCAATGTGCTGAGAAGGATTCGCTATAAGCCATCGCAGCTGCTAACATTAAATTAGATAACTTGCTAGATTGTTCAAACTCGATGGGTGTCAATTTGTTTAAACAACAATGCCGTCACGACTGCCCCAAAAAATTAGTAACTTATTATTGTTGTTTGCTATTGCGGTTGAGCTACTAATTTATTTTCTTAACAATTAATTTTTCCTGTCGATGAGCTCACGTGGATTATTGAAATTACAGTCAAGATGAGGATGATGTTTGTAAATTTAGTAACGACATTAGCGAGTCGGGTCTATTGTTCCAATTTTGGTTGTAAATACAAGTTTGTCAAGGGTGTAATTATGCATCGTACCTTCCAGCTCGACGACCTTCCCGGCTCTTTTGAGTGCTTTGACGGCCTCGTCGTGCGTGGCCTCCCGCAGATCGTCGCCGTTGACCGACAAAATAGCATCCCCGACGTACAATTGTTCCGTTTGGTCGGCCGCCATCCCCTTGAATATTTTACTAATCAGTATGGGCATCTTGTTCTCCTTGCCGCCCTTTATCGAGATGCCGAGCCCGTTGTTTTCGGATTTGACAACTCGCACTAAACGTTTCTGGTTAGCCACGGAATCCGGAACATCCGGCGTGTCGCTGAGGCCGCTAGGGGTCTCGATGTTGTTGTTGAGGGTGCCGTTCAGCGTGGTCGTGTTTTCGTACGACTCGTCTAGGGTGATGCTGAGACAGTCGTCCTCGAGGGTGACGAACACGCGGTACCACTGGCCGCGGACGTGAGTCTCCAGGATGCCGGAACGGCCGTAGTAACCTGGGGACGTGACCCCGTCGATCACGCTCTCGCAAACGCTCATTTTCACATCGTCCGTTCGGCGAGCACCTGGTGAATGAAAGGGGGGTTTGGGGCCCGCGCGCACTACCTGCCGGGATCAGCTGTTATGACGAGTGGTGACCGTCGCGGAAGAAGAGGACCAAGACGGGCGAGTCACTCGCCAGACTGAACGACGACATGTCCAATCCTCGTGATGATGCTACGCCACATGGACGACGCCAGCACGTTTGCTTTCACTGGAATTACTGTTATGTGTTGGTCGGATAGTTGGGGTCCCCGGCTCGGCATTCATCAGTGATTCGGCGCGCCGATACCCTCTGGTTGCCTGGGCGACCGGAGTCCCGAGGGAGCGATACGAACCCCGACCAGACCGCGGCGGTGGCGACACCGCGCGCCAATACCCAGAAATTACAACAGACTTCTGCTGTTGGCCAATTTACCACCACCTAAGAGTTGGCCGTCCTCTTCAGCACCTGACGGAAAATCTTGCGATAAAGGATCAGGATGACCAAGAAAATACGAGTTAGACCACCAAAGAACAAAGAAGGTGATTGTTGGTGCTGCGAGGTGAAGAAACAAAAGCAAAAAATCTTCTGGTTTAGCTTTAGTTCATAGACTACAAAGATAATAATAACCACTACAACAGTTAATACCAATGGCATTGGTGGTATTTTCCACTTTTTGCAACAGCAATTAAACTTTTAAGGCCAACTTCATATAATTGTTCAAAATACCAGGTAGTATACCTACATAATATCTCCAATAAGACTGCACTTGTCAGTGACGTGAGTAACATAGTAAATATCATAACACTTTTGCAGTTCTGGGGGTTGTTTGCAATACCCAAAGTGATCAGTTTAGACAAGTAGACTCAGTGGAGAACTTCTCAAAAGCAGTAACTATACTTGGTCGGAACCACCATTATTTTTGATTGCTCATGTTTCCTGATTTCAACACAAGACCGTACAAACAGACAAGTGCTTTCCTTTTGTCAATGAATTTTCAATTCAGGTTAATCACTTACCGTTGATAGCCTGATAAGATAACAGTGATTTAAAAACTCGGAAGTCTCCCGAAGTTTGTCAGTTATTGAGTGATCATCGTGGTTCCTCTTTTTCCATTTCTGCGCGACAATGATGAACGGGACCTGCAAACCCAGTGTTAAAAAAATTAACGTTAACGATGACAATTTTTTAGAGAGCAATGAGCCACAGTAAGTACAATTAGGAAATACCAAAGAAAAAGAATAATTCAAACTTTTTCTTAGGTACAGCTATGAAGACATAGAAGAAATCGCCAATTATTTAAAGCAACGAGTTTCAATCCAGCCAAGGATTGGAATTATTTGCGGTTCTGGATTAGGTAAATTCCAAAATAATTTCAAAACTCATGCACGGAGTTTAGAAAATGTGAAAGATAATAATAATAATTATCAAATAGTTTTTTGAAGTCTCTACTATCTGGAAACTTGGCAACTTCAAGTATTTACGCATCCTCACTTGTTGACCTAATTAATTTAAAGTTCAAGTAGAATCGCCCGTAAAGGTTAAACGTTTCAGGGTCAATGGCGGAGCAGGTGGAGGATTCAACAACGTTCCTGTACAAAAACATCCCCAAGTTTCCCGTCAGCACGGTGCAAAGTCACGCCGGCAACCTGGTGTTCGGGTACGTGGCCAACGTCCCCGTAATGTGCATGCAGGGCCGCTTCCACTACTACGAGGGCTACCCTCTTTGGAAGTGCGTCATGCCCGTCCGCCTCATGAAACTTCTCGGCGTCACCCATTTAATTGCATCCAACGCAGCGGGTGGATTAAACCCCAATTTTAAAGTAGGCGACATAATGCTAATTAAGGATCACGTCAACGTAATGGGATTCGCCGGGAACAGCGCCTTGCGAGGCCCTAACGAACCCAGATTTGGCCCGAGGTTTGTCGCCATGAACAACGCGTACAATCTAGAGATCCTTCGAGACGTCAAGGAGTTGGCCGTGAAGTTGGGATTGAAGGATGTTATCCGAGAAGGAGTCTACACGTGTCTGGGAGGTCCCACTTTCGAAACTGTTGCGGAACTAAAAGTAATGGAAACTTTAGGGGTTGATGCGGTAGGGATGTCCACTATCCATGAAGTTGTGGCTGCCAGGCATTGCGGCATGACGTGCTTTGCCTTCAGCTTGATCACAAACAAATGTGTAACTGACTATGATAGCACGGAAGAGCCGAATAGCGACGAAGTTATAGCCGTGGCCAATCAGAGGCAAAATGAGTTGAAACTCCTTATTCAAAATGTTATAAAGTATTTAGGCGAAAAAAAGTTGAAATAGGTCCTTGATTTTTGAAAAATTTACACCGCCATTTTATTGATCAGTATTACCATTCGGACTGATTTTGTGGATCGTGAAAAGTATATTTATACACAAATATAATAATATATTATTATTAAATAAAATAGTGTAAACGTAGGTACATGAATATAATAACCAGGCCAATAATATACTTCTGAATCATAATTTATTTGAATAAACTTATTAATGCATTTTGTTTCTTATTAAGGATAGAACTTTAATACTTTAAATAATAATAGTTTTCGTCTTTGGACGAAACCAAGTGTTCTGGCGTAATAATAAATCTAAGAACTAATGAAAGAAGACGAGGTAGTCAACATAAGAAGAGAGATTCCGTAATTTAACGGGACACCACCGTTGGTTGTTCGATGGTCAATTTTATCTTCGTGACTCTTGACCCTTATACCCAGATGGTTCCTTACCTTTTCTCAACACGTAAATAAATGAAGTTTAAAAACCACAAATCACTTATTAGCATGTTATATTTAAAAAACACTTAAAATATAATAAATATAAAGCTTTGGAAATCGCCTCAAATTACAACAGTTAAGGTAGACAAATGTTTTGCAAAGAACATATCTTATCTGCTCCCCCTCGACTTATAATCCAAAAATCATTAAAATCGTGGCACATTTTATTTTTTTCCGTCCAAGTGATTTTCCGCTATATATTTAACGATTTTTTCGACAAACACTTTCAAGACCCCTTGCCTCATCTTCCCGACATCTATGACCTCTTCGTGGTTGGGATTATCGTCAGTGTCGTACGCGGTAATACACATGTTGGTAATCAAACTGAATGCGAAGACCGACATGTCGCAATGCCTCGCCGTGATAACCTCATGAACAGTCGACATGCCAACAGCGTCTACACCTAACATCTTCAGCATTCTTAATTCGGCAACAGTTTCGAAATTGGGCCCTCCCAAACAAGTGTAAATCCCCTCATGGATGTTATTCTCTAATCCGACATCTTTGGCAACTTTTTTCCCATACAGTAGAATATCTCTGTTGTACGCCAGGTTCATTGGAGGGAATCTAGGGCCGAACCTTATTTCGTTGGGGCCTTGTAAAGGGTTGTTTCCGGCGAAACCCATCATGTTAATGTGGTCATTCACCAACATGATGTCACCTACTTTGAAGTTGGAGTTTAGGCCGCCCGCTGCGTTTGACGCAATTAAATGTGTAACCCCAATCAGCTTCATTACTCTAACAGGCATGGCGCATTTCCACAAAGGATAACCTTCGTAGTAGTGGAAACGGCCTTGCATGCAAACTACGGGAACTCCAGCAAGATATCCAAATACGAGTTTTCCTGCGTGGCCTTCTACCGTGCTCATGGGGAAGTAAGGGATGGTCTCGTAGGGGAACTCGATGGTGTCTGACAATGCGTCCGCCAAGCAACCTGCGGACGTGCAAACAACATGAGTATTATTGTGGTTGTTAATTGCAACAGTTACGTTCTGAATGCAAAAGTAAAGGTGGAAATAGGTGAGGTGTTGATGGTTCAACAAATCGAGATGATTTCTACTAAAAATAAGCCACAAAGGTGAACAAAAATATATGAACCTTCATTCCAATACGCACCCATGCCGGAGCCGCATATTATACCGATGGACGGTTTGAATGGTACCCGATCGAGAAGAAATCGTGCGGTTTCTAGGAGCGATTCGTATGTGTATCTGAAAAACAAGAATTTTACAATAACATCAGATTATTCCGTAGAGTCGTTTAGATAATGCGAGCTCTTGCTCAATCTGACTACTAAATAGAACAATAAATTTTCCAGTGGTCTCATTGGTTAACAAATAGTTTATTGACTAAATAGATGGTTTTATTTGCTTCAAATAATATTAAAGTACTTTAACAAATTTTGTCAAATTTTTCCACATGTCTTTAAATAAATACTATGAATAAACAAATATTATTTAAAATTCGAAAACTGAATAAAAAAATTAATTGTGACCTTACTTTTTTGGAAATTTATAATGTGCACTAAAAAGTTAGTTATTAACAATGCAAAAACGGATGGTGATAGCTACTTGATTGGTACAAATTTTTTTTATTAAATTTTTACGAGCGCTATATTATGGACATTTAAAAACATTTAGAAAAAATAAGAAATTTTGAGGAAATTGTTCAACTTGTCATCAACATTTTAAAAAAATTAAAAGTGTAATACAAGTACATAGTTTTTAACTTCTGTCTATAAAATAATGATTAAAGTAAATTCGAAAAAATGCAGCTCCTTGGGTTAATTTTTTTTTAAATAATACCTGGTCCAATAGTTTCAGATCTCGTATAAGTTTAGAAGTTTATTAATTATTTATCAACTAATATTAAAGACTTACTTATTGTTTACAGCACGATCAACGTGATTTTCCATAAACTGTTCGTTAGTACTATCTAACCTCTTGGTGATCTGGTGTTTGGTGCCGTTGGTCATTTTTTGCACTTTCGCCATTGTATTTCTATTAATGTTATAATTACAGAGAGGAGAAGTGTCGAACTACATAAAATCGATGCAATTAAACGACTTATATAGCCGATATCGCTCAGTCAAAGACAAACAGCTATTAGATAACTAACTGAGATCTACGCAAAGCAAAAACATATTGGTAAACTGAAGTTGACCACCCATCGCTTTAGCGTGGAGCAAGTGAGGCAAACACAAAATAAATTCGTATGATAAACAAGTAGTAATGATTGCGATCAATTTTTCGCGACATTGAAAAAGAAAACAATTATGATAGTTACGAACTAAAAATCGCCTTCACGCTTGGAAGAAAGTTAACAGTTATACAACGCAATTAGAGATAAAACAGTTTCGAAAATCTTTTTCCTCAAAGATAGATGCATTTGAAGTTGAAACTTTCCGCTACCCAAAAAAATGATTGCTAACATTTTTTTCTACAGTTTTTCGGAGTCATTCGACAGTTGCGTATCTTAGCGTACAGTTCGAAGATGGCTCATTATTTGTAGTTTTTTCCGCTTAAAATATAACAAGTAAATAATTTACGTTATCAGTAGTCGCAAAAATGTTGCATCACGTATTTTTAAATTTTTGTTTTAATTGCATCATGGATTGTCGTTGATTAATATGTTTATGAACGCTGGGGCCTCCGTCCTCGTATAGAATCAAACTTCATCGCTTTGAAATAGCTCTATTCTAAAGGTCAGATCAGTTTTAATTTTGCAAGTAGGTTATCATTAACAAAAATATAATTTTCCGTGGGGGTCTAATAAATATCAATAATTTATTAATGCTTACATCCTAATCATCGTTTAATGGGAATCTTAAAACTTCAAACTCACCCAAACGGAGTTTCCCTCTTTGACGTGACGTCACCATAATTACAGAATTTGGACATTTGTTCAAACTAACCCTTCAACTAAAGGTGCAAAACGCGGTTGTTAGGTTTAATAAATGCATTATTTGGGAGTGGGGTATTTTCTTTAAAGCGAGTGGGTTGTAAGCCTCGCCTAATATAGATAAATATTTTTGCGTACAAGTGTGCAATGAAGTTTCTTAGAAAGGGAGGAAAGAATATGTTTTTTAACGTCAAAAATGACAAATTGCTATGATAAAAGTCTTGAAACTAATCTTTGGGATTTCCGAAGCAACAATTAATGTCAAAAATCTTTATGAGCAATAAGTAAATTCTATTAATTTGCCAAAAGCATATTGTATTAAGCACAAAGTTGCATGGAGTAGTATTGATTGAAATACTGAGAATTTGGTAAAAAGAAATATCAGAAGAGTTGTACACAGAAGAATTTAAAAAATATATTAATTTCAAAATTATTAACTAATACATATTTCATAGTTGATGGTTTTGACAGTCTGACTTGCATCATATTAGAACAAACCTATTATCCTAATTTCTCATAGTAGGTACCTAATGAAAAAATGGGCAAACTTTTGTCGGCATCTTAGTACGTAACAATGACATTGTGTAGCTTACACCCATCCAAAGTATGCAGAGTAGGAAAATTTTTGAAGTGCTGAAGCATATCGTTTGCCACTTAATATCACTGAAGTACTGTCCTCGCTTCAGAATAAACAACTGATTGATCTAATCATTTTAAACGTACGTAGATTTTAATCAAAATCACTTTGGAAATTAAAAAATATAGCATTTCAAGAACGTACCAAGAGAGCCTTTAAGTAAAAAACTATGACAAAATACAAATACAATGTTATTTATTTATTGAAATCTACATTATATTCATAATTTAAATACAAAAGTTTAAAAGAAAATCACAAACAGGTAATATAAGATAGAATCGATATTATTATAAAAGCTGCCTGTAATCGAAAACAATTACAATACTCCTAACTAATAATAGCTATAGTTTAAAAACAGAATTGAGCAAATATAACATCATTAAAACATCTAAAAACCTGCAAATGAGAAAAACATAAAGTTGGTCCCATAACAAAAAAATGTGTCTTGTACAAAGTACTAGAAGAAAATTTCCAAGTAGATCTTAGTTTGTACTCAATTTCAAAAGAAATCTCGTATTCTGTATACAATGATTGAACTTGTAATGACGATGATGTTAAGAAATTTAAATCTCTAAACTGAACGCGACTCGATACAGAAGTGTAGGTGATAGATACAACACGAAAATATGCCAACAGTTCTCAAATTTAAGGTCAAAAACAATTAAGTTGTACAATTCAATTAAAATTACTGGCAATAAATAGATAAATACTGACGTTAACATATATAAATATTAAAATGATATTAAATGAAAACAACACTAGAAATAAATTAAATAGCTTATATCTTACAACAATCACATTTTCGCAAAGTATTAGACATTAATTTCGTAATAATCTGGAACGGTATCACAAAATTTAGTAGTTTTAATTGAAGGATGTTAGCATCTTGACTGAAATCAAGCAAAATAGATAAAATTATAATAAAATTAAATTTTGGTAAGTACAAAACAAAGTTTAGGAGTGGCATGTTTTGTAGACATCAAAAATATCGCGTAAGGATATATACAGTTGATCTACAACTAACACGAGCACGTTATATAGTACAGTTCTAAAAAGTTACCGCAAGTATAAATTATGACATTGTGTAGCAACATTCCGCTAAGATTATAAACATCAATCTTAGACACAGCTACAGTGTTCCCCGGAATTCTCCTAAACATTACGTGTATATCGGGGAATTGCTTACACTGATTTAAACTAACTAAAAACCTTTATGGCAGGACTTGGTACGACGAGTACCAAATTAACTATTAACAATTCACCTTGTAGGCCGGCGTATCGCACAACAACCAATTCTACTGTTTCTTCTTGCTCGCCTTTTCCGCTTTTCGCATCATCTTCTCTTTCTCTTTGCGATCCCTCTCCATTTGTTTGCGCTCCTTTTCAGCTTGCACCTTCAGTTCTTTGATTTTTCGCTTCAAGCGACTCTTGTCGTCGCTCGTTATGCCCAAAAGTTTAAAATCTGCCGACGTCAACAGCAATAACGCGCTACCGTTGACCAACAGCTCCACAAACTTGGGGATGTGGTGTTCCAATCCTATGGCCAACAGCCACTGGCACACCTGCAACCACAACTACTCAGTTCCATCCAGCGTCAACCCGGCCCGGCCCCCAAAAAGACTTTATAAAAAAAGAATCTATTATGGCTTCGCAGTCATGCGAAGAGCCACGCATTGCACACTGACACAGTTCTACCCTTAAATTAGGACTAAATGACGCAGATTTGGGCGAGCGGCTGTGTTTGTTTTGGCTAGGGGCCAGTTTCCGCTCCAACTTACTTGTTCTTTGCTCCACTCCGTCACGGGGGCGGATTGCCAGAAATGCGAGCCTCTTTTATCACTAGCGATGCTGCACGACGACAAACTGAGATCAGTGGTGGTCCACGAGGTGTCGTGTCTGGATGGCGATACGGAACCTGAAGATAGACTCGAAGGAGATGGAGGTGTGGGAGATGTGCTGCCTTGATGCTGCCACGGCGTACTACCTGGGGGTGATAACGTAACGGGAACAACTTTCTTAACTACAAACAAAAAAAAAACGTTAATCTAATGACGCCAGCAAGAAGTGGTGGTCGACTGACCTTTGGCGTTCGCTTCATTCACAGCTTGTCGTATTTCTTCAAGCAAGTGCTGAGCGGCGTTGTGTTTGGCCTTGTCGTTCAGCTCGTCGGTGGAACTGTTGAGGCTGTCGGTGCCGAGCCGCTTCTCCCTCTCCGCCAACACCTGCAAGCCAAGCAGAATGGTAAAAATTTGTCAAATGAGTGCTTAAATTGTGTCTATTCACAAAAAAAAAACTAGAATTCAAAGACAACAAAATCAGGATTCCGACAATAACTTCTGAGTCGCCTGTTCTGTACCATTTAAAATTTAATCAATTGCAACTCAACGTAATAATCATTTCAGGAGCATTTTACATATAAGGTATCTTGAGGCGTTCTTTTACCTGTTTCAGTTGTTCTGCGAGAGAAGCTGGCGGCCCCATGCCGAGCCCGACGCCCTTTCCCACTGGACCTCCGATCCACGGATCGGGACTGGCCTGCTGCGTAAGACTAGAATCCTTCTGAACCCTGGCGTAGACCGCGTTGGGGTTCGCTGGTTGCGCCAAATATTGGCTCGACTTTTGCACTTGACTGTATTGCACGTTATATTGCGAGTTTTGGGCGTTATATTGCAACTGTTGCGCCGTATACTGCGAATATAACGTGCTGGTACTCAGCGACGTCGGTCGCGAAGAACTAGTTTTAACTTTCGGCGCGTAATCACTCTGCGTGTAAACGGCATCGATCAGCTCGTCGCCCGAATTGTAACTTTCGTCCAAACCGTAATCCGAACTGCTGTTGCTCAAAGAACCCTTTTTGCCGGTAGGCAGTTGTCTGTTAGCTAAAGCACCACGATTCGCCAATTCCGCTTTGCTTTTACTGGCGGAGATGTCGAGAAGTTCGTGTTGGGGCACCGCCCTGTCAAACTCCTCTTTAATGGGGAGCTTCCTTTCTACGGTAGCGGTTTTGTCGTCGTCCGGACTCGCGTCGGAGATTTCCGTGTCGGAGAAATCGGTTTCTAGCGCTTGAAAGAGGGGCGTTGGGGGTTGTCTTCGCGACATTTGGGGGGTTAATTGTTTTAAACTTATGCTGTCGTAAGGGAGCACCATCGGCATACCGGCTTTGCGCTGGGTTTCCAGCAAATCTTGCTCCAACGCGATGATGCGGTCTTTCAAGTTCTTCACTAAAGCGTTGTATTCGGTATCCTTTTCTTGCAGCAACTGTTGGTAGAAGTCCTCCCGGTGGAGCATGTCCAGTTCGCGTTGTTGGAACTCACGCACCAATTGTTTGGCCTTATTGTACTTTTTTTCTAAAGTTAAGTATTGCGTCTGTGACTGCTCGAGCATGTTCTGGTACGTTTGCACTTCTTTCTTCGTCACCAATAAAGCCTTTTCGGCTTCCTTCAATTTATGGTTCGCCTGCTCCAATTTTTCTGTATCGTCCGGTTTTATTCCGTTTTGTTCCATCAACTGCAAAATTAATTAAATGAAAACTAGCCGCTAATTTGAAATTTAGCCTAAGTACTCACACCTAATCGAAATTACCTTAGGGAATGCGATATTTAGATGGAAATGATGACGCGTTATCAAAGGCGGAAATAGTTTCATTGTTTAAGATGTTTCGAGATTTGGATTGGGAAAATTGAAGCGCGGCATATTTAACGTCGTCTTTTATGACACGAGTAAACATCTTTATCATCGGAAAACATTAAGATTACATTTCGGTAAATAAAGACCAAATGCGACCAAAAATTTACTAAGAATAGGTACAAACGTGCGGGGGACCTACCTTGGCTTTTAGTCGTGCAACTTCAAGCTCGGACATGTTATATTTGCGTTGGTTCTGCACAACAAAACACACAACACACATTAATATAGCTTTTCATGTGCCATCCGAATGTTGTTTTTTTTACAAAAGAAAGAATTGCAGACAGTCGGATGAGTTGTGAAAAGATAGTGGTCAAAATGCGAAACAACAACATATAATTAAAAAAATCAAAACAAAGTGCAAAAATAAAAAATGACACTCCTTGCACAAACCAGCTCATATTTACCTCTTGTAGCAACATTCTGAGCGATTCTACGTCACTGGTGTCTTGCTCGTGGTCAAATAAAGTTTCTGCATTTACTGTTGGACTTGTGGGACCATCCGAGACACTTGTATTTGCAGACCCTGAGAAGAAACGACCCAGTTTATTGACAACCATCAAATTTAACTGACAAAAATTTTAACTATCAACTCGCTATCTCTCAACTCCAATTACAAAAATGACAACAGTAGGTATTGAGTGCAACAACTGCTAGTAGGTCTGCTTTATGCTATACTGTATGGTACTTAAGTTATTGTGGCCCTGAAAAGTGTGCGCCTGTTGTAACTACATGAGAAATAACATAACATTATTATAGTCAATATATCATTACTCACTTTGTTTCAGTACGACACACGGCCCTTAAGGAAGTCCAAGGACCAAGGGCTGGTCTAAGATAATTTCTTAAAAGGGACAAATACTTTACAGATCATTAAAACTTTTTTTTGTGCTTTAAAAAGGGGTGCAGATTTACTATCATAAATACAGGTAAGTACTCATTCGTCGAGAAAGTTAACTTAATTCTTTAAGCCCACATTTGACTGACTAAAAGTTTTCGATGCCTGTAAGTGTTTTAGTAATTTTTGTGGCTAATAGATCAAAATACTATTCTATCCAATTTTACTATGCCTAACAAGAATGACCAATGACGCCATTAAAATTTTGATGGTTAATTAGTCTTGTGCAACTGAACTTGAGAGTTTGAATGAAACTGACACATAAAAAGCAACTCGTAATGATCGTGATACTTGTAAGCCGGACAGGTAAATGAAGTTACCTGTTAACGGAACAGTGCTGGCGTCACTTTGCTGTTGTTCAGCTTCCAGTGCCCTCTGTCTTCGTTCTTCTCTCTCCTTATCGGCTTGCAACGACTGTTTAATTAGCTGCGCCACTTCACTATTCTCGGGATCTCGTTCACGTCCTATACTAAACTTGACCAACCCGGAAGTATTCCTTAAGACACTAGCAGCATAAGCTTGCGTTACACCCACTAAACTCTTTCCATCCACTTCAATTATTTGATCGTTCACCCTAATCCTGCCATCTTTCGCGGCAGCGCCATTGGTAGTTATTGTCTTAACAAATATTCCTTAAAATAAAAAATTCAGTATCAATTTAAAAAAATTGACGTAAAGAGTACCTAATTTTTCCAAGCCCGCATCAGCGCCCACTCCCATCCCAATAATGCTTAAACCAAGCCCTTCAGGCCCTTTGACGAGTTCCACTGGAAAGACGTCCATTTTCTCAACGCGTTTCTCCAGTTCGTATTCGGCTGAAGCCGCAACCGGATCAACGTCTTCATTTCGTCTATCATAGTCCGTTATGCTGAACGTTGAGTAAACTTTCATCGGGTCCGTGGAGAAAAACACTTTGCTTGGCTTAGGAACGTAAGTGGGATAATCCAAATCGTCCTCCTCCTCTTCTGCAGGAGGCAGTCCTGGAACTTCCATCCAAAAATGGCCGTCTTCGTAATAGTGGACCCCATGCTCAATCCCTACAATCGCGACTTGTTTGGGAACAAAACCGATCGGAGCTTCAACGTTAGATTCTAGATTGTTACAGTCCGAAAGACTAGTTACTGAATCTACTGAAAATAAATCGTTAATGGTCCGAAATAGAAGAGCCAAAAGTGTTACCTATGAGGCCTGAATCCGAGGCCGAAACACTAGCATCGAATTTCGATTGTCCCTCAACTTCCTCTTGGGCCGACATATCGATGCTCGAAGTCGATTCGTAATATTGGGAGAGCGGCTCGATATCTTTGATTTTTTCATTTTGACTAACCGAATTTTCGTTATATTGATCAAGAGGTTCGGTCAAAGATTCTTCTTGCAGGGAAGGCGGGCCTATGCTGTCGTTTAACGAAATCGGACCCGAAGAATCGTGAATTGACGCCGTTATGGAGTCTTGCAGTAAGGAGTCGGCCTGCCATTTCGTCTTGGGATCTTTGGAGTTCAATAATCTTGTTACTTCTTGGGCTTCTTCGTCCGACAGGAGATCTGGTCTGGAAAGTAAGCCGTCAGATCGAGAAAATCGGTGAGCAGAATTTCTTACTTGATTCTCTTCTCCAAAATTCTGACGGAGGGTAACGAAAAGAAACAGAAATATCAATAAGAGAGAATCATTAAAAATGGGTCGGAAAACAAATATCTATGAGACTGAAATATCGAGTATGACCACAGCAGAATTCTTTGCAGCCAATATGTTTAATTAACTTAGGACACGCAACAGTTATGCTGCAGAATTTTATTTAGCGCTAATGCCAAAACGAAAAGAGAACAGGTAAAACATGTGGTATTTTTTAGGATAGTACAAGATGTATCTAAAATGCGTATTCAAAATTTGAGAGTAGCTAGAAGCAAGCAGTTCGATGATGAAAGCCCTTGTACAACTTTTAAACTGAGTTAATAGACATTTTTACCAATCAACCCCCAACCTTTAAACTACTCTAAAATTTTATTTATTTCGTCCTATTGGGCATAAAAACATTAACAATTATTAAAAATTTTACTTTTAAAAGGTCGTGAAGGTATTAAAAAAATTATATTCAGGGTGCTACATTCAGGAAGCTGTAACTATCTTATGGGAAATTTAATTTCGAAACTTTGTAAGGGATTTGTCATCGATTTGTTACTTGCTCTAGTTGCCTTCAAAATATATCTTGTATATTTGCTTGATTTCCATACGACAGGAATTTTGTTATACAAAAATGCATTTTGGATAGTATAAGCCTAAAAAGCTAACTTTCAATCTCTAGACTTTGTGTAAATTGACGCAGGAACTGCGTAAAAAGTAAACAGATGCTTCGTTTATCGTAGCACGTGTGTTGTCAATATTTTATTACTTCAAATGTACGATAAATTATTTTGGAAACAGTTCAGAGGTAGTTACGCAATTTCTTGTAGGATAGACTCTTACAAATTATTTACACTCCTGATTGCACTGTGTCTGAAAAAATCTCACAAGTGAAATAGCCAATTACAAAGAAACGTCGGGGTACCAAAAGTGAGTTGGCACGGTCATAACATTAGGGGCTGTTTTTAACTTCCGTGACCGTCGCCGCATTGTAAAGCGCCAGCTATAACAAAATAATGAACAGAAACTTTTATCCTCACTTCCAGCAGTGCAGTGAAGTTAATTTTCTATTTGAATCAATATCTGTTATTAATTTCTGCATTATCAAGTCTTCTTATCATCCAATTTACAACGCTTGAATGAAAATTGCTCTTTTAATATTCTTGATGCATCCTAACATCACGTGCACGCCCGTTGTTTGCAACCGTGTAATTTATGAACGTCTTAACATTAACACTTAATTTAATGGTAAACATAAGTAATAAAATTTTAAAGATGTAGATCACATTGGCGTAGCATGTACCCGTTCTGGACCCCACGCACACGCTTATCAATTTTCCTGTACGAAACCATGAAATAAAGCGAGCCTAACCCCCACACTTCCACTTTGACCCTTGTATCAAAAATTCTCTGACGCAACATCTTCCTACTTGTGACTAGATATGTAACCACAACTAAGATTTTATTGGTCAAAATTGTGATGCTTATCAAAGGATAAAAATTTTATGGCTTTCTTCACAAAACTCAACAGTTTGACATGACCTCAGGCGATCCTTACCTGTCCGCTGTTCTTATACACGTGTTCCTGGTCCGCACAATCTGAATGTGCCAAACTACCAGATTCAATTCAAGCAAAACTCTAGTTGAGCCTGAAGTTTTAAGATTAGACCCGAAAACTCTAGTTTTGCGACGCAAAAACTCTACTTTTGTTTTTATATTAGTCTATGCGCTTCACATGTTTATAACTTGTATAACTCGGGTGACAAGATTTTTTTTGTTAAGAAGAATATTTCCAAACATTTTGTAGGTATAACCGGTATTAGGTTTTTTCGCTTTGACTTAGAAGAAGCTTCAGATAACGTGGTAAAACCATCTTAACAAACAGTGGTAACCTTAAGAGACCACCAGGCGGAGCATCAATTTTCGTGCCAGGAACTTACTTTGTGCTTAACAGATGTTCCGCCTCTGCGGCGGTCATCGTGTCAGCTTCAGGTACACTTTTATCACCGTAGAAGTTGTCGTCTTCATTATCACTGGCGTCGGCGTACTCGACGTCGTTCAAGTCCAAAATGTTGGCTTCCGAATGTTTGATTTCCTGCGCCTTGGCACACTTATCATCCGTTTGCAACACCTCCCTAGTCATAATGAACGGTTCGGACTTCCTCGCGCAATCAACGTTATCAACCTTACAACTCCTGTCCCTATCCTCAAACTCGCGTTCTTTCTCCAAGAAACTGCCGCAGTTCTTATCGAAACTCTCCTGACTCTCTAACTCCGCTAATACTGAATTGGTAATAACATTTGGCTGATTATTATACATAATGTCGGAATCGACCGATTTCTGTTGAATAACCGTCACTTGAGACGCTTCCGAATCCGTCGACGTCACGGACTTCTGCTGTTGTATGCTACTGGGTTTGTGGGGAACCGCGTAAAGCGCTTCGATTTCGGCTTGCGTCAGTTTCGTGGGAGGGCGAGCTTCCGTGACCACTTCTGTATAGCCTGTTTCGGGGAGGTCATCGCTTATTTCCAGGGGTTTATCCTCGTTGGAGGGTAGGTCGTAGAGGCCCTCTTCGTGCGGTATCAATTTTGCTTCGATTTTTGGACAAGGCTCGTTGAAACCGCCCTCGTCTACGGTGGATGTGCTGCTTATTATCGAGGCAGGGCGGCTTCCTAGACCGGCGGCCGGAATGTTGAGGGAAATACTGGAAACTTTCGTTCGTCTTGGCACTACTGCGGCTTCTTCAGTCTTATCATTTTTTCTTGGCTCGTTGTGATCTGCAACGAACGGGGGCTCATTAGATACGGGTTCAGTTACGCGAGAAACTTTGTGATTAATTAAAAATAACGGGAGACGGTGAATATTTTTGGGAAAGTAAATATTTTCGTTTCCTTCAACCGCCGGCTTTTATTAGTGGTTTTTGGCAAGAAAAAGTAAAACAAAAGAATAGACTTCCACTATCTAAATTGACTTCCAATTCCCTTTCAACGTGCCCGAAATTAATTCTTTTGGGCAGTTTCAATGAAATGAGGATTCCTGACGATCATTGAATTTAGAATTGAAACTGACAGGAGGTTAGTAAAGTTGTAACAAAAATAACATTTCTGCGTTAACTTGAAAAATGTTTATTTAAGTAGGAGAGACGTAAATTTTAAACATAATTAAGGGGGCAGAAAAATATAATTAACTGGTATTTATAGAAAACTAAATTTGTGCTGGTGTCACTTTTTACGAGGTACCTGGAGATGAAGGTGAAAATCTTAAAAACAACTGGGTGTTGGGGGACGCTGAGATGACTATTTTTGGAAGAAAACGGACTTCGTTACATAAACAGGAAATGGTACAGGTGACAACTGGAGGCATTGAGCTAAACGAATGAACAACAGCACAAGGACGGGTGGAAAAGGCAATGAAAAACTCGAACGAACCTGAACAGTCAATGCACAGTAACCTAAGTCTCAGGCACATTTTCCTGAAGTGCTTCACCATTTAGGATCACTTAGCGGGAAACTACGGGTCGCAAGTCCGAGAAGAATCACTTTTCTGCAGAAGCGGGGCCGAGACGTTGCTTTGAAGACATGTTAGGCGAGCGGAAAGTTAGAAAAGCGTCGGAAAAACGGCGAAAATAGAGAACATCTTAGTAAAGCCCGAAGTGAGTGTGTAGCAAAACAGTAAGTCAGATGAAACACTGGCCTCTCCCAAACACACTGATCTATAAATAAATTCCAGCAGACCTACACAGTTAATTTTTGTTTGCGTCTAATATTTGCTCCTTTTCCAACTGCCCACATTGCCAATTGGCTGTCACCGACTGTTTATTTAAATCGTGTTGTGTGAAACCTGCAGACGTACAAAACGACACTAGACAAAGATGAGACGTTTTGATTGAAACGCGAAAATTGTGGGCGAACTGAAGAAGATTCGCCTTCAAATACATTTGCATAACAAATTAAACGAAAGTTGCGACAGAAAAATTTACCGGACATATTTGTTATTCACGTGTGACATGGCCGCTATTCTAGCGCCAGATTTCAACAGGTCAAAAGCAATGTTTGCCATCGAGTGACTCGATTTGATCCAAGCAATAACCACCCACTCACGGGTCATTAACTCCCAAACAAGTAGATTCCGACTCTTGATCTAAGTCCACTTTACGTGGCCAATTAATAATTTACCCAAAAAATTAATTAAACCACCTTTGGTTGTTACCAATTGGGAAGTTAATCAACGTAACTAGTGGAAAATTGGACTGGTATTGAAATTGGTGTTCTGAAATGTGGATGTGGGAATACGAAGTATGTAAGTAATTTCCGTTTCCAGCGGATTGCCGTGTAATTCTAGCAATATGGAAAACTGTGGTTGTTTAAAAATAGCGAGCTGCAGTACGATTCGGTCTATATGAGGGATGTCTAAAAATGGTGCAAATTTTAAATTTTACTCTACAAACAAAACTATTTTATCTACAAAGCCCTTCACTCAAGAAAATCCGTCGTATAATAAAGAAAATCAATTTTCTGAGGTACAGGGAATCTCGCTGGAGGATTGCTTACGATCTGGGGATATCAATTCAAGGCGGTATGATGCAAATTTTATTGAAAGATGCAAATTTAATTGGAAACCCTCGCTTTTCCTCGGGATAATGTTGGTCTCTTTCCTAATGTTGTTATTCTGAACGCTGAAAGTCCTCGACGCTCGATTTGTTCTCCTGATTTGGTTTCAAGGGATGGCCGCAAATTGCAAAAATTTTCGTAAAAATCGGAGATTTTGTTTGAATCTTAATCGCATAACTGCTGTACGTCGATAGTTCTATGTCAAGGGCAACAAATATGGATCTTTCCTCGTATATAATTAATGCAAATTGCACGCATACACGTGGAAATAAGTTGAATAAAAATTGATCAATAAATATAATTGGCATAATGGTCATTGCTGTTAAGAGACGCTTCTTGCAAGATCTTGACACATTTTGAAATGTTAAACAATTCGGATCCAATTTGGAAATTCGTAATCCGAAAACCAATGGTTTACCGTAGTCAGCTCCATATAAGTGAGGATATTGATTTAGAAAGTTATTCCGCCCTCCTCAACAGCTACGCTGAAAGTTAGGCTTTAAAATGCAAATGAAACGCCCTTGTGTTTGAGAAACTTATTTGCTAATCTTGTTTAACTCAAATTTGAAGAACCATTATCTAAAATAATTTGTAGTACTTTGTAGGCATAAGTCAGTGTGTACATAAATCAAAAGACGCTTCTGCAAAGATATTTTGATGAGATCGTGCTTGGTTGCCGAAGAATCAAATTTTGAGTTATCACACTTTTCCCACAATGTATAACTGTTTGTTACCTTTAGACCAGCCTGGAAATGCTCAAATTACGGTATGATTCTTAAATAATCACTTTGAACAGTAACGGCAAAATTACTGTTCTTTCAGCGCTTACACCTTCAATCTGTTGCCCAATTCCATAACGGTGTTGTAACGAATATCTTTATTTATACATTTAAGGCAAATAAATGAAAATTGATGGTTCAATCCAACCACGTCAATTTTCAATAACAAACCAACCAAATGCCAGAACACTTTTTGAGTAGCAAGATCCCATTTTTGGAGCCTCCACCAAAGCCCGCTTTTCTTCAGTTCAAAAATAGCAAGTACTGCACTTTGGAAAAAATCCAAAGCTTTCAACAAAATTTTGATAGATGAATCGAGTGTCTCCTCCCATCTCAAACGCTTTGACTTCAAGGAACGTTGTTCAAAAGAGGTCAGTTGGTCGGTTGACAGGATAAAATAGTTCTAGTGAAAGAGTAATTCGACAATGTAACGGGAAACAAAGATGATTGAAATCCACCTGAAAAATTAATTTTATTCCAATGACTTTATTAAACAATCGAATTTGCTTGAACTATTCTGGAAACATCTCAAAAACTTGCTTCAGTCGCAAAAAAAATTTCAAACCCCTTCATCATGAAGTCAAACTTTCAACAGGGTTCAAAAACCACCCCCAAAACCGTAACACTTGAATTAAGAAATTCACACACGTTCTTACGTGAATGAGATCAAAGTCCAAAAGTTTTAATATACGTCGCCACGACTTAATAAAAATTCCCACTATTCTAACATCTCTAGCATTGTCTAGTTGTCTCATATGAGTGTAAATAAAGATAAAGGTTGTTGACACAACACCGCTATCACTCACCGTTAACGTGCGATTTTTCATTGCTCTCCTGCTCCTGTTTCTCATTTTCGGACCTGATCTTGCTGGGACTGCTCGGGGGACTCAACGACGAGAGACTCCCCGAGGTGGCCGACAAGTTCTCCCTGCTCGCCTCGTTATCCTCCAACGGCGACTTGGTGGGTGCCCGAGAGGGCGACACAGCCAACGGTAGCTGCACCGTCCTGCCCCTTTCCCCATCCGAATTGCTGTCTTTCCTGAACAAATTCCTCGGGGAAAATTCCTTCTTGTTGTTGCCCTCGTCGATGTGTGTCGGCGATGTGAAATCATTGGACGTCACTATCAAACTTGTGGCGCGTTCCTTTCGCTCTTTCCCCGAGGACGGCGGCGACGTTTTCGTGGGGCTCTTCACAGGACTATACGTGGTGGGGATGACGGACGCCGGTCGTTCCTTTCGCGACACGTAGGGTCTCCGGGAGGCCTCCGTTCGGACGGGGGGTGACGGCGGGGATGTCGGGGGACTCCGGATTTTGTTGTTGAACGACGCACTCCGGGCGGCGCTCTTGTTATCACACGTCGGTTCTCTATTGCCGTTGTTCACCGCTAGTTTCACTTCACTTTTGTTAGGGTCACTGTTGTACCTGCTGGTGCGCGTTTTGGAAAAGTGCGAGGTCCAGTTCCGTTGCTTTTCGATCAGTTCGCGGCTGTTGAATTTTCGCTCGGGTTTTTCAGGCTTTTCCGGTTTCTTCAACAGGATCGGCTTAGTTCGTTCGGTTTTCGCGCCGTTCCCGTTAGCTCGCACCATATTTTCCACACCAACTTCACTATCTATTAGGGAATTGCTCAATTTAACACCGTTCGTTTTGTTTTTTAGGTTGGCGTTGTCGTTGAGAACTGGCACGCTGTTGCTGTATTTTTCCAAATTTTCCTTTTGGTCCGGAGACGGGGATCTCGAGCCGTGCTGGGATTTGGTGTCGCGAGTTTCACTGTTGGCAGAACTGCTGCGGGAACGAGAATCTAGGATGCTGGAAGCGCTTTTGGTGGACTGTAAAGGGATTATCCTTTCGCGGCTGCCGCGGTTCTCCTCGCCCAATTTTTCGAATAGGGCCCTGGCGTTGTTGAAGCGCGTCACGTGGGACTCCGTTCGCATCACCGTTACGTTTGGCGGATCGTTGTCGAGCTTTTCAGGGGGTGCTGTCGTTTTTTGCTTCGTTCTGAGGGGCGTGATTATGTCGTCCTTTTGGGGCGCCTTCGCCTGGAAAATGTTCGCTATTTCAGAGACCTTAGAGCCCCCGAAACGCGGACCCTTCTTCTCCTCCATCCCGCAAGATTCTAGAACCAAAAGGAAAAGTTACTAAACAAGTCTCCACAACGCAAATTACCGATACTGACGGCATATTGGTAACTGTAGGTGATGCTGATGGTGCCAACTCTCAATATCGTTTGCTTGATAAAATTAGAAACTTATTCGACAAGGTTATTACACCGGATTAGATAATGACGTGATAACAGGAAGATACGAATACAGTGCGAGACAAAATGCTCGGCAAATCATCAGAAGCAGTTACCGTGAGGATACAAATAATTACAAATCTGCCTGATCTAATTGCTTCCAGAGCAGTGGCAAATTATAACACACGCTTGTATTTATTTCCTTCATTGCCATCTACAATCTAACTCAAACGCCAAACAATCGAACAATTTGAGTCAACATTAAAAAATGCCATAAAATTATTGCTACTTCTTATCAATATTAAATAAACCGTAAACTTTCGGTTATTGCAGCAAAACTCTTTCAAACCGAATTAACGAACAAAGTTGGCATTTCTTGCACCCATCAAGTTGGTGTTTTAAATAAATAAACACCTGTCAATTAAGTTAATTAAAAAATTCTTTCCTGCATCCAACGAGTACGAAGTTATCCCAGTTTGGCTTCAATCAATGGTCAACAGCTTGGAGCTTTCCTCCATGTGACACGATTTCGTATACAAAAGGTCCAATTTATTCCAGAATCGCCATATCCAGCAACTTTTGATTTTGTGTAGGTGTCTTTGTCCAAGACCAAAACCAAAATTTTCCCAACATCTTGGAGATCTCTTTTTTATTGCCATCGCGTTCTTCCGAGAGTATTATTGCTTTTTCTACTAGCACGATTGCAGTACATACATAAAAGCAATTTAAACGGAAAATGTCGGCTTAGGGGACTTGGCGAAATTGAGAGGGATCCGTGTGGCATCCCATATTATTACAGTCGTCGGAAAAAGTAACGTGGTTGGTGGAATCGATTAAAGTAGACCAAGTGTGAGGGTCTGAAACTCCATTTCCCACATAATTACTTTTATTAACATCATCCACACATGCACGGCATCATTAGCATAATTCTTTAAATATTTGAATAACTAAACCAAATTTATTTTGTTTATACCCATCGTTCTGGCAGCCCCCCGAAATGGTCGATTTTTAAATGCTGGATCGTGATGTCAACAAAGGGGTCTTTAGAAACAATTCGGAAGAATCAATCAACGGGATTAACAGGATACGCAGCTGTTCAAAAACGAAATTGTTTACGAGTTGTGAAGAGAGGAGTAAACCAAGTGCAGCCACGTTGCGTCTGGTTAGGGAGGGTACGGCGATCGATTCGGGGTGCATAAAACACACCCCGGCGCGTAAAGTCAAGGAAACCGAACGGACGTAAAGAGAAAACGCCTAGTTGGCAGCCGGAATCGATAGTTACTGAATAAGCGACAAAATTACTAATTCTGGATTATGACGATCGGATATGAGTTATACGTGGAGGGTAGAAGACCTAGTCTCGATATGGATGGCGTGAACTATTTGGTTGCGGTGATTCATTGAAGTAATCCACCGACCATGGAGATGCGTCACTGCTTTAGACAGATATTTTCAACCGTGAAGATTCTATCTAATAGATCTAACGTCAGGAAATTTTAATAGGTACATCGGATCGACAAGATTAAGATAGTGTTTTCACCAGAAGTCTGGCGGACATCCTGCAACAATTGCAGGATGGTTCTTATCAGCTGGTTGAAGCATTTCTTTCACGTCCTCCAATTGGTCCAGGATCCGTAATATACATTGAATGTGCATGAATTGGATAGTTGATGTAGAATCCTTCATCAGTAGTGAGCAACAAAGCTATTAGATGATTAAAATCGACATTTCAAAAGAAATTAGTTGTCGTTATCTGTTATCTGAAATATTGACTATTAAAGGCGCGGGCTCGTAAAATATGCTTCTCGACGTTAAAGATGGCTCTCATAAAAACGGTTGTGGTGTCCATAAAACTAATATCAACATTTTTGGAGACCGACATTTTATAATTCATTTAGTTATGCAAAAACGTCAAGGTGGTTATAAAAACGGACGCTATAACCTTTCCCTCATAACAGCAAAGAACGAAAACATTTGTAGCAAGCAGTTATCGACAAAAACTTATCAAGTAAATTGTTGAAGCAACTTGGCAATCGATTTTACCAGTACCTTCACGCCCATCACGTGTCATTATGCAAGTACAATATTATTTTTTTTTCTTTCTGTTATCAGTTGGTTCTTCCTTCACGACAAATCGGTCTCTGTGTTCCGTGCAATTTGTTGTAACACTTGTAACAGAAAATTCGGCTACCGTTTGGCTGCCAAGAAACGTTCAAATGGCAGGGGAGGGTCATAACAACTTCACCGATTTGGCAGGATGAGGGCAACTGAATAACATGAAAAGTTGAAGCAAACCTAAAATCGTAAAGCGACTGAATTGGTGACAAACGGGACATGGAGACGAACGACAAAACCAACGAAGCAGCAAACTTCACCACCTCGCCATTATTAAAATTATATTCGCGCTTCGAATAGTTTGCAAAGTTCCTGTTTATCAAGAGATAAAACTCGTACAGAGACGACGCAACACTTCCAAGCTATTGTGTAAAATTCTTCATAATTCCATCAAAACAATTTAAAACTTTTACTTAGTTTTTACGCTTTCTTTGGCAGCTGCAGCAATTAAAACCACGATAATTAACCCACATTTGCTGAAAGCGAGAGTTTATAAATTCATGGATGTTACTTACGAAAATAGTGATGAGGTAAAAGGGAGGAACGATCAAGGGGATTCGTGATAACTATAATATCGTGATGGTCTAGGCTCTTTAGGGACTCAGGTGGAAACGGTAGGAGCGTTTGCACGAAGTTAACATGTTTGAGCTACACTCAACGTCAAAACTTCCATACTGGCGTCTGACGACATGGAAAATACGGACACACAGCCCCATTGCTCTCACAAAGTTTTTTACTTAAATTAAGTTTCTTGGGAAAAATGGATGTTCTAAAAATCGCGTAAAAAAGGAATATGCCAAATCAGGATCGGCACTAAGACCCACCAAATTAGGAAAGATATTCATCAGCAGACTAATCTTAATTTCCAGACACCAGACACGTCAGTGCTATAGAAGTTGTCAGAAGAGTCGTTGATCCTAAATGTTATATTTTGAAGACCCAGATTTTTAGGAAGGTCTCCATCCTGCAGAAAAATACAACACAGGATCTATTCGAAACCCTTCAAGATTTTTATTAAATTATTTAGCTTCATATGAAAGACTGAAACAAGAGAAAAGAAAGGTTTCAAGATTAAAAAAAGAAGTAGCAAACAAAACAGTTTTTGCAGAAAAGTTTGTGAGAAGATCATTTAATAATGGGAGTTTTCTAACTTTATTCCTAACTTTAAACATAAGTTGTGCGAGCACGAGTAGAGGGTAAAAAACTGTCAGGTCCCGTCCTCTTCATAACACCCAGCGATCAACGTTTCTTCTTCGATCCGCAGCACGTGCAACTTCGCTGTAATTTTAATAACTACTCCATAAAATTTATTCGATATTTTATAATTTTGAGATGATTCACGAGTGCAATAATCCCAACTCAGCATTCTCTGGATTGTCATAAAATGAAACAACGAATTGTCCTTGCAATCGTTAAAATCAATCATCTCGCCTTGAGCAACCCATTTGAAGACAACAGAATTTGGCATAATGACACCCACGCCGCCTGAATACCGATCCCAGATAAAAGATTATATTGCGTTCTTATAAGGCGTAACACTGCCACGGAATTAAGGCGCAAAAAAATAATTTTTGCATACAACGCCCGATGCTCAAAGTAGTAGAGTTGGCGTTATTTACTCCTTCTCCTCCACATGAAAATACCATCAGTTATTTTTGCTCAAGTAATGCTCATTGTACTACTGTTCTGGACAGATTGCATAAGTAATAAAAAAAAGTTATTTTTGTAACAACCAACTCCCCCTCCTCCAGCCCTGCGGTTGTGGCAGAATGGCGGTTATAAAAATTGAGGCGTGCAGACAACTGCTTGGAATAATGGAAACGATATAAGGAGACAGTTTCATATTTCCGTTGGAAAAATCTGGACTGCCAGATAACAACAATAACCGAGATACAGTTATTTATTCATTTGCATCATTACCATGCTCCGAGCCGCCAGGAAAACCGCAACTATGGCCAGCAAATTCAACCGGGCTAATTCCCATTTAACTGTGAAGGCAATTTAGTAACCCTTCTTTCACGGGCGCACATCATAATTTAATAACATATCAACAGGGTCGTGCCTCTAATAGGTAATCAATTTGTAGAGAGATATCGGTGATTCCCAAATGCGAAACTCGCCAGTTCCCGATTATCGCTAATGGATCCGGGAGTAGTTTCGCTACTTTGCTGTTGATCCAAAGCCTAGCGTGGGCGAAATTAGGGTCGTACTCGTTAACATGATTTTTCAACCTCTTACATTAATCATGGTTTTTCCAAGTAGAAGGGTGCATAATTAGGGAGGTAGAAATCGGAGTTTAGACTGAACGCGTTACCACGTCCTCGAGGTAAAAGCGAAATTTTAAATGAACTATTCAAATTTCTATTGTTATAACTCAATTGAATCAAACTTTCCGGACTAGAACGACTGTAGGAGAACACGGCAATTACACCTACATGGGAATTGGGCAATTATCCGGGTCCTGATGGCGATAGGCAATAATTTCGCTGATTACGTACTGCAAAACATATATTATAAAGTCTTGAGAACCACCCTGTAACTGCAGGAAATCAGCTGATTGAAAGTGTTTTCATCATACCGTATACAGAGTGTCCCAAAACTCAACGTCATCCTGTGGAGGGCTGATAGACCAGCTCATTACTGACCAGAATATCATAATATAATATGGGTCGTATTTAACAGTCTACCAAATTTACCCAATATTTTCATACAAAAAATACTTTCATTTTCCAAAAATGCTAAATGCTCACCAAAATTAAGAAAATACATAATCTTAAAGCGACAACCAAATATTGACATAATGCTGGCCTCTTATATATTTTGTTCGCTAAAATAACTTTTGTTGACCATAAATACTAAATGTTCACCAAATTTTATTTCGCATTTAATTCTAACATAATACCCAAATATTTAATTTTCGACAGTGTCTTATATTATTTAGCAGTTAAAAATACTATTTGTTGATCAAAAATACACAAGCAATAAAATGTTGTGCAAATGGTAAATAATTTTATGCAAAATTATAGATGTAGATGTGCTAGGGAGCTAGGGCAAGGAAAATAAGAGTAAAAATAGAAGTGGTTTGCACAAAAAAAGGTATTGATTTTCGTAATAGTATATAAATACTTTGCTGTAATTAGCTTGCATTATGTAAAACGTAAAACTTCTTTTAGTGGTAATTTCTAATCGTGCTTTAAAAAAAATACAGGACCCTGAACTGATCTTGTACAAAACTTTTTTTGCGTGCCTCTTGTCTGGAAGCGCAAGCGGCAAGGAGAGATGCGCGAGCATATTTCATTTTTGGAGTAATAGAATAATTATTTTAAGCACAAATAGTTTTTTTGAGAAACACTAAATATAAATGGATAGCGCGAATATTTATTATGTACAGCACGGACGCGTAACTTGAGCGTCCTAAATTTGGTGAACATTTAGTAAAATTGATAGACATAGAATTTAAAAGGTAAGCAATGGTAAAACAATACGCAGCATAGTTATTTTAGTGATGTTCTCATTTTCTGATGTATAATAATTTGGGTTTCATTTAGATTTTTTGATGCTCATTAAATTTTCTGGTGGACAGTGCAAGGGATGTATGGTTTAATTTGGTGTACATTATATTTGTTCACATATAATATAACATGAAAAATTTGTGACTTATGGTCACCACTAACGTAATAAGTACGAAACTGAACCTCATAAACAAAGAGTTGCGTAATTATTTCTTTCAATTAAAAACTTGTACAGCTAGCATCAAATGAAACCGGACGAACCGTAAGCTATGCTGGCTTACAAGAAAACAGAAAATCTGACGCCTCTGTTCTAAATTCGAACGTACGGTGTGCTCTACCTCGTAAAACATCAGATTTATTCACGTTTACTCTGCAATATCCGTTCGAGTTTGTGCGGTTCTTGAGGTGGCTTACCACTTATAGGACATCTTCATTACCATTTTTATGAAAGCTGGAAAAGTGCGATTTTCTCTGAGCAAACGCGAGATGGCTCGAATTATTGGTCGTTCGCCAGCACAGTGAAAAAATATGAAATCGTACACCGAAGCCCATCAAAGCCGGATATCCTCAATAACACATTTTTATGAAGCTGTAAAAGTGCGGTACGGCACCTAAAAACCGCGCAATTATTAAAACCGAGCCCCGCTCCACCGTCACAAATCGAATTTAGTAATTTAACGGGTTGGTTCGGCTGCCCCTTAATTCCGTAATTCCCGTGCAGCCGCTCGTAATAATTTGCGGTATTCGCAACGACGCGATTACGTGCGTATTGCGGCTTTATCAATTTTACACGACATCTTCCTTCTAAACTTTTGTAGGTATCTCTACCTACAAAAAACCCGTCTACATTACACGACATGGGCGTTTTACGACTTTCACATACAAACAAGAATAGGATCCAGCAATTTAAAGAATCTCCCAAAACCACAACAAACAATGACCGGGCTCTCGTAGGGCGGCGGAGATCCATTGGCATTGTTCGACCAACAACTTCACTGTACGGCGCTGCTTCTTCATCGTTATAGAGCATCTTCTACAAATAAATCGAATCATTCTAACAGGTTGAATACAAGTAAATGACCTTCTCGGACACCATATGTGCACGATGGGAGCAAACGACGAGCCGACAAAAGCGGATACAAAGAAATTTCAACAATAACTGTGATGGATTTGCGCAAGTTTTTTATGAACAGAAATTACAGTAATCAGCTCGTGAAGACCATAGATTCGGTTTCTGTTCGCGAGAGAAATTCACAAACAGCCGTGCTTGGCCAAAAAGTCTCTGCTACCCAAAACAATTCCTTCACAAATCACACCAAGAACAATTCCGGACTGAAATAGTCGCTGTTTTACGAGCCCCTCAACTTTGCTGTTGTGTACTGAACGTCATTTCCTGCCATTGAGGCAGCTCTCTCATCAAAGTAACTACCAGTTGTTTTAAAAAAAGATATAGTTGGTAAGTACGTCTAGTTTGGTTGCAAAATGAGACGTGTCGTGTTACTGCCAGCAGTAATGAAAATGCGGCTACTGTTGGGCCAGTTCAGGTGACACTGGAACAATGAAGTAATAACCCGTAATTTATTTGACAAATTGACCAAAAATGGCAAAATCCTTGACTAAATCGCGTGCGTTGCAAAACGATCAAACCCCACAAATTGACTCTTGGCCATCGATCGACTGATTCCGTGTTTTGTTGGAATTACCAAAGCAAAATCTATATGTGGTCGGAAACCTCGTCCAAACGATTAACATTTCCTTGAACACCTTTAATGGATCTTACTTCGACTAAAGTTGTTTTCCTTCTCCCGGTCTCGGCTTCCAACAACAAAACTTGGCCAAGATCAGGGCCAATCTCTAACTCTATTTCCTTGCGAGATCTTCCACAATTGATTCTTCCTCTCTCATTATCATACTCACTTTTAAACTTTCCGCCACTGGTATCAATAACAAAACCATCAATTTGGGAGACAAAAATCACGGTTGGAATGGTGGAAACACCTGTTTCTAACTGCGCTAGCTTTACCATAAAATACAAGAACCGATAAAAATTTCAACTCCAAGCCTGTTGCTGGGACGAAAATCGCTTTTCTATAGTCGATTTGATCCCGCCGGTTTAACTGTTAATCAATCCTTTGGAACGACCCGAATCATATTTCGTTCATTATAAACTCGTTATTATTAAAAATAACAGTAATTATTTAGGCCGTACCTGCTACTCGATCTTAACGACGTTTGTTCAAAATTGTTATCTTAATTAGACCATTATTCTGGCCGGTTCTCCCTTTAGCAAGTGAAACGTTACTGATTATTAACCAGGTGTTTACTTTTGTGGCGATATCGACATCATGCACTAATTTGGAATAACAAACGAATAACGTGAATAATCGCTGGGTCAATCGTGCATTGTCACCGAGTTCTTGTATAAGTAGTTGATAATATTGTGTGGCCAAGGCATAAATAGTTGAACGGATTTGCATGAAACGTCATGTCGTTGCCAGCGTTGAATTGAATCATTGGATTGTTGCAGAATTGCGCACGTTTCAACTTCAATAAAGAGGTTTTAGACCTCAAAATATTTACAGAAACTCAGACCAGATAACGGCGAAGGTATATTGGGGTGAAAAACTGAGAGGAGAACGAACCGAAATAGGGGAGGGCCAAAACAAAGATAATAAGAAAAAGGTTTAAAAAAAGATAATAATAAATAACAACAGGTAATAAATCGGTTGAGGCTAAGATGCATTCAATTATTATTTGACAATTCACAGAATATGTAATAATGTTTAAAAAGAAAAAAAAATAAGAAGACAAAGGAAGCGTACAAATAAAATAAAGAATAAGAACAGAAAATTTAAAAAACTGTATTCCATAAAATGTACATACTACAGTAAACCCTGGATAAGACGAATTTGAAAGGACCAGAAGATTGGTTGTTCCTATTAACACAATTCGTAATAACAGAGCTTGTAGTACCTACTTACACATGCCTCTTAAATGTTTCAGGAAAATTATTTTTCTTCGTATTATCTGAGTGTTCATATTAAGCGAGTTCGTCTTATCGAGGTTTTACTGTACAAAATTAGAGATGAGAAAAGTTTATGTGAATATGGTTTAAAAGTGACCTTAAATCTAAGACGCGAGACATAAATGTTTGATTGTTGTAGCACTCAAATAAAAACAAGAATTAAAATATGTATAAATCAAACACATATTTATATAAATGAAAGCAAACACAGAAAAGTGATTTGCGTAAGTCTATGTGGAGACGTTAAATAAATCAGAATATCGCCACAACAAAAAATTATTCGTTATAATATTTTATGTAACAATAATCGTAAAGCTGTGATATCCAATATGATAGTATTACAATGTAAGTTTTTATGTATCTTTTTATTGCCGCTGTTGGTCAGCACCATCACACGCTCTATTTCGTGGATTACAAATGCTCCTTTAATCTGCAGTATTTGTAAGAAGGTTGAAAAGTCAACTCATCTTTGTTAAAAGTAACCGCAATTCGAAATGGCCCTTTCCTCTCATAATAAAAAATTTATCAATATTTTCTAGTCCGACATTCCACTAACTTTCCCAAAGTTCTAATATAGTGCAGGATGTTAACGTAAAATTTGAAATTTAGAGGTATTATTTCAATTACTGGCTGGCATAAGGCCAAAGGTCGGCGCTGCAGTGTCCTAAATATGACGACACTGGCATCGTACCAACGAAAGGGATATTTTGGTAGTTTCAAAATTAATTGTTTGTAGGATCGACGAAGTACACAACAGAAGGTAAGAAAATGAAAATTAGTGCATCATTTTGCCCTTCGAGCAACCAGAATTTTTTCTTCTTTATTCTGCCAAATTTATAGCAATTCGGATCACATTGGTGCAATACTAAAATTAAACGCCGGCGTTAAAGTGCCGTTAATCCATATGACGGCACTTCAGTGTGTTAGGACAAGGAATAAGATTAGAAAAGTCTTTTCAAATAGTAATTTTTAAGGGTGCTTTAAAAAAAATACAGGGCCCTGAACTGACCTTGCGTAAAACTTCTTTTTCCCAAAAAAAAGTATCGTTCGAAGGAGGATTTGAACCCAAAGCCTATCGATGGTACGCCACCGGTTTTCCACGGCTCTATCGACCTCGCTAGTCGTTGCGTATTCGATCTTTGTAGTCAAGCGTCTTTCCGTGATGACATTACTTGCGTGTTGCGCGCGCATTGACGGCACTTTAATAGGAAGCCGTTCGACGGCACTTTAAGTACAGTGAAAATTAAAACCTGTGGTCTCCTTGAATTTTTGGCAATTGTTTACAATGCCCACTTTTCGCTTTTTGCGGTGTTTTTTTTTGGAAACCATCGTGAAACATCATTATAATGCCATTTTAAGCAATAAAATGTTGTGCAAACAATAAATAATTTTATACAAAATTTATAGATGTAGATGTGCTAGGGCAAGGAAAATAAAAGTAAAAATAGAAGTGGTTTGCACAAAAAAAAAAATTGATTTTCGTAATGTATACATGGTGAGGAATGCGTTGGTGTAATTAGTTTTTTTGAAAATTGAAGAGTGGGTTAAGTAAACAATGACCAAATTTTTTAAAACCTTTGTAGAACGTCTACTGCTTTAAATAAATCTTTTGGGAAAAATTATCTCTTAAAAATTGTGGAATTTTCTTACCATAAAATATTATCAGCAATTTACCTAAAATCCCACTTCTGACTACAACTTCAAAAACAACGTTTCAGGAACTTCCAAGCCGAGTCCTTTTTTGCCATATTTAACAAACAACTCAAAAACCACGTTCAAAAATATGCCACTATGTAGATGTGTACATTTAACAAATAATAGTCTATTCCTTTCCATCATATAGTTTAGTTTTATATTGTGAGCTGATAGTGTTACCGCGTCATGTCTCTTTTGCCATACATCTGTATAATGTGTGTACAGTTAGTCTCAAAAGAAAGAAGACAGACCCTGCGCTCTTTCGAACTTATCTCCCGGCAGAGATAAATATTCGTCCGGTTTCTTGTAACTCGGAGTACAATTAGAGGCAAAAACAATGTACATTCAGCACCACTTAAATTCGTCATTTTCTGTAATAATCTAATAGAGTATAAGTTTAAAATATATAATAAAATTGCATAAATTTAACTGCATATTGTATTTAGGTTAACTGGCGAGGCTGTTGCAGACACTAATTTTGGCACCGACCACGCATACCTACATCCTGAACTGCACATTGCACTTAGTTAGTTTAACAAGTATTCTGTTCGTAACTGTTAATAGTGTTAATGTTAATGAGAATATATAAATGGTATTTAGACTAATTTCAGTAATTCTTATAAATAAAATAAAATAAATTAAAGTGCGTGAAGAATAAGGCACAATTCTTTTGGATTTTTTTTTTTTATTTATTGATATTGTGGAAAGTACTTTCATTTTAAGGTGGCCGTCCAAAAACTTCATTACGAGGGAACTTTGCAAAAATTTTGTTTATACGAATCGGATGTGATAAAAAAAATATAAAAATACAACAAGAAAGAGAAAATATACAGGATGTCCCGGAATGACTGTGACAAACTTGGAGAAAGAGGCCTTCAAAATTGAGTTTAAAAAATCGTTTTTTTTTGCCGTAGTAATTGATCAACAATAGTAACTGCAAGTCTCGGTTTGCCAATTGCCATTCATTATAATTCGAGTCAACTAAGAATTATTATTGATTAATTAAAATGCATTACTTATAAACAAAACATAGCAATGTGACCTCAGCATTGACATTTATGGTACAAAGGCAAAGGCAGCCCACAAGTTCCTCGGTGTAGATGGCCTGTATGAAAGAAAAAGCTGAAAGCGAATCAATCGCGAGGGGGCATTGGCCCTAATTTGCCGGCCCGTCGAAATCCGCGCGGTTTAAAGGGCCGCGAAGGGCCGCAATCAGTTCCGGTCTGCCGGCCAGGGACGGCCCGGCCCGGCGCCCAATTCCGCCGGATTGAAGACGTCCCCAGACTCACCAGTGGTCCAGTGCATCCGCCGTCCTATATAAAATCCGGATCCGGTACCATCCCCCCGGCGGTTTCACGTAAACGTTGGGAGTAATTCAGCAAACCCGGTCGTCGGTGGTGATTTTTCGGCAACGATCCCCAAAACGACGCCCCGACCGCGAAACTCCAGCCATGTCCGGTCTTCGTTCTCGAAATTCACAAAGAGACACGCACAATTTCCACACAACTTCGATCATTTAACGGCGGCACGACCACTTCTCGCATCACGAAAGGAAAACATTCGCCAAGACTGGTTTGCCATCGGCACTTCGGAGAGCAACAACCGGAGTGTTTCTGCGGCGCAGGACCTCACGCCCGGGTCTCTGGACCGCCAATGGTGGGGTGGGCTTTTGGCGCCAGGACTCGAACGGACTAGTGCCACACTTGCCGGGCGATCAATCCCGACTAATTCCCCACTAATAAACGGGAAACAACAATTTATTTACGCAACCACACGCCCAACACCGGCCCGGAAAGAACCACACCGCAGCCACCTAAGGAAATTTTCAGAAAACCAGGAAGTCGCTAATTTTATTGGAGAACTCCGGAGGGAAAAAAAGCTCCCATTATAATTATTCTCGTAAATAATTAAGTCCTTAATCTTATATTATATTAAAGCTAACTGAGAAAAACAAACGCGCAATTTCTTATTTCCTGATAAAAGCACTTGTCAGGGCAGCAATCTCCACTTGTGAACGCCTTTGAATAATTGAAAGTAAATACGCATTAACTGATAGCAAAACAGCTTAAACCATATCTTCAGTGAGACTCTAATGTCTTTCGCTGCCCACATAGCTCTGGTTGTTGGCGCTAATGGCTCTTTAATGGTTTTTTGGCGCCCCTCTAAGACTTCATTACGTTATGTAGTTACTGGTTGCTTATCGCAGGTCTTCGACAGACATATTCTTTGAAATCATTAAGTAAGGGGAAGGGTAGTTAACATCTGAACGTTATTCTATGCTACTGAAAATTTACAACTTAACTAAAGGGTGATTTCCAATTCCCAGATTTAGTAATCCCAAAGGTGACTATAAACATAACTAAAGTTTATAGGTATAAACTTCCAAATTATAAAAGAAAAATAGTGTTCTGGCAGAATTTGAGGCTATAAAAACTGGAGCTAATTACAGGAAACTATAAATGCTTCCCTAGTATCGTTGACTGTGATATTTATATATATATATTTATATCTCAATCAACGCTAGTATCTTCAATTTTTTCAAAAGGTAGGTACTTGGGTTATTTTGAAAAAGCAAAATTGATATAGTCGTAGTCACATAGCCTGACGACCGGTTTCAATGCAGAAAACTGTTAAATTTGTTTAATAGATATCATTTGGGAATTTTTTTTAGTTTTTTTCTATTCAGATGTAAATGTACAAATATTTGTTTGAGGATCACTGCTTGAATGAAAGCTTGAGTACTTTGCAATGTCGTCTAAGCTCAAGACCGACCGTCAGGCTATGTGACTACGACTATAACATTTGCCACCTAAAAAGACAATTTTCTTTAACTAGCTGACATTGATAAAATTTACAAGAATATTTAATGTAATTTAACAAATTAAACGTTGCGTTGATTGAACTTCATACCATCTCAATCTAAACGAAGGGCGCAGTTGAAATAGTATCTACAACGTTATTGCAGTTTCGTGGAGGGATGAAACCACTTGTAATTTTGCGCCATCTGGCGGAGAAACGTTCAATTCTCTTCCAATTCCTGTTCGATACAGCGATCGGCAGTACAGTCATTCTTTTTGTTTTATTACTTTACAGAAAAAAAATTTCAAAAAATTATAAAAAATGAGAGTCAAGTGTGGAAGTTGTCAGGGAGAAAAAACTGTCTTGGAAATTATCATTAATCTTTGTGTAGTTATCTATCTTTGGATCAGCAGCAATTAAACGGTAAATTAATTATTTTTTTCTTGTATCGGCGTTTAGTTAAGGTGAGAAGTTAGAAGCGAGCTTGCAGAAGACCCGGGACATGGGCAAACATGGGACAAAGAAAGTTTTACGTTGATGATTTAATTATAAGAAATGTAATATACAAATTATGATGATAATCGCTAAAACAACTAAGCTCTAAACTAACAAAACCTTAAAACTGAAGTGGGAATTTATACAAAATCATTTTTTACACCAAATTATTCCACATGGGTACATCACAACTGGAAATTTTGAGCTAAAATTGCTATTAGCTTCCCGGCATTCGCCAGACCTCTTTTGAAACATAATCGATGAAAAACGTACGCAAGTGATATAAATAAATCTGTTGAAAGAAGTACTTTACTAATATGTACCTTAAATCTAGAAAATTCATATATACCCTATTCAAAGCAGTGATTCACCGCCTATCCCTATAACGGTGACGACTTTCTCTTTCCCTATCCCTCGAGCGGTCGCTGGTCCTCCAGAGGAACTCGTCCACTGACCGATCGTACGACCTTTTATCTGAATATGAAGTGATTCGAGACGACGGATATTCCGGCAAGGGCAATCCGTCGTAATACCGCGGTGGCGGCAAGCTGTCGTAAGCTGAACTAGAATACAGTCCTGGAGGAGGAGCATATGGCAACGGGGGCAACTGATGTTGCATAGTGCGCATGTAATCGGCGACGTACGCTTCAGCTGCGGCAGCGGTATACGGTCGAGGCGACTCCCGTTCGTAAAACAACGGAAACCTATCGCGCGGTCTCGGCGACGTCGACCGTCGGTACGAACTCGACGTCAGTCCTCTAGTCGAAAGGAAGTACTTTCTGCGAGAATACGAGGAGCCCCGACCGCGGTATCCAAACGACGACGTCCTGGCGGCTATAGGCATCCTAGCTTTGGGGTGTCTATGACCGTCGCGACCTCTCAAATTGTTCTTCTTAGCCGCTTCTTTGGCTAAGCGCAAAATGGGGGTTACTTCGATGCCGTCGTCTTCTGGAAACAGTCGGCAGAGCTCCTCGGCGACGCGTGGTTCGATTTCTTGACCGTCGCGGCCGATCTTCACCGGCTTGCCGTCGTTCCACGGATTGTACAGATGCATCGTGTTGGAAAACGGCAGTTCCTTGCGGCATATCCAGTCCACTTTGAAGACGCCGCCTAAAGCTTTGGCCGACAGGCCCGGAGGGAGGACCCAAGAGATGGCCGGCACGTCGTGCCTCGACTCGCCGTGGAGCCTCGCAAAACCTGCGGGAAACCACAACCTCAATTAGGACGTTGGAAAAATGGAAATTAACACAATTTGGAGAGGGGGACATTGCCATATTGAATGATTGGAATCCAATGTTGATACTCTTTCAAGTTATTAACAAATGCAAAAATAAGGACTCACTTACTCTATTCAGGAGGAAAGTTACATGAATGATGGTGAATGGTCAACTGCGCACCGGCCGCTTTATGCATGCCGCTCTAAGTACTTTGGCCTCTTCTACTTGAAATTAAATTTGTTTTAGTTTATTGTCACAACAATTATCGGCATAGATTTCTAAAATCGTAAAGTTTGGGAGAACGGATTCAGACAAAAAGTAATTAAAAATAATTCAACACTTGAACTAGAGCAACAGAAATGGGAGTTATTGGTTCAACCAAGTGCGGCGGCTTCACTGCTAGTCACACCTTACACATAAAGCCCACAGGTTGAATATATATGAAAGTATTCAATGATTGCACAACACTTTTCATTTACTAAAAACAAATAATAAATTATCAATAGCTTTAAAGTCTTCAACGTAGCATTTCATACAAGCGACACTTTCAAAGTACATATGTATATTGATGTAAATGTTTCTAGCACTTGACCTTCTGCCCATTTACCTGCGAATTTCCCACTTTCCTTGACGGAGAATATCAAAAGGACGTTCCTAGATTCTCTGTAGGCTTTGTTCAGATTCGACTCGTTCTGTGGAAGCGTGGACCAGACCCCTTTTGCCTTAGATAACGTTATGTTCTCTGCGTTGTTAGATTTGATAACAAAGAATCGCGCATCTCGAAATAAATAGTTCAATTTGGTCATGTAATCGTAAGATTTCCCCTTTGCGTCCTTGGATCTGGCCCTTTTGGCGGGCGGTGAGGGGCTCTTGTCCTTCGAACGGCCTCTTTTGTGACGAGATCTGCGCCCCTTTCCTGAAGATCCACTACTCACTGAGCTGATGCTGGGGGCGCTAGAACTCTCGGAACTGCTGGAAGACACGTCGCTTTCGTAATTTACTTCGTCCAATTTCATGTCGTCCCCCATATCCAGGCCCAAGTTTAGGTTCTCAGTATCTACAACACTGCCATTCTTGGTGGAGTTCCTGGAGTCCATTATCATGCCAGTTGGGGGTTGTTGCGGGATTGTACGGTGATGGCGTTTATTTACATCGATATTGTGTTGGCTGCATCACAAAAATTGACCTGTTTTGCTGTTATTTGCCGGATTTTACACAAAATTATGACCATTAACCAACCAAACCAAAACACTAGTCTAGGGACTTTGACGGCGAGGGTTGGCGACGCTTTCTAGAGACAAGGCGCCAAATTTAAAACCTACATCCCACAAAGAGTATTGCGCATTATAAAACCATTTTTATAGCAATCGCTTTCGTTTTCCTCTACCTATTACGTGGTTCAAACTTGCGTTACATCTAAAGAGAGAATAATTAGATTTTTTTTAAATCTACTTTTTCTATTATATGGAAGTGGCAACTTGATCTTCAAAACTGTAAAATAGGATTTGTTTGGCACCTTTAAAAAAAACCAAGCATTTCTCCAAAACTCTCTTTAAATTTTAACTCAACTCAAGAGAAATGTTACAGTACAAATTATAAAATAAAGTTCTCAGTAAAACGAAGTCACAAAAGACTATTATTTATTAAGCAGTTTCAACATTTTCATCAAAAGCCGACCTCCTTTGCACTAAAGGTATATGTTTATATCTAATAAAGTAATTTTCGTTCCCCATCACGCTATAAGCTCTTTCGCCTTCCTTGCCCAGCAACTTTCTCAAAGCTTTGTTTCTTTCCAGCAATTTGGAATAAAATTCCTTGCCACCCTCAACAAATATTGGGCTCTTTTTCCTCAATTCACTGTCAATTTTGTTTTCGTAATATACCTGTGAACAATCTTTAACTAGAGCATAGTTTCCCACAGCAAGTGCCCCAACAATTGAATACATAACTAAGCGAAGACCTAAAGGTCTTGCATACAAATTCAATCTAATATTGAGTGTATTACATAAACCATACATTCCAATGCATGACAACACTGAAACAGCTGTGTCTATCATGATCTTTGGAGTTCCCCTAAACTTTATTTCCCTGGCCATCGCGTAAAGTTGGGCGTTTTCTGACAACACTAGCGATTTCAGCAATAACTTGCCTTCATCTAGATCCCATCTGATTGAATCATCGCGAATCTAAAAAAAATTTTTGGTAATAATTTGATGACAAAATAGGGAAATTTCACTTTAATTGCCGACTTATCTACTGAAGCCTCGTCATCGTAAAAAAAATTAGCTGGAAGTCCGACTGCCACTCCATACTGACTGTAGGAAGTTCCAATACTAAACACATCAAAACCATATATGGCAAAAGGCTTGAATAAGTGTCTGTCGCTTTCATCAATCTAAAACAATGTTACTAATAAACGGGGCATTATTTTGCCACCAATAACCAGTACTTCCGCTAATTCTAGCGCTTTTTGAAATCGGTCTTGTAACTTTGGGGTGAGGGGCACAGAGAACCCTTTCCTAAAACAAAATACTGTTGTAGAAGAGAACAGCGGAAATAAAGCAGGCTCACTTGTAGAGGTGTAAAATATTCTGGTATTTGTCAAGAAATATTGTGTGAGGTAAAAAATTGGCGAGGAGGGCTCCCGTGGAGACAGTTCCTGCAAACAAGTAAGAAAACTTTTTGCCCTGGTCAGTGAGAAACCAAGCGGATAATCTTTTAAGAGCCATTCTGTTTGGCGACCGTTGTCTTTAATTAATATTTGTGTCGGATGCTAATTTTACTTCGCCGACCAAGGAAATCGAATACATAACCTAACAAAGTTTGACAGTTTGACGGATTTTGAGCCTGCCGGCCTAGTCTGACCCTGACATGCGTGAAGTTAGGCTGAATAGGCTGAAAATTTGGGTTCTGGATTCCGAATAATTTCGTAAGCAAATTGTTAGGTGGTCATTAAATTTTAAGACAAATCTGGATCCAAACCAGTGTTCAGTTCTTAGAAAAGTAATTCTGATTAATGATTAATTTACAAATGTATATAGATTTGCTAATTACAGTTGGCACAATTTAGCAATGCTGTCAACGTACCGAGCGAAGTTGGCGCGGACCAGTTTTGGCGGGAAATTTTTTAATATTATTATTTGTTTAAATATTAGTCTTGGTTTTCCTATTTTGCGATAAAACGCGGTTTCAGCAATAAACAAGCCAAAAATAATGGAAGGAATCATAATTAGGACCACATCGCAAGACGAGAAAGTTAGTGTTGGAAAAGTGAGGTTATACTTTTACTTAAATCTTTCTGTTTTTGAAAACTTAGAAAAACGTCAAGATTTCCCAAAAATCTTTAAAAGTCCTCCAGCAAACCGCCAACAATGACAACCTGGCCGGGGGCCCTTTTATTGACAAATTGACTTTGTAAGTGTCCCCCCTAGTTGATTGAACACTGCTCTAATTAATTATCATTGCAGATTGAAAGGCAATGACGAATTTAATTCTAAACAAACGGAAAATAAGGAGGTGCAAGTCAGAGAGGGAGTTATCAGTGCGGAGGATTTGGCGTGGGAAGATCCGGGGGTTAAATACTGGAAGATCCTGGCTGAAGCTAGAGAGAAATCATTATACCAAAGTTTGAATGAGAATGAACAACTTAAATGCAAAATTTGGGCTTTAGAGGACGAAAACAGCATTTGTAAGCAAAGGCTGAATGAATCAAGAATTATGGTGGAAGTGTTGCAGGTATAAAATGTTTATATAGAATATAGATGCTTTATTGGCGTACACTAGTTAGTTTATGGTTATAGAAAGAACCACTCAAATCTGGAAAATTCTCGAGACACAGTTGTACTCGGTTGTGAAGTACTGAATATCAAAAATTATTTTTAGTCTAATCACGCATTTTTAATATATTATATCTATTTACATACTAAACAGGCTTTAAAGATACTCTAAACTTTCGCTAGACACTCTTTTTTGGAAACTTTACTCTTTTCTATTGACGAATTGCTGTGAAGCTGCTTTTTATTTTAACTGGATATTTGTTTTTATGTTTTAGGAAATGTTAATCTACATAAACGAGGATAGTTTAAGGATTGCAAAAGAAGCTGAAAGTAGTAGTAGGGGTTTATAAGACAAATCTTGAAAAGTAAAATTTTTATTATAGAAATTTATTTTTATTAAGTGTTCTTAATAAACTGAAACCTACTAAGGCACTGAAACGGGCTCTTCGTCGATGAGTTTTTGTGTCTCCTGGAAATGGGGAAACCTCATTGTAAGACTTCTCGTGGAAACTATTGTCTACAATTAATTTGATTGACTAATATTTTTAATTGAAATTTGCTACAACCTTTTCTAAATTGTTATTTTAGGGAAAGTTTAACAATTTGTAAAAAGGCTTTAGCAATTGATAATTGAAAAAGTAAATATCAAATCAAATAATATAAGTTATTTGAATTTTTTGCGCAATTATTTTTGGAAATATTATAGAAATCTGTAGAGATTTGACCATTTGTTTGCGAGTATTTTTGGTCTCTCCATAGATGGCGCGCGAAACGAACAATTTTCTAGCAAGTATCTGTGAGAGGTTTGTCGTGCTAGCCGCTAGGTGTCTCTGCCTCTGCTAGTAATTATCACTGATTGTTCGCAGTTGTCAAAAAGGGGGGCGATTTGAGGTTGTCAGCTCCAGCTCATATCATGAGTTGCGATTACGCCATTTCCAGCTTAGTTGAGTGTACGATGTGACCACCTCGTTAATTAAATAGTGCACGTGTACAATGTGAACAAATCGTTAAAATCCAAATAAAAGTGCGTCAAGTCCATTAACAATGAAGGTCAAAGGCTTCGCTGCTGGTGTAGCTGTCTTCTTCCTCTTTTCCTGGAATATTGCCTTGTCTCAGAACGATGTTTCGCCAAAACCAATTAACGTCACCCAAGCAGTTTCCGAAAATAAATCTTCGACTACCCCGAAACCGGAGGATAAACCCGCAATCGACAAAAAAACCACAATTGAGCAGCAAAAATCAGGAGAGACTTTAACAACACCGAAACCCAACACAACCGCCACCAATATCACGACCAGCAACTCGTCCATACCGAACAATGTTAACAAAATTAATGTCACGATCGCAACAACGGCGAATCCGCCAATTTCGGCCAATAGAACCAATGTCAGTTCGACAACAACATCCGCGGATCCAGTCCTGCCGGACAAAGGGGCCGCTGAAGACGAGCACAACAGTTCGATGGCGATCTTTTTCGTGCTCTGCGTCCTGGCTTTGGGGATAATGTTGATACATTTGATGTTGCAGACAGGTTTTCAGTACGTGCCCGAAAGCATTGTTATAGTTTTTCTGGGTGCCTTAATCGGCCTCACTATGAACGCGCTGTCCAACCGCAATATCAGTAATTGGCGGAAAGAGGAGGCCTTCTCTCCCACGGCTTTCTTCTTGATCTTGTTGCCGCCAATTATTTTCGAGTCCGGCTACAACCTGCATAAGGGTAATTTTTTCCAAAACATCGGCTCCATTGTGGTTTTCGCTATTTTTGGCACGACCATTTCCGCCTTCGTGATCGGTTTCAGTATTTATTTTCTAGGTTTAGCCGATGTTGTCTACAAGCTGAGCTTTGTGGAATCTTTCGCTTTCGGTTCATTAATTTCGGCGGTAGATCCCGTTGCTACAGTCGCGATTTTCCACGCTTTAGACGTGGATCCTGTACTTAACATGTTAGTATTTGGGGAAAGTATTTTGAATGATGCCATCGCAATTGTTTTAACCAACGCGGCTTTGGAGTCAAACAACCCGTTCATGTCGACTGGGGAAGCTATTGTGATGGGCATCCAAAGGTTTTGTTTGATGTTTTTCGCGTCAGCTGGCATTGGCGTGGTTTTCGCTCTTGTAAGTGCTTTATTACTGAAACACGTCGATCTTCGAAAAAATCCGTCCTTAGAATTCGGAATGATGTTAGTCTTCACTTACGCTCCCTACGTCCTGGCGGAAGGCATCCACTTGTCGGGGATAATGGCGATTTTGTTTTGCGGCATCGTCATGTCGCATTACACCCATTTCAACCTTTCGACAGTAACCCAAATCACCATGCAACAAACCCTGAGGACTTTGGCCTTCATCGCCGAGACTTGCGTTTTCGCCTATTTGGGCCTGGCGTTGTTCAGCTTCAAGCACCGAGCCGAACCCGCGTTGATCGTGTGGAGCATCATCTTATGCCTAATAGGACGTGCCTGTAATATTTTCCCGTTAGCGATCCTAGTCAATAGGTTTAGAGAGCACCAGATAACGAAAAAGATGATGTTTATAATGTGGTTCAGCGGTCTTCGAGGTGCCATTTCTTACGCCCTGTCGCTCCATTTGAATTTCAGCGACGAAACTAGACACGTGATCATCACCACTACGCTGATCATCGTGCTGGTGACGACTTTGGTTTTCGGGGGCTCGACAATGCCTTTGTTGAAGTTTATGCAAGCAACGAAGAATCCGTCCAGACGTCTGAAGAGACGCAAGAAAGACAGAGAGGTGACTTTGAGCAAGACGAGGGAATGGGGTCAGGCTCTCGACTCGGAGCACTTGTCCGAGACTACCGAGGGGGAGATGGAGGTGTCGTTTGTGTCTGATCGTATCAAGGGCTTCGCCAAATACGATCTCAAGTATTTTATCCCATTCTTCACCAGACGGTTCACGCAACAGGTAATTGTCTGGGGCTTGTAATTTTTTTTTTGTTAATTTTAGAAGTTGTTAGTGCTCCAGAAAAACACTAATAAAAAAAATGAAATTTATTAGAGTGAAGATGTTGGCGTGTTTACGTGAAGAAATTCGAGCGAGCGCGCCTTAAATTATGAAGTTCATCACTGGCATTACCTGGATTATTGGGGTTAAATAAGGTCGTAGTGAAGCGGGGGGATTACAAATACTCGACATTTAATTAATTATCTTGACTATTTGAAGTTTTGGTAAATAATCGGAATTGAGAGCGAAACGCGGTTGCTCGAATTTCTTTAGAATCGATATTCAGCGTTTCAAATTTTGAAGTAAATGACACGTAATCAACGTTTTTTTAACATACAGGGTGTTCGTTTTTCGAGTGCCAGCATGGGGATTGGGGATCTCGCTTATTTTCAGAGATACAAAGTCGGTTAAATTAGGGTAAAGTTGCGCATTTTTATACTGGATATTAATCTCAATGAAAATTTGACCTGTCATTTTTAGTTTTTGAATTAACATATTGCCAAAAAATTGAAAAATTTTGATTGTCATTTTTATTTTTTAAACCAAAAACCATTGAAGCTAGACGTTTTTAACTCAGCCATTTTAAAGGCACTTTTTTACAAGAAATCTAAATCTGTTATCGTAATCTCCATAACACTCTAGATGCAAAAGCTACAACATTCAACTTTTTTTGGGGCGCCTTATTGGATTTTAGCATTTTTTGATGAATACATACAATGATGTATCACACATAATACTTTTCTCTTACATTGGAAATATCGTGTTTCGTGGTGACATCTACGCTTAATTTTTAAAAAAAATTTATTTAAAAAGTGTACTTTGGAACGACGTCGTTTTTTTGTTTTAACAAAAATTTTAACACTATGTACCTTTTATTCTGCCTCCACAAAACAAAATATTTGCAATGTAAAAGAAAAGTATTATATGGGATACATCATTGTACATACCTATTTGGAAAAGAAAACTTTAACAAAAAAATTCTAATGAGGCTCATAAGAAAAACCAAAATTAAAAAAATATAATTAAAAATTTGCTTTTTCAAAAATTATATTTGTTTTTTGGCTTATGTTAATAGAACATTTGACATGGTTGCCACGGTCTACTTGATATTAAAAAGACCTGAAGTTTTAGCTACGATAACTTTTTTGTAATCTGACCAAGCGCCCACTCTGTAAAGATATATGGAATCAAAGTCATGGGAATAAGATTCGGCTATTGTGTTAAATCTAATTATCAAAACAACTGATTACATTCACATTTGGCCATCGCAAAGTTTCACTTATTTCCGTTGTTCAAGATAAAAAGTGGGCCCACCTTCGAAATATCCATCTAGTAATGATGCCAACTAGAAATACGATATTTTAGTCTGCTTTTAAGCAGATTAAGAGGTGCAGTCTTCTGATTTTTAGCGCTATTCCTGGTAGAATATTGTCTTGTTTGCATTTTCAATTAAATTTACACGTCTACACCATTTGACCTAATTGTTTTAATATTATACTCATTTGCATCATTATCACCCCCTTGACGCTAATTGTGAATATGTAATTAAGTTATTTTTAGATATTCTAACCCAAAGGACAGTAAACTGGTTAATTTCGTTTTGTTGCAGTTGTTTGTTAATGTTATTAGTATTAAATATTTACGGGTTATCGACTAACATCCTAGTTTCTAGTTGAGCAAACAATTATCGCGTTGAAGGACAGTGGAAGAGAATCGATTAACTTTTTCAAGTGCATAACTGTAAACATTGTTATTTGAAATTTAATTTCTATAAGAGTTTCAAGCCACTTGGCGTTGTATTTGCTAAATTCTACCTTACCGACTTGAACAAAAAATAAAATTCTGTTCTGCTAAGCAATTTTAAAATTACTTTCGAAACTAATCGACCACACCTTAGCAATTACCGTTGGAGGAGATTAAAAGTTTTTAAAAATCTTAACGTTTTATTATTGGTGGTGCTCGAAAATTTCTTATTAAATTCTTGACTAACCATGTGATATTTAATTGAGTCCAGCAAGGTCGAAAGCTCCATTACATCACAAGAACGGAAAGTGCTTTTACCTTTAACCCACTTGTTCTAGATTAATCAGCACCTTACGTAATCAGTTTTTCCGTTATAATGTTAACGCGTATCTATCAATAATGAAACAACCTACGCATCATTTTCGAGTCCCCACTAGATATTGTCTAAAACCATTGATAGGAGAACGTTCTTGTCATAATGAAATGAGTTGGAAACTTTCCACGTCGAAAAGTAAACATGTTGCGGGTTGTTCAAGTAATTTAGCGAGATTAGTTTTATCGTAGGAATTATTTTTGTGGACGATAACTAGTTTTCAGGTATTAATTTCTCTTGTTTTGCAGGAATTGAAGGATTGCAAGAGTCAAATGACGGACCTGACGAACCAGTGGTATCAAGCCATTCGAATATCGCCTGATCAATCTGACGAAGAAACCGGAGCCACTCCACGATCTAGTATATCTAGTATTATTCGCTGACTATCAAAGGGATCTGAAACTTCTCCTTTATGTTCTGACCACAATAAACAGTGTTAGTTATACAGCAAAATATTTTCGTTTTGTAGGTATATAGCTCAAATTTATTTATTTCGCACTAATTTAGAAACTACTTATTCTAGTGAGATTGTGAGCCAAATGAGAAATTTTAATTGTACATAAACGTATTTTAAATATTAATAGAGGCCAATGATTTTATTTGTATAGAACTTTTGGCCAACTGTTACCTTTACCTTTGATGGATAGGGCAAGTTTATTACCGCACAAAGTGCAGTGAGAGAAAATACGAAGAACTGTTACCTTTGATGGATAGGGCACAAAGTGCAGTGAGAAAAAAAAAACGAAGTATTGAGTGTTGGATAGCTCTAATTAATGTTCCTTTTTTATGCAGTTAGGCTGTCGTTATTGTTGTAGTTTTGTAGGGAAATTACCAGAGCAAAAGCAAACTGAATCTGTCAGATGTAAAATGTTCGTCCAGGGTTGTTGTGATAATACGTCTAATTTGACTAAACTTTAGTTTTTACGTCTGTGTGATTTATTACAGCGCAACTACAAGAAGTTGTACAATGCTTGTAAGTATGTCTCGGTAAATGTAAGGGACAGACATTCAAAATTAATGTTACAGTTTACATAGTCATACGCATTAGACATCTACTAGGTATTAAATAGTAAATAGAACTCGTTCAGCAGTCAACCCATTGTTAAAGCTTAACTTATTTACAATGCACTTTAGATTAAGTCGTATACTGGCGTTATGTGGATAAACTTTTAAATGTTTAATCTCACTTTTATTCGAGATAGTTTAAATTATACCTGTTTTTGAATGTCTCTTTCTTAAAATTTATTAATAAAGTTAATTTAAAATAAGCTTTTTTAACATTGATTACTACTATTACAAAATCCATTTCAATTTGTTTTGGAGTCAAAAGTGTAATTCAGCGTTATAAAGTGTTCTCCAGGCAAAGGTAAGGTTGTTTATGATACCTTTGTGTGCCTAGAGGCAAAATGCAGCCAACGAACTTCTTGTAAGGAGTAATTCTCATATGTGATGCGGGTGGTCACTTTGTGGACGTTCTCTGAAAAATTAATCCTTCAAAAGGTTCAAGATACCTACGTCTAAAGTAGGAAATAAAAAGAAAAGGTAGTAGTCAATGGGCAACATATACGTAAAGGTTACGGAGAAAGGTAACATAGGACTAGGAATAGGTCTAATGAGGACACTGGCCAAAACTATTTTTAGCTCTTCTAGAAGAGAGTCCGGTGGAAGAATCTACCAGCAGATTTAGAACTTTTTTTATTTGAAATTTGATTGAAAATGGTCTTAAAGTTAAAGTAAAATAATTAAGTTTTGTACACCCGCCCAATTAAGTAATGCACAGGGGGTGCACAAATAATCTACGTTTGCCACATTATCATTCAGTATAACGTAGAAAATATTGACAATTTATGATCCCTGTGCTTTTCTAATGTCTCCTACAAGTTTTTCTATGTTACACTTGATGATAATGTGAAAACAGTAAATTATTTGCGCACCCCCTGTGCATTACTTAATTGGTCGGGTGTACTTATATTTATAATGTTCCCGCCTCAATTTCTGAATCAGGAATGCCATCCACATTCAGTAAACTCCCCAAACGAATAAGTTGGCTGCACTTTGTCATGGGTGGCTGCCATTATTGCCGCATCGTATTGTCATAGTTTTGTATTTATTTTTGTGAGTTTTCTTATTTTGTGAGTCCCAAGAGACCCATAATGGAAGACCTTTCGGCAGTTCCACCCGTGTTAGCTCAAAACGTAAGAGACATCATTCCCACGTCAAAAATTTTGGTGGTCGGTGCCGGCGGAATTGGTTGCGAAGTTTTGAAAAATTTAGCACTTTCCGGCTTTAAAGACATCGAAATTGTAAGTTTTTACAAATAAACCTTGCCAGCACCCAAATTACCTTCGTTTTCAGATTGATTTGGACACCATTGATGTCAGTAACCTCAACCGTCAATTCTTGTTTCGGAAGGAACATGTCGGTAAATCCAAAGCAGAAGTGGCTAAAGACAGCATTTTAAGCTTCAACCCCGAAATTAACATCAGAGCATATCATGACAGTATTTTTAAGTGTGTAACTTGACAATTTATTTTTCCTTGTATTAACCTCACTATTTTCAGTCAAGATTACGGCGTCAATTTCTTCAAGAGGTTCAATTTAGTGTTAAACGCACTGGATAATCGAGCAGCTCGCAATCACGTAAACCGGATGTGTTTAGCGTCTGAAGTTCCATTGATTGAATCTGGAACGGCCGGTTACTCGGGCCAAGTTGAACTCATTAAGAAGGGGGTGACCCAGTGCTACGAATGCCAACCTAAACCACAACAAAAAACCTACCCGGGGTGCACCATAAGGAACACGCCCTCAGAACCCGTCCACTGCATTGTATGGGCCAAACATTTATTCAAGTAATTTCCCGCAACTTCAACTGCTTAATAATAGTAACACAATTAATTGCAGTCAGTTGTTTGGCGAAGACGACCCCGACCAAGACGTTTCCCCCGACACTGAAGACCCCGAACTGAAAAAAGATGGCGAGTTCAGTGTTACTGAATCTGGCAACGTTAAGCGCGTCTCCACCCAACAGTGGGCGTCTCAAATCGGCTACGACCCCTCCCAACTCTTCAACAAGTTTTTCAAAGAAGATGTTGATTATCTCCTGGCAATGGGTAAGTTAATTTTGCGATTAAACTTGATAATAGTGAAAATTTTCTAGAGAATTTGTGGAAAACGAGGAAGCCGCCAGTTCCGTTATCGTGGGAGGAAGCCCAGAAAATTGACGACGCTCCAGACAATGACGGAAATGTTGCCACCAACATGCAGGTCTGGTCAATCAAAAAATGCGCCGAAGTTTTTGCCGATACAATTCCGTTGCTGGATAAGGATCGCCGCAAAAGGGGCTTCCTGGTTTGGGACAAAGATGATTTACCATCAATGATTTTCGTCATAGCCTGCGCAAATTTGCGTGCCCACATCTTCTCAATTCCAAAAAAATCTGGATTTGCCATTAAATGTAATGATTATTTTAAATGTTCTTAGGGGTGTTTTTCAATTTGTTTTCGTCGTAGCTATTGCGGGAAATATCATACCGGCGATCGCCACCGCCAACGCGGTTGTTGCCGGTTTAGTTGTGTTGTACGCTTTCCGCGTGCTCGCCGAAGAATTTGAGAAGTGTCCCGCCATCTATTTGCGGCAGAAGTCCGTTTATTCCAAAGTCATTTTGGCAGCTGACTCGGAAATTCAGAAGGCCAATCCGAACTGCTACGTTTGTTCCGAGAAACCGGTGGCGGCGGTTTTTGTTAATGTTGAAAAAATGACGGTGAAAGACTTTGAAGTCGAAATTTTGAAGAACACCCTTAATATGGTTGCTCCAGACGCCATATTGGATGGAAAAGGGGTCGTAGTCATATCTTCTGAAGAAGGGGAAACTGAGGTTTGACTATTTTAATTTTATTGTTATTATTTTAATAAATTGGTTTTTAGTGTAACAATTTAAAGAAACTGAGTGAGCTCGGAATTGTGGATGGCAGTATATTAAAAGTAGATGATTTCTTACAAAGATACGAACTCACCATCAACATAAGTCATTATGAAGCTAAAGAAAAGGACGATCCTCCATTCAAACTGGTTGGAAATCTGTCAGATCTTAAGGCAAAAGAGGAAGAGAACGGTTTGTTTTTGTTTCTCTTTTTTGGCACCATTGTAATTATTTTTGTTCGCAGGTATTTCAAATGGATCTGCTGAGGAAAAAATCAACAATGCGTCGTCTTCTAAAGTTGACACCCAGGATGATGGTGACGATGTGATGGTGGTGGAAGAACCGGATGATGATGATCCTCAAGAAGGGTCTTCCAGTAAGAAACGCAAATTGAACCCTCAAGAAGAGGATGATGACCTGATCATGCTTGATGACGCTATAGATTAGCTTGTTCATATTCTAGTGTACTATGCTAAAATTTTGTATTTATTTTTTCTAACAAAATCTGCAAGTTTCTTTTTTTTTATAAAGGATTTCTATTGTAAACTTTTTTTGGGGGACATATCTTCTACTATGTTACATGGTGATTGTCTTCCTTCATAAATGTTTATGTGGAAGACACAGTGGTTTTATTGCACATCCATTATGCATTGTAATAATGCTTATTGTCAATTGTAGGGAGGAGAGTGTGGCAAGGTAATTAAAAGTGTCCACACATTAAGTTTTACGTTATAACAAAAAAAATTTTAAATTCTCCCAATGGGGTAGTAAGTCAGCAGGGGGCGATACTTCGACCAATTAACGAACCATTAATACTTAAAACTATAAACGTCAATTATCTTAAATGTTAGTAGATTTGGAAAATTTCAGTTTTCTGTTACTTGATAATAAATTCTTAACTGTGAAGTTTTCAATATCTTCTGATAATTTAGTGAACGTGTGAAAATATAGGTGGCGCCTGTTTCCAAATTTTAAATAAGTAATTGTAAAGTGCATTATGTAAAAATACACTTCACAAGCTTGTTAGTAAACAATTTTTTTCTAGAAAGGAATAAACTATTGAATATCAGATGAAATTTGTGCTAAAAAAGTTGGAGCCCAAGTTCCTAAAGCATTAGAAACTCATAAAAACTCTTCGCCAAACTAAAGAGCATAAGTTTGCGGTTCACGCAAAAGAGCTTTTAACATTTTTTACTTCTTCAGGAACGTTTTATCTTGTAGAATAAGAAACCGTTCTACTACTTTTTCTGAATGTATGTTTGATCAAATAAAATTAGGTATTTATTATAGTAGCTTTTGTTATTTTCTTTCCTGTTTACCTTCATGCATTAGTGATCCCGCAACGTTTGAAAATCTTTTAGATAGCTCACGCTCACAGCTACTACGCCTTCATTGGAAGAAAGTTCTTTCCATTCCTTCTCGTTTGGTGGAAGAAAGAATAGTCCGGGGGAGTCGGATCTGGTGAATTCTCTTCAATGTCCGATTTTTGCGCAAATGCATGTAAAAACCAAATTCTTTAGACTACGCCAATGTCAAAGCTTCATGGTAAAAAGTTTTTCAGTAGATCAGAAGATGAAACTTCTTAGGTTTGAGAGAATCGTAGTTCTTTGAAGCAAAATTTAAAATAAAGATTACTACTACTACTAGTACTACTAGTAAAGATACATTTTTATCTGTTATGTGAATTTAATTATTAAACTGGCAGGAAAACTTATGTATTTCCGATTTGACCTTGTTTGTCATCCACAGCAGGTAGCTGCACAAATTTCCTAACAATAAGACCAAACAAATATTGACACGTATTACCTAAAGTTCTCTAATCTCGTCCCTATCTTTCACAACCAAGTTCGACAATGGATTTTCGCTTGTTTACGAACCAGTCATGTTTGCTTTTATGCAATTTATCTTCCGCGTTTAAATGAAGAAATCCTCACTACGGATCTTTTTACAGTCACAATGGATTCCTGAAATATGGCAACCGAAATCGACTCCCACACTTTGAACTAGAATCCCAATTATGCCGTTCGGAGTGACGACGGCGCCATAATTCACTCTATCAATTTCCACTTTTAAGTTTCTGTCTCGAAATTATCGTGTTTATGGGAAACGTGACGCCTGAAAAGCTTCAGGACCATCACCGTTTCAACAAAACAGATCGGTCGTTAATTTAAGTATTTTTTTTCATAAAATAAAGGGGTAGGAGAAACGTCCCCTACTTATTGTAATGTAACTTAACTTAATATTTTCATTGCTTTTAAGTAATTCCATTCAAGAAGATTGCATCTATCATTATGCGTCTCGTTAGAGTGCGTAACATCTTTCATTTACATTTTGGAAATTATGCCGGCCAAACTAGAAAATTGCAGGTTATTGTGATTAAATAACGCAATTTTGGTTTTATCAGACGGATGAAAAATTCCAGCACCTCTTCTCAGCCAAAATTACTGACAACTAACAAGAACCAAAAGTGAGGCAGGGCTTAAGCCGTAAAAACTAGCATCATTATTATTGATAAAGCCGGGGCTTAATTGAGGAAAGGAGCATTTTATGAACAATATAATATGTAAATTTCTTTTCGGATTGAAATAGAGGAAGTCGTAATTAGTTCATACCCGCTTACACAAAGCAGATCGAAGCGTGGATAACATTGTCCAAATTGGGCGAAATGCAGGAAAGTGATGCACGCTTTTTTGTATTGTAATCTCGAGGTTTATTGTTATTGCACCAGAAGAGTTAGCACTTATCTCCTCAGAAAAAGCGGCGAGATTTGTTGATAGTTACGCACCTAATCATTAAAAAACTCGTGTAGTTGCGATGTTTATTGGTGTGAAGCCCTATTAAGAGCGGTGATTATCTTTTTTTTTGCTACCTTTGCTTTATCGCATCTGGTAATTGGCCGCTGGAGGTGTTTAGAAAGGCGTTAATAAGGATGACCGAAAAATTGGTGGAGAACGTGGCGATTAGCAGAACGGTTCGCTATCTGCTGGCCGCAGCGGGGCTACGTTGCGACCCCTGCGATAATTTGTATTTACGTTATAGGGGCGGTGGTAAATGATAATTTATGGTTCACCTTCCGGGGCGACGTCTGTCAACCAAATAAAATACGCACCCGCCTAGGTAAGCAAATGAAATAGCGGAGATGACGATGGCAGCGACGAACGAAATAAATCGCGGGTTTAACTTAATGGAATCGCATGTACTCCTCCGGTTCTATTTCATTTTCCCATAAAAGCGGCAAAACGGCGAGATTTGTAACACCAACCAACACGAAACGGGATTCCGGGGCCCCAGGAAATCTCGAATAAATACGGCGGGACGTAAGCCGATCGACTGTGAGTTACAGTCTGCCCAGTCACGACTTTGACTTGGAAGACGTCATTTTCCTTGCTTTATATGGTATGATTATACTCCGGGATGTGACTACTTCGGATGATGCTACCGTCTACACTGCGCAAGGAGGCCGATGCCGAGAACCGGAATTAATGGGCTTAATTCATCCTCATTTATGGATCATGCCCGGACCGCACCATAACGTGAAGGCATATAAATAAACCCGATTACGCCCGAAAATAATAACAATAATCACGTTGAGCCATTGAGAAAGACCGATGCGGGACCGCTTCCTCTGATCCTTCACTGAACCAAAACGAAATCGTGGGTTTTGCATGTTAAACGAAAACGTTACCTCGCGTAGATATAAATAGGCAAATTACCTTCCAGGCTCCGGTTCCAAATGCAAATTTACTTAGAATTTGGTTTCACACGCATATTGTTCGACGATATTGTTTCTTTGATACAAAATTCAGATTCAACTGCTCAATAATCCGACAAAATCATTCCTTAACCAGAGCAAATTTTGGTTCTTTCAGAGTCGCACCTGCAGCATTGTTAGACCTGCAAACTGGGACGACTCAAAATTAATCTCTAAAATTTACACAAATTACTGTGAGAACTCTTCAACATAAATATACCAAGACTATTATGTTTTACAATTTTTAAATTATATTTTTATTAACTTATTAACTGAGCAATAATAATCTATTAGATAGAACTTCATACTAATGTTTGGTAAAAGCTGGAAAGTCTTACTATGGCTCTAAATTTATTTACTATATTTCTCGCGGTTTTTAATTCTTCTAATTTATCTTCTTTCTACGAAACTCGTTGTAGTAATTGAAAAACGCTTGAAAATCTCTTCTGCAGCATTTTCCACGTCCTACGATTGAATGTAGAGTACCTAAAGAAAAGAAAGGGGAAGAGAACACAAGGAAGCAGAACAGAATTAAAATCTTCTTGTTTATTGTAGCTTTTCATCCTCTGGATCAATTTTTAAATTTTATTTTTCCAATATTTCACACTTCCTCTTTTTTTAAATTCACTTTTTTTATTTTGCAGTTTGGTTTTCTTCACCTATTTTAACAATGATGTAATAAAGAAGCAACAAATAGTGCTAAAAACTTTGGAGCCTCTAAAAATGAAGAATGCAATAGTCCAAACCACTTTTCAAAAAATGTATGGATCCTTATTAGAAGAGCAAATTTATAGACAATTAAGTGTTAATATCTTCAGGTGATGATCAAAGCAAAAAACCATAATATAAATTACATGTTAGATGGTATGTTAGGTTCGAAGAAATGACCTGTAAATGTCGAAAAACATTATTTCTGTTAATTGTCCTTTGTTAACGTCATCAGTGAGGGTGGTTCTATCACTCTGGCTCTGAGTCGTTAGGTTATTTAGGTTGAATTGGGACTACTTTGGTTTGGATATAAGTACAGTAAAGACTCTTTAATCCGAATTGCTAAATGCAAGAGGTGGTTCGGATTAGCGATTTGTTCGGATTATTGAATCTGTATGTGTAAATTCAAAGTAGGTCAATTTAGATCAATTTAGATTATTTAATATGGTTGGTTTAAAAAAACAATAACACAAAAAACTGAAAATTTATTATACAAAATTATGGCCGCAAATAATCGTCGATTTTCATTTGTTTTCTAGGGTTCACTCCCGCCCTTATTGCTTTTAACTTCGAACTAAAACTGAAATGGTCATAACGCCACTTAAATTGAGCAAATGCGTGATCAAAATTTGAATGGTTTTCCAAGAAGCACACTTGTCTAGTTCCTGCCCGTTTGATTCTAAGAAATTTACCCACTCTGTTCGTATTAAAGGGTTTTTTTCGGATTATAGAAATTCGACCCCGTGTTCGGATTATAAAAATTCGACCCCGTGTTCGGATTACTGGAAGTTCGGATTAACGTGGGTATGGATTAAAGAGTCTCTACTGTATTATCAACGTTGTCCTCCGTTGTTTGTTCCTAGATCCCACCAACGTGTTGTTCAACAATGTTATTTGCTTCAATTATTGACCAGCCCTTGTAGATAAATGTTCTGCAAAAAGTTTTGGTCATTGTTTACTTTACCCACTCTTCGATTTTCAAAAAACTAATTACACCAACGCATTCGTCACCATGTATACATTACGAAAATCAATATCTTTTTTTGTGCAAACTACTTTATTTTTACTCTTATTTTCCTTGCCCTAGCACATCTTTTTTTTTCTTATTTTTCTATAGATTTTGCATAAAATTATTTTTCATTTGCACAACATTTCATTGCTCAAAATGGCATTATAATGATGTTTCACGATGGTTTCCAAAAAAAAAACGCCGCAAAAAGCGAAAGGTGGACATTGTAAACAATTACCAAAGTTTTAAATCAAAGTTAGACAGTTTTAAAATTCTAAAGTTTATTTGTAATTTAAAATAGTCTGGAACTTTACGTGCGTGCTTTGTGGATTAGGGGGGATTACTGAACGTAGAAAGGTCAGCGGATGTAAACAGTTGGGAAGTCTTCGTCGCAGAAAGTTCACGTTTTTTTGTCCAAAAACGCAAACCGATTTGATCTTAAGAAATTAATTATTTCTAAAAATCGCTTTGACAAAAAACTATGGGAGATGTTATGATAAGTAGCTTTGACGAAAATTTCCAAGAGGTTGCTCTTTAAAATTAAAAGCATCTGCACTTAGGCGACGCGAAATTATTAATTTTGTGTCTACTTAGCCTGTTATCTAGAGAACTTTGACGGCTTCGTCTTGCAATTATCCCATCCTTTGCGAACCAAGGACCAAATCGGACCATCAAAAACTTTCAGCGACTCACTCATAAAGTGAACGAACTCTGAGCACCAAAAGGGGGCTTATTGAATGAAACTGCAAGGGAGGTAATTACGGATAATTATCGATGCGACCGGAGACTTGAATATGCATAGAGGGATCGATCTCTTCCACCGTGCCCAGGCAATTTTCGTTATCGATTACCCGCCAGGATCATCATGGGCGCGAACGAATTTGCCATAATTAACTCAACCATCAATTACGGGCCCGAACGGCAGAAGACTCCAAAATCGGGCCCATTCGCTTCTGCAGCCACCCATAAAATGCAGTCCTCCAACTCATTTGCATCCAAGAAATTTTTTTTTTTAAACTGAACATGTCAAAACGTTTTCGCTGAAAGAGGAAATTTGCAAAAGAAAGAAATTTGAAAAGTTGTTAATTATTTTCCAAAAAAAAATTTACCTCGTGGCATTTTTATTGTTAAAAACTAGGGCTTCTCCCGGGAAATATTTTGCAACCCTACCTGCCCGTTAAATAAACTTTGAAGGCCGCGGACCTGAAATCGCAAATTATTGAACTTTTAACCCGACGCAGTGGCTGGGCAAGATCAGTTCTTTGCGGTTAGCGCTGTTGGCTTTTTGCGATCTGCCGTTTCTATGAAGATCGGCAGGAAATTAGCGCTGTTAATTATCAATTATTAGCTTGTCTTATGGCACTTACGGCCAAAGCACGGATCTCGTCGGTGGTATGTGCGCCCTTTTGGGAGGGCGGTGCTGCTCGGCTCGCAACAGACAGCGGACCGCCAGTTATCCAACGACCGTCGAGAGGCGAGTTCAGCTTCCCGTACTCCGTCGACGCTCGAACTCTCGCAACAGTCCGCGACGCTCCAAGTTCTCCGGGAAAGATGAGAAAATTTTGTTAATCCGCGAGTGATTTGTGGCGATAATCCGAAAAATCGCGATGTCGGTGAACCCGTCGAACATGCGGCTGGTGATGGTCCTCCTGGTCTTGCCGTCCGTGCTGTGCGTATCGGAGAACTTCCTGAAGATGTTCGAGGGCCAGCAGACTCCCGTCGACCCCTGCTACGACGAGGACCGGCCTCGTCGCTGCATTCCGGATTTCGTGAACGCGGCTTTCGGGATACCAGTCAAAGCGTCTTCTACCTGCGGCCTGCACTCGCCGGTGCACTATTGTGAATCGCCGGAACCGGGAGCGAATCCTCAATGTCACATCTGCGATGACCGCCAACCCCGCAACCGATACCCGGCCTCCCATCTCACAGATCTCAACAACCCCAACAACGTCACTTGTTGGAGATCCGACCCGCTGCCGCCCGCCACCTCCATCAACGCGCCCCCCGACAACGTCACCTTAACCCTGAGTCTCGGCAAGAAATACGAATTGACCTACGTAAGCCTCCAATTTTGCCCGCACACCCACAAACCCGATTCCATAGCCATCTACAAAAGCATGGATTACGGGAAAACCTGGCAAGCCTTCCAGTTCTACTCGAGTCAGTGCCGAAGAGTTTACGGAAGACCCAACCGCGCCACGATAACCAAAGCTAACGAACAAGAAGCTCGTTGCACCGACGCTCACCGTTACACCGGAGGCGACAACCTAGGTTTCGGCCAAACTTCCCGAATCGCGTTCAGCACCCTCGAGGGCCGACCTAGCGCTCTGGATTTCGACAACTCCCCAGTTCTTCAAGACTGGGTAACCGCCACTGATATCAAAGTGGTTTTCAACCGTTTACACATGCCAGTCGAGGACGTATCGTCCGACAACCTTGACATTCTCGTCGACGAGCACCTCTACAGCAAACACCTCGACGAAGACAACCAAACCAAAGAACCCTCGGTCCAGCTAGTGAACGAGATGCAAGCTCTGGATACGGACGAGCCGAAAACCGCTGCTGTCACCCCCGATTTGGGGAGCAACGGCATCATGGGCACTTACCATCAAGTGACGCATCAATACGCCGTCGCCGACTTCGCCGTGGGTGGAAGGTGCAAGTGCAACGGCCATGCGAGTCGTTGCATCACCGGTCGCGACGGACAATTAGCCTGCGAATGCAAACATAACACCGCCGGAAGGGATTGTGAACGGTGTAAGCCGTTCCATTTCGACAGGCCTTGGGGCAGGGCTACCGCCAGAGATGCCAACGAATGTAAAGGTGAGGATTTGCGATTTCCACAGGAACATTGACGTGGTTAACGACCGGCGTTTACGAGGCGAAATCATTAGAACGAGCAAGTTCTTTCTTCACGAAAATCAACCGTTGATTGATTATCGCTAGCGTTTTGACACCGTGTTCAGCTGGGGTTTGAGCGTTTCATGACGCGTGATGGGAGGGAAATTGGGTCGGTGCACCGAAGGTATTATGTATTTTTTATAAATCTGAATTATTCACAAGCACCCAACAATCGATAGTTGCTCGGATACTGTATGGCAGAAAAATTTTAATGAATTGGGGCGCGCCGACACCCCTAGCTTTATATTGGAAAGTGAGTTATATCCGATCCGAGATCGTATCTTTCAGGCACCAATTGCGATAAGCACTGAACTTGCAAAAAGGAGTTGATAATGAACACGGAAACAAATTTCTGCTAAGGCCGGATCTGCAACATGAATTGTCGAGGCTTAATAAATCGGTAGAGCTACAAACGTGAAGTGCTGTATTTTACATACTCAACGTTAGTACGCTTTTTTGATTGATTTTTTTTTTGGCAACGACGCCTGCCACTTTCTTAAATTTCAACATTATGATGGTAGAGGTTCAAACGATTTGTTGCATGTCCTCCAGTTTGCATAACATTCTCAGTAATAAACCGCTAAAATCGTTTTTTGAAACATATTATTAATTTCAGTTTATGAGGCACGCAGAGTCTGATGGCAACAACTTTTGCGAATTCTTTTAAACGACGTAATATATTACGTGGATTTGAATGAAAAATTCTCCCAATATTAGCGGTTTAAGCTCTAAAATACTGCTATTTAGTTTTCTAATAAAGCACTATTTAGATGTGTAACGGCTTGATAGCGCGATAACTAGCAGAAAGCTGGAAATTATTGCTGTAATTTACATAACAAATGGCTCTTCGAGAGGAAATGTTAAAAACTGGCACGTTGCTGTTACAAAACTGTAAATGTCAAAACAATAATTTGACAAATTATGGGCGCAGAGACGGACTAGTTTATTTCAATAGCCATTATTCCAGCAGTTCTAAATAGAGAATGAAGGAAACGTGACCAAGATTTTGAGAATTTGCGCAACATAACGTAAAACATTTTTTTTCGGTAAAATAAAACAAAGAGATTTTTTTCTTTGGTTTTATAATACAGCTCTTACCACACCCAAAACAGTGCTGTAATAGATTTTGAGAACAAATAACGTATACCAAATTAAACCATACATTCCTTGCACTGTCCACCAGAAAATTTAATGAGCATCAAAAAATCTAAATGAAACCCAAATTATTATACATCAGAAAATGGGAACATCACCACTAAAATAACTATGCTGCGTATTGTTTTACCATTGCTTACATTTTAAATTCTATATGTCTATCAATTTTACTAAATGTTCACCAAATTTAGAACGCTCAAGTTACGCGTCCGTGCTGTACATAATAAATATTCGCGCTATTTATTTATATTTAGTGTTTAAAAAAAAACTATTTGTGCGTCAAATAATTATTCTATTACTCCAAAAATTAAATATGCTCGTGCATCTCTCCTTGCCGCTTGCGCTTCCAGACAAGAAGCACGCAAAAAAAGTTTTGAACAAGGTCAGTTCAGGGCCCTGAAATTTCTTCTTAAAAGCACGATTAGAAATTGCCACTAAAAGAAGTTTTACGTTTTACATAATTACAGCAAAGCATTTATATATTACAAAAATCAATATCTTTTTTTGTGCAAACCACTTTTATTTTTACTCTTATTTTCCTTGCCCTAGCACATCTACATCTATAATTTTGCATAAAGTTATTTACCATTTGCACAACATTTTATTGCTTGTGTATTGATCAACAAATAGTATTTCTAACTGCTAAATAATAGGTATAAGACACTGTCGAAAATTAAATATCTGGGTATTATGTTAGAATTAAATGCAGAATAAAATTTGGTAAACATTTAGTATTTATGGTCAACAAAAGTTATTTTGGCGAACAAAATATATAAGAAGCCAGTATTATGTCAATATTTGGTTGTCGCTTTAAGATTATGTATTTTCCTAATTTTGGTGAGCATTTAGTATTTTTGGAAAATGAAAGTATTTTTTTGTATGAAAATATTGGGTAAATTTGGTAGACTGTTAAATACGACTCATAGATTTTTGCGTTTCATAGTAGCGATAGTGCAATTTACTTCTTTCAGATTGGTAGTTGTGAATTTAAATTTATTAACACATCAAATAAACGTCAAAATGAAACGATTCACAAGTAATTTCGAATCTGACATTTGTCCAATGACGACCAAATTCTCCAAGTTTTAAAATAGCAAATTTTTATTTAACATTGATCTAAAGTAGAATAAATATTATAAAGAACTTGTTCATAAGGCAATTATGGCACTCTTCCATTACAAAACTCACCGCTACGCGGCTCGTTTTTTAATTTGTGTCATAAAATGTGTCTCATGTCACTTGTTCTTTAATGTACTATTATCTAACAATCTTGAAAAGACATCTAATAAGCTCCATAATTCCTTTTTCTATAAATTTCTCATTTTATTGGAAAGTAAATTTTCCCAAAAAGAGTTCGAAACAAATTTTTTTCAATATTCCATAAATAGATGTGAGTGCAGATTACTGATGTAATTACAATAATTTCCACTATCAATAATTTTTGGAAAATAATTATTAATAGTGAGATAATAGTTATTTATGTATCAAGGGAATAAACACCGATTTTAATCCAGAGAATGTAAGTAATGCACGAGGCGGAGCCGAGGGCATTTTCATTCGAGGGATTAACGATGTTTATTCCAGAGATGCATACAAACTTTCTTCCCAACCGCTTAAGTTAATAATAACATTAAATTAAAGAAGAAATAATTGTTATAATTGACAGATACCTAAATGAAGTTGGCTGACGGTTATTATGGAAACGAGTTTCTTTATGTTAGGATCGGCATTTTTTTTACTTTATTCTTCGGTAATAAAGTGGCACTTTATTTCTTATTATGAGGGAATAAAGTACCACTTTATTCCCGGTTGGGAAGAAAATTTATTATTCCCTAACTTTGATCAAATAGGTGAAATAGATGAAATAGGGTCATTGCAGCGGTCATTTCGGCGACCTATAAGAAATATTCCTGTCGATTATTCTCCTAATTTTAACCATTACGTATCCACTTAAAAGATTCAAATGCTGTTAGGTGTTTGTATCGTCCTTCCCACCGTTCATTATTCATTATTGAAAGGTGTGTCCAGAATTGTCCATAAATTAATTAGATGAGTTGAACTATACAATCGCGCACGTTGTCGGTCGGAAATTGGCAACACAATGCTTTCCCTTCCGGCGTTCGTAAGTTTGCAAAACTTCTGAACAGTTTTCGGGTGTAAACGGCTCATCTTGCCTCGAGGTCACTCAATTCCGTGTTCGGAGCCACTTATTTACCTCTTTAATAAATTAAGTAGTACCTACCTACCTACCAGATCCAGATCGAAGAACTCCGGGTATAGGACGATAAAATCAGACATTTTAAGCACGACGTAATAGAGCAGTTTCATTAAGTAATTGGACGCTCAGGAAATATTAAAATTCTTAATCGACAGCTTCCTGCATACTATTTTGGCACACCGTTGTATTTACATAATTATGTACGATCCTCAATTAACCTGCAACATTTTATTAAGTATTTATGTCTTTATATGGCTGAATTAAACGAGTGTCGAAATTAGTTTTTCGACCATTAATCGCAATTGTTAATTGTAAAAAAAAAATCCATACAAATACCTACCGACTTTTGTTCATAACTCATGCTGTACGTTATAATCGAACTAATTACTGCAGATACTCTATTAATTGTTCTTACCCCTATTTGCTGGTAATTAATGGAGGAATTAGAAAATCGATTAGCCAAGAGTCGCAAAGAGCAAAAAGTTTACACCCATTCAGGGTTCAATTTGCTATTAAACGTCTAGATTGCTTAATCAATTTGCAAGGTATGTAATTGAAACTATAAGTGATTTCCTTACATTGAGATTGCATTCGCCAAATAGTCAGATGTGACAATTACGTCAATGAATGCAATTTTCCTCATGCAAACTTGCAATCTTCCCATGAATCTTTCCAAAAATAAGTGTGGTAATAGAACACCGCTAGAAAACGGAATGTAAGTGAATTTTGTAATAAACGGGCTTTATTACCCGTTTAGAGGTGTTAATTACGTCTGTCGATTGTTGGAAACGAATAAAATTTACGACGGCATAATGATGTTGGTAAATTATCGCTAGAAATAGAAATTAACGCTAAAAGTTCCTAGATTGGATTCACTCTAGCATTCCTGGCTTAAAAGGTTGGATCGAAGCATGCAGTTTTCGTCATCAACCACCACTGACTTATGGTGTGCCGTTTTTTGATTCGTTAGTCATCAATAAAAATAATTAGGTAAACGACTTCAAAGAGAAACCGTTGCCGGATTTCAGATAAAATCAAATTGGCCTCATGCTTGTTAGAAGCTGCAATTTTCTGTATTTTCCTCAGAGCCGAAGGCCGCGTGTGGGTAGTTTTCGTTTTTGCATATACGGCCAGTCTATTAAGTTCCATCAAAAGCGGCGGGGTCAAGAAGAGTGTTTATTCCATAACATAAATCCCGCAGCTACTTATAGATGCGTACTATTACATGGTGAAATATTAGACAAACGCCTACTAAAATAACTCGGGCTACCGCTATAAGTGTATTCTTTACACACTTGTTTGTCGGTGCGGCAACAGTTTACCTCAGATGAATGGCATACGCTTATTTGTAACAATGAGAGCTTTTGCGTTTTAAGCGGAACTGGCGGCCGACACTTTTGGCAAAAAGTCAAAAGCTGGTTCTCGTCGTTTTTTCGAGGAGACGGACCCGTTTTCGCTTTGATATGCGACAAACACTCGGCCACTATTAAATCAGCAATACGCTCGCTCGATGCCCCATTAAATTCCATCATCAATCATCGTCTACTGCACTAACTGGTAGGTTAAGTCCGCGTAATGCAGGTTAAGACAGCTTCACACGGTTAAAAAGCGCTCGATTACAGACGATAAAGATCGAAATTGTCGGACGTATCGAGAAACTTGATAACTTGAAGTCGGAACATCCAGACGAGGATGAGAGGGCGGTGGCGCACAAAATTGGTTCAGTGATCAGGCAAGTTTTACAACCTTCGGAAATGGCGTCAAAGGGCTAACGTCAATTTTTCAGGAAAGCACAATGATTACATTTAAAGAAGGTTCTCGTAAGCGCAAATGCGTAGCTCAAAACTTAAACTATACGAAATGCTAGATTGCAATTAGGGACGTGACAATCCAATATTTCCATTGAGCTTTCAGCTCGACGAGAACTTTCAAAAGTCTTGCAAACCAGTAGTGGGATCCTGGAAAAAGCGATTGCGATCGAGTCGCTATCTTTACGATTTCGGTCGCTTTGGAGGGAAGGGGTTTAGGGAAGGATCTTTTCAAAAATGCGAAACCAATCATTTTTCAGCAATTTGTTAAGGTGAAAAGTTTTCAAACTACCTAACCTAAGTATCGTGAACGTAAACCTCGTGGACTTTAATACACTAAACAATTGTCACTTATAATATTCCTAGTGCATTGATTATTTCCGGAAATTTTTTCGAATGCATTTCTAAGACGTATTAATTAGCCCGAGTGGAACATGCATAAGAATAAAATTTCCGGAAAAAAAAATTTTCAGGAAGTTTTTACATTGTCATAGAAACGACATCGAAGTCTATTTTTCTATTGGCTACTTTTCGGTGTCGTGCAATTTTCATCAAAATAGATACCAACGATACATGATAACTTAATTCAGTAGTACATGTGCAAACATTCGGAAAAATTGATCATAAGAGTCAAGAGTTACGACAATTTTCAAGAACTCTTCCTCCGTTATCAACCGTTTTCGAGAACATGTTTATTAAGAAAAGCCGTTTAATTTTTGGATTTTATATCCGCCTCTCAAGTTTGTAACAGTTATTCCGGGACACTCTGTATCCAAAAATTGAGATATGCGTATGGATTCAAACTTGCGTTTCAATCTGACAGAGTTAGAATATAAGCTACTGTATATTATGAATCCAACAAATTATTATAAATGTAACAAAATTTGTGGAGGATATTATTTTGTATAGAAACATACTTTATGGTACGATTGTACCTAGGACTTTTGTTTACAGATATTTTTTCTGAATGTATTTACAAATGTCCAAGTTGACTGGGATATAACGTTTATTCAAGGAAATAATTAAAATGTTTGTCGAGATTAAGATTTTGTAAACTTTGCAAGCACGTTTTGAAGAAGAAATTCAAATAATCTAGAGATCATTTAAAAGTGGTTTCGGAAATAAAAATTGTTATTTTTTACCTACAAAAGTAATAATATTGATACATATTATGAACAACAAGATAAAGATTATTTAAAAACCCCTTGTTAATCTCTAAATAACGATAAATATGCAATATCCAAAGAATCGCTTTTAAAGCAACACCTTTGGAGTTGTAGAAACGGTTTCTACCAAAAACAGGTAAACTTGGGTGCCGGAGGCTATAACCCTTCCACTTGTACCTGAAAATATCTGAAAATTCAGCCCCTAAGCCGTCATCTACCAATGCCATTCATAGGGATGCACCTTTGGAACACCAAAAAAAGCGATAGCCTCTTGGAACTTTTTGTTTAACCGATGGAAATCCATTGCGACTCGGCTGATATCTATCCAAAGCAACCGTTTTCGGTTGCATCTAAGCAACCGTTTTCGGTTGCTTAGAAGCGACTCGGTCGCAATCGCTTTTTCTAGGATCCCACTACAGAAGCGAATTAACTTGTTCCAATTCACAATTGCAGTTGCTTGAAAAACTGTTGACGTAATCTGGTTAGAGTTAGATTTTTTATTTCTGCTGCAGCTGAAATAAGTAGTGGTCCGCTGAAGGCCGAATTATCCATTTGGGGAGAGTCGAAAGTAGAACAAATATTTGGTAGCGACATCAGGACCATGTGTAAATTGTCCTAAAGTTTCTTTTATTTAACCTACGCCCTAAAATGCGGTAGCACAAAAAAAGGTGATAACACGTGATTACCAAATCTTTTAACACTCGACGACATTTTGACATACTCATGTGGGAACAAACAAGCCTTAAATCGTCGTGGGTTGGAGGAGCAACACGGACTACTATTTCTGTTTTTTCCGCGGCCCAAGTGGGATGCTATCGCACCACTCGACACCCAATAATTGTGAGGCTGTGAAGAGACTGCTGGGCTGGGAAACACGAGAAAGGATTTTTGCCCCCCTCGGGCTCACGCTAATCAGAGGCGTCACCAGAGGGAATGACTGCGGGTCTCCCGTGGCGAAATGCGAAAATTTTACATACTGATGAGATGCCAATAAGCAAAACTTTATGCACGCCTCCTTGCTCGCCTCTCTACCTTCAAGGTGTGAGATGTTAGCTTAACAAATTGCAGTTAATAGAAGAAAAAACAACACTTGAACGTCGAAAAAAAATTAATAAACTGCGGTCATTGCAAAGAAGAAACTTGAAACGAGAAAAAACCAAGTAATATCAGTGGAATCGAATCAATCGAGGTGCCGTTAAATGATTTTGGGCTCGTCTCGTTTCTTTGCGTCATTATCACTAATCTCGGGATAGCAGAGGCGGTATGCGTAAATTAAATAGTGCATGTTTGTTGAAACACTAATTACCAGGAATGATTATGCAGGTACGCAATCATAAATGTGGTTAGGAGACAAATGATATCATTAAGCACTCGTCTCTTGCAATAGAATTGTTTTACCTTTATATTGCAGGTATTGGGAAACGCGACCGTTAATGACAGACCGATGAGTGCGCAATTGTGAACATCAATTTGTTCGCTTAAATCCTCGTTTGCGTAAAAGCGCTAATTCACGAAGTACATTATTTTAAGTACCCTCGTTAACTTTCGAAACGGACCCGATAACTACACAAATAAATAAGTGAAAATCTCCGGCGATCTTACACTCGGGCGAGTACTAGTCCTACCTACATCAATGAGGTTTTATGATGGAAGTTGCGGGAAAAATTCTTTAAAAACTCCGCCGGAACTAACACCCACGAAGCTCATAATTCACTGGAAGTGTTCCGTAATTGCGTTGAGGTTCAGTTTTTATAGTCAGTGCGAAACGTAAGATAATGGAACTCTGATTAATACTAATAACGCCTTTTAAGTGTCCTAAGTGAAGAGCGAGTGTGTCCTTTCGCGAACTCTATTTTTGTTAATCAAATTACCGTTCGTTCCGGTTGCATTTCGATTTGTTGTTCACGTCTAGCTTAAGTGATTCTTAATTGTTGCTAAATAATATCGTCAACTTATGAGTTCAATTAGCGAGTCGTCCGGACATTTTCAGGTCGGCTGGCGGTAACGCAAGCTCCGCTCTACTTTTCAGAAATTAATTTATATTTACGGCCCGTAATGAGTGTTATAATCGAGTCATTCAGCCCACTTTTCCCGTCTTTACTAACTGCATATAAAAACTAGCAGCCAGAGACGTGCCCTATACGCCGCCAAATTGGGAAGGAAAAATTGGAGTAAATTACAGGAGGAGTGGGCGCTTGAAATAATTTTATTAATGGTATCTAGGGTTTCCCAGAAGCGAGTTGCGTGTGCTTCTTGAGAATAAACCGTTTTATACAAACTTTACGTTGGTTGCGAGGCTAATTGAGCTGGACGGCAGCTACCTTTCCTCTTATAGTGATGCAGCCAAGGCGGCATCAACACAGCAGGAAGCACAACTGTTGGATATAAAGTTAACTACTATGTGAGTAAAATTACACAAAAAATTAATTTTCTGTGTGTAGGTGCAAGCCTTGATTCAGGCTCTATTCTTTGTTCTTTGGTGTTAAGCCTTGACATTAGCGCATCGATTAAGAAGTAACAAAATTTCCAACAGATGATGTAATTACGTTAAAGTTGACCTTTTTGGCCGACTTTGACTTTACTCAAACGGCATTTACTATAGTCTTTAAATAGATACCTAGAAGTTATAATTCAAGTTGGACCTATACATAATTTTGGCATGGTTATTATAAAATTTTATTATGCAAGTTAGGTGAATGCGGATTCAAAAAATCACAAGTTCTAAAATAAATGTTGCCTTGAAATAGTTTTTAGCCGTTTGGAAAGATCTAATTGTATAGGACTATTTACAAAAAAATAAACGTTTTTCTAATTTTTCTCCTTAATTTTTTATGAATTTTTATATTGTGAGCTTTACTAGGCTCCTCCACCATTTGCCAACATTGTACAACATGATAAAATTGTTCATAATTTCTTTAAAGAGTTGTTTAAAGAGACAAAAAAGCAATATTAAAGTCTTTATTAGTGATTGGAGCTACTTATAATTCAGATATTTGTGTAACAAACATTTCTAACTTTTGACGATCTTTCTTACTTAGTATGACTAAAGAGAAAACTAGATTTAAAAATTCACAAGTTTTAAACTGTGTATCGCACTGGAATTATTTGCCGTGAATTTATTGAAAAAGTACCTACGTGCACAACGTTTATGAAAAAGCGTTTATTCTTTATTCCGGCAATGTAATGTCTGCATTGGGGGATTGGAAATATTGTCACGTTCGTGCAACATTTTCCGACGAGTAACTTGCATGTTACGTTATGTGATGATAAAGTATTTTTGAGTGCGGAAATAAAAGAATTCGCAGACGACAATTAAAATTCAGCGTGCAGACGCTGAAAAACGGTCCCGTCATTCTTTCGTAAACAAAACTTATTTCAGGGAGAATTCCGACCGGAAATAGAAGCGCGATCAATGGCTCAATTACGGCACAATTACCAGGTTACGGACGGTTTCGCTGTTATTTTTGAGAATTTTCCAAGAAGTATTGCTCAAGTTTAAAATTTCTCGGTAACTGTTTATGTAGCCTGGAGACATTTAGAGAACGTTTGAGGAAAGGCCAACTTAACCAATACGCGTTGGGAGGATTATAATTTTATCACTAGCACATGGAGGGAACGTCTGGGCTTAACGTGGGAGTTTCTCGAGATAGCATAATTTCTTCGCCGTGATTACTCGAAAAAACGGTGGATTTAAGGCGAGTCGCGGCGTTGTTAAAATTTCCGTTTTTCCTGAATTTTAACTAGTTCTGACGCAAACATTCACATAAAGAGCACTTTTACCCACCTCCTCGGTCGCAATTTGCATTTAACATTATCGAAGTTCACATTACACCGTGTATATCGCGGATTGTGCATGCAATAGGCCGGTCGAACACTCTAAAACGTTATTACGCTAGGTTTGTAAACATTTCTAAAAGTAATAATAATTCCTCATGAATAATGCAGCAGTACCTTAAAATTAAAATTCCGATCGCGCCAACAATAAATTTACAAGTTTATAAAGCTGTTTAACTTTGAAGCAAATTCAGTTGAGCTGAGACTGGAACAAATTCTGAGATTCTCAAAACGAATTTGCTTAAATCGCACTCACGTTATTAATTCTGGTTCGACATTAGCGATTCCGGATTCCACTAAATCGACTTAATTAATTACCACGTGCGCCTGGATCGAGTAAAGCGGCACCGAACGGTTTAAACCGTAATTTAGTGACCACGAGGAATCGAGTTAATCACCTTAGTTATTTAGCATTAGGAGTTTTATGAGCGATTCTCCACGTGGCCACTTTTCATTCACCTGGCAGTCACATTCTGCGCGATGGCCAACGGTAATTGTAAACTTAATGACAATTTAATAAAATATCCAACTTAACGGCGGTGTTAAAATCGAATTTACGGCACTCCATAATTTAATGACCATTGACGGGATTAGGCGCTCCTGTCATTTAACACAATTTCCCACCCACTGGCGAGGTGGTGGGTGAATTGCAAGAAAGGGTTCTACGCAATGCAATAAATTTCGCCGGTTAACCCACGATTGGTGTAAATTGTAAAGATGTGGAATTTGCAGTTTAGCCAACGATGTTGTTGGGGCGGGACATTTACAACTTTATCGCCTTCCACCGATTATGGTGCAACTAAAAGGATCAACTTCAGAACCTTCAACGTGGACCAGAAAAGATTTTGGTACCGCACGCAACCTAAATGTCCATAGAAAATTCTTCAAGCATAAACACAGCGAGTTAACAATAAATCGAGATTTCTAACGAGGGGGTGAGCATAAAGAAAATTTCAGACCACACAATTCTCTTGAGCCCAGTCGGAGGTTTATTGGCGCTGCAAATCTCTTCATGTATGTTATTCGAGCTTCAAACACCATAATAATCTTTCCGGTCACTCCATATAGCGTTGCAATAAATCAGACAAAGCCGGAGCATTATCTCTGTACTTAGCTCCGGGGATCATTTAACCGGTCTACACTAGACGTTCCTAATGCTGAAAGTTTACCACGAGTATAAAATAAGCACAATAGACAATCAACTCGAGATATACATTTAAATAATTTTCCTGAAGACGACCAGCGGCGGACCTGAAATGTTAGTAATTAATCAACGTGCTGGGGTGTAAGTAAAATCCGATAACCAGCTAGTTCGTAGGTTTTTAGGTCTAAAATTAATGATTTTACAACAAATTATTTCTTTATTTTTTGAAGCTTTTTTATTAAACGTTTTTTGGTACTAAACTTTTTGAAATATGTTCACTGAAAGCTACAATCACTTTATTAAGCTCTGTGCACATTTTGCAGCGATGGTGAAACAATAGTGCAATTTTGGAAATTGGTGACAATAATTTTTCCTTAAAATCGTCTTTCAGCCTAGTCAAGGGGTTTTGGCTCCCTTCCGACATTTGTGCTAGATTTTAGTTTATTTATATGTATATTGTATATTCATTATTTTAATTTTTTATTTGTCATTATTTATCTTCTATTCTCATTTTTTGAATTTAAAGGTCGATTTCTGCACAATTAAAATTTAATGTTATGTGAAGCTTCTCATTTCAAATGGGGGTTACTTTATTGTGAACGGTAATTGGCCATAATTTTGCCAGTTGAGGGAGCAACGCTCCCTCACAAAAATTAAAATCGTTAAGTTAAAGAACGGTGTTTCGGCACTAAACCGAAAGTGACAACAATTTATTTTATGGCTCAATAAACTGAGGAATATGACACGGTCGTTTGTTGAACCGTCAAGTATAAATATATGCCGGAATAAATTAACTTGGTCTCAACTCAACCCTTCCAGTTGCGCGACTGACAAGTGCCAAAGAGCAATTAAGAATGTTTCACCACCGCAAACTGAAATTGAAACCTTCACTTGTCGGCTCGCAAATAGCGAACGTGCCCTTTCAGGAAGGCGCGCAATTCTTCAGAATTTCACCATTTCAGCCAACAATTTTAAAAGTCTGCGGTTAACTATACAATTCGTCGATTTTGCGTTAGTGGAAGTGCTTTGGAAGGGGTTCCGAGCTTCAATCTTTTTTCTGGAAATTGCTTTCAATTGCAAATTACCTAAACTGCTGTTATGGCACTCATCAATGTGTGCATAACATTACCTACTTACTTTATTACATACAGTTCGTTTAGTTGTCAGAAAGCTGTTTTTAGGCGAGAACCAGCTGGCGTCGTTGTTATTAATAAATAATAAGGAAACTATTAATGCAGTTCAGCTTCTTGTTTCGTGCTGATTCTTGGTGGATTTGAGTTTCAGTTTTGACGGGGTGCGTCGGCGGTTTGTCGCCGCTCAGGGGTAATTGCGCGGATGTGTGGTGGCGGTGAAAGCTCCGCATTTTTCCCACGATACCATTTTGGCGTGTTTTGTTGGCGAATAAAAATTTCCTCCGAAGCCGTATTGATATTGCTTGAAAGAAATCGTGAAAGCCCCTAAATAATTCAGTTACCGTCGAGTCAAAGGAAGCAACAAGAGCGATTCGATTTCAAAGAGTCTCGGGATTACGAGTGTCCGGTACCGCGGACTCATCAAAGTAAAAAGAAAGCTTTAATTCCCCCGTTGAAACTTTTCAATTTTCACAAGACATCACCACCGCGTTTCTCGCAACAATAAGAAAGAACTGTAAATGGTGATATTCGGTTTGCAACCAGTTTAGTTTTTTCGTCGTCGGCTCGCATTCCAGCCAGACTGCGCGTCGCCACGCGTACTTCGCATTCTATCGCCATAGTTCGAAGACTACCCAAACAGACCAACAAGAATTTTCCTAGAATTACTGCCACCAAGATGGAAATTAAATGGACGGCTTCAGCGCTCGCAAACGAACTCGGATTCTTCGGTCCGGAGACATTGATTTGGAAATTTATTGTTGTTCCAGTCATAAGTCCCTAAACAATCCGACAAGTTGGAAAACTTGGCTCGACTCGGCACCTAATTTGTCTTGTATGCAGGAAGCGGCGAAATATTCGCCCGACCTCCGAACAACCCGGATAAAGGAACCAATACGAAAAGTTTAAATTCGATCAAACACCCTCCAAGTTAGACCCAATTAGCGTTACGTTAACCGGCGTCAAGCGCATAAACTGTGCAAATCAACCGATTTGCTCAAGAGCGCAAACGAGACGTCGCCTTTCAAGCAGACCGCGGTTAAATTAAACGCCGGGTTATTTTGACCACTTGGGCCGTGTTTACCATCGGAAAGTCGGCGCCCACTCGCCTGGAATAATAAACAGAATTATATATCGGCCCGCCAAACGAGCAGCCAGGCAATAAATTTCCCGCAATAGCGCATTTCCACGGTCAAGTTGTCCATCACCAACTGCCTTAGTGCGAAATTCGATACCAACACAAATATGTATAGCTAAAATCTGGATATGTGTGAAAAATTAAGGAAAAAACGAAACAGATGGCCTAATCAATTTTTTTAATTTTCAGGATGTAGAATTTTGACTGTTCCTGACTTGTGATCCCGATAAGCATTATTATCTTTATATCAATCAAATTGAGTCAAGATTTAAAAATAATTTGAGAGCCCCATTGAGCTTGATCAAATTGCGTAAGGTAACTAATGGCAATATTGCGGTCCGTTGGCGGCTTTCCTGAAAACGTCTGAATTGTGAAAGTCCAAATGCTCCTAATTGATCAGATACCTGCTGATCGCGTTGAGCCGGCGATAATAGAATTTAATTAATTGTAATTAAGTCTTAGAACTCTGCGCCGACATTTTATTCAAATTGCATCGCTAATGATAAAGTAAACCCACGCTCGGTGGCTGCGACGATCAACTGCAAACATAATCAGCTTCTTTGCTGATAAGATTACCTACCAGAAGTGGCGGCACTGGCAGCAACGAGGCGGTTCAAAGTCTTGTAAATTTATGTCCATATGGTTGAGTCGCCGAAGATGGGGTGACGATTTTGGCACATGTTCCTGCATTTGATCTCCATATAGTGTGTTTGACACTGGGAATGATGGGGCAGCTGTCGATTTTCCGCTCGAACGCCATGTTCGACAAATGGAAATAATTAGGATTAGAAATTTGGCGAACCCAAATTGAAAATATCATTTAATCGGTTTTTATGTGAACATCAATGTCGCCGGCATAGAACATGATTATTATGTAGCAACCTGTTAATGACATACGAGGCAGCTCGCACAAATCCAATTAATCGAGATCGGGCATTAGCATATCATTATAATAAATCACGGGCCATAGGGGATAAAACAACGCGAATATTCCCGGAGCTCCCCGACATCTTCGACGGGTTAAAAATATTTATTCATATGAGTTTTTAATAGGACGTGTTTCGGCTTGAAATATGAGACTCCGACTTTATTAAAATCGAGGTGAAGCGACCTTTACCGCTTTTCACCAGCGGATCCTCCAATTAGAGGTGGGTGCTTAATCATTGGTTGGGATTAATTGAAATTAAGCATCTTTGCCGGAGACTTCGTTTGTTTTAATTGTTGAGAGCTGGGTGCAATTACTGGAAGAAACGGAAACAAAAGGACAACTGTGCCAACAATCTTCCAGACCATTATTTGAATACGCAAGTGGTTCTATTCATCATATTGTCTGCGACGCTTCGCAAGAACTAAATAAATAGGACTAAAGTCTATTCGTTTCGTGATTAATATCCTGGGCATGGCCGCACGTCATCGAGGCCGATAATTTAAAACCACCTACGACGATATATTACATTTTGACAAACAAACCGAGTGTTGGAAGTCACCTGGTCTGACAACGCCACAGAAAAATATAACTTTGTGACTATAAAACAAGTAGGATCAAAGTAGAAACGTAAACAAAGGTATTTGTCTGCCGGCCGCGGAGAAAGCTTCGGGCCAGGGCCGTTTCAGGTAAAAATCACAATATTTCTGATTTACGGTTTTTCACACAATGGAGCCCCGTCAATAAAGCATTCCTTTCGAAACTTTCCGACGCGAAGGTGTAATTTAGCGCAATTAAACTATTTGACTCGTTTCCAATTGCTTGCAGACGCGTTATGTAATTCGGTCGAAAATTTATTGCGAATCAACCGAACAACTACACGATTTTTAAATTAACGTGATAAATAAATTGGGGAATTAAACACCGTTACAACCATCATTAACCATTAGCTTAGTTCGAATTAGGTGTATTTGGTCAACGGTTCGAAAATAATTAAGGCCGGTACTGCTTCAAGCAAGGTAAACGACTCGGGGACCGCGACTCAAGTATACACAGGGTGTGAATGAAGCCCACGGGTGGGCCGCTTGCCCACCCACCGCCTGTCAGTGCTCATCTTCTTTCAGGAGGCCGGCTCGAGGACCCGCACTGTCGCCTCCAACTTCAATTAAGAAAGCCAGGAATCTCAATTATTTTGGTAACGGCGGAATATTATGACGGGAGGTAATTTCGTGTGACGTTTCGGGATTGCCGCAGTCAGTGAAGGCTTAGGCGGCGATAAGGGGACATTTTACGGCTTTCGCCGCAACAAAACAAATTTTGTCTTCTGATTAGGAGGACGCGACGGTGTGTACCCATGGACATTCAGGTAGATAAGGGTGTAAATACTTGAAGAGCGCGAGCTGTTGCTGCAGCATTAAACGGGTAAAGACTTAATTCTGGAAGAACGTGTTAATTGGGGTTGAAATAGATTAGTAATAGCCCTTCTTTGTGACGTTGGAAGAATTCCTCAGGATAAGTGATTGGGTAAACGACAAGTTGATTAACACATTTCCTGCTTTATGCACCTACACTTAGTCTCTGCAGGAAAATCTTGGCATGTATTAAGTAAATATTAAGATAATGGAATGGAGTTATAGAATAACTCAGCAAACTGAAACAAATTTTTACCTACTTAAAATTAATTAATTTTTTAACACTTTTGGAAGAACCGCAGAAGAGCTTTTAGCCAAATGAGTTACAAGGATAATAATTATTTATTACCATACAACTACTGTAGTCAGCCCGAAAATGGTTCTGTTTGAGTGAAAAAGTTATTGATTGTAAGATGATTAACGGGCAATTTTCAAAAGAGGGAACTAACTTTGAAGTCCTTACGATTTGTTGCTAACGTAAATACCAACTTCCACCATGAATGAATGACGTAAATTGGAAGCTGAGGACCTAGTTCATGATCTTGGTTTATTGTGCTGGCCAGGATCTTTGCCTTCATTTGCAAACAGTTCAATTGGAGCAAAAGCTGACCAGAGAGACCTACTCTCTTTCTGTGCGTGCTAAATTACAATAATTACCGCAGCTTGTGGATGATGAAAAAAGATGGCCGTTAACCCAATTAGATGTTAGAAAACTTTTCAAAAAGTTGTTCAACTCGAGTAAGGAATTGTAAACATTCTCCTGGTTTGCTATAAATTTCGAGTAGCAAAAGAAGCTCGAACTGTATAAACCGCGCCCTCGATAACATTTTCTTTGTATGCATTTCGAAGTAATTCAGCTCGACTTTTCCCCGCTAACAGCCATTCAATTCTGCATTAGCATCTGATATTCAAACGTCATAATCTCCCTTTAAGCTCCGGGATTTCTACGTCTTTTATTAGTGCTGGCAGGGGGGTTGTCTGGCTGTTGGACAAATAGCCGTATGGAAAAACACGTGCGCAGCTGTCCAGAGGAGCAAACTTTAATCAATGCAGCTAATAACAATCGCCGGTTAAATAAATATGGTAACCAGCCATATTGGTGCTGGGCGTAAATGCGCATCGTAGCTCGGGGGTGAGTTCAGACTGTGGCGCTAATTACAACATCAAACATTAGAGATGAACGGGATTATCAACCTCGCACAACTACCAGATACTTCCCTTATTATACCTGCAAATCCTCTTCCGTCGTCTGGCCCCAACCATAGACTGTTTGCCGCTGTAATCTTAGCTGTTTACAAGTCACATACAGGTTTGGTCTAATATCTAATTTAATTAACAAGTTAGCGCTGAAACTCTCAATAAAGTTTCAACGGAAAGACGTGACGATGTTGCGTTTTTCGCATCGGCCGATCTTAACGGAATGGAGAAATTGAGACTGATTGAGGGAACGACGAGGAAGTATGTCGGACGATTTTTAACGTTGGCGAATCGTCGTGAATAAACAAGCTTTGCATGGACGTCAATTGCATATGAACCTCGTTAAATCTTCCACTTCAATGAAGACATAATGATACTTTGTAATCAGAGTTTTAACAAGCCAGGAATGCCGGGTCAACGAGTAACTGACCTGTCTTAACGGTAGCACTTTATGGTGGCCACAACAGGGTCATTGTTCAATTAGGAAAAATAACTTTGCGTAATTTTTCGGCACACTCATCCATCACCATATCGCACCGCGCAGGACCGGCACCAAAGACAAATTACGGAGATTTAGATGAACGAAAAACTGGTCGACGCAATTTTTGGTTTCGTTAACACCATTATTTCACTCATCACCAATTTTAAGATGATTATTTGGTAAATATTTGGATAACGTAGAACTAGAGATTGGTTGATCTTTTTACCATCTTCGATGGTCCCAAAAGTTTTTGGTTTTAGCCGACAGAATGTCAAATTGCCTCAATTTTTACTGCACGATAAAGGAGTTGAAGAGCCAGGGTTGTTGATTACACCAAAATGTTCAAAGCAGGCCATTTAGATAAACAGGGCGTTTCAGTCGTCGTTAGAGGAGCCGGATATGATGGGGGTTACGCGTGTTGTTTACCGCATGTAAAAACGATACCCTGCATGTAAATATTGCTACGTTAATGAATTTGACGCCAGAATTTTTTTTGGGTTCATTGTTTCCGAAGATGCGCCACAGATAAACATCAGCCATCTTTCAGGAATGACAAATTCATGGCATGTAACCTCACTTACTGCTGACGCTACCGGCATGTAAATAGCTTCAAGCACTCGAGAACTTGGAAGCGGGAGTCTTCGAAAAATATTGTAAGCTTTGTGAAACAATAAACAAAACCGTGATGCGGAAGCGTTCAAACATTCAGCTTGAGGAGTTCGCAGCAACTCATCAACTAAAAATAAATAATTTGGAGCTCTGCCCAAAAATTAGGGTGATTTCTATTAATTTAGTTGGAGGTTGGTCCTGCAGGACGAAATTGTTGTAATGCCGTTGTTGTTGTTTTGCGAATCTGGGCGTCGGTTGTGTTTATTTTCCGACCACCTGGCGGATCGTTTAGTTCCAGCATTAACAAAGACATCCCCCGACACATTCGCATTTGGGGGATTCCGAGCGTTTTCCTTTGAAACCAACACAGTTGGCTGGCCGCAAATTCGAATGTGTAATTTCTGTATGGACAATGTGCAAGCTGAATGCCGTGTTATTTGGAGCTAAACATGTCCCATCGATTTGTACATTGGAGGAGATTAGACGCGTTTTGTGCCAAATTGGTTGCAATTCGGGGGATAAATGTCGACGATTGAAACGCACGTGCGACAACATGTGTGCCTCCTGCAGGGGGTTGCTGCGAAAATAAAGTGACCAAGTACGGCGCTAAATCGCCACTATTTAGTAATTACCCGCGAAAAGGTTGCCGCTTGAAATTTATTCAAGCCGTTTCAATTTGTCAGGAACGCACTCAGCCCACGCAATGCACGTGGAGGTAAGCGATGTTTAATGAATATCCGCGGCAGTTAGAATTAAAAATTACAACTCGACATAATTTTATGGCCGCGGCCGGTGTTGATTATATTTTAATTACGGATTTACGGACATTCTCGGACCGGGCTCGAATCGAATTTCGTAATTTTATTCAGGTAAATGGTCTTTAAAATTAATTAAAGTGTTTGTCGTTATTACCTGTTTATTTTTAACCACGGGCAGTCCTAGAATGTGCCCAGGTTCCGAATTTATGACTATCATTAACTCTTTATGAGACAGCAATGTGTTCTTAGACACACTGGATAGTGTTGGACGGATATAGCACCTTGCTCTGCACCATAAAAATGCTGTTACATATGTATAAACTCGCCTGATTTATGAAATAAAATATTAGTCAAAGGACGAGAAAAAAAATAAACTCGCGGCTGACCAGAAAGACCTCATCCTTACAACATCTTCAACACCTATGCTAAACGCGCAACAACGTAAAACAATCCATTCTAGATATGTAAATTGAAATTTGAATAACACTGAATTTAACGTCGCCAAATGTCTTTATGTCTGCGCACCACGTCGAGATTTATGCAAACATTCTTCTTAATAATTTTCCTTTAATGTCGTACAAGTTGTTCGGGTTTTTTCCAGCCAACGCCATAAATTTCGCCGATTTCAGGTATTTCAAGGAATCAAGTCCGAGCTGTAAGAGAGTCTGGCACACCACAAACGCATCTCCGCCCATAAATCATTTACAATACACGGTAACAAGGGCGAAATAAAATTAATAACCCATGGGACAAATAAATTTGTTTTGTATTCAGAGCGCTAACATTTCAATCCCTATCGGGGCCGCAAAGCTCGGGGAAGCTTTCCTGCATCTTTCAGGGGCGCCGACAAAATTTCCCGCCGACATTATACAGCACAGCCACACAAGCAAGTCCAACTGTCGAAGCTACCAGATTTTGAAATAATAATAATTAATTAATAATAATAATAATAATGGTTCCTTAAATGAGTTATCAGGAGCACGTTTCGCTATAACACATCGTCTGCTAGAGGTGGACCGGGCTCTCCAAAATCTTCCCCACTTGGAAGAGGCGTCTATCTCCGCAGACAAGACGCTGGCACCACTATTAGGTGCTCATCTTCTAAATAGAGAAGATTTTAATGATCAAAAATATTCTCTGAACTCCAACTATCAAACTATGCTATGACCAGAAGTAATGAGAAGGACAGCTTTCCAGTTATGGGTTTTATTGACTATTGATATTCTGGATCACAGAGCTAGAAAGTTGTAGAGTTTGTAATTTTCTTTGTGCATTATTTTGGTACGGTTCAATTTTTCATGGAATCTTCTAGGCCAGCAGAGGAAATCGACCTGTCCACCGTGGGGAACAAAAGGCAGTCGTGACACAACGGCCGACCCACTTGGCGGCACCAGATAAATAATAGAAACCATCACTAAATTAATTATGCAAAATTAATCAAAACAGAAACAATGTTGGGCAATGGTGCTTTCCCATCATGCAAATAGCGTCTTGTATTATCATCAAAAACGCTTCGTGTCCGCCTACCTGTTTCCCATTTATCAGTAACACGTTGCGTCAAATAAGATTTATGCTAATGCACTTTATTTATTATTAACAACAAACGGCATCTCTCGATTCTGTCAGGAGGCTTCATATCGTCGGGTCTCGTGGCCGAAATATCGCTCTTACGTAGGAACCTAATTGACGGTATTTATTGTGTAGTGGCGTCTATATACGTTTTTGTGTCGGGCAATTTATAAATAATTGGACAACACTGTAGCGCATTCACCAGATTTCAGGGTCTGACAGTGAAGCACGGCCGAATTGCCTCTAATACAGACCGGACCTCCACGCGGTAAACCGGCGTAATTGCTGCCCACTCGGTTGTCACTGTTTGTTTTGCTCTTTCTTTTATATTAAATTAATTAATTGCCGTTGAGGGATGTTGTTTCGTTTTGTTTTATGTACTATTATAATACGACCATTAGATATTTTTCTAAACAACTTATCACATGGATGGCTGTACATAAATTACGTTTTCCGACAAAGCCGATGCAAATTGATGCAGAATGTGCAATAAATTATGCATTATTTTATTAATTAATGAGGTACTAAATACCGAGTTCACGTGATAAATTATTCATATGTGTCCAGGTCATAATTTGATTGCTGGCAAAAAACGGTGATGTAAAGCGGGACGGACCTCCAACAGTTATTTATGGCCGCGGACCGTGATTTTAATTATTTTTCGATTTTACATAAGGTAACGTCTTAGTTTTGCCTCGTTTCTCTACAAGCATCTTCATTAAGACGAGCGAAATCACAGCTTTTCTCCTTGGATAACACCGTAAATCACAGTGATACAATAATTCTAATCTAATTCTATCTTTATAGCTGCCAAAATATCTCTATATTGATTTAGGACTCCTACTACTTTTTTCATATATGTAACTGCAATATGCTTTCTTCATTCTGGATAATGGATAGTTATCTGTCGTTTCGTATGTGGGTTCATATTTATGGCTTTGTTTAAATTTTGATAATTCATGAGGATGGAGGCAGAAAAGCAATTAAGATCGCACCAATGGCCAATGCACATCGAACTTACGTATGATAATGGGCAAAAATTTTTCTGCTAACACTAATTATTGAACATGACGTAACTGCGCTAGTTCCGGATCCGAGGCAAAAATTTGAGCACCTTGTGGCACATAGGAAAGCAAGGAAACCAACGATTTGTTGAAATAATTTTTTTTTGAGGCCCCCCGCTTTCTGATGGAACCTGGAATCGCCGCTTATCGGTAATTGCCCCCACGCATTTCAACATTTACTTTTCGCATCTGCTGATAGATCGCCAATTACTTGCGATTCCTCCTCAATTTATTGGCGGAACGAGCGATTCTGTTGGCGATATCGCCGTGATGACTGAGTAAATCATCGCAAATGAGTCATCCGGCCCCGCTCCTTAACAATTTGAATTTCATAAGAGATCTAAGCGATTCTTATCGACCGAAACAAAACAAATAAATAAACAATATGATATCACAAACAGACAAGAAATGTGAGACTCGTGTTTTTCCAGCGCTCACGATTAGCAGAGCGGATCACGTTGCGATTTTTACGAATCTTCAAATTTACAGTAGCGCACACAGGAGCCGCGCTCTTAGCTGTCTTGTTGAATTTCAAAACGGAAATTAATACTGCGACTGATCCCGTTTGTCATCTATTGCGGCGGATTGCTTAAAATTTACCGCCTGAAAAAATGCAGCCGCCGCTGTATCTATGCAGAAATGCATAAATCCCGCTGCACTTGTGTCCAATTCAAGCGAAATTTCCATATAACGGCTTCTCTGGAGTTGGCTTTTGTCCGGTCGGTATCTCGTCCGTTTTTAATTTGCCCCCTGTTCCGCTCGAATTGGCCGATTTGAATAAGTTAAGCCGCTCCTAAAAATCGTCGGCAAATCACCACGAAACATCAACGTGACAATATCGCTGATGTTATCCAGTCGTAAATTTAATTTGTGCAAATTTTTCTGCGTGCACGATGCACATTCCGATGGCTGCACAATCGGTCACGGGATGATGGCAGAGAAAAATTATAGGGGAGATTCGCGATGGTCGATCTCGGTCTTGGGCTGACAATGATTAATTAAGAATGCGGGAAATTTTTAATTTTGAATAAATTCATCAATACTTTGATTACAAACGAAGATAAGTAATGGGCACGTGCTAACGTCTTTAATGAATTACCTGCCCACGCGAGGAGAATCTATACCTGGTTGTGTTTACTACCAGGACCTCTAAGAAGATGAGGCAATTTGCCAGGAATTTATATTGCAAGTCCTTAATTTAGCCGACGCCGCGACAGACAATGCTCAAAATCGTGTTTTATAGCCGCTAAAAATTTCCGAAAACAAATATCTCTGAAGGTTTAAAGTAAGTCTGACAAAGCGGGAGCAGAATTCAAGCGTCTACATTTTGGGGCACCTTGATACCCCTGAAAATGTTTGTCAATGCATAAAAATGTTTAATAAAAAATATTATTTGTGATGAAATTGTTAATAGGAACAAAAATTATTGGTTTTGATTGTGTCGATATAATAGATGCATAAATCAAATGTACGGTATTATTAAGTTGCAATTTTTAGTATTTTGAATAAATTTTAATTCCTCATTTATCATCAAAAGTTATTTTTCAACGCTTACAGAAATGCTAAATTTTGTTAATCAATGATTCTTCATTATCCCGGCGCCTCCGCCATTTGTGCACTTTATAGCACGTTGTCTCAATAACAGCGTTTGAAAGACAAAAATTTTCTTATATTTGCTAACTTTCACCAAAGTATCATAAAGCTAGTGGCAATAAGCAGTGAGATGTCCGCTGTGCCAATTCTGCAGCTAAAAAAGTTGTGACGTCGGCGGGCGTCGTCGTAAAGGAGCGAGCGCGGACCGGTTAATGTATCGCTTTGTGTTGGGCCCCCGAAACACATTCCCTCTCGGCCTGCCCCTTGCAATGTCTCCTTTGAGAAACTGGGATTTATCGAGTGTTTCACCCGTATAAAAGTGCAGCGAGATATAGGCCTGATAAAACAATTTGTTCGGGTTGGGATCTTGGAAATGGCCAAATCAAACATGGGAACCGAGATAAGATTTGGGAGCTTGAAACGGTTAGGATAGACGGAGACAATTTTATCAAAGCGCTTCGAAACGTCAATCCGCCAATAACTCGAACGTAATTCGGATCAAATCTAATACTTAAAGATAGGCGGGCAAAAGCTCACGTCTGGATAAGGAACGGCGAGCTTTCGTCAGATTTACGTTTGTTGTCCTTGCAACCTCATCAATTACCGATGTTGATCCGACACTTTTAGGCAACAATTTCATGGGAACGTGTTAATTAAAGTCCGACGTCATTGTGAAAATATTAATGGGTTTTCGTTACCATTAATTCAGCGTGGCGTAGGTGCCAACTAGCGCCATCTGGCCGTTTCAATCAACGAAATGCATTTGGAAAATATCCCATGAAGCATCAATGCGTTTTAAAAACTTGACTAACATGTGTCGGCTGCCGATCTAATTTTTATTTGATAAAAACAAATACAGATAAGGCGAGGACGAGTGTTCCAAAGTAGATCTTTCAAGGCGATTGCTAAGCGGGTTAAAAAAAAGTTTTTTCTTCAATCATTATCATCTAATCGCAATGTAAATGAATGGCTTTATTTAGGGCACAAAACGACGCTATCCGTCGTCTCGACTCGACGATATAAATGATTCCAATCCTAATCTTAACTGTATCTAATCGTATGGTCGGCAGTTCTCTGCTGTAGACCGGCTGGTTTAAACTCCAGTTATACGTGCCCTGCCTGCCAATCAAATGCACTTTGAGTGCATTCATGGGTTCACTATATTGATAAATGATCCTGAGTTATGTTATGTTGATGCGCGCCGTGTTGGGCATGGTAGATACCATCACCAAGCAATTTCCTCGGTATTGAACGTTTATACACCAATTGAAGGTCGGTAAGGAATCTGAATCCAGCAACGATACATTTAAAACAGAAAAGTTATGAATTTATTATATTCAGCTTTCGCGGTAAACCATTTTTAGCAGACTTGAACCGGTTTAGCGCAGAAAGCGGCAAAAAATTTAATTTAATTCACGAACAAATTGGGATCACGCAAAGCTCTATCGATCTTGATTTATAGACTGTGGAGTGGATCAGGTTTGTTCAAATTGCTAATCACTTTTACAAGATTCCATGCAGTTGGTTTTGTTTTCATTAATTAGTCAAGCTTCTTGCCACTTGCCAGCTAATGTTATTTGATTTTAGTAGAAATACACAAACTTTAAACACTAGAAACTTTTACAATTTACATCAATTCCCAGTTAGAAAATTACTTAAATTATTAACAATGACGCAAATTTTGCCTGTTTTGTCTCTTCAAACAGTTTTTGTAAGAAATTTTAATCAAATCCTCGTAAACTGTAGAAAGTCGACAAATGGTGGAGGAGCCAGATGAAGGTCCTACTGTTAAAACTCATCAAAAAAATTACGACTAGAGTTAAAAAGTGGTTATTTTCTATTATCTAGAGTCTAGACCATGACGACCTTTTTCTAAGCAGCTAGGAGTTCTTCCGGTGTGATACTTGATTCAACACTTATGACTCTTTTTGGATCGCCATTCCTTGCAAACTTTGAAAAACTCTGCAATTTTTGCAAACTATAGAAAGTCGTCAAATGGTGGAAGAGCCGCATAAAAATCATATTGCAAAAATTTATTACAATTAGATAAATGTAACTTTTCTCTTAGCAGGAGTATGATTAGCTCTTTCCAGGTAGACACGACTTCTAATTCAAAGTCTGAGATTTTTTGTAACTAGAATCCAATTGGTATTTGTGAGAAAATGATTACCAATAAGTTTGATACCTACTACGAAACTTAACGAATGCCGAATTCTAGAGAGGCAATTTATTTAACTATCCAAAACCAGAGTTGGCACTTCTATCTCTTAGATATTTATTTTATTCAATTTTTCCGGCAAATGATTAAATTTATTATCTCTTGCTTGATATTTATTTTTTCGACTTCCGCTCCTTATCGCCTTTTTAGTCCAGAAAAGTTGTTCCTCCTACCTCCAACCTAATTAAACCGATGATAAGTAGTGTTTTCAAATGGCTTATGTAAATAAGTTCTGGGCGATTTAGGCGCAAAAATAATTTTAATGTGACACATTTCGAATATCCCTAAAACGTATTTATAACTAATCTTGCGGAATAGAAGGAAATTTACATTTTCGACCGATTTCAGGTGTTGCGGATTTGAATATTAAAGTGGTAGAATCAGTAGCAGTCCTTGATGACCGTCACGAACAGGTCCGTATCAGTTAAAAGTGTAAAACAAGCAGTAAGTGATTAAGGTTTCATGAAACACGGCGCTAATTTATTAATTTGCAACCTCATTTGAACCGACTTTCTCATTAAAGAAGCGAATTAACAGCGAGTGTCGAATCCGTTGTTATCTAATTTTAGCATCTTACCACATCGGCTTCCTAATATTTGTTTTTCCAATCAAATTTTGACGGATTCAAGCACAAATTGTTTATGGAAATTTCCAATTAATAAGTGTGGACCGCGTTACTACTAGGAACAGAATCGTCGATATTTTTAGTGCGTGAAGCCCAATTTTCCAAGGAAAGTCTTTGAAGTTGAAGCTCTCGACAAACAATCAATCCGTCGCCGCACCCTTTCAGGTGTTAATATGGTCGGTGCCTTGGCACCCGGATATATTTTCAGAAATAACGATGATGGTGCACCAATCGGTCCCCGGGTACTTAAGAACACAATAAGCAAAAGCAGTGCTTCGCTCTCCCGACGCTGGAGGGTAGTGGAATTGCAGGGGTTGGGGGAGGATTGATTTATTATTAGAAAACGTCTCGTCGTCATTTCCGATTTATGATCGACTACACCTGGGATGAAGAAGATGGACGAAGAGACGCCGCATTTAATTCGAAAGCTGAAATTTTGTTGCGAATCGATCGGGGCGGCAGGGTGCATCGCCGCCCCCTCGATAACATTTAGTTTAATTTAATTTAGTTTTAACCCCTGCGTCAAACGCGGGGTGGTTTCGGATGGAGGAGGGAATTAGCAACACACGGCTGGATTGTCTTGGTGTATTTGGAATACGAGGCATTTAATAACAACAGCGGCGACCCTCCCATGTGCAGTCTGAAGGGAAATTGCTCATTGAAGCAACGGTCCACTAACTGTCAAAATGATCCTTTAGGCTTACTTACGTGGTGTTCCTTTGTTGCGTCTTTATACGGTTTTATTGTGTTTTATTTTATCTACACTTTGCTACACCCGAGGAAGAGAAAATCTCTGCCATTCATAGGCAGACAAGACGCTTATTCCGGCCCACCATCCGCCGCATACTTATTCGCCCCCCATGCAGCATGTTTCGCCACACAAACTATTCGCGCCACACTACAAATGTCTCCATACAAACTGTTTTAATGAGAACCATTTATCTAATTCGCAAGTGCAGAAAGCCATTAAACAAGCACTATTCAAAGGGTACATCCAAGTATTCTGGTAGGCCTCACATTAACTACCTATGATAGTGCTTTAACGAACGCACCAAACTTCTGACCCCGACCTTTGCTAGGTGGCCTTTCCATAAATAGATTTTATGGTGTCAAATTAAATGCGCTAGTTGGTTCAAAACTGCAACGTTTTTAGGGTGGTTTGGAGAAAATATTTTTTTTTTTAATTCTTTATTTGATCAAGAATTGTGGTTCTGATAAATGCTAAACTGGTGGTTTGGAGAATATTTTTAATCTTTTTTTTCATTCTTGATTTGATGAAGGGTTGTGGTTCTGATAAATGCTAAACTGGTGGTTGGTAAATAGAGAGATCGAGCAGCAAGTAAAAGTTTCATAAAGATTTTAATTAGAAGGGGTCGAAGTTTCCAATTTGCCCTCGCATTCTTTCTTGTGGTGGTCGCCGTGTGTAACTCAACCAAGAATAAAAAATATAAAAACAGCATGCGCGCCAGTGGTTCCAGTCCTTTTCAATTGGTTTTAATTCGAGTTTAATTCGTTTGGTTACCTTGATGCAACCACGAGCCCGTGTCAAGATTATCCAACATCAATCAATTCGAATCAAAAGCGATTTTGAACGCCCGCAATTATTTGATCGTTACGGGCCATTTGTTGTTCTTTTCCTTGCCGCACGTCTTCTAATTTGCAAAAATCCAAACAACCGTTCCAGTCGCGCCGGTAATAGCTCGATAAATTCACGACCAACACATTTCTTGATCGCCATAGCTTAGACAACATCTTGCAACAATATTGAACACGCGTGAAATTAATCGAGACAACAACCATTATTGGCGGCAGTTGCTAATGTTTTGACACGAAAACTAGTTTTAGCGCACAATTCGCTGGTACCTTGAAATAGTTCGGTTCGGAGTCGGTGCAATTACAACTTCTGCATAAATTACGAGGAATGGTCGTAACCAAATCGAGATAAATATTATATAAGTGCCGGTTTTTGCGCAGATTGTTGCATGGGTTTGATTGCGTGTTGAAGGACGTGAGGCAAAGTAGATTTTGCCTTCTTACTTCTGTAAAACCGCACAGATTCCTTCTCGGGAAATTGAGGACATCACGTATGGAACAAAGCAAATAGGTGCCACGCAATACACGATTCTGTTTGACAGTTACGCGGTCGTTATTGAAATGTTATTAATAATAAAGGCAAACAGCTTGATTAATAACGTCGATTCTGCGGGACGTCAAATTTATCACCAGTTACAGATTAAACATCGTACGTATTCCTAATTTTTGTGTCAATAAGCCCGATGGAAGTGCCTCCAGAAACACCTGTGACTCCTTGCAGAAAGTGCAGAAACCGGTGTGGAGTCGAGCCAACGACATAAAGTAATCGCGATGGTGGATCTTTTATTGGCCAACACGTTCGATTTATGCCAAACCCGTTGGGTGTAATGACGAAATTTACAACAGGCAACATGTGATGTGACAACCGCCTGTACCGACGGCACCTAGCAGAACATTATTCAAGATTTAAGGCAATGGCGTTAATAAAGTGAACCTGTCGATCGAATTAATTATTAAAAATCGCTCTCAAAATAAACACCGTCTTATTTTTACCGGAATGCATTATTCATGAATCCGTAATTACGGGAACGCACTCGAGTTTTCAGCACGGTTTACTTAATTTGAATTATTGTACTTTGAAGCCGCTGCATCCTTTCAAGTTTGTCTAAATTAATTTGCATGCTATTAACTCAAAGGCAAGTTTCTCGGTAATACAACAACCAATTTTCGAAATGACTTTTTTACGCATCCGCCGCTATTAATCGACTATCGAAGCTCGAGACAACCAAAACGCGTTAATTGAGGCACTTCCGCGCTTTGATTAATCCATCATGACACTAAAAAATCCCGGTTTTATAAGGAAATTTTTAATAATAACGTCACGCCTTATTTGTAATTCCATTACTGGCGGAGTTGTCTTAATTATGAGCCACATTGTATTGTAATAGATGTTATTATAAACATTGCAACTCGTGCAGGCTGTGTTTATGTAAGTCGAAGAACTTATATGGGCGTGTTTAAATTGGCTCTAACGGCTCAGGCAAAGCAATCATCCACAAAACCGGCGAAAATCATTGTGCTAAACTGGTCCCGCTAGTAAAGCGCTATTTAATAAAGAATTCAAACAAGACCGAAGGCTGCATCCACTTTCTTATTCCTTATTGCGTTTTTGCCGGCGACTGCGACTGAAAACGCAAATATGACGTTCAGCTTGCCTTTTTGCAGCAAGCAAGACGGGGAAGGGGTCATTGGGAGCAAGCCTCTATTGATTTCACCAAAAACGTTAGAAACTCGACATCAATACAGTAAAGAATGAACAGTTGTGAGATAGAAGAGACAAAAGCTGCAGCTGAGCAGAGGAGGTCAAATTAGTCGAGGCTTGACTCAATCTCTAGGAGGTTCTTTAAATTCCTTATCCCTCTCCCTACATCAAAATTAAATTTTACAACTTGACATTACTTGACTTAACTGTCACTCAATTTTGCGAGGAAGCCGTACCATTATAACGAAGATAGAAAGAAAAAGTCCTGAAATAAGAAAAGAATAGAGAAAAGATGGTAGAAGTTATTTGACTACAATGGAAGAAGATAGATGACTGAATTAAGAATGCAATGCTTTATCCTAAAGATTACTAGACTGGGAGCAAGCTAATACAGGGATGAGGAAAATAGAAGCTCATTTACTGTCTGTCCGGGGAAAGAAGACCGAAGGAGAGAATGGTTGGCGACTTCATCGCAATATCTCCCTTTACCACGCGAGCCTTCTTACCTTGGTGGCACAGTAGAATTGCTGTTTTTTGTGATGCGACTTTTTGCTTGCTTTTCTAAAATTTTTAGATCATTTTAAGATTGACCCATAAACTCCAGACGCTTCTAGCAAAATTTTCGCTTCAGAACTTATTGACTACTAGGAAACAGCACAATTGGTGCTGACTCCCTCTTATTTTAAGCCCTGTGAAATTTGATTTGGTCAGACCATTTTAACAAGGGCATCTTAAGGACGGATGCGAGTGATTCTGAAAGATTATTAGTCTTCCCTTCTTCGACCTTGTTTATGTTATTTATAGCGGAATTATTTATAGTGATATATCGTCGTGACACACATTGCTCCAATTTTATTTCTGACGTTAAAGAATTGATTCGAAATGACTTAGTTGCGAAAGTTGCTTACGTAATTTTTGTGGATGGTAAGCAGTATCGCATAAAATTAGTCGTGCCTCGAAAATATCAAAGAAATCCTGAAAATCCTTGAAAACGAGAAGGATAAGAACCGTGATCGAGGACTCCAGCGCGATAGATAATTTTTATCACTAACTTTATTGTCGGCTCTTATCCCAGATACGCCTGTCCTACACTTCAAAGTCCCCTAGAAAGTTCCTCCGACATTTTACAGTTTGTTTTTCCACTCTAGGTGAAAGTTAAAAATTGCGTATAGGCTTTATTGCACCGTTATCCTTTGACATGTATATAGATAAAACATCGACGAAGCAAGATTTTGAAACTGCGCCTATAACCACCTACACATGTGGGATCATTAACTTGGATTTTACTCCCAATTTGTGCTAGTTTTCGTTATTGGCCAAATTATTACCATTTCGGCATTTGGTCCGGCAGCTGCGAGGCGGCGGTGGCATGAAATTTGTGGTAATTTTGTCGCAAGTTTTGATTTATGGGGTGGTCTTCCGCCTCCCCGGTCTGAGTGGGACAATTGACGGTTTCATGGACGTGAAAAAGTTGGCCATTAAATCATGACAGACCAATAAAGCGGCTGATATTGAACGAAGAACAGTTGTAGCCCATCAAATAAATCTGATATTAACCACTCCCTTACACGATCAACTGCGCTCGTAACATGGACGGAACAATCACAGATCGTCCCTTGCACAAGAACCGGGATCCCGCACAGGATGTGTTTAATTGCTTTCGGTTCCTATTTACTTTCGCTCTTTTTTGGCAGTTTTGGCGACTTGATGAAAGTGAGCAGCCTGGCTAAGCAAACTTTTATTATGTTCCCAAGTTGGCGAAGCGCTCGGCGGCCAACAATAATTAAAAAAAGTGCCAGGAACATGAATAATGCAGCGCCACGCGGCGGAAGCGATTGAAACTAACACTCCTCGAGTCCGAAAGCTCCTAATTCTAGTTTTGAATCTTTGAGTTTCTAATATTGTGAACTTCCACATAGTTTCATAAAGATAACGTCGAATTTGGAGCATGAAAGCTCCGATTTTCGGTGATGGCCGGACGAGTCAATTCGTCGGGTGTCCTTTATTACCAGTCAAATACCCGGTTTTTCACTCCCTCGAGACTCAAATGGGACTTTATTACATTTATACTCCCTCTTCATGGCTGCGGAACCAACGCAGGCATGCGGGTTATCTTATATTAATCCCAATTTTGCGTCGTATCACTATATTTAAATTTCTAAATTCACCAAACGGGAAACTCTCGTTGTCCAAAATTGAAAATACTACCCGGGGCAGGGATTCATATCTCGGTTAAGTCAACACAGTGTTTACCGAGCATCACGTATATTAAAATCTATTGATTCCTTCTATCCAAACAAAGCTGAGCTGCATCTAAGACGATTGGTTTTGCTCAAATATATCCAAATTTTCATTCACGTCACGCCGCTCCTTGGCCGAGATTAATTTCAAGGGAGAATGCCGCCACTCGACCAGGTCTAGAAGCGTGTCCTTCACACCTTGCCACTGCCCTTATCTCCAACCTAAAAGATCATTTTACAATCAACTTAACTGGAGACGGGTGTGGAGATTGATATCTCTAAAGACAAGCACGAAACTCATCCTTGTGAACCGGCTGATTAAGGGACGGGCGACGTGCTGCGGTCCGGGGCTGGAAACTATTTAAATAACAAGGGCGGAATTAAAACACCCCTTAGTTTAATTTAGTTTGGGTTGCCCCATTTAGCCGGCAATGAAAGGAATTCTTTTCGGGTGATGCGTTTAATTTTCTAAGTAGCGGGGGTGCAAAACAAAAACAAGGGGCGGTAATTGAAAATTGTTGCCTTTACGGCTCCAGTTTCGGCAAATAAAAAGTGATTTTCACGGCGAGACGGTATCTGGGAAAATTATAGCCAATTGGTTTGGAGAGAGTCTTGGAGAGAGAGGAGTGGCGGGATTACGGGCAGCACAAATAAACTGGCTTCATTTGTTTGTGTAAACTAATACGATGTTTTGGTTGTTTGGAGGTCTGGGAGTGACAAAAGCGATCAACTTAGAGAACTAGCAGGAAACTAGCAGGATGCAGGAATAATTGCCCAGCAGCAGGTGGCAATCTCCTCAACCAGCAGACGAGCATCTTGTAACGAAGCGATGGAGTAACTTATTGTCTTTGACGAAACTTCGAGCTTTCAAGCAATAAGCTTTTTCCGTATTGTGCAACTTACAAGTTTTGTAACTACACGTTTATAAAAAGCAACAGCTAATGATAATCATTATTACATTATACCCGGTGTTTCAACGAGAACCGCCGGTGCCAAATTGCGTATTTCCAATGGAGTTAAAAATGTGAAATTTGGCAGAAATAAACTTTAATGAATGCGCTACAATGTGGCGTCATTGTTTGGTCCATAATTAATTCCATGCGCCGTCGGGACGCCATAAAGTGCTTTTTCAGAAATTTTCAATATATTTTTTTATTATTATTATGTTCGTAATACCGCCAAGTATACGTTCCTGTTGTTAAAAATTTGAAATTTGTAGTTGAAGTATTACTAATTGCGTTTTTAAGAAGTTTGCGGGATTTTGACGAATTTATGACACGACTGCTTTATTGAAGCAGTCAAATTTCATGACAAAGACCGCTTAAACGGCTCGGTTTTTTATGACTAAAAGCGGTACCTACTCAAAGATCTTTGTAGTACAGAGACCATCATAAAATCTAATGTGGTTACCCGCTAGATAAAGGGCCACAAAGCTCTCATGCTGTCAATCAAAAATCCCTGCAGCCCTGAAATTTAAAAATCCATGTAATTCAATAACGGTTTGATATAAAAATATTTCAATTACTCGTTATTAATCTTAGAGGTCGTAATCATGAGCTTGAACAAAATCAAAGAGATGACGTAAATATTTCGATATAAAATCGCTATCGAAAGTGAAAACTCCCCCGTTTAAAAAAAGAAAAGAACGATAATGTTATCTTGTAGTGCATTAATTATAGTTTATTTTTGCCAAATTTCAAATTTTTAACTCTATTGGAAATAATTAATTTGGCACCGGCGGTTCTCGTTGAAACACCCTGTATGTATTATTTATACAATTTTTTTTTTCAATTGATGATTTTAATTTTCCAAGTTTCTTTTAAGGATTTACTGGCATCATTGACAAGTTTTTCTCTTACCAAAATAATTTAAAACCGTTATTATTGCCTCAGATCCCAAACAAATAATGTTTTATGATGTAATCGACCCCCTGGAGTTCAAATCTAAACTCCATTTTACCACACAAATAATAGTTTTTTTTACGAATTTGCAAAACCTTTAAATTTATGATTTTCTAAAATTATTATTTTCTCTATTGACTTAGGCATCGTGAATCAACCAAATTTGTTTTAACGTTTGCTATTGCAAATCAAGTGGATTTATAACTCGTAGCAAATTATTTCGGCCGCAACAAAAATAAACTCATGCACTTTTATGTTAGATTTGATTTAGGTTCTCAGAAGTACTTCGGGAGATTATTATGACATCGATAAACAGCCTGATCCGGGTCTTTGCGTTTTTAAGACCGTCATTACCTTTCAGCTTTTCGCGCTGGCCTAATTCCGGCTCTTTGACCTGTTTTCTCAATTTTCACGAAGATCAATCAAATCGTTATTTTCATTTCAATTTCGATCTCGACCGGCCCGCACAGATTGTGTAACTTGAAAATAAACCTGTTCGACCGGGCCAACAATTTTCGCCCGCCACGAAGATACATGAAAAAGGCACGTCTTTCCATATTTTTAAAATCCAATCGCAAAGTTCTATATTTACCCAAACATCGCGCTAAGCACTTAATCTCCGCCTAAATAACATCCTCATCGCTCGTTCGTCGAACGCATAAATAACGCCGAAACAGCCGCTATCGCTAGAGATGTTTTCATCAAATCATCGCCAACGACAACGGATTCTTTGAAGTTATTTAATAACCGGCATAACTTGAATTCTCACCATTCAAATCTTGCGTAATTTCGCCAATTAGCACGGTCGGACAAAATTTCGGCGGAAGCTCGCTCGATTTCCGTCCTGAATTCAAACGTTTAAAATAATTCGATTGTGTCAACAGCGAAGCAGAAAGACTGACTGGACGCCTCCTAGGGCGCCCGTAATTAACCCCCGTAGGGTCAAATCCAACCGACTCCACTATCAAAATAATCAAAAAAGAGTTCGTCCCACGCCGCGGCAATAACGCAGGTATTGAAACTGTAACGAACCGAGTCGTTCAAGTGATAAATTACTAGGGAAATCATTATTTTAATTGATTAGACGTTTTCCAATGGCAGTGGCGGCTCGTCGGTCAAAGAACCCCTAATGAAGGGAATATGCAGTCGGAGAAAAAAATCCAGTAATGAGCTACGGCCAAGCTGCACGATTCTAGCGGGTGCTCCTCAGGAATTTCCGATGCAATTAAAATTCGGTTTTATTACAACCAAGTGCACTAGAAACGTGGATGCTGTTGTTATCAAATAACTTCATAAATTAATTTGGTTAATCTAGAGTCGCGCGACATAATAGAGCCATTGTTCGGGCCCCATCTTTATTGCTGACTATTTAATTTCCATAAATTCATCGTGGTACAGTTAGGTACTAAACGCTAATTAAGAGTAAATCAGAATGGACGTTAAATTAAAATGGGGTTCTTGCAAACCTAATAAGTGCAAACGGCTGAGATTAAGATGAATGCGTCTTTTATGACTTTAAAATTGACTTGTGGGGTCTTTGGGCGATTAACGTTATCACTCCCATTTGTTGATTAGATCTGAACAATAAAACGGTCATCCACCACCCAAGCCGCTATTTCCATCGGTTCGATCGTGTTAAAAATTGCGATGAAATTAAGAAGCCATTCATCTTTCAACTAGTTTGTTCGAGTTTCAACGCTGTTATGCGGGCAGATAAATCTTATTTGCGCCCGTGGAGCCTTCTTCGTTTTTGCGGCCATTGTCTGGCGACATAAGTTAAAACACCCACTGCTCTTCGGTTGTGAGGCGTTGCATAATTAGCTTGTTTCTCCGAAAACCAGCCTCGAATATCAATCATTGTTATTGATAATGTTATTATGCGTAATGTTATGCCAACTTGAATCCGGATCCGGAAAAGATGGAGCGGAAAACTAGAAGCCGGTCCAAAGCAATTTTACCCGTTGCTAGTCCTAACGACCAATTTGTTACAAACGAGGCTTTAATTGTTACCGCCGCTAAGCTGGAGCTTCTAGGCTTCCACGGTTGTTGGAATTCGGTTCGACCCTCTATTGTTGTTGGGAAATTTTATTTTCGCTCTATTTGTGGTAAATTGTCCATATGTTTATTGCCGCTTTAATCATTGAAATTTTAAATTTTATTGCAAGACTCGAATTTGCTACTTGACCAAATAACAATAACGACTGGTCGATTAAATAAATTTTACTGTTGTTTAGCAAGTTTTGTGAGGGTCTTAACTGCTGCAACATGGCGCATAAAATATTTTTTACATAAAAATCCTGCCTGCGTGTATCTTTTTTACATCGAGTGACATGTAGGTAGATATAACAACGGTGACTACATTGGTATGAAAGAACTTAATCATAAAATAGAAACATTTTATTTCTTTTGTGATATTTATGTTTTAAAAGAGAAATTTTATTATTCGAATGGCATATTCCTCTTTGACTTCTAGCACTGATTGTTTTCAAGCGGAAATATTAATCACTTGAAAATGTCTTTAACGATGAAGAGCAACAATAATAATTTTAACTTACACGTAATAATTTGTAGTGTAGAAGCTTTTTTTGGAAAGTTACCTCAAAGCATTAAAGTAAAATAAAACCTGAAAGAAAGCGGCGTAAAAGGTAATATTTTCTTGTGGACAAGAGATTCGCTATGTTATAACCCTACCTCTATAATACACACGTTGGCTGCTAGAGCAGTTTTTACCTGCTTGTACTTTTTAACATAATTATGTCAGGCTCTTCGACTGAGATTATGAGGCGGATGTTTGGCGTTCTTATCACGTTATTTACAAAGAGTTAGTGGCAGCCTTTCCACGCATTGCGTGGTTCTTGAAACCAAAAAATTATTCATTCCGGTGAAATTAAGCAACGTTGTTAAATCCAGTTAACACTAAGTTAATCCCAACCCGCTACGTAATCAGCGAAGCTACCTGTGCGGTAAAAGCGCCATAAATACGGCATGTCCCGAAAGCCGCATCCAGGCCAATCTCAGCCTTGTAAACAGGTTGTTAAGCTCCAAATAATTATGCAACGTGCATTTTTTGCCTTCTTTAATTACAGCTCTGTCACGTATTAAAATTGTATCAAACGGAGTCGCGTCGCAATAAAATTTCGACTCGAAATAATTTAATTTCCATTCATTTCCGTCGAAAAATGCGCCACGGCTGCACACCCAAGAGGAGTAAAAGCACAAGCGTGGAGCGTCATTTCCGTTTGAATTTTTCGACGTAAATATAAACTTTGAAGAGAGAATTAGAAATGGAATTTATTTTATAACGTTTTCTCGAAGATGTTATCCGCCCCGGTGGTTCTTTTTCGAAACATAAAACCGCAGTTCGGACAGTCCCATAAAAAACTAAACACAATATAGGCAATTGCGTTACTGAAGAAGTGGTGGAGAACAAAGGAGAGGATTATATTTTTACTGCTGGAAGGCACTAAGGCTTTGCTTTTAAACATTGTCTTGCTTTTACGTTAGAGCCGCTCTTAGAAAGGGTTACAAATAACTTAATCAGCTCCGATTTTCCGGGGCTGCACCGGATCAACTTTAGCTTGATTAACTAATTTTTTGCACCTTTATAACTGGATGTGGCAGCTTAATTTTGAGTTAGTGAAGAAGCGGAGTGATGGCGCTTAATTAAATTAAAATTGAATCATTTTGCAATTTCGCATAAGTATTATTAAAATCGTGCTGTAGCGCTGCAACTTGTTCTTCGCTTCGAGCGATCGAATTCAAACAAAGGTGTATTTACATTGCATTTTTACTCAGAGGAAGAGGCGAATCCGCGATGGCGGGTATAGGTAGATATAATGCGATGTCAGGAGCAGTGGGATGTTTGCCCTGTAGGCTCGAGGGCAACATCCACCGAGTGCAGGGCTGTAATGAGAGCCGGATTTCGCCTAAGGTCCTGTCAGCTTCACATGTCATCCATCTCATCTTTATTTTCCCGCTTACAACCACGGATTGCTGCCCGAATGCACACAGCTCGGGACGAACCAATTAAATTAATTATTGCTTTCGCAACGCAACGCCGCCGATTTCAGGATAACTGAAACGCATCCGTTAAACAGTTGACTAATTGATCGTTTTTGTTTCAGCATGCGAATGCAACCAGCACGCCCGCAGATGCAGGTTCAACATGGAGCTGTATAAGCTGTCTGGAAGAGTGTCTGGAGGTGTATGTCTGAAATGCCGTCATTTTACAGCAGGCAGGCACTGTCACTATTGCCGAGAAGGATACTACCGAGACCCGACCAAACAAATTACCCACCGCAAAGCCTGTAAACGTAAGTACCGAGCATTAACCGCGCTTTCATGACGCGGAACTGTTTTTTGAATTATGTCTCCCATGTGAATGTTGAGCTCATCGCGAGATTTAACGACAGCGTATTAGGGAAATTGCGCCTGCAACAGGAACAGCACGTTTTAAGTTTAAGCAGGGACCGGACGGTCACATCTACACGCGTATTTTTTAAATTTTGCCAAGACAAAGAAATTTGAGGTGTCTCCTTGCTGAGCAACTTCCAGTAAAAAATTTGATTGTCTTAAGGTTAGAGGGGCTTAATGCAGAGCAAATTTAAAGCAAGGGTCTCGCCTTCAATGCTGTCTCTTCAACCCTTATAAATTTAGCTGCTCATCATAGTTTTCTAGAAAAGGTTTCTGGCCAAAAGAGCATTATGTTCGACTTCTTTTATTGTTCAAAAATTTGCTGCCCTTTATATGTATAGTGAAGAATTGAAACGACTCACCGCGAATCTTCAATCGACTGCAGAAGTAATGTTGCTCACCATTCATCCTTCTCCTTCGCCATTGTAGTTGGGACTTACTGAAATCATTATTTGACAAGTTAGTTTCAATCCTCAATTCTTTGAAATAAATTGGATGATAAAACTTAAATTTAATAAATAAATAATTTACCCTTAGTGGCAACACCTGTCGCAGTCGTCTACCATTAGTCACTTCACTACACAGCACTCTTACTACATTGCAAGTTATTTATTCCTGCAACAATAAAGCAAAGATGCTCAAGTAGGTAATGATAATCTTTTATTTGTAATGTGCTGTCCGCAAGTATCGCGATCGAACTAATTAGGTACGGAACTTTTATAACAGTAAATCCTTATCGCTAAATTAGAAAAAAAGTGTTTACATTTCTTACGGCTAACGGAACTAATACGTAACAATTTTATCGAGTGAAGTCACCGGGTGCCAGGGCCGGTCTCCACAGAATGTGATTTGGAAATAGTCAGTAATAATATTGGAGAAAAGAGTCTGGGAAAAGGCTCTAAAAATCTTTTTTTACAAACAACAATCTATTTAAAAAAATGTCACTTGCCCCTGTATAATCGTCTTGGCTCACCCTGTATGTTCAAAATTAATTTCCGGTTATAAATTTTTTTTCTAGCTTATTTGTGTTCTTAAATCAAATTTCTAGCTATTATAGAACTCGAGTTATCGAAATCGGACGCACTATTGCCTCACCCTGTATATACCTACTGAGTTTTTTAAACGTACACATTACCTATTGATCCTTGAGATACAGTACAGTACAGTCCTGGTACTTTTTCCAGGAATTTTTGAAATTAGCAACCGACTGCTCCAGACGTACAACAACATATACACATTGGGCTAAATCCTTGCGCGTAGAGTAAATAACTTTCAATTCTTATTCCGCAGTGTAAGGATTAAATTTAAAAATGGATGAAAGATTTCAAAAAGCGGAGTCTCACAATTTACTCATTGTCGATATAGTTATTGTGGAGACCGGTCCTGGCAACCGGTACGGACGTCAGTCGATAATATTGTTACGTATTAGGTAGTTCTCTAAAGAAATGTAAATACTTTTTTATTTTAGCGATAAGGATTAGTTAGTTCGATAGCGGTCGCGGCCCCAGAAGAGCGCAATAATAATAAAAAATTATTATTACGTACTTGTGCTTGTGCATCTTTAGTACTACAGTTATGGTATCAGACTTTTACCGACAAATAGTGATTTTAATCAACCACAAAGCAGTGACGTCGGTAAGTGCCTATACCTAGGTACCTACTCCCTACTTAATAAATTATCAATAAATATTATATTATATTATCGGTACTGCATGAACTCTGAGCAGATGACCAAATTTCAAAATCTGAAATTGGAGTTTTGCGGCTAGTACCAATTATACTAGTAGTGTCATTATTAAAACGTCGAAAAGCTGGAATATTAATTTTTTTAATGAAATTTGCAAAAAAGTAAGAAATTTAATAAGTGATGCTGCTTATCTTTTTTTCCGTTGAAATGATACCCGAGTTTGTTTGCTTTGATGACTAATTTGAGTTTGGTATGCCTAGTGACGTCACAGACGGCTAGCCTCCACGTAGGAATCGTTTTCCAGTCTCGCTCGCACAGGAAAAGTTCTTCAATAAAAACTTTGGCAAAAAATTGCAATTTTTTTTTTTTTTGTTGCAAAATGCTTTTATTGTCATAGATCTATCGAATAATACAATAACTGAAAATTAGTGAACATGGGATTGTTGACCTTAGCCGCAAAGATCTGTTGCTCCAACTATACCTAACATTGGCAAAGTGGCGTGACATAATTCCTTCTGATTATTCGTGTCGACCTAAAAAATGTCTGGATGTTATCGAACCAGATTGTGCGAAAGAGGTTATTCACGCGTTTTTTTACCTAACCCGAGGGTTTTAATTACTCGTGACTCGATCAGATAAACGTTACACTCCGGAGAAATGCGGCTCAATTTTATTAAAGGACAGTTGGTCGGGCTTTATCGCTTTTATGGTATAATTTCGAAGGAGTATCCGAATACGCGTCGTATCTCTCGGCCGAGATTTTTCGGAAAGAATTTTATTAATGTAGCTGATTGTATCAGGACATGGCGGGTTTTATATCGTTAACGGTACGAGCATGACGCGATTTAACCGAAATATTCCCCGACAAAAATCTAGCTCGTTACATTTTCTATATGACGGCTCTCTATTACGAGGATCATTAGTTTCAATTTAGTTAACGCAATTCCTGGGCGTCACCAGCCGGAATTAATCCCGACGTAAAGAATAATTTTAATAATGTCGCCCTCAAGATATTACGGCGCTCTAAATTTGTTTCAATTAGAACTCGTTCGCTGGCTGAGTTACAGCCACCTTGTAGTAGTGGTGGTGCATTTATTTCCTGCTGTACGCGCTTTGGGGGCAAAACGCGACGGTGAACCCATTAAAGCGCATTTCATGTGGGCGCGCATTAAGCTTTTCACTCCGGTTGGCAATGAAAGTAAGCACGGTACAGATTGTACCGAATTTACAACCGGATTTCTGCCACAAACTGCATCGATTCAGCAGCGCGCAAGTTGTTTAATTAAAACGTTGGGAATCCCCTAAAAGCGCAAATCGACGTGATTTCACCGAGCTTTCCTCAACATTGATGTGGGTGGCAATAGCGTTTCGAAACTATCACCAGTCGCTTATTGAAGTGACGGAGAAAAGACAATTTGGAAGCGCCGTTTTCCCTTCCATAATTTATATTTACAACTTCCTCCATTAATTAAGGCTGGTGAATATGTAGTACCATCCTACACGGGCAAGACGAAAACGTTTATATGGGAGAGCTCACATAAATATCCGGAACAATTTAAACTTTAAATTGTAATATATCAGGCTCAGGTCCGATGTTGGTAGAATTATTTGCGTGCGGTAGATCTCCTAAGCGGGGACCTACCTTTAGGTGATTCATTGAACCAAGACGTGTTTATCCCGTATCGAAATATTGAGCGGACGTCCGTTTGCGGTGATTACCCTCCCGATAAAACGCTTTGAGTTTCCACCGTATTGGGTATTTTAGTCACATATCAACAATATTGGGGCTATTAAATTGTTTAATGGTCATAGTCGAATTGGTTGATATTACTCAAACGTGCCCAATTCGCGCAAATACTATTCTCTCATTCGCATGTCTGTCAGTAACAAACAATAGGGTATTAACAATCGATTTCATTTTTGTACTTTTATTTTAAACAGGTGAATAAGCGATTAACATCGTGCTCGCTGAACGCCACAAATGTCGATTTTCATTAGCGTGACGCCAGACAAAAAGCTAAAATCGACGGATTTATGAGGCAAAAGTCGGGAAATTTGTCAAGCTTTATCATCCACTAGGTACATAATAGGTGGCCCAAATATCAACGCATCGGTACTCCAAATTTACAATTTCAAAAATTATATATTTTTTTGAGAGTTATTTTATTTTATGTTTTTAATGGGTCGTATTTAACAGTCTACCAAATTTACCCAATATTTTCATACAAAAAAATACTTTCATTTCCCAAAAATACTAAATGCTCACCAAAATTAAGAAAAAACATAATCTTAAAGCGGCAACCAAATATTGACATAATGCTGGCCTCTTATATATTTTGTTCGCCAAAATAACTTTTGTTGACCATAAATACTAGATGATCACCAAATTTTATTCCGCATTTAATTCTAAGATAATACCCAGATATTTAATTTTTGACAGTGTCTTATATTACTTAGTAGTTAAAAATACTATTTGTTGATGAAAAATACACAAGGAATAAAATGTTGTGCAAATGGTAAACAATTGTATGCAAAATTATAGATGCAGATGTGCTAGGACAAAGAAAATAAGAGTAAATATAGAAGTGGTTTGCACAAAAAAAGATATTGATTTCCGTAATATATAAATGCTTTGCTGAAATTGGTTTGCATTATGTAAAACGTAAAACTGCTTTTAGTGGTAATTTCTAATCGTGCTTTAAAAAAAATTACAGGGCCCTGAACTGACCTTATACAAAACTTTTTTTGCGCGCCTCTTGTATGGAAGCGCAAGCGGCAAGGAGAGATGTGCGAGCATATTTCATTTTTGGAGTATTAGAATAATTATTTGACGCACAAATAGTTTTTTTGAGAAACACTAAATATAAATGGATAGCGCGAATATTTATTATGTACAGCACGGACGCGTAACTTGAGCGTTCTAAATTTGGTGAACATTTAGTAAAATTGATAGACATATAGAATTTAAAATGTAAGCAATGGTAAAACAATACGCAGCATAGTTATTTTAGTGGTGATGTTCTCATTCTTTGATGTATAATAATTTGGGTTTCATTTAGATTTTTTGATGCTCATTAAATTTTCTGGTGGACAGTGCAAGAGATGTATGGTTTAATTTGGTGTACGTTATATTTGTTACCGTTTTTAATTGCGTTTTTGAGATATTCTTTCTATGTATTTTCAAAACGGAAGAGTAGGAGAGCAAAGTTTGTCTAAATGAAGAGCTACTTAAAAAATATAAGTTTTAAAAAATGTGTTGTTAGTAAATATTTTTAACTTTTTGATGAATTCTTCAATTTATTTGTCAGAATAAGGAGGCTTACTGAAAAAATTATAAGATGCAAATTAAATAGTTCATCGACCATCAAAAAATTTATTGAAAAAACGCAAAATAAACTCTCTAACCTCAAACCCATTTCGGGAAATTTGTCAGGCTTTATCATCCACTAGGTACATAATAGGTGCTCCAAATTTACAATTTTAAAAATTATATATTTTTTTGAGAGTTATTTTATGGCCAGAAGTATGTTTTTAATTGCGTTTTTAGATATCCTTTCTATCTGCAATATATTTTCAGAACGGAAGAGTAGGAGAGCAAAGTTTGTCTAAATGAATAGCTGCTTAAAAAATATAAGTTTTAACAAAAGGGTTGTTAGTGCAGTAAACATTTTTAACTTTTTGATAAATTTTTCAATTTATTTGTCAGAATAAGGAGGCTTACTGAAAAAATTATAAGATACAAATTAAATAGTTAATCAAGCATCAATTATTGAGAAAACGCAAAATAAATCTTCTAACCTCAAACCTATTTTTATGCAATCGTTTACATTAGCAAATTAGCTCATAGGCCAAAGATCTATAAGAATATTGTTAATACAAATATTATCATTTCAATCACGATTCCGTACGCAATATCTGCAAGAGACCAAAATGAAATGATTGCGTTGTGTTGATAATCGTGGATGGCATATTTTCAAATTTACAATGATAGCAAAAAATAAGAGCGAGCATATGCGAATCGCATAAATTGAAACTATTTTTATGTGTTGCCGGTACACGCACGCCGCTGGTGCTCATTCTGATTTATGCTTTGGCAATTTAATAGAATTTTACAATAAATCTCGCACGTTGCTCTTGCATGTACCGAAAGCGGGTCACGTGAATATAGAAAGCCATACCCGATACTCGCTCCATTACAATTAATTATCATAATTTTCCACCTTCAATCAGTTTCCGTGCCCTGCTAAATGAACCGAAACCAGCCAGTCACCCAACGAGCAAATAAAATTTCGTTATAAAACAACAGAAATTTCGAAACAAATCCTTCGCAAACACGACGACTCTCGAACCAGGCAGGACGGCTGATTAACATCGAGCCTTGCTCCCCCACGTGAGTCAACAGACAAATGACTGGCGAATTGCGGGGGTGGCTACTGCGATGCGATACTTCAACCCCTCACCTCCGCCATTGATAAGTTTTGCAAATAAAAAATGTTGCACAGTTCGTTATGGCGAGACGGGAATTTATCATCCGGATAAACCAAATCTGGCTGCAGCAACGGACCGGACCGGTGGCGGCTTTCGACGACAACTTCCAAAGCGGCATCGTGAGACCGGCCACTTCTCATTAAGCCGCGTCTCCATCGACTTTGACACGAACGTATCAATTAAAATTGCATTGTTGAATTCAATTAACTAATCACCGTAAATGATGGTAATACTTGATAATTACGTCTGCGGTTGGTGGAGAAAAATTAATTTGCGGAAAGGTGTGGGTAATTGCAACCCTAAGAGCTAATTATAACGGCATTCCAACGCAACGCTCGCATGTGAGCGACTACGTCGCAAGTGCGCTTTATCTTACACTATTTAGCGCCATTTGTCCTGGCAGCTAATTTATATCCTGCAAGAGACATTTAATTCCTGCTGCTTGCAATTTTACATTTCCTCCACTGCGAGCGGCAATTATTTACTCTATTTTATTGCAATTCATACACACGTAGGTCTCCGGAAGGTTCTCGCTCTAGCTCTAGCATCAGCACGTTGTAGACTAGACGACATGTCAACGGTCCATGAAATGTGTTTGCTTTAGTCGCGTGTATTTCTCTCACGCTAAATCGCCATAGATGTCTACCTACGGTTTCCTTCTCGTATTTATTGGTGTTATCTTCGGGCAGGTTGGTCGCTTTTGCCGCCTCCAGCCAGGTGTGAATCAGCCGTCAAGCCGCAATAATGAGCCACTAAACTGATCCTAATGCCGCTATTTTTGCCCCGTCCGAGATAAAGAAGTTACAAAGTGGAGGTGTCTGTTTTACAAATCTGTTTACACTTCGAAGCTTGTTTGACAAAGTGCTGAGCTTCTGGGGCACGAGTCGATTTTTCTCGGTTTTCGTTGCCCGTTGTGAATTTGTAACTTTCTTTGTTGCTCCCGGAACGACGAAAGCTCGAGATCGAGACGTTTTCGGTGGATTCGGCGGCGTGGCCATTCCACATGGTAATTTCACACGAATTTGCGGGGCAACAGATGCGGGTTAATTTAGCGTGAAATTAAATATAAAACTTTAAGACTTATGGGGTGCGGCAGTCGAGAGATTGATGATTACTGACCTGCTTTATCTCGTCAGTTTTGGGGTGGTTCCAGCTGCTCGCCCGGCTCAAATCCGCTGAAGTTGCGCAATTCCCGTCGCCGGCGTTTCAATTATTAGGTTTTTAACCCCTGGCCGACATTAAATTAGGACCGCCACAAAATTTACGATCTGTACAGTTGGAAGCTAGATAATAGTAAAGTCAACCGTGATAGCCCTCATCTTCTATTATACTTGTAGCGTAAAGCCACCCTAAAGCTGCTTGCATGGCGAGCAATACTTAACGACTGCACTTATTGCAAATTTCGCAAAACGACAACATATTGTAAAGTAATTTGGTGTCGACAAGTTAATCGGTTATAGAATGCCACATGCTATTTCGAGCTCACGCTACGCATTATGCTTCTAAGTGGTTGCGAGAGTAATTCCATTTTAAACTTTACAGTTTTCCAGAAAATTTCCAAACTTTCCTTCCCAACGCTTCGTCTTCCAATTGTGGTCCAGGAAAGTGTTGGATTTTCGCGAATATTTTTGTCTGGATCTAAATGAGCGGCAAAGCTCGGCGGGGCTGAGATTGTCGTGCCTAATTTTGCGAAAGCGGGCCTTCCGGACAAGGGCTGTCGCTGGGCCATTTATTGTGCATCTTCTCGTAAAATTTATGGTGTTGGCGAGATGCAAATTGCGCCGATAAAGAGGCCGTGTTTGTTCCCGGTCGGGTCTTAAGTCCCGTCTCCTTTTTCTGGAAGACGGCATTTGTTGGCGGCGATATCTCTTCGCCTGTACACACATCCGACAGTCGAATTTATTCAAATTAAAATACGGAGTGGTGTCCTTTGTTAAATCGAATCGCCGGGAATTGAGAGTGTATTTTACGTTAAGCCCCAGGGAATTCCGGAAATCTCAAACTCGAAACCTTTTACTTTTATTAAGAGATTACGACGTCGCTCGAGACAAAAATCCAATTTTTTAACACGTTTAATTTAATTGCTTCCCCCGTTTCTGGTTGTTTCGCCGGGTGATCTGGTGAAAGAACGGGAGGACAATTAGGGTGATAGATTATCTGGCAGCGTGATTTACCTACTTTTAATTCAGTGACACAAAAATTCAATGAATTATTTAAGGGTCCGTCGTTCCTAATTTAGACCCGGTCCGGATTCGAGTTAGGGCTTTTTCCGGCATTTTCCTCTAAGCAACGAAATTGATCAATTCTTCAGATCTTGTCATCATTAATTTACACCACAACCGCGGATGCTGCTGCCTATCGTTCTGCGTTCCGAAACAATGCAGCACTTACGTCACGGCGCTTAGGCCAATTTATCCATTTATAAAAGCACATCGAAATGGGACTGTCAGATTGATTTGCATCTACACGTCCGGCCTGTCATGCAACCGAATTGAGGAGAGATACGATGGCCGCCTAGATCACCGCATTAGCCCAAGAATGTCTTAATTACGCGTAATAACTTCTCCGACGTCTTCATCTGCGGTCTCGAGGATTGATTGCTCCACATTTCTTCAAGAGCATGCGAAATCCAATGACAACAGGTCGGTAACGAACTAATTATCGTCGGGCCAATGCGGACGGGATGCTGCCTTGTACGTCAATCAAGACAATAATGAAATAATAAAGTTGCTGCCTTAAATGTATGTTCGCTATCAGGGACTTTCGAAATTTTAATCGAGTTTTTGTTGGGGTCTGGCAGAATTGACTCTAAGTGACTTTGATTAATGTTGCTCGGTGTTACTTTGCTATGTAAGCGTTTGCTGGAAATCCTAGGCGTCTTGCGCAAAAAACGGGCCCAAGATGGATGGCGGCAGCGATGAATTTTTCCATATTTAATTCCAGTCAGCCGGGTATTTGTTTAAATCGACAGCTCCCGACGGCCCGGGCCAGCAAAAAACCGACACAATGTATTGTGAACTTATCGCTACAGCGAAAATTAATCTGCAAGTGAGAACAGTTCTGTTCATTTGTTTTCATCATATAAATTATTTGGAGAGGCTTGCGAGCCATATAACTCGTTACAAGAGAAAGACAAGAAGTATTGTAACAAGAAGGTTGGTACCCACCAAAGTTAACCGTGACAACAGATTTTGAGAAAACTTTAAATTTGCAGCAAATCTGACTATAATTTTTTTTTCTAAATTTTGGGTTTAGTTTAATCAGAAAACCATTAAATTAAAATTGGACTGGCATAAATCTGTATAAATTTCTGTTGGGGTTTGGGCAGTTAGAAAGTGAAGCAATATCATATATTGAGATGCGGGGCAAGAAATAAATGTTGATCAGAAAGTTCAGATGAATGGAATAAATTGGTCTTTATGGGTTGATTTGATCACGCTTTCATAATAAAGTTTCGCACGTTCCACAGGTGAATGTTTTTCGTTTCTTTCTCAATTACAGTAATAATCCGAAAAACCTAATATTATTAAAACGAAACAAAAATGTGACTTGAAGGATGCAAATTTAACAAGCAGTCAGTTTGGGAAATTATGAAATTTTAATGAACTCGACAACGCTCCTGCTTAAAATTTTAAAACTATAATTTTATACTTGGATAACGTCAAAAAATGTAATCAATAAATAATAAAACAGCATCACTGATATATTGTAAATACTGGTGATTATCATCAGTAATTAGATCTCAATAATCTGCCGAATAAAGATTTTCTGTGTTAAATTTTCCGTATGGAAACTTACATAGCTCAAAATTGATGTAAATGAGTAGCTACTTACAATCGCACTAAAATATTTTAAAACTCTGAGTAAAACAGCAAAAAATTAGAGCTAGCATTAAGTAATTTTGTTGAAAATAGCTGTAATTGCCTATAAATTTTTGATGGCGCAGCGAACTCCTTAATTTATACTAAAAAGAAGAGCAATGGAAGCAGTCTGCAAAGTAGCCGGTAAAAATAAATTTATCGGCCATGAAATCGGTAATCTAGCATGCAATTACTTTTAATAGAGGTACATGTGTACCTAATTCACTGGACAGGTAAACCGATAATTACTGGATATAGCTGTATCTAAATATAAAACCTTATCGCCAGCAGTCTTTTAGTGGATTCGCAGCAAGTCCGGTTGCAAAAAATTTCCTGTTAGCTGTTGCGGCGCCGAGAACTTGCCAACGAACCGTTCCGTGTCGCACTTATCGGTTGCAAATAATGAACCGCCTTCCTGCCAGTAATTTACTTTAAAACAGAAGCAAGACAATTTAGAAGTTGGAGAGTATCAAAGTGCGAGTTTGCGCCAACACAACTTCTGATGAGAGTTTCCTTTATCGGTTGCTATTGCGATCTGCGGCAGGGTCAAGTCTGGCAGCCAATAAGGCGTAACCAAACATCGGGGAGAGCAGACGAGCCCCGTGGGGCCGCAGGGTGCTGAGTGGTCACTGATAGGGGATGTTCCACGACTGCCGACAACGACGCCGCAGCCGGAGTAATAACATTGCACCCTCGAGGCATCTTGCCGATTCTTCTGGATCGGTCTCGTAATTAGCACTGGTTACGGCCAGATTAACAAACGTATTCTCGATGATCTTCACTTTGTTATCCCTGTTGTGTCATTAAATCGCGCCGGGTTTTAAGGCATCGGTAAGGCACAAGACAAACGGAATTTTATTTAGTTGTCTGGTCGGCAGTAATTTTACGACGAGCTTTCCTAATTCGGATCTTGGACTTGATATAATATTGGAATTGAAATATGTTCTTGCGGGCGAGAGATTTAGGACCTGTCACCTTAATCCCGCTTCTGACTGTAACAAACTTTTTTATCGCTTCATTCAGAGATTGTTTCGAATATTTTTAGTGGAAGCAATTCTGTTGCTGGCACATGAGTGCCTCGGCGAATTAAGCAATTATTTGTGATGGTGAATGATGGTACTAAAAATTTATAACCTGGATTCAATTAATTTCCGTTATGAAAGACAAACACGCTAAATAATGATTTCCAGGAGCAAATGCTTTGTATTGTCATCAATACCATGAATCATTATTAACCAAATCCAGGCTGTTAACATAAATCAATAAGAGTCATAATTGTGCTGCAATCTTCACGAAACAACCGGAGAGTAGAGCGGCAGGGTCTACAACTTGATCGCCTTGTAAGGACAAATAATTCTTCGGGATTAAACTTTTTAAGCAGAGACATGAATTTTATTTTATTGCACTTCACTCAATTGTACTGTCATAAAAGGGATCATTTTGCTGCATTAAAACTAAGTAATTGTCTTATTAACTTATCCATACCTTCTTTGGACTTGCTTTTGCTGACTCGACTTTCTTGATTTTTTCAACTTAATTTGGCCATACAATTGATGATTTTTTTGTAAATTTACAAAAGCTTTATAATTTCTTCTAATTTTTAAAGGCTTGTAACTTTTGAACGGTAAAACTTAAGTTGAATCAAGATACATCAAATTAATCAGTGTTTCATCAGTGGCTATCGAAAGCTGCGAGTTTAGGAAGCCTACGACTTGAAGTAAAAAAGTTGAAGTCTTCAATAATTATTGTGAGCGAAATTTGGATAATAATCTTCATATTGTAAAAAGTACGCTTTTTTCATTATAAATTAATTTTATCCCAATTTGTCACGATTTATTTACGCCTAATGTAAGTACTAAATTTTGTAGTTAAATTTAAACAGGATTGTGGGACTCTAGACTCCGATTGCGGATATTAAACTTGGAATTTGGTTTTGCTTGCCTTGCGGTTGGCCGGCGTCCTGACGGCCTTCTTCGCCGTTTCGCTGGCCATATTATTTTACAACATTTTATCTATTTGGTTCCGGTGAAAAACTTGGTTGTTTTCGCGTTTGCGGAGCCAATCGGGCGTAGAGGGCATAAGGTTGATGTTTTCATGCGGTCGTGTCGCAATAAAGTTTTTCTGATGGACTCGCGGATTTCTATCTGCAGAAGTGCTCCCATACGTGCACTAAGCATATCGTCATTGCTGCATCCTTTTAAGGTTCGTTGTTATTTTTAGTGATGGCGAAAATGGCGCTTAAACTCGATACAAACCGGTGGAACTTCGGATGAACTTTATGGCCAGCCGTCGTTTTGCATGTCGAGACTTCAGGTGACGTTTCCACTCGGATTGTTATGAAATTATCCGAAATATGCAAATCCCTTTACGGGGAACATCAAATTCGACTTGGCGACGGTCGAATCGTAAAACTCTCCAGGCTTGTTTGATACGAGATCCAAATAATTTACTGGCTGTGACTGTAAACTTTTACGAGATTCTACAAGATTTCTTTATCTTTATTTCGTTTTCTTACATTTCTTGCGTGCTTATTCAGAATTGGTGCGATGACCACCAGACAGGACTTAACTTTTGTCTTTATTGTTCTTTGGGCCGCCTCCCCGCCACCGACAACGGTCCAACAGAAAACCAATAGAGGTGACAATACGTACGAAACGTCAGCTGCACAGTTAGCGGTTTTGTTACAACAATTAATTTAATTTTGCGTTGATAACTGTCATTCGCGGCGACATTTATGACCAGAAAGTGTAAATTTTTATGGCAAGTATGGCGTCGTCGGCGCTTACGAAACAGATTGATATAAAATGGTTATACACTGCAACAATGGGGTCCACTGGCGGAGATTCTGTTTTCGATAAAATATTCTTCCATTGTATTCACAAGATAAACTGGTTCACTTACCAAAATGGTGCTCCTAAAGGTTTTGAAGCAATGACGAAATATTGGGTCCGTCTGGTTGTTTCGTCCTTTTTCGGTTTTCAAAAGATCTGCTTGAACATTTCAACCAGTCGGTCGTGGCCAATTAAGCGGAAAATTGGAGTTTAATTAACTAAACAATGCTCATTGTTCCCCATTATGTTGCCTTATAATGCGATATTTACACGTATCTATATCTCTATTAATAATGTGGGCATTTGCCTACCTACAGCTTCAATCCAGACGGGGCGTTATATAATTACTCATTTCATAAACAAACAAGGAAAAGAAGGAAAGTGGAACACGTCGCCGTATTGCAGCTTCCTGTATCATGTCAACTAGCCGTGTAGATTATACGGAAGAAAGCTGACTTGCAGCATTTTTATCCCTGCTCTCAGCACAGTATGGGGTAGATTGAAAATTTTTGGCCCAACACAGAAGACATTTGTTAGTTTTAAAATTTCTTCAACTAGTTCATGTCCTATAACTCGTTGCTCAAAATAAGCTTTTACTTTCTAGCAGATAATCTCTACTACCATTATTAGAACTTAAAAAAAAGTTCTTCTAGTGCTGCCTTCTTTACAAACATATAAAGCTCTACTCCTCCTGATCTATTTTGTTATTTGTGACAGAAATTACCTGGATGACAGAACCTATTACAAAGTGTTAACTACATCAAGGTCATTCAAAGTTTTAATTGCAAAAAAGGACTAGAATGGGGCCTAGTGTTAAAGTCAACTGGTGCTAGAACGCAACTTCCAGAAGTCGGAAACCGAAGATCGATTTCAATTTACCTTAAATTGCGGCATTTCTCGTTCGGCGATGATTTATGGCGTGTATCAACTTCATTTCGAGCATTAGACCTGAGAAAAAACAAAGAGTATTTATTTTTAACCATCAATCAGACGGCATTTCACTTAGAACTCTGTTATGACGCTGGCAAAGTACCAAAATAAATACCATATATTATTTTCCGTCAATGCCCGTCCAGTTCTCCAGCGAACCGTTAAAAAGCAACGGAATTCAACGTAAGTTGCGAATATATTACTTCCCAATCTCGTTGGCTTCGACAGTTTTATTTGGTACGTTAAAAATGTCTTTGCTAATGGACAAATCGCTTAGAAGCGGACTGGCCGACGTTCCATTTAACAAATAGGCACTTTAAAAAAACTATTACTTAATATTATTGCGGAGACCGCAAGCCGCCGCAAAAATCTGGGAAAGAACGTGAGTAAAGAATTTCGTCAACGTGACCGGAGGTGGATCCTAATTTGTGTTTTCGACATCGAGAAAAGTGGCAAAAACCGAAGGGATTAGTTGTGCTACCGGCAAAAAAACAGCTGCAGGAAAGTCCTGAAGCAGTAACTTAACAAATCCAGAACGGGACGAGGCTATCATTCCGGCATTTGTCAAGAGATAAATCTGGGAATGAACCGGACAAAAAGCCGGCAGCTCAGTTGAAAATTATTTATCTGGGCGAAGACGAGTGGGATTTTTTGACGGCGTTGCAGTTGTGAACTTAATTATAAAAATGAATGTTGATAAATACGGAATCATTTATATCGAAGATTATTGTGTCGTTAACACGGTAATGAAATTAAGAAGCTAAAGTTCCGGGAGTTATCTAACTCGGGGCCATTAGTTATAATCTATTTGACGTGTGGTCTCCCTTCCGCGATGGATTTGTTTCGTTATGAGGCGGTTATTATCGCCGTAATAAATGAATTACTACTGAACCGAGATTTTTGTGTCACATCTTCATCACTTATCTAAGGTTATTATCCTCGCAGCGTCAGTCGCACTCTCCTTAATTTATTCAGAGATATTCACACATACCGCTTTCAGCCATCGGTCGGGAAGGAAAATTTATTTTTTTTCAAGGAAAACTAATGAAAAACCGAATTCAAATTATCGAAACGTTGCTCGGATAAATGCCCGACTGCACCTCTAAAGGGCTCTTGGCGCTCGAAATGAAAAGGTTTCGTTTATCCTGACCTCCTGAAAGGCGTTTCTCAACGAACCGCCGCTATTTACACGGTTTCGTATAGGGTTGTGTTGCGTAACTGCCGGATTATTTATTTCGGTTGCAAAAATAGATGACTGGTTTCAGTGACCATCGCAGGCGGGACACTTCGATCAACTTCTTCAAAGAGATTATTTCACACCTCATTTGTAAATTAAATTAAGATTGGCGCCGGGTCTGTGCCAACTGGGAGCACCAATTTACAAAAGATAAAGAATGTGGGGCGGAGACTAAGCAGTTGGAACGTGTCATAATGTGTAATCCTAGTTTTGATAATTTATTATATTAAAATTAGAATATGTTGACTTCAAAAAGTAGAAGCTGAGAGAACCGAGTTATGAGACACCAAAAGACAATATTTAAGCGCCGAATTTGCTCAATGGTTTTGTGTACACGTTACATTGATTTTAGATTTTTTCGCAGTATTGCTTTTAATAATTTTAATTTTATAAACACAGAAAGTTATTTTAACATTCAAGGACCTCAACAATTATTGTCAATTGTTGCAACAAACTGTATATACCTCAATATTTCCTTTTCTTTATTTTTTCTACTTTTTTTGTATCTTAATAATGTTTTGAAAAACCTCCGATCTGGTAGAGCAATTATTTAAATAAGTAAATTTTAATAAGCCTAGTGAGCAACTAACAAATTTAATGGCTAGCTATATTTATGAAAGATACCATAAAAGCGAGCGTAATCCGTTGCCTCAAGAGAGTCTGATTATTGCGTATATTAGTTAAGTAGTTCCTTCTGGTCGCTAAATACGAGTGTTATTTCTTCCCAAGAGCTGATAATTGACACTACGTAATGAAAGTTGACTTAAAGTAGACAGTGGCTAAGGACTTATTCATTATTATTCTTGCAAGAATTGCAAGGAAGATAGTAATCAATTAATCTCCCAGGAAATTGAAAGAAAAAACCTGAAATGGAGACAGCTTTTGTAGGCAAGCGCTTTTCATCCAATGGCTGTCTGATTACATTAATCACCACTTAATCATCTCAGGTGAATTAATTACCCACTTAGATTGTGTATGGTTGGGTATAGCACTAAAGCAGATGTGTGTTCTAACATCGGTTGGCTTATTAAACTGTAGTTTAATGCTCCAAATGCAAAAATGCTGTTACAACCATCAAAAGTCGTACACTTGAGGCAAATAAATTTAAGTTAACAGAACTTCGACCTTTTTGTATCGATGCCATTAAATTGGGAGAAGAATTTGGTTAGTAATTTTAATGCAGAAAGCTACGTTGACACTTAGATAAATCGTCGCTGCGGAGTTCAAGTTTCGAGGTTGGCCTCTGAACCCCGGATTTGGTATGAGGAAATGCGGGGACAATGGGAGCGGCCGAAATTGGTAGAAGGAAGAGCCGGCATGTCGGCGTGGCAGTTGTCGGTGTGCAGCGGTAAATCATTCCATTACATCTCATTACAAGGTTCAAATGGCAAAAATGGCTTGTCAATGTAAGATAAACAGCTTGTAATTCTATCGTACCCGTCGCCGTTGAATAACGCCGGGGTGCAAACAAGTCGTGTTTCGTATGCAGTTTGTACCCGTCATGTAAACAATGTCATCGATGGTTTATAACGTTTTCATAAGAGCGTGACTCAAATCCCGTTGCATTGTGGCTGGTCAGGTCTTCAGAGCACTCTCTTTGCTAACATCATGAATATAAAACACCGGCGCAAACCCGGAACTTCTCCGCTGAGAAAATGCATCAAGAGGTGTTCGTGCCATCGCGGGCCTCCTCCCAAATAAATCAAGTTATCCAGTGACTTTCATGACCAACGTTTAATTTACGATCGGTTTCTTTGGAAATTGGTGCAACGTTATGAGACGAACTGTTAACGTTTCCTGAAGGGGACTGTAAAAAGACGGAACCTTGGAGCCGCGAAAAATGCTGAAACTCTCTTAATAATCCAATTTTGCACGCGCCGATTCCTTTTATGAGCCGCGTTCAAAATTACAGGATTTAAATATTTATTGCGAAACCAATTGTTTGAACGGTTTACGAGCATTAACACTGCACATGCAGATAAGAACACTTGAAAGCTCGCGATCTTGCGGGAAAGCGAATACCTCACGCAGCCGTTATGCATCATACCGTGAGCTCTTTACGACGCAGAATGCCGCTAAAGCTCTCGCTTTATACTGCCATCGCGGATCTTAATAAGTTCCTGCTTAAATTGTACCAGGTAAATGCGTAATTATCGGGGATTTAAGCGCTCCTGTGACCTTTGTGCACATGAACGTCAGCCACTGAGGCTGGTCATATTTCATTACTTTGCCGTTCCAGACTTCTGACTACAGAAACTTGTCTGTAAACTGTTTTCCTAACCTTTTGATTTAGAATTTTGAATCGCTAAAGAAAGAGAATGAGTAAAAAAATATTTTTTTATGTTTTTTCTTAACTCTAATACATTTGAAAGAGTAACTGGTGCAGTTTCAAAACATTTTTCTCTTTTTTTGCAAAATGGTTAGAAAATCTATATTTGTTGATATTTATCTTGAAACGTTTTTTTCGCCAATTTATTTTGATTATAGTTTTCAAAATAAAACGACCACCATTCCGAAAAAATTTCATATCTTCTAAAGCGTGGAGTATCTTTCTTGCTCCATTGTCTCCTTCTGGTTGGTGTCTTCTCTGCGCTAAGAATGAACCTCAAGAACTGCAGATATTTTTTTAGAACTTTCTTTCCTGCCTCGTGAGGAACTTAGGCGTTCTCACAAATGATCTTCATCAGTGAATCTTTAAGTTTCATCATGAAACAGTCTAAAAAGTTATAGTTGCTATTAAAAGTTGTTAACCTTTCCTTCTGAGGCGAATTATCGCGAATCCGGCAAATTCGATGTGGCGAAAGTCAAAGCACGTCTTATTACGTCCAGATCTGGAGAAAATGCAATTTCGCGCATTTCCCGCAATATACTTGTATTTCGACGGTGCGGCTATGTTTATTTTATTTCGTTGGCAATTTGGTGTTTCTTAGTCAGCGCGATGTCGAGGCGAAGACCTAATGAGGTACAAACCATCCCGCGGTAGATTGAATCTCCGGAACGGGACGTGTCGGGAATTCGCCCGACGCCTCCGCTTGCCGTTCGACTTGCGATTTAGTTTTAATTCATACGTCGTTGGAGGAATATTGCGGGGGACCCAATTTATCGGCCCCAATTGACTGTTATGTCCGGAGTCCCGGAGCGAGATGGGCGCGGCTTATTTAAATTCTCCGACAGCGAATCTCTGACCATTATCTTCACGCCTACGGATTGAGATCATTGTTTGTTGATTGTTTATAAACTATAATTGTTGCAAACGCGTTATGGACGTGTGCCAGTTCGCCAAACTGCCTGCTGTAACGTAAACCTGTAATTTCCGACTCAAACATCTAGTTGACGCCGACGGCACTTCTCCAGACACCACGTCAGTTTGTCTAAAATTAAGTAGACAAAAATGCCATAAATTTCGAATTGTCGGGATATTTTATTGTTCCCAAGTTTAAGCATTTTTGTGGACACACGATCTCCCCCATCCGTCAACGTCTCTGGTTCACAAGTATTTTTCAGAAATTACTCAACACCCCTCGACCATCATCTTGATATCACATACAAAGTTGAAAAAATATCAATAGGTGAAGTACGACAAGAAATAACAATAAACATTCTTTTTCCAAGAAATTAAAAGCATTTCTCTTGGTTTCGACGCTAATACAAACAATTATCATAAGTTTCTCGTTTCTCCGTTTCATCAACGTGGTACCTTTCTCAACCCTTGTTATAATAATTTTTGTGCTTGTTACATAAATTCCTGTAGAAGATGGTAAATAACAACTTTTTACAATGGTATATGGTGAAACTTTGTAGTAAATTCAAAAAAGTACCTTGACAATTTCTTGCTGTTGAAGATGATAGAGGAACTTTAATGGAATTTTCTTTGGGGTTCGTTTCTTCAGCATGGCATGTACTATGTAGAGTTCATGGTAGGTGAAATTTTGGCAAACGTGGGAGCTTATAGAAAAATTCTAATTTTTCGTGGCAAACCCTCACTTCTGAGCTTCCAGGACTTCAGGATTATCCAAACTGTTATTCCTTCTCTGTTTGTTTGACAGTAGCCTGAAATTTGACTCACCGAATGTATTTTTGGGTTTCTGCGTGGTATTGAAACTGTCCAAATTACCCGATTGAAAACAAACAGACAATTTTTGTAAATTAGAAGAAATATTTTTCTAAAGCTGACTAATGGGAGAAACATTTGCTTCTGACCAGCAAGTTCCGCGAATCAAGTGGGAATTGTTTGGCGTAATGTTTATTTTAACACGATTTGGGAAATTTGTGTGCAATCTCTTAATTTTGTGTTCGCGCCGCCCCTGGTGAAGTCTCCTTGTCGGTATTCAATTTATTTACATATTTATATGTAACGTTATAAATTACGGCGGCAGAAACGAGCCGCTCTCAAAACTTACAATTTGTTTTACGTAATTGGCACTTGAAGCTATTAACTTTGGTTGAAGGGAGTAAATACGGGGGCCCCAGATTGCTATCTTTGTTATAAATATGGTCACGGGCAAAAAGACGAGCGCGTGTAATAAATCGCAAGGCTGGCAAAAAAAAGTGTTTGAGCTTAACAGAGAGTGCATTTATAATTTATTCTTATAACACGTGGACGGAGCAGGGCCGTATTTCAGCCGAGTTGCGTGTACCGCTTAATAACGTCATAAACATTTCGCGACCGTCGCGCAACACTGTTGTCGACAATTTAATTTTTTTAATGATTGCATTACCCGATTGACTATTTGTTGTAGTTCTTCGCTGGATTTACCTGCAACGTATGTATTATTTCAGGGCGGTGCAGCGAGTTCTCGAAATAGCACCTGTAGTTTATTGTTCCTCGTTTGAAGTTGGCCAGAACTCGAGTCTGAATGTTTAAAATCTTAATCTGCGCGTTAAATCCGGCTCTGTAGTCTGATGTCTGAATTATGAGACCGCATTCCAAATTAGAGTAAAGCAAGTCGATCCTCACCTCGCTGAAAAAGCCAACACCCGACATAATTAATGCCAGACATCTCCGTATTAAAATCATTACAAAGGCCCCGTGTATTGTCGAGACGCCTGGGACCGACGCATTAATGACGATGATGCTTTTTTATTGTTTTGCGCGATAAGAGCTTTCTTTGCTTTCCAACATTACGCAGTTTCTATTTTATGCCGTCACGACTTATAACGATAAAACATGGTAAGCCATCCATGAAAAGTCGGAATTATATTTGCCATGGGCACTGGAATATGCTCACGTTCCTGTTGCGCTTAAAATTCCTGCGGTGTGTAGTCGGCAGGATCAACGATAATAAGATGGCTTTCATGTACTTCACTGCCGGACAGTTTGGCTTCCTGCAATAATTATAATACGTCTGACCCTCCATACTTCAGGTTTTCAGCTCTCAAGAGGCCGTCCGTATTGACGCACCAACTCGACAGGAATTTTGACCAAGGCTTTAAGTGACCCGGGTTCTATCACAGTTTTTTTTTGTCACGCACGAATAACATTTCAAAATTGTTTACTAGCTATATTTTGTTGTTCCCTCTTAACAATTTTGGAGAACTACGATTTTTCGTTTGGTTCGTAAATTATTTTGGTCGTGCCAAGAGCCGATAATAAGGGTTTAGAAAGACAAACGTGGTCGTTAGACAAGTAAATAGGGAAAATGTCTCGAGAGAGGCATTCGCTTACAACTGAGACATATTGAATTATTTGGGCCTGAAGGAGATTAAAAGATATTTTGCAAAGTCAACGTCTAAAAAATAATAAAGTTTTAGGGCAATATTTAACAAAAGGCTGCCGTCAATTTAATTTTCCAAAATTAACTCAAAAACTATTGAATTACTTCCGTATCTTACGCCAGTTGGCCCACTTTCTCAAATCGTGTTAATTAGAATTGTAGAACTTTTAAAATAAATTAATTACGAAGACGGTAACGCTCCGAGAACCGCCCGTCATTCTCCCGGCGCCTCCGCCATTTGTGGCTATCGCAAATTTTAGCACCATCGTCAGTTCTTGCGTTATTGTCAAATTTGTTTCAAAAGTTTTGCCAAATTGTAGTAAAGTTACTTTCTCGTACCTAATGTATTACATATTAGATTTTGTTTTGTGGCATTTTAAGTTATAAAAAATGTTAAATTCGGACTTTAAAGCTTGTCTTCACATGGCGATTATTATCATTTCTTTTGGGTACAAAAATTCTCCTAAAGTAACCAGATATCAGTGAACCGCAATGAATTTTCCATTTTTGACATGGAATTTTTTAGAGACCGTTTTCCGCTGGTCCCAGATCCGGCCCGGGTTCGGCCTCGAAGGGCCGATGGCTGGGCCATAATTATCGCCTTGTAAGCGTCGTGTTAGTGTTCACCGGATAGTGTGTTTATAGAGTAAAGCAAACCATTAGTTTTTGTGCTTCCTCGAGTTAACACCTGGGCTCTCGAGCCCACTAATCTTTCTACCGCGTGCTCCTTCACGCTCCTCGTCCATCCATCACCCGGTTAATTTTTTCACGGCGCGGTTTCTTTGGTCCGTCACCGCTCCGGACGCCGGATCGAGATGGAGATACCACCGCGTGACTTTACCACGTATCACTTACACACACGGTGACATATTTTGTTTTCTTTTACAATAGGGTCGAACACGGTTGGGCATAATGAGTTAAGTCGCTTCTTAAATGCGCCCGCAGCCTCCAACGCGGATGATGGTCCGATAAGGTTACTCTATAGCCGGCCAGGAATTAGGTCCAAGTTTGTTGCCGCTCGCATTTCAGATTAGGACGTAATCTGCCCCCGGCCAGATTTTATTCGAAGACTTTGTTTGGTTACGCAAAAAATGTCACGAGGAAGTGGATAAGAATTGTTACTATTGACGTCAACGACCTTTAAGTCCTTTTTGAGAAGTCTCAATTGTTAAGTTCTAATGTTTGTTTATTTGCGGCGAAACATGAGCGTTCCGGGTAAATTGGCCGAATAAAATACGACACGTTTCTGGAAATGTTACGTCGCAACCATGCTGCCGGGGAAAATTCGTAATAATTGAAAGTCAGACGCAGCCACTGAAAAATGGCAAAAGTTTCCCTTAGTTCAAGTTTGCTTGATCTACCAATTAATTATGGTTCGTGTAACAGTCTCAAAGACCGTCATCTTTCTGTAATTGACATTTTACTCCATTCATTTCGAGTTCTTGAATCCGACAAGTGACAGGTATTCGATGGGCGGCGGTTAATGAGAACCTGGCTTTCGTTTGTAACAGTTGTTCAGTAAGTCGAGATAATTATATTAGTCAACAACGAAATTTTATTTAACAGATAGCCAGAGATCAACCGTGATGCATTGCCAACGTTTAATTAGTTTATCAAGACATAGATAACCAAGAAAAGTTTAAAGAAAATTAGTTTTAAAATTAAAACAGCGATAATAATTATTCAGCCGTAAAAATTTAGCTTAGAAAATTTTGAGCAACATAAAGAGAGTGGGAAACATTATTTTTAAGATCGGTGGAAGCAAGCCAAGGAAATAGCGTAACATAACAATTCATATAAAATTAACAGATTCTGAAGAGATTATGATCAGCTCCGTACAGGCAACTAAGCTAGCAACTATTTGAATGCCAAACCTGGTTCAAAAAGTATGTTTTTATTATTATTTTAAGCGCGTCAGGCAATAAACCAAAATTTATATTTTGCATAAATTCCTACATGAAATATTTATTCTATCGCAAATTATTAGCAACAATTTGAATTTCTAATTTGGCGTAACTGCAAAAATTCGACAAATTGAGAATCGGCTCAATTAGAATCTGAATTTCTAGGGCGAGACCAGCATTTTGAACCTGTTCCTTTTAATTTCTTTCCTGATACTTGCGTTGTGGTTGTGGTTGTGGTTATTCTAGGAAGTGCTAAAGGGTGCTATATCTTTATTTACGAGGTGTACGTACAAGTCGACAAGCATAAAACATCCATAACGTTCCAGAGTAAATCTGTAGCAAATAAAGCTGGATCTAATACATTATAATGATTTACTAGTCTTAAATCACGCTCTTTTACGACTTCTCAATGTGGCTTATCTCAAATGACCCATAGTGATAAGCGGAGGCGTGACCACGCCGGAATGATGTATTATTGACACTTATCAGGGGCCGTGGAATATAAATATGATGGAAATACCCACCGGGACGAAGATTTCATAAAAGTCCTTAATATCCCATTATATTTAGCTTTACGTTCATAAATCAACAATAATTGAGAACGATTTACAATAAATTCACCGGGGAGTCCGCGCCACCTATAAATTTAATTTTTTAATTTAGATGGAATCCTTAGGAAAGTTTGACCCCGAATTCCTATGACAAATTTATGAAGCGATTTTAGATAAAAACGAATTTTTCATTAACTTCTTTAATACGATCTCTGTTATTAACGAGAGAAATTGTGATATGTCGACATCTAAACAGACATCCAAAATTTTACATTTCCTAACTAGTTCATCTGCTTCTTTATCGAACTCAAACATTTAAAATTCTACTTCTTAAAACTATGTGATAATTAAAATTAATTTAGGCAAGTTACACTTCAGTACAAATTTCACTCGCGGTTAAGAGCTAACTTACAAATAACTAGAACTAAATCAGTAGATCTTGACGAAGTAATTGTTTAGAATCGATAAAAGAGATTTAAAACGCTATTCTACGGTGCACAAATGGCGGATGCGCCGGGCGAATAATCTCAACCCGATTGGTTATTGCAGTTTATGTTATTCAAAGCGAATTTAGTGACGGTTTCCTAGTCTTCAGCAGTGCGTTCAAGTCGAGAATTTGCTCCGATTTTAAGTTTGCGACTTTTTGCGTTGCGCCAACGAAAGCGGCCCGTTGTGAAAGCTGGCAATTAGGCGATTTGCATACCGTGCTCCTGGAGATTCTTCGAAAATCTCCCCGGATCCGCAGCCTGCGGTCGTTTAGCCCGAATTAATTTTCTCCCTTCTACACGTATCATTTCCTTTAAATCGTCATTGTTAACATGAACGCCGGTCTGCATCCAGCTTTACGAGAACCATCATGTTTTCGAACCGGCCCGAATTTTAGTATAAAACTTTTTTACTGAACGAATGAACGCTGCTAATGGGAAAAATCGCCGGAAGACATGCGGTATTGTGGATTTTTCCAACCGACCAAAACTTTGCACAACTGAAATGTCGTTACGGAATTCTTCGTTATGGCCGTTAAATGATGTGCACGCCATGTCATGTAACGAAGTTGCGAGCGGGTTTTTGCCGCCGCAAATTAATTCTTTACATTAGCGCAAACGCGGATACATATTTGCTGCATTTTCTTCTTGCCGTTTATAAATAATATAAATAGATATTCTGTGCTCAATAATTCATCAGGACGTAAACGGTTCCGACTCTAGATTTTTTTTTTAAATTTTTAAAGCGCGTCGTTATTTTGTATTGACAAATTGCGCACGCCAAGTACAACGGACGTGAATTTAATTACTGCATAAATGAATGAGAGCCAACCATTCCACCATCTGATCCTGGATAGCAACCATTTTTTTTCACTTGGTAACATTTACGGGCTGTTAAGGGTTGGCAGACCTAATCCATTCATTGACACATTTTTACTTTGCTTGTACGACCTCAAATTTCAAAACTTTATTGCTTTTTCCCCAAAGTTTAAAATGATTCTAGAAAATTGGATGGCCATTAGTTGCTGCCCTTTCTTCACCGATTAGAACCTCAGCTCGGTGCTATTTTTTGTTCTACTTGCTCTATATGCTATGCTTTATATGGAGAGTTTTTAACTCAAGTTAAAGAAATTTTGGAAGATACTTTTGAGAATAAATCAAAGAGGAAGCGAACCATGACTATTGGGTATCTTGCTGAAAAAGTTGGTTCCGCCCGGGATCGAACCGGGGACCTTCTGCGTGTAAAGCAGACGTGATAACCGCTACACTACGGAACCTGTTGTTTAATTTATTGTTGACCCAGTGCCAACTAGTTTTTAATAACTTAACACACTTTGAGTTTATTTTCAGTCGAAACAAATCGGAAAGCTTACAATTAAGCATTAATTAATTTATTAAATAATCTTCCTTACAATTCCTAATAATAATTTGGCTTAACGCAGGCGCTTTCTAACGGTTTTCTTACTAAAAATGTTAAATTAGTTTGAAATAAAACTAGCGTCGAGATCCATAGAAGATTAGAGGATCCGTAAATCTGAGCGGCCTCCTAAGTGCGTTCTATTAATTTGGCGCGAAACTATCCTGTATTATCACACCTGCTCGCTACTCAATATTGTAGAACGTATCTAACGACATCGTATCGAGAACTTGATACATCAAACTTGTTTAATTAGCTAATGGTGCTTTCCTCCCCTAAAATGCTTCAAATTCAAATAAGATTAATGCTCAACGACGGAGAAAATCAGTGGGACCCAAAATGGGTGATTTATAGGTGGTGGGCTTGAATAGATTTAAAATTTAAGATAACAACCCGGTAAAGTTTTATTGCAGTAAATCTTTGTACAATGAGAACTTAAACGTGGCTGTGCGGCGACAATAATTCAGAAAAAGGTTTTTGGAGATGGTAGAAATGTAACTGTACCACTATAATTCTCCCAGAGATATATTCACCGTTTAAACGTGGGGGGCATCTTGGTACAGAGAGTTCATCGGTTATAAACAATGCAACTGCAAGGTTTTTCTCGAGTGGTATTCAAGTTATTCCATCAGATAAGTTTTTGCTTTAGCCAACTTAACAAAGCAAATCATCACATAAACTAAGATCGTGACAATGTGGCACCTTTAAATTTGTACGTTTTTTAGTTCGGACGGTTCAGCGAGGAAATTCTTCCAGTTTTATTAATGGAGTTCGTGGGAGGGCTACGTAGTAAACATTTTAATAAAGTGACATTCTTACGAACGTGTCATTAAAATAGCTATTATTACAAAAATTGCCTCTTCCCACTCTCTCCTGGGTTGGTGAAATTATTCCAGCGGTATAAAAACATTGGGACCGAAATCCCGATCATACGGAGATTGCCGCAGAGATGTAGCTGTTAGCTCACGTCCTTAAAACATAAACCAATTTTATCGAATGAATAATGCATGCGAAGATAACCGGAATACACCGGCACAATGCGCTGATTGATCGCCGGACTTATACATAATTTATAGAAAATTAGTCCCATTTGCATTCGTATGTTTTAAAGTTTTCGGTTGCATCCACGACATGTCGCCATTCTCGCAGGATCCTCGTGTATGTAGTTTAGCAAATCTCGGAGGCAACATCTTGATGCCGGTGGATCACGCATTTTGGACAATGGCGTCCTTTGTCTCGCTGTCAACGCTCTCGTTACTATTCAGGGCATAATTTTGCGATTTGTGGAAGTTTATCGCGACAAGCTCAGAATGTGTGTCCTTTGTTTTATCACTTAACCATCGCACATTGTCGGAACGGGACCCGGAGGAAAGTTTCGGGCGCCCTAATCAACCAGCCAGATTCGCCAGCAGGTACCGGATTAGGAGATGGTCGAGAAGCACGCTGTAAAGCGCATAATATGGTGCCAGTTCAATTATTGCGTCTTAATAACGTCTAGACTAACGCAAATACTTCGATCGTTCTCTATTACCAGAAGCAGAAGCTAAGAGACGTTTTGAGTCTTGTTTAGCAAGCTTTCCTGACAGTAGGTATTTATTAGCTCGGTTATCGTTTAGCATACCTGGGACTTTCATATTAATTTTTTTTTGACAAAAAGTCGAGAATCTAGAGATTTAATATTCTGATGTTAGACCAGTTTCCAAATTTGAAGAAATTTTGGGAACTTCTGAGTTTACTACAAGAAGCCACTCCTTTGGCTGTCGATTTCGTTAGCATAGGGTCAGGAAGCAACTGCAAAGTGCTGGACTGATCACGTACCATTATTTAGCAAAGACAAAGATAAACTCTGTGTATCTCTCAACGAAGGATTAAAATATCGACTACCATTTTAAAAGTTTATTTTTATCAATAGGTATCAAGCAAGACCTATTTTCTTTTGGACACTTTGTCAATTACTATTAGGACCAGTTTTACGAAAGTCGGATAAGCATTGGAATAACTATTCCGGACTAAGGGCCGGTTTACATACCCTCGGTCCACAGTTTATATCTGGATTTTGTCCTGTTTGACTTTCGTAAAAGCGCACTTATCTCGAGTTATTTCGGAATAGCGTTATTCCAGGTAAATTTCCCTTTCGTAAAACCGGCTCTTAGTCTGCTGTACTGGTTAGTAGATATTTTCCTTAGTCCTCTTTCAGGATAAAATTTTAAGGAAATTAGGAATTACTTTTTTAATTGTTTAGATCTTTCTAAAAATTTAAATTAAATTTGCCAGGAAGGGTGCTGGGTGCCAGTTTTGTTGTCACTTTGGCTGGTAAATTATCTCGCGCTGAAGGAGCTGTGACGTAGGTGCCTCTGATAGCCGCCATCCAAACTGTCGCTCAGTCGGGGCCTGGAGGCGAGTGGGTTGAAGTAAGCGATGGCTCATTGCTGGGATCTGCCCGATTGCGAGTTAGATTCCGCTCTGGATAAGAAGTCCTAAATGTAGAAATGATGTCCTTGCGTGGGCACCTATTGTGTGTTTAACGGTTCCAGATAGAGTGAGCGCATCAGCGTTTATTAATGTGCATATAATTCCTTATCTCTACGCCATCCTTGACGATCACCCAGAAAATAATTAGGAATTTGCCGAGTAAACGGCTTGGATACCGCGAGAGATACATAAAATTATAATAATTCCAAGTCGAGATAGGTAGGGAATTGCCCCCCAATTAATTGCAGCGCCGATATGAGCCGGGTCGGAGATAAAGACCTGTGTGATAGCGTAGCCGAGAGCGCAGCTCCCAGGTCATCTCTTGGCCAACAAGAAGCGGGGCAACATCCATGCACGGCGTGCCGGCCCCTCGTATTAACACCTACCTTCCAACGAGGCCGGCTATCGATGTAAACTATCTCACATGATGATAGTGAAGACCCCTCGGGCCGTCTTTGCGGGGCGCTATTAAAACGGGAAAACGCCTCAAAACGCGTGGAAATTGATTTGGGAAATTAAAAACGCTTTAATTACTTTCCGGCTGTTTTGAGACCGACCGACTGTGAATAATGGACACGGAATTAATTATCACCCGGTGACTGGGGCCTTTCGGGCATTTGCCCGGACGAAACAACTAACGGCTTTGATGTTTCAACTATTCACGGTGGGAACGGTAATTACTGTAATTACCCGATCGACAACTTAAGTATCGCTTGCGATCCTAAGGGTAGCCCTGATTATAACACCATTAAATTAGACGCAGCGCCGCCCCCAGCTACGACCGACGTCAACAAATAAAAGCTTCAACCAATTTGGTAAGCAACAACACGACTCGCTCTCCTATTTGAGGTGCTCCACGTGCAAGTGCCACTATCTACGTGCCTATGTAGCAAAATCTTCTCCTCGTCTCGAAATACCTTGAACAACATTTAATGTATTTTTTAATGGGTCGTATTTACCAAATTTACCCAATATTTTCATACAAAAAAATACTTTTATTTCCCAAAAATACTAAATGCTCACCAAAATTAAGAAAATACATAATCTTAAAGCGACAACCAAATATTGACATAATGCTGGTCTCTTAGATATTTTGTTCGCCAAAATAACTTTTGTTGACCATAAATACTAAATGTTCACCAAATTTTATTCCGCATTTAATTCTAACATAATACCCAGATATTTAATTTTTGACAGTGTCTTATATTATTAAGCAGTTAAAAATACTATTTGTTGATCAAAAATACAGAAGCAATGAAATGTTGTGCAAATGGTAAATAATTTTATGCAAAATTATAGATGTAGGTGTGCTAGAGCAAGGAAAATAAGAGTAAAAATATAAGTGGTTTACACAAAAAAAGATATTGATTTCTGTAATATATAAATGCTTTGCTGTAATTGGCTTGCATTATGTAAAACGTAAAACTTCTTTTAGTGGTAATTTCTAATTGTGCTTTAAAAAAAAATTACAGGGCCCTGAACTGACCTTGTACAAAACTTTTTTCGCGTGCCTCTTGTCTGGAAGCGCAAGCGGCAAGGAGAGATGCGGGAGCATATTTGATTTTTGGAGTAATAGAATAATTATTTGACGGACAAATAGTTTTTTTGAGAAACACTAAATATAAATGGATAGCGCCAATATTTATCATGTAGGACAGCTCGGACGCGTGACTTAAGCATTCTAAATTTGATGAACATTTAGTAAAATTGATAGACATATAGAATTTAAAATGTAAGCAATGGTAAAACAATACGCAGCATAGTTATTTTAGTGGTGATGTTCTCATTTTCTGATGTATAATAATTTGGGTTTTATTTAGATTTTTTGATACTCATTAAATTTTCTGGTGGACAGTGCAAGAGATGGTTTAATTTGGTGTACATTATATTTGTTCCCTTTTTTAATCTTCGCGTTTTGTTCTTAAATCAAATCCTGAAGTTTTGTCTGAAGAGTAAGTAGCGAACTCCTTGGGAATATTAATGTCTCGTTAGCTTCTTCATTACTTCGAGCCTCTCTTTTTTGTAGCAAATTTTTGTAAACACACGTTAGGAGTGCAAACTCGCGATAGTTGAACCCGTGACAATTGTCTGTTGGGGTTGGGGGGTTAAGGGTTGAAATTGCGTGTCTCTGCTGGATGTCGTGGGACGTTTATTCCAGTGTGATGTTGCATTGTTGCTCTAAACTAAACAGGCGCAAATTCAATCCGGATTACCTAAAATCCGGATTAGCCATTGTCAGTCATTGTAAACATTCATTAAGAAGATTGTGGAATGAATAAAACATTAGTCGTTCTGTTACACAGGGTCAGGAACTCGGAGACAAAACATGACGTAAATAGTAAATCTATCTTGGTTTCGGGGATTCGCGGACAATAGCCACTAATTTTTGTTTGATTAGTCACTGAATGCGAACGAGTCAGACTCAGACTGCCGAAGAAATCTGTTTGCCAAATCAGATGAGACGTTTGCTATTATTGTAAGCAGGAAAAGGCAGAACGAGAAAGCTAGCGTAAGCTCGATCACTCTCCTTCTCGCTACTACTCGCTAGACTGCAAATGTTTATTTTTATATATTTATGTTATCGAAAAAGTTTATTGAAACTACTTTTTTGTAAACGCTTATGAATTGCAAAATAAGTTTCAGACTTTCAGCATATTTCAGGATTCTCTTTATCATAAGAATAACAGCACCACCTGGCTTCTCTACAGTTTTTAATTAATTGTATGCAAAACAATAATAAGAATCATCATACCCCTCTTCTATACTAGTTACGTGTATACGTTTCTAATTTTTGTTTTGTGGTTGTTCTTTAAGATGATAAAAAAACTATTTATGTTTATACATTGAAACTTAAAACTGTAGAGAGTATGAATGCACTTGAGTGTAGTTCTGGGGCTGAAATTAGTTTTTGCCTAACTTGCTATGGCAAAATTAAGGTAATGCGTCAGGTTTTAAACTAAAAAAGTGTCAGCGTGTAATTTTGGTCGTTTATATGCCGGCCCCGTTCGGACGCAACATGCACAAGACTTTTTGTTAACTGAAACCCGCCGTAGTTGCATTAATTAATTTTGTTCATCTACTCCGTCATACGGGAGCACAAAAATTAAATCAACTTTCAAGCGACAACCATATTTACAGGGGTAATTAAAAGACAATTGCCGTTATGAGCCGACTATTTAATAAAACCTTACATACCTACGAAAAGTAATTTTATTTAATTATGTCGACGGCTGCGCTTTCGTTTCGTACCAACCAAACGGCTTATTTTTGATTCAAATTTTTGATTTTAATTGTCTTGCACACAGACGCCGGTCGTTTTTACCGAACAAACTATTAAAATAGCAATTTCTGCACGTCGTGTTCTGCGGATCAAACAAACGCGCCCCTGGAGACGGCATAACGCGCCGCGTATCGCAGTCGGTAATTCAGAACGGCGCTATCTGAACTGGCGGAACCGACAACGTAATATTTCAAAACATAAAACACATTAGACAGTGCTTTAATGTTTTATACGGTTTTTACAATCTAACGAGCTTTTGTCTTTGCTCCTTTTGTCCGGTGTTGTGTAATTATAAACGGCGGAGAACACGCAGCACTCACGGACATTCTGCTCTCGCCACATCACCTGCGATGGTGGAAAACTCTTCACTCATACAGGTTTTAAAGAGACGATGGGCCTCTCGCAGCTTTAAAAAAGGAAAAGAAACTGCGCTAAAAGGGCGCAGCTGGGCACAAAACCCCTACTTTAATTCTTATTTTTCTACTAAGGTGCTTGCGCGAGTTCAGCTTTTCACCGCCATTCCGATTTTTTACTTCCACAATACTTTGAGATCTTTCGACACTACTTTGACTTTCTTTAACCTTATTATTTTTATTAATCTGGTCTTTAAGAAAAGCACGATGTCCTTGACCTTTATTAGGTGATGAGGTCTAGATTATTTTTTTAAGTTTCTTTTGAAGCCCTTATTTCTACGTTCCTTTGAATACATTTAGTAGAATTAAAGATCAATTTTTTATCATCTTGTTTTAATCGATTCTTTGAGAATCAGCGTTAAAGATTGTAGAGGAGCAGCCTGGCCGGGAAAAATATTTTTGTATTTCTTAGTTATTCTCGAGATTCCACTTTATTAGTTTATATTTTCTAATCCGAGTCGGTTGGGTAGCGCCGTCGACTAGTCTCTGGGAAATGAAGAAAAAATGATAATAACGGATGAGACCAGTCGGGAATGCGGCGATATTATCGAAGATTTAGATAAAATACGGTTTACCACAACGTGAAAGCATCTCGATGTTAAAGTGTGTTTTATTGTGCTCACGCATCTATTTTTAATGAACCGGGTCGCTATCTTGATGGCGAGTCCGTTATCTTAATTTTTGTACATTAATTCAAAAGGAAAGTTTGACTTTGCTGTACGGCCCGAACTGATACGATTTTTCATTGCAGCTTGCGACTGTCATCCCATAGGAGCTTCGGGCAAAACCTGCAACCAGGCGACAGGACAGTGTCCATGTAAAGACGGCGTCGTCGGAATCACCTGTAATCGCTGTGCCAAAGGGTATCAACAGAGCCGCTCCCATATAGCACCGTGTATCAGTAAGTATCTCGACCTCATCACAAACTTGTTGCCTTATAAGGATCACCGTTTTTAAATTGTTTGCTCACCGTCTAATATTACGCCACAACAACCAGTATGAGCAGTAAGCTACCTTTTAGTTTCAATAAATGGTAACTGGCAGGGAGGGCGACGTAACACAAATTTGCGACAAACCTCTTGAGTAACCGATACCTAAATAATTTTTAATGGTTGCTGATTACCCGATTCCGACATGGAAAAACGTAAAGTAAACTAGTTTTTGCAAAAATTAGCAAGTTCGAAAAAGTCGCAGCCGCACTGAAGCAATTAAAGTTGCGGTGGACCGAGCTCTTCAGCGCCGTGGTCGTGAATTGCGTTGGAGTTCCAGCTTCCACTAACGGGTTGCGGTATAGGGTATAGCCAAAATAATTATCTGCCGTCATTACTCATTTCCAGTAAAAAAACTAATTCCGAGGGGTGTTAAACCGATATTAGACTCCCAAGAAGAAAATCATTAATAAAGTTTAGAAATAAGAAACTAGTGAACTTCAAACAACTCCTCGATTAAATAATTTTTCCAAAAGTCTGCTTGTTTTGATGACGTTATAAAAAGTTGATTGGATACAATTTTACATCATGTTCTTTGCACTTTACGACATAACTTGCTGTAGTACTTTTGTTTGATTTTAATGTAGGGACTGGCCATTAATATTTCAGTTAACTAGTTTGATCTTTATCTTTATTTCTTAATATGGTAAAGATATGCTGTAAATATGTAGATGGCGTACCAAATACAGAAAGCAATATTAATTATTTCTTCTTGTCGATTTAATTCTGGGTCTAAAAACAATTTGCCACCCAAGTTTTGATAAATATCTTTATTACTGAGTTTCTCATTTTAAAATTTTTTATTGCACGTCCTTTCTTCATCCTTCTCCCGACATTTAACATTTCTGTCATTTGATATTCTAATAGTTATTTATGTATCAAGGGAATAAACACCGATCTTGATCCCGAGAATGTAAGTTATGCACGAGGCGGAGCCGAGGGCATTTTCAATCGAGGCGTTAACGATGTTTATTCCAGAGATACATACAAAACTTTTTTCCCAATTGCTTAAGTTAATAATAATAATAAATTAGAGAAAAAATTGTTATAATTGACAGATACCTAAATAAAGTTGGCTGACCGTTTTATTATAGAATTACTTTATTCCCCGGGAATAATGTGCCACTTTATTCCCGGTTGGGAATTTAATACCCTTCCCTGCATGCAATATCAGAATTCTTTTCATTTTTATCTCATTTTTGCCATTTATCTTGTTTTTCAGCGCGCCTCCTTCATTTTTATTTCGTTTCTTCTTTCTGATTCTTTGCTTTTCTTTAGTTCTGTAAATTTGTAGTATTTTTTCTTCCCGTTTTAACATCTTTTATAGTATTGTATGGTATGTTTGTCTTCATATTTTTTGTCACGTACCATTTGCTCTATGGCTTAGTCAACATTTAAAATAATATTCCTGCGGTTCAAGTAAATCACCGCCAATTAATTCTTTTAGAAAATAAGATAATTTTTTTTCTTCCCAAGCGGGAATGAGGGAATAAAGTGCCACTTTATTACCGGGGAATAAAGTAAAAAAAATGCCGATATAACATAAAGAAACTCGTTTCCATAATAACCGTCAGCCAACCTTATTTAGGTATCTGTCAATTATAACAATTATTTCTTCTCTAATTTATTATTATTATTAACTTAAACGGTTGGGAAGAAAGTTTTGTATGCATCTCTGGAATAAACATCGTTAATCCCTCGAATGAAAATGCCCTCGGCTACGCCTCGTGCATTACTTTCATTCTCGGGATTAAAATCAGTGTTTATTCCCTTGATACATAAATAACTATTACTCCTTTAAAACACACTGGAACGTAATTTTTCAATAACACTCTTTTCATTTTATTTCAATAATTTGATATGCAGAAGAGGCCTTCAGCAGAACCTTCTCAAGTATCTTCATCTTTTTGTGCCTGTCGTTTCATTTATAACGTGTTTCTCCCAACACTGATTTTAGTTTCCAACTGATGCCAGTCTTCGATTATTTGGTCACCATTGTGCAATTCCGTCTGATTCTGCATACTTATCGTGTATATTAGCTCGGTCCACACCGTGTCGCTCCTGGAGAAGTAAACCACATCTATTTTCTCTTCTATAAACTTGTCGCCGCTTATTTGCATGAGCAGCACCTTTTAATAGCCTAACGGCTTATGCTATGTACAAAGTTAATGCGTTTAGACAAGTGCTATTAATTGAACAACCGTTTTAGCAGGTTTTGATATGTGGTCTAGTAGTTCTACGAAACTTACAAGTTTATGCTTATTTGATTACCAGCATCCAATGAAACTTGAGCCACGTTCGCGGTGATTTGAATTCTATGAATTGAAGTTAATACGTAATTGAAAAGTTCTGCTCTCTGGGGAATAATTTATTAACAATTTTACAAATGAGGCTCCGGTCCGACGCTTCCTCTCTTCCAACACTCGCAATCAATTAAAAAGGTTTGCCGTTCGAGGACCGATTGGCTGAACAATTTTCTGTTCCAGCGATACCATCACGATTATTTAACGCATGACTGTGCTTGGGCATGGGTTCAATGCATATCCATATGAATTATTTATTCAATTTTAATCCAAGTGAGTTTGCTAAACAGCGATGTTGCGTGCGTAGCAGCTGTCCGAGTTCCGGGATTAATGTTTAATATCGCATATTATCCTTTGGGCGATTTCGGGCGCCATCTTTCGATTACCTGCAAATCCGCCTTTCAGCGACCGAAAGCATTTATTACGTCCCTGCACCCGGTTATTTAACGGGCGACTACCGAAAATATTTTATGTTGCCGCTTTTGTTCGTAATAAAACGTCCGATGTTAAATTGTTGTAACTTTTCCAGAAATTCCGGTGGTACAAATGATGGCGACAGAGGAAGACGATGACGGATACAGAGGAGAAGACCCGGACTCACCCACGGCGGGAGGTAAGTAAGTGCGACATTAACCTTGTTTCATTCACATCTTGTTATTTTTTATCGTCCGGGTTATATATTATTTTTATCTTTCATTGTTCGGTCTATTATTTTCTTCGAAGGCGTCCACACAGCGCACGCACCCAGCATACAAATTTTTTCGAAATTATTTCACGCCTCGAATTTTTTCTCCAGTTTATAGAAATTTTTGCCGGATAAGAAATAACTTTCTGACTTTTATTCTGTGGAGAGGAAACCGGAAAATTTTACTGGAACTTGTGGAGGATGTTCGAATTTTTGTTTGCTTGCGCTCAATTAGCAGCAACATCACGAAGTCTTGGAAGATTCTACAAGCAGATCTGTTTGTGTAATATTAAAAACCCCGAAGTTTCATGGGGTGTTCCCGATGGAGCGCGACGTAAACAATCGAAATTGATTCAATTATAAGTTTGAAACTTCCAGACCGGATTATGTAACTTTAAAGAAGTTTTTACATCCACATCTTTTGATCAAATCGAACTAATTGCTCATGTATAATGTATGCGTTCACGCGGAAGACTTTAATAAAAGAAAATTACGAAAATTTTGCCGTAAGAAATTTTAACATCCGGGGCCGCGGGAAGCGACAAAGTCACCCTGCCGCACTTCCCCAATTTATGCGGTAAACGGCGTATTTCTTGGCAATTAGACCCGGGGCAGATTTCGAAAAGATAAACCGTGAAATAGTTTTTAGCATAAGTTCTCTTGGGTGTTTGATCACCCCCAAGTTGGACCAGATTTATGACCGACAAATGACCTAAAGCCTTCAGCCGCTTTATTACTGTCAAAATATTACGCACCTAGCGGCCCAATCGTTTTGTAATACATCTTCGTGTCCGCTTGGAAAATATTATGAAGCCATTACTTTGATTAATTCGTTAATTTCGGGCGATAAATTTCGGGTGAAAGTCAATCACGTCGTTACCGGCGGTGTATTGCGGTTTCAGCGGACTTCAGGACAGGTCGTTCTTTCATCGACAAGTGCTAATTAAAATAAAACACGACCAGCGCCTCCGAGTATCTAACAATTAATGGTGTCGTTACGTATCGAACACATTTTCTGTACTTCGAAACGCCATCTTCGCCGTGTTTTCAGGTTGGTAGTGTAATAACGCCCTCCATCTTAATAAACAAGCTGCAGCCCAAAGATAATTGAAGTAAATTTCAACGTTTTAATTAAGTATTGCGTGGGATTTAATGCGGCAATCTGATTGTTAAACGGTCCGAGACAGATGTTTTCAATGGGCAATTTCACACACCGTAAAGTTTTTAATGCGGACATATTTCAGCTTTATCAAAACGAGATAATCTATTGTTTCTGTAGCAATTGAATAAACAAATAGGGCTCTAATGGAACATGGGTCGAGATCAATCACGGCCGTCCAAGAATCGTCAGCAGAATCTAATTTGGAGCCACCACAATCTTCTAATCTACAAAGGGTGGGTTAGAATTTGAATTTTTGTAAAATTGTTTTACTTCGAAAATATTGTTTTACTAAAAAATCGGCCACGTTTGTCGTTAGCAGCTGAACGCGTTCACTGTATGCTACTATTTTATTCAATTTTCTGAAAAACAATTTTTAATTTTATCAATTAAAAAAATATTATTAATTATAGTTTGAATTATTGAGAAAAAATAAAAATAAATTTTTAAAAGAAGATTTAAATTATTGTACCTAAATTGCTGTTGTAAACATTTAAAACATTGTCTTAACACATTTCTCGAACTTTTTGTTAAAATTTTAGCATCAACTATTATTTGGATATTATCTTTCAAAAGTGCTAGTAGGCACGCATTTTTCTCCCAATCGTACGAATTTGTTACCTCAAACTTTTTCTGCCCCATTAGTGCTCAAAGTGGTGATTTTGGGCCCGTGGTGCGCTGGCTGTAACTGTGATCTGCCCCTGTAAAATTTATTAGATTAATTTAGTTGAAGTGATTCATCGCGATGGTGCCAGAAGCACCTTGTCAGTTGGGAGCTTGGTCCGGATTAAACGTCGGTTGCTGACTTAAAGCGTGCATTTTCCGCTGCTTTGTTGACTGAAACAAAGGGTGACTACCCCTAATAACGTGTAGCATGCAGCGGCCCCGAACCACCCCTGATATGCGTTAATTATTAACAGGCTACAGATTACTTGAACCTGCAAGCAATCAATGTAATACTTATTTAATCCACCCCACCTTTTGGCCGCGTTCCTCTCGACCGGGCAACATTTCAAGGGACGGTCTTATCGACCCATCGGCATCGATAAACCGGCAATTAATCCCGAAAGGGTTGACAACCTGCTGATCCGTCCAGACGGTCAATGGTAAGGCAATCGTCTCATTATCGGGGGCCCGTAAAATTTTGGAAACGATTTCCGAATTCAATTTGCAATAAAAGTCGGAGTTCATGAATTTATATCGGTTATTCGGCAAATTCCTAATAAATCCGCTGATGACGTGCATTAAGGAGTCGCCTTCCTGCCGGGAACACGTGAAAGGAGTAGAATCTGCAAAATCCCACTCGCTGAAACCCTAATTTGTCGGAAGCTATAAAAAATCAATCACGGGGAAAAGTCCTTCAAATTTACCGACTCGAACGCGAACGTTTTATTAATATTCATAATGTCGCAAAGCCTGCACTTATCCGTTCCCTGTGCGAAATTTAATAAAATTCGGGCGATGGAAATTAGGGATAAATTTTACTGAATCATCGCTGTTATTGTATCGTTTTCTTTTAGGAGGTTTCGGGGAATCAAACGTGCATGATTACGCCGGTTTTAGCTATGCGAACTTTAGGGGTCGTGATCCCTATTTTGCTGTAAGTAATCTGAGTAAGTTTTTCAATCTAAGGGCGCTGCCGGAATATATTTTTCCGGACTGCAAGGGATTTTCCTGTCGATTAAACTTCGTTTGATGCGACCCTACCTAGGAAGGGGACTTGCATACCGAAACGGACGCCCTCTTTATTATCAAACATCATTAAGGGACGATATATTTAATTGCCAAAACTACTGCAATTTCGCATTACCCGCATCAAATTCCAGTCGAAGGGAGCCTCGCCCTTTAACCCAATCGGTTTAGCACCCTCAACTCAATTAATCTTCCAATGAATTATGTTATCAGTAAATATTGCAAACTGACCCCAAGGCACAAACTTTCAGCGCTTATCTCAAAACCCACTTAAAAATCAGACTCTTTGAAAATTTAAACCTTGTACGTTCTTATTGTATAGAATATCACCAAAATTGCCCTGCTGCACCGTAAATTTTGATTCGGGCGTGACAAGTTGTCCTCAAGCTCCAGGACCGACACGGCTTTCAACATCAATGACAATAAACGCTTCCCGGAATAATTTTAATAACTTATTGTTCGCCAGCTCGCAGTTATAAAATGTGCCACATGATTCAGCAGGTGTAAACACAAATTTCAGGAGGCGTCTGAAATTTACTGGCGGCCAGTTCGTTAAACTCATTTTACAAGCCATAACATTTGCTAGTTTGCAGTTTCCGTTGCAGCCACCACCTGAAAACCTGATTACGATTTTGTAAGATAAACGATAACAAGCAACTTTAAACACATTAATTAGAATAACAACCGCAAGGTTTTAATGACTAAAACTCTGGTTAATAATTTTATTTTATCCAACAACTCCTAAAAATTATGTTTACAGCCATTAATTTAAGCTCGACGTGTATTTAATATTTGCCTAAGTATCATTTATAACTTTGGTACAAAGCGGTGCGCATGTTTATGCATCATATTTATAGGTGCTTGGCTGTATTGAAAGTAGTAACAGCTAACCACAATGACTTTAAGAAAACGAAAGTAATCAAAATCGCAATCATCATCGCTAGCTTAACGACGGTGTGTAGGCAAGAAGTTTCATGTCCGAGCCCCCCAGCTCGTGGTAATCTGAATTCGCGTCGAGTCGAATTTCGCAAAAATCGACGGTATCTATCGAATACGGTCGTCGAGCGAATCGTAACAAATCCTTTTGATTCTGGAAAAAATCGTTTATCCGGGCACATCTCGAGCCGCATTCCACCAGGATTGTTCGAGTCGGTGAGATATCGCCTTTCTTTATTTGTCCGTAGCCACATCTCTTTACAATAACTCTCCGAAAGGCCGAAGACGAGATTTTAATGTTTGAATAAATTTGTATAAATTAACTGCATCGGAGGTGCGAACGCGGCTTTAAAAAGCAGTTTCGCCAATGCCGATTGCAACAGCATGCGATAAACCTTTGTCAGTCGGTGATTGGTCCGAAAGGGGGCTGTCGAAACGTAAATGGTATTCAAATTTATGTTATTTATTGGGGAATAATTGACCGGTGACTGACTAGATTAGGTGCTTATTTGTTTTTATCTTTATTGTCCGTTCGGATATGGTTTTAGTACCCTTATCACCGACTTTAATTAATATTAATAGGTCGTGCCAGTGGTTATTGAGAATGCTCTTTAAGAGCAATTAAACGTCAGAGAGATAACAATAAATTATCGTCACACAGACATTGCTCTATTAACAACTCTTTAGAATACTTCCTCGGTTCAATTAGCGGGAAACGTGGCAAATCATTAGCTCCACCAGTTAAATCTTTTTTATTCCTTGCAATTAAAAATGCAAAAAAAGAAAATAACGCCACAAACTAACTATGAGCAACTTTCTTCTGTTCTTGCTGATTACTTGGTATCGCAATTCAGGGACCTACATTCTGCAAGATAGAAGTAACTGCTCATGTTTATATGCATGTTAACATTGCGTTACGGAAAGCAAGTTGTTAATTATTATCTAAACCAATTGTAATTTATACATTAGTTTGGTGTTACGTAATTGACTATCGATACTAATTTCTCTTAGAACGTTCCGCAGACCGAATAAACGTGTTTTAGAAAATGCTCATTTTTAGTATAACGAAGTTCTAGTACTACGTCGGTGGCACCAAGAACCATAAGATCCCACACAATGCTGCTACTCAAACATAATTAATTGTTACTGGTATAAATTGCTATCGTCAGACAGTCGGTTTTCTCCGCGCTTTTATTGCTATTGTTAAATATTTATATATTTTTTCTTGTTTCAGCCCAGTGTGGAAAGTGCAAATCAAGTACAAAAAGGCTAAACCTAAACAAGTATTGCAAGAGGGATTACGGTATGTATACAAACTTTATTGTAATAATATACTGTGACTGTAATTGAATATTTGAGATTATAAAAATAATAAAGTTAGGGGGTTGAAATATAGCTCATATAGTTTTAAACGGCGTGATCTTCTGTTTATGAATTGGAGTAAAGAATGAAAATATGGATTTGACGAGTGTCTGGCAGATAAGGGATTAACATACCGGGTGTTTCAACGAGAAACGTCGGTGCCAAATTGCATATTTGGAATGGAGTTAAAAATTTGAAGCGCCGCCGAGGCGCTATAAAGTGCTTTTTCAGAAATTTTTAATATATTTTTTATTATTTTTATGTTTGTAATATCGCCAAATATACGTTCCTGTTGTTAAAAATTTAAAATTTGTAGTTGAAGTATCGTCAATTATGTTTTTAAGAAGTTCGCGGGATTTTGACGAATTTATAACACGACTGCTTTATTGAAGCAGTCAAATTTTATGACAAAGACCGCCTAAACGGCTCGGTTATTTATGACTTAAAAGCGGTACCTACTCAAAAATCTTTGCAGTGTAGAGACAAACTACAGAGACATCATAAAATCTAATGTGGTTACCCGCTAGGTAAAGGACCACAAAGCTGTCATGCTGTTAATCGAAAATCCTTTTAGCGCTGAAATTTAAAAATCCATGTAATTCAATAACGGTTTGATATAAAAATATTTCAATTGCTCTTTATCAATCTTGGAGGTCGTGATCATGAGCTTGAAGAAAATTTAAGAGATGAAGTAAATATTTCGATATAAAATCGCGATTGAAAGTAAAAACTCACATCGTTTAAGAAAAAAAAACAATAATGTCATCTTGTAGTGCATTCATTATAGTTTATTTCTGCCAAATTCCAGGGGTAACACCATTGGAAATACATAATTTGGCACCGGCGGTTTTTGTTGAAACACCCTGTATATTATCTTAAAAATTTTTCAAATTTTTATATATGGTGGAAGCTTTAAGATAATATGTACATATTGTCAAAATCCATAAAGAAATTTGAAATAAAGTTAAGGAAATACTATTCTCTTCTTGACACGACAATATTGGAAGCTTGATTGAGTGCTGCAGATAATAAAAGTGAACTTAACGCGCTTCATGGAAACAATTATCAGTTACCGCAAAATAAATCAGCTACATACTCACACCCTAATAGTTTTACCGTAAATTCTGAAATGCTCTTGACCCACGAGTCTCAAAGCGCTCATTTCTCTTCGGCTATCTAACGATTACCATATTAGCATCTTGCCTGTTGATTGAGCAATTAAAATTGCGCAAAAGCGACCAAAACCAGTGATAATTTGTGAAATTGGGTGGGCAGCTGTCAGAGCTAATATTTTAATGTTCTTACTCATTCATGCCTGCGGAATGGTTGAACCACATCCCAAGCCAATTACCTGCAAGAATCGCTGAAACAATCCCACCGTCTTGTCTTGCACTAAAACCATCACCGCCGCTTTTTGAGAAGTCGTCTCGGTAAATTTTACAGTCTACAGTAATCATCCACTTGATGAACGTACTTACCACGGTCTTAATTCACCAGTTTCCCAGATTACCTGTGTGGCACAATCGCGCGGACAATTATTCAAGCCAATTTCAAGACAACGTCAGCCAAGTAACCGACTGACTAGTTAACATTAATAATTTTATGCTAATGAAGCCCTTAAATGGAAGCCCGACGACGGATATTATAACGCGCCGATTTTATTGGCAATATTTTCTTTTTACGGCCGCTCCCTTGCCAGATTGAACCGCTTAGATTCAATAATATTGGTTAATGACAATTTTAACCGTTCACTCAGGCCCGATTTTGTCTAGTTGCTGAAATTCCTGAAACCGCTGCCGCTTCTAACGGCGGGACAACGGATGTGTTAACCTGGCTGTGACCTCTTGAAAAAGCATCGGCAGTGCCTGTGGGATTTACCCCTATGTCATTATATTGCTTAATGACGTCATTAATTATACGTCGCTTTAATTCCACTGCCGGGATAGCAAGAAGTATGCCCACCTTTAACCCAAGACCGCGAACTGCAAGCTAACTGAAAATAATTAAGACCGGTGCAGAGTTTAGTGACACTTAGCTCAAAAAATCTTTTCTAGGGCTTCACGACAGTAAAATTTTATTAGTTAGGTTTTGGTGTTTTGTTTTGCTTTTTGCTTCCTTATCCTACCAAGGCTCGTAATCATTGCACTTCCAGATATGAACGACGAGTAGTTGACACCACAGCCCTTAACTTGTCTTGAATTTTGAAAAAAACAAAAGACTTTGATAATAGTTTTCTAGCTCAAAAAGAATTTCTCATTTTCGCCAATTTTTCTTTATTTTGTAAGAGTATTTTGTCTCTTTAGTAGATGCTTTTTACCACTTCTGATCGCTTCCTTTTGTTTGCAAGGTGGGAGCCACTTCAGCCACTTCTTGTTTTTTCGGCTAATTGAAGATCTAACGCGAACACATTTAACTCCTTGGCTCTTGCTATTTCTACACTTTTTATGTGATTATTATGCTTAGACTAGTGGCGAGCACATGTTTGGGGGCGGTGCGAGCGCTCCCAAGCGGTAACGAGCCTGATAAATTAGTGTGGTGAGCCGAATATATCCTCAACTTATGTCACGTTTTCCTGCTTGCCTATGCGTATACGCATAGGTAAGCGTTCGAATGCACTCCAACTACATCCATTAAAACATATTAATAATGAATTATGTAGTGTTGATGCCTTTTATGGAGAAAAATTCATTCATTAGCCCCATTAGCATATTCAGTAACGAAATTTACATAAAAGTTATACAAGCAGTTGCGGTAAAAGCTCTGATTATATGTTGTAAGTAGTAGGTGGCTTATTTAGTGGGAAAATTTTTGAAATATGTTTGACCAAGTCGCGGTTACTCACCATATGTTTCGTTGCAGCGATCATGGCGAGGGTGCTGTCCCGCATAGAGAACAACGAGGACGAACACACAAAAGGATGGGCCAGGTTTATGGTAAACATCGAGTTCGTGTACAAAAAGGCAAGAGATTCCAGGATACGCAAGGGTACCATGCCGATGTTGGTGCCGATTCCTGATTTAGCGTGTAAATGTCCCAAAATTAAGCCCGGCAAGTAAGTATCGCCTCAGCTGAACTAGTGTTGCAACTTACTTCAGAGAATTCGAGTCAATTGGATGTAAATAAATTCAGAAAAAGTCACTTTCAACAATTTTCTAATTATCGCTTATCTTAGTAGAAAAATTCTAATCTTGAAGCTCGCTCCTGATAAATTTACGAGCACATTCCTACGCGTAATCATCGAAATTAGTTAACTTTCAAGATTAAGAAGTTTATTTAGATAGTCTCCGGCGAGGCTGCACAAACAATGCTTCATTTCGAGAAACAGATGTCTTATTAAAAAATAATAACTTAACCCGCACGTAGGCAAGAGGGTCCTGCAATTTAGCGTCGAATGGCGTTTTTGTTTCGAAGTCATCAATTTCAATATAAAACACGCAGCAGCGGAACTGCGTCATAAAGGCCATACGAAACGTCATTTCCGATCCGTAAATCTGTACACAGCAACCTAATAAGCGCCGTGACAATTCGTTATGTCCCCACGGTTATTTCGGCGGACACAAATCGCCCCCATATTTCAACCTCGAACTGCAAAAGTGTTCGTGAAATGAATAAATTAGCACTCATACCGTTTATTAAGAGATTCGTTAGTACAGCGGCAGCGTGCGCGTTAATGCCTGGATTAAAGCTGCCGTAAAAACGAAATCGTTACGGGTTGAAATGAATTAATTATCGTTTTTAAATGGAAGTTATGGGGGCGTCGATAAGTGGATTACTGCCCAGGGAAACCGGCGCTAGACGACCTAAAGCGTCACTTCCTTGTGATCTGAGCCCGAGATTCACCTCTTTCAGGTTGGGTCGGTTTAATATTAAATGTGGAATTTGGCCAATTTCTTGTATATTAAACCGCAAGGATGCTCCCCTAAAGTTGTCGGTTTCGCCTCTCAGCTAATCGAAGAAATTTGGATTCGAGTTTCTTAGTTTTAAAATTCAAGCCAGAATACGCCAGACTTAATATCTACAAATGGTGGAGGCGCCAGGTAAAATTTGCGCCAGATTTGAAAGTGGAGGTTGCGCAACCAAAATTATCTTAAATTTTAATATTCTCATTGAAAGCTAAACTAAGGTTTTTATTTTTTTTGTAAAATGGATATTAGAAATGTCGATATCAATCTTAGGTACATTTTTATAAAACAAATTTTTAGAAAGTGATTTCAAACGTTGAAGTAAAATTGAAAAAGACGGTTTATTCCTGATTGCTCTTGTTGATACGGATGCTCTTTGCAGATCCTACCTGTTCCTGGGGAGGGAGAAGGACGATTCGCCCGGCGGCATCGTCACGGGCAGCCTGGGGGTGACGGAGAGGTCCATCGTGATCGAGTGGCGGGACGAGTGGGACCAGAGGATGCGCAGGTTCCGTCGTCGGGCCCGCAAATGCAAGTGAACTTCTTCCGAAACCTAACGATAAGCTCGCAGATATTCGATTCTAAATTTTTGGAAACGCGCTGACAGTTACGCTGTGATTTATTTTGTATCGTTTCAGTATTCTTGAAATCGTTTCAGCTTTGAGGCTCTCGTGACTTACCATTTTACGACATTACATGAATGATGCACTGTACCAAATGCATTTATATTGTACGTTAACTAATTTAATACATAACAAGAAACTGTAATATTTTATAATTTGTAAATAATTTCTATTAGGGCCACTTTCGTATTAGTGTTTATATTATTTATTTATTTACTTGTAGAGGAGAGTCAGATTGTGTGAATGGGATGAGTTGTGAGAAAGAAGAGCGGGTTCAAAGTCACCAAATCCTTTAATTTTCGAAATTAACTGCGCGAACTCTATTATTTCGAACGCCCCGAGCTGTTCCACCCCTAGGAATCTCATTGTCGTAATTTATTATCCAATTACTCTAAACTAAAACTAAATGAGCGTCGGTGGCAAAGTCAATGGGGCGTTGTGTTTAGTTGGAACGAACGGCCACCACTTGAACCGTCAGGTGACGCTTCCAGAAGTGCGTGGGTGCTATATCGTTGTAACAAGATTGTACAGTATTACAAATTATGATTGCTGATATAAATATTCCATAACATTAAATATGTAACGTAAGCTGCTACATTTATGTAACAATTATAACTAGTTCCTAGAGGCCATATTAAAGAAAAAAAATCTAAATGTTCTTAAAATGTTAATGATAACCTTAGATCGTAGTGTTTGGTGTTGTCAACATATCAAACTGTAACGTGTTTTAGCAATATTGGAAGAACCGGGAATATATCAGTAAGGCGTTCGTTTCTTTTTGGTTGTAGCGTGTATGGAATGTCAAGTCAACAAACTAAAGTAACGCGGTCTTTCCATCGAGTCGTATTTCATGCGTGTATTCTGATTTATTTGACTCGTATGCATGGGAGATTTCGTGTTTCCAGATATTTGCGATAATTTATGAAAATGCAAGAGCGCATTTGCCGTTACTCCCATGTAGGGAGATTCGTCAACAGCATTAAATACTTTGTAAATTCTTTGTGTACCTAATAAAATTGTAATAAATGTATGATGTATAATGTGTCGGCGTTTTATTGATGAAAACAAGAAATCGAAGCGATAAAGACTTGTATTAAGAGCACTTCCCACCGAGCAGGGAGCAAATCGGCAATCACTCTCGCCACAGGCCACGAGACGAATAAAATTTTTACTTTCCCGAATGACGGTGTAGCATCATCGAGTTTTACGATCAACTTGCTTATATTGCTGATATGTACTGAGTGTCCGTTTCGTTTCCTATGATTGGCCTATTTATCAATAGAGGAATGTCGACGGATCTGGTGTTTCGTTGGAACATTCGTCTCTGCTCAAGAGAGCGAAACTCTAAATTTGTTGGCAAGGAAAGGGAATTAAAAAAGGTTGAAATTCCGCTTTTATTAGAATAAAAGGACGCAGCTGATAAATGTGAACAGTCGAATGGAGGTCAGTTTGAATTGGGATCGGTGATCGGTGTCTTTGAGAGTGTGATTCTCACCCTGAACTTCAAGACACTATCAATTCTATTTTAAGAGGAACAAATTTAGTTAAAGTGAAGTAAACGATATGATGCCTGTCTCGAATACATAGTTTATTGCACACAGTATTACAGCTTGCGGGTCGAGACTAAATATTTTGGTCATGCCTTTAGATTCATACCCACTGAAATTACAATTATTGTAAGTCGTTTGAAGACTGTGGGTTGCTTCATAGAGGTTGAAGGACGCTGAGAACAACTTACTTATCAATACTATTAAATAATCTATCAAGGTAGGTAGCTTGTAAATTGTGCATAGTTATTGATGCTTTGATATTTTAACCATGTTAAAGAGTATCTAAAATTTATGTCCTATGCAGTTTTGCAATGGTTTTATTTTCTTAATAAATTGAAACTGTGAAAAGGGATGATGCTTTGATTATTATTGTTTGCTGCCTGCTGCTACTAAATTGTTCAGATTGTAGGAAACGACTGATGATAGTTTATTTTACTAAACCCATTTGTGTAAAGTGTACAATTCGTTGCTTCAAAAAAAATTCTTATATTGTTCAACGAAACATTATTTTGAAACATTTTTGGTTTTGTTGATGGTAAGGTGCTGCCATCTCACGGACGGCAGGCACATTATGACCTCATCTTTACAGTACGCTGTTTTATTGGCCGCTATCTCTTCGTGCGCCAACTTCAAGTCATTAAAATTCTCAAACTTAACTGTCAAAATCGATTTAACCTTATTTGTCGAAGACGGCAAGTGCCTGTAATTTTTACCAAATTTCTTCATATAGAAGTTAATAAGCGACATGGCTGGTTCCAAAGGTACTTTTCAACCGGTAAGCTCAATAAAATTCGTTTATTTACAATAACCAAATTGCTTGTCCTCAGGACTCAGATGTTCACATTTCGTATGAGGATCAACAGAAAATCAACAAATTCGCCCGATTAAATGCGAAATTAGAAGACTTTAAAGAAGAAGTTAAAATAAAAGAGGTAATTTTCCATAATTATCCCCTATTTAATAAGTTTATCAACCATTACGCTTGTAGAATGATTTGAAGAGTCTTGAAGAAGCTTGTGATGAAATCGCCCTATTTGATGATGAAGAAAAGATACCTTACCTAGTTGGAGAGGTGTTCATATACCAAAATATTGAAACAACTCAGGTAACACGCAGTTATAGCCAGTACTGTTACGATTAAATGTGCATTTGCAGACGTGCCTGGATGACGCCAAGAAAAGGATAGAACAGGACATAAAGGATCTGAAAGGGAAGGCAGGCGAAGTTAGGGAGCAGATGAGCGATTTGAAGTCGCATCTCTATGGAAAATTTGGAAGCCATATCAACTTGGAAGCTGATGAGGAATAATCCTGATAAATTTAACAGCGTAATTCATTTTTTTTTATTATGTAATTAAATTATTAAAACCAATTTGTGACTTTACTGCTTTGATTTATAATTTATTAATAAATATTCTGTAAGCGCATCACTTTATTTTTAGTTAGGACAGACCATGCTTTTATAGTCTTCACACTTTGCACAAAATTTTCTGTATGCACTCAAGGTGAAGAGCAAGAACTTACAACCATGCACTCATGTTACTATAATAATTTGTTAGTTATAAGAATACAACACAATATTATATTTACTTACTAGCTTCAGAAAAAAAAAACGATCAAACTGATGTACTTAAGCAATGATTTTTAAATAATATTTTACTTTAAGTATTTATATTCTAATAGTGTTATTGACTGTGTTTTGTGAGAATCGTTATAGTGATGGTTACATTCAATATCACCATATTACGTTTTATCCTCAAATAACATCACAAAATGTATGTAGAGAAAGTTGAGTGTATTCAATTATCTGATTGCCAGCCTTATTCTGCCACCCCATTAATATCATATAACACTGAAAGTGAAATCGTGAAGAGATCTGTGCAAAAGAAATAAGAAATACAGGTAGATATAAACGGAGTGACTATTGTCTTGGTCACTTGGGAAACTCATTTTTGACTTAGGAAGAATAAAAAGAAAAGAGTGAATGGTAGAACCAACATGTTTAATATTTCTATTATTTTTGTTCATTTATACTAGGAAATTGCAGAAATTTACTTTACCAATCACGTACCTATTACACTTGATGCATTATGCAACAATTGAAGTAAATCTTGCATAAACCTTTTTAGTATTATGCTGTGGTCGCAAATTTTCATTTTTACCTCAACCAATTTCCGCATCAAAATTCTAAGTAAGTAGGTACCCACCAAAGAATTTTCAACAATTTTATTGTTAGATATATTAGGAACTTTACTAAAACTTTTGTTGAATACCCCTTTAAGTGCAGTAGAATTTTTTTGTTTGACGTGCGGCAAGTTAAAAAAATGTCATCGCTCCACCGGTTTTGGACTCGATTGATATCGGTAAAAACCTTGCAGAATTTTCGATTATCCGTCACATTTAATTATAGCTCTTAAAAAAGAACGTTAAACTTATCTTTAAGGATTATTGTTTAGAGAGTCTGTTAATTTTTCTTTTAACGTTGTATTGTTGTGAAGTATGATTTACGTGGCTCGGTTAGATACGACACGGTTCTGTTATAAAGGAGAAAGTTTCCATCTGAGTGCAACATGCATTTAGATTCAAGAAACCGAGATGAACAGTTAAAATATCAGCGATGATAAGATACTTTTTTAAATTACTTATGCAGATCCGTGAAGTTTGCAAAGCCATTAAATTACCCCTGGTTTCAAAACCAAATGATCCAAGTCTTTGGCTGAGCACGACCAGATGACATTGCTGTTAGAAAAAATCGAAAACGGGCACATCGAAAGTGAAATCGCTCTAATTGGCGGTAAACTGTTAATAATTGTAGAAATTGAAATTATAATTGTAATTTCATCTAAACAAATTGAAATGCTGGAGAGTACAGTACCTAAGTAGCATACCGAAGAGGTGAGGCGGTAAAAGTTTTGCATACTTAAGTATAGCCATCTAATGCTTATGCCTTAAGGAACCTTGTATAGCAAAAGGAACTTCTGCAGGATGCCACCTGCAATAAAGTTTGACCTTTACATGTTAAATGTTAAGAAACCTCATGATAATTCGTTGTATACCGACACTTTACAGTTGCATAAAACATCCAACGTTGGCTTCTTTTTGTTCCATTAATTAAAATTTACGTTCCTATTATCTGCAAGTTGCAAGTAATTATGTTGCTTAAGTACAAATAAATCTTAATGCTTCAAGTCGATATTTCGGCACCAACAACACACCTGGTGATTCATTTTGTCGAGAAACGTTCTTTTCACGGTTGGGACGTGCAACAACTAGAGCTGAGTGACCTTATTAGACATGCGTTTGATTGTTGTGTCATGTTAATGGCGTGAAATCAATTAACGAAATTTTCTATTCGTCCAGTGGCCAGCAGGAATATTGATGTTGCATAGATAGATACTTATGCATACGTCGTGGTTGGTGAATTACAATTTAACTTTCCGACGAGCGAAACGTTAGGCGGGGGAGGACCGGAGAAAGCCGCTTCTCTTCGTTGTATTATTTTACTATTTTCTACTAGCAACTAGCGTGATTAAATACATTAGCTCCATTATCGTTAATTAAACGTATTGTATCCTTGCAATTTCACGCAAAGAAAATTTATATTTTTTATCTTAGCAATCCACTTTTGTAGTAATACCAAATGATACAGATTTATTCATGGTAAAAACTGTCTTAAGCACTGGAGAGAAAGTGATTTTTCGAACGCGATATCTTCTATCAATTTTATCAAATTAAGTGGAAAATTAACTTTAGTCGATCAGTCTGGAAATAATGTATCTATAGATAACGAGACGGTTCTTCTGAAACATAAGCGCTCTAGTAAATAAGTGGAATCGAAGGGTGATGTCGTTAATTTTTCTTCGTCAATTACGTTATTCCTTCTTCGTAGGAGTAATTAAACTAATGTCCTTTAGATTAATTACTACTAATAAGGAATAACGTGATCAAACATCCTGCACCATCTACAGTTATTAAACTTTCTAATGATCTCATCATGATTTACTCCCAGTACCGAGGACTATCAGTAGATTATTGATTCAATAAAAAATTTTGTAAGTACTAAAGGTCCAATGTTATCAGTACTTGTGGTTTAAAATTATAGATTCTGTATGACACAAGGGCTAGGTATTTACGGGTAAATGTAAATAATCATCTGTCTACACCCGAAAAATGTTAACTACTACTAACATTCTTGTCATAGCTACACGGTGAAAATTGTCTGTCTGTGGACAAGAAAATAGAAATTCAGAATAGAGCGTTACCTAAATTTATTATTTTTGCTAGAATTATGTAACCACATTTGAACTGACAGTAATTGAACTGTAAGTTACTAATAAGTGTAAGGTATATTTTCTGCGATTAATTGTTAAAAAGATTAACGTAATTAAATGAGACCCACTTCTGGAGGATTTTAATATTTGAACACAAAGAAGACTTTTTACGCCCAACCACGTCTCTTTACATGAAACATCTCTCTCAATGTTAGATTTTGAGTTACTCTCATTTTTAGGTCCCCTTCACAGCACTCTCCTAGGAAAGCCACACTTTTTTCAGCGTCACAATCAGTTATTGAGATAAATTTTTCCTGAAGCTGTGAGGTCATAAATGCAGCTTTTGGAAATTAAGTTTCAATTTAGCCATCAAGCTAAAAATATTAATTAGTTACACTGACCTTTTGCAAATTTTCAGGTTATTTTATCTATTTTCTATGAGTTTTAATTAAAAATTGTGCAATAGTGATACCAACACTTGGTTCGCAACACTATTTCTCTGTCAGAGGCTGTCATATCGAAACTTTAAATTTGAAACAGACTGCCATTGATCAAAGGCTTTTTGTGCCACTTCCTTTATTTGATTCATAGCTGATACCATTTAAGATTTGTGCTGTTCCATTTAATATTACGAATTTTGTATGCTGTTCAATTATCTTTCGTGCAATGACGAAGAGACGTGATTCGTCCCCATTTTTGCAAAACTTCCGAAGATCAGTTGTGACTCGACCCTTAAATTACCAATTGAAGTGTAAAATTAAAGTTGAACAAATCTGCTTCTTGGTGCATCCTTTGAGAAACAACGTGAGGAACACTGACCTAGATTACTCCCACGTAAACAGCAACAAATTTACCTCAGGTTAGCAGGGCAACAGAACTCTTTCATCTCTGTCCTCGAGAATTCAGTAACGGGGATTCGATGAATCCTCGAAATTACACAAACACGAAATATCCATTGTTGTGATGTTCCTATTATGAAGTGGCGGGTCGTTGATCGCATTTTTTCCACTTTACATCACATAAATCAACAAGATTCGTTTCACGACTTTTTAAGTTAGGCAGTGCAAGTTAAGGACTTGGAGAGCTTGGTAAAGTCAAGGCTCAAGTTTTGCAATTATTGCAACAAAGTAGACACTTAGGTACTTAGGCAGGTAGGACTCCAATGTTTACGATCTGATGCGGTAATAACACGAACACGTACATTATTGTAGAGTTAGTTTAAATAAAATGGCCTTGCGGTCTTTCACTTTTTGGCCATTCAGGTGGAAAAGTACACCTCGCCATTATTACTTTTTGGAAAACAATGCATAATGAAGACCCACATTTTTTGAATGTAGGTACCAACTAATACCCAAGATTAACAATAATTACAATAGAACCTATTTCATATGGTTGTGGCTCGCTTCCACAAGCTGCTACCTTGAGGAGCGCTGCTATAATTGTATTTATTAGAAGAAACTACCAGGAAATTAAACAAAGATATTAAATCAAATAACAAATAATGTAAAGAAGTACGTGGTGTTATATCTATTGATTGTCAAGGTTTAAGTTCTCAATCAATGTTGAATGATTATGCAGCAATCTACGTGCCATAAAATAAAAATTATGAAGACCATGGCATAGTAGTTCCTTAGATTCTTCCGGTAGCTGTACCAACCAATGTGCGTATCTAACAAGATGTTTTGGTGTGTTTTTGAATTATAAAGTAATTGATTTCCAATTTTCCATACATTTAGCTAACTTTCTTTATGCAACTGCTTATTAGATAAATAGACAAATATGAGGATAATTCGAGGTATTATTGCAAATTTAGAAAATGCGTTTTTGTTTGAAACATCCTGTGACTTGCAGGTAGTTATAGTTGGGTGCATAATAGAGAGCCAAAGTTACAAGAGATCGTTGACCGAAAGTGCAAGAAACACAAAGGAAATTCGGTCATAGTTAAATTGTTAAATAACCTAAAATATAACAATTTTAATTCGTAAAAGTTACATTATGTTTACACAAAGATAATTATTTACAGAACTAGCCTAAAAGGACCGCCCTAAAAAAATTGATCTTAAGTTAAATATCTTATAACAAATCTTCATGAAAGATTCGTGTACATGCATGCGTAGACTACGAAATAACGGAAATAGCTCTGCTTATTAATTATTAATATAACAAATCTAAGAAATATAAATAATGCAAAAGTTAAATTCGAAGAAATCTATTTCTATAAAAATCGAAACAATCCTCCCTCAAAATGACGAATCTAATGAGGGACATCTCTGCTAATTACCTTACATTAGCAAATATTTAATCAATAATACTTTTAATGATTTTGATTCCTTAAATTAATCCCTAAAACAATATTAGTTGCAGTAAGTGGGATAACAATTTTTCCTCAAAATGCTGGTCGGATTGAGTAGCTCCGCCGTTCCTAATTTCCTATTTCCCTTGCTACCTTAGTAATTAGGCATTTTTTGGCGCGAGTCTATACTTGCAAGCAAACAAATTATTGTTTATTTCTAGCCCGACCATAACCTCCATCACTAAAAATTATATAAGAAGACGAATTTGGCAGCAACACCATGAATTTTAACAATTTCCAGCCAATTTGATTGTCATGTAACTCAGTTCGTTTGTTAATTATTAACCACGGAAATAAAAGTCACCGGAATAAAAACAAAACTTCTTACCCTAGAAAAATCCAGCGTACTTAACTACTTCTCGGTGGTCCACGTCGCCATGGAAGGGGCACCAGCTACAAGGCTGAGAGACCGACAGTTCTCCTGTCAGTCGGTCATAGCGGCCGGTGAATTCAATAGCATTCAGCACTCATTACCTGGAGACCTTCTTCTAATAAACAGTTTTTATTTTGTGTGATCACCATGGAAAAGGAACCTCAGCCAGACTCTATGGCGACAATCACCATCAAACCGGACTATCCCCCATCTGAAGCCTACTCCTCTGAACCACCACCGGTAAGTCAGATTAAATAAATATAATAAATAAATAAAATAAAAATTGCGTAACGCAAAAAGGGACCTTGAAAGCATTTTTCAGCAAACAGTAAATTAGCGCGGATACACTAAAATTTGTGTTTGTAGTGATTTAGCCCGTATTCGCGTTTATTATTCCAGAACGTTACTTTCTAATTATTACCAAACGACGCAATTTCCCGTAGTTGTTGACACCGTTGTGTAACGCCTTTTTTCGAAATTGCAATATTAAAATCGCATGATGGAGAAGAACAAATACGCCGGTGATTTCGCAACGGACGTTTCAGGAGTTTCGTAAAGAATGCACTTGCGCTGGAACGTCTATTGCCAAAGATCTCGACGCTAGCTCAGGAAAGAAACCTTTGTTAAATCTTTCGTTCTGCCAGTTATTATTCGAAATACAATACAATAATTGTCTTGAACCGGAGATTAAACCAGCTAAAATTTTAGCATATTGTCACGGTCATGTATCGTAATCCCTTCTTCTCTCCAACCACCAGCAACCTTCAATCAAGTTAGCTCTGTTCAAGATTTTTGTAAGTGATAAGTGAAGTTCAAGGATTATGAAATAAATCGCGATATTGACGAAGATTCGGGCATCTAGGATTGATTTGTTAAAGTTTAGGAAAATTTGCGACAGGTTGACTTATATAATAAAATTATTATAAATTAAACAAGGACACTCGTTCCGGTCGTGCCCATCTGGGCAATTAGCATCGACTTAATTGCGTGTGCGGCTAATTAGTATTGTAAGAGTAAAGGCAGTCGCTTCCTAAACACCGCCATTAAGTTTCTATTGCGGCAGGCGACAATTTGTGCATCGTTGAATCAGGCTGCAAGAAGTGCACGAAACCTTGTTCGTTCGGATCTTTCTCGAAGGCGTTTAACTTTCAAAACTTTTGAGGATGTTCCTTTCACTCCTGGTAGTCAATATTTGTTTTATTTACCGTGCTAATTAGCACTTTGTTCGCCAAATTGATTTCGGCCGTGCCAAGGTTGGTGGTTATTGTCTATTTGATTCCATATCGCAACAGGTTGGAAAATTTTATCTCTATCCTGTACATCACTGCTTAACCGAAATCTAGTTACTGTGGGTTTGGAAACGACCGCAATTGTTGCAAATTTGGCTATTTAGTGCAAAGGAAAGCAGCTTCTATTGAAAGTTCACAGCTGATGGACTACAGAAAGGACAACGCATTTAGCAACTATCGAAATCGGATACCTAAACATCTCAATGCCGGCATGTTACTTATAGATGCAGTTTTAATAACGCTATAAAAGAAGTTGAAAAATTGAAATTTCCAGGGTTTAACTGCTTCAGTTCCGTGAAATGACCGACAGTTTTACTTAACTAATGTCACATTATAATAATGTAAATGTTTTCAACTATAACTTTTATCATCAATAATTATTATTTTGTTTTTTTAATAAATATTTGTTGTCATTCTTAACTATGCCATCTGTATAGCGATCGAGAATTATGGTTAATGGACCTAATAAACACGTTTTATTCATGACACTTTTCGGTTACATCCATAATATCCCTGTAGTCACTATTGACATAAATGGTGTCTTAGTGATTGAAACATCTTTGCTTTCGTCAAGACTGTGGTTATGACACCTGTAATATTTCGTGTTTCCCGTCTATGTAATCATGTATCCCATTAAAGTATCAAGCTGGTGGGCACACAAGGATAAAATTAAAATTATTAATATCTTCTTTGCTTTAAAACATGGCATTTCTGACGTTAGACAACGAATCAAGGTCAGAGTTTACCACTTACCTACTGCATATTCTTCCTTAATTGGCTAGGTCTTAATTCTTGATGGCTATTTGGTTAAACTGCAATTAAGTAAAGGATGTAACCTTTCCAATGACCACACATTTTTCCGGTAGAATTCGTTTATTAACATCTGACGTAATACCATTAAGCGTTGTTTATTTTCTTTCATAAATAATTCAACCTGTTGAACGCTAAGCAGGCTAATGTAAATATAAAAAAAATTATGAATCACTGCTGATCATTAACGATGAAGCAAAAAAGTAAAAAGTCTCTTAAATAAATTAAACTTAACTTAAATAATTAAAATAAAACTTTCTGATAAAACTAAAATAAACGTTAGACGTTTGGTAGTAGAAAATTCGCGAATTTAATAGTAATAAAGTAATAAAGTACCGTGGATCATTAGTGATGAGAAAGATTTTTTGTGGCAATAAAAACTTTTTAAAGTACATGGGTCAAGGTAAATCCGTTGACATTTTGTATTAATGTTGTAAGAGATTTGCAATTTCAAGAGATGAATTTGAATAATATTTTTAACCGTCAAAAATGAGCATCTATTGATAACATTTATAATTACAAACACCTATTCTGACTAGTCGTATCGTTCATCAAGTTTTGGATTTGAGATTACGTCGCAAGGGGTAAAAATATGATATTAATACTTTTTCAAATTATTTTGTCTTCAATAGCAATTTAGTCACTGAAAAGTTATAACTTTAAATCGAATTTATCTAATTTTTGTCTCACGTTTTAAATTTAATTTTTTTTATTGACTTTCTATGCATTTCTTCAGGCTGGCCATACCAAGGCACGACCAATTTGTTAGAATGGTAAAATACTCTTTAGCTTCCCTGATGACTTTTTAAGAGTCAATATAAAAGTTTTTCCATTCGAACTATTAGTTTTAATAATCGCAGGTCAGTCAACTGAGATTTTATCCGGTTAAAATTATATTGCCAATGTAGATAATAGTGTCAATTTTTTTAAATTTTTGTAATCAGTATCGTATTGTATTATAGTTAACAGCATCTCCAGTTTGTGCATGGTCGACTAGACTTAGAAATAGTCTTTATATGAAAATATAAATAATTTAATAAGAAATATCGTTTGTATGGTGCTATTTAAATTTATTTAAATTAATTTGATATATTGTTGATAAGAATCTTGGACGTTACTCTTTAACCAAACACATAAGTTATGGTAAGCAATATCGGCATATAGTCAGACATTAAAGGTCAAAGACATTATTTGGTAGTGTAAGTAGGCATTGTCTAACTTACCTTATAATACGTAGGTACATTTCCCCTGGCCTAATACAACAAGCCGATTAATGGTAGCTTTACCATAATTTGAATTTTCACGACTCAGACCAACCGCCTAAGTGTAGACAGCGTGATGAGTATTAATGATCCGTGATGCTACTTATGCAAAATTCCATCAGAAGTAGTTTTTGTGGTTGGGGATTTTAATGCACGAAACTTGATCACAACTCTAGACTTTCGTAGAAAAGCTTTTAAAAAAGTGGCATAATCTGATTAGTTAATATTTAGAAACGTTTTAACTCTGCCGTAAATTGTGTTTATCAATTAACAATTTCTTGTAAAAGCTTCAAAATGGTTAGCAAGTCCACAAATTCCCAATTGCTAACTCTGTCAATGCCAAAAAACAAGTTGAATAATATATTCAAGAACTAGATTTATGAGATTACGTAAAGGTGATTCATGTAGAAACTTGTCTTTGTATAAATTTATTCTACCAAAAAAATTAAAAATTTCCTAACCTTGAAACCTAATACACCCTTATTCTTTATTCTGAAAGTCACTTTTTTAACCTTGAAGCCTAATACACCCCACTCTGAACGTTGTCAGCTTTCTAAAATTATTAATTCTGTAAATTTAAAATCCACTTCCTACTAGCTTCATCCTCATCTTGCCAGTTAGCCAATTTTCAATGACTGCAGGCCTAGATACTTACTATCCATTTATCTATTTGCAGGTGCACCGTACCTTCTCATTATTTATCGCTAAGAAACTGTATCGAGTACTGCCCAATGCCCATTAAGCATTCCTTCATGAATTACGGTCATAATTGTGGTAACAGTATTGAATTCGAAATTACAGTAAGGGACCATTAAGCGTGACATTTTTCTCTCTTGTGGACGCGTATCAACGCAACAATGAACAATAAAAACAATACGGCGTGAAAGGGTTCTTACAAACGCGGTTGACACAACTCTGCGATACGTTCGGAGTGCTAACGAACTCTTGGCAGCTTTCTATTTTATGATGGTTAGGCAGAAAGTACGCTCCGGACTCCGGAACCCATTAGTCCGTACCTGTCACAATCATAACCAGAAAATAGAATATCGATTTTGACCTCTTGAAGCATTAACTGCGAAGAATCACTTTTACGTAGTAATAATTATTGGTGACTCGTTTTAGTTGCTGCTTTCAATCAAATCGATGTTAGGTACTTGGAGTATTCCTATTCAGAAAAAAGGTTGGAAGCTTTTAGTCAAAAACTACTTAGGTATAGCAGTGTAGTCCTGTTTGTTTTGTAGAAGGACAAGTAAGAAAGGCTTACTAGTTTTTATGGCTGGTTATGTAACATTCCTTGAACGGGACCTGCCTTGATGGACATTATTGTTTCTTCATTCGCTAGTTTGCTAGTTATCTATCTTGCGTCGTTAAGGAACACGTTGTTTGTGCTTAATTGGGAACGGAAATCTGTAATCTGCAGGTTTTTACAAACATTAACAATGCACGCCCGCTAGAAAGTAGGATAAATTACATGTATGTAAATGAAGTGTTTATCTGTTCAGTCGAAGATTACCAGTGAAAGGTATCGCAGATGTGATTTATTTCGCAAGGACTTAAACGGGACAACAGCAGGAAAAACGGGGCAACAGCAGGAAAAACGGGACAAAGTTTTGTGGTTACGGCTTAACTGTCGCTCTAAAAACATGAATAACGCCACATGAATATTAATATTGCAATGAGCAAGAAAAACGCAGTTAAAGAAAACAATGTGAAATTAAGTATTCATCTAGGCTAAACAAAGAACATTGCGGGCATAGAGGTATTTTAATGGACAGCTGAAATAATGACAAATATATTTGCTGATCAATAACGGTCACTGATTCAAGTCAATAGAGCAAGTGACTGACCTTCTGCTGGTTTAGTTAGTTGCAACCTCCTCTGCTTGGAGGTGCACCTGGTGGTTCGGAGAAGGGTCGCAGGAGTATTGGTTTTTAGAATCAGAAGTTAGTCAAAAGTTAATCAAAATACTGATGGGGACTTGTAAATAAAAAAAGTCTGGAAATTGTACTAAAAATAAATAATTACCCTTTTCGTGGTCAGAAATTGTTTGTTGATGAAACGTCTCAGGTTATCTGTATCTCCCTGCACGCAGTTGCATTTCAGCATGCTAACTCAATTAAAATTTGAAATTTGGAGCACTTAATCGTTATCCTTGTAGTTTTTTTTTTAATGTGACGCATTTGAACTTGAAAATTCGGCTCTAATTTATGCCGTTGAAAACCCGGGTTCTTTTGGAGGATGACCAGATCAAGGTCATGTCTTAATGTTAACCAAATTGGTGGTCCGGTTAGCTACTAGATACAGCCTAATTATTTAGATTGTTTAGTCAACATTGCGTTTCATATTATTTTTGGCTACCTACCCACATAAACAAGTGACAAACAAACATAAATATCATGTGAACCTTACCATAATTGCTTTCGTGCATTACCTTCGTACCAGTTACGACTTGGCAAATAAATTTGATTAAATTAGAAATCCTCAAAAGAGAGATAACCATGGAAAATAATTGCTCATTAAAGCGGTAATTTCGTGTAATTTTGATTCTTATTAATTTCTGTCAAGGATCTTGCGGTCACCAAAACCTCATCACTTCAGTGAACCCAAATTTTTTACATGACCATAGATACACACGGCCAAATAAAGTCTATACTTACTTCCATCCTTCAATAGATGAGTAGTACCTAAAAGGTTGAAAATATTCTCAGGATGTTTGAACCGCGGAAATCTGAAGTAACTAATCGGTTTGTTAAGGTGAAGGCTTAAATCTTCAAGAAGCCGCAAGCACGACCCAGTACCTCAGTTGTGTTGGTGGTAAGCAATGCAGAAAATGCTTGAGAACGCCCATTGTTTCTATGATTAATTCTCGCACGCCTGAACAGAATATTTAATAGAAAACAAATGTTTGGAAAACATCACGCCTATTCTTCTTGTGGGCAAATCTCACGATTCATCGCAGCATTCTTTCGCCGAACAATCGTGACTGCCCATCACTCGGAGATTAAAACCCCAGAAATTTTCGGGGCTACAAGAAAATTTCCCAATATTTCAAGTTTCACTCTCGATTTGCAAATGCTGATTTCGTGTTGTTATTTGCAGGCTTATCACCGCTCCCAAAGTTCAGCCGTACAGGTCGCCAAGATCATCGCCGTGACTGTGGTCCTCGTCTCCGTTGTCCTAGGTAGTTTCCTGTTAGCTTCTGCTTACGTCACAGTCAATGCTTCCTGCAGGCAGCTGGAACAGGAATTAGAACTGCTCAGCGAGGCGGCCGACCGCTTCCAAGGACCTCTCCAGCCAGAAGCTCTCGTCCAGGTGAGCGTCCAACGATTTCAGGTCCACATTCGAAAGTCTCCTTTTTGTCATGCACGAAACGAGTTGCGGCACTTACATCACTCGAGTTATATTTAGAGGCGCAAGGTCTCTTTCTTTCAACAGGAAGTGATGGACATATTGACTTTTGGGCGTGAGGCCGGGATGGCGCAATATTGGGCCGAGAGGAGTAACCAACTATGGCATAACCATAAGTTGAAAAGGGTAGGGCTGCCGGATATACTATTGCTGCTAGCACTTTAGAATATTGGGAGATTACTGGCAAACTCTTAAATTGTGGAAGAATACTTGGTAATTATTCAGTCAACAAATTTGTAAATTTGTAAAATTGGTAAAATTTTACCTCTGCTCTCAGTTTGAGGAACACAAATTTTAGGCGAAAAAACTCCCATGTAGACTTTTATGTAAAATTTATAACAATTGGTGAAATATCTCTACCAGACCTCACAGCATCATTAATGAAGAGAAACTCAAATCCAAGACGCCGTAGCATGAATTTAACCTTTGAACATAAATAACTGTTCAAAAAGGTAAAGACCAAAGAATTTTTGATCCTTTTTGAAACTGACAGCATACGTTTTACACATAAAGCTTGCAGTTGACATTGTCACTCAACTATTAAGATGCCTATAGTTACTTCTGCAGCATGGCATTTGTGAAATCTTTTCAAATGATTGTGCATAACAATTTCAATGCAACAATTTGTTGCAGTTATTTTTTTAATTCTCTGCTTTCACGGAACGCTTCGAGTGTCACCCTGTGAGAATAATGCACTTCATGGCGCGCATATTAGAATGATCGTGACACAATTGTCATTGTGATGCACGTGGAGAAAGTTGATTTAAATTTTTATAAAGAGGAGCAAAGCTGCAATGTTAACTTCAACTCGTTGCTTAACAGTACGAAGAGTCAAGGCGACTGGCTATTAGTGAAATCTACAGGAAGTCTTTCACAAAATTTGCACTAAGTACCTGGTTGAAAGTTAATTGTTATACTGAAGTAACAGGAAGAGACATCATCGGAATTACCTATTTGGTTTATTAGTTCCTGGGGCCGAAAGCAAGAAAAGTAGAGCGGGCATTTGTTGCAATAATTTTTAAACGTAACCACAAAAATTAGTTGAAACGAGGATATACACTCGAATTGCGTAACTTTTATCGTAACATGATTTCTACTTCTTGAGGTTACCGACCTTTACCATGGTCTGTTAAAGTCTTATTTTGTATTTCTAATTGGTAAATCAAGCAAGCAATTAATTCTTGCACATGATCTCACGCGAACTTGAAGTAACGAGTATCTGCAATTGGGTTCAGTTATTAAAATTTGTAACAGTTTAGATTATTGCAGAGCCGTAACAAGGAGTGTGAAATAAGACCCGGAGTTATTGGGGAGCTCTTATTCCACTTTCTAGTTGCGAGAACAATAATATTTTGAAGCTTATCCACAATTTTATGCCGCTTTCTAAACCAATCCGAATCGTGGGAAGTTCGTGTTAAAATTGATGACTGTTTTAATTGTCGCGTCGACTTAATTTGACAACACAAATTAAACCGAATCGGTGTTAATAAGAGCAACGGTGATTTTTTTATGGCAGCCGTTTACCGCCTCATTTGTGTTTCAGTCGTAAAACGCAAAACCAGTAGCACCGATTAGCACCGGTGACCTGAAATTCGAGAAGCGCCACGATAATTTATCTTTAATAACTTTCATATGAAGAAAGCAGCGAGTTAAGTCGCTTAATTACTACCAAGAGTCGCGTCAAATTTACAAATTGAAAAGTAATTATGTTGGTACCCTATTGATGGTGGGTGTTGGTATAAAAATATGTCCATCATTCCTAATCACGATGTTAATGCAAAACTACACCAAGATTAAACATGAGGGACTACACATGAGCGGACACGCGCAATGAACATCTTCTCGACTGGGGCAATGGTGAAAGCGAGAGGTCTTGTCGTTTTGTATTCTTAGTAATGAGGTCACAGCTGCCAGCTCAAAGGACATGTCTCTTATTGGCTTATCACTAATTACCAATATCCTATTATTCGTATTTACTTCTTAAAAATTGCAGGAAGAGCCGCAACACCAACAACATCATGCTGAACCTCTGCAATCCAGTGAATCTCAGAAGAACGTACATGAAATTGAAAACAATGCCGTCGATGGAACCGACAGCTCCGACAGCAGCTCGGACAGCAGCTCCGACAGTTCCTCCTCAGACGAATCCGACGACGAAGAAAGAATACCAATCCACTTCAAGTTACCTCTACAGCTAGATTTTGACGATTTAGCTGGCGCTTTAATCGACAAAAACCAAAAATCCAGAATGAACTGCGTCGTCGAAAAGAAGCGCGCCGAAGAAGTGATCGACCATCAACCCAAAACTCTGAGATTGCCTTTCGGACTCAACTTAACCACCGATCCCAAATACGAACATGTCACCGGTGAAAGAATGGCCATTTTCTGCGAAAGCGGAAACGTCCAAAGGTAATTTCATCAAATTCCCCTTCCTTAAACCGCCACTAACTTTTCAAAATTTTAGAAACACGCAACCCGAAGAAGAAGACGATGACGAAACCATCATGATTCAACCAGTGATGATCCCAATTCCTCAATCGCATTACCCTACCCATATGGCCCAACAAATGCAGCCTCAACCCCAACCCCACCAATTCCAACATATGCATCCTATGGAAGCCATGCGACCCCCAATGCCCCAACCTCAACAACCTCAACAAAGCCAACTCCCACCTAATCCAATCTTGCAGCAAATAGCTCAACAAATCATCACTCAAAAAATCATGGAAGCTCAACGCGCCCGTCAAGAACAACACCAACAAGAATCTAACCAACAAGAGGTCGAACAACATCACCAAAGATTCCAGATTCCTGAAGGCATGGTGGCTCAGAGAATTCCAATTCCGGAAGAAATCCTGACTCAACTCAACCGACTTCCTAACCGTGACGTTATTGTTGCTGTTTCCGAGCACGAACCAGAAGAAGTTTCGCAAGAAACCGCCCAACCTGCTCCTCAAGAAGTTCGAGTGATGCCTCAAGAAATGAGAATGGTTCACCAACAAATCCAGGTTGCTCCTCAAGAAATGCGTGTGGTTCAAGAACAGAGGCAGAGTGCCCAAGAAATGAACGGTAGACAAACTTATGCTAGAGGACTTCCAGTCAATATTCCTATTCACATGATCCAACAAGAACAGCCGGAGGCTCAAGCTGCGCCTTCGGAAGAAACAAGACCACACTGTAAGTTTCAATTGAGATACTTAACAAACTTTGGTTTTTATTGTGGTTTGTTGTAGATGTCCAGCCAAGGTCTGTACGTTCTGTGGATGCTCTTCTCCCTAAAAGCCAAAAGAGAGTGAAACGTTGCTCCTGCGATTGTGCTTGTTAAGCAAAGGAGCGAAAGAGTTGAATTAAAAAATATGCATCCTTAAAATAGGCACCTGTTTTTTTAAATATCTTTTTATACTAACTTGCATTATCTACTTGGATGTAAATATAATTGTTTGGAGTTATTTAGCATAATAATTGGCTATGAAGTAGCTGCTAGTACTGTTGTCTTAATTGTAAACTATTGTAGGTTCTCTAGCGATTGATTGTAAATAGTTTAATGCTAATAAACTTCGGGCTTGCATTGATTGTGATACATTTGTGAAATTCGTGCTGTACAAAAGAGTATTTGACAAATAAACAAAATTATTTTAATTATAAAGTTGTTCCACGGTAGTTTCATAAATATCAGCATTTAACATAATAACCATCTCCATTTTCTTCTACACTTTTGCAGTTTTTTATGTCACATTTTACTTTTTATCTTTTCTTGAAATTGATTATTTTGTCAATAATTTCTTCATTTCCTCAAAAGTGAATCTTCAACCAGCACTCCATCTTTATTCTCCTTCTGTGACTAAAGCCAAGTTGTACTAAGCAAATTTATCTCCCGGTCAACCGAACCTGTTGAACTACAAGCCACTTTAATTAGCTCTAATAACTTTAACAAATGAATCAAATTCAACTAAATTGTAGATAAATGATATTTTTTATTACTGGACCTGCTGCTTGTTAGCAAGATTAGTTTGTCTATAACTAATTATATTACCAATAATTGTAAGTGCTGGATATAAAAGATAGAGTTTCCTATTATTCTCAAAAAGAAGAATATCGTTGATGTTAGTAGTCCTATTAATGAATAAGAAAACAAAAAAAAATTATGTTTATTTATTATTTATTATTTATTTATTTACATCACATATTGGTATAAATTATTATTTTTTAATCATGAAAATAAAAGATTTCTACCAAAATTATAATCGACGAATTTATATTCTTTGTTGTCTCATACTAGGTGGCATTGCAGGTAACTACCAACTATCCATACAGGACTAGATACATTTATGCCTACTGTAGTAAATAAGTTTTCAATAAATTTCTAATGTGACAATGGATGACAAATGTAAATTGAGTACATACACTTCGATACCGTTCCACTTGGTATAAATTACAAATTGCACTTAATTTTGATTAGAAATATATTTAAAGTATTGCTGCAACCAAGAATTATCTTCTGCAGTGCGTATTGAATGCTCTTAACATTATAAGCTCTTTCTTTTGTTAATTTATAGCAAGCTCAAAATAAAATACAGGAATACAAAAAATCTGTCTTTAGTCAAGTTAATCCCTGAAAAAATTATCGAAAGCTGACTATAAAAAAAATTATTATTTAGTAGTTCTTATGAACACGGAACAGAATTATCTGGACACATTAACAAATAATCGCCAAAGTATCCTCGGTTTTTGCACAGTACTAATAATAATTATTAATGCTAGAAGTTTTCTTTAAAACATAATAAATTACTTTCATAGTGCTCTTCTTTTGTTCCTTCATTGTTAGCTCATAAACAACTGGCTCAATGCTTGTTTCCTGCATGCAAAAAAAATTAACATTTGAATCAGTAACAGCACATAATAGAGTGAAAGCAATATATTTATGGGCTTCAACATAACAGCGTAATTAAATTGATTCATATCGTCCACAAAGTAAAAAACAAACGCAAAACATTAGTGGAAGGGTAACGCGTCATGTTTTCTAAAACATCATCCATCAGTGAAAGTGATGCTGCTCCCATCAGTAAATGTGTAGCTTCACCAATAATTATTGGCGTTAGATATGAAAAAAAAAACACTTGTATACTTAGATAATGTTTGTTATACATATTGCTAGATATTTTAAATAAAAGTTTTTTTCTCAAGTAGGTAACATTAGTTTTCTCGTTGCAGCATTTTTCTTAATCCCAAAAACTGCCATGTAATCACAATAACATAGAATTTGAATAATTTGTTGCTGAGTCCATGACAATTTTATGATTTGAAACTTTCACGCGAAAAATACACCGGTCAGATGTCGATCTGCCCTATAATTAAACTTTATGATTAGAAATCTTCTCAAACCAGTGGACGACCACAGCGTGGAAGTACAGTCACTTCCTTCGGTGCGTGAGCAGACATCAAATGATTTACGGATTACCCGGTCTTCATCAGTAACCGCACCGATTTTTCTAGTGATTTACTTTTACCTTTCACCCGATGGTATATACACGCCTCTTTTAATTTTTTAGACAGCGATCCATATTTCATAGCTTCCTTCAATGTATAAAAACGATTACTGAATAGAATGTTATGGCTTCACTTTCAAGCGATTAAAAAGAAGTTTGTTGCGTAATAAGAACTGTACCGGCTAACATGTGATTCAAGACTTGTCAATTTTTTTTTTGTTAGGTAAATGGAATGGTCACAGAACACCTACCAAGTACCTCTATATTTACAAGGATTGCGCACTACTTTTGTGAAATATTTACCTAGTCCTGTAAAGGCTCAGTGAAAGGTTTCGAATCTTGAAGCAATGTTTGATAAGTGATGTGTTTGTTTTTATTAGCCTGCCCACACTGCCAATTGCAATAATTTTCTTACAAAAAATGTGGAAAATTGTGCAATCTCTAGACACGCAACTGATGTTTGCTCTGATTAAGGTAGAAGCTTTTTCTTTAAACATTAAACATGTGTGTGAAAACTTGTTACATGTTTAGCCATTACAAGGTTTTGAAAATTTTGAACATTTTTACTCCAATCAAAGCAAGTTTAATAAACGATACGATTCCTCCAGAAGCAAACGCTGCTTCCTGATATAGAAGATCTTCCTGAATCTAATACGGACACGATTTGCCGGAATAATTGATAACTTTCTAATAAATTAGCAAGAGCTTCAAAATTACAATAATTCAAGCAACTTGAAGGTTCATAAATTTTCTATGAGCTGAGGTATCAAGAATCAAATTACAACAAATTAATCTGCGTTAGAGTAATATTCTAAAAAATGCAAATATGTATGAATAGCTTGCCGATTAATTGAAAAGTTAAGTTTTTTAATTAGATACCTACTACAAAAACAAAATATATAGAAGCGATTCCAATGCAATTGTTAGTTCAGAATTCATGATTCTTTAAGTAGCTTTTTATCCAGAAAAACATTGATAAGTAAAAAAAAATACTAGATAACTATTTGATAGACAATAGTTGTGATTATTAACTATACAGGGTGGGGCAATAGTGCGTCCGACTTCGATAGCTTGAGTTCTATGATAGGTAGAAATTTGATTTAAAAATACGGATAAACTAGAAAAAGAAGTCTATAACCGGAAATTATTTTTGAACATACAGGGTGAACCAAGAAAATTATCCAGGGACAAGTGACATTTTTTTAAATGGAATGTGGTGTGTAAAAGAAGACTTTTCAGAGACTTTTCCAAAACTCTTTTCACTTCAATATTATTGCTGACTATTTCCCAACCACTACAGTCACAATTATAAGTTCTAAGAAAAAATTATGTAATCTCGTTATAATCTGGTTATACCAAAATCAAAGTAAAGGCAATTCCTTACAAAGTTTTAACTTCATATTTGATTAATAGGTAAAGGTAATTAATAGGTAATGCGCTGAGTATAAGAAGTGCGTACTCCAGTTTGAAGTTTTGCAAAGTTTCGCTTCAGTGAAAGTACCTTATAATTGTCTCAACTACCTACACGAATTACCCAAAAAAAGCGTGAAAGTGAACCAACATAGATCACTAGAATAATGATGAATGCCGCATCTGGGCTGAAAGTGCTACTCATAACTTGACGAGATCTTTCAACACTAGTAAGTATCCAACTTGTAATAACACCAAAATCACATGCTTGTAATAAATAGTTGAAGTCAAGGTCTTCTTGAACATATAAAAATTGGAAAAATCCGACACGCAATTGTGTCGTTACAAAAACAAAATTTAACGTTTCTTCTCTCCCATCGTAGAACTTAAGTTTGAATTGCCACTATAGGACGTAGCTCGACTGTATTAAGAACAAAAGACCTGCAAACAAGAGACCTTGTTTAATTGCCGCTTTTTTCCAACAATTACCCTATTTAACGCATCCGTTTGTATTATGACTTGAAGCTGACGAGTGAAACCGCGTACGGATTTATTCTTTTGACGATAACGTCTACTGGCTGCCATTCCAAAATCAAAGACTATGAAATGCGGGTCATCAATGTCAAAACGTGGAGAATAAAAAGTTGCCGCCGATTATGGTGATAGTGCGTCTTGTTTTCATCGCAATTCTCTGCAAATATTGCACCTTCGTTCCAGGTAATTTAAGACAGCTACAACCAACTATCTGCACATTTAAGCACTTAATTTTGGAATATTTTCGTTATTTTGAAACGGTGATTGTATATACAATTTTTTCTCAATTAAGCAATAAAATTTCTCAATTAAGAAGCAATCTAGAGCCAGCAATGATTGGTTTTTGGCAGACTTCGTTTAAATAAGATTAGATCTATTGACCACATAACGCTGCACTGATTACTAGATTTGACAAAGTCATGTAATAGATCCCTATTGCCTTGTACTATTATAAAGTTATAATCTTAAGTAATAAGTACGCATATGCATGCATAATAGCTATTATTCACGCTCTTATTAATGATTACCTGGTAGTCTTGGGTAATTTGCCGTTCGTTTCAATCGTATCAATTTATGCAAAGAAAGAGTGAAAATTGTTAATGATGTATGTACATTCATTTATGTAGTCGGCTTGTTCATTCCATGTCAAAGTAACTGTTCTGATATAATTTGAAATATTTAAAAATTAGTTCAATTTCCAATTTTTTTTCAAAACTTATTTTCTTCTTATGCTTAGATGAAAAATCTCTTTTACTTCCGTTTCGAGCTACACTAATTTAGCAGGCTATTGTCAAAAATTTTCAACTGTTTTTATAAAATTCTTGAAACCAACAATAATTTAATTTGTCTCAATTGGTCATATTATACCTACCATGTGATTAAAAATTTTTCAAAAACAGGTAGGTAACTACAAAGTTTCAAAACATTAGAAGCACATAACTTACTGTTTTCTTTAGCGCTGCCACCATTTGTAAAGTTCATTACTTAAATAATAAAGTATTGGCACAGTATGATTTATTGACATTTACATAACAGTTGTACTACTGAGCTGTTGTGTTTTAATACCTATATATCACAAACTATTTTAAATACACTCATCACAATCTAATTTGTACCAGATAGAATAGCGGAAACAAAACGGTAACTTCACACTGCGCTTTCATTTAAAGGAAATTATTGATTGCAAAACACCATACGAAATGAGCTTTGCAATGGGCATTCTGCGTTACTGAAGATTGTTATGCAAAGAACTCATTTCATAAGAAAGCGTTGATGATAATATCTTGAAAATACTAAAGGAATGGAACTAAACTTTGATTGATAAGTGTATACGTAAAGATCTTTATCAATAAATATAAGCTAATTTTGAGACCATACTTTCACGGTACATTTTAAAGTCCGGTGTATCAAGTTTTTCTACAGAAAATTTTTTACAAAAAAAAAATTGAAAAATATTAACGATTGAAAAATTATTTCTTCAAGAAACGTTTGGTTGGTAGCAAAAATAGACGAAAATAGACAACCACTAGGTATAGAAACTACGGATATCCGGGGACCTACTACATACAAACTTTGAAACTGTGGGAACGGTTTCCCTTCTAGTTAACTGTTGGGTCAAGCTAACACACCGTTAACTTCAACTCGTTTCTTTCTTTAGTTATACGAAAGAAATGACTGGCAAAAGGGGTTGGTTATAAAAAATTAATCCAAAAGAACCCACTTTGGTTAAGTTTCGCGACAATTGTACCTTTCAATTCTGGATTCTGGTTGTAAAAATCGATTGTAACCGTAACAAATAAATCATGTTGCTGGCGAATTTCCTGCTGTAGCAAATAAATTACGATGTTGTCATTGCAGATTAATGGAAGAGAACATACTGGCATAGTAGGCCAGTGGCGGAAGCGGCAGCAGGCGTGGTAACCGGGAGATGCCGGCAAGAGGCACACACCATGCAGTCAGTTCTCAGTTCTTCACGCGCGAAGCACCAGGTCGGAAATACCTTGGCAATGTTCAACATACACAAGTGATTCAACAAACGATCGAGTCTTAAGAAACTAGACGTGGACGGTAGATATGTGCCAATGACTTAAAGAGGACCCAAATAAATAGTGCTACTAAAAATGGACTACGTAAGAAAAATTGATTCCATGTACAGGCACCGGAGACTGACCTTTCCCAAGAGGTAATTTTGATTGAATTTCACTTATCGTCCGGCGTGGAAGTACTTGCTTGTTGCATGGTGAAGAGGGTTTGTGGCGTTTCAATAAAGGAAGCTCGTCCCTTGTACTGAACCGGATATACGGGCACGGGTCTCGTTAACGGAGGTACTAAATTATTACTATATTGTTGTGGTACCTACACGAGTGTTTTGTTCACCCGGAGCACGGGCAATAAACTTGAATTCCATTAACATAAATGATGACTGGGAGAGATAGTGGGTTTTTTGGACAAAGCACCGGTTAAGTTCCGGGCCAAATTTTTCCTGGCCATCGTCCAGAAACCTCATCAATAAGTTTTTTTAACGTTTTAATGCTGTCGTAAAAATCACAACACTTAAGAGTCCGCTACACCCCCTCTGGTAAGAGAATCCGTCCAGCTTCCGTAATTTTCAATCGAATTAACTGAGATTTTCGCAGAATCTTAAAAATGGTTAAATACAGGGGGCTAACCCATTAACGTTTTTTTTTTTAAAAAATTGACTTAAAAAAAGTGAAAAAAACAACATTCTAGTTTTTAAATAGGGTTGGCCCCGTGTATTTTCACGAATAAAAAATTTCGATGCTTACAAAAAACTATTTGGATACTTATTAAGAGAATGCGACGAATTTTAGAGTTTAGCGAAATTTGGTGCCGTCCGCTGGCGCTCCCTGGCGTTATCGTGAGATGTTCATACCCCGCCATCCCCACTCCAAGAGAATCATCGAAGTCAAATCGCGTCAGGCCGGCAGAGCAGGCAGACACAGTTGAAATATTGAAATTGATATACGCCGGTAAATCCAGCCGGAAACCCGATCATAAAAATAATAATACATATAATTTTCGACCCACGAGGTGAAAATTATCGGCTTGTCATATGGAATTTGTTTATTGAAAAATTATTGTACAGGACAATGGAACTATTTATGTAAGCGCCAAAATTTACACTAATAAATTATTTAACTAATTTTACAACACAAATCATTTACTTTATACAAGAAATTGAAAATAACAGTTTATGGCGTACATATTTAAAAATGACAAACCACAAAAGTTCGAACGATACCCTACGCAGAACAATAATTATGCTACCTTCCTCCATAATTATTTATAAATATGTAAATAATTGGATTACGTCGTAGCTTCTGCTCTGATTTCATGTTTCATAAAGACTATTTTGAAGCTACGAAGAAACTTGTTTCCAGTATGCTATCTTAGCATTCTTTTCCCAACTATAGATTTCAGCCTTTCTGTGGCTTTTGCTCAGCCAGTTTTGTTTTCTTCAATACCCTAATGAGGGTGAGTTATCGGCCATTGGTTACAATGCCCACTTCTTGCGGGCACACAAATAAACTAGAGAAAGAAGTCTATAATCGGAAATTATTTCTGAATATACAGGATAAGCCAAGACGATTATACAGACTGTTTCACCAAAAACGAACGGATTTCTAGCCGAGTTATTTGAAGACGTAGAGAAAAAACTCTAAATGCTTCTTGAATTGATAAAAAATCTCTATGATCGACGTATAAAAAACTAATTCTGGCGCTTCCGGTTTGGACCGGAAGTTAACCAACTTTTGATTTTTAAATACAAACATATTTTTTTTATTACCCTATCTGATAGAAGAGGTTCTCCTGATTACAAAAATGTATTGCACTTATCGCTTTTCTGCTCAAAATTGGTTCAGGCTTTCTGTTCTAATGCAACTGTTTCTCCAAAACTGACGGATTTCTGCCCGAGTTATTTGAAAACGTAGAGAAAAGACTCTAAATACTTCTTGAATTGAGGAAGAATCTCTATACCAGAATTAGTTTCTTATATGTCGATCATAAAAAATTTTCCTCAATTCAAGAAAAATTCAAATTTTTTTCTCTACGTCTTCAAATAACTCGGCCATAAATCCGGCCGTTTTGGTAAAACAGTTCCATTAGAAATGAAGACCTGAACTAATTTTGACCAAAAAATCAATAAGGTCAATACATTTTTGTAATCAGGAGAACTCCTTCTATCAGATAGGGCAATAAAAATGGTATGTTTGTATTTAAAAATCAAAAGTTGGTCCACTTCCGGTCCAAACCGGAAGTGCCACAATTAGTTTCTTACACATAGATCATAGAGATTTTTCTTCAATTCAAGAAGAATTCAAATTTTTTTCATCTACGTTTTCAAATAACTCGGCTAGAAATCCGTCCGTTTTTGGTGAAAAGTCTGTACAGAGACAAGTAACATTTTTTTAAATGGAATGTTGTGTGTAAAAGTAGATTTTTTGGAGCTTTTTCGTCAACTCTTTTCGCTCCAATATTATTGCTGACTATTTCCAAACCACTTGGATGTAGCGATTTTTTTTTGTTCAAATAATGGCATTTGCAGATGCATGTTAAAAAAATCACTACAGTCACAATTACGAGTTTTAAGAAAAAATTATGTAAAGACATGTTGAGAAACATCTGTGGAATGTCTTTGAATTGGTTTTACTTTTAAAAAATTATACAAGGTGGCTAAATTTAATTTTTCAATTTAGAACTTTTTGAATTTACTTTTTTCCATTTTTTCAAATAGAACAAACAGCCTGTATATTTTTTAACGATATGATGTAGAATCTGAAAACGAACATTTTTTGTATGTAGGTACACCGTTACGGCTATTGGTAACCATTTTCGATTTATCGACCAATAATTACAAAATTCAAGAATAATCTTAAAAAATTTAGATCGTTTTCCAAATAACTCGACAAAAAACTTCAAATGTTTCAAAATTGACACAAATGACAACTGACAACAGGTAACTGCGATAAATGTGTATTGCTTGTCGGATAATATAAAAAGCAAAAAATGATCAAGATACAAACATAAAGTGAACTTAGAGCCGTATGACACGATACTTATTTTAGTACTGATTTCAGTACTGAAAATTTAGTGCTACTACATCCAAGAAATTTGAACCTGTTCTATTTTCTTGTATGCAAGTTGACTTTAATTGGCGCTTAGTGATGCATTTTGTTTTTGTTAAAATTCCCAAACTTGTCCTAAATTCGGAACTGAAACTGCCGAAAAGCTGCGAGCGCAGATTCAGTACTAAAATCAGTATCGTGTCATTCGGCTCTTACAAAAAAAACTTATGCTGTTTTTATAGGCAAAACATCTGAAGCACTTATTACAATTTTATCTGTCGAGTTATTTGTAAAACAATCTAATTTTTAAGGATTATTCTTGAATTTTGTAATTATTGAGCGATAAATCAAAAATGGTTACAAATAGCCATAGGGGTGTATATAAAAAATGTTTGTTTTTAGTTTCTACACTATATCGTTAAAAATATACAGAATGTTCCATTTGAAAAATGGAGATATATAATTAAATTCAAAAAGTTCTAAATTAAAAAATTAAATCTAGCCACCCTGTATAATTTTTCAAAAGTAAGATCGATTCAAAGACATTCCACAGATGTTTCCTAACTAGTCTTTACATAATTTTTTTTTTGAACTTGTAATAATTGCGACTCTAGTGATGTTTTTAAAATACATCTGCAGATGCCATTATTTGAACAAAAAAAATTGGAGTGAAAAGAGTCTAGGAAAAGGCTCCGAAAAATCTACTTTTACACACAACATTCCATTTAAAAAAATGTCAAATTTCTAGCTATCATAGAACTCGAGCTATTGAAGTCGGACGCACTATTGCCCCACCCTGTAGATCCTTCGTTGAGTTACTTACTGATGGTGTATAGTTTTCTGCCGTTTGTAAATTTACGTTATCAACGGGCATGTCATGGATACCTACTGTCCTTGATATGTTCATTGCTCTAAATGTAACAATAAAAATAAATGGTAGCGGTTAATATTTTTTTTGCATAACTTTTAGGTAAACGCTGTTTTATTCAAGCAGCAAAAATGTACAGAGCTTGAAGGAATTGAAATTTAAACGTTATTGATATGTATTCATGTAGCAACCCGAAATCGTACCAAAAAGAGTCAGGCACTTTACTACTGATTTTAGTCTTCTTTAGTGCCAAGTTACTTTAGTACTTCACTGGCAAGTTCAGAGTGATTGGATTTATCTATGTAATTGGTTTAAAAAAATAAATACTGTTATGGGAGTTTCATGATCAGCTATGGGTTCATCCGTAGTTTTTCCAGTTGTTTTTGTCTACAGAAAGTACGAAACAGTTTCAATTTTAATCTACAAATATAATTTAACATTCCATGCTTACTGTGACTTCAATCTACGATTTTTGTGACTCAACCGTTTTCAACATACAGTTTTTTTCTTCGACCCTTTCAAGCGAGCATAATTTACCATTTTTAGAATCAAATAAATCGGTGTTAGATAAATATAGAAATCTGGAGTAAAGGCAACCGCATCTATTGCCTAGGCAAGTAAAGCAAAAAGTAGCTACTAGGAAAATTAATTTGCAAGTACATAGATTCGCAAAATATTTATTTACGCTCGACATTGGATAAAATTACCACCAGCAACGTAAACAACACCCAAACGATCGCATCGAGTGCACTAAATAAAGGTGCTGGAGTGGAGTGGAGACTGTGCCGTCAAAACGATCGCCGAATTTGCATCCCCACCCAATACTCCCCTGATACCTCGTCCCAAACCGTTGCCCCGCAGGTCCAACTAGGTGACCTCCGATATCAGACTCTTAAGTAGCTCCGTAATTTAAAGGTATTCCCGGAAAGTCAATCTTTTGACTCAAACTAAAAAATGGTTAAAAGTTGGACGTTATAGATTCTCGTGTTCTAACAATTATTATTGTCAAGTATGTAATGTTTTTAAAAACCGTTTGGTAAAATAGGCGAAAATTGCACATAATTATATTGGTAAATATTTCTGCCATAATGTGTTCCCACTTTTCTGTGTTTTAGTTTTATTTAATGTTTGTATTAAAAATTAAAGTTATCAAAAAAAATTATTAGACTTTTCACTCTATTTTCCTTTTGAAGATTAAACAATAACCGATACTTGCTCCATGCTTCTAAGTTTGCTTGTACCTGTGTACCTTCAAACAGTCATAACTCCCATAAAAGCTATAGCAACAATTTTTGCAAAAAGTCAGTGAAAGAGCAAAAATTACAAACTGGTTCAAATTTCCATTTATTAGAAATTTCGAACAATTTAACTTTCTTCGTTATACGTGCTTACACTGCAAAGCCCTTAGTAATGGAAACATTAAATGCTTATCAATGAAGTTTTATAGATACGATCATGCGGTAGCGGAGTTCAGTACCCTCATATCAAGCCTAAGAGAAAATTCAAAATGCTATTTCTTCGTGTAATTTAACTACTGTAAAATATGACTATGATGATAGTCAGTCCTAATTTTTTTATGTGTAGAACTTTAGCTCCAGCAGGAAATTTTTTTATATATAAAATATGAGGTATCTCTACTATATTTTTTGGAAACCATTTCCAGGAGCAGATGTAATGGTGCAAGTGAGGTTTAAATTAATAAGAAGAATCTCTTAAATCTAACAAATTATTTGTAATGTAGGTATGCCAAAGTGATCATCATGATTTCCGTAATTCCAAACCTCGGCATACTACATTTCGTCCTGGTTGAGTCATTTAGTATAGTGGCCCAATCGATCACTTACTTTATAAGTTAACTTTTTTTTATTTTGAAAATGATCAAATGACTAACCTTGGTTCATTGATTTAGATTAGTGTGAAGTAAATTTGCAATAATTTTCTAATTACGTAACAACGTACCTATGTATCAATCAAATTCAAATAATTGCTACAGTAACAAATCGAATTACATGAAAATGATAAAGTTTCAAGATACGGACTACTTAATGGCTAATTATGTTTGGAAAACCAACCATCATTACCATATTACCTAACAGTAGCGGTAAGTACTTGCTTCATATTACCCAAAAACTCAGGTTTAATTCAAGTTAATTTTATTTTAACGATGTTATGAATTCGGGTGGCATTTACTTGAATATTGATAACACAGACAAAATTTTAAAAACAAGTTTTCTAACTCTTGCATAAAACTTTAAAATCCTTTGTCATATGATTTTATCAAAAAAATATTGTACCGTATTTTACGACGTCTTGTCGTATCTACCGTAAACCTTGTTCTACTTGTGCAGATCTATTGTTATCATTCTTCACGTTTCAGGGTCTGCAATAATACGGCAATGTTCATCCAATGTATCGTTAAGCATTTAGCGACTTATCGGTAAGATAAATGAATAGTAGATAATCATCGTGACAGATTCATAATGGAAGATGTTCAAACTGAATAGTTTACGAAAAAAACTATCTTGAATTAAACACGTTTTAAACAGCAGCCTGGAGTTTCCAAGACGGTTGTACCGTAAAAATACCATTAGTTTTAGATTTTGTAGCCTTTTAAGGTTAAAATCATTTATTGGGTTATGTGAGTTCCACAACCGGAAGTCAAAAATTGGCACAAAAATGACAATTAACGTTTCTGTACCAAAAAGCAAAAATTATCTATATAACTGTTCACCAACATGTACGTGACCACTTAACACTTTTACTTTTTACCTGGTTGATTTTTGTTAATAATTATTTTACGTGTACTTTTCGACCGAATTAACATCAGGACCACGTAATTTCAACCACAAAAGGTGCTATTCGAAAACTAGATCGATGTTGGTGGTGACATTTAAATCGCAATTAGCTCATGTCAAATTGTCCATTTGCTCAAAATTTAATAAAATTTATTTCGGCGTAAGTCAATGCTGTTAAGAGGTTTTAACAATTTTTGATCAATGGCAAGAGACTGATTACAGAGAAACCGAGTAACCCAAGAATTTTGTCCGCATAATATTATCCCAGTGATTTACATAATTTTCAGACGCAGTGTCCAATTTATTCAAATTATTAATAGCTAAATTGTGTCGATGCCGTCGATTAACCATGCAAGTTTCATCAAAATTGATAAGTCACCTGGAGGTAGCCGATTTCGAATTACTTTCGTTGAACTCTGATGGCCATTTCTCCTCCAAATTATCTCGCTGGTCACAAGTGGGTCAAGTGGACCAGTTTTGTAGTCACAGGTCTTATTATTTTTTTGCCATATGCAAATGATTACCGCAAAATCCCGTCTTATTATATTCATTGGCCATACCGCCGAGACAATCATACTTGCATATGCTGTTAATCTAACCCAGTAATTCCATGCTAAATTAAGACTAATTTCGACACGTGTGATTATCCACCGTTATTTTAATAATATTCACAAGTAATTAATGAAGAGTGGAAAAAACTAAAGCTGGTAGTGTGAATAAAAAAAACTAATATTTCCATCAACACAAAAAACCGAAGCGTTACACATAAATTGCTGCAACAGTTTTCTAGTTCTTTGACATCTTTTTAGAGTTTCCAAAATCAGCATGTGCAATATTTTCTTAAAAATTTTGCAATATTTTTATGCTGATTACGATTTTTTTTGAGATGCAAAACTCGCTGTAAAATTATTCTTTTTTAATTACACAATCAATGTAAACATTAACAATTTTGAAATATTGCTTTAGATTTGATCAATTTTTTTTACCATTGGCTCAAAACCGCCGAGATCTGTCCTTCGATAGCTGAAAAGTGCATGACGTCGGCATAATAGTTTGCAATGATTCAATAAACTTATTAGATACACGCATAGAAATCATCAAAACAATGCAGCGTGTTTAGAGATAGTTAACCTTGGTGAACTTAACTTTATTATGAAGTAACTATCTATAAAAAACAATGGAAACGCGATCCTTTCATGTTTTCAGTAAATTATCACATTGTTTCCACAAATTGACAAGCGAAACAGTTTTTCTCATAGATTAATTAATGTGTTTAACGATAAAATAGACCGTAGTCTTGGATATACCTACTTCACTTTTGAAATAAAAAATCTGACAATTTTACCCGAATTGACAGAAGCGTTTATTACAACCTCAAACGTAAAGCGCTTAAAAAAGTGTTGTATACTTTTTTGGAAACAGTTATTGTTATACCGTTAATAAAATTGTTAATTACACCACTCCTTCAGTTATAATAAGAATTTTTTGCTTTAATTTACTAATTATACACTTTTTTACTTATGTTAAAACTTCCTCAATTTTGTCAACTCTTTGCATATTTCTAGACATTAATAAAAATGAATTCCCATTTAATTCTACAAATAAATATTCATTATTTGTCAAGATAGAACTTAACTTACATTTTAGAAGGGCTAAGGAGAAAGTTAATCACTTCATTGTCAACAAAGAGCTCATAAATTTTGGCAGCAAAGTTCAAGAGTGAGTAGTGAACAAAGTTTCAATAGGGAAAGCAAATTAGCATTTTCTTCATAATTTTACATTTTTTGAACGTGAAGAATGTATTCTGCATATTTCAACAATTATCTAAAATAAAAATTATATTAGTCAAAGTTTAGTCACAAAACCAGTCATTTTATTGTTACTTTTTAACTTTACAAATGAAAATAGATTTCCATGCAGGAGCTACGGTCGTCTGAGTTTTCCGATTTACAATTATCGCTAAAATTAGAAAATAGTAGCATTTTACGTTTCTTCGCTATTACGATCTTATTAGCTCGAGCATTGCTGTTCGCAATTTCCGCACTAATTACTTTAAATATCTGTAACCGCAAAGTTTTAAAAGGACTAATCGACATTACAAGGTGGTTAATGTCAAATCCATCAATAGCAACCATCATGGGCACAATGGAACACTGAGGTTGGCAGGAAACGGTTGAAGCTGTAAAATTAGCCACTGAAACGAAATCACTTGCTGAAACTAGTAATTCTGTTTGGGCAATGGACCAAAAAAGTTTTTCCAAGCCCTCAATAATAATTTTCGTCTGTTCTGGCAGAAATCTGCTGAATTTTTAGTTTAAAAAAATAACGTAAGGAATGAAATGTTTACATCGTTAGGTTAGAAATCTTTAACCTGGTGACCAGTATGTGGATGTTGGAGGTTCAAGGTCCAAACTGTCCCAATTGTGTACCGGAATGGTGCATGGTCAGCTTTTGTTCACGGAACTCCAATTAACCGCATCTCCTCTAATTACAACACCTTCACAGATCTCACGTTCGTGACCCGTCTACGGAACTTCCAAAAAAGCTCCCATAACCGTCATATCAAACTCCAAGCCTAGACCTATAATCTAGATACGACCGGGTTAACGGCATCTTGTCCGAGACCTTCAGAATTAGCTGGCGGCCACGGTGAATGTCTCGACCATTTCGCCGACGACGTCACCTTTCACATCTTCTCGCACAATAACGCACGTGATGGAAAGAACGAAAGAAAGAAAGCAAGCAGATTTTGCGGTAGTTTACACAATTGGAGAAGCGGAGGTGAGGTCTGCATTTGACACATTGCGTCCGATCCGATTGGAAAGTATACAGCAGGAGAGGAGCAGCAGGAACTCATCAGCAGCGGTTTGGGTAAACTCGTCGCATCTGAGATCGTTACGCCTGATAGAGATTTCGTGGCTTACGACCGCTTTTTTCGCTTCGGATGATATAACAATTTTTTCCATCTGCTGGTTTAAATGGTAATTTATTACGGTTAAATCAAACTAGTACGTGGGACTACTGCAAGATAACATCACGTTGCATACAAAGGCAAAACGGTTTTCGGTTAAACCTTCTCCGTATAACTTTTCTTCATTTAGTTACCGCACACCTAAGAAACAATACTAGTAAAGACGAAGCGTCGGCGTCAATGACCCAAATTTTTCGTTGATGATACCAAATTAGATGACGACATCGATATTACCACGAGGCCGATAAATAAAAAAATCATTATGACTTGGAACCTAACTAAATAACACGGTTTAGTTACAGCACGTGTACCTACGTGCGTACCGCTTTTTGTATTTACATTAAATTAGAAGCGCCGTTGGAAAATTTGACTCGGACTTTTTCCAGAATTTCTTTCAGTACTTGGCGGTTGATCGATGGTCCTGTCATTAAAGCGGATTGCGTGTTTAAAAAGGTCTTTGTTGACAAAAAGAAAAACCGTGACTAAAGGCTTTGGAAAGCTTGATCGTGGGAGCGGTCAGTTCTAAAACAATCATCTAACTTCTAAGGCTTTGGGGTACTGGGAAAAAGGCACGTGATCTTTTTTTCGACGAACAGGACACGCCACTTTGAAATCAGACGGTTTCTACAATAGTTATAAATTATCCCCCATTATCGTCAGCAACACGACAACACTTTGAGAACGATATTTGGCACTTGCATTGGCAAGTGCCAATTTCAATTGTGAAATAATTAGAAATTTTGGCGTGTTTCGTTTTACTAAAACGATTGTCTAAAAGTGAACAAAGACCACTAAAAACTAAAGTAAAAGCCGGATGTAGTACCGCCCGGTTCTAGAAAAGGTCAGGAAAATTGTGTGTCAAATCTGGATGGATTAAAATGCAAAACTGATGCAAAAACTAGAAAGCAAGAAATTGGTGGTGGATAGTTTAGAAGTTATTTAGAAAAGACACAAATACTTACTAAAATGCCGCTACTTGCATTCCACCATGGTAGTTAGAGGAGCATGATGGTGAGGAAACTTTGAAGGTGCATAATTGTCGTAAAACACTTGATCGTAATTGGGCCCCAAATTATTTTTTTAACTCCTCAATCAATTACCAAACTAATTTTATAACTAAAAAACAGAATAATTAAGTAACGGAGAAAAATTTTACCATCGCCCGAAAAGAGTTTTCTAAATGGCAGTTTCAACGTCTTGTTCCTACTTCACCTGTTTGAGTTTAATAGTGTCATGATAATTATTTAAATGATTCTAAAACCAATTAAAATTTTCCAAATCGCTTCTTCGTTTATTTACCTGCTTTCCGTTGGCCGTACCGGACCGGATACATAAATTTTTACGACGCATCCAAACGCAGTCAAATTATTCAACTGGAACACTGTGTCACTTACTTCTACTGGCAATTTACCATTGAACAATTACTTCGTCGATACGTACACACAATGTTAATTGTTTACACTGCTTTAAATTCCAAACAGCCAACTAAAACAATTCCTTGACCTTAGCGGTGGGTAAACAATTTCATTCAGCAAATACAACACGGAAATTGCATTTGGGTACGACAAAAAGATTTGCTCCTCTGAAAGAAATTCTGCGGGATTACCTACTGCATAGTTGACTGACTCGATATTACAGTTATTTGTCTTGACAGCATAATAACACGAATTTATGCCGATGACCATGACTTAATAATAATTGATACTTGCAGGAATCCTTGCTGAATAGTAGTGCCCCAAAACCCTGTATTTTTCAATGTCCCACGAAACAATTCAGGACCGGCTTAGGTACTGGCTTTCCTAATAATTCAGGCCCCACGCAACACCATATATAATGAGTAGGAGTCTCCTATTTTTGTTACATACATTATACAATAGTAAATAACGTAGCATCTATGCCGGAATCAGCTGTTGTACTGTTAAACGCTCCTGATGGGATCTTATTAAGATTCAAGTTTTAATGAGTGGTTAGATCATTTGTGTTTTATAATGCTAATCGAAAGTGATAATATGAAATAGTCTTGCTGCTTGACAAATTCTCAAAAACTGATTTGGTCAAACTCTTTGCTCTGGACGTTTTCTCGACAACAAACTGGAAAAAATGCAATAACAATTTTATTTTTTAAATTTATGTGCAAACAACTATTACGCTAAAATTGCAATCACTGTCTATTTATTAAAAACTTTATCAACAAAAGACTGTTTATTGCTAGTGTTCTACCCGGATGCTACAAATGACGTGAGTCTGTGAACATAACAAATTATAGTTTTACTTTTTGACTCTTACACTTTCCATTTTCTAGGCGATAGTAACGCTGAATTCTAAGTAGCAATGGAGCTTTTATAAGTGAAAGTAATGCCACCCCCAACTCAGATGATCCAGTTCCTCCCTTAATAATAAATCAGAGACAGTTCGCAATATTCCGAAAATCAGCGTTAATTTCAGAAGTGCAGAAAGATATTGTTCCTTATCGTCATTGGAATCTTGTTAAGACTAATTGGAGGCGGTGTAATTGCGTTTTAATGGTGGTCATTTGAAATCGCCCACTTCCAATTAAGCGATCGACATTTTTTTGCAATTTGCAGAAGTAATTGCAAATGTACTAAAACTGAAGCACCATTATGCAGCTCCCAGATGCATTTGCACAAATATGGACGAACTGCACTTAAAGCTTTCCAATTTAATTCAAGTTTAATAATAGTCTAAGAAACGTTTATGTACCATCACAATTCATAATTTATAACCTCATTGCTTCATTGCTAATTTATCAGAAAAGAGTTTCTCTCTTATGCAAAATCAACGCAGGTAATATGCATATTAGCGACTTTTCCCCGATGCTATCAAAAGGACTGTGACAAGGGCTTCGGCCAATTTCACTTGAACAATGTAACAAGTCAGATACATTGCACGAGAATAGGAAAAGTAGCACGTATTCGGGCAGCTGATTTACTTCAAATTACAGGAACTGGTAAAACCAAACAAAAACAAGTGATTGGCGTGATGGAGGATATGTCAATTACGGTGACATCACAAGGAAGATTTCCTGCAATATTGTTCAAATTGCTACTCTTCATTGAAGGATAATGCGAACCGATTCAAAACTTTCACAATGTGAAAAACGGCAACAGGTAGTTGAACGATAAAAGACATGTAGCAGCAACTGACATCAGGAAGATATGTATCAGTGACATTTTCCGACCGCTTAAGGAAATATAGAACAAATCGCTCAAGCTTTCGACGAGTAATGGACACTCGAAAAAATTACGTCGTTCAATTAAAGCAAATTTGAACGAAACCGCTGATTTTACTTTCATGGGCATAATCCATAGCCAATTAGACTTGTAGAAAATTGTAGATTTTTCGCGGGCTACACGATTAATTTACGTAAGCTTCACGAGTTTTGCACAGTAATTAGGCGTCTCGTTGAATAATTACGTGAATATGCACTTCTCCATAATCACGGGATATCTGACAGTATTTACTAACAAATTTGATCGTTTTCCGTGCTGTTAGGAAGTTAGCATTTAATTTCAGTCAGTTTATGCAGATTAGAACCGGTAAAGCGTACTTGAATGGTTGCAGAAGAAACAGCGAGATTGGAACAGCAATTGCGAATTGGGTTTGTTAATCAGCTATTGCTTGTCATCGTTTTAACCCACTACTGTACCATTAAAATCCCCATGTCGATACTACTAGGTCATTGTAGATTGATGCACGTTTTTAGTGCAACTTCTACGAGAAAGCAAACACGTTGTCAATTTTCCCGACAAATGGAGAAATCACGCTTCAGCCTACATGCAACAGCAGCAGATCTTGTCAACCTAGACATTCACGACTTATTATCCAACTGCGTCCACGACTGATTTTTATCAAGATTATGCAATTCTGCACAATTAACAGACGCGACTCGTTAAAATTTTTGTGTAACAGGCCGAAATTTGTGGAAAAGAACAGTTGCTTTGGTGCCATTGGCACTATTAACGCCACTACCGTACCCCGGTGCTAGTTAAGACGATCTCCGGAAGATCTCGAGTGTACCGGATCGCTAGACCGTGAAATATTTATTTGTAAAAATAATAACAGTTAACAGTGAACTTCACAGGGGTCTTTGGAGATTTACGACCGGAGGCGCTCGACCATAACTAAAAATTACAACAGGCGGTCAATGAAGATTCTTCTCATTGCACCTTCAGCTTCAACCAAAAGTAATAACTGCAATTTGGCCAAACAAACTTAGAATATGAAATATTATAGTTAACTTAGCATAAATGCGAGAAACAGGGCCATCTTTGCTTATGCAAGAACTAAAAAAGATTTAAAAATTCTCTTGCTGAACACTTACTTTCACCTTCCAACGTACAAAAATATTTTTTGTTTGTTTTTGAATACCGGTATGCTGAAATAAAGACGAGGGAGGCATTTACAACGTCCAGTATCAGCATCGTTCTTTTTTATCAGAAAAGGTTAAAGAAAGTGAATGGTATCGAGAAAGTTGTTATAATAAGATCAAGACAAGGGAATGGGTGTGAAAGCATTTAAATATTTAAAGATTTAAAGCTGCACTTTACCTAATATTTCCAATTTTTTTCCATGTTACTCAACTGTATTGGTGTGAAACTTTGGGGAACCGACTTACAACCGTCCATGATTGTCGATGCAGTTTATGAAAGTATAAAGAAGTGAACTAGGACAAACATTGGAGTGTCAAATGTTAAATATTCCTCAAATTTTTAAGCTTAAAATTATGAAACCACTCACGTCATTATTAGGTAACAGAAACTAGGTGATAAAAATCTAGCTTGATTTCAAGTCGCACCTCGGTCATAGCCCCGAGATTTTTTTTTTATTTCTTTAATGAAGCAACTATGTAAATATTGTTATTGTTATATTGTTGTTTTACTAAATTGTTTGTAGCATAGACTGTCTGTGTAAAATGCAAATTTTAATAATTACCTCTCGCTTGATATAACGGAAAAGCTTGATTAATTTTATCAATTTAAATCTTAGCTCCTTGTTTCCACGCGATTCTTTTCAATTAACTAGATGAGTTTGAAGAATTGATGATTGACTGGCAGCCCAATTCTGAATTGAAATTAAACGGGATAAGCAAACTTCCTAATTTGGCCACTTCTTAATAATCTTCGAAAATAATAATTTAAAAGACATTTGTCTTCGCTTCAGGCAAACGCTTGAAGCGAAGACATATCTTTTTATTTAAATAATAATTTAAAAGACATTTGCCTCACTTCAAGCAAACGCTTGAAGCAAAGACGTATCTTTTTATTTTTGCGTTGGTTTACACCATTAATAACTAGAAACAAATATACTTACCTACCTTGTGTCACTGTTTTCCAAAAGACCCTAAATAAGCAATCCTAAATTAAGAAAAAGTTTAATTAAAAAATTTAAAGCTGCACTTTACCTAATATTTCCAAATCAGCCGTCTATGATTAAAAGGTGTAGTTCTATAAAAAGGATTTAACAGAAGGAATATATTTAGAAAAAGTACAAGTAGTTGCTATCAAGTGATGCAGAATAGTCATTACAAGGTAGATATAGTAAGTTAACAACATAGTATAAAAAATAAAATAAAAGTGAAATTGGAAAGAAAAGTTCCTGACTTAAGCCGCACAAGTGTTAAGACCAAATTTTGCATCAGAAAAAAATAAGGGCGCTTTCACAATCTCTGTGGTCCATCTTGTGTCCTGAGTTCAAATTGACAGCCGGCAACGCTTATTCTGTCATCATAAAATCTGATGCTGCTTTTATTAAAGTGCCGATCAAACATTAACATCGCTAAAATCTGTTCTGTACAGATGCCGACACTATGATCATATTTATTGTCGATGTGGGTATGTGTAAATAAGTCGACATGAATCCGAACAGTACCATCACTATAGGGGAAAGTGTAATACCCAAATCACACATTCTCTTTCAAACAAGAGGCGGGTTTGTCCAATATTTATTTTCTATCATCGCCGCACAAAAGATGGAAAGTTCTTTTAATTGCTTCAATTTGTTCAGCCTATTATCTGACGACACGGGATTAATTGAGAACTGCATTTTTCAGGCCCAGCGAACTGATTGCCTTGATGGCGATATCCACCACGCTGTTCCTCTTCCTGCACACGCGGGACTTAAACACGAAACTGAAGGAAATGGAGGTCAAATTGCAACCTGAAGACATTGTGTCCGCCAATCAATTAGTCTCAGCTGGTGAGTATTTAATAACGTAACAGTTTTTAGTGCAATTTTTTATCCTTTTTCTTTGGATAACTGTAGCTTTTTATGATCCATATAATTGCGTTCTTGAGCAATTTTAGGTAACTGTCTGCAAATTTGGACAATTCAAAATTTATTAGCACCTTTGTTGTTGCGCTAACGTTGCTCCGCTTTACAGTTTAATTGCGCGCATTGTAGGAGAAAATAATACTTAAATTAAACTAATTGCCCGAGTTGGAAGGAAACGAGTCCGAAAGGTCGCCCAAGATGTGACTGAATTAGTTAATTCAGGAATAATTAATTAATGGCTTCACGAAAATTTATAAATCCTTTAAAGTGAAAGCTGGGGCTTCCTTTTTCTTAAATTCAACTTATCTTGCTTCCGCAACATTTTTATCGTCTCAGCTTGAGCATTAACGATTTAATTTATTTAAATGACAGATTTTCGGTCGATTCTAAAACGAGAATCGTGTTTTGAAAGTGTCACTTTACGAAGTTGCTGGAACAATTTGTGAATGTCAAGCAAATTGTTGACGAAATGTCGCAATGCGAGTCGCTTCTTTATTTAAAAATCGTGAGATAGATTCGAGATTTGGGCCAAGCGTTGGACAGTCCGACAGTTGCCAAATTCACGTACGCCAACATTTCGACATGGCGATAAACATTGGGTCGTGATTAGGTACCCACAAGTACCTTGGTTTGCGTGATACCTACCAGTTAATCATAGTCTTGCATTAACTATTCGTCTTCATTTGAAGGTTGAGTATTTTGTGGTCATTGTCTTCGCTTTGGTGAAATTGTTGGGAAAGAGACTAATTTTTGGTAATTTTCGTGGAAAGTAGCAACAGTAGCTCTCTGTACGAAATTAACTTCGGCGAGGATACGACTTTGGCACGAAACCTCACTGCTACCGCTGCTACCCAGCAATTTAAATTTATAATTAATTGACCCAGAGTGGGTCACGGAAGGCCCGCAATATCAACGCTACAATTACAGATGTCGAAATGTTCTTGTTTCATTAACCAATGAGGTACGCGATTTATCACTACTAGTTCATGTAGATGTTAGGACAGAATTTCTTACTTTTGCAATTTTCAAAAAATATAATAATAAATATAATAAAGCAGATTAAAGATTGACTTTTATTTTAGGTTAAACTAAGTGTTTCCAAAGTTAACTCCAAACAAACTTCTTCTAAGCTTTGAAGATTGATAAAACTGCTTCTTAAGAAATTATTAATTTTCTTTGCTTCCAAATATTGTAATGTGGCACTGAAAAGTTGCTGTTGTTATAAGCAATTATTGTTTAAATTAAAACTAAGCAACCAAAAATTTCGAGTTGTTCAATTGATTCGGCTTAACGGTTCATTAAAGTTCTTGTGGCGCCTAGCATTTTCTACAGTGCGTTAAACCTTGACTATAAAACTTCTTGACACGAAACAAGGGTCATAGCACTAACCAAATCATTAACCTGATTACAGTGATTTCCTAACAATGATTAGCTTTTCAGAGAGCACCTTTGCGTGGCTACTTCAAGATCTACTGTCCCTAATGCAATTACCTGACTTAAAAGCACGTGGCTGTTGATTTCAAATTATTACTGCAAATTGGCAAAGTAAATCATCCAACTAATCAAGCTCTGATGATTAATGGTATTTACGGAAGATTTAATGTTCTTCTTGTGGCGTTCTAACTTTTACTGCAAATCAAGAAACCTACAACGAATTCATTTTAACGAGCAATCTCCATGAAACATAAAATAACACCTTTCGTTTTTTGTTTCGTTATTATACAGTGAAGGGGCAAATTCTCACAAACGTCACAAATTACTTGTATGTATTGGTCACGTTTTTTTAATAGAGCGAAAGTATTTTTGTTCTTCGGGGTGCTCAATATTTTCTCACATAATCATGTTAATCTTCTAAAATTAACCACGTGCATTGTCCTGCGTTAAAGGAAGAACCAGCTAGAAACTTATACTCTAGAAGTATCCGCAATTGCAAAAATTGACCTTTTTTCCTTTCGAATATTGATCTAATTTAAAAAGAACCAGTCAGTTGCCTGGGTCATTATTTAGCGGTAAATTTTAACAAGCGGTAAATACTAATAGTGAATGGGTTAGGTCTTTGTAATGGAGATCCTAAATAGCAACTCATTTCATTAATCTCGCGTTTTACGCTAATTCCCTCTGATTAAATAATCATTAAACTTGCTAATTACAAGTCAAATTGTTGAAACTTAATTCCATATGATGGATTTTGGCTGATTGATTACCGGCAATTTACCGGAAGTTTCCCACAACTTAATACCATATTTAGGAAAAATTTTGACAACCTCACATTAACTCCTCAAGGACTACATAACAAATGATGTATTAACAATAATCGCACAATTAAGTACAGATGCGCTAATTCGACCAATTTCAGATAACAGCGCTTATGGAGAGACCCAAGGAGTCAAATCAATGATGAAGATCTTGCAAAGTACCGGAGAGGTGAGTCGAATAATTCGATTAATTGTCTCTTGCTTGAATTATAACTGTTCGTTTCTGAAACATCCACGAATCCATACATGGCTTAACCTCTCGGTCTGTTTCTCTATGAAATCTGCTAAATTGTTAGCATCTTAAGCCAACGGAAACACCAAGCGACTTTCAGAGACTAATGACAATACGTTGCAGATGACAAATTTGGAACCGTATCAACTGAACAATACAAGGAAAGCGCTGCAAGAAATGGTGTTTTTCAACAGAGTTCCCAAAGTCGGATCGCAAACCATGATGGAGCTGATCCGGAGGCTGAGTATTAGGAACGAATTCGGATTTCATCAAGACAGGGTGCAAAGGGTGGAAACCATCAGACTATCACCCGAAGACCAAGCAGCCCTCTCGGCCCTCGTCTCGAGCTACGACCCTCCCGGAGTTTACATCAAGCATGTCTGCTTCACCAACGTTTCAGCGTAAGCACTTGAAACTTGTTAACATGAATAAGAAAAATACAATTATTTCACGCTTAGTTTGACAACAGCAAATTCACTTATCTATTGCGTTATTCCACCTACTAACGAATCTGTTCTTGAATCACGGATAATTTAATCTAACTTTATGTACTGGATTGTATCAACAAACTATTTTTAATCATAGAGAGAAAATGATTACTTTTCTTAATTTGTTTGACTGGTTGCAGGTTTGGTTACCCCGAGCCAATCTACATTAATCTCGTGAGGGATCCAGTCGAGCGTGTTATTTCTTGGTACTACTACGTAAGGGCGCCATGGTACTACGTGGAGCGAAAAATGGCGTTTCCAGACCTCCCCTTACCCGATCCTAAATGGTTAAAGAAGGTAATTTGGCTAAATAATAACAATTGCAGCAACTAACCGTAATACAACAGGACTTTGAACATTGCGTCCTCTCTGGGGATCCGGAGTGCAGGTACCAAACGGGAGAGATTCGAGAAGGGATTGGAGATCATCGAAGACAATCAATGTTTTTCTGCGGCCACCACTCAGATTGTTTGCCTTTCAACACTCAAGGGGCCTTAGAAAGAGCGAAAAGAGCGGTAGAACAACAATATGCTGTTGTCGGTGTCTTGGAAGATCTCAACACGACGCTGACTGTTTTAGAGAAATACGTGCCCAGATTCTTCTCTGGAGCCTCAGACGTTTACTGGAGTAAGTTCTGGAAATTATTTTGTGCTAAATTAACGATGAAATTTCCAGATGAAATCAGCAGGTTCAATCCAATTAACAGAAACGCGTTCAAGCCACCTGTTAGTGAAGAAGTTAAGGACATCGTCAGGAGCAACTTTACTAAAGAAATTGAATTCTATCAATTTTGCAAGCAAAGACTGCACAAACAATACTTGGCGTTGAAATTAAACGATAGGCCATAAATACTTCTCCTTAGACTTAATTGTTTCATCTTCATTAAGCCACTTTTCTTCAGCCCATCATCATTCTATCTATGAACATATCTGACTACAATCTACTTAAAATGTGATTTTAATTTAGATTAATATGGGTAGTGCCTACTCGAATAAGTTAAGATGTATCGAAACTTCGTATTTATTGCCCAATAATAAATAAGCCATTTTTCTGTGTTTGACGTCATTTTCCTAAGTCATGAATTTTTTAATTTACTCCCGCCAGCATTTTGTGTATAGTTGGTTGCCGACATTTCTAGCTTGAAAAAGATTTCTAAGAATTTGAGCTTATTTGAAGCTTCCATTTGCACGAAACAATTATAATAAACAAAAAGCAAATTCAAAGACTGCAAGATGTTAATCTTCTTAGTAGACAGCTTTGCTGTAAGTTGTAGTTGCAAACCGTTCAGCGACATCGAATAAATGCTAAAGAACGAACAAAAGTTTTTACATACAAATTGAGTACATGAAGTAAGAATAAAGAGATTTATTACATTTTTAACCTTAAAATACAAACTTTATATTGTTAACAGTCACCTCCATCAGGTACCGCAGAATATAAAGGCTGCTCAATATCCAACAATAAATCAGTCTGTTCCTTTAGCAGGAGAGTATTAATTTATCCTTTCACTGTAGTAGTAAGACCATATAGTATAAGCAATAACCTACACGAATGTTATACGTCCGCTTCAATGTTACATGTTTTCTAGAGCTAGAGTTGTAAATGACTCTATAGCCAATATCTATAAACTAGTTAAAAAATAAAACACGACATAAAGTTATTACAATCATGACGATGTTCCTCACGTTTAAAAAACAGTAACAACACAACAAGTTTTAATATTTTCATGGATATAATCGAATAGACACCCTTACAATTAGGTACTGCAGTACAAAACAAGCACAATTTATAAAACGGCTGAAAAACTTGGTGTGATATGGCCCTTCCGCGAGATGCCAGGACTCGCAAAATTGACTAATAACAATTCAGGACGAAGGTTCGAGTCTTGACAACTATCTATCGAGGAAGTTGGAGACTTACATAGAAGTTACAGTTCAACGACATTAATCTTGCTTTGTCTAGGATATAAAGATAAAACTACTTAACTGTTTCGTAAAAATACTACTTCGCAAAATATGTTGCTTTCTGTAAATACATGAATAGAAAGGAAAATATTAGAATCACGAAGACTGTCAACATGTCGGGAGTTTTCTTGGGTGGTGGTTCCAGTTTCGTTCCAAGATGTTGCGTTATGAATTCCTGAACAGCAGTGCGTGTTGCGTTCACGTCGTCGACGTTTTCATCGGAGTCTTCCTGGCTACATTACATAGCTATATTAGAAGCTGTCTACGGTTGGCAGCTATGCACAACCCTAGCCGAGCTTTTAACAACGTCAATCGTTTCTGACGCTCCTGGAATAACACATCAATTTGGAATAGGAACCCTCTCACTTCATGCATTTTCAAACATTTAGAAACTCCGGCTGATCAACCCAAAAGACACTTCGGTGGTAAACAATTAGCTGAAACGACGTCAAAAATAATTAAATGCTCCAAAGACGATTGTTTATTTACAACATGCTGCTGCAATCCCAGGATTATTTACAAGAAGCTTTCACGTGATAAGTCAAGCCCATTTTTATTTGTACTTTTATGTGGGCCGATACGGAGCGTTGAGACCAAAATAGAAGTCCCTGGTGTAAGCTGAACCAGGGACTGGGAAATTTTCCGTACTGTACGAACCACTGTGAAAAATTGTTTGTTGTTTGGCTATTCCCTCCTTATTACTCAATGCGGTGTTTCTAATCTTTCGGAAAGATAACTGAAGCAATTTGCCCAAAGCCCGTTCAACCAAATGAATGTTCAATATTTACTGTGTTTGCCTGATACAGTTGGTAAATTTTATCACGAGACGACTTGATGGCCGGAGGATTTGGGGCGGCAGGAGATTCACCCGGCGCCTCCGCCATTCCGCACTGTTTCTTGTTAATTGCGTATTGAAGTTTCATATTAGCTCTAAAACAAGTAGCACTTTCGATTTGGCCCCTACCCAAGTGTATTTGGCGATCAATTGGAATACCGAATTTAGCCTACCAAATATTTTGAGCAGATAAGCAGATGGTATCGAATTGGCTTTGGTAATCTAAGTAAACTTTAACATTGGATTTCTAATAATTGGACATTTTAACAGTCCAAATTCGATAAAGTTAGAAGATTTACGATTCTCTAGGGAGTGGGAAAAAGTGTTATAAAGCTGTTACCAACAATAGGTAGAAACTTCTAAATTGTGAGGGCCTTAATAAAAATTTGACATGAGAGCATGTCTAGTTGAAATAAGCTTATGGGACAAATAACAAGTAACTGTATGCTTCAAAAAAAAGAAAAATTTTATAATACCATAACTTCAATTTGATAAAGTGGCAACTTTATGGGCCCAATTTCAAATTTTATAGTTTTTACGATAGCCAGTTGCTTGGCATTTATTTTACATTGCTCCATTTGAATAGTCCTAAAAGTGAATTCTCCTGCGTCAAGAAGTGAAGATAAATAAGTTATAATGATTTAAAAATTTCAAATTATTGTTTGCAGTTACGGAAAATGAGTTTCTACACCTACCTCGTTAGTTACTTATTTATTGGCTAAATACTTGTAACTTGACGTTGTAGCGTTATTTTTGTACACATCTGAATTTCCTGAATTGTTAAGAGGTCAAATAAATGTTATTGGAAAAGTCCCAAAAACTTTATCAGTGATGTGTAATACCAATAGAAAACGTTCTAACTGTTTTGGTTCTATGCGGGTCCAAATTTTAATTAAGCTTCATTGGTTGTACTCACATAAACTGGCTGCAACTAGTTTTTGTACTTTTAGTGAAACCCTGCGGCATCCACATGAAAAATGCATCCCCTTCCAGATAATTACTTACACCTGGCGCTTTTGGGTGAAATGCGTTAAAACGTTAACCCATACAAATGTGATAAAACAAAAGAACTCATAAAAGTGATGCTGAAACATGAAGAAGGCATAGACATTGACGTTTGTAAAGCACAAATCAATGGTTGTTTAAAAAAATTCTCGTCGCCATGCTCGAACAAATAATACAACCAAAGATAAAAAGGTCCAGGTTTGCATACTGCCAAAAACCAAACAAGACTTTTCACAGTGCAGAAATAAAAAGCGAGCACCAACAATTTTATTAGAAATTATACGAGAAAGGACCATTTTTGTCTTCACCTCAACTTTGTTACTAAATCAGTTATGAAGACAATAATGGTTTTTGCAAAATGCGTTATCTAAATCTATTCTTCTAGTCTAACGAAGAAGTCAGAATGTGAGTTGGCAAGCAAATAAAAAAAGTGCAATACTCACTAGTAAAAACTAGCTCCCCAGTTCTCGTCGACTCCGGTGATCGGCGTGTTGTATTGCGTGTGGTTTGTTGCTGGTAAACACTGAAAGCAGTAATTTCCCCCGTTGTTGTTGTCCCAATATTGGCAACCTTTACATTGAAATCGAACTGCAAATTCTAATCGTTGTCCTACAGTTAGAGTGTGAGCGTACATCAAAAACGTGAACTTATCCGAAAAGCCATCACAAGAATTTTCCACATAGACCCCCTGTATATCCGCAAAAGTCTGCCACGAATCAAGCGAATATCTGATATGTACCGACTTGTTAAAATCCAGATTCCTCACCCTAACCATCCCTGCAATTGCGAGGGCAATGGGATCTTCCACCAAAGCGTTTTCCAAACAAACAAATTTATCCCTAACTCTATCCAGGAAATTTGACTGGCCACCCGGCTGTTGAAACAAAGGAACTAATATCTTGTCCACGGTGATACCGTGGAACTTCAACGACGAGTCTAAGCTTTGGTCAGATTCCGATGACACTAAATCTACGTCTTTCAAGTCTTCATATGCCGATGTTGGAATTTTCGGAATTTCGTCCAAAAAGGTCCGAACATCGGCTAAATCAAGCCCTAGAACGTCGGCGAATCGAACAATTTTCTTTCTACCAGGAGTGCCGGGGGGCGTTTTTCCAGTTTTCAAAGAAGAACACCGCCTTACTCTTGGTATCCTTTGTACAATGTCATCGTCATCATCATCTTCCCTGTTGCGATTATCCACCAGTTCTGCGTCTTCTAATTCTATCGATTTCTTCTGTGCCGTAACTAGAACTCGAACTACGGGAGGACATTCAACAGTTAAGCTACGTTCGATCCTTAGACCACTTCGGTACGTTTCATTGTCGGAATTACTTTCAGGATTATCCTCTTGTTTGATATTACTCGCGGTTTCATCACAAATAGGCAGTTCTGTCAGGGATCCATTTACATCTAAAGAAGGAGTATCGTCGTCTCTGTTAAGGCTGACTGTTGAGTCCTCTTCGCTGGCAGACGAGCTGCCCAGCGGAAGAGTGCACTCGGAAGTTGTGGCGTAAATTTCTTCCGTACGGTTGCTGTTTTCCTGCGACTTATCTTCGGGGGTGGTCGATTCTGCCTCATTCTCTTCACTCAAATCCGAATGATCAATGCCGTTAACAATATTCGTGACGTTATTCGAAAGAATTTCGGGAACGGTATCGTAGAAGGGCCCATCACTCGAATCACTATCGTTTGACGTCGCGTTAACACCGTTACGTAAAGAGATCGTCTTTTCCTTGGGTACCGAACAGTGGCAATCCTCGCTGTGCGAATGATTGAGGAGGTTATCTCGGTTAATTAGTTTTTGTAGTTCGGATACTTCGAGGTCTTCGTCGGGGCTGCCGGGGGATTCGAGAGTTGTTAGGTCGAAATAGAGGTCGGTTTCTGATGAATGGCGGGGTTGTGATACGGCGATGGGGTTCTCGTTGGCGGCTAACCAGCTACTTTCGTCCGCAGCGCCGTTGCCATCCTGGGAGCCCAAGGTGCGCAACCGAGAGTGCAGCCGCCGGGCGAAGGCTTCGGCGCGGCCTCGGCAAGACATGGGCAACAGGGAGCCAAAACCGCACTTGTCGCGGTCAGTGGTCATTTGACGGGCCTCAACCCCTCTGGAACAACAAAGACACGTCAAAGAAAGAAACGGCAATTAAACCATCAGCCCCATCAATTATTTGCAGAAATTTTGGCTATTTTATTGGGTGGGTGTTGAAACTGACACTAATCAAAACAAGGAGTTGAGCAAGGCGATAAGCGAATGAAGCAGTTGAAGCCAATGAAGCAGTTTTAAACTAATTTGCGTCTAAATTATTCTCATTTTTTTATTCTGAGTTTAGAGATCGTCGCAGCTGTTCTCCTGTAGAAGTACCAATGGGTACAGTTTGGCATAAATTTATCTAATGTTTGTCTATGTCTGCCGTTTATAAAAATAATGAAAATTTTATTTTTAGGCGTCAGCGGTTTCGAAACGTGGGACGTTGCGCGTACTTCTGTGATTTTTCAATTTTTAATGTCGCAAAAATTGTCCCAGAAACCCGTTAACAGTTAATTTTTGTATAAAAAGACGATTAATTAAAAATTATGGTTCTCACTATGTATGAGAGTTTGGCTAAAGTTTATTTTTTCTTCTTTAGCAAACCGAAATAGTTTGCGGTTTTATGTTTAACGCAAAAGACGTTGGAGAAATTCCAAACAATAACGCTACAGTATGTAAATTCTGAAAATAAAATTGTGTATAGTCGCAAACGAATCTTGTAAATACTGGCAGTACCAATTGGCGGTGTAAAATGGGCCTTATATTGAGCGTATAAATAACTGGTTAAAATTAGGTCGTAACGGGGGAAATTTATGTTTCTTCTAACTAATATTTTTATTGCAGTCCCTGACATTGACTTTGACGTTATCGAATAATTAAAGATTATTCGAAAAACAAACAGTGGGTCCATTTTTAATTTCGCACTCGCACTCATACGTATTTTTAGCCCGAGTGCTTTTGGCGGTTTTGGCGTCACCGTAAGATTGAGATTGAGGATTAAATAACTTTAATAGGAGACGAACCACTCATTATCGGATTTCTTTAAGACTGATCATTATCATTTTTGTCTTCCGATTGTAAAGTCCAATGCACAATATTTGAGATAAGCTTAACAACCCTATTCTTTTCCTTACTGTAACCTCTTGACCATTCAGACTGTTTATGTATGATAATTTTGAGAACGGTGTAATTTCAAAACACTTCAGAAAAAATCAAATGCCTACATTTTAATAAATTCAAAGTTGTCTTTTTCAAACAGTCGTCAAGATTTTTTAACAACTAAGTCTCTCGTCAATGTAAAAGCTCTGATTGGAGTCTAAGATAGACAAAGCCAATTTGCTCCTAGCTCTAAGGTTACATCTACAGAGCAGATAAAAAAGAAGATATCAATATATTCTGAATTATGATGTTGCAATACGCAGACTAAGAAATGCTATCACTTCTGGTTAAAAAATAAAGCAATCTGATAAAAAAATCTTTAGATCTAGATAGTAGGTTGAATGAAAGAAAAAAGAGGTCAGCAAAGATAGATCAAAGAACAAGAAAAAAAAACATAGGACTTAGGGTACAGCATACTCACGATGTATCCACTATTCTCACTAATAGAAAGAAGGAAATGGAAAATAGACTAGAAATCATCGTTGGCATATGCCAATCTCTATTTGTTCATTTATAATGGGTGCAATGATCTCATTACAAAACAAAAATTGTTAATTTCGTCGAGAACTTGATCAAAATCGAGGTTTACTGATTAATAAAACAAATATGGCCGTAGTAACACAACTGTTAATGTAGGTCTAAATATAGATTAACAATAAAATAATTTATTAATTTTATTTGAACTATTTTGTTGCATCAAGAGCTGCAGATGCCCGTTCAAGATTAAGTCAAATGGCAAATATTTACAATATTTCAAAAAATGAAACAATAACATTGATTCATTCAACATTAATGAATCCTATTTGAAATCGAAATTCTAAACAATCTGAACGAATCTATTTTTATGTTGTATGCTTTAAACTCGACGAAAAATTCGTCTGTTCTTACCAAAAAAAAGTTTGGCTTCGCTGCATAGAATTTCCATCATGAATTTGGCCAACGTTCCCAATTTCACTAGATAAAAATACTGCAATTCTATGAAAAACAAGCAAGTTTATCTATTATCGCTCTCTACAGCTGAATCTGAATTGTCACTGTAGTTTCCAAAACTAAAGCGTAGCACTTTTCCAAAATGACAACAATAGCTTGAGCAATTTTCGACCTCTAGCAAACGGCCGCTAAATCTCCACAATAAATTCTTTAAAAATAAACTATCATGCGTCCAACATTTATTTACATCGTGTTCTTATAGACAACTCATTATTAATTAATACGAGCAAATCACCGAAAAACATACCAATATAGATTAAACAATTATTTATGTGATAAGTCGGGATTATCGTAACTTTTACCGTCTCGTATCGTGTCGATGTACTTAAAACGACAACATTTTTTTTTTCAGTTTCTACCAGTCATAATTCTCAATTAACTAATTGCGTGTCAATAATTGTCCAAATTGACATATTTATAAATGTATGACACGTGGCTTGTCTAGTGACGTTTCATAGATCAGTAGCGGATGACGAGGGCGGCTTGACTAAAAATACCGAATGGCAGACCGCCACTGAGATTGCAATTGTTACGTCAGTCTTAAAGGTACGCAATCGAAAGATTTATTTTGGTCGATCAACTTGTACAGTATGGCTCATATAAAAGAAACAAATTGCTTTTAGCACAGTTGTGAAATATGGTCGCCAAATAGATCGCAGCAACAAGTGTTATAAATAATAATAATAATAGCGGCCCAAACTTCAAGTAGCGCAGGGCATGCTCTAACGAATGACAATTGGCCGTTTTGATGTTGAAATTGAAATTCATCAGGGCCACTGCCACTTAATTAAAGCCGAATCGAGCAAGTCGTTGTCACGATCTTTGGGATGGTGTCAAGTATTCTTGGATGACGTATTGGAAATTTATTGGCGATATTGATTTTAAACAAACAGATTAAGGCTCAATTGGCGCAGTTATAAGAGAAGAGTCTGGTTGTGTGACAGTTTATAATTAACCTAAGGTTACAGGTTAATTATAAACCTTCGTCATTTTTGACTGAGGTACAGCTCCCGGCTGTTCACGGTCTGCGCAGAATTTGGGGAGGGTCAGTGAATTCCCAAAACCGACATGAAGACAAGAAGTTTCAATTTTTGCATTATTCAGATTTTGCTTCGCGTCACTTGAACTCGTCTAGAAGCACTTGCAGTAAACTGGTTTTCATTTAAAACCACCGGGATACGAGATCCGATTTGTTCAAAAAGCATCGAATTCTGTAAATAATTGTAGGTTACGTCGATTGTCAGGAAAAGTCAACTTCAAGCTTCGGTGGACTCCCAGTGAGGCTGAGAAGATCAAAGTAAATTGGCGGGAGGTTGTAAAAAATAACTAAAATCAAGCGGTTGCACGTAGAGCAAATATTGGCGTTGAAATTAATTTGAGGAACTGCAAATAATTGGCCAAAAATAATGATCGGCAAAAATGCGACACAAGGGCGTTTTTGCATCGTGGAGGAAACATTAGTTTTAAATGTGCGTCAAAACTTTATTTCCAAGCTGACCCAGATTGAAGGCGGGCGCAGCTAGAAGGTTTTAAATTGAAATCAACAACTTGAAAATTGAAGCCAGATTTCCTGAATCCATCTAGTTGAGTTATGTAAAGGTGTTTATCATTATGTATCGAGTTTCCAAAATGCAACTTCATGGGACTGAGTGTGGAAGTTTGCAGACCGAGACGAAGTCGAGGTTGCTGTTGACCACGGCTCTTGACAATCAAGAAGATCGCCTTTTGAATTCTTTGGTTTCATTAAACTTCTACCGGATGTTCATTTTGAGAGGAAACGGGCATTTTCTGCTAAACTATACACTTTATGAAAAAAGTTTTTAATGGAAGCTATTGTACAAAATACAACATATTATTTTTTTAGCAATTTCTGGTAGATAATTTAATTCTGAATCCAACAATGTATTACCAAGAGGTCGTTGTATAAGAAAAATTTTGAGGAATTTTAGTTATTAAGAACACTATAACTATACTTACCCATCTTATTTCAAAAAGAAGAAAATAAACCTTGATGGTCTAATTACCTATTGCAACGCAACATGAGACATGTCAGAATTACGTCAGAAATGGTGATTTGTTAATATCAAGAGCTCTTATTCTAATCCTACTGCCTATACATAAAAAGCTTAGCACTTAACCATCCCCACCCCTATTACAGTTTGTCAGCTATATGACTTTTGAGATTTGACTTTAACTATCATAAAAGTATTTAAGAAGCAAACGCACCAAATTAAATATGTTAATTAAAATTTAAAAGAGACTCCAAGATGAGGTGTGAAGTACTATAAAATAAGTGCAGGTTCAAAAATAACTAATTTTCTAATAAAAATATTCAAAATTAAGAAATAATTTGCTAAATACCATCAGCGTTGTTAAAATTTTGTTACTATGTAATTATTTTCTGCTGCGGCAAAAATTTCTTGAAATCTGGATTTTGTGCTTCCAAAAAAACTTGAAACTAGTCAGTCGACGTTCATTCCCTCTTGAGCGCCAGCAGGTTTGTAAATTATAACTACACTCTCAGAATAAATCAGAAGGACGAAGCACGTAGGTTAGGAGATAAAATAAGAAAAAAGTAAGTACCTGCATACCAGCGTTATAACTATGTAACCAGCAGCAACTTTAAAGGGTTGTAGCGTCATTTCCGAAAAACGCTTTAAATATCTCCGTTCAATCAATTTACTTATTGATCGTCGGCGTAATCATAATAAGTTAATTTTATGTAACCCTCATCCAGATCAGACGACACATGTCTGAAGCGTGAACAATAATTTTCCAGAAAATAATACGTATAATTACACTATGGTATAAGGCCATCGCGTCGTTATCTCACACTGATAGGTCTTTATTTGCTCAATGCTCGACGATTTTTTAATTCTTATTGTCATGTAAATTAAGTTATCGAATGCATTCGGAGGGGTCACCTAATCCTAAGTTTTTACAATTTTACGCTAACTGGACCACTGAATTTTATTCATTAATACATCCAAACGATATAATTATTTAAATTAGTTCTATAAATAGCTCGAACCGAAAACGTTGCCTCTTCGTGACCTGTGTTCAATCGAGAGCGTAATAACTTCACGATCACCTACTCGTCTTTTTGAAGATTCGGTGAAAATGTTTCCATTTTATTAGCAATTACTCATCATTCAAACAATTTCGACTTTTATCTTGATAAGCGGCTTCACTTTTCCGCCCCTAAATAGGCATTCAGGTCTAATAAAAGAAATCTTGTATAAGCGACATTGTTACCCAAAAAAAAATTTGTTATTAGCTAAATTGGTTGAACGTAAATTAAACTGGCAAAAATTTTTCAAAATAACTTAGTTTAAAGCAATTTTGGCACAATATTTTAAGGAAAAAGTACTTGCATGCCGGTGGCGCATTCTTCGTTATCGTGGGGCATTTTTCTCAACCGGTTAAAACCAGAAGTGCAGTATCGAAGATCACTTATTTTTGCAATTCCGCGGAATATTGTTGCACGCACTTTAGTCTAAACAAGCGTCGCGATAAGTTATGAAGGATTAGTCAAAAGCGTTCCGGGATGGACTGTTATCAACAATTAGGTTATCTCCCACATTACTTAACGATATAGCTGATAGAGAAAGTTTAGCCGGGGAGGCCACAATTTTATAATCCCAAAGACAAATATTTTCTTTCGATTTGAAAAAAAATTCATGACAATTTAGCGCTGAAATGCAAATATTGTTTCAATGGACAGAAATAGCAATTCTCAAACCTTCAGCAAATAAATATATTAAAGCCGGTTAAAAATTCAGTGTAATCGCACGTTCGCGCATTTTGTCAAATGGAGCCTCAATTGATTAATTTATTTTAGACTAGCTATTATTAGAAAACAATAACAAGAGCAAATAATTAATTTGACCATCGGTTTCTACGCAAATTTCGCTCCAAACGAGCCACTTTGGAAGCATGTCGCGTCAGAATGTACCATACTATGTTGTGGCAGCGTGAATGGACGCACCTCCCAGTTAATGAAGAACTCGCGACCAACAATTATGACAGTGTATATTTAGACCCCGATTGTCTCTAAATCATATTATCCAGTTTAACCTCCACGCAACTTTGTCAAATATCGTTTATAACGCGCAGTGCATTTAGATGCAAAATTGCCAATTGGCAGGACGGCCTGTTCGAAATTTACATCAATAAAAAATTGCGTCACGAATTCAGCCGGTGCGACATTAATAAAAAAATTAGAACTTTCTACAATAGTCTAAATCGAATCGTCTAGATCTAGGTCTCTAAAATCGTATTCCAGGAGTTAAAGAAACTCCCTTAATTGATCGCACGCAACCCTATTTGAGTTTTGTCACGTAGTGGCTCCCATCACCCATCAATTCGTAAAGATTAGATGCGTTAACTGATAAATCGTGATCCATTTATTTTTAATTATGGCATTTATTCGAGATTGTCACGATAGCATTTATCGGTCAAGAGTAACAATTTCAACAACACCTCCTCCCTGAATTGTCGTTTTAATGTATGGGCATAACGTCAATTTAGGCGAATTAGCTGACCCATTTTAACCTCTTGTTTTGAAGGGGCTTCAGATGACAGCGCAATCGGTCAAAGAACTCGTAAAGGATTTGCGCGGTACTTTCGGCAGTTCAGTTTTGGCTGCAATTCCGTTTCTGTTCCATTCCTAACCAGCAAGGAATTCGGTCAAAAACAAAAATTTTGCCAACTTTACTTGTAGGTATTGGGGTGCATTAAGGTTATTAAAATGCCAACTAAACTTGCTTTGGGAGTCATTAACAAGAAGCGAACATTATTCTATTATCTGGTGGTGGCGCCCGCTCTAAAATAGTTGTTAGATCAGCTGTAATCACTGATAAAAACCGTCTTGCTCTTATCAACACGCTTCGCTATCATCAATCAACAAATGACCTAGGCCAACGTGGTGTAAAAGAAATGGGTCATGCAAAGCACTCCGTGCACCTAACATTCACTACAGACCTGGTCTCGGGTGGCAGCGGTAGTTTTTTGGTTTGCGTCGAGACGCCGTCGTCTCTCCAAGACGCACTAGCGTCCGTTTAGCTCGGACACTATCACAACACTCAGGCGGCAAGGGCGCAGCAAGGTCGCGGAGACGATAGAGGCGCCGCGATCGGCCGGTATACAAGACCCCACTACTGTTAACATCATCCCCACACATCCTTAATGCTTCTATTTTCATACTGACTCGTTTCGTGGAGTCGATCTTATGGCGATATTGCCATGAACCCGCTATTTTCGCGAATCACACGCCGTTCCCGTGGCGGAGCCCGAAAATCGAGGTTAGAACGACGGCGTCGGCGTCGCAACGCCGGCTCCGCGCAACGATTTCCCGCTGAACCCCGGCGGGAGTTACGTTGTTCGGCGTTTTGGGGCAGGTGGTGCGTCTAAATTAATTGTTGAGGCGCCGCATGATTGACGCGATGGTCGAGAGATCAATGCAAGGAGCCGCTAATCGTTGAGGCAATTAATCGTTCGTTTATGTTGAAAGCGAAACGAAACGACTGTAAACTTCTGAAGTCTATTTTTGTATTATCAAATAAAGACGGAAATTTGAAGGACGCCGACGGAGACTTGCCGAAATTGTCTCGAATTATCTGGAACCAGAAAGAGGGGGCTATAGATAGGTAGAATCGAGAACTTCTAGAAGTATCGAGAAGCGAGGCCAACGAGTGGGTATAAAGCCGAATCGCTGTGCTAGATAATCGCTAATTTTTTTGGCGTGTCCTGATAAAGTTTAGTTATAAATTTTATAGGATTAGGGAGATAACAATATATCTATGCTTTAAATAAATTCTATTAAACACTGATTGACAATCAGTTCATTGCTCCAAAACAAATTATTGATGTCTAAAGACAAGTTATGCTAATATTATAAAACTAGAGGGCACGACTCACCCTTCTGTTTGCTGCTACTTGGACGAAATTGTGACCCTTGACCTTATGCTGCGCGAGGGTTTTGTGGGGGTGTGGAAGGTGTTCACCTGCAGCAAGAAAATTTGCTACTATTCCAGCACTACTACATGCTACCAAAAAAGGTTGAGAGGATCAGCGATAGCGAGCACAAGAACCAGCAACAAGAAGTTAAAAACTTAAATCAATTAGAAACTACTCTCACGCTCTTCTCAAACCACAAATATTGAGCAGATTAAAATGAAGATGTTCTATGTATTAGAAACCAAGAAGAACCTTCCACAGTGATGAGGAGCAAAATAGATAAGAAAGCAAAGATAGGGAAATGGGATTTATCCATTCCAGACCCACGCCAATGTAATAACAAGAACTTCTAATGGACTCAAACTTCAAATCCAATGTCTGCTGCTGGCTGGAGCATTGTCCTAATAAAAGAAATATTTTTGATCACCAGCTCTCCAAGATGCATGGTGGCTCTTTAATTAGTTTTTAACAAAATAATTAATAATAATAAATTAACCCCTCAAGTCCTAAAAATGGAGAACACTAGTCAGTCTACTACACAACTTTTAGTGATCTTGTCAGCAGTAACAAATTGTTCCAGGAAAGATCAAGTTCAGCTTCATAATAGACTAGCAGATCAGACAATGTCTAGGGACAAACAAATGTCAGACTATCAGAATCAGAAGTTTCAAATTTGTTTTCTCAAGGTTTTGAACCCATTCATTTGCATTATCCATCATTTCTACCATTTTTAACTGACCTCCTAGCACTATATTTTGGATGAAACTAGATGCTGTTAGTAGTTGTAGTTGAAAGTCTTCCATTGAGACTGTTATCATCAGTGGTGTCTCTTCTGCGTTAGATTCAACTACCCACTCTTAGATAAGATAGTCTTCATTCACAAGCCATAAGCCATCCCCTACAGAGTGACTCCTAACACTTTTTGGCTAATTCTTCTAATTTATTATAAATTTATCATCAGTGGATTTCTCGCAGATAAAATAAAATAATTATTAGAAGTTAATTTGGTCATTGTTAATTTTATAGGACGAAAACAATTCGATGATCTTGAAGGTAGGTTGAACACCCTCTTTCCTCTCTGAAAAACTATGTGTTGTTGAAAAAGGTGTAAGGACGACCTCGTCAAATGGAGAAAAATGTTGAATCAATTTAAGGGTTTATTTTGTTTACAATCCCCTAGTGATTTCAAGGTGCGTACTACGTGTTTAGTTAACCTCATTCAGGGACGCCGCACGTCACATGGTCAACAATCGAGGTTATTTCTACTGCGACACCGACGCCGACGTCGTGCGCCTTTCCCTCCTGCGCAACGTCATCCCTTATTCAATCATATGATCAACAGTAGACGGTGAAAATCCACACAACACTCACCTTCCTGTTGTTATTTTTGTACCTGCAACTTTTCCTACTATGCCGTCCCAGTTTTCCACGCTTTCCCCCACATCGAGCACTTAACCACCCTTAAAAATGATATTATGCACCCGGCGACTCCCCGGCTTAATTTACACTTATAGATACACAGTTTATTCCGCTCTTATCCTGCTTGCCACATTTATTTATTTTCTTTTCAAATGGAATTTACTCTGCACTAATCTTCAAACTTGGCAGCACGTCACGAAGATGGTAAGTGTATAATTAGAGACTGATTGAATGTCAACACGTGTTGCTCGATTGATTAATTGGCGGTGGTTTTTTAGTGCAAATTTTACGAAGAGGACCGAGCCGTGGGGTCTCTTTGCGCCCCCTTATGCACCACGAAAGACATCCATTCTCTTACCTGTCACTCGTTTCGTGCAACGAAAGAAGCAGTTTTTAGCGCTGAATGGCATAACACCCGTCTCGTGTTTAAATCGACTTCAACTGACGTCCAGGCACTTCACTGGTACGACAACGGCGTCCTGAAATACCCCACTGAAAAAGAGTTTCTATCCACGATACGAGCGGTGGTCAGGAAGAAATTAAACGTGACACTTGCTTACGATACTGCAGTGCGACTATCCCGATTAAAGCCTTCTTATGAAGAAAAAGATACAGTCAAGAGACAGCGGGAGATGGATAACCTCTGGATATTGGTGCAGGACAACGAATATTTGCTATCAACAATTTACACAGATAAAGATGTTTTCCCCCAACTGCTCGGCACTTGCGGCCCCTATTTCGCGGTCGAATACATGGAGCCGATTCAGGACGTTTCTTCCCTACTGACCATCACCGACAGCCGGGAGGATTGGGGGAAACGTCTGAGGGTCTCAATACAAATTCTAGAACTCCTCGAAGAACTCGAGACCGGTTTTCGAGAACCGTTCCATTTATGCGACGTCAAACTGGAGCATTTCGGTTTGGTTAAAGGGGGCAACAAGTTGAAATTTATCGATTTAGACGGCGTATACCCCAAATCCGTCATAAACAGGATCATCACCGAAGCGCCAGGGTGCGAAAGGGACGAAGACTGCGACTTCTACGATTGTCGAGCCCGTTGCGTGAAACAAGCGGCGAAGTGCGCCACTTTCGTGGGAAACAACAATTTGCAAATTGTTTGCGAAAAAATTTTTTTGGGGTGGAGGGTCTCCAATACTGTGATCGTTCCCGGATTGTTGATGTCGCAACATACGCCGTCGGAATTGGCTTCGATTTTGAGACAGTGCGCTAATCCGGAGGGTGAGGATGGGAAACCGCGAGGGGCGACGGACGACGAGATTAAGAAGAGACTCGTCAACGCTTTGTCCGAAATTGAGCAAGGGGTTAATAACGATTTCTTTCTTTAGCGGTTACGGTTTGAGGTAACACTAGTTGAGGAACGCAAAAATTTGTTGGAGAGTTAAGGTTTTGTTATCTTTGTTTTAAATAAAGTTTATTGCTTAATTGTCGTTGTTTTGGTTTCAGAATGATAGTTGTTTAACAACTTGGTAAAAAACAAACACGAGTTCATGAGAGGGATCAATGGTCAAGCTGCAGCTAAAATTATTGATCGGAACCCGCAATAAATCGTGCAATGCAATTCATTATTTAGGGGTAAATAGTGAATACTAATTAAATATTTTACACATAAATGGACATATAGCTTTATTTCTTTTAATAACAAATCCATGATAATATGTGCATTATTTTATTATCAATACAACGACATTTAACCTTGCTAAGAATGGATCATGAATGGACATAAGAACATTTTCATCAAAAGCATTAAAAAAAAAAAATTCATCCCTAAACTCCAATACACAATGCTACAATATAAAACTATGTTAAAGCTTCTATTAACTAAATTCGGTTTACCTTAAAACAGAGGCAATATTCGATCTTTGTGACTTCAAGTATGACCCCATTTGATATTTTGATTTTTTACAAATTTCAAACATTTCGATTTTACCACTTATCTATTTTTTTTTTCAAAATTACTATCGTTTATCAAAACTCAACAAAATAAACTTTTTATTATTGATTTGAAATTTTTGATTTGAACTCCATTTGGTCATACAATTTCTTCCAAATTGAGAAAAACCTCAAAATTATAATTTTTGTATTGGAGAAACTTATATTGAATCAAAATACATCAAATTAATCAGGGTCTCAATGTCTATTTTGCCATAAATAAAATACTAAAAGCTCGTGCAAATTATTTATTACCTCTTAAAATCAATTTGTTTGTTTTTCTCAATAAAGCTCACAATAAAAAAAATGGCAAACTATGCTTAAACTTATAGGTAGGTTTGTACAAGGTTGGTTTATAGGGTTTATAAAAGTGAAAAATAGTAATATAATTAACTTTCATTTTTTTCTTTGGCCAGCTGTTCCAGCTTACTTAACACTAAACTCAGATCAGCATCTTTGGCCAATTTGACAAAAACCGAATTTCTAACAGTATGAAACACCAGCCAACCCGGCGCTTCTTTGGCGATTGTCCTGAGATGCGTCTCCATATCGGCCTTATCCAGAAAACAGCGGTAACTGTTCCCCAGTTTCTCAACCACAACATCCAGAGGCATCACCCCCTTTTTCTCAGTCACAAACAATCCTCTCGTAATCCTGGCGATTTCCGGCAACCTTGAATACAATTGAACCTCTTTGTCTCTAGCGGGAGTTCGCGTCATCGATAGTAAAGCCTTTGCTGCTTGTTTTTGCCGGACTTTTTCCAGTAAAGCTTTTGGAATCCCCTTCAAGACGGATTCGGGTTGTTTGGGTTCTTCTTGTGGTGGCGGATTTGCTTCTCGAGCTGCCTGTAACCGAGCTAAAGCTTGCTCCATGCGAGTGTTGCAACTGAACATTTGACGCGCCTTCTCCATTACGGCCTTGCCCGTCAGTTTCTCCTCGTTTGGTGGTTGAGGAATGTCAGCGAGTTCGATGTCGGGGACTTTTTCAATGTCAAATTCTGGATGCCAACGTTTTATTTCGTCTTTGGGAATCCTCATTGGGGGCGTGAGAGTTTGTAAAAATTCGTCGTGATAGTCCTTAACTTTGTTAATAAGCCGGCTAAAAAGTTCTCTTTTCCTCTCAAGAACTACTTGTTCAGTCATTTTTTCGCTGTTAACGTTCGGTGTTACCAACAGTTCCCATTCTTCCAGGCGACTTCCGGCACCAAAGACCCTCAATTTTTCAATTTTGTACGTAAAAGCGTCAGGGTAAACGTGTTTTAATTGGGCGAGGTGCCTCTCCGTTAAGTTCCTCTTCACCATTTTCTCCACTGCAGGTTTCAGTTTCTTGAAAATGATGGTCTCTTTGCGGTTAAACAAAATCTGGCAAACGGTGTCAACACCCTCAAACATTTCAGCAATAACGCGATATTTAAATGGCAATTTTAACGCCGGTTTCGACGCTGCTTCCAAAATTTGTTTGGAAGGGCTATCAAACAACGCGACCGCGTTTTTGGTAGGACTCAAACAGCTCAGAAGGTTCTTCCTCACACTGCTCACATCCTTTTTCGGACTCAGGTACGCCTTTTCTGGAGATTGGAACTTCTTTGGACTGAAAAATTGAAATTACACTAACAACACGTGAAAAAGCGATTTCACATTACCTCAACAAAACCTCAATTTCGATTGATTCGAAGTTTTTCAGCTTTGGGGATTTCGAAATTTCGGCGGTCCTTTTTTCCGCAGCTTTCAGTTGTTTACTGGACTGGATAACTTTTTGCATCGCCGCTTTCAGCTCTGGCAGCCGCGAGCTTTGACACAATTTTTGCTTTATTCCTTGCAAATCATTGCTGAGTTTACTGGCTTCGGGCCGAGGGTTTGGGGGAGTCACACATCTCTTCGTTGGGGACTGAGAAATTTCGGCAGTTTTCTCCTCAGCTTCCCTCAACTTATCAGCAGACTCCTGAAATTTTTGCATTGCTGCTTTGATTTCAGCAATGCGGGAACTTTGGCATAACTTTTGCTTGATTTTTGTCGGTTCCACGTTGACTTTGGCGACTTCTGGCTGGGTATTTGGGGGAGTGGCGCATCTCTTCTTTTGGACCATATTCTCCAGTAACGTCTGGATCTTTTGCTGATTAGCTTCATCCTTCAGTTTCTTCTTGGAGGCTCGCGCAATTTTTCTCGGAGCTTGTTGTAAATTTGATTTTACAATCTCTGGACGTTCATCGACGGCGTCAGGCTTACGGCACGGTTTCTCTCGACTGTTCCTCAAGACTGAGGTTAGGTCTTCAAAGTTTCTAAAATTACTGTCCAACACTAGAGCTTTCTTAGCGCTGATTATTTTGTGTTCTTCCACTGCAGGTCTCTTGCGGTTGTTGAAATAATGCGCTATGGAGGGTTGGGCCATTTTTAAAAAGCAATATAAACAACTTCGATTTAAAGGGCTCGTCAAAAAACCGTTACTTCACTTCCCACCAAATTCGCGTTTGACATCTGTCAAAAGTGTCCAATAACGGAAGCACCAACGTGAAAGTCTTGATAAAATTATTTATTGACCTAATTTGAGTTACAACGCTATTGTTAGAACTCCTTAATAAAACATAAAAAACGTTATAGAAGTATTAAGTGCACAAATGTTGATTTTCAAAATAAATTATGAAGATACAAAAATTACTTTACGCTCTTAGGTTGGCTACAAGGGAAATTGAATTTAAGCTCAGGTCCGGCTTCAGGAGCTATCCCGTCTCAAAACATCGAGAAGTTTACTTGCTTTATTAAATGTGAATCAACTAATGTGTGACAACTAATGTGACAAATTTTATTGAACATTTGGTTACGCTGTTTTCTTTGTTATTTTTCTTTATTTCCAATATCGGAACTCAACTTTTGATTTTCCGAACTTTATGTATTGTAGGTAGATAATTTGGCACGTACTAGAATAATGTCGCGGCAGTCGTGGTGTACACTCGGATGATTTGTAAATGAGACTCTTAAAATTCTGGTTTTGCTGATTTGGCAACATTGTAGAGCAGACCAGTCTACAATGTTGCCAAATCAGCCAAATCAGCCAAACCAGCGATTCAAGAGTCTCATTTACAGATCATCCGGGTGTACTTGAGTACCACGGGCATCACTTCAATAAATAAAAATCGTTGTCGTCCTGCATATCAAAAATGACTCATACACACATTAACCCCATTCAATAATTAATATTCAAATATAAAACATCCTCTATATCTGACTATATGGTTCAAAACTTCAAAAAAAGTTAATTAGGAGCCACAACATTTTTACAAAACTTCCACTTTTTACCGACAATTCGAAAAAACTGGAAACTGAAAGTTTAAGGTTTATTGTTTTTCATATTTGTGATTGCTATAATAGTTAATTGTAAAATAAGGCCAGTTAATAAAATACACATACGTTATCAAAAAGCTGCGTAAATAATTTCTACCAGTGGCGTAACATTGTGTAACATTGTCAGTGGGTTACGTTCTCGTAATTAAGAACTATACTTAGATAAATTTGATGTATCTAGTTCTAAAAAAAGGGTCTTGTTTAGTATAGAATAAGTTATAGGAATTAGGAAGTTACTTAAACCGACGCTGGTTTTATCTTCTCTGACACCCCTCAATTCAAATATTTTATATGGTGGATTCATAGACCAAGATAAGGTGTAACGCTTAAGAATAACGCTTAGGCCCAGTATTTCAGTCTCAGTTTAACTAAACTGCAGTTTAAACTTTGTTGATTTTTATTGTTACGACAATGGTTTCCATGGATATTAACCAGAGGATCAGGTAAACTTGGTTTAAACTGAGACTGAAATACTGGGCCTTAGGATAAAAAGTTGGGCTTACGCGTTTCCTATCGTGCGTTCATACACCGGTTAACGCGTAAAAGCCCGTTCACAACCACTTAGTGTACGTAACGTAACATTAATACATAACGTAAGAAACATACAAAGTTATTTAAAATTCACAACGACGTAGAAGACATGGGAAACATAAGACTTGCTCATGCGCATAGTGTGGATTAACCTCAAATATGACAGATGTGTGACAGGACAGTGACAGTAGCTGTCAGTGTAAGCGTGGTTTGAGGTTAAAGTTAAAAGTTTATCATTGGGATAAAAAAAAAGTAAAATATGCAGAGAGAAGAACGTTTTGCTATTATTTAGCTGACACTATAGACAAGGACACGACATGACTATCGGGGACCAGACAGCTAGACACAACATTGCACGACATCGCACTCAAGACCGCATTTCATTGGCCAAACATGGGAGACATAATGCAGGGGACATAGAAAGTTGAAGTTGACTCAACATTTCCATGCGTTATGTTATGTCTATCATGTTTCATGTTATTGTGAATGGATACATCTAAAACCGTGCATTTTAACTTTTCTTAAGTTATTTTTTAATGTTACGTTACGTATGCTAAGTAGGGCTTTTAAAGCCCGTTCACAACCACTTAGTGTACGTAACGTAACATTAAAACGTAACGTAAGAAACATACAAAGTTATTTTAAATTCACAACGACGTAGAAGACATGGGAAACATAAGACTTGCACATGCGCATAGTCTTGATTAACCTCAAATATGACAGATGTGTGACAGGATAGTGACAGTAGCTGTCAGTGTGAGCTTGGTTTGAGATTAAAGTTAAAAGTTTGTCATTGGGATAAAAGAAAAATTTTGTGAAATATGCAGAGAGAAGAACGTTTTGCTATTATTTAGCTGACACTATAGACGAGGACACGACATGACTATCGGGGACACGACATTGCACAACATCGTACTCAAGACTGCATTTTATTGGCCAAACATGGGAAACATAACGCAGGGGACATAGAAAGTTGAAGTTGACTCAACTTTTCCATGTGTTATGTTATGTCTATCATGTTTTATGTTATTGTGAATGGATACATCTAAAACCGCGCATTTTAACTTTTCTTACGTTATGTTTTATGTTTACGTCCTATGCTAAGTGGTTGTGAACGAGCTTTTATGCCTTATGCCTTACGCCTTATGCCTTACACCTTACACCTTATCTTTGGTCTATGAACCCACCATGATTGTGGTTCGAACTGATTTTGGTCAAGTGTGGATGATGACGTAGGTATGTGTAGTTCTCTAACTGGTATCGCTCTACTTAACGCCATTCAAAACAAATTGATTACGTCATTTTGATTTTGTTTGTTTTTGCCATAGTCATGTAGTTGCTTATGCATTGTCGAATTCGATGGTCTGACGTTATAGCGGGTCTCGATTTTTGCTTTCGGCGTAGGTCCGGTCCTGTCCGCGACGCATCTCCGTCAGTTGCGCATTGCGTCCTGCGCCGCGCATTAGTTTTTTTTTGTCCATCGAATCGAGAAGTTCTTAGATCGGTCGGCCATAATCAAACAAAAGTGTTTTCCTCTGAATAATGAAAATTTGACGTTGTCTTTCGTTTTCGCTGTCAGACAAACTCTCACACAACCCAAATGAGCGCTAAATTGGACGTGAACAGACGCGTTTTAGCCATACAAGCCAAAAAGAAGCGGCACAAGGCGACCAAGAAAAAAGGCAAGGAAATGAACGGCCACGGCGAGAACCGCGCCGCCCCCAAAACGGAGCCCTCGCACAGCTCCAGCAACGAGACGATCGAGGACCCGGACGAGCCCTACACCAGCGAAGAAGAGGAGCAAGAGGACAGCACGGACTACAAAAAAGGGGGTTACCATCCCGTCAAAATTGGCGACCTGTTTTTGAGCCGCTACCACGTTACGAGGAAGCTGGGCTGGGGGCACTTTTCCACGGTGTGGCTGTGCTGGGACCTGCAGGACCGGAGGTTTGTCGCGCTGAAAATCGTCAAGTCTGCGGAGCACTTCACCGAAACGGCGTTGGACGAAATCAAGATCCTGAAGGCCGTCCGCGAGTCGGACCCGGGGGACCCGAAACGGAACAAGACTGTGCAGTTGTTGAACGACTTCAAAATTAGCGGGGTGAACGGTGTGCATGTTTGTATGGTGTTTGAGGTTCTCGGCCACCATCTACTCAAACTGATCATCAAGTCAAACTACCGCGGAATTCCTATTGCTAACGTCAAAACAATCATGAAGCAGGTCCTCGAGGGACTCGACTATTTACACACTAAATGCAAAATCATCCACACCGATATTAAGCCCGAAAACGTCCTGATTTGCGTCAATGAAGATTACATAAGGCGGTTGGCGTCCGAAGCTGCGGAAATGCACAACTTAGGGTTAAAATTACCGACGTCACTGGTGAGCACAGCACCGGTGCAAGAAGTCCAACTGACGAAAATGAGCAAAAACAAGAAGAAGAAACTCAAGAAAAAAGCCAAGAAAATCAATGAACTTCTCAAGCGCCAGATGGAGCAAATAATAGAAATTGAGGAACAAAAAAAAGTTAAAGAAAACGGCGAAATAGTAACGACCGACACCGAATGCAACGGGACGACTCCCAGTCCTGAAACAACACCGGAAGCCATCGACGACAAAATTCCGAACGGCTGTGTAGACGAGCTCGCCGGGGGCGAAGCCCCCGCCGCGCCCCCGCCCGAAGAACCTCCGATGCAAGTCACCGAAGACGACTCCCCTTCGTTAACCTCGAAAAGCGAATCGAAACCCGACCCAGATCCGGCGTTCGCTGACTGCGATTTTGAGGTTAAAATCGCGGATTTAGGCAACGCCTGCTGGGTGGACAAACACTTCACCGAAGACATTCAAACCCGTCAATATCGCTCTCTCGAGGTTCTTTTGGGAGCCGAATACGGAACGTCCGCGGACATTTGGAGCACCGCCTGCATGGCGTTCGAGTTGGCTACCGGCGATTACTTATTTGAGCCCCATTCCGGGGAGGATTACTGCAGGGACGAGGATCACTTGGCCCATATTATCGAGCTGCTCGGGAATATTCCGCGACGTATCGCGCAAAGCGGCAGGAATTCCAAACTGATTTTTAATAAGAAAAATGAGTTGCGGCACATAACGGGATTAAAGCCGTGGGGCCTCGAGGACGTATTGACTGAAAAGTATGAATGGAGCCGGAAGAACGCCGAGGATTTCGCGGCGTTCCTGAAGCCGATGCTGGATTTTGATCCCGTGAAACGGGCCACCGCTGCAGAGTGTCTTCAACATCCCTGGCTCGATAAATGAGCTCTCTATAGGTGACTGATTTATTTAAATTGCTTGTTTGCCAGAAGGCGCGCATTCTTTTTGTTTCACTTCAAAATCGGGACTTGGCGTGGCGTCGTCTATTATGTGTTTTAACTTTTTTTTTGATCCGGTTCTACAGGGCCTTGTTTAATGTACATAGATTTGACATAGAGAAATTGTGATGTATGTGTTTTATAGACAATATTTCTGTCCTCCTTGGCTGCTCCTGTCATCTTTCTTGTTTTTTTTTCTCTCCGTTTTTGTTTATAACTAATCAATGTCTCTTTTTATTTATTGATTCATGTTATTAGCATATTTGTGCAGTGGCCAGGGAGAAATCGTAGATGAATGTCTACCCAACTCGAGTAAAGCGAAACTTAGATGCGATGACGAGGCTCATCAGTTCCATACTAGTTAAAGCACCAACATTTGTATTAATATACCATATTTAAATTAAAAAGTATACAATGTACATTGAATCTCTACATGCTAAGTATACATTAAATTGATTTCTCGTCTTTTATTTACATTCAAACGCCAATTTTCCGAACATTCAACCAAAAAGACAACTAATAAATAGAAAAACTATTTTTTCCTTGTCAAAATGTAACGAAAAATCAAATTCTGGTAACTTTGATATTAAAGACCAAAAATCTTGGCAATCGTAATTTGTTCAGTTCAGTTATTATTAACCTTCATGAATAATTCCTGAATTCATAGCAATCATGGTTCTGGGATGTACAGTCGTCATCCTTTGCAAGTGCTTTCCCAAATTATTCTCGAAATTTTAAAATCTGCGTGTGTAGTAAACATATTTGCACATACATCGTGAGGTCTGCAATAACAATTATTATTATTGCTAAACCGTATTTTTAGATTAACCATGAAAAACCCGTTTTACTTTTTCACTCTTCTTTTATTTTTAGTTACACGGCAGATGCTACATGGATGAGATTTGGTCCCATTGATAACGGTCATATCAAGTTTGTAAAAAGTATGTATAATACAAAATTTGATTAAAAAAAACTAAGCATCTCAAAATTTCTTCTATCATTTTATAGTGCACTTTGCCCAATAATCACCGAATCATGCCAATTTTAAATTTTATAAATTGCCTTTAAAAATTTAAACCAATAGATTTATAAATAAATTTACTCAATTAAAAAAATATCTCTTGCCATTACCTACTATTAATAAACAAATTCAAAATCCAACCAATAATGAAGCAAAGAAGTCAAAAACGCCATCTGGATTCTGGATTTCGCATTCGATAATTTTAGCAGTAAATAAATTAGTATTTTATTAACAATTATTAGGTACTGTGAGTTTCAAAAGAATTCGCACAAATCTACCCTGTCACCCTTATGTACAGTCGACAGCAGAGATAATGTCCACCCGTTAAACTTTAAACTCGTTTATTTTCTACTTAAAACAAGCACAGACATTAAAATTTATATTTATGGCAAGTAAATGAAATATTGAAACAGAAGCATTGGGTTTCGTTTATCTTATACCTAATACATCACCTGGAGAAGAAATTTAAATTTTAAAAGGATGAGATGAACATTATTTCTGCTGTCGCCCGTACAGGGAAAACCCGGCCGAAAACCAGTGGCGCAACTACCATACAGCAAGAGGAATCAAGCCGTTGGGGGCCCAAGCCACCAGGCAATTCGACGTATCCACTTTACTAAGCCGATTGATTTTATTTAAAAAGTTTTCTGTTTATTTATAATTTAATAAAGACCATCTGGGACGACATCTAGCGGGATTTTTGGACAATGTCATTTTTCTTCAGTCTTAAGGTGTGATCTTCAAATACCTTAGGCCTTTTAGAAACTAACGAACTCTTGAAGAAGATTCCCAGAAAGTGGTGGTGCTTTCTCTTATTTACTAACTAACTCACAAAGTATAGTTAAAGCCTCACGCGAATTGACCATCAATGTTGATGATTGTAATTTACGGTAATTTAAACGGTTGGTTTCACTGTTAATCCAAGCAGATATTTTGCGATGTCTTTTTTAACGCTTTCGTATTCGATTTAAGTCAAGTTATTCAAAGAATGACTTCTTTTGCACCTACTTACAAAAGTTGTTCCATCGTGTCAAATCAAACAATTCGAAATTTTTGGTGTTCTAGAGGGTCGGGGAACTTAAGCTAGACGGCAGAGTAGCTGCCGCGCGTCTTATGCCCGTACTCACAGTCGATGCTTCGCCTATATTCCGACTTGAGAACGTCTCAGGTATACAAAATTGCATGGGATGAAGCGTTCTCAAGTACGAGTACAGGCGAAGCATTGACTATGAGTACGGGCATTAATGAATTGAGGGCGAGAACAGAGTTGCCAGGTGAGGTTAGCTCCCATTATTATTCTTCAATAAAATAATTACCGTGAAAGACCACTTTCAACGGGGGGCACCGTTGTTAGTGAAAATATAATAAGTGTAAATAAAAACAGTTTCACTTTATTTCATTGTCATAATAATAATAATTAAACAAATGTAAAATAATGTTATAAATATGTGATGCTTGCGACCAATCTAACAAGGGTATGTTATGGTCAGCACGCCTAGTGCGATGTTGAGTGTGGGCAATGGTAGTGGTGGCAAGTAGTAGGTACAATTGACAGCATTGAAAATGTCTATCTCACACTTTTAAAATTTAAATTTTTTCTACAGATGAAGTACTAGGTAAACAAAACCCAGTGCATCTGTTCCATTATTTCAAATGATTGGCATAAATATGAATTAATGTCTATGGTAAATAAACGAGTTTAAAGTTTGACAGGTGGACATTTTCTTTGTAGTTGGCTGTACATAACAAAAAAGAAAACGTATTTTGATTTTTCCAAAATTCGACTGAGCAAGAAACGGTAACTTTAATTTAAAACCAGGAGTCCCGTTTGAAATTTATGTCCGAGGAGATCCTCGAGCGGTTTGGTCCGCGCCAGGAGCGCTGAATAAATTTGGTGCATGGCATTGCGGCCTCTTTTATCCAGACGGTTTTGTTAACGTTGGCGCGTCATTGGCAACTTTACATAATTTCCTGCATTTGTGTTCCAAAATCAGTTCAATTGGAGGTGTGCGTTGAAGGAGACTATTTATAGAAGACACAAATGGATTATCTTGTTGCCTTGAACTGTGAACATTTGCCCGTGAATATTTAATTAAGCGAACGACCTGTCCACAATATTATTGAAGAATCGGTAAGAGGTGTTATCAGCATGTAATCACTTTCCCGTCATTTCTCACGCATCACTTCGTACAAATTACATCTACGCCGCGGCGACTTTTGATAAGGTCGATGAGTAAAGAACGAAAATATCCCAATGAAATCACAAATAGAATCTTTTTCTAAATATATAAACACATCGGAATAAAAATAGTCAAAGATATAGCGAATTGTGGGAATCGCGTGGGAACTATAAGCCGATGGGTCTAAAATAAGTTAATAAAATTCGCATGGATAATGTTGGTCCATCACCACTCTCCAGTGGTTTGTACTAAAACTAAACCTTTAGTGGTTTCCACAGAAGTAGCAAAGGCAGCTTGTTTGGGGTAGGTGTCCGTTGCAACTTCACGAGCGCTTCGCCTCTCCCAAGTAGTTCTGCCCAGGTGAAGCCTTCAGTTCGTGGGCGCTTCCAAAAAGTCTTAAATTACCACGTTTTGAGGTCGTATTTACATAATAGAATGCGTTTATGGGTCACCCCTTCTCGGTCGCTGATTTCGGCGCATGCTTTCAACTATTTGGGCTCTTGGCTGGTCGTGCTCTGACGGTTTTCGCCCTCTAAACGCTGAAAAGTCAAAAAGGTCAATGAAATAAATCAAGAAAAAAAGTCTCTGCGAGGAAAGCAATCGAGATTGAAGCGATAATAAATCGGATTATGCAGACGTTTATTGATTGGCACAAACCGGTAGGTTCACGCATAGAACACATCGACCGCCCAAATATTTTCCTGATAAGAAGCCAAAGTAGATATGCACAGTGCTACGTGAAGCATTAATGCTATGAGACACCACACAAAAATATACCTGCACATTCACCGGTGTGATGCAACTGGAATTTGGGCATGACTACGTATTTTCTAAGAGATGTCCGTTTATGGTCATTCTAAATATGGCAAAAGAGACAAACCTTAACTGCTACGCCACTGAATTTTAGATTACATCGGTTAATCAAATTTATTAGTGATGCGGCATTTTTAAAAATAGAAGCCCCAGTTGGCTACATACTGACAAGGCTTATTGCTGACCAGTGATAAAAAGGTAACTTTATGTTAGAAAATTACAAAAAGTAATCCAAACAAATAAGTATAAAACTAATGATATAAGTAAATAGGATAATATAGAACAAATAACTGAACCTTGTAACTGCGCTATCTCGCTAGATATTGCTAATGATTTGCTAACGTATCGCTGGGCTGTAAACAATTTAACGTGATTTTTCGGCTCTTGTAGAACTCGCGGCCCCAAAATGACCGAATTAAATATAGGGGTGGTCGGAGCCGGGGTTATAGGTCTAACGACCGCCGTAGAGCTTCAGAAACAATTTAGAAGCGCAAACATTCACGTTATTGCCGATAAGTTTCAAGCTGACACCACCAGTCATGTTGCTGCAGGACTCTTTCGGCCCGGAACAAGTTTCTGCGGACCTACAGAAGAATTAACCAGGTAAACTTCACCAACATGTTCAACAAACCAAAAATACAACGAGTTTCAGAAAATGGATCAACGACTCTTACAAGTATTGGGACGAAATTCGCTTGACTTCTGAAGGTGCCGCTGCTGGAGTAACGGAAGTTTCCGGGTACATTTTCTCGAGTAACTACCCCGACATCGTTAGGGTAAGTACGGAAAGTGCCACCTCCCAAATAACGTAGATTGACCGCAACAGAACCGCTACATTGAAAATTTGGTTCCTATCTATCGAGCTGCGAGCGAGGAAGAGTTGCAGTTGTGTCCTGGAAAATGGAAATACGGCTGTTTCTTCATGACCATCCTAACTCAATGCACCGAGTATCTTCCTTGGGTAACGTCGAAATTTACGGGAGCTGGAGGCAAAATCATCAACGACAAAATCGAGACATTCTCGCAAATTAACAACAAATACGACGTAATCGTCAACTGCACTGGTCTCGGTGCTAAAACCCTCTGCAACGACCACAAATTAGTGCCTCTAAGAGGACAAGTTTTGAAGGTACTTTCGTTACTCAGTACTCGACGAATTCTAATTAGAAATTTAACGCAAGGTTAAAGCTCCCTGGATCAAAACTTTCTTCTATGGAGATTACGACACTTACGTTATCCCCGGCTTCAATTCCGTAACTTTGGGTGGATGCAGACAATACGATTCGTACGACTGCACCATCAACAAATACGACGGCTTGTCGATTAAGGAACGATGTGAGGCTCTTGTTCCTAGTTTGCAAGGAGCCGAATTGATTGGTCAAAAGGTAGGTTTGAGACCGCACCGCGACCCCGTAAGGGTAGAGAAAGAAACTCGAGTCGTGAATGGGAACAAAACAAAAATTGTCCATAATTACGGACACGGAGGCTATGGCGTGACCACCGCTCCTGGAACTTCTTTGTACGCGGTCCAGTTGGTCAGAGAAATTTTGTCGGGCAACAGCAAACTGTAATTATTGTTGCTGCAATTGGTAATTAAAAATTATTTTTAAAAACATGTTTATTTAATATCTAGTAAAAATAAGTTTCTTAGTTTTAAGTACAATAAATCTCTCCAGGGATAACAAGTAGGTATGCAAAAAAAATAATATCAAACGAAAGCTCACAATTAAGTGCAATTTAGACAAGGAAGTGCAAAGAAATAAAGGCACCGTATAAAAATATGCCAGGAGTAACAATAGATCATCACTTTTTTTTAAATATGCCCTGCAAATTGGGAAGAGTATTTGGCTTCGAGCCCGCCGGCTTGTTAAATATCTTACTGACTCTTTGTCTCATTTCCTCTACTCCCTGGTTAACGTTATGACTAAGTTTATTACTGCGGTCCAGAGGCGACTGCGGAGACGGTGTATCGACTTTATTGTTATCACATTCCCTGATCATGGAAAGCACGGTATCACGATGGGACATCAACGAGTGGTTTTCTGCAACTACCGTTTCCAGGCATCTAAAACAAACGTACGAAACGAGCGTTAAAGAGATAGTTCCCACATAGTGTAATTTAAGCAGAAATTCCGTTTAAAGAATAAAAATGGTGGAGGAGCCTTAGTTCTTCCTTACTGAATAACAAGCAAACTATGCGGACCGCAAGTTAAAATAATTCTTACTTGTACATAAAAGTAAGCTTGGAATAATTTTTCTAAAGCATCTATTAAGCAGGAAAATAAATTTTTGGCTATTTAGCTAATAGACGATATTAAAAATTTAAAGCGCAGGCGCAAGTCGGGGAAGAAAGACAACATGTCTAGCTTCCATCTCCCATACTCCTACACCGTATGCGTGCCTAATTTAAATTACTAGTGAAAGGGGAACGTGCGACTATTATCTAAAAACCACTTGACAATTGACAACTGTAATAATAATTCTATAAATTGCAGCAAAAACTATTAAGTTTTGATTGCTTCTGGTGTTTTAATATTCTCTTTCTTTACGGAAGTCGACGATCATGACGATGAAATGCTTTTTGTTAATTAGTTAATCAATAATTTAAACCAGGAAAAAGAATAATAAGGGTTGTGATTCGTTAATACTGTCGGTTGCAGCTAAGTTGACCGGCGGGGAAGGAAAATGCGCTTATCCTACCATACAGGTAAACATCGGGTTTGTAGGCGATTCGCATTCCTTCAACCGCTCAACTTAGGTGAAACGACAGTATTGATAAAAGCAAATTTTAACTTGTTATTCTTCTAGATTTGAAAGAAACGGGTCGTATTTAACAGTCTACCAAATTTAACCAAATATTTTAATACAAAAAAATACTTCCATTTCCAAAAAATACTAAATGCTCAGCAAAATTAAGAAAATACATAATCTTAAAGCGATAACCAAATATTTACATAATGCTGGCCTTTTATATATTTTGTTCGCCGAAATAACTTTTGTTGACCATAAATACTAAATGTTCACCAAATTTTATTCCGCATTTAATTCTAACATAATACCCAGATATTTAATTTTTGGCAGTGTCTTATATTATTTAGCAGTTAAAAATACTATTTGTTGATCAACAATACACAAGCAATAAAGTTGTGCAAATAATAAATAATTTTATGCAAAATTATAGATGTAGATGTGCTAGGGCAAGGACAATAAGAGTAAAAATAGAAGTGGTTTGCACAAAAAAAGATATTGATTTCCGTAATATATAAATGCTTTGCTGTAATTGGCTTGCATTATGTGAAACGTAAAACTTATTTTAGTGGTAATTTCTAATCGTGCTTTAAAAAAAAGAATTACAGGACCCTGAACTGTACTTGTACAAAACTTTTTTCGCGTGCCTCTTGTTTGGAAGCGCAAGCGGCAAGGAGAGATGCGCGAGCATATTTCATTTTTGGACTAACAGAATAATTATTTGACGCACAAATAGTTTTTATGAGAAACACTAAATATAAATGGATAGCGCGAATATTTATTATGTACAGCACGGACGCGTAACTTGAGCGTTCTAAATTTGGTGAACATTCAGTAAAATTGATAGACATATAGAATTTAAAATGTAAGCAGTGGTAAGACAATAAGCAGGATAGTTATTTTAGTGGTGATGTTCTCATTTTCTGATGTATAATAATTTGAGTTTCATTTAGATTTTTTGATGCTCATTAAATTTTCTGGTGGACAGTGCTAGTGATGTATGGTTTAATTTGGTGTACATTATATTTAATCCCGAAAAAAACTACTTACTGCAATCCTGGCATAATAGCAGGACTAACTCCATACTTGTTAAAAGGGCTAAACATGACATTGGTAAAGGCTTCAACTAAGGCTAGGGCCATATCAACTTTTCTAGTCTGATTTGACATTTGCAACATATACGAAGACAACGACGACAACTGCGGCAGAATTACTGCAACAAAATCGTCAAACTTCTCGCCTCATTTTGGCTGCTTACTCACCATCCTGCCTGAACGATGGAGTGCAACTGTTCACGATATTCCCCAAAGTCACAATTAGTTGCCTGAGCAGCGTATGGTTTTCCCTCACACAAGTATCCGCAATGTAGGTTTGCATTTGCATGTAAACTTTATCATGTATTTCCTTCACGTTACAATCCGTGATCAAGGAGCCGAGGGCGGGAATAGCTGCCGTTTTCACTAAACTAAAAACGCAACTTTACCATTTAGCCGCCAGTTTCGAAAATACTCACATATCACTGTCACTAGCTAAAGTCACGAGAGCCGGAGTGACCCTCAAATTGAGCAAATTTTTATCGCAAGAGCCCACAATAACTGCGAACAAACTGGCGGCAGCTGCTCTCACTAGCGGCCTCTGGTGAACGACGCCGTCCCACAAACTCGCCACGACCACCTCCTGGAGATTCTGTTCGCACAACTTCTTGACGGTAATTTCCAAACAGTCCAGAGGCGTTCCGCACAAGGGGAGGGCGCATAAAAATTTCTTAAGCAAATTCGACAATTCGTCCTTGTCGTCGCAGTAGCTCAAAACAGAAACTAGGTAAACGGGAATGATGTTTAAGCTGTGCGAGAATTGATTGAAGTTCAACAAGATTTGTTCGAGAGTTTGGATTTGGGTTTGGAGCAAAGGACGAATTCGAAGTTTGGTCAGACTTTTACCGAAAACAACGCAAATGTGCGAGAAGAGGTTGATGAAACTTTGCAGCAAAACGTGGTGGGTTACTTCTATGTGGTTGAGGTTGTTCAGCAGGTCTGGGATCCTGGAAAAAAATTATTTAGATGTTGACTGGATTGATTGATTACTCACATCATGTCCAGTACCCAGTCGAGTTCTGGCCAAGAAGCGTTGGGGTGTTCCGCTATGTACTTGTCAAATTCATACAGAATCATCCCCACGTTAACGTCCGACTTGTAGAATTTTGATGGGTTAGTTAAATTGTTGCACAATTTCGCCAAATCCGGTCCTGCAAATTTTTATTAAAGTACGACTACAGTAAAATTGCAAGAAAATAACGCACTCAATTCTATGGCCATCCCTTTTTCGATGTTGGACAAAACTTTATCGAAGCATACTACCGACATTAACAAGAAAGGCAACAAATTTTCTATGACGTTAATGATACTCAATATCTTGTCCGAGAGTTTATTTGACGCATCGCTGTCCTTCAAGTAATCGTTGAGTTTGTGAAGCAGGTACTTCAGTAAATGCGATCTAAGGCGTCCTGGAATAAAACAAGGGAGGCAGTTAAAAATTATTTGCCAAAACTAACCAGTACCGTTTTCTAAGGCCCACTTGCTTAAAACTGGAAACAATATTTGAATGCTTAAGTTCACAATGCTTGGATCCGAGTCGTTCAAAGTATTTAAAGCAAGCTCTTCACATTGAATGTACTTGTCGCCATCATCACATAGAGCTATTACTAGCGACAGCGCCCTGATCACTGTCTCCCTAACGACTTCCTTTCGATCATCAAGCATTTGCTGGAGCATTGAAAGGATGAGAGAGTTTCTGATTTGACTCTGAAACATCAACCCCAATCAGCTTCCTCCCCACTGTAAAGTGGAGCCACTAAAGAACCAAACATACGTTATCAGAAAGTTGCGCGAACAATTTCTACCAGTGACGTAACATGCCAATGAAGCATGATTTAGCGAACGCACGACACTGGATTGATGTCATGGAGAGCCAATCTCCCCAGTTCTAATATTTGACTGGTCCGGACTGATTTTGTTCAAGTGCGTATGTGTAGCTATCTAAATGGTTTTATATAAAAAATAAAAAAGACACCCCCCTTCTCCGTACCAATTTCAATACCAAAAAAAGTATTTACGAAGTACAGTTACCGGAAGAATCTAAGGGACGACTCTTTATGCTAAAACTAAAAGTTTTCGTTAATGTAAACGGACTTTTAAGGGTTCTGCGAACAGACCGCACATGGCCCAATTTTATAAAGGTCATAGAACCTTTTCAAAGTCAAATTTTTAAGACAGTCCAATTACATTATGTAAAAATATCGACCCTTAGATTTTTCCGGTAACTGTACAAGTACAACTTAATGACACTTGTTGTAGCATAAAGTACGGGAAAAGACCTCAATTTGACGGAATCAAACTTTTACCAAGATAAAGTAATGAAGGGTAGAAAAAAAACAAAATTGCCATGAAAAACTAACCCCGTAAAGGACGGAGATAATGAAATACGTACAGACACATATGGAATTAAGGCGGTGCAGGCTTCTGCGACCAAAAGTCTTCTCTCCACGTGTTTGTGCGTCATCTGCTCCCAACATTGGGGAAGTATTTCATTTTCAACGAGAGATTCTTCCGAGAACCTGGCAATACCTACTATCCCTAATAAAACAATAAACTTCAATAATTTTTGTTATAATTGTACAGACGCTCTTCACCTGTTAAAATCATCATTCTCTCGGTATCTGACGGTTTCTTCTTTAAGTTGAACAGTTGCTGCAGAAGTTTATCTCTTTCGTTGCTGTTGGAATTCAAGTGAACACCGCTGATCAACAACGGTATAGCTTCTTCTCGCTTATTCAGAATGATATTTGGTATAATTCGCAACAATGAAAGAGATAACGTGTGGATCAAATTCTCGTTAGTCACCGAATGGTTTAAAATGTTGTCCAATATCTCGTTATCTACTTTGTGAGGGATATTAACGTAGCATAACGAAAACACTTCCCTCTTGAACGGCTCTTTGCTAGAAAGGGTGAAGGCAATGCTCGTTAAAGACACAATTTTCAACCAAATCAGACGAGTTCAATTTTGTTGAACATACAGTTTGAAAAATCTCCTTTTGTTAGTTTTATAATTAATTAAACCTCTTTCCATCTCCCGCACTCCTATACCGGTGTGTGGTCTACAGCACTGCGCATGCTCCCAATACATACCTAAGTGAAATGACTATAGTCTGTTCAGGCAACAGAAATAGTTAAGCTCCTCCCACAAGGCACGTGGATGCGCAGAACCAATGAGCGCTACAGCCAGTTTCACACAGTCCCGATAATTAATTAATTAAAATGACTTAATGAAGTTTAATATAGTTTTATTTATCTCACCCTTTATTTGTTACTGAGAATACTAATCCGGAAAATGACATAATATTGCAATATAAATTATAACTAATCTGCTTGTGTGTTTTGTGAGTTTTAAAAAAATTCTGCCAATAGAAAAATTCTTTTCAAATGTTTGGCGTTTGGTGGGAGGAGCTAAACTATTTCTGTTGACTGAACAGCCTATAGTGGAAGAGGAAAGTGCGATTAATATAATCTATTTGACAATTAAGACGTCAGGTTGGATTTTCAAAAATATCAACTCAAAAGTTTCATTCACTACACATTGAAATTGAAAATTAAATAAGTTTAAGTTGTGTGGTTTTTATAGTGTTAACACCAATGCCCGGTTGCTCAAACGACGGCTAAAATTAATTCATTGTCAGTGGCGCATCGAGATTCGACATAGAATCTTTAGCAACGGATCAACAATATCATTATCAATATTTTGGCTACTACAAACGTAAATAAATCACTAATCGTTTATCAACGCCTTATCATCTTAATAGGGTACTTGCCTCATGTTTGGGAAACATAATATTTGATTCTAGGGTTAATATTACGCCCAGAATTAATTTTTTAATTTTTGAAGTGGGAGATTTGTGACGTAGCCGGTCACTACACGGCGTAGTTCTAAAAGAAATCGTATAATGGCGCTTTAGTCAATTTCCTTGCGTTCTGTTTATAAATCGAATGCCAATCCGCTGTACACATGTGGCGCCCTCTGTTAGCAGCGCAGCATAGTAGCCAAAAACAAGAGTCTATTCAATATAAGTGTGAGTCTTAGATACGGGGGTCCAATACGTCATCAAAAACAAAAATTGCAAAAATTTACGAAAATATAAAATAAAAAAAATGGAAAAAAGTATTTAAGCCTCTTTTAGTTATTTGCATGCATCTAGAGAATAAAAAGTGCTATATTTTTTTTAGGCAAGTACCCCATTGATGAATGTTTGATTTACGTTTGTGCAAACTAAAGTATCGATAATGATTTTGTTAATCCATTGCTAAGGGTTTTACGCCAAATCTCGATGCGCTGTTGACAATGAAACTTTAATCATCGTTCAAGAACTGGGCTTAACTGAGTTATTTAAATTTTGAGACTAAAATAGTATATTTTGTTAAAAATGAATAATGCTGTAGTACTGTTAGTTACAGGTTAGTTTAATATTGGGAGGAACAGAACAAATAGAGAAATAAATTAAGATCATACCAAGCAACTTAGCCGATAGTTCCCCAGCCAATAGCTACTTTATACAGAAGTTTTTTTTTACAGAAAATCGCATAGGCACTTAAATACATCAATTAGTAACTTAAAGCAGATTCAAACTACAAAAGAAAATAATACAATAAAATTATCAAGAATTAATGATCCAGGCCGACTTCCCCCTTACCTGATGGTGTTATCGAATAGTTTACAATGGATGTCCTTGGCAACTTCACTCTCCTTGGAGTCACCAGAAATTTTTTCATTGTGGGTGCTATCATGGACGTTCATTGATATATTCGTCCAATCACTGACGTTGAAACTGCTATTCGAGATGTTATCCTCCAAAGTGACGATACTGTCCCTATTCTTGAATATCGTCATGTTCTTATCTATAATCTCAAATCTTTCTGGAGATTCGCTTCCCAACGAATCTTTATTACTGTTGGGTCTGCTTTTAATTTGCGACAGATCTTCTATGTGTGTGGGAATTTGACTAGACAATAACTCGTTTTCCTTTTCTAGATTCACATTAACGTTTTTCAGATCCGAATAATCCTTCTCCAGGTCCTTAACTTTCGATTTCAAATCTTCAATAATTCCCTGCTAATTTTTAAATTAATAACAACAATTTTGCGTAAATAAATTGTTCTTACCAAGTAAGCGATTTTGTTTTCAGCCTTTTCATCTCTAACTTCAATGTCAGTTTGAGTGGTGGCTGACAGACAGTTCTGACCTGTTTGCTTCAAACCCTCCCTATATAATGAGAGCAGCTCGGGGGGTTTTGCAATGTTCAAACCAACATCATCCCAATCGTCAAAATCCTATTAACACGCATCATTAGTGAAGTAGATTATTAAAAACTGATTAATCACCTGATTTTGGTTTTCATCGGCGAAAGTTATTGACGTTAACTTATAGCCGTGCAGAAGAAGATATTCGTTGATTAAGAAATTTAGAGCCCTTTGCTCATGAGGCTTGATGCTGCCCAAATTGATGTTGCGCAAAGACCCCTTGTCCGGCGTACTAGTTTCAGACTCTGCGACCATTAAACCGATTAACCTGGACCAAAATTGCCCACCAAAATTACCTGTTGCAACTGTCAAGTTATTCCTGAGAGCGTTGATGGTTTCTTTGGCTTTTCGCAGTTCAAACTCCAAAACCGCGACTCTTTCATCGGTTCCAGCTCCATCCTCTGAATACCTCGCTAGATCTAAACTATCAAGAGTCGCCTGACTTTCAGAACGAGCTGCCCAACAAATTACCCGTAGAATCTCAAAAATTAGGAGGGAAAAACAATACTCACAGATTCGTGACGGCAATTCTTGTGTTTGCAGTTCGAAGTTTCCGGGATTCGAAAAGAAGTCGCGCAGTTGACGCAATTCTCTTCCGGACTCCACCAATTCGGTGTGCAGCTCTAACGCCGTTAACAAGTACTTATCGTTCAGCAACTTCGCAGCAACATCGCTGTAGGTGATCGCTGCATTGGCGACTGGCGTTTTCGATTCATCAATTCTCGGGGCTTCCGACATCTTCACTCATTTCACGACACCTAATTAGTCCACATACAACGTGCTAACAAAATTTGTAAACAGAAAAAATATTTACATGACGCAATGACAGCTGTCATACGATGACATATATCATATGACATAAAGAAAGAAGTGCTATCCATCAGTGTTGCCAAAACAAGCATGGGAAGTTTTAAGAAGGATGTGATTGTAAAAGTGGCCAGGTTGGTTTTAATTTTCACCATTGCGTTTGAAAATAGAAAAATATCTCTGGAAAGTTATAATTAAGTCCTAATTCAGATTTAAAATTACAAGATCTGGCAAAACTCTGATTATTTCTATTTCTAAGACGGCAGCACTGGGAGACAGGTTAACCAACAATACAGAAAAATAATTTGAGCGCAGGGCGGCGAATTCAACCATTTGAAGGGTTGGAGAAGGGCAACGAAAAGTCTGGGGTAGGCGCTATGGTTTTATTTTCCTTAATCTATTTGTACAGTGCATTATATACAAAATAATACTACACTAAAATGTGTACTTTATACAGTATGGATCATAATTACACCGATAAAATTAATTAAAAATAAGTTAAGAAATAATACAAAATATCTGTACTATGAATAAATCTATATGCATTTAGCACCATCACATTTAGTATTATGAATCATCTAAAAATCACTGAGTGAGTCCGTTGCACATTTAAAGAGTGGCCAGAATCCGTGTGAAGCCCATGCAGGCAATAAAGACGGTTTGTCCGCACCCCCAGAAAAGAGCGTAAAGGGGGTTCATTGGTAAACTTGAAGCTCGGTAGACAAATGCTATTGCTGCACTGCTTACTATGCCGGTGACTGCTGGAGTTACAACGCCCATTAGCAGTATTGCTATCGGGAAGAATTTTCCAAATTTGTGTTTCCTTAATGTAAGAAAAGCGATGAGTCCGGCGACCTACAAGAACCAATCCAGAACTGTTTTTTGCATAAGTTATCGTTTATCTAATTAAATTGAATGATAAACAACTAACATCATATTACTGTAAACAAAATCAAGGTTAATTATTGTTGTTCAGATTAGAGCCTCCTAATCTCTCAAAAAAATAACGCAAATCGTCCTATTCTCTAAAATTAAATAAGCTCTGGCATGTGGGAAAAAGAAGTTAATAACAAAATAAATAGTTATTCTGATACTTCTTCTGCAATCTGCTGGGGCATGAGTTGACTGCGAAAGTGGGCTGCTGACTCACCGTATGAACGAATATTGACGAGAACAAGGCCCAGAGGAAGACGTGGTACCACATCTTAGGGAAGGTGTTGAGTTGCGAGGCCTGTTGCAGCCAGAACACTGTGCTGAGGGAGTCCAGTTCTGTGCCCGTGGACATCTTCCCCAGCAGTTGGTCGCACCTCTATGTCACACTATCGACCTCGCGGTAAGGTTCCTCCATGGTGGACTAGGTCCAAAACGCTATCCTATTTAAAGAAGCTGATAAGAACGATAATCAAACCCAAAATTTGGATATAAGATGTATCGATAATGCCGGTAGTATTTACATTCAAATGTACACACTTACGTTAATCTAATCAGCTACACACCGCCTTAGTCATTACATTTTAGCGGCTTTGGCTGGGTTCATTTTTTATTTAAACTATTTTTTGAACAAAATATACTGTCATGTTGACAGTTCAGATACATTTGGTTATAAATATTTACAGGAATGACAGGATAGGGACATTTGCGGATCTGCGGTGTTAAGTTGGTTGCCTTGAATGAATCTCTTCTTGTTGGTAAAAAAATAAATTGAGATTAAAACTGTTATTGCTTTATTATTATTACATTTTCTTTAGTTTCATTAATTCGACTTGGTAACGGATCTTTTCAGTAACTAACGGCTGTCACTAAAGTCAAACCTGTAACGATAAAAGATAACTATAAATAAGAGAAATTCGAATTTAAAATTTTGATCCACATTTATATAAATTATGTAATTGTAATTTTACTGTTGTGGTGCTCACACTAACTTCAAGATTTAATAAAGTTTTAAATTATTGGCGGGTAATGTAAAAGAGTGCTTGGGAAATGCAGCTTCTTAGGTTGGTGAACATGAGCCTAAAACTTCATTATTTTGACATTTTTGACAGATCGAATTTCGGGAACCGATTCGTTATTTTGACCTGCAAATCTCAAGTTTTTGAGTGATTCCTGGAATTTTTCAATCTTCGTAAGTTTTCACAATTCTGCTTTGAAACAACTGTAATGTCTTCCACTTTTTGATGTAAAATAGTGGGCGGAGGGCCTGACCAGTCCTTTGTTTTTTTGTTCAATAACTTTACGTTTTGCAAAAATTCCAGGACTTTCAATGAATATAGACGAGTTATCCGAAGATAGTGACACCAGCGACGATGATTACGTCCCCGGTTCTAAACCTGAAGAATTACCTTCAGAGGCTGAATCAAATGGAGATAGTGAAGATCCACTTTCAGACACCGAAGACCTAGGGAAAAGAGGACTGAAGCGATCAAAGAAAGCTCCAAAATCCAGAAAAAAACAAAAAATCTGCGAATCTAAACTCACAGGTAGCAATTTTTGTCAAATTACTTTGACCTGACCTTTTAAATTTTAGCAAATGAAAGTGACCGTGAAGAAACAAGTGAATTGAATGAACAAGAAAAGAAGAAACAGGAAGAAGATATTTGGGCCGACTTCATGAAAGACACGGGATTTCAATCAAAAAATAGCAAAAATGAACCTTTAGTGAAAGAGAAACCGAAGCCGGTTTCTTCTAGAGTTAGTGATATTACATCATCCACGAAACCAGTGGAAAAAGTCAAGATTACGCAAGTTTTTGATTTTGCCGGGGAGGAAGTTAAAGTAGAAAAAGAAGTGGCTGCTGATTCTGCTGAAGCCAGATTATTAAGCAAATCCACACCTGAAACAAGTAGTAAAAGAAAACCTAGAGGAAGTTTAAGCGGGATTGGTAGTGTTCTTAGCCAATTGGGCAAGAAGCCTAAAATAAGCACTTTAGAAAAATCAAAACTTGATTGGGACAAATTTAAAAAAGAAGAAAATATTGAAGAGGAACTTCAAACCCACAACAAAGGCAAAGATGGGTAAGTTGGATTCAATTAATCTACTTTCAAGTATTTAATGGCCATATTTTATCTCCAGATATTTGGATAGACAAGATTTTCTGCAAAGAGCTGATTTAAGGCGGTTTGAAATAGAGAAAGAAATACGCACCGTGGAGCGCAACAAGAGGATGAATATATAATACAATCATCCAGATAGAATGGTATACTCAGTATTTGTTATATTTATTTTAATTTTTTACATTCCTACCCGCCTTTTGTATCAGTTTTTTAACTACTATTAGCAGTTTGTGATTCTTTCTCAAATAAAACAGTCATTATCAGTATTTGGAGAATTGTTTAATAATTGTTCCTGCATTAAATTGTATTATGAATATACCTAGTAAAATGTTGATAGTGTTGTAGTGTAGGTGTTCCACAACTGGAAGCGTTACTCAAAGAGAAAGTATGTTTTAAAGAATAATAAAGCCACTCTACTTCTGTTGAGGGGCTTTAAGGGTGGGAACGAATGTATAAAACGTATGCTGTGCGGATATAGGACTTTAAGAAAAACTATATCATATTATGAAATGGTACACCCGAGTTCAAAAGTAATGTCCACCTGTTAAACTTTAAACTCGTTTATTTTCCACATAAAACTAACAGATATTAAAATTTATATTTATGCTAAGCATATGAAATAATTGAACAAATGCATTGGGTTTTCTTTAGCTATTAGCCAGTACATCATCTTTAGAAGAAATTTAAATTTTAAAAGTGTAGATGGACATTATTTTTGAAACTCGCTGTACCTACTGTGGCGTGCATCGCCGCAGTATTTTTTGCGAAGCTACATGTCTCTAGTTGCAGGATTTTTTACACTGAAATCTACCCGGGTGGCTTACCATTGTGGGGTGACTTTGATTAACAGAATTTTGTCTTGATATTTTTGAATTTTATGGCATTTACTAATAATTTAAACTCCTGCATTTAATTTAAGTAATAAAATTTTACAAATATCTTTATTTTATACAACATACAACAATTATTGTCAAAAGTAGTATAGGAGGAGAAGTCGATGTACAAAACCAAATAAATATTAAAGAAATTACAAGTATTCTCTATTCTATAGAAGTAAAGTACATAAAGTATAGCGATAGAAATACATTTTTGTGATAACCAATATAGTTTAGTATATCTAAACCACTACAATAAAAGTAGGTACATTATTGTTATACAGTTCTTTTTGGTCATTTTTAATACCTATCTACATACAATGAGATAACCATTTAAAAGAATAGTTATTTAAATAGATGTAGAATGGAAGGACTTTTTGACTTTGAGATTTCTAGTCGTCAATAATTGTAACACTTTAAAATATACTTTCTTAGGCCTTATACATAGGACTGCTGCCAATACTCTGTTTTTGTCAGGCAATTTAGGCTTCACTCCAGTGAAAGTCCTTATAAACTGCCTGCGTTTTAAAACCTCGTAAAAATTAACAACGAATTAATTAGGTAACGAATTTTGTACAAATTTTTCAAATAAGGTTAGTTCTAAAAATAAATTTAACACAAATTTTCATTTTGTGCCTTAAATCAGTCAATATTGAAACAAATACTATTTAATTTTTTCGGCGCGAAGCGATCAAGCGAAACTGTCATTGCTGCGGATATGTTCTGGTTCTAATTCCGCTTGATCCCCTCACCAAATTCTATAAACTAAGATAATACAAAATACGTAAAAAATTATTGCTACAGTATGTGCAGGTTCTCGCAATTCCTGAACTTGGAGTCTTCTTTGCCAAAGAGCCACGTGAACATTTGTCTCGCTTTCATACTGGCCTTTATCATCCCTCTACTTTTGTACCATTGCTGTTGGTGGTCGCGATCCTCGCAATTGACGCATTTTAACCTAATTTGCGTTAAAATTCCAACTAGAAGCTCATCGACGTTGTGGTTGATGCCGACAGAAATCTCTATGAATTTCGCCCGAAAAGTGCAGGCCAAACACTTGCCGTCTGTAAACAAAGCAAAATTGTATTAATTAGCGTTTTAATGGGGGTCCTTGGGTCCGATCGATTTGAGACCAAGATGAAAATGAGACCAATTTTATTACTTCCGGCCAAGTTATATTTCATCTTATTGAAGGAAATACGGCCAATAAAAGCACATTTTGCGGTTTTAAAGAGTTGGCGGATACGCTGTGCAATATGAATAGTTTTTATGACGACTAGTTTAGCATTCCCTGAACGTTTCACTTGTCATAAAAGTCGCAAGATTCAAGAAATTTATCTATTTTCTTCGCGACGACAAATACATAATAAAACGCTGTTAGCCTCGCAACGTGCTGTTTTAAAATTCAATAAGTTACGATGACTATTGTTTAGAAGAGCGATTTACAACCCCCTTCTGGTTCTGGCCCAAGTTGACAATGTCTGGAAAGAATCAACTTAAAAATAAAAAAATTGATACCATAATGTAGGTAACGACTTTTTTCTGAAGAAATTTAAAAAACGCATAAAAATGGCATATAGTTTATAACGAAACTTAATGAAACCGAATGGAAGTGGTTGATAGAGTTACAAAGCTACACCTGCTTAGAAACTTCACTGCTCATAATAAGAACCAGAAGGGTTTGTAAAAGAATATTCAATATAAAATCTAGGGAGAAAGTACACGAAAAAAAAAACAAATAAAATAGAAACGTGGAAAATAAGATTGATAAGGCTTGTAAGTAGCTAGGTATTTAGGTGGCTGATGGGAAAAGCAAAATCGTTGCGTTCAATTAGAAATCCGTTTCAGCCTGAAACGACGTCGGTTTATTAGTGTGAAGTTGGGAGCGGAATTAAAGAAAATTATTTCAGTTTGTTTAATTCTCCTTTATCCGTTAATGCGGAATTGAAGATAACGTTAAATTCGTAGGAAGTGTTCAACAGCAAGCACTCCGGCAAAGACGCAGGTATTCGTCTGCCCAATAAGCCGTTAATAATTGCATTGGGTGTTCGATTGACAAAAGTTTGAGTAAATACAAATTACTTTAATGATCCTCGCCATTACCGCAGAATAATTAAAGCAAAACCTGACTGGGACACTTCCGAGACTCTTCTTGTTGGGAAGGTCTTACCTTGCGTCGAGACAGCCCTGCTTCTTGCGAGGTCGATTTTGTTGGCGACTATGATTGCAGGTCGTGTCCTGAGCAGATCGGCGTCTTGCAACTTGGTCAGTTCAATTTCGGCCTTCAGGAAACTAGCCTTGTCCACCACGGAAAAAAGGACTACAAACGCGTCTGGTGGACGTAACTTATCGATCTCCTGCAATCATCAGTAATTGGTACTAGGTGCGGAAGCTCCACAAGTGGTCTTGACATGTTAATAGACATCAAATTCGAGGAGGCATCTACGTGTAAATGTTGGGATTAATTGGTAAATACGGGGATGAATGACGGGGCTATAATCGACGCCTAAAAATAGGATCCATATGCGGTTAATTGGGTGATACTACGGCCAACACAACGGCTTTGTGACACCCAATTTGGGATACCTATTATAAAGTTGTACCTATTGGATATAATTATGAGAATGGCAATTTTCTGCTTATGCCCGCTTTCATTCAATAAAGTTAAAATCAACCCTTTATTACGCGTCAATATACATCAAATCAGTCAGTTACCTGTCGTCAGTTGTCATTTGTGTCCATTTAGAAACATTTGAAATTAATTGTATAAAAAATTGTTGTTACTTAACTAATAATATTTGCCATATTATATTTTCTTAGCATTAACAAAGAAGCACAAATCAGTAGCAAATAATGAAATACTTACTCATTCAATGTTCTTCCATAGTAGAATTGCATTCACAATTACAAGTTTTGAGAAAAAATTATGTAAGTAGGTACTAGTTAGAAAACATCTGTGGGATGTCTTTAAATCGTTTTTACTTTTGAAAAATTATACAGAGTGTCAAAAATTAATTTTTCAATTTACTTAGAACTTTTTGAATTTCAAATGGACACTACAATTTTTTTTTACAAAATAGGAATTTTTTTTCTGACCGGCTCTGGCATCCGACACGGACTCACTCGATAATGTTGTTACGTATTAGTTCCGTAAGCCGTAAATGTAAACACTTTTTTTCTACTTTAGCGATAAGGATTTACAATTATAAAAGTTACATAGTTCGATCGCGATGCTTGCGGACAGCACAAACATTACATTTAAAAAAATGTTACTTGCCCTTGTATAATTGTCTTGGCTCACCCTGTACGTTCAAAAATAATTTCCGAATATAGATTTTTTTTAGTTTATTTGTGTTTTTAAATCAAGTTTTTAGCTATCATGGAACTCGAGCTTTCGAAGTCGGACGCACTATTGCCCCACCCTGTATAATTGACAGATTTCTGATAAGTTTACAAACCCCACTTATAAAAAATCCAACAGCTTGCAACTTTTGTTTGCAATAAGCCATAATGAAACAAATTACAGTAATAAGTTTATTAGTGTTTTGGTGGTATTAAGTGATTCAAGTACGAAAATCTTGCAACTTAAAATAAAAAGTAGATTTTACCAATGTTTGGTCAAAACCTGTCAAAAATTGCCTTGTACTTAAAAACTACTTTGCGATTTGCATTAAAATTTGGCAATCTACAAGGGTAAGTCATAAAATTAATATCAAAAATTTTCCTAATTTTCGATGTCTTTTTACTTCACCCTATAAGAATTTGCCAAAAATTTAAGCAATGCCTTTGCTCCCTGCAGATGCAACGCCAATCATGTTTATTGACGTTTTCGAGCTTAAAGTTTTCAATTTCAAGCAAAACTTTTATTAAAATATTTGAGACCCTGTATCTCACAGTGTTAAACCAAACTGACCATATTCTATAATTTTTTGATTCCGAAGAAGTCAGACAAAGCAAACGAATGCGCCGGTAAAAACTGAAAAACACACATAACGAAAAAAATGAGACTTCTTCTATTGTTGGAAAGTCAAGGACTTTTCATGTGTGATATAAGTCGGGAAGCTCGATTTTGGCAGGATTGGCTAATCCTTTATTTTTACTTCTGGCCTTAAGTACGTATTGCTCGTTTCATCGTAAGCGTGGTTAATGTAAACTGCTCTAAAAATGAACGCGAAAGTGATCTTGCCTACAAAAAACTTCCAGAAGGTCAAAATTGACTTATTACTCTCGAGAATGAACTCGAACCAGTCAGTAATTTTGTCAACAGATCATTAAGTATAAAGAATCAAGATGATAAATTTGAAACGAGTTTCAGGAACACAACCTGAAATCTTCAAAGTTATTTTAGTGAAAGTTGGCGAATTCCTTGAATCGAAAAGTTATTAACTGCACGACTTAATTAAATTTAACGAACTACGCTTTTTAGCTGTTGCCAACATCCATACCAAGTGCGCCTTCTCCGACTTCTTTATCTCTTCGCCGGCGTTTATGGCTATCAGTAAAAGTAACAAATGTTTACAGAGTAGCAACAAAATAGCTGAATCTGAGTAACCGAAGGTTCCACAGGGACCTGAAAAGTGGGTGTCCATAACTTCACTGCTCGCCTTGATCTTTTGTTTCTTCCTTTAAGGAATTATCATTTAATTTATCAAAGCAGCTGGAGGAAACAGGAGCAGGAAGCTGTTCACGGGTAGTTGACGTTTAATATTAGGGAAAATTCGTACCAAAGACAGCAACGACAAGGCGTTAATTAGACAACACTTTTGTTTACCGAGATAAAAAGATGATTTTGCCGTGATTGAACAGCCGGAAGTTTCCAGTTGATTAACAACGACAATATAAAAAAATAAACAAAAGAAAATGTTCGCTCGCGCGGGTAGTGGAAAAAAATCAGTTTCGGGAGATGATAAAGTTTCGGTATAATTTTGGCAGGGTGTGAGGGTAAGAAAAGTTTCGCTAACTAAAACATATCGAGGAAGCTCGTGAAATGAAGACGCCGCTAAAAGCTGTCTGCATACCGTTCCGAGGTTTGCACGCCGGGAAAATGGGAAATCTTGGGAGCTCAAGCTCGGACATGATTCGGGTGCAATATGCGGACGAACGATAGAAATTTGAATAATTTCAACTCACCTTTGTGCTTGCCAAGTTCTGAAACGTTAACTCGGATTCTTCTCCGTTGAGCATTATCGACACGGTTTGGGCCCCCAGGATATCTGCAACAACAAGAAGATGTAACAATAATCATCCTCCACACAGCAATTCGATGTTGTGTAACTTAGAATTTTGCGAAAAAAAAATTATGAGGAAGAGTTTTTAAAAGGAAATTTTTTCGGTGTTACGCCTGTACATTCTCTCGCTGCAGCCGCTGTCGTGGTGTAAGAATTGTATAAAGTGTTTCATTGTAAATTATCTATACCTACGTTAAATTGTGGCGCTTGAGGGAAACAAAAGCTGTGCAGAACTTGATTAATGCTTAATACAGTTCATTAGACATCCTTTGTTTGAGGAGACAATAGAGTTGTGATAACCGCATGCACTCAGTCACAACAAATGCTGCCTGCAATTCGCCGAGGGCTCTTTCCCTCGTTTTTCCATTGAAAACAATCTTCTTACTAAGATGTGTGACGTAACCGTAGAAAGTTATACCCTTGTATGTACGTACCGTTTGAGCAAATAAGAAATGGGGATTTTACAACCAAATTGATAGCGCATATTACATCAAACAATAGTATCAATTAGAATTCGCTTCAAAGGCGCAACTCTAGAATAAACCCAGACTTCAAGGGGGTAAACAATCGGATTTATACGTCAATTTGCTCTGAGAGCAATTCTCGATTTATTTATACACCATCGGAATTGTGTATTTGCTTTGCGGTACTCATTATTTCGCTAATAACGCAAAAGCTTTAAGATTTTTTTATTATTCAGCTAATGAAAACACTAATCGTTCATGTAATAATAAATTTAGCACTTATAGTGCAAACAGTTCTAAATTTAGAGCAAGACTGGCTCCGTTTAAGATTCAACGGTTTTTCGTTCCCGTTCCTATTAATGGATCGACAGGTACCGGCCAAACAAGTTGTTACATTATTGTCGTTCCACGTGCGATTGATCAATAACAATCCCTCGGAAAGATATTCAGACCCTTGACAAATTACTTCCTAAGCGGCATTGAATATTAATGATATTGAGGTATACGGTCAATTTGCATGGCCAACGAAAAACAAGTGGCGTCAGAAGGCCGGCGCCACGAAAGATTGCTTTCAACCCCAATTTTTAAGGAGATTTAATTTCCATTAAGTGTGTTGTTGTTATTATTATATTTTTAGGGACAACAATGTGCAAACATTAATAATTGAACTCTTATCGACTGTGATCCTCGGCAAGAGGGTGGCTTAACGCGGTTTTAACATGAATATAACATTTTAGCAAATAGATTTTGAAGTGTGGGTTAAGATCAGATTAACGAAGAGCGCAGGAATTGCAACACGTAGATTGGATAATGCGTTGTTAATTTCGCAGCAATTATAAGTTAAACTTTCAAATTTCAGTTGAAAGTACATGAAGCTGTTGGAGCACGAACAGTTCTTACTCACAAGTTTGAACAAGGACAATCTAGAAAGTTTCTTTTAACAACCAACGCTACTAGAAGTACTTTACTTATTACAGTGATTATTTGATATGTTACAATTATTACTTAATTGGGTAGTCGCAGGAAATATTGGAGTAATCAAAAGTTGAACGTCTTTCCGTCTTTGTGTACGAATCAATAAGAAGTAGCAGAACATGCGAAGAGAACATTAGCGATAATTAGTAAGCTTGAAGAAGGCGCGACTAGGTTTAACCCGTGCCTTGGATTGATTAAGGGAAGCTCCAATTACAACAAATTTGGTTAATGTAATAACAGCACCAAATACAATTTAATTAGAGCAAAGTGCTACAAAAATATTATCTAAGTCGGTCAGTTCAATTGAACATCTAAAGTTGCACAAAATTCTTAAAAGTCCATCAAAAAAAAAATTATTATTAGTTAATTATTAGAGTGGACGTATCCATCAAGCAAAACGTCAGGAAAGGTCGTGAAGCTTTGAGCTTTTGAATTGTGGATAGCGTTTGTTGACCAATTTCTGCTCACGTAATGTAAAATTGACGGTTCAGTGAATGGGATTGGAGAGAATCTCGAGAGTTTATGCAGATTGAATAACGACGAGTAAAGCTCAGTTAGTCGCATACAACTCTCTTGTGAATATGGTGCAACAGTCAAAATAATGGACTTGGAAGGCTGGCTGGAGATATTATTTAACCAAAAGTGGTGACACTTGCCTTTCAATTCTGCAGTGGCTGAATCTCTAATTTACAGCGGGTTAACTTGGTATTTAGTTCGAGGGCTGTGTCAGAAATTTAAATTTCCGTGTTGAGCGGAAGAAATGACCTGAATATACATGAACTTGTTACAGAAGTTACTAAGGTAGTCAAGAGGCGGTTGTAAACATTAAATGCATTTAGTTAGAAAACAACAGTAACAACGTTTTAATTTAAAGTTGTTTCCTTAAAGCTTAAAATAAAATTTAATAATGTTGAATGACTATATTAATGCAAACTATTATTTAAATTCTCTAAAATTATTGTCTGCGACCACCTACACCTTAGAGCCCAACTTCAAGTTGGGATTTGAGATAATCACAGTTCAGTTTGACCAATTGCCGGTCGTCGTTGACTTTCTTGCGGGCACTTCAAATGCCACAAAAACTTTTTCAACTTTATGCGGTCCATTTCTGGCTATTTACTTTAAAATTAGATTAAAAGTAATTTATTTTGGCTTAAAGATTAATAAGTATTAATCACATTTCGAATTTTTTTTCCAGGAAAATGATGGATCTAATCGCAAAGCACAACTTTAAAAAACTGCTTTGTTTACAGTGTTTCTTCGGCAGCGGCAGTTGCAAATCCCAACTTAAAATCGGGCCCTTAGTGCCTAAAATTAGCTTAATTATTGATCATTGTCGATTTAATTACGTTTCTGTTGTGAAAACTCCTGCTCTATACAACATCTCTGAATGCGTAGGAAGAAAATGTCAAAGTCGGTTTGTTAGCGCCACTTCCTTGTTTACCTCTGAAAGGATGAATATTAATAATATTTTCGAATCTATAAATACCATTGTGAGATTTGTTGGATCAAAGGACTCGCGTTCTGTCAGATCGTAAATTTCCGGTGTTTGGTCGTTTCCAAAACACGAAATTAATTTTATACGAAGCAGATGTTACGTTTTTGGAAGATGGACGTCCATAGGGCGAATTCATTAATTTCTCCCCGTGTTGCTCGCACACCACTGTCGGCAACAGTTATGAAAATGTATGCACGTAAAATGAATATAAATTTCAGGCACTCGCCCGAAATACCTTTGATGAATTAGGTACTAATACGAATGAATAATTGTAGGTGGCGGACGCTTACATCCCGACAACTGATTTAATATTAGCCTAGGTCAACGATGTGCGACAAGTTACACAACATTAGTAGCATAATTTTTTACATAAGCATTGAAAGAGTTGACAACATTTTAAACTTTTTATGACAAATCGCCACCTCCGAAACAAAAATTTCAGATTATCTAGTTTAGAAGATTAATAATAACGCTAACAAGAAAGGAGAAGTATCGCTCTTGTATTCAAGCAATTTACGATATACGTGTCGTTATTACGTGAAACATTCAATTTAGGCCAATGACGGATGACTGGTGCTCTATAAAAGTTTGACTTACTTCTAAAATTTAGGTAATAGGGAATTAATTTTGGAGGGAGGACCAGACAACTACAACGCCAAGAAAAATTATATTTTATGTTAGGAAGCAACAGTTTCAGCAGCTCCCAAACCCAAATAGTGCTACATTATTATTAACAATACCAACTTTTTGCCATTTTATAATCACAACGCAATAACTGTTAACGCTACACTGAGTTATGTAATTTATGACATTCTAGACGACGAAGCACGTCATTCCCCCGGCGCCTCCGCCATTTACGCATGAGCGCATCGTTAACGCCTTGAATTTTTAAGAAATTCTGGGGAGAAAAAGAAATGATTTTCAAGTTCGCTTCTTTTACTTTTAATAGCAACTTGTGACCTATTTACTGAGTTTTTTCGTACACCAGTGAGGCACCTTTCAGAATTCGTGTGCGTGTGGGTTATTTATTGGCAGGGAGAGCAATTATTGCCTATTCGTACAGTGTCTTTCCGGAAAAGTCTTCGAATTGATTACCATCAAATTTATCTTTCAACAACTGTTTAAATAGTTAATTAAAAAAAATTCTAAGTAAGTTTCTGCTGCGGTTCTTTCGACCTTTGCTGAACTTCCATACAATAAAAATGTGGAATATTTCGACTTTGCCTCGAAATAGCAGGAATCTTGAAACGACTTTAAATTGGGCTTAAAATCAAATTTAACCCCAGGCTTGAGATGAAGGTGAAGCTGTCACGATTACCCCTATAATTTTATTAGCATTGGTGGGTTCCGAGGGTGCGGCAAACACTGGGCTTCCACCGTTTTCATTAACATTAATACTCTTCAATTCATGTATACTTTTGGTACGTTCTTCAATTATAGCAAATGTTTGCTCATTAAACCGTACCGGCCATAGCTCCATAAAACTTGATTTATTTCACCATAATAGTACAATTAATTGTGATGAAATTTTGCCGAATGAAATTTTTATGATTAGGCTTTGATGTTCCCGAAATACTCCTGTCCTGTATCACTAAACGAGCGCTTTCTGGCATATGAACCTGAAATAGGTCAGTGGCAACGAACTCGCTCAATTGACAAGTACAAATTTTAAAAAGTACACAATTTTAATGAAGCGCGACGTTAAGAGACAATAAATTAAAACGTGGAGAACACGTGTAAAAAAGATTTCTTTCCATCATCGCTTGCGTTATATTTACGAGACGCCGGCATAATTCCGGATTGAACGTGGAAATATTGATACGAGCTTTTCGCAGTCGCGGAAATATATGCGGTTTATGGGGAATAAAGGCTGGAAAAACAAACAACGTGGAAACAGGTTCGCTAATAAATAACAGAATTTGGCGCACCGTCTGAATGTTATTGGATAAAACTAAAACCGCGGCTCGACGGTTTCATTTCAAATTGAAAGGGTAGAAGTAACTCGCTTATTGAAATTGTTTACATCAAATTACAAAACGGGATAAAGCGATAAAATTGTTGTGGAAAATAACAGAAAACATTTAATTCGTTTTTTATTTTCCGGAAAAATTATTAACGCTGAGATAAGAGCGACCAATATTGAATGCGTTGGACTAAATTGACGAGACGAGAACGGAAAATACGTAACGTTTGCTTCTTCCTGGAAAATTTAAGGACGTTAGAATAATTAAAGTATTTGTGCCAATAGATCACTTAAATTAAGAAAAATTAAGAGACTTGAGAAGTTTTAATGCAGTCACCTACTTGAGTTGTTAAAAAAACTCCAAACCAACAAAGTGAAGAAGAGTGAAATTAATAAACTTTTGACCAATATTACTATTTATCAGAGCAAAGAAAACTTTTACAGCGTACTCGCTGTAAAAGCATAAAATAATACGTGCAATAAAAATTAATAAATGTATAAAGTTTTAGTTACTGAATGCATAAAGGAAATTCTTTTTGTAACATAAATTTAAAAAATTAATCCTGCTCTAGTATTTGTGTGTTCGGATTTTGCTACATCCTGAAAAGTAGAATTACGAAGCCCTTTGAAAGTTCGTCAGCTAGGCGCTTCGCCGGATACGGATGGAGTCTGAGAGCTCGCCATCGACACTGACGAGTGATTTCAGGACGATCTGGATCGTAATCAGTGAAACGGGGTCGTACCTATCGAATATTGTCTTTCAATATTCGTTTTATTTTTGTCGTAACCTCCGGATAAAGACGGTAAATCTACGGAAGCGGCGTAGTAAGATAAAAATGCAGGGCGTGGGTTGCGGTTAATACAAAAAGATTCCTTCAGAACAGACTCCTTATTAATTTTGTAAATTATTAACTTTATTCCCCGGGCGTGGGCGGCCTGAATTTAACAATTTGAATAAAATGAGAGGAATTTGGGATTTTTTCCAAAGTAAACTAATATTCCCGGTATTTGATTTACCCTCATGCAAATCACGAGAAGTTACTTGTTGGTTGTTGCATCTAAAAATATCGACGCTAATAAAGTGGAGAACCTGATTGGAAACATGTCAATTACACTAAAATTAATTCGATGACGTTCATTTGGCGAACGGGACCCCGTTTGGTGTGCAAAAGCGATTTATCTTTTCGCTAATACTATCAATAAGGAAAATCAGGAAAACATCGGCCAATAAATTTCCAGCCACCGAATAAACCTGACAGCGCTGCCATAAATATTGATAATCCACAAGCATCGAGTAACAGAAGTTGTTCTCCTTAAAACGCAAATTCTATAAATTACTCCAAAAGCCGAAAATAGACAACAAAACGAGACCGACTTGACATCATTTAAAATTATCCGCTTTGCGTGGAAAACTCGGCTAATTAAGTCGAGTTTTGTCACGAGGACAAGGGCGGTTGTTGTCGGGTTTTCAGCCGGAAAACTCTTTTGACACACACACGATCCAGGGCGTTTTCGGTATTTATTGGGTTCGGATACGTGATTTGGCACCATTTGAAACTTTACATTTGTGTGAAACGATTACCGGTTAATCGTCTGTGAGATTTCGGACTGGTGCCAAAGTTTTAATTTTATCGGTTATTGTTTCGCGTTTCTTTCCACCGGAAAGGCAGTGGCGTGACGGAAGAGACAATCCTGGAATTACCGAATTATGCTAAAATTAGGGCCAAAACGGTCGATTGTTGCTATTTTCTCAAAAATCGCAACTTTATTGTGACTTGACATGGTCAACTGGGTCCCAATTAGCATAACGCAATCTCGCGGAAGTCTAATACCCAGCTATTCAGATAAATTGGGCACGAAATTTGGCGGAGAAATATATAAATAGCCTTTTTTCTGAAATAATCACGTAAAGGAGGAAGGTGCTGTTTCACCTGCAGACAAGTCTGCTATCGCCATGCTAAACTTTTGGAATTGGGGTTTGAGCTCACTTATTGGCCCCCGATGATTCTCATTTATTCCAAAATTTCAGCTCGACGATGAGACATTTTTGCCCAGCTCTGAGGCAATAATTGTTGTATTATAACCTTATAAACAGTAACTTGAAGACTACGTAGGCAGAGGCATAGTGAATTATTAGGAGCTTTTGGGCTTTAGACATTGGAGAAAATAATAAAAAAATTAACTAATTTTCTCTATCAATATTGCTCCTATATCAGGTCAAAAAAATGAGTAAATATTCGAGGAAAAAATAATAAAAAATTATATAATGTTCTTCATCAATATTGGAGTTGTCCGCCCAAAAAATGAGCAAATATTCGAGACATTGACAAACGCTAGCAACTGCGATTTTTTTTTACGGTTTAAACAAATCTTCTTTATTTGTGGGAGTTGTGGTTTCTATTGACGAATTTTTGTGCTTTTTTGCTGGCCTGGAGCCGGGTCGGCTTGATACTGCTGGAATAAATCCAGTTGAATTTGACACGAGCAATAGCGCCTTGGACCTACAAACGCACGCAAACCTGAAAGGTCAAACAGTCTGGGCCAAAGTTGGGCCATAAAATTGACATTATTGCCAGAAATGCCATCTCTCGGTTTATTAGCTGAAATTGGGTATTACGACCACCTTTGCACGTAGCAACTTTGAATCCCTGTTAACTGCCAGAACGGTTTGTGGCGGTTTACCGCCAAATAGCTCAATCCTTAACAGTTGCAATTGCATTGTCAGTCAGATCTAATATCGATTAAACAAGTAATCTGCATGTTGTCCGCTAAATCCACTACAACAATTTGCCCTGGAGCTTTCAGTAAAAGCTGTGATTTAAATAAAATGAGAGATTGTTGGATGATATATTTAGGCCAAATTAAATCCCCCACTTTTGTGTAGATGTGCTTTTACACAGTATTAAGTATTAAGAGAGAATATGAAATCTGAAACAGCCGTGTTTTCTACAAGAATTGTTTCCATATCAATTATTAAAGAGCAGTGATAACTGGAGGGCTTGACCTAAATTATCTCAAACTCCTAAAACACGACACGCACATAATTTGCCCGTTAACCGTTAATCCATTGCCTTGAACATCCCCCGCATTTATTTACAAACCACAAAGGCAGCTTGAAAATTTTTTGACGAACCCAAAAATCCGGTTTCGTTGTAATAAAAGTCAGCGGAGTTTGCGCTTCAATCACATAACTTTAGAATGTTTGCTGCCGTTTCGGGGTTTCCAAAAGGACCATTCATTAATTCGGTGATTTTGCTGTCATTCCGCAAACTGGCGGATGGCGCATTTTATGTAAATCGACAACAATTCTGTCAAATTACACAGAACGCGACGAAACTGAAATTTGCGTCGCCTTTAATAGCATCTCGTTATTTATAAGGAAGGAAGCCAAACGAAGCGGGATTAACTTAATAACCATTTAATTATTCCCTTTTCATAATCAGGGCGATTCTTGACAAGGCACACTTGTTTTGCCTAATAACGGCGTGTCTGTGTTGATCGTTTCCGACACCAACAAATTTTTACTCATCAAGAAGATTGTCGAGATCAAAGTAAATTTTTTCTTTGATTTTGACGTAATGCATATAGTGTTTTTTTAAAGAAGTTTGCTACCCTTAATTCTGCTGGGATGCCCCTCAATGCACCCAATGACAAAACTAGGGAGACTTTTGCCCTCGGCCTATCTCGTTTAATATTTTAATATTCCACCGCCCGTTAATTTTTTTAATATTTATAAAGCTTCGCATTACCGGTCTTAAAATTGCGCGTGTTAATTAAAAATTCGCATTTCCGGGTCCATTTCACGTACTCATCATGTCGCGTAATAAAGTTACTTTCAGGAGTGATTTATTACGCGCTCGTCTCTTCCATAATTCCCCTTTTCGTCGTTTTATACTCACGTTGCTTTAGTGCAGGTAATAATCTTTGAGGAATCTCTTTTGTGGATGAGAAGCCGGGGAATTTGCTTAATGTGTTTATCGGAAACTCGATTTCGCCATGGTGAACAACAACGAGCCTGCAACTTCTCGTTCGATGCAGCAACATTGGAACGTATGCAGGCGAGAGATGTAAATGCGCTATTTACCCGGGTAGTTGGGGGTAGTTGGTACAAACTTCACGTGGCTCATTGATCCCTATGTAGATCGAGGCGCTTCTGCTTTGATATGCCTCACGTTTGCGGCACCTGAACTGTCACGCAACAGGCTCAAGTTGCAGGAACATTTTGGGAAATATCCGGTGACTGATTACGTTTCGGGAGTTTTGATTGAAAGCGGCCCATTTCTGCCTTAATTAATTCGAAAAGCTCGGAGCTCACGTGAAGGTTGGATAATCTCGCTGGAGATGTGACGCTCCAGATTTCAAATTCGGATTTTACTGCGTTTTGTTAGTTAATATCGCCATTATCATCGCCTGAATTGACACTATCGGAATACCTAATATAGAACTTGATGGGGTAGCTGGAATTGCTGTGGAAGTGCTGCGGTATCATAAACCTTGATTGCCGTCATAAATGTGGCATTGAACGACTTTTTTTGTCGTAATTAGAAAATATTCGATTTGGTGGGAAAATATAGCAACACACCTATTTGCAGGTTCATTATTGTTAGTTATAAACAAAAATGAACTATCATCAGTGTCAGAAACTTCTAAATTTTTATTACTTAGCTCATAATCCACCGGCGCAAATAAATGAACAACAATTTTAATTGCCCGCTTATACAAAAACAGGGCTATATCTGCCTACGGCAAGCAACGTCAGTATTTTCGTGCGTGCGACGAACTAAGTCGCTTTGGAAATTTTCGAGTTCGCTCTTGAACAAATAGACATCAAAGATAATAGCCACGTAAATTAAAAACTCAATTTAAATATTGATTTGAGATTACTAGGGACGAGAGTGTTACTGATCACTTTTTTGTTAAACATGGCCCGAGCTCAATTTTGATGTTTACCTTTGATGTTCAGTTTGGAATATTGGACATTGTTCGTTCCGTTGCGGGAATCATATGCAAATTTATTGCGTAAATTCCTGCTGATTTCATTAAATATCTATTAAATTATCCTGCCCGTTTTTAGAACAATCAGTAAATGCGCCATTCGGTCAATTTATGCGATGCAGTTGCAGAACAATTACGTTGGCTGGGAACTTGCAGCTAGAGCACAACGAATATTGGAGCTTGCAGCGAGACTGCAACAATAAGGGTTTAGGAACTAATTCCGAGGTCTTATTTAAAATTGCAAAATATGTAGGTACGTGTTGAGGAACAAATCCGATTTAGCTAAAATTAGAACTCAACATTAGTCGACTCTGTCAGATACTCATTCACAAAGAAAGGCATGCAGAGATAAGTTAAAGCCGGGTACGGACTATCGAACCGAACTCCTAACAGAATTTTTTTCTGCATTTGTGACAATTTTGCTCATCCACCTGAATAGCTGTTGTTCACTTCCGGATGCAGATGCGATTTCGAGAGCTAGCTGCAAAACTTTCTTTGAGGTAACGTTCGCTGGACATTAAAGTTTTGAGGGTTGAATTTAAAGAACCTTGTTCACCATTCGTTATCTCGGTAATTCCGGGCCCTTTATTGTACCTGTCACATTTTCCGTCTTGGTATTATTTCTCAGATAACGCTTCTTCAAGCAGGAGTTCTGCTGCAATCTTAAAAATCGCATGGAAATTTCAGTAATTTCCTGCGAGTAGGGTACAGCTGTCAGCGACAAAATATGGCACTATTACTCATTGCGAAGCAGAAAACAGGCGAAAGCTACCTGTTGCGGGGTCCATTAACTGTTAGTGCGCTACCGGCTTTGTTATTAAAGGTGTTAGTTGACATTTTCGTCGACTTAATTCGAGAATAATCATCCCTTAAAAGAATCGGTTAAGAATGAAATCGTTTTCTTAATAACATGAAAATGAGGCAGACAGACATCAAAGAGTTTCTACTTAAAATTGCGTACTTATACATCTCTAAAGATTTTATTAAACTTCCAGTTGGAGATACCTGAGGATTAATTCGTTTCGAGACATTGCCCCAAGTAACTGAAAAAGTAGCTAAACCACAAATACAAAAATATTTTATTTTTGCTGAATTGCGTGGGCGTGACTTTTAAGCAACAATACGTAAATTTCCTTGTTATTTCGAGACACTAAAACAAACGTTGACCTCCGTAACGTGAAGTCAAGGGTACGCGACAAAGTTGTCAAGAATTTTTTCTTGCGGCTCTGAATTAATTATTTTCAACATAGTTGCTCCGAGCAGATTGGATATTTCTACCCCAACCGTTAAGCTGCGACTGTGGACAAGCGAGGTAGCTCTGGTCAAGCATCGAAAACCACAGAATATTTTCTTCAAAAATTCTCTGAGCCTCAATCACAAGTCATAGATTAATTTTGAAAAGAGTTTTGTGGGAACCTGATTATTCCATAAAGGTAAAAAATTAAAAACGACACGGACCCGGTAACGCCGCAGAGGGACGATGCAATTAATGTTCATACAACATTGCGATAATTTTGGAGTAAAATGGCGATTAATAGAGAAAATTTTTCCGAATCGACATAGAGCCGCAACTTAATGAAATTTTGGAAGTAGGTAACAGATGTCTGAGCGGTCGAATCGAATTTAGTTCCTCCGCGAAATAGCAAACAACCAGGATGACGACGATGTCCTCTAAAAATTCAATCTTCCCCATAATAGTTACATTTCGGAACATAATGAAATCGGGGAGTTTAAAAATTTTTCTTCGGCGTGATTATTTATGAACCTGCAAATGGATTCGATGCAAATTTTACTCGAAATGAATATTAAACTCCGGTGATGTAAATCGCGCCTTATAGAGTTTTTGAAAGTTTCGAAGTGACGATTTTTGCAGAAACATCATTAACACCCTTTCCTTTGGTTTCTAAATAACTAATCTACGCACCTTGCTGTTGGAAGCTTTAGAAAATAATTTAAGAAGAAAAAAACTTTCCAATAAGCTCACATCTGTTATTCTATAAGATAGAGACATGTCCTGTGAAGTTTAACTTACATCGAGCTTCCTATGCAGGGTCTTATGCACAGTTTACGTTGCGGTTTCGCCACTTGGCTGTTAGCCAAAAGCAATGCTCGTAGGAGATTCCCAAAAGAAAGACATAAATTTATCATGACTAAACCGAAACTTTGTCTAGATGAGTGTCCTCTAGGTGACTATTAATTCTAATTGAAACTCGGTTTTTACGATTAATCATGCAAAGTGCTTTTAAACTTCTAAACTAGTGGAAAATTTGGGGCTCTTAATTACATGTTGGCCTGAATGTGGTTTTTTACTCATTTCGCCGAAATAACCCGGAAAACGCAGCTTCCGTCGCTGTTGGTTCAACGAACTGTTACTTTTAGTAACAGTAGGCAAAAAGTATTTTTTAAATTTTGTCTGAATATGGAGCCACAGAAAAGGATAATATGAACTAAATGTCGTACTCCAGTAGCTTCTAACTGTCGGAATAAAACAATTATCTCTTTAAAAGTCTCTTTAAGTCTCTTTAAAAAATAATTTCTCTTGTTCCAATTCTAATTGCAAATTTTTATGAATTTTTATAATAATAATAATATTTTAAATAATTTTTAGCTGTCTGGAAAAAGCAAATCACAGCCTTTTTAAGAAAAAAATTGCCATTTTCTTAATATAACGAGTTAGTTAGTGTTTTATATTTGAAATTATATTAGTTGACTTCTTCACTATACATATTTGCCAACTTTTCACAATTTGCAAGAGGTCTTCAAATTTTTTTAAACAAGCTACTTAAAAGTAGAGTCAAGCAAAATTAAATCTTTTGTTAATAATCGCAGCTCCTATTTATTTTTTACTAAGAAATAAACCGAGTTCACTGTTGCTTTCGTCGTCCGGGACAACCTCTAAAAAGATATTACAGCTGACGAAAGTATTTTTCCAGAAAAACAACGTAAATTTTTATTTTAATCCGGTTACTTGATTAAGTTTCAGCAAACAATTTTTTATCTCGTATTCTTCATTGACACGTTGATGGCCGCTATGAAAAAAGTCCGGTGTTTATGTTAGCAAAATAGTATTGATTAACTTTGTTCCGCTTCCAAAGTAAAATGTCTTTTCAACTTCCAGAGTTTTAACTAAATTTCAATCTAACCAGTTAAATTGTGTTGCGGAACTACAGCACTAAAACTCTAATTTAATCAAGTTAAATTCCCGACATGAAAGCGTTGGTTAAGCTAAATAATTGCTACAGAGCAGTCTTCCCCCGAAATGCGCTGTGATTGATACTTGTCTAGCTATTTTATTTCTTGACCTTGCCAAATAGGAAAGTTTTTACGATTTATGAACATGTTTTAATATGATTTTGTAGCATGTAATACCGGACGAGACTACATGAAAGTTGGACATTTTACGAGACAACTCGGTGACGCGATTGATAGGACGGATAACGCTTTTAGAATTTTCATTCGACATCACCAAAGTCCACCATAAATGAATAATTTTGTCCCATACGATGTAAGTTTTTTTGGGATCGCAACTGGTTCCACGTTGCGCAATTTGAAAACACAAAACCCAATTTATTGAAGTTCCATTTGAAAGGACTCGATAAAAGCGCCTTACCTTTTTGCCTGTCGTAAGCGTTTATACATTCGGAAGTCATGAATTGGCTAATAAGAGCCGTTTTCCCGACTCCTTGGGCACCGAGCAATGCCACGATATAATTGGAAACTGGAAGATTTTGTTCGGGCTCGTCGAGAACAGGGGAAGGGGTCCCAATCCCCATCGACGGCGGGCACAAGCTGTTGCTCCTCGATCGCCGTCTCCTGAACGAGTCCCCTCTGTTTACTATCCCTGGAAAAACACAAATAACGCTTTAGAACCGTGCCGAACTCGCCCGGCGCATCCACCAAATATCACAGTTATTTCAGCGCGTCTTTGAACGTCTCGAGAAGCTTCATAAACAAAACCACCGAAATAATTTTAATAGAAACAGATCACAGAAAGCAGCGCAGGCAGGTGGAAAAGTTATTACCGGCATTGGCAGCAGGTGTGATTGATTCCGACTAACTACCGGGAAGTTAAAGTTGTTCATAAAATTTCTGCGGATTCAACGAGATTGATTAGGTCGTTAGTTTTTCCAACACTTGGACAGGTTCAGCAGATGCTCAAACGCGGCACAAGTTTGTTGCCCGATTTCAGATAATGTTGTCTACAAAGTAGTTTTACTGCTGCTGCATTATTAGTAGTCCCAAATGGCGTTACTGGGCTCCTTGTTTATTAAACGTAAAATTTGTTACGATCACGTAATCCACATGCATCTGTGCTTTTGTAGAGCTCTCGAAAAGCAACACTTTGACAGTTCTGTTGTCACCTGCAACTTTTACAATTTATTGCAAAATATAACATTTTTAATTACTCTGATTGTGTGGAACTCTGGAAGTGCGGCAACACTTACAGAATGAATGTTTTGACCAAAACTTAAAGTTAGTAGTACCCTAGTTTCACTTTACCGTCAAGTGTTTGTTGTACATAAATTGTGTACAGTGGCTATCAATACATAAGCCACGCTGTTTCTTTTCATTGCTATCTTCCACTATGCTACGCTGATACGGTCACTTGTACAGCCCGTTATACACAAGGATTTCACTTCACGAGTTGTGCCTTATTTTTGATGGATGCAGTACCATCCATAAAGCATTTGCTATATGAACGTATTCCCTAAGCTTGTCGCCTTGCGCAAGAAACACAATTCTCCATAAAAATAGGACGACGAAGGACTTTTTGCTGTGCAAAATTTCAGGATCTTTATTTTCGGAAATTGCGCCCATTCTGAACTGAGATAACATTTTCTCCTTAATTTGGCCCATAGAGAAGCAGTTCGATGTTTACAAAAGGTCTTTAATTATCATACTAAAAAGTTATTTAACTGCTGGCACTTAGTAATATGCTATAAGTCTTTTACGCATAAACTTGAAGTAGCTTAATTATCTACGGCTGATTTGGTACTAAATTTAAATCTACCCTAAAAAAGTTTCCAATAATTTTAATGGAAAGCCAAACTGCTCAATTTCGAACTGTCTGATCGAGATAATTTCGTTCAATCCCTGTTAATTCTAAATTAAGTTGCTGAACCTTAAATGTTTTGGCCTCGCCGCAACAGCTCATTAAGTTTCGTCGGCAAGATCCCGTGATTAAATAATTAATGTCTCACTGAACCGCCTATCGATTCTAAAAGTGTGTTGTCGCCTCCTTGTGTTCAAGAGGGGGATGATACCTCAGTCACAACCAGCCATTTCGGGAGACAACGAAATGTTGTCTTTAAGTAAGCATTTATTCTTCTGGATCAATAAATCATGATGTTTTCCTTCTTCATGCGATTTATTAGGAGCTACAGCCGACTTAAAACTTGACACATCTCCAAAAGCTAATAACTCAATTCCCTAGACTCCCATTCGAATCGCATAAAGGCTTCACTCGGATGAGAATTGTCAAGATTATTAAAGCAGAATGCAAATACGTAAAATTTAGAGTCCTCGAAATTTTTCATAAACTTGACAGTTAGTTAGGTCCGCTATTTACCCTATCGTGGGTTCATTTGTGGTTCTAAAGTTACTCTAAAGTGGTGATACTTGTAACTGGCAGTGATCAAAAACTTGTGAAAAGGTTTAGTAACAAATAAGCAAATTGTTGAACGGAAGAAGACCGAAAAATTGCGTTTTCAACAATATTAAGTTTACTAAATACCAAGTCTCGTGATAGCGGTTTAACTAATGTTAATCCATAAATTTCATAGATTGATGGAAAATATAAATTGCCAGTATGGCTAAAATGTTTCAACACCAAATCATTTATTATTGATATGATTTTCTATATTATCAAAAAAATATTAGAGGCGTAACTTACATTTTTTCTTAAAAGACGAGGGCATCATCGCTTCAAGCCCTTTTGAGTCTTAAAACTTAAAATAGATTTTGTTACTCACAAATCAGCATCAAGAAGTTTCGTGGAGACCCACGGTACGTGTCTGCATAAGCCTGCCAAGTTCAAGTTCTCGATAGTTTGCAAAATATGTAGTAACGAAATTCTTTAACTTTCACGTCACTACTGCCAACAAACATACCACCTACATAAGCAAAAATACTGATGGAGTAAATTCATTTTTTCAAACAAAATTTAGCGTTTGTCGAAAGAGATTGGAGATAAAATATTTCAAAATCTGCGTCCTTGAGAGATTTTAATCGCCACTTACGCAAATAAATCGTTGCGAGTCTTTACTTGAAAGTTCAACAGACCATATTTTTGACGAAATTGATCGAATCAAATTCCGCTTCTTACAGAAGGAGAATTCAGTTCAGTTTCATAAACTGAATTTCTGGACCTGTTGATTTCCTTATAAGCGTCCATTTCGGCGCTCGCTTCCCATTGATTGTTTGCAATCTTCGCATCCTTTCAGGCACAACAGAAATTTATGTATCGCGTTTTCCGACCGCGCACTTATTTATTTTGCATTCGAAAGCTTTTGAAGTTACTCGTCCGAAAAGCGCTTTAGCCGGTCGCTCCATTTTAAATTTCGCCTGACTCAGAGGGCGGTCTTTTAATAAATTGCGACCTTTGTGTCTAAGCGACTAGACGCAGCTCGTGATTCACGAAAAATCGCATGGACAAAGAGGATTGATATCGAATATGTTTCGATCTATCGGTCGAGTTAGGTTCAATGCCGAATTTAATTTGGAAAAGAGCAGGACAAATCGAAAGAAACGGGCGGACGATCTCGGCGCCAGGCTTAGAAAAGAACATTAAATGCAATCAGTGGGTGATGTCTTGAAGGAAAATATCGCGACTCGCTGCCAATCCGGGCGATATAATTTATTTTTTGCTTTATGGCGGGAGCTTTGTATGGAAATCGGACAGGTTGTCGGTTAACGATTCAAGAAGAGCTTTACAGCACGCCATCTAAATACGTGAGGCGTTTGAACTTCCCTCCTGGGTGCTCCGCGGTAGCAACATAACATTTTCTTGGAAAACTGGCTGCATTTCTCCATAACGTACAACGTAAGGCATAATGTTTTAGAATAATGTTAGAACTTAGGTTCCAACAATTTTGGTTGATACAGTTAAGCAGAAGGAAAAAATTTAAGCTTTCTTTCTAATAAAAAATAATTACTAATTTATCAGCTACTCGATAACTACATGAGGTTTCTGACGTAGTGTGTACTTCTTCCTAATTCATATATCTTTCAGGACCGTAATTGAGTTATTTCACGCAATCGGCGAGGTACCAGCGAGCCGATGACATGTACGAGTTTTAGTTAATTAACATCTTTTGATGTATTTTGTAGCGAGTAAGTCAGGTATGCATATTACATTCACGCAAACTAAGCTCATTACATGAAAGTATGAAATACACCGTTGGCACAGTACAAATCACTCCTGTGTTATTCCTTTGTTCCAAATTGGTATCAACTATGGAATGAAAATTCCGGGCCATTTTGCTAATAACTTCATTACTTCTCTACATAACAGCACAAATGTTAATTTTCGCAAACAAATAATTTTATAATGGTTTCTAGATAATGTACCCTCAATGGTGGTCGATAAAATATTTCACATCGGGGTAAGAGGTAAACTATTCTGTGTGCGGGTCTACTCTCGATTCCCGGTAATCGGAGATGACTACAGCCGATTACTCAACAATAATATGGATGGTCCCAAAGTAATTAAGTAATACTTTTGCAATATTGGTAATTTTATGATATTTGTTTACGTTCTCCAGTTCTCCTGTTCTCGAGCACTAGCGAGTTGCTACTAGTAAAGCAATAATAATTTGAAAAATACAATATTTTATTATTCTCCATATTCTGGTAGTATTACAACGATCCTTCAACCCCTGTGAGCCACGTAGAAAAGAATTTTGTTGCTCTAAAAATCTGACAATTATGGAAAAGAAAGAGCTGGAAGTGCATAGTAATAGCGCACTCCAAACTCTCTTAAGAACTTTATAGCCGCAATTTTCAGCTAGTTTGGTTCGTTATTTCATCTTTTTCGCATCGAATTTCATAATGGGGCTTTTGCATGGTATCGAACCGGATCCAGCTAGCGGCCAGACTTTTCCCAATTGAATTTACTTAATCCTCGACAAACGGCGAATTCTCCGTTTTGCAGGTAAAACAAAGGGCGAAATGTTTATTGAATTACGTTATAAATATCAGTTTGTTGGCACCGCGACAACGTAACCCCGACGTCAACCTAAGCCCGGCGCAGCTAATTCTTATTAGGAGTTGTCTGATGCGATTATCCTTTGAATTAAACGCGTCAGCGTTTGTATAAACGGCGATTAGTCGAGATGGTAAAAGTATCAAAAGTTAACGACGGTCTTGTTGCCTAACCGAACCAGTCTAGTTCGGATTATAAATTTTAATTAAAAGCTTTCCGAGGAAGGCAACAGGCACGCAGGTCCTTTGAGTTTATGCCGGGACGATTTCCGTTGGGATTGTTTAGGGTTGCTCGCTCAGTCATTAAAATGATATTCTATTATAATTGAAATTTACGAATTTATGTCGGTGATTCGAAACGATCTCAAGGACCCCGGAAATTGGGCAATCGCCGTGAATTGTACGGCCAAATTGCTTTATTTCATCAAAAATTAGCGCGTCTTTCATTAAATTTGTCTCACGAAAAGGACTATTCCTTGTCACAGGACGTACATTATTTTCAAGTTATACTAAGTGGAAGAAGTAACGTACACTTTTACGGGATTTAGACACGTAATTAAATCGTGGAAACGTCCTTGTTGGTAACACTAACGAATTCAATTAACAAAATATTATTATTCCGCCTCAGTTGCAACCGCGCTGCAATTTAATTAATAACGGTCGCAACATTTAGTCCCAAGGGAATTTTCTCCATTTGTGTGTTTTGAACGTACCGACGATTCGCATTTCCCGGAGCGATTTGCTGGGAAACTCCAGCGTTCAAGCATAAATCATCGGCTGCAGATTGCGGACGTGTCGACAAAAAGAACAAAACGTATTCCTGCATTATGCTGAGTATCAAAGGGTGGCGCGAGGGGATGCGGTAAACGGCGGATTTCATTAACATTTTCTTAAAATATAGCCCCAAACAAAAGCGTTTGAGAAGATCAAACATAATTTAATTTTCACGCTTGATTGGAGACAGCTCTTCTGCCGGCTACTAGCAAAATTGAAGCGTTTTTAATTTAGAAAATTGCGGGGGTGCTTGTTAAGGAATTGCGAATGTTTTCGGTCTAAAAAAGGATCGTAGCCTTTTTTTCGAGAAAAAATTGTTGAAAACTTGGCAAAAACTCGAGTTTCTAATTTACAACTACGGCGGAATTCGCTGAACGCAATATTTTTATGAGGCCGAAGATATACAGGTTTGATTGATTTTAAGAGAGCTGTTGGAACCGACAGAGGAAAATGTTTGATCGGCGAAATTATTACGATATCCAAGTTTTTGTTTATTTAGATGGATGTGGGCGCGAGGAATTCGTGTGTATTGTGTTGATTTTCTGTCTACAATTTATTTCACCGGCTATTTACGACGTTATTAAAAATATCCTTCTTTTCAAACTAACTGATAGAGCCGAGCTAAACGTCGAGACAGGTTCGCCTGAAAACTCACGCGTTCCCACTTTTCCCGCAACTTTGTTTCAGTTGTTTTCCACAAATAAATCTTCTACACAATATAAATTACACCTTTTCAGAGAAGCGATTGCGTCCATCTGCTCCTTGACGACAAATCGGGGATCCTTTCTGCCCAAAATTTAAAAAAAAAAACACAAAATTTAGTCGACAGTTTTTCAGAATCAAAAAAGTTTGACCGATAACCAATTCCCGCCAATTCTTTTTGCTTGACTTCGTCCAATCTTTATTATTAATTTTTATTTTTTTTTACTTCCAAAAGCGATTAGATTATTAAGTTGCGGTAGCGTGGCACTTCGACGAGGTTAAAATTAAATTTCTGCCGCAAACTCGCTAATTACCACTTAACTAGTCACTTCGCAACTAGATTATATCCTGCAACACTGTTTCTACGTATAATGTTGGATCCTGTTTGATCTCGTCAAAATCCCTTTTGCCAAATAACCGCCAATTCTCCTAATCTTGGCCTTCATAGCAGAATACTCATCCTCACAAAGGCGAATCCTTACAAATTCACAATTACCGGCCTGGTAATTGCCATGATGCTAATTTTTGGATAATGAAGCGTAACAAGTGTAGTCTGCCCACGTCAATAATTTGATACTGACTCTTTGTACATAGTAACTGATGACGTTCTCATATCAACCCTTGCCGTCCTTTTTAACTTAATGTTTCGTACTGAATTGAACTGGGGAAAAATCGAATGTCATTTTCGGATTGCGTGGGTCGACTTTGGTGTTGGTTTGACATTCGAATCTTTCCGGTAATAATTAACACCTGAAGGTTATTTCTGGATTGGACAGGAATAATAACGATAGACGAGGGCACTCAGTTCAATTTTTAATAACGGATTTCGCCTTTTCCAGCCCTTGTTTGATCAGTTATTGAGTTTTACTCTGCTTTAATTACCCCTCCATTTACATATTCAGCTCGATATTTAGGTGGGTGGCGAAAAGAAATAGGATAGTAATTTTTAATTGGTATTAGAATCAGAACTAATATATATTTTTTGTTATTTGCACAATGCACCCACATGTTAAGAGGAGCGAAAGATTTTCGAATTAATTGCGGTTTCTATTATTTATTCTTAATTATAAATTTGGAATCCCACAGGACATTAGTAAGTTTGGTCCAGTTTTATCTAGAAACTTCCTAGAACTGAAATGCACCACCAGGGAGGTTGTTTAAACAGCGAGCGATTTTTCTTAATAAACGAGGCCTCTAAGGACTTGAAACTGGCAAACTTTAATGTTTCTCAGTTTGAAAGGTCAAAAGCTCTAATTTAAATTTTTACTTTTTGAATTTTTAATTTAGATAAGTGGTCAGAGCGCTAGATAATGATATCATTATTTCATTGCAGTTTAAGTTCCGAGGTAAAAATAATTTTATTGTTTGTTTACATGCTTTCTACCAAGTTAAAAATGATAGAAGGTCGACTGAAAGCATTCTGCTGCTATATTTACGGAAGTACATCTTTATACTATGAATATAAACTGCAAAGTTCTAACTTTAGTTCCGAATATTAAGAGTTCGGAGATTATTTGAAAGTAAATTGAAACTTTTAGATTTTGGTCAACTTTGCTGCAATTTCAACTACAGAGTCTGATGAGGTATAACTTTTGCTATCTTGTAGTGAGGTAGATCGGACAATGTAATAATAAAGTTCTTAGACTCCGTAAAATTGTTTGGAGAAGTCCTGTCAAATTATCAGGACCAATGTTAGTACGTCGAAACTTTGCAAACCGACAGAAACAGGACTCGTGATGAATATCACTTGGAAACATAACAGACAAGCAAAAATTCTTAGCACTTTAATAGGGATGGATTAATAAGCTCTTCAGATGCAAAGTTAATGATATTTATAAATTTTTCAATAATTGTAAAATTAAGAAATAATTAATTGCCAAAGCATTCAAATTAATACGTATTAAAACAAACATATAAAATCTGAAGCAATTCACCTATCAGATGAAGTGGTCAATAATTATTGACTTAAGCTCTTCGACGATGAGATTTTTGAATTAAAAGATTTTTCTGATGCAGGTAAAGGTTACTAGTAAAAAAATTTAAGATGGCCAGCAGGAGAAGAATTAGGACATCAATTGGTTATGATAAAAGGTTTCGTCATTGCTTTCTTCAAATTTAGTGTTAATCAAAGGAGCCCTATGAAAACTGGATTGACGTTTCCAGAGATATTTGTGCAAGTGGTTTTAGGGACTTTCAAATTTATTCCAACCTTCGTCGCTCTATAAATCAGAATTAACTTAGTTAAAACTAAATTTGTCAAAATTTGTTTTAGAATTTTTTGTTATCCATCAACTCTGGCGCATCTGAGCCGAATGTGCTCTAGAAGGAATTATGGGTAGGTAGCGACCTGCAACTGAAGGGATGAAATATGACCTTTTTTGTACGACTTGTTGGACCGCTTTAGTTCACGTTCGACGTATTTTTGCGAGTTAAATGGCGCAGGTGAATCCATTAGACTGTGTCACGCTCCTCGCTCTTCTCTGAAACGTCGAAAGTCCTGTCTGCGTTTCTTTGTCTCAGGACTCCGTTAAGGAAAAACATTAGTTACCCAACCAGCCGTCCAGTAGCCATAACCGGTGTTGCTGTCGTCGAAGCGGTTACCCCAACTCACAAAACTTCACTCAAAAGCAGATCGCAATAATTTCGCTTAATTTATTGTGAAAATTCGACGTAGTGTGTAAACAAATAGACGCAGAAACTGTAGTTGATTTAATTACGCGAGGATGATTGATCGCTGTTTGCCCTTTGGCGGTTAGTTCCTGCGCTTATCGACTTTTTGTTAGGTTTAGCCGAAGTAATGCGTTTTGACTTGGAAAATTTCGAGTTATATTGCGGTTCTTTTGGCCATAATTCTTGGGCAAACGCAGGTCTTTATCGTGTCTATTGTACTTCCTTCAGCCTTTATCAGATGAGACACGCACGCGGTACTCCCGCAAACCCTTCCGGGACCGCAGATTGCCAACTAAGACATGACCCGGGAACTTTCACCGCCACGACTTTAAATTTTGCCCGAAAGGCTGCTATCATAATTTAAAGGGCCAATGAAATCTAGAAACGCCAACACCTTTTCAGAAATGACACAATTTTTAGTTAACGTTATCACATTCGTGACTAGCAATCATAAATATGTGGATAACTGCCAATTTTGAAAATTTGCGTGCAGGAAATAGTAATTAAGGAGATAATGCTAAAACTTTATTTCAAGTAAGCATTTTAGTAAGTTGGTTTCTAACTCTCCAGTTAATTAACGAAGTGGATCTAGCAATATGTAGCTTCTCTAGCTAAAATGGTAAAAAAGATTGCGTTCGAGTTGAACGGTTTGAACTGAAAATGATCGATGAGCCCCGAAACGACCGTATAAAAGACGGTCGTTTCTTGAAGCTGCACTGTAATAAAAAATACAAATTACAAAACCCTTTAATGCCCTGGAAACTGCTAGTCGATGAAGTGATTCGAGCCGAATAGGGCTAACTCCTCCAAACATAATCCACACGGCAGGGGCTCCAGCAATACGGTCTTTGTTTGGCATTTTCTCCTCAGCCGCTGCTTTTCACCCTCACTCTGACGTTTTAATTTTCCCCGAAAATTGCGTTGAAGTGAATAATATTCGGTTGTAAATTTAGCCAACACTCTTGGAGCGATTACCCGCAGTGATAATTTTTATCAGGCTCCCCGACGCTATCCAGCTTGAAGCAAATGTTTGCAAGTGCTTAACACTAATAATAGATATGCCGTGAGCATCTCTAGAGTTGCACAAAGTTCTTTGAACTAACGCAAAAAGGATATTTTTGAAACTCGTCAGTAGAACGCGCAAAATTTTATTGTTCGGGTCAAGGTTTGGCGAATTTACGCCAAAACGCAATTAGCGGACGTTTTGCGGACCGAAAAAGACGAGATGAAGAGTTTTTATTCCATTTGCTCGAAATGAAGCCGGCAGGTTGCTAATTTCCCACAATTTAAATTTTTTCTCCACGCTTTCCTACTATTGTTGGTTTTATTGGGAGTAACTACGTTTTGACAGCATGGGAGGGACACTAGTGGTGGACGACAGGATTTAGGTAGATCCTGCAAACGCTGCTCGCCAACGATTGGTAGCTGGAGTTTGCTTGAACGATTCCCACCACAGCAGTGAAGGAAGCAATAACAATGATAGGGTAGCTATTCCGAAGGTTGCATTCATGCATTTTAGGGGTAGAATTTTAAACTTTACACAATGAAAGAGCACTTGTTCGAAAAAAGCGCAAGGAGAAAGTTCAAGCGCAGTTCTGCGCGTTTCGAACCCGGAGGCTTGAAGTTAATGAATTGAGGGAACGAAACAGATTACTCCACTTTCTATTGCAGCCAATAAGCGCACAGATCCTTTCAGATATCCAACAATAACAATTCAAAGCACTGCAAAAAATTAAGTTAATTTTACCCTCCTGAAGTAAAATATTTACTAAACAACTCCTTTGAATAAATCTACAATCTACCAATCGATTCACCAAATATTGCACGTAAAAATATATGGGTCGTATTTAACAGTCTACCAAATTTACCCAATATTTTCATACAAAAAAATACTTTCATTTCCCAAAAATACTAAATGCTTACCAACATTAAGAAAATACATAATCTTAAAGCGACAACCAAATATTGACATGATGCTGGCCTCTTATATATTTTGTTCGCCAAAATAACTTTTGTTGACCATAAATACTAAATGTTCACCAAATTTTATTCCGCATTTAATTCTAACATAATACCCAGATATTTAATTTTCGACAGTGTCTTATATTATTTAGCAGTTAAAATACTATTTGTTGATCAAAAATACACAACCAATAAAATGTTGTGCAAATGATAAATAATTTTATGCAAAACTATAGATGTAGATGTGCTATGGCAAGGAAAATAAGAGTAAAAATAGAAGTGATTTGCACAAAAAAAGATATTGACTTCCGTAATATATAAATGCTTTGCTGTAATTGGCATATGTAAATGTTAATGCATATGTAAAACGTAAAACTTTTTTTAGTGGTAATTTCTAATCGTGCTTTAAAAAAAAAATTACAGGGCCCTGAAGTGACCTTGTACAAAACTTTTTTCGCGTGCCTCTTCTCTGGAAGCGTAAGTGGCAAGAAGAGATGCGCGAGCATATTTCATTTTTGGAGTAATAGAATAATTATTTGACGCACAAATCGTTTTTTTGAGAAACACTAAATATAAATGGATAGCGCGAATATTTATTATGTACAGCACGGACGCGTAACTTGAGCGTTCTAAATTTGGTGAACATTTAGTAAAATTGATAGACATATAGAATTTAAAATGTAAGCAATGGTGAAACAAACGCAGCATAGTTATTTTAGTAGTGTTGTTCTCATTTTCTGATGAATAATAATTTGGGTTTCATTTAGATTTTTTGATGCTCATTAAATTTTCTGGTGGACAGTGCAAGAGTATATGGTTTAATTTGGTGTACATTATATTTGTTCCCAAAATATATTTACCCCATTTACTAAAAAAGTAACTTTTGAGGTAATTCTCTTCACAAAGAAGAAATTTTATCTTCAACAAACTAATACTCGAAGGATCAAATAGAATAGATCAAATATACTAACAAATTTGAAGCTATGTCTATGCCCTGATGGTATATAGTTAACAAAATAATTTGATATGGGTGCGTGAAAGCTAAAATTTATGGATGATAGATGCTATTTAATTCAGTGGCATTTAATCCAATCTTTCAAATTTTGTAGAAGCGAAAACTTGGGATCCACACCCGAGTTAATAATGCAGTTGAATGGACGGCAATTTTGACCTGATGTGTATAGACTGGTTTCGGGTAAAACAAACCGGGCGAGATAATTGAGTCTTACCTTTGTAATTCAAGCAAGGTTACTTAATACAGCTGAAGGGAGAAGAGTGATATTAAATATTGGATATTTAATATTGTTAATCAACTTGCCCATACCGGAATTGCGTTCGTCCCGGAACCATCTCGTTATTTACCCAATTGTCCCACCAGACGGCATGACATCCGATATTGTTCCATCTCGGGGTTTGAAATAAGGACTCGACGTCGCCCTTCCCACAATGCAAACGGCAAAGGGGTAATTAAATCCGTTCACGCAAACACGTCTTATTTTGGGACCGGCTGTATACCAATTTAAATTGGGATAATACGTTATTTTTTCGCTTGCTGTGATTTAGGTCAACAACGTCCTTGAGCCAGAAACGCTCCGTTAATTCATCCAAATTCTAAAAAGCCGCCGTAAAAATGAAAATCGAAAACATCGCGTCGTCCCGACGCCCGATTTGATCGTCCTTCCTGCGAAGCTTTCACAATTAAACTGCACGTTAATCGTTCCCGGAGTGGGGTTTTTTATGTGCCGATGAAGCGGGCGATTTTAAAGTCAAATTTACGGCTTTGTTTGTATTTTCAGAGTCCCGGTATTATTCTTTGAGTGGATGCATACTTTTACATTTTCTTTGTTGCATGAACCTGTTTATTATTCGGTTCCTTGATCAAACAAACATTAAATTCGAAAACGCGACGAAATAGCCGAACGGGAGAAGACACAAAGCAGATACGGATTTACAATAAAAAATTATTTATTACCCATACAACTTCCACGTTTATCTCTCCGCCAAAGGGCTGGCTTTAACGAATTTCGGCCCGGCTCTCGTCTGATTAAACTATGATGTACGAGCTTTACGTGGGGAGGCGCTTAACGTATTTACGCAGAAACGCACCTTCGAACGCGATTCGGCACCGGCTTCGTAATTAATTAATGTTATTCGATACAATCACGTTATTTGGCCTCCACATTTCAGTAGCCCCGGAATTAGTTATTTGGGCGATCGAGCAACTGCTATCAATTTCGTTCCAGGAAAGTCAACGCGATTGAATTAAGAAGACATTTTATTTTTTGTATTTTGCTTTTGAGAACCTAATAACATAAACGCGAGGGTTTTCCTTAGGGCAGGTACCCGGGAAACAAAATTGAAAATCGATGGAGATTAAACTGGAGAAAGTCGCTCTTTGTTTTCGTTTGTAGGGGTGTTTGCCAAAATTATACCTGTCTAAAGCCTTCATTATTTAGACAGCAACAGGATACATTCGTATATTTTCTTAATGACAGAAGATAATTATGATTTCAAAGGGAGAGTTATTTTAAGATCCTCTACTTCGGGAAACCTGCAAAACTCGCATTTGCTTTGGCTTCATTTAAAATATGAGCTACCTGTCACTCGAATTCAGCAAACCATGAAAAAATACCTAAACACAAAATAAATAAAACTATTAATTTTCTGCCATAAACTTTAAACGTGGCATATAAAACAGGGAAATTGGAAAATGCTGGGATTGGAAATTTTGCCAAGATCTGTGATGGAACCACACGTAGAGACATGAACACTTTTATAGAAAAGCCAATAAAATTTATAATAGTAGCAACAAATAGAAATAATTTGATTCATAGTTTGTATTTTATTATTCCAACCACAACTCCCTATATTTTGTTTTAATTATAATTTTGCCTGTAGGAGAGGCTAACAGTCTTAAAAGGTCAGGCAAATTTCTTAAGTTACTGACAAAAATTTTTGTATCATGTTTCAACAAAATCCATTAAACATTATATCACTGATAAAAGTTTGGAAAGTGCTCGTAATTGAAAACAGCATAATATAGAAAGCAATAGTAAAGTATCAAGACCGATCAAGGACCTTGAATCAAACAAGTGCACCTTATTCACCTCTTGTGCAACTTCATAGCTCTTTTGTGTAATTTCTCACTTCTTTGATCACAACTTATCATCTATGGAAATATTCAACATTTTTGTCAAAAAATAAAAAGACTACAATACAAGGTGTAACCGAAATAAGTACATTAATTTTAACTGGTAATAAAACTCTTCAAGAAGAAAAACTTTTCTTAATAATTTTTTTTAAACAGCGTTTTAGTCTTTGTGTTAAAATTATTTTAAAATCTTACAAAATTTTCTTACACGCCACAGGAAGCAACGTTACCTAGTGAACCAGATTACCTTATAAATTAACTATTATTATTATTATTAACTAATTATTATTGTTGTTTGTTAGAGCATTTCATAAGAGGCTCGTCAATTTGTAGAGGGAAAAATGATTTTAAAAAATTCAATTTCGAAAAAATGGTACATAGAGAGAATTTTTGTTTTGATGAGTTCTACCACTGATTAAAATTATTGTACTTATTTCGGTTATACCCTGTATATTAAAAATACGGTTTTAGGCGCCTGTGTTGTTTTTTGTGCCACCCTGTATATTATAGATCTTGATTTGTTTCAACATCACTCACATCTCACATCTTCATTTAATTTGTGTATCTACGGTGTGTATCTACGGTTGTGTTTCAACGGTGTAGTTTCGTCATTTTGTTACGTACAGCGTAAACAAAAATTCCAACTCAACAGTTACGTGGCACCAGCGAAGCGAAATTTACAATGTATGCACTTTTTTTGCAAGTTTCGGTCTTTCTTCCTGTTTTATGATCGCTGTGCTTTTACTCCCAACTCCACAGAAAGTTTAACAATAAACGCAACAAACTTCTGAAAATGAGAACACTGTCGGTTAAATTAACCAGTGCCGAGCAGAGAGGTCTATGAGAAAATTTCAAAACGATGCCGTACAAATTAAGTGAAAATAACGTCAATAACAAAATTTTTTAGATTCAACTTGCAGCAGGAATTGAGCAAAGTTGGCGAATTTTAGCACTTATCATAACACAAGTAAGCATCTGTGTTGAGATATTGGGATCTATTCTTATACCATGGAATTGCTGTCGTTCAACTGCTCGCTTACAAAATTCATGATTCTTTAAAAATTACAACCAATTTTTGTTAGTAACTTTTTCAGTAAGTTATTACTTTAATTTCACATAAAAAAAATAACGTGTTCTATCGTTACATGTTATCAACTGTTTGTAATCTCGATGTAAAATCTAATATTAATATCGGATTAGGGGTAACAAGGGCCACATTACAATTTTCAATAACAATGAAGCTGGTGAATCCATGGCGAGGTCCATGGTATGATGTTTGAACTTTTTTTAATTTGAGAAAATTGATTTTTTATGAGGAGTAAAAAACTAGCAATTCTCATTTTTTGTAAAGGTTTGAACTATGAATTCGCCCTTTCTGCTTATAGATGTTAAGTTTGACGCTTGCTGGAAAACCTCTAGAGCAAGGTTAAACGTCTAACTGAGTTTTCCACACTAAGTAAATTGCCAGCAAAACCTCTTCAAACTTTTCCATAATCATTAGTAGGTTTTAGGCAAATTCTCTTCTCGTTTCTACCAATGACCTATATACCAACTGAGACCACAATAATAAATTAGTGGAGTAAGATCTATTATTTATTAGTGACTGCAGAACTATGCTACCTGAGTAAGTAGAAATCAGGTGACTTAAACAATAATATGCTCTTGTCAAATCCTGACGGCTTCAATTTGGTCCTTTCCGCCCCAGATAAAAGCCAGAAAATAAAGTTAGCGCAACTTCTGGAAGCAGAAACCAGATTAATTTCGGTGTCTCGCCCAATTTCACTTCATTACCACATCGCCGGCAATCTCTACATTTACCCTCAACTCTTCTCAAACTTAGCACTTCCCTTGTGAAAAGAGGCCTCGATCAATCATTACTGACCGCTACCAAGAATGCAACCGTTGCAAATCTCTTGATGTAAAATGTACGAGTTTTCGTCGTGATGGATTCTCGAGATTCGACCCTGTCGCTTTGCTTCAAAGAAGCTGGTGCACTCGAGCTTACCCTTTGAAGTGAAGCTGAATGACCGCAACCGGTACGAGTCCTCGTCTTCCTCTTCGGGATTTCCTCTGGCCGATCTAGGATCGGGCACGTCCAGAAACGCCGTAGATTTTCTGTGATAAACCGACGTTCCTCTGCGCTGCGAACTTTTCCTCTTGATATTAGGCGAAACGTCCGGGGTGCAATCGTTTTGTTCAGCCAACTTCGGTTCGCTGTTGAAGTGACTTTTGACTTCTGTGTGATTGGCGGCGGCGGCAGCAGCCGCCGTTCTTCGTTTGATCGACCGATTGTTAGTTAAACGAGCACTTTGGGACCGGGCGGCGGGTCTGCGACGCCGGCTTTGGGGCGTCCCGCCGTCCGTCGGCGGGATCATCTCCATGCTGGTCGCGCAGATGGAAGCGGAGCGGCCCTTCGCGCGCGGCACATGTGGATGGTCGTCCGTCATGGCTTTTACTGGCGCTTATGGCCCAGTTTGAGCGTCGCGGCGACTCGCTAGAGTTCGCGACGCCGTGCTGTACGCCAGCTTCACCGTGGCTATTTCAGGAACGACATTCACCTCGCCGATGTGCATGACGGTAGTTGATGCGGGAGGAAAGTGGAGATGTAGCGGACATGGCAGGCATGTTGCGGTCGCGCGGTTTCGTGCTGCTGCAGGGGGGCAAAAAGGGGTTGCACCCCGATTAGACCTCCCCGATTTAACTGATCCGAAACAATTTTGAGAATTTTCCTAATTAGCACCAAGCCAATTACTAACTAGTCGGAGCAAGATCCCTAAAATTGTTGCAACAGCAAAAGATGAAAACCGAAAAGAAGGAGAAGAAAACTATAGAATTGTGCAGAATTTGGCAGAAATTACAAGAACGGCAATTATGAGATCTTACGGTTTTCTGTTCGTATAGTCGAGTTTATAAATTATGATTTTAGGCTTTTTGTTGTTGTTTCGGCAAAGTTGGGGCGCTGGAGCCCCGAGCCCGCTTCGTGCCATTAGGGTCAGCGTCCGCTGCATTGTTAAATACGGCACAATTTGGCGTTACAGCCCATATTTTGTCGAAGGGTTCACTTTTAGTTTCTAAAGCACTTTGCCCAATTACGCGAGTAACTTGAGCGCTGCCAAATGGAAGGGTAAATAAAATTTCCAACTGGAAGTTATGATCTGCACTTCCTCGTCTACTAATAGCTCGCTGCGGCGACGCTCCTGAACGGTTTGAATCGGGGTTGCGTGGAGTATTTTATCGTAGTTGGTGGTAGTTAAATCTAAATCAGGGCTTAAGCGATAACCGAGACATAACAATGGGCGCATCTTCCCACATCTGTAAGAGCCGTCGAACGGAGCATTAAACCTAGGTTAAGTCAAATTGATTGATGCCCTCCCAATTTAGAATGATTTGTCGAGAATGATCCCGCTAGCAGCCTGTATCTCTATTCCCTGCCAAATCTTTGCGACGTAATTAAACGTCCTGGAACTGTTCCTGCTAATTTCTTTCATCAGAACAAACTTGACCGGGCAAAATTGTATTGTTCTGCAGACGAAGAGGTCGACCTTAAATTCAATCGTAAATAATTGGAAGTAACAAGATTACGATTAGATCCTGGTTCGTGAAATTGCTTCGGGGAAAAGCTGCGACGGAACGAAATCCCACAAGTTTAGATTTGACAGGGTGTCGAATAGTGACAGGAATTATCTTAAAGCCGTTATTTACCGAAGTGTGGATACCGACCCGTACTTCAGAAACCGAGGAGCTCGATTATTTTTATTCGAAAGTTGTGGGCAGCAGGACTTATAGTTTAGCTACCTACATTTTTTGCTCTTCGGATCACAACAACTAAATTATATCGGCGCTTGGCCTAAAAATTTGATTTCGTCTAATTTTACTTATAGAACTGATGCCGCCACAACCCAAACCTAAGATGAGGCCACGTCAACAAAAGAAGTTTTCCTATAAACACATGCCCAATATAAAGGTGTTTTATTATTTTAATTGGCAAATCTGCAAATCGCCTCACCTTCTCCGCGACTCTAGAAACTTATCCAATTAAAATGGTAGATTGTAAAAAACCAATTAATATAAGAAAAGTCAAATTATTGCTGCGATAATGCAATTCCAAGACGGTGGTATGATGCTTGAGTGTTTTTGGACCAAGTGCAATGACTTTAAACAAAATTTCTTTTGATGTTGTGGAAAGCTCATTTTAATATCAACTTATCATTATCTCTCATCGGTCATCGTGAGTTAAACAGAATGGGTTTGGCTATATTTAGGGTTTCGCTACAGTTATTTTTGAAATACGCCCAAGTGCACATCAGCAAGAAAATTGTTCACCAGAGCAGAAAAATTCAAGAAACAAAGTTTCTAAAAAGGCGGAGAGACCCGTTTAGAACTTTATTCAAAGGGATTTCGGAATTAAGTAACCGTAAATCTACTTAGTTCATCAAGGACTTACCCCTCAAATTATGGCAATAACAGTCGAAGACACCGTCGTGAAAAGTTGAAAAACTCCCTCAATAATTTCCAGTGGTTTCAAAACTCCGACATTAATTAAAAGAACTTGGCTTCCGCTATGGCCACATCCGGGAACTGACAGATTCCCGACCTAATAAATGCGTAGATGTCACCTACTCCTGCAACTACATGAAAAACTGCGGTTTCTGGCTCGTAGAACGTTTTGTATGCAGAGACGGTTATGCAACGTACGATGTAAATTATTATTACAAAAAATCTAAAAAAATTGCTTGTAGTTTTTGGTCCCGTATTGTTTTGTTGACTAAATTCATGCACGTAATTGCTTATAAATAGCTGAAATTAGAGTAGAAATCTTATTATCATTAAGCAAGGAGCACAGGTGTTAATTAAGGAGTGCTTTGACCGCATCATGAAACATAACGTGAACTATTTATGCTTGTATCGGTTAATAAAAGTAGCAGAACGAGAATTCCTGCGATGCATTTCCCTTTAGTTTCCGAAATAGAACACTACCGATTTAATTTTAGCATGAACTCGTACACGTTAAAAAATAATGCACTTATCGTGTTCAAAACCGGATGCGATTCTTTTCCTAAAATAATAACGTTTAATGCGTTGTTCTGAAATATCAGCAACATTTATTGTTGCTAACTAAAATTAAATAGAGGAACCGGATTAACGTTGCAGCTAGATTCCACCATTGAGAATTAGGGTAACTGCAACTTCGAATGAGACGTGTATTCCAGATTTCTGTGATCATCATTTTTCTTCATTTTTGTATTCCCGGTAAAAGTCGATGTTAGTTAGAAACTTCTTGGCATAATCTGCAACACTCAAAATGTCTTACTTCTGGAGAGAGACCCGAGTTTTTAAACGGGATTACCAGCGGGTATCGCGAAGCAAATCCCGGCAGTCAACCGGAGATTGTTGATTCCGATGACATGTCCGTCTAAATTCACCAGGGGCCCGCCGGAATTTCCGAACGTGATTGAGGCGTCGGTTTGAATATACGTCATTGGATAATTTCTCAGCCCGATATCCTCAGCGGGTCGATCTACGGAACTCACCTACGAAAAATTCCGTTTACCAATTATCGAAAAGATAAATTTTACTTACGATGCCGACTGAAACTGAATTAGCAAGAGATAGGGGGCTGCCGAGCGCCACCACCCATTCGCCAACATTGGCGTCCTTGCTGGAACCAAGCTCCAAAATTGGCAGTTTCTTGTCAGCTTCGACCTTTAGTAGGGCCAAATCCTTGCTAACGTCCAGCGCTTTGATGGTGGCTTTGTACGCTGTTCCCTCGTAAGTTATGACGTTGATGACGCATTTAGGTTGCTCCATAACAACGTGGGCGTTTGTCAAAGCCCATCCGTCTTCGTCGAAGACGAATCCAGAGCCAGTTGATATGATCAAAGGTCCTTTTGTGTCCAAATCCAACTTATCCGGGTCACTTATTATCACGTACAGGACTGCCGGGGCGCAACTTTTGACAACATTGTTGATAAAATTGAATTTGTCTCTATTACTGCCCGTTGATAATGGCTTCATCATGGAATTATCGAAGAGTTGGTCTTCTATTCTTATCACCTTTTCCACTTCTCCAGCTCGTCGTAGGTCTGGAAGTAGTGCTCGTCTAGCTGGTGTGACATCTGGTTCAATATGATTGTCATGATGACTACTTTGGTTTATGTAGAAGTAAGTGAAGATAGTGGAAGTTAACAAGGCGGTTGCAATGGATTTCAAATTCTTCTGGTTTAGGGGTCGCTGGATTCCGGGCGATATTCTCTTTGAGAACTGGCATAGCTCACAAAATTTTGACCACGTCTTCATTACTTTATTAGGCGTAAACTGGAAATTTTGATAATGAAATGGGATGAAAAACAATTTTCTTAATGTCACAATGACAAACCAAACAAAACTTCAAGCCTCGACTGACATAATCTTAACTAACAATTTGGATGAAAGCTAATGCAAGAATATTCGTATAGACAAAACGATCAAAATAAATTAAAATTGAGGTGACCAGATAGGTTTCAAGCATTATGCAGCATTGACCCATAACGCATTTAATTTACCAAATAAATTATCGAACATGAAAGAATTAACAACTCTGACGATGCAAAATTGTAACTTGTTCGTTGATGTAACATCCAATGGCTGTTTGTTCTATTTTGGGCCACTGATATTGAACTGTGACGATACATCACCTAATTAGGAATCGAATTCCCCAGTGTATTTCCCTATATACACTCACAGGTTGGGCAGTCACCCGAAGAAAATGTCAATACCCCACGTAACGACTTACAGCAATATACATTATTGGATGGCACAATTACGATATTAAAACTGTGCACTATTACTAATTAATAATTTGCATTAAGTCCTCACCAACCGTACGCAGAAACACGTAGAAATTATTATGTGCAGTATTAGCGACGAAGGTTTTGTTCCAATAAAATTGGCTGCACCTCAAGAGTCCGCGTTAAAAATCAGGAGACGACACCTTTGTCTTTGTCGAGCTGTTGGCAATGTGTTGTTTTTGAGTCGTTTATCGGGAATTTGGTCCTTTGTTGCGTGCAAAAAAGATGAAGTGCATATCAACCAATGTTGCCTGGAAGTTTCCAAGAAGTGGATGGTTTATTCCAAGGCTGTACTTTTCCTTTACTTAGTATATTTTTGTTATGGATATGGACATCGGTTTCTACATGGTCCTCCAGGAGCAAGCGGCAGTGAATGGTGTTACCACAATAATTGTGAAATGTAGGTTACCTATATGAAGAAAATTTTAGGTACGTGATGACTATTGGTTACATGGTATCCGATTTAGACTCCATAATAACAATAGCGATGGGAATTATTTTGAGACACAAAACTATTGCTCTCTTCGAACGATTATCAGAACTGCCAGGACGCGCTGGAGAAATTCGGCAACTAAAGAAACTGATGCAGATTGTGTTAAGACCCTTGATAATAGCTTCCTTAATTATGTTTTCATCTTACATTTATGTGGGTTGGTTTCGCTTTAAAATGTCCCATGATAACATTGAGTACTACACTTACGATGTGTTAGGTAATCAAGCTCAAGCTAAGCTCCTATCAACTTTTCTGAAAATAAATTGTTCCAACCTTTCAGATACTTGGATCCCAGTTCTCATTAGAGGAGTTACCTTAATGTTTCCTTTGATTCAAGTTGTTGTGACTTTTATGTTCGCCTCAATAATTTGGAGAAAATTCGAGTACCTTGCAGACACAACTCGCGCAGTAATTGGCAAACTTATTATTTCGTACTCGCGCAAATTTAAAGATCAATGCCAGTCTAATGACGAGGACATATACGTGTTACAGTTAACAAAAAACAGCACCGAGGAAGTATTTATTGAAAATTTTGAAAACGTAAAAATTTGTGACGAACCCCTTGCTTTAGTTGGAGAAACTATCACGGACCCATCAACAAATTTCGGATGCTTTGACCGAGCTCAACAGTTGTGTTGGAATACAACTGCTTTTCGCCTTTTCCGCCAACTTATATACAACTATTTACTACTTTTACCGATATGCAACTTCAGCCGACAACGATTTTACTAGTAATGAGAACGAACGACCTCATTACGTTATAGGTTTGGCGTTCAGAATGGGGAAAATGCTGACTTACATGGTGATGGGCCAATTGCTTTACACGAGAGTATTCTGTTTATAATTTGCAATACTTGGTGTCAATTAATTTGATTCTAGTCGCTTCAGCCCCTGCAGGTGATTCAACAATCGCCCCTAGTAAATCTTCCCCTGCATGTTCAACAACAGGTTGGTATCTATCTACTGGTTTTGGTAACATCTTCATATCGTCAGTAATGAGAACTTGCTTCAATTTTTTAAGGTCCAAACCCTTTTGATGCAATGGAACGGAAAAGTTGGATATTTGAGCGGATTCGGAATTGTAAAAATCGGGCCTTGGTTGTTGGCTCCTGTAATTACTCTAATAAGTTGTTGATTGTTGAGGCTAACTTTGGAGTTTTAAGGTTGTTGGAAACGTAATAACGTATTTACTAGTGGCATTGCAGTTTGATAGCTCAGAGAAAACCGCCGCTAATGTTACAGCTATTTTGGAATCTATGAGTTAACAATTTGACTACTGGGTGCAAATTTAAATTCAATATTTTTTGGGTAAAAACAGTTTGTAGTATTTTGGGCAATAAAGAATAAAGCGCACAAGAATAGAGTTGTACAAAATACTTATTAGAATAAGCACCTGGGCCCATTAAGGCTTACCCTATTATTTGTCCTAAGAGAGGATTTGACAAAACTATAACACCATACAAAAAATTGTTTCTAGATTTACAAAAATTGTTACACATTCACGATAATGCATAACAGATCTATAATAATTATTACTTAGTGAATAATGGCGTCATGGTTCTGGAATTCTAGATCTACATACAAATGGTGGACACACTATGCAAATACCTTTCCTACTGCAATTCAACAATTACTAAGCTAAAATCTGATTGGAAGTAATAACCGCTTACTTATAAACAATATTTAAATAAATAGGCTTATTAAAATAATTCTATTTATTTTATAATAATTTCATATGTAATTAAATTAAATTAATTATCTAATGTGACAATTAACATATTGGCAATATTTGGATAGAACTTGAAGACAGCTCTTCTTTAGAGATGTTAAATTAAAAATATTTCAAATTAATTTCAAATTGAGATGTTATAGTGGATTTACTATTAACATTAATTCAAAGAAAATTAGATTACCATATTTGCACTTTAACCATAGACATTGTTAAACAATTACAAAGCACATAAATGAAGTATGTGGTTCTCTTGATAAGCACATATTTGATATAATTATACAAACAACTACTATGTAGCATGATGAGAATTTCTGCAGATCATTTTTAACAAGTGTTAAGAGGTCTAAGGGGTAAGGAGAAGCCTCCAAGTGGAAAAGATATCTGAAAAAGAGGCATTAAATAGTTATAAAATCAGAATACAATATTGTTACCAGTTTTTACGCTCTACATTATCAGTTCTTGGCATATATTTGAGGTTAGGTTAGAGTCGCTCCATATAAGCTTGTCTCCTAGCGTAGGCGCCGAGACAAGCCAAAATGCCTATCGCACTGATCACTAGGCCCATCATTAAAGCTAAAGTATCACCAAAGTCGAACATTTTCGCATTTATAGTTTAATTAGTTTATTTTGATTCACACACATGACCCATCAGTCATCATGACAATTGACACTATTGACAGCCAGGACCGGCAACACAATTACAATTGGATTAAAATCTAGATCCTTTCTCGCTATAAAGTTGGTTTCGCGGTTTTATCAAACCCATTTCTTTGACATGTGTATAAGAAGTATTTTTTTTATTACAGCCCATTTAAAAACGTGGTGTCTCTCTTAACAATGGAGGACGCATTCAGACGGGTGGTTGAGCAAATTTTCAGCAACTGGACGGCCCTCAAGCTTGCCGTTGAGCATTCTCAAGGAGGACCCGACAGCAAAAATGTGAGGTTATAATTTTTGAGGCACCAAATTTTTAAAAAAATTTTTTCCAGGTAGCGATTTACTGCATAGACTACACCACTCACTACTGCTTAAATAAGCTCAATGTCGACGTCGAGGACATCCAAATATTTCTAGAGGAAGTCATGGATGAGCAATTCAACACTGTTTGTGAGGACAACTCGATACAAGGTTTACCAGCGATTTGTTAACTTATCAATGCAGTAATCGAAATTCTTCTAGAAATCTCGACCATTTTGTACAGATTTCTGGTACTAGTCAAAGCCGGAAATGTTACGCAGTACGATAGAGAGTTTGTCCTTTTACCAAAAGCTGATGAGTGGCTGGTTAAAACTCGATCAGTACCTGTGTTTGAAATGCCACCAGAAGCGCCTGCGGACGCTGCTCCAGCGGCAGTTGCAACAGAAGCCCCTGCGGACGCAACAGCCCCAACAGATGCTACAAGCCAGGGGGAAAGTAGCAATACTCCAAAACCAATGGAAGAAGATTCTGAGTGGACAGAGGTGAAATCAAGGAAGAAAAAATAGCTGCACAACTTTGCATTGTGATATAAGAAATAAAACTAAAATTGCATCTGATCTGCAAGTCTAAAAGCTTAATTTTTGTAAAACTTCAAGTGTTTCTAAAATTCTTAAAAATGTAAAAAGTTATTTGTGACTACTTTTAACAGTTTTGTTAATGTAGTGAAATAGAACTTAAATTGCAATGTTACCTGTGGATGAAAAACTTTTGTAAAATATCAAGAATTATCAAGTTTCTTGTTTTTTTTTTTTTTTTGTCTCAAAATTCAAATTGGACAGGCAAGCTGCACAATTAAGATTGCAGATGGATCTATATTTTTTAATAAAAACATTTTTAACAGTCATAAAATTGCACCATCTCTGATTTAAACTCTGTCAAGTTATTTTATATTAGTCAATAATTTCTGGTGTCACCCGCAATTCCAATTTCTTCCCCGCTCTGCGGATCGTCATTGTAACGCTTTGATTTGTGGTTGCAGCAAGAATTCCGTAAATGTCATTAGCTGCAGAGATCATCTTGCCATCAATGTGGGTAACAATGTCTCCAGGTTGTATCCCGCCACTACAAAACAAAAACAAATTAAAAAATTAACGCAACAATTAATCCTTTTACTTATGTGCAGGTGATCCCATAATAACTTTCCATACTAAAACTCCCCCTTTGAGGTCAGCAGGAATATCATGACTTCTTTGATGCAACTCGCGTAAAATGTCAGGAGTAAGTGTGAGCATCGTGATGCCCATGTAACGCCTCTTGCCGCCACTTGCAACAATTTTTTTCGCTCCTTGAGCATTGGCTAAGAATTGCTTAACATAGTCACTAGGAATAGCGAATGAAATACCGGCTGTAACTTTCATGCTGTTAATACCGATAGCTTCACCATCCAAATTCACCAAGGGTCCCCCAGAGTTGCCAAAAGTGATTGCGGCATCCGTCTGAAGATAAGCCATATCTTTACCACGCAATCCTAATTCGTCTGAGCCTCTGTTGGTAGAACTGATGACTCCAAAAGTAACAGTGTTGCTGAGAGTAAGGGGGCTGCCAATAGCAACCACGAATTCCCCGGGCCTCAACTCTGACGAGTTTCCCAACTTTATAATAGGCAAGTTATTGGCTGAAATTCTAACAGTTGCCAAATCACTTTGTAGATCAACATCCTCAACTATTCCGTTGTAGGTTGTTCCGTTAAAAAGTCTAACTTCAACTTTAGCGTGAGGTCTGCTCATGACCACGTGGGCATTCGTTAAAATCAACCCATCTTCTTTGATAATAAACCCAGAACCGTTCGATACAGCCGTAGGTCGACCTGTGAAAAAATCGGTGATTCTAGTATCCTTAATTTCGATGTAAACCACTGCAGGGCCCGCAATATCAACGACATCCGCCACAAAATTGTGGTCTTTCCGTTTGCTGGTGGGGAAAATTGTGGCAGCAGATACGCTTGGACACCAATCGACTTCATTTAACAATTTGTAAGTAACGTATCCTGATCCTAGGATCAATAGGTATTTGAAAGGGTTAAGTTTCTTCCAGTTGTAGGTGTTCCTGTTTCGATTTTCTTTGAGGAGAAAGTAGGAAGCTCCAATGTGTTGGTGGTATTTTGGCAGGGCCAATGCGCGGCCCAAAGAGCTGCAGCCAAGCAACTTCCTCAGCAACGACATGATTTCCTCGTTACGAAAGTGGAAAATCGACAAACATTTCGGTTAAAATTAACGAAAATGACACACCAACAAATCGAACGATATAATAAGGCAACTTTGAGGTTAGGTTAGGTCGTCGATCTGTCAAACGTCAGTTTCAGCTATGGATTTGGTACGAAATTGAAATAATACGAAATTAACTAGATGAGATGCGCTACAGAGTGATACACTTAAATTTAGTTAAATGGCTTTGCAGCACTAATTGTATTTCCCCGTTTTTTACAAAACGGTTGCAAATTTTTAATATAACTGCTCTATAACATTAAATAATACGAACATGTGCGAAGGGATGTTTTTAGCACCCTCAAGCTAATAGGGAGTAATTTTTAATGCAAATATTAAATATTACAGATTTTTGCTTACCATTTTGCCTATGATTTTTTATTGACTAAATTAGTGGCTGAGTCGAACCAAAATGAACAGGTAGCAGATTGGCTTGATCAAAATGTTGACTAAAGTTAGGGAGAAATTTAAATAGGCTCTAGGTAGGTACAGTTAGTTCCTAAAATGATCAATTCAATCATTATGAAGGTTGGAAGCTATAAACGGTTTGTTTTCATTACTTCATACATTTATGTACCTATCTATGTTATTGATGCATTATTAAAATAGAAATTTTGTATTTTTGGTGGAGAAGCAGTTTGAACTACCTAGATAGATGATAATCGTGTCATTAAACTTTTACGATTGTTATTTATTAGTGTAGGGTGTCTATATTAATTGTTAATTGGAGTTAATGAATGCAAATGACCAACACATAGGTATATATTATTTGTGTGATTAATGGGGTATGAAATTAATGCAAATCTTCGAAAGCATGATTGGCCAAATGGAGTTTATCAGCGAGCATAATCCTAATTAGTTTCTGCTACTGGATGGCACTATCAACGCCAATCAATATTAAATTTGAAGAAACGCTAATGGTAAAGCAAGAGACGAGAATGTGGTCGGCCATAAGTATTCAGGACAACTCGTAATAAATATCTTTTTCAGAATGAATAACGAATAAAACCGAATTTAAAATTATAATATGTAAATAATGAGCAGATACATTGAATAATCTGCGTCAAATTTAAAAATTATGCCGGTTTTTCCGTACGAATTCAACCTAATCCGCTGTAGAGAGTCCACTGTTGGGCATATTTTACCAGATAAAAATCAATAGAAAATTCGGAATACGGTAGAAGTCGTTTTGTTGAATGGCTAAAACACGTGTAAGATATTTATTGCGGTTGATGGGTTTTTATTGAGATTTTCAAGTGATCTTTCTTGCAACGTTTCGAGAGTGATCCTGGAGGGTCGGGCTCGATAATAATAGATTATCTTCGGCGGGACAGTACCGTGAAATATATGGAAGAGCGTTGCACGACTTTACAGTTCGCATTTAATTAAAACTTTGTTCCAGTCGAACGTGAAAGACCTTTGATTTCAATTTTCCCATTCGCATACAACATTTCACGCAACTTGACAAGTTATAAATTTAAAGCAAACAGCAAAAACACTTGTGCCATAATCAATAGAAGCGATATTGATTAAATGCGCACTGCATAGTAATGGCAAACCTAATGGTTTAGGTTTAGTAACAACCGTCATAAATCACGCTGTAGTCTATTTATCAAATACAACCTACAATTGAATTCTGAACTCAATCACGGTCAGGATCAGTCAGTTATCTCATGTGAGCGAGTTACTGCGATAATCGTCCACGTTTCACCTGTAGGTATACATTTAAAATTGAAATATAAATATCAATTATGCAATGTACCCTGTGATTTCGAGCATAATTAATTATTTAGATCGCCGTTTTTGTAATTTGCGCTTGACGTTTTGAATTGGGCTAGCACGGCTCACGCTGTTCAATGTGAAACTATTCCAGATTATACAGTTCGAACACCATATAAATCTGCCATCTCCTCCGATCATGCATCACAATTATTATTATTTCTTTCTTACCTTGGGAATTTAACAACCAGGTACGCCACAAAAATTACCAACGCTCAAACCAACTACGCCAAATCGCGGCTCAGATCCACCATTTGACGAATTGGGCGACTGACAGCACTTTTTCAAAAAATTTCTATAGGACTCAAAAATAAAAATGTCTACTTCATTTCCTAAAACAACGTTAGTTGACATTTAACCCACGATAGGTCTTTGATCAATTTTTTAATTGCCAAATTTTGCTCCGTATGCCAAGAAACTCTATTCAAAATCATGAATAATTAATTATTGTTTATTTCCAAACTTACTTACGCTTCTGGTCGTTGTCTAAAAGCAAACCTGCGTATAAAAAAATTTCAAGTGATAAACTTGTTAGGATAATAAGAAATAATTTAATTGAGAAGAAACAATTTTATTCATAATATTTTTAATTGCTTATAAAATTACTTGGAGGTAGGTATTTAGGCAAAACTTCCAATTTTAGTCCTTTTTCGTTTGACAATCAAATTGGAAGCAGACAGCGGGGGCACCCTCGGCGTCCAGGTCCAGAATTGAGAATTTAAGCCCCAGACTTATCTAAAATTGCGCAAAAGTGGTATTGAATTTTTTTTTTTTTTGGCGCGACCTACCTCTGGAAACCAAGTACTCAAATTCATCCCGAAATAGTACTCGACCTTCTCATTGGCAGCGATGGGACATTGTATGTTTGTGATACCTTCACAAGCGTCATTTTGATCTATGGGATATGTAATGTGTAAGTCAGATACTGTGGCGATTACCTCCGGTTTTATGTTTTCCAGATATTTAGCTAAAATTGGTAAAATGATCATTTGGCATGAGTTGTTAAGAGGCACTTACGTGATCTAAACTTCATTTGGAACCCAACTTCGCTGCCCAAATGAAGAGTACAAGGTTGTTGGTCGCAACCTGTAATATCTACTTCAGGAACCAGCCCTTCATCGCCTGAAATTACACAAATTTTTGCTAAATGATTGAACATGTTGCAATTTTACTCACATTTATTAACGACAGTACTCAGCACGTTGGAAATTGTAGCAAGTGCTACAACGACAGCAACGAAAATGACACGTAATGGCAAGGTATTCATTGTGAACTGATTGATAATGTGAAGCAAAAGTTAACCGTTTATATAGCAGGTGCTCATACTTTATCTATAAAGTTTTGAGTGTTCTGATAAAGTCTAATGTTTACAAAATACATTTAATATTATAGCGGGGATTTCAATTTTAATAATTATTAAGAGTCTATTCATTTTTATTGGGGTTCAGGGAGCCATTATTATTCAAATTAAGAAAATTTCTTAACTGCGTCTGTGTCTCATTTGGGTTAAGTATTTAGTTGGCGAGATGTTAAGTACCAGCATACTTTTTTTCACGTTACGCAAACTGTTATGCAGTCTTTAAAAAAATGTTTGTTTGATTATAACTATTCTGCTTCAGCAGAAACCTATAACAGTCTTTCAATAATTGGGGTTTCTTAAGAAAAAGCAAGTCATAAAACACTTATACCTACCTATATGTGTCACGAAGCTTTGTTAATAGACAAGGTTACCTTGATGGTTATTCTATATTTGTTTGTTTAGTGGTCGCATTTAAATAATTCAATTAGGTAGTTGGAAATTAGGTAAAAAATGGAAACAGGTTTGATGGTTTTTGTCAGAGACGAGACGTCATTATGTATTAATATCTAATTTTGTAATTTGTTGCAATTTCGGGTGTTGGTGATGAGTAAGTTTTTTTTAAATTATTAGACTAAATACTTACTCGCCTTGATTGTAGACAAATATAATATGTAAACCTAATTGGTGGTTACGTAAGCCTTTTATAAACGTCTAAAACGCTTTTTTTATTAAAAAAAAATACTTGATGCAAGTAAAAATTTTATGGATTCTGTCCTGTTTTTAAAAAATACGAAATTCGGTTTTGGCTAAAAATTTAACTTTTGGAAAAACACCCAAGCCCTGTTTTTAAAACATATTTAAGGCAATATTTTGGTCCGTCTTTTTTTTTCCATCCAGTATTTTATGACCATTAACAAAATTAAGGATACTTATCAAAACTTTGACTTCTGACCTGGACTATCACGAACTTCCTCGTCAGGTGTAAGGAGAGATTCTCTTTATAAGTCACCAGTCTGAAGGATCGTAACGGAGCATTAACGATTATGGATTACGGGGGTTGATTGATACTCCTCCTTATGCCTGTGCGATGCCAAAGGAATAAATAAAATTGATCCGCAATAAATAAGGAGGTAGAGTGAGTAAAGCACCTGCGAAGTGGCGGGCCGCATAGCGAGCCCACGCAGATTGAATCTCGGGCGCAACAAGTGCTAAGCCGAGGGGCCGCGAGGGGCCGTACCGCCGGTACGGGGGTGGTATATGGGCCCAGCCATGGCCCGCGCCATACATCAGCTCCGGTAATTACCCGGTTCACGTGGAGAACGCGATTTACGACTCACACGGCTCCGTAGGGGTCTCGCGCCTGTTCCCGTCATTTGTCGCGAACAATTGCGTCCAGCTGGTCGATTTCACACTTTGCCCGATGATTTGTGGTCAGAAAACAGATTTCCAACTCGACCATCATTGGGGCCGATTTAACGATTAGCTAAACGGAGCGGAGGGCATGCGGCGAGCGCGATTTATGGGCCCAAGACGCGGCCAAGAACATTTCACGAATTCTTAGTGAAGATCCTAGGCACCAGCAGGCATCTTCACCAAGTCACACTGCTGATCCTACCTAAAACCAAGTTCTTCCATTTCTTTTCGCTGCCATAATTTTTGATAGAGCGCTTCTTTAGAACCAGCTCAAAGCACCATACAAAATATATGCAGCAAACGCACGAGTAGAGAAAGGTGGCCAAAATTTGACAAAACACGTCAATTTTATTTTTACGAAATTTTTTCATAATTGCAATTTTCCTTTAAGGGGAGAGCGAATATAGCACCAAAGTTCTTATATGGAGTTTTATGACGTTCTAGGCTGTATGACCAGAACTGGGTAAAAACAATTAAATACGTTACGCTACCATAACTTATGACCGACCATTTTAAAGATTATGGGTATGGCATCCCTGATCTTTCTACCTACTCAAATTTGTATGTCATGCCTATCTATTATCTAAGTTGTTGTTATTCTCTTTAAGAGTGTTAGTATTGCGGCGGTGGTTTTCTCTCCTTTCCGTCTTCTTGGAACGCCTTCAGAATTTCCCACATTTGAAGCTGGAGATGTGCAGCAGTGTTTGTTTAAACTCGAAAATAATGCTAATGGCGGCTAGAATGTGTGGGCTTTGCGAAGAATTAACCGAATAATTCGCATTAGATAATAATCAGTTTATTTATGATAATTACCATATGCCACCTAATGCAACTTGAACAATATTCTGTACAAATATATTGTTGCGTCATGTTTGCGCACCTGCGCTCAAAATGTTCAGGTGGCGCAAAAATACGATTCATCATCACCACCTGAATTATATCAAAATCCCGTCTTAACAGTTTCTTAGTAAAAAAATAAGTGTCAGCATCTTATATTCCACCTGCGGATTTAGAGTAACTGCCAAATACGTAATTTATCCACTTTGTTACACATTGATTTTAACTTATTTTTTCTGAATCGTATCGAATATGTTGACATTGGTTTGAAAGAAAGTCGAACCGTCTAGATGTCACAGCAAAATAATTGAAAAATAGTAGTGTTGTCCGCGGAGTGTGGCTGGAGCTCTTGAAGCTTTAATTGGAGTTGTATGGGGGCTGCAAAAGCTGGCGCGCGTCATTTGTCGTAAAAAGGGCCCTAAATCACCTCTGGTTGAATGGAAATGGCCCTGTTCCAACAATTGATGACGTTTGTCGTCGGATATTATTATTTATGTTATTGCTCAAAGTGCACGATTGAAGATTGTTAATCACTCCGGTTAACAAGTCGGCGTCGTAACTTCCTTGAAAGCTGCGTACTCGTCGACAAAAGCAGCGTTTCCTAAGCGTCCCACCGCAAGAGTTATGGTAGACCATAAACTGAATTAAATAAATACCCTGCGCGGGATTATTTTTAGCGTTTTCAAATTTTGCAATAGAAATTTATGGCCTATATAAAATTTTATAGTATTTAATTGTTAGATCCTCATCTTCTTTCGCGTCGAATTATCCTCGGAGGTGCAGAATGCTGTTTTATGGGTGGTTTATATGATGGACACAAGGATGTGGCTTTATGAGTGCACCTGTAAAAAAAATTGTTTTGCCATAAAGTCACAAGTGTGCGTCCTATCTGGCACAATAAAAACGTAATGGCGGCTTAATCGGGCGTTTTTGGCGTTTTTTAGCGCCGCCGCCATATTGTATATGTGTAGAACGAAGGATTAGTGTCAGTTTGACGTGTTCCGAAAATTATTTACGTTCCTGAAGATTGCCTTGTACGTCCAGTTCATGTCGGGACCATATTTTGTCAATGGGCGATGAATTACATAAGCTGATACACAATAAAATGCAAAAGCTGAAATTATTTAAAATTGGTCCAATAAAATAAATTCCATTCTCACTTTTATAGTTCACTTAGCCCCACCTACCGCATTCTACAGAAATCACGACCTCAAGAGCCTGACTGAATAAGTGGCGTGGCTTTAATCGTCTAAAAAAATTTCAGAGAAAGAAAATTGGGTTTTCTTCAACAAGATTTGAGCCTACAAAATACGAGGGTATAGGTCGAAATATATGTGGTCTCACGCAGGCATGGCGGAACCAGCAATTTTATGGAGCATCTATATTTATTTATTATACTGTACTTAAAGTGCCGTCAAACCGCTTCCTGTTAAAGTACCGTTAATGCGCGCGCAACACGCAAGTTATGTCATCACGGAAAGACGAAAATACAAAGATCGAATACACAACGACTAGCAAGCTTGATAGAGCCGAGGTTGCGTGGGAATGGAGAGGCCCCAGGTTCAATTTCTCTTGGGAACAATGCTTTTTTTTGCAAAAAGGAATTTTTACGCAAGGTCAGTTCAGGGCCCTGTAATTTTTTTTTAAAAAGCACCATTAAAAATTACTACTTGAAAAGACTTTTCTAATCTTTTTAAGTAGTAATTTTTAATGGTGCTTTTTAAAAAAAATTTAGTGCCCTAAACTGACCTTGCGTAGAATTTCTTTTTTCCAAAAGAAAGAGTATCATTCTAACGAGGATTTGAACCCGAGGCCTGTCTATGCTATGCCACCGGTTTTCCACGGATTTATCAACCTGGCTAGTCGTTGCGTGTTTGATCTTTGTAGTCAAGCGTCTTTCCGTGATGACATCACTTGCGTGTTGCGCGCGCATTAACGACACTTTAACAGGAAGCCGTTCGACGGCACTTTAAGTACAGTGTTTAAATTATATGTGTAAAAGGACTTTTTGATGGAGCCAGATGTGGTAGGTATATAAGAGGAGGCCAAAGCTGATGCTAATGTGTGGGATTTTCTAATTCTTAACAAAATTGGCGTCCAGTTCCGAAATAGAAATTCTGCAAAAATGTGGTTCGGTTATGTCAGGACAGTTTTAAGTGTAGCCGGAGGTCTTTAATTTCCCTTTCGATGAAGATTTTCAGTTTCGGTGGATTCCGGCCGGTCCAAAGTGGCCTCCATAAAAAGATACGTTTCCGTGAAATAATTTAACGATTGACATTCTTTTTTGCGTGCCACGCTCAAGATTTGAAATATTTTATCGAGTGTATTAAACTACAAACACCTGTATAAGTCGTTGTTCTCGGAACGGTCTGAAAGAATTCCGAAATACATATTACAGCTTTAAACATCTCGAGGGACATGATCTTCGGTATAAGTAATAGAAATATACGAGAGAATTATGCAAAACACGCTTTTCTTTGCTTACATTAATATTTAGAATCACAAATCTCGTAATGGTATTAACGGGAGTGTGAAGATTCGAAGCCATTATGGAAATATTCTATTATCCCCGTAGCCGGCACACACACAATATTGTTATTATGTAAATTAGTCCGGCCGTTATCAACTATTTACGATCATGTGTGCCGGAGTCCAATTAAAAATATTCAAATTATCAAATAAAACACCGAAACGGGCAGTTAAGAGAAATAGGAGTCGCACCACCCCGACAAAGTCGGCCGGATTCAGCGGTTTCGAATCGCGATTTTCAGCGGTCATCAATTTAATAAGCGATTTGGAGATGCGGTAAAAATTTCGTCGGCCGTTTATCTTCATGCATACCCATATAGGAGGATGTCTCTTCTATGCGCGAGAAGAGCTAAAGGTCACGACCCCTGATATGTGGCACAACACTTCCAATTCCAGGCACTCCTACTAACATCTCTCACACATACACATAAAAGATATCAGGTATCTAATTTTATTATGAGCCCTTCATTGGTACACAAACTACCTCGGCAATTAAAAAGCGCATTTCTCATTTGCACAACAACTGTACAGCGCCGGGCTCGGTTATTTATTGCGTAAAGGCATTAATTGCTTGTCCGATGTATTTTATAAGCTCTCGTGTAAATCGGCCAATATTTTAATAGTTTGTCGTTGAACGGGAAGTTTGACCGCCGAGCTTGCTCATTTGCCAACAACTATTCTAAACATTTTGATCATTCCATGATGATTTATCGTCACTATAAATTATTGCGTTTATTGAATGATTTATTGTAACGTTTGATTTATTAGCGTTGCGTAACCCACGCGCAAAAATCGCTTAGGTCTCGAACGACGGCCCAAGAATTGACCACAAGAGTAAACAGCGCCGTTTCAGCCTTACAGGAATCTAAATTAGAAACAATTATCACAAAGCCGGATTTTAAACTCCGCGGCCACCACTAAAGCTCCGTTTTAATGCCCGACTTCATATTCGTACAACACAATAATAAAGTTTCCTTTATCTGATTAACACTAACAAATAATTAAGAGTAGGTAGATGAAGCGAGATGACCAAAGCGGGTTGATATGGCCGTAAAAAATATTTTATTGGTCTGCGCAGAGAATATTATATTTAATTAAATTATGAATGCGCACCGTGATACAAATCTACTGCATTCCGAGGCCAACTAATAGCACAGTTTAATTTTATGCTGGACGATCGAGAATATAAGGGAGTTTTTAATTTATTGTTTTAATGTCCGCTTTTAATTGTTCATCATAACATTATGTATAGTGATATCGGGTTACTTATGACCGCTTGGTGCTCGGTGGTCGGCTTGCCATAAAAGTGGCCGATGTTCTGATTACAATCAGATGAAAACCAAACCGATGAAAGAACAACATGAAATTGATCGGACGATACAGCAGGAATCTGCCAGAACCGCAATGGTGACATCCAGCATGTGTATTAGGATAGTAAATATTTTGCTAAACTCAAAATAGAAATATTGATTTGCCAGAATCAAATAACAAAACATCGTTTGTAACCAAAAACAAAAAAATAAATTAAATACAAGCAAACATCTTCTCAAATAGAATTTCGTCAGAGAGTTGAAATACTAATTCTGTTTATTATTTGATAAAGTTCAAGATAATAAAAAAATACTAACGCCAGCCAGCGATCAACATAAGTTTGATGATGTTAAAAAGTAATTGTGACTGAAAGAGTTTCGAATTTTACGTTCTCAGATTGTAAAATGAGTTCTTTCTAACAATTTATTAATTTTGTGCTATTATAGGAATTTATATACGAAGTCCATTTTTGGATTCACCAGGACACGTGTTTTTTTTTTAAATTGAATATTAACAATATTAAGCTTTAAAAACATTAATCCATTGGAAAATGCAATCCATAAAAATTTCACAAGATTAATAATACGTCATCGGGCAAAGTGCAAGTGCAAAATTATTCAGTGCCATAGCAAACATGCATCAATCTGGCATTTGTCATTTTTGTTTATTTTTTTTTGACGGTTGACGTTAACATTACACACAATAAAGTATTAGTATTCTCTTAAGGGCCGGTTAAGGAGAATAAGCCACGTATAACGCTATTCCGGTATAACTCGGGATAAATGGGCTTTTACGAAAATTGAATCGGATAAATCCAAGTATAAACTGTGGAACGTTGCTATGTAAACCGGCTCTTATTCCGGAATAGTTATTCCAATGCTTATCCGATTTTCGTAAAACCGGCTCTTAGTCTAATGGCTTTTATGATTAATTTCTACAAAAAGGTCCAATTTTTAACAAGCGTTTTTGGCAATAAAATCGTGCGGTCCTGTACACGTTTTCATTACAAGTCACCAAAAGTATTAATATTATTAAAATGAGCTCTTGTGGCGAAAAGGTGAAGCGACCTTTGAAGACTTTGAACCTACTCGATGACAGGGCCACCTAAGTCAACTCCAGAAAAAGAAACGAAGGAGAAAATATAAACGTAACACATAACAAATTGCTTGTTGAATTGACAAAATTATGGCAAAATAAATTAGGTTCTCCCGCTAAAAAATCAACTTTAATCATTAAAAAAACTAACGTACAGTTAGGATGATGCACACATCTAGTTGACGGTTATTTTTTTCTGCGATCAAGGCAATAAATTCAGCGTGGAGGAGAACTTTTAGAAAGCACGGCTAGGTGCCGGGAGCTGCGCGGTTTTGATTGGCCATAAATAATTATATGGAAAATGGTTTTATGCCACTTAACAATTTTTCAACATTGCACCTCACCATAACGTTTAAGATGATATATGACGACATTATCCAGTTTTAATTAAGCAATTCTCGTCAGTGTTCTGACGTCAATAAATTAGACACGTGAAGTTTTGTACTTGCGCCAAAAACTGGAAATCGTCGAGAAGAAGATGCTGCCTCCCACATCTCGACCGAGTTCATTAGAATATTAATTATGCAATAATAATGCGATGAAGAGTATAAATGTTAATAAACAACGTTTAATGGAACGTTTAATTATTAATTGTGGGGACTTTTCTAATTTGTGAATGTGCGCTACATAAATTTAATTTCAGTTTACAACTTGTCGGTGACCTTTTCACTGGACAAGATGTACCATCATAACTCATCTCTCAACGACTGGATTTTTTACAGTATTAATGGTCGTATTTGTATGCTAATGTTCGCCTGAACTGTCACAAGGTTCGGTCGGGTCATTTGAAACGGCCGATATGCGAGCAATATGACGCTCTTCATTTCAAATAGGATTACCAGTTTTTATGTTGTCTGGCTAGCCGGGCGCTTTTGGCATAAATAACCGGATGAACCCGAATCGCGAAATCCGGCGATAACGCGCCGAGCTTCGCGAATCTGAGCTTAATTTATATCGCGGAACACCTAGGACCTTTCTCTGGTGGCGAAGAGCTTTTAAAAGAATCCGCTTGTCGACTGCAGCTTTCAGGAGGCGTGCCTGCAACATTGTAGGCGGTTTCTGTAAATATTGTTTTTGTCCTGCAAGGCCATCGATAGTGCGGTTCCAATAAACAATTTGCTATCTATCCATACCGCGTCCGGTGCAATATACGACTTTCAGAAAAGAGATGAACGTCGATCGTGGACTAGTAGTGGGTGGCCCGTGAAGATATTTAATACGTGGAAAGGTAACTGTTTGACATAGAAACAGATTCTTTAAATCACCCGTTCATTAATATTAATGACGAATAATTATAAACCGTGCGCGTCCCATATCGTTCCAAAGAGGAGGATGTGCTTTTAATATACTTTATTGGCACTAAAAATAAATAAATATCCGTAGTAGAAAGAAGATTTTTGCCATAACGCAACTTTGTAATAAATAACGGTCGTTGAGCTGAAAATTATTGCTTCTAGTGACAATTCTTTCAGCTATCTAACTATCTAGGTAGCACACCAATTTACGCATAATGAGGAAATAGTTTTGACAGGAGGAATGCTTGGATATAATCCGGCCAGAGGCGAGCTTTCATTGAATTTTCCCGGTTCCTGCATCGGATGGACAGATTTATAGGCTGGTGCTCTTGATGATCAGCTTCTGCACCTACATACACAAACTTGTGGCGGGCGATTCGTAAGTTACTTTCAACATTTCGAAAAGCATATGCACCAATAGATCCTATTTGTAAGACGTCAACTGTTAGGTTTCTGGTGTGCGCTATGTACTACTAACACTGTTGAATAAGTAATGAGAAATCGTATCTCAATGTGTCACTTAGACACGCTAAAAATATACACACATGCGACAAGTTAGATTTATTAATTTCCAGGTATTTTCGAATTTTGGGTAGTTACCTACGTGTAAGGATCTGTCAATACAAAATTCCAGTTTGGGAATAAAATACGTTTTGTGAATAAAATTAGAAATGTAAGCAAATGATGAATACATTTGTTTGGCTCCAAACATTATATTGTAAAAAATATTTGTTAACATTTCTTAACTTTCTTTTCAGCTGCTAGTAGCATAAAGTTTTAGCAAGCAATCAAAAGTTACTGTCGTTCTTCCAAACGCAACCAAATAGATGCCCTATTTCGATCTTCTGGTTCCAAATACGGAGTCAAATAAATTTTTGTAAATCGACTCTTCTTGGAGATTGTTTGTCCACTGTGCAAAATCACTTACCTATCTACCTTGATTATTACGTAGTGTTGAAAGTAGGTAATCGTTAAATTAATCACTTTGTCACGAAACAAGGACTAATTAAATTTGACAAAATATTGCCCATTAATGAGTGATAAATTTATGTAGAAATATAATTATTTTGAGCTATTACTCATTTATTTCTCCATTTGCAGTAACATATTTACTTGGTCGTGTAAAAATTTCGAAATGGCTAATATAATCGTCATAAATCAGCGCAGAAAATTTAATTGAATTGTAATTAACACTAACTTTTTCATAAGAAAAACCGACATCCTTCAAGGATTTATCGTGGATTTTATCAAAACTACGCGTTACGAGGTTGTAAAATTACCAACAAAGGTCCAATTAATTTTTTACAAAGTCAAAGACACTACCTAAATTTTACCAAGTCTCTGTCAAAGTACTGACGTTGGTGTGACTTAAGCTGAATAGTTCGCCGTGAGCGGGATTCCGAAAAACGTGAATTTCGGAAATCGCTCGAGCTATCCGTAATAATAGGACTTGCGCTTTGGATGATGGTGCAGAAGTTTCTTTTCCCACAAGTTTTCGCCACCAGAACAAGGCCTAACTTGTTGCGGGCATAATTCAGCGTCTCCCCTGCAATCACGTTCCTGCAATGTTGTATTACAGAACAATGTTCTACTTGTGCCGATACTGCGTCTGCCTTTTTAATGTTGGGGGCGGACAGTTTGCTGGTTAGTATGAGAACAGCACCTGTTGGGCGCCCCGAGGACAACCATGATTATCATGACTTCACGCTAAAAAAAAAAACAATCCAATGATTCATAATTTCGTCAGATCCTATTATTGAATTTGTAGTGATTAATCCTTATCTTAATTGGTCCCAGTATGTAAACAACCATTTCAGAATTCCTGCGTGCCTGAAACTTTCGGCCTGTAAACGCGTGTATATGTAATTTTTTGCTGTCAAACTTAACAGACCGTTTAAAATAACTTGTGGCGGTCAAATTAAACGAGTGTTTCCTTTTACGAATTTTGACAGTAAATTAGTGGGTCTCTTTACCGATTTCATTAGTGCGGCCGCGATATCCTTGTGGCAGGATGTAAGGTGGATTCCGTTGCGTTCCTGAAATTGTTGGTCGAAACAAAAATGCGCTTTTTAAGAAGGAATTTGGGGTGAAGCGCCAAATGAAGCCGCCTAGAAACAGGTGATTCTAATTCGCTGATAATCGCAAATTATTAAATATTATGGATACGAAAATATGTATGTCCGGAAACATTCTTGAGTGTCCAGAGGCGGCCAGGTGCTTTAATCGATTATTAGATAAAAACCAAAAATTCGAACCGAAAGTAATGCTCGGTTCAAAATATCGAAAAGACAGAGATTAATGAAAAGTTTAATTGACGGCATTAAGCAACCTTCTATTGACATACCTGTACGTATCTTTCCGAAGATTCTCGCGATTAAGGTGACGTGATTCATATATTCTAGGCGTAAAAATGAAATACTATTAAATTTTACTAATTTGTGCTTTTAAAGTATGAATAAAATGTGAAAATATGCATGTTCTATTAGTGAATCGCACCGAAACAAATTGGCCAACCAAATATTTTAATTAGGTTCAAAGCAATGCGCAACGTGTACAGCGACGACCCAAAATTGTGATGAAACGACTAGAAATTGTAATCAAAATTAAAAATTGATCTTGAAACCGCCATCTAAACTCTAGTTTAAAATTTCGGTGCCTCCCGACCGCTTTTGTAAGTTATTGGTGTACTAATTGTGATTTTCGGCCCACGCCGTAGCTTTAATTGTTGAATTTCGGCCTAATGGTCTAAAAAGGATGCGTTACAGCTATTTATGAAGCAATTAGCGCCAATAAAAACCGCGGCGAGTCTTCTATATTAAGGATCAGCATTAGACAAATTTGTTTATAGGATGCTGGAGCAGCGTTTCCTAAACTCCGGGGCCGACCCCTTTCAACGCTGACAGAGCTTTCCACAAAAAAAAAGTTATGCCACTTGCCTGCTGTAGTATGATAGTTTGGGCATCTTTAAATAATTACCCAAATAATTTGATAGTAATTGATTTAAATCGAGAAAAAAACAACGGAGAAGAAGCAAAAATTTTGTGTAGTTACAATTGAACACAAAAGCAGAACTGAGAGTTTGGAAACACTGGTTTGAAACTTTTGGAAATTAGTCAGGATCACCGCCGTGCCCCACGAATATTTTAGTAAAATGCAAATATTCTTGAAATAATTATAGAGTTGTGTTGAAACTGCGTTAATTTATTATTCTAGAATTTCTAAAAAAAAGACAATATTTATTTAAATGTTTACTTAAGCTGTGGCGAAAAATGTTCTTTATGAAAAGCAAAAAAAAAATCACGTGCCATCGGCGCAAAGCGGAGAAAGCGAAGGCGTATAGCAACATAGTTTTTCAACAGTTCAACCTGTCAATTAATATTTGGCTGTTTACTTTACGGCCGTCTATATTGCTAATCAACCTCTCAAACTTTCGTGCAAAGAAGGTTTATTTTCATGATAATTCACCAAAACTCCAACTATCAAATACTGGTTATCTTCGTGCAATACAAATTAGAAAAAAGTAACATTTAACAAATTAATGCTTAATTTGGTCGTTCTGGTCGCATTAAATTTAAATATCCGGGCCCGTCCGGATGGATTAAATTCAAACGGAATAGCGTCGTGGCTTTGAATTCGCCGGTGATGGTCTCGGCGGTAATAAATCCGAGTTTTTCGAATTAAACGACAAACTCATTAGCCCAACATAAATGTAACAAACTAGTTTGATATAGGAGGGAAATAATACGGGAAGATGGTTCCTATTAAATATGTTAATTTCCGAATTTATTAAGGCGTATCGATTAAGGTCGACCATTAATTGTCACAAAAGCTTTCTTTATGGGTCCGTTTATGCCATACGGTTCGAAAAACGAGTCCGCTGCTTTGAATTATAAAAACGACAATAACTAGACTACGAGGCTACTGATCCTTTTAATTTTTCATAAATTCGGCTCTTTAGACTATTAATTCGCTCGTAAATTCGGCGGGACAGATACCGAGTCGTTCTCGCAGCAGGACGCGCGATAATCCTGCAGGACACTCTGGTAACTCGTCCTCGTAAATCTGGTGGCGCGGTTTTAGTTGGTGAAGAATAAATCAAACGGATGCGTCGCAGTCAAAGCTAAAAGCTCACGCTCCAGGAGTTCTGGTGATTCCTGCCGTTCTCAAGCCAGGACCATCTCCCGATGCCATAAAAAAAACTCGTCGTCAGTTGAAGGCTTAATTTTAATTGCAAAAATTAAACTTCTTACGCCATTTCAATGTTCGTTAAGAAGCTTTTTCTTGAAAGCCCTTAATTGCCGTTTAATTGTTTGTTAAAGCAGTTCAATAATGTTAATTACTTGTAAAAAATTAAGCTACACACGCATTACACAATGTTATTCACCTTTATAATAATAACGTTAACGTTTCCACAAGGACGTTTCTTTGTCGAGTAAATTGTCGCGTTTCCCAAATTGTAGCAACGATTTGGTGTGGCCTTCTACTTTTCGGACTAAACTTTTCTATTTTGTTGACACTAAAAATAGTGCAGGATGGATCAGGAAACTTTTTGCTTGTCTGGCTCTTGTTTTATCACCTCCATCGCAGAAATAATTTTTTTTGCATATCTTTGTGGACAGTCATAGCGGCTGACACTAATACAGAAATTAATAGTAAAGTAGCCTAAACACCACGTAATTTGCAATTGTAATAAAAGTTAAGTGCGAATAAATTTCGTAAAATTCGTCTTAAATAACGTCGGTCACGTCGGCTCTTGCATGATAAACATAAAATTAAACCGTAATTGGGAGACAATAAAGAACGACCGAAATTAGTGATATTATTTATCATTTGGCTGTTGAATTCTAATGGGCACAAAAACGCGACTGGCTCATAATCTGCGATTGCCATTATGCCTTATCAGTTTTCGATCTGATATTTACAGCATTCCAGGCTAAATTTTATTAGATTTACATTTTAATGTCACTACATCAACTTGGAAGCTATCGTTATTAAAATTCTAATTTTATAGCATTGTCCTGGGCGGTGGTAATAACAAAAGACACTCGAGTCGATTCGTAATTTTAATTAATCCATTGAGGGACGCGATTGTTGATGCCTCTACCTGAGTTCTTTAACTAATAGCCGCAATAAATTGCGGATTTACAAAAACAGCGCTAGATGTCGCCCCATTACCGATTCAACGCGTACTAATAACAAACATAATTGTTAATAATTATTTAATGCGATACTGTGCGGGATCACGTAGATGATGCTTTCCGGAACATATCTGCATCTTCACTTATCGGCCGCGGTGAACATCCAACATTGATTTTTACCATTTTGTGGGCAATTAAGAGCGTTCGTTGATGCGTGCCGTAAGGTTGGTTAGTTGCAATTTGTTAGTTAACCGGCTACTAATCAAGTCAGGAAGTGAATGGAGAGTAGGCCGAAGGGCGGGCCGCGCTGTATGAGCTTTTTAACACCTGAAACACAGTTATAACGATTCTCATCTATTTTTAGAAAGAAAATTGCAGAGTTTAACACACCGGCAATAAAATTGAAGTTGATGAGAGAAATGGCGTTTCTATTACTTATTGCGTAGCTTCACCATGTTCCTGAAAAGCTACGTTCAATGACAAGACTATTTTACGCACGAGATCACAAGATTCACACGGAGAACGAACTGAAACAGGCAATCCTGTTGTTGTGTTCAAAGATCTTTGATTGTTAAAAGGCTTCTTCTTTCTCACTATTTTACAATTGAACCCAAACGTATAATTTTAGATGCTCCAAGTCTCCCATTTTTTTCTCAGTACCTATTTGGTACTTGTTGACCACTTCACATTTTTCTTTTGATTTAACTGTACTTACCTATCTCGTAGAACTAACTAATTTCTTCAATGTGTTCTTCACCTTAAATATCTTTGGCAAGAATCCAAGCCCAAATAGATAAGATAAGAGTTTCAAAAATTTGTTTAATAATTGTTCTCCCCATGAGCAAAATAGACTGGGTGTTATAAAGCTTGCCTTTAGCTAATATTTTACGTTAAGGATGCAATTCCTTTACTAAACTGATTGATTATTTTCAATGCAAAATTGAGTGTGGCAGAACTGCTGAAAACAAAAATGCATCTCTATTGGTTTACCGAAATCTTCTGCTTCATTGCCCAGCTAGTTAATTTTGATATTTATTAGCAGCGCGCCTTTGGCAATGAGTGCAAGTTATGAGTAGTTAGCTGCAGTTTAAGGTTCACTTAATAAGCTCCGATGGCATCTAATTACCCCATTTTGATGGTGTTCAATTAAAATTTAATTTAATTCCAGGTCTCATATTGAAATTGACAATATCATTCGTTAGAACAACATTAACGAACAGATTAGGACGATTTATGTGGCAAATAAAAAGCTCGATTAAAAGTTAATATTGCACCAAGAAGTTATTTTACGACAGCATATTACAGCGTAACAATTGCAATTATTGAAAGAAGCAAACCGGTTATTCAATTATAAATTTATATTTTAATAATGGAGATGAAAACAAACGACATTTTCTCTGTTTTGATTGATATTGCGGATCCTGTTTAAGCTATTGCTTTGTTGGGAACGATTTATCTTGCATTCTTGCGCCTTGTTTGCAGTTATTAGCGCTGTTGTTCAGAAGAAGGTGCTAATTTGCCTCCATCAATTATGGTTTCGAAGGTTATCATTAGAAGTCGCAATTTAAACAAATTGATTGTAATTTTGCCAAAGGGTGTTTTGCAGGATTACTGGTTGATGGATTGGAGAGGTTGCTGAAATGTAAACAAGAGGGTGCTGTATAATTAATGTTTTTATTCTTACATCAGCATCACTTTGAACGGTACGAGGCATGCTTTAGCGCATAAGCTTGTCGTACATTCAACTGGCCAAAGTCCCCGATAAGTCATGAGTTGTAATCAAAATACATATCCATATCACTCCTTTTAACTCAAAGAATTCGGAATACAACTAACAACAATAACATAAAACGTAATCGAATAAAAATGCCCAGCTAAAGTTGGCTTCTGTAAAAGTGTTGAAAATAACACCAATCAACAACGAATAATCTTAACTAAATCATCAGTTATCTGATGTCAACTAATATATAAAAATAAATTAAAACAGATTGAGATAGATTACCTCTAAATTGCACTTCTCGAAATATATACAATATATAATAACTAAATATCGCGCAACAAGGCGTGGCATACAATTATACTGGCCAAACTTATTCACATTCGTTTCAGAAGGAGAATAGATGGATAATACCACCAAAGAGAACCGCAAAGAAAGAAGTGGATACAGCTAGACATCTGGGAGTACGCTTAGTATAGAGTTCGAGGGTGCCTTGGTAAATTGGGTGTACACTAACTAAATCACACTTAAGTCGCATGACAAAACCACTTTAAATTTTCAAAAACGTTACTGACTGACACCAAATTTACTTTTTAATTTATTTTTAGTTTCTTAAAAACTACCAAACTATAATTTTTTGTATTCAAATTGATTGCATAAACGGACAGCTGAGCAATCCCTTGCCGTCGTGTTCCCGAGCTTTGTTTAGTACTTCCTCTATCCACAAATTTTTATCCATTGTTTGTCGTGCGATTTTCAGTGCGACAAGTTTTATACATTGTCAGAAACCCAAAAGGGAAAGGTCACCTAGAAATACTTGGGATAGCAGGAAACTTGGATAAAATTACGAGTAAGAAGGAACTTATAAATAGGGCGTACATGAAGCAAATCACTCATATGTCGGCAGACGTAAACTTTTTTTTAATTTACAGAAATGTTACGTATAGCCACGAAATTTAATGTACAGCCGACATCAGAGATAATGTCCACTTGTTAAACTTTCATTTCTGCTGTCGACTGTACCTTTAGCAAAAAATTTGAAATACATACAAAAATGGTCTTACTTCTAAATAATTTTTGTTCAGAATCTTGTGTTTCTGAAATTTTTGAACACCAAGTAGAAAAATAAATGACACTGTCGTCGCAGAATTTGCGAAAAAAACAACAAATGATATGATTTTTTAGTTTTTAACTTTTTTTAGCTTTTATTTTATGCAGTAAAATATTTTTTTAGAAATTTTTGAAATTGAAGTAACTGCTTGGCCGAAAGAGAATTTGCTTAGCCATTCCGTGCGACAAGTTTGACGCCATGCCCACCCTAAAGGAGGAATGATGATAGGACAAAGCATTGTAACAAGTTTAATCATTTTCTAGAATAGAAGTATAAAAATGGGAGGAGCAGTTTTTGTGGTACTAGCTGCTACGCAGAGAATTTGGAGTTTGCGGTGGGGAAGGTGCCCAACGGACTGAAACGGTTTGATGAGACACTAACCTTTAATGGATAGAGTACCTGCTGTGTCAAATCCTTATACACTAAAATAACATACTTTATGGTAACATAACCTTATTTTTAGAAGCAAGACGGGGGACGCCGTTGACGGGTCGACGGGTGGGAAATTGTGAAAAGCGGATTTGAAGGTGCGATCGGAGCCCATCGAGGCCACCCATAGGTTCGCCCTTTGCTAATGCAAAGTGCATTACGATGCAGTTAGGCGCACACGATCGACGCTAATAGCTGCCATCATCGGGGCAAGATTAATGGTCCGCAGTCGGCTTAATAATTACGTTAACGATACGTTTAGATTGGAAGTTGATAGACGATTAGCGAGCTGTAAATAGGAGCATTGCAGCGATGTTGTGCGCGATATACGGCCATGCCGATGGCCCATCAATCAATCTGGACGCATTTGAAGAGGTCATCCCAATTGTGTTTCAGGTCAACACGTTGATTAAGTCTTGCACATTAAAGCCACATTGTTCCTGGTCGGACTAATGCGTCCCTGGTATCCGTCAACGTCATCATCACAGCCTCTCAATAGCGTATAATCACAATTCCCACGCCTGCTCCGATCTAAATCGGCGACAATCGGGGGGCTTATCGTCCGAAGAGGGGCGAGGTGTCAACTGGGGCGATGCAAGCTCAAGGCGTTTTAAAAGTTGTCTTTGTGTATCAGTCCAAGGCGCTGCTTGATATCGGTTTGGAAGAGGAAAATGTAGAGTCACGGCGCTCCAGGTACTCCAGTGGAACACAGTGGTGGATCACGCCTTTCGGCTATCACTTCCTCCTGCTAAGATTCAAAGGCCTGCGTATTTTCGGACCACCGTCCGAATCGCAGTCACTCTCCTCACCTTCGCTTCGAACACCATTTTCAGTCACAGCAGATCCACCGGAACCTATACTCTGCTCCGGCGAGGAACCTCGATCACTCACACTCAAATTCTTCATACTTAAGTCAATAGGACTGTCTTGATCTAGGGAGCTCGGAGACTTCGAAGAAACCGAAGGACCGGGATGGACGTGTTCTGGAGTTAGAGCCCTTTGCGATTGTAAAATCGCATCGAGAAACAGTCTTTTATCGAAGCCGTAAGCTTCTTCGATATTGTGATTTCTTCTCAAGACGTTGTTATTGTTGTTTACCGGCGATATACCGGGCGGGTAAAAAGGCGAGTAAGAAGCGGGTGAAAATATGAAATTGTTCGGTAGGAACGCCGGAGGTAGAATCCCAGGAAATAGATTCGGAAATCTCGTGACATCACTCACTTCCATTGAAGAGTCTGAATGAGATTCGGGCGAACTTCTAGGCATCGTCGCACTGCTGAAGTCCTCTAGACCGAGAAGCTTCAGTTCTTCTTTGGTTTTTGTAAATTGCATCAGGGTTTGGTTGAAGTGTTGCTGGAACAAGGGGTATGTTTGCGGTGGCGGCGTTCTTCTCGTCCGCGTTGGCCTCATCACCAGCGGATTGCGCGTATGACTATCTTGCTCTGGTTGCTGTTGTTGTTGCTGCTGCTGTTGTTGCTGTTGTTGTTCTTGCAGCAAACAATGTATTTTAAACCAATTCGACCGCCGTCCGTAACGAGAACCGCTCTTTGACATTCCAACCACAAGACATTTTCGAAGCCTGCAAGATTTACATGCAGTTCTGTTCTTTTTGTTGATGACGCACTGGCCGTTGTTCTTGCATTCGGTGATGGAATTGGAGTTGTTGTAGGATCTTCCAAAGAACGACTGTAATGAGAAAAAAAATAACGATTAAACAATGAATGGATCGATTTTTCTTGTAAATCTCAATTGAACGACGGCTTCCGTGCTATATCGCGATGCGAGTAATTACACTTCCGTCCGAGGAGATGGCGCAACTTCTACAATGCCACAATAAAAGTGAAATTGTGCATGCAGGTATTGTTTAGTGGTGTTGTGGGGCGGCGTTGGGGGTCGGGCCGGCCTGTTGGGCATGTGGAGCACTGGGTCGGAAGGCGAGTGACGTAAGGTCTGCTCGGGTTAGCTCGCATGCAACTCACTTAGCACTTTCCCCGCACCTAGCGCTCTACTGCCCAACTGTGTAATCGTCGACTAATTGTATGCAATTAGATTCAAATTGAGACGGCCGCCGTTATGCAAATAGATTCCGCGACACAATGCTTCAGCGGGCCACGCAGAAGAGACTCGAACAAAATTGAAATTACGCATCTTTCTGATTGCCACGTTGCTCTCAACAAATTTGAATATATAGATAGTAAAGCTTTGATAGAGCTTTTGCTCAAATTTTGGTTATGCAGCAAAATTTTCTGAACGTTTTCGAACTTGTTGACTTGATAACTTCTTTAGGACTGAAATCGTTTATGTTAACTGTCAACAAGTTTTGACTCAATGCAAGAGTCTCTCGATGGAGCTTAATTGGATTTTTTGAAAATTTTCTGCAAAAGCTCCCGATGTGCTGCAAGTATTAATGTTTTCTTGTTACGGTGCTGACGTTTTTCGTTTGGTGGTTGCCCAATGGGATGTATCGGCATGTGTAACTCTAGCAGTTACGTGCTCTAATTCTTTCGTAAGGCGTTTAGCGGCGCTACGGACGCACGCACGTCCTGTCAACGCGCGTGACGTATGTCCTCGCTCGCGACGCGTTACGTCATCCCCCTCGATTTCCGACCCATTGTACCATGAAAACTCGGCCAGATTATTCGGTCGGTAATTCTCTATTGTCACTAAAATGGCCAGTCTTCATTGCAATTCTATTTATGTAGCGGGTTGCGTGCGTCGTTATGTAACACGCGATATGTAGGAAAAGTAATCGAAATTTTATAGTACTCATTAATGGATTACCGTAGTTACTTTGGCATGGCAGATAGTCTTGCAATAACAAGCAGGTTAATGAATGTGATTTGCCATAGAATTACATTGTGTTTCAATAGGAGGTTTTGTAAAAAAGTGTCACGGCTGTGGGCTATTGAACTGGATAATTTGTGAAATTGTCGTTTTCTTGTCAGGTCCGTAAATAATTGGAAAATTGGATCAGTTAGCGCCATAAAAAGTCTCGTTAAAGGTCGCTTGATGCTGGTGCAACAACAATAAAATTATTTTATTAGCGAAATTTCCTTTTCACAACAGCACCGCAAATAAACACTTGCAAAGTTTACTGACAAGATCGGATTTTGGCCGTAAATTCCTGCAGAGTGCAGTCAGATCCCGAAATGAAAAAGAGAGCGTTGGCAAATCCTTGGGCTTGAATTAATTTTCGATACTTATTCAGGTCTTATTGTCCCCGAAGTCGTTAAAAATTCTCATGATCATATGGAGCTTACGTCATCGAGACGTGACAAAAAACGAAAGTTATATTGATATGCTAAATCAATATGATTATGGCCGAACAATAAAATGTACCGTTGGCTTAAAATTGCAGAATCGCCTCGTAATAAATTCCAGGCATTCAGGTCTTGATGGCGCGACAATTGGGGCATTACCAGAAGAATTTTTGCGAGTACCAACCTTGCATCCTTCGCACGTGAAGGCTCCGAAGTGGAATCCTGCTGCCGGTTCCCCGCACACTTTACACGTTTGATTCATCTGGAAAACAAAGGCTAAGGTTAGAATCGAAGAAACTGCTTAAAAACTCTAATTCAGAGGAAGTCATTACTTCAAGGAGATGCTACATTTATAATGGGTAATCAGTGAAACCCATGTCTTTATTAACCTTAATGGGCTTCAAAAAGAAACGAATTTATTTAATAAAAATAAAGGTTGAGTGACGGCGTGTCTAATTATGCCATTACATTCAATCTAACTATTAATTTGGACTTTGTGCACGGAGGTGCCATTTTTCACGGGGAACAAGTCTATTATGTGGGTACGCGGTATCCTCATCCTCACGTCGCTCTAATTGCTCGAATTACCGGATTTTTTATTCCTCCATGCCAGATATAGGAATTTGTTGGTAAACATCAACAATTTAAAGGTCAAGTTTCTAAGTGAAGCATTAACGTATAATCAACACCGACAAACATCACAAATTATCTCCGTCAATTATTATTCGAGTTTGCCGCATACCGTAATTTGGCTAAGAAGAGTTTTTAGGTCGTGTACATATTTCAAATGACGAACTTTATGGATTATCGAGGTCGCAAAGAGGTCGCGACACGGTTAACACCGAAGATTAGTTTCACACATCTCGTAGGTGCGCGGCTTTGTGGACCTGTTAATTCACCGTCGAATTTGGCGATCGACGACAATGAGAATATTGTCACAATTCTTTCGCCAGCACATCACCATCTCGGTGTCGCTGACACTAATTTCTGGACAGGTTGCGATGTTGCAACCATTAATGTCAGCAGAGGTTCATCCTCAATTTAGGGAAAAATCACAACTCGATGTAGGAAACGGAACCGAGACCAAACGCCAGATCCTTGTGTCTCGATGTAGGTGTCAGAAAATTATGTCCACGTTTCTCTGATCCAGTCATAAATTTTGCGCAAATTGGAATAAGAGAATCAAATAATAAGTGTAGATGCGTGTTGAAATATCGTTTATTAATTAGTTGCAAGGATGGCGAAATTGCTTCTGGGAGAATTCAAACCTGTCAGACTTCTCAGATATATGACCGTAAAATTACGATTTGGCAATTTATAATTAAATTTGATGGGCCATAATATCCCCAGCAATGAGTGTTTGCATCTGAAACCAGCTTTGCTGCGTTGATCTCGCAATAATAGTAGGAGAATTATGAACATGCATTTGCGGTCGTACGGATTTCAGGAAATCTGGAGCAAGCCTGAAAGCTTTGACTGGAAAAAACAAATCAACAAAAAAAAATTATATTGAATTTTTTAGTTTGCTCCAAACTTTCACACGTTTTACTTTCCTGTCGAAAAATTATTTAAAATCAGGTAAACCTTCAGGTCTGCAACAAACGGATGTTGTTTTCCTGTTGTATATCATTCACCGTTCATTTAGAACCATTTTTATTATTACTAAGTATAGAAATAATTTTGTTAAAATTATAGTGCAAAATTTGGTACTAATTGCTTAATTTGCGTTTCCTTTTATTTAGTCTCTGCTTCATCGGTGAGCGGACTGACAAAATCAACGGGTACCTATTTAATTATTTCTTTCGACACAGTTTATTTAGAAGGATCTTTGTTAGGCTCTGATACTCGTCAAGGGCACGAGACTGGGTATTTTTGTTCAACTAGAATTTAATCGCAGCAAGACAAGTGCAAGTTTAAAAATAGAAAATAATTACAAAATATGCGAAAAAATCTTGATCAGCAAAAATTAGGATAATGATAACGATTCTAATTAAATTTGGTTTTGGTAGCGAGCTGCAGTTTTGAGGTTCTGCTGTTTTGGTGGAGTCGGTAGCAGCGCCAACACGTTCGCTGAGGCAAACGTTAGAAGAATCGTTGCACCACTCACAAGCAATAAAAAAAATTGCGATATAACATAAAGCGAGATAGGATCTTTACCTGTAGACGCACTACGTTAGAGATTCGGGGTATACGCAACCTTGGTTAGAACAATGAGAGAAAAAGAATGATATTTGGCAAAATTTCCGACTATTGTACGATTGTTTAATGGAGCCGCTCAAAACAACACTAATAGCAAATTACCAGCGAACCGTCGTCGGCAAAACACCATTTGACCGTGATAACTGTACCAGAAAGTCCCTGTTGTGTAAATCCTGACACGGTATCCGACTGCGAAATCAAAAGTGTTGATTTTTCTAGCGGAACCACGAAAACGTAGTAGTACCACCGCCATTCATCATTCTGGGTTAATGTACCGCGTCGCATATTCGCCGGTTTATAGTTCGACCACCACCCGCGCTTTCCGCCCCGAATTGGACCCGTTATGGTGATTTATTTCGCTATAGAATTTGTGACAACAACCGCCTATGTCATCGGTTAAATTATAAGGTTGTCGCTGGGTCATGTTCAACAATGGCAATTGGTTTAAATGTTGGTCGTAAATATCGGGCCGAATCTCTTTCTTGGCAGAATGAGGGCAGTTTTTCACGAGAGTCAACGATTTCTGTACATAAATAATTCATGCGCCAAAAAGCTGCACCAGCAAAGTCCTGCCGGCATAAATCTGCAAATCCCAACTTTTTCTCCGGTTTGGGCCGCTTCATAACTGCACTCAAGAAACCCCGGAACCCCATCAAAACTGTCACGTTGTTTGGTAAGATCACTTTTGCGACCATGTCGTTTAATAAACGTTTTCTTTTTGTCGATCGCCAAATTTGCGGGGAATTAAAATTAACGATGCGTGCAACGGAAAAAACAATATGGTATTCAAGAAAAAAATCCGGTATACATATTTATGGCAAGCGTTACCTTGTTCTTGGTCGCTTAATTAAGCAATAACCTTACAACCTGCGCTTCTTCCTCTGCCGTTAACTCAATTGGTTCGGTGTGGAGGGTTGTTTCAAGGTTCGCGGCGGATTGACCCTATTACTCCGAGAAAAATTTTGCAATTAACCAAAGTGCACTTATGCAATTAGTATAAATAAACACCTTATCACTTTTGAAATCTGCGGATAGTTAAAGATACATAAAACAGAGCCAAGGAAAGTGAAAACAATTGTTTGCTCAAATAAGTCCGTCCGTTCTCATGACCTGCCCAGTTACCGTGGCTGGATTTTCATGCATGACCTGCACAAATGCCTCTCGACATCCTAATTGTCGCGTCTGTAACGCCCGGAATCGGAATATGTGAAGTATGTCGCAGCCTTGTCCGGATCAGCCCGGATCGAGCAATTAATGCCCGGTTTTCGTAACAGCGTCTGGAAAATTATTGTGCAACGCGACACCTCCAAAATTTGATCGATTTCGTCACAATCAACTTGTTAGACGACCCATATTCAGTCTTCTATGAATATGCTTGTGTTCGGGTTACCGGGAAGTTACTTCATTTTCATAATTCACAACGAGGCCATCTTCTGTTGATCTCTTGTGTGTTTAAGACCATTTACAGAGAGAAGACGATTTCGAGATAATAAATTGGCGGGTTATGAAACCAAAGATGTTTCTAATTTTTAATTAAAATAGAGGCCGCGCTTGGTGTCGGGAAATGGGGCAGAGTCCCGCGCAAATCATTTATATTTGTCATATCGGACACTTCTTAACTATACTTTATTTTTAATTGCCGAATTACGACTGAAATATTAATATTTGGGCTAGAGCATAAATCAAGCGATATGAGGCAAGTTGACAGCTGTTCCGGCGACTAATTTAATTATATTCTAGCAACGCGTTGGACCAGCCAAGATACAATAATCAATTCATTAAAAAAATAAAATAATTGTAGCGTTAAACTTTGTTAAAGTTAGATTTCGTAAAGCATTAAAATATTTGAGCATTTTCGTTTTTAATATTATTTGTTAATTAATATTGTGTGGTTGTGGCGGTAGAACTGAGGCGCTGCGGTTCCGAGGCGGCCTCCGGGCTCGAGCTGCGCGAGAAGCGCCGAACAATGTGGCCGGCCCGGACTTTCGCCGGTCCAGTTCCAGCTTATCTAATTTATTTCCTGCTATATAATTATGTAAATGGTCCGTTTTGGATTCAATGTCATGTTTGCCGATAGATATCGGTTCCTTTCAAGTCATCTGCACACGCCTGTCGGCCGGCTACGTTTTTACGTAAGCCTTGATTGATGGTGGCGTTTCTCCCGAAATTTGTGCCCGGCTCGAATCGCACAATCATGCAGCCAATCATTTGTCGATTTATCAGATTTTTGCAGCCAACTTTTGATTTACAAAATAACACGCATAACACACGGTTACATGATCGTATTCAATGTTTGCATTTCACCGATCGCGCCTGTTGAAACGTTTTGTTAGCGGCGAGGCTCCGAAGTGCAAGTCATCGCAATAACTCTTAGTTCCGAATCCAGACATCTGCCCGTTTCGTTTTTTTAAATTTCGGCCGTTGCACAATCCCGGAATTATTGCGGATAGTTTAGTTTGACTGTAATGGCGGAGGAGGCGCAATTGTAAGGAAAACATTGATGCAGCGGGTATGCTGGCGCATACCGAACTCAATGATCCATAAAATTACCTGATAATAGGAACAATGAAGATTTGACACAATAGTTTTATTTCGAGTAATTGTGATTCATAATGCCACTATTCACTATTGTTGTCGTTACACAATAAAATATTTACTGCTGATATTTCAACTGTATCAGATGGAACTAAGAAAATTCCCCGATTCGGCCTCTTCACTTTCAAAATTAGCAATCGGCGGAAATTAAAAGTATAATAAAACCAAACCAACAAGACTTTTATAGCTAATAACTAACAATTTCGAATGATCCTAATTATTTAAAACTATTCTTTATTAAGGTTGAATTTAACGATATTCGTCGCAATAAAATTGTGTCGCCTTTCTATGGCGACGACCATTTGCAGGTGAATTAATGAAATTATTGATTAACCGGTGTCTACAGCCAGAAGTTCAAAAACCAAAAATTTTCATAAAAGACGAAGGCTAGGAGGATCTCTTGCGCTTTCCAAATTTTATCGCAATAATTTATCGACCATTTCCCATTTTACTGAAAGGAGTATAGTTTAAGGTCATATAACCTCTAACAAGTGGACTGTGTAATCAAGAACATCGTGATGGTAATTTGTAATTACGCCTACAAGGTCTTCTTCGTTCAAATTTTTAATTCTGATAACATCGAATCGTAGCGTTTCGATCCTTGATACTTTTCAGGATGCGGAGGAGAATGTAAGGACGAAATTTTTCTGAAGCCACCATCGACACGACCGGTCGCACAAAACTACTTTGTGTGAAATAAATGTTTAATCAGCTTGGGAAAAGTTGAATTAAGAAAACTAATTAGAAAAAGGTAATTTCTGTATTTGGTGCTTGTGGTACCCTGGGTTAAAGACGCACAAGTAGGTACGTAATAATGATCCTTTACTTGTAATGTGTCGTCCTAGCGTCGCGATCGAACTAACAAATTTTATAACAGTAAATCCTTATTGCTAAAATATACAAAAAGTATTTATATTTCTTTACGGAACTAATACGAAACAACATTATCGAGTGAGGTTCATGCCGGGTGCCAGGACCTGTCACCACAGTGCTTTTGGTGCACCTAGTGCCAAAAATGCTTAATATTTTGGAAGTATGACTTTTATGACGAATCTAATTTTGTGATAAGGTTTGGTGAATGTAATTCCGCACTTGGTTCATGTCAACTGACCTAAAATGGTGGGAACGCTACTCGTGTGGGGATGTCTGGGACAGTTTTGTAGAGAGTCTGGTTGTTAAATCGAATGTTTGTTGAAATATTACATGACGTTCGAGTTTCTTTGTAGTTCCGAATGGATTACGGTACGAATTCAAAGTAACAAGAGTCGATGTAATTTGTTGATGCCAGCGTTTTTTCTCATCTACTTGCACGTTATACATCTGGTAAACAGGAGTTTGGCTAAAATTGCAAAATGGCCGATGTTTGGTGCCACAAAACGCCCTATTTAGCGCGTCCGTCATACCACCGGCCTATCAAGCACATGTTGCGGCCAAGTCGACGATCCTGATCCATTATTTAATGCGCCCATTGTAACTGCATCAACGCCGCTGAGGAGGATAAACGCTTTTCATCAAACTAGTAATTTGAAGTGATTTATTGAACGGGCATATTGTTAGACGCGACCGGCCAAAAAAATTGTATCATCGTGATACGCACACCATAATTGACATTTCTTTGTAAGCTAACCCATTTTTACCAGTAAATATAACAGCTCATTACATAAAACGAACCACGACGAACACAGCCACGAAATGCAACAATGCCGGATTTGTGCTGCATCATTTGAGCCACAATAGAGGCAAATTGTTGGCCCTCGCAAATCGCGCCCATAGATCGAAGCGCAACTCTAACCCCTGCATTACGAAACATCAACGTTATTTCGAATTTTCAACCAGGATATGGCCGGTTTGAATAATTGCTTTCATTCGCTTGGACTTGTGTACAGGAAATGAAGACGCGCCAAATTGTCGTGAGGGATGTGCTGAAAAAAGCTGTTAAGCACGACTGGAATTAAGCAAGTGACAAGGTGAGAGCGGATAATTGATGGCGATCAAGATCTTCCACTGAACATTAGAACCATTAAAATAGTGATATCTGCAACTGTTGGCAAAGAGAGCGGAAAATGGAAGACGTGATCGAGAAGTTACCTATAAAGGCTCCAAGCAGAGTTGCGCTGGGTCCTGAAAAAAGTTCGCTTTGCATTTTTGTAAATTTCCAAAAATAGAAGTCATGGCTCAGGGATTTGCGAGGTCTTGGGCCCACGCAGCACTACGAATTTTGTGTTGGTCGTTGTCGATTAGAATGTTAATTTAGGCGTTAATGATAAACAGTCCCCGGAGCGATCCGCTAATGAAAGGGTTTCCGATATTGAAGAGCTGCTTCCAAGGCCGGCTGCGCCACGATCGCGCAAACCTATGCATTTTATAATTGCGGATCTCTACTATTCCAGTAAAATCGCACACACCGTAACGAATTTAGTATCAGAAATTTTCGTAAAAAAACTAGTAAGATCACGACGTTTCCACCTACTACATAATGAGAAGATTAAACGCGCTGAAGCGTAGATCGCGGGCTCGATCAAACGCAGAGGTGTTGAATTGAGGCTTCACGACGAGAAGGAGGAACCGTTTAGTGATGTTCTTCGACCCGAGTCCTGCCCATCAATCATTGCACACCTGATATTCTGATCTAGATCTCTTTGTAGTCGCCGACGGTCCCAGCGACGCCGCCAGCAGGACCCGCCTGGTAAATTTCAAAAAAACCAAATCCTCCGACACGAGCTTTAGTCATTGTTGCGGCCGGGAGCGATCGTCGTCACGATAATGGTCGTTTGGCGATAGTCGCGCTTCGCTTTGACGGAGAATCCAGTTGCGTTTATGCGTTTTCCTGCTGAACTACGGGACAGTCACTAACGCGCCCTAACGGCCAATAAAGCAGAGGAATAACTTCCGTAATTAAAAGCGAGCTATACGTGCTGCGTGAAGCACTCTGACAGCACCTCAATACGCTACACTGTTTTCAGATATGAATATGGCTTCCTGCAATTACCGTACATTTTAACGACCATACGACTAAATCCATTACTGATGTTGAGATGCGCTTATAAATAATAGCGTAAGCACTTTTAATAACTGGATCATGTTTTTGCTCGGTCTTAATTAGTGGTGATTTGAGGAAAAGTGACCGCTGTTCCCATAGACGCTTAATCACGATCACCGGTTTTATTACTGCAATTTAATGGCTGATATTAAGTGCATCAACGTATTGGGGCGATAACATTAGCAAATGGACAACTCTACAGACCAACCCTCAAAACTCCCCACATGTCATAAACTGTTCAGACAGTCTTATTCATCGTCTCACCTATAAAGTTAAAATTAAAGCCGACAGCGACAAAATCTTTTCTTAGTAATTTTTTTTTTGTACCAGATAGACTTACATCAAACGCTTGATATTTCTTCAAAATTTCTAATGGCCGTACACCTAGTCTAATATTTTAGTTTTTATAATATATTCAGCAATTGTGAATATACGACCGATTTGTGATGTAATCAAGCGGGTTGGCTGTCAAGTATCTACAGTTTTACCGAGTTTCGGAAAAAAATTGATAAAAGTACCGTAAATTTTAATCGTCGGTCCAACACCGTTTTAATTCGAAATTAATTGAACATGGCCCAAGTTAAAATCGCTGAAACGTTATAAATCCAGCAACGTAAATAAATCCCCGAATCAATTACCTTATCAATCAGTGTTCGGCCGGTTTATACTGACGGCAACCAAAGCGAGCGTTGCTTACGAAAAGCCCTGATCCAAATTACAGGAATACACCGATACAGAATCACATAAATTACTCCAACTAAGATTCCTGGAGTGCCATCTTCAGACATGCCGATATAGTCTAACGTGGAATTCCCGGCGGCGGAATTTTCATTTAAATTTGATTAGTTTTACGAATTTATGGGAGAAATTCGATAAAAGCCATAAATTACGCGCATCTACCACTTAAGTATCATTCGCGTGCGTGAAATATATGTCTGTTTCTCTGAAGTTCGTGTAAATTATCGACTGATCGACCACTAATCAGGGAATTGTTTAGGCAATTAAATGGAAGAGTCGTATACATAATTAAATAGTTATAATTGTTTTAGATGTTGAGATACAGATTGACATTTCAGAAATGTCAGCTTCATTCGAGCAACACGAAATATAATCACGATCAAGTGTATTTTTCAACTAATCGACATTAATTATGCCAACTTGAACAATATAACATTTACCTGCAAAGACAAAGCTGTTAAATCGCGTTGTGGATACCTACGTCAACTAAATACAGATGTTTCAACGAATATCGATAAATTCATGCTTCTTTGATATTTATACATAATTTTGTATCCTAACAAGAATCCAATTTAGTTTATAGCGATATGTTTTAAAACGATTTATAGTAAACCATGATTTATAGTAAAGCAAGCGACATAAGGTTGGGAAAAAACTGATCACACGTTTTGATAGTTCCTAATGGTTCTTTTTTTAAGGTAACAAATTAAAACACGCATAATCAATTAGAAAAAAATATATCTATCGGAGGCTGCGACGACGATTCGGAAATTAATTAGCGAATATTTACGTGTTTTCCAAACTGGATTAGATTTCTGGACATGTTACAAATATTTTAATTATTTATCTGCCAAAATAAAGCTCCGCGTATGTAATTTTTGATTTTTATCACAAATTTTAAAAAAGGAAAGCCAAAGTGATTGATTTAATTGCGTGCTCTCACTAATCGGCCTAAAATCCACTAAATTCCGCAATTTTAACCGCACATTAACATAATTTATTCGTATTATTCAGCATTGCGATATTTTCTCAAACCAGATTTTCAGTCAGTGGAAAGATTTGAGTGTTTTTCTGAGAAATAGGTGTCAGAGATGCGGGTGAAGCTCTCAATAGAAAATTCTCTGACTAAATTGCTAAAATTTTAATAGATAAGTCAACGTCTGTTTTACATTCACTTGACCATTTTTGAATGCTTAATCAACACTTCTCTGATGTATGCAAAGACATTAAACTAAGTTATGTAGCCATGAACTCTAATATGCTGAATTTAAATTACAATCTTTTAGCATATAACTGACAAAATTCTTGTAACTCCAGGACCCAATGGCCAACGTATTCTGTTAGAGTAGGGAAGGACATAAAAAAATGGCATATCATAGCTATAGAACATCAACATATAATTAATTTTTTGAAGGGTACAATGTCTTGCTTTATAACATTAACTGGTTAAAATAACTTATTTTCCGATATAAATTGATTTTAAAGCGGCGGGTTCGTCGCTTGATCGACAAGGGTCTCCGCGGATATCTCCCGCTAAAGCGTGCAAATATCAACTACAACTAGGCAAGAATTATTGTTGTCTTGGTCGAACTTGGGCAAACGTCGAAAAAATGAAATTTTGGTCTGATCGACTAATAAACGTTGAACCACTTCAGGTATCCCGAAGGATTTGAAAAATCATTTAACAGCTTTCAACTTGTGCCATACAATTACCGCTAACAATGTATCTAATATTTAGTTAAGAGAAAGTAACAGTTTTATATCCGATAAACGTCAAGAAAATATTTATTAGTACTTATTAACAATGATTACGAAAAACGCGATTGTGGCATGTAGAAAAAGAAGCGAACGTAGCTGTGAATAAGTGTTTTCTTTATGACCGCATAATACTTATTAAATTAGAGGAAAACATCAACAATGGAGCATCCTCCAGAAGACAACTGATTAAGTGGCAGCGTTTGAATTATGAAAATCAGGCTGCGAGGTGCCAGATGACGGACGATTGTTTACGTAACGGTTTTGGAAGCTTTGTAATTCGGTTCCAGACTGGTCATTGTAGAGCGAACTTCTTGTTATTTTAAGCTGCCAAAGGCGCGCAGCACCTAGAGCGATTTCGAATGTGTACACAATTAGGCTATAACACAACATCACTTCAAACATGAGCGATATGGCCGATAGACATTTTTATAACTTTTAACAGACAGGTGATTAACAGGTCCAAAAATAGGAACCTTCTGCGAAGCTAAGTTTCAGCACGTAATTAGACGGATCATGCAGGTAACGATCTTTCAAACAATGCTCGTGATTACGGCTGTCTCGCAATCATGTTCCATATTTGCATGAAGAAGGCCATCACCCACGCAACTGCTTTGATTGATTATTTGCCGTAATTGACAGTTTTTTGCAAAATCACCCATCCTTTACCATTTAATGGAAGCTATTTACGATCTTTCGGCATCCGCGTACTTTGAATAGTTTCGAGCAAATTCTAGAGATTATTGACTAAAATTATTCCTGATTTTACAGGTGAATTCTTTGCTCATATCATCGGAACAAAGGTCGAAGCAAATAACGCCATTTACCCGTGACATTTGAATATAATGCTAATTGGGAAACGATGTACTAGTTCATATAAGCTCTTAATATACTCGAATCATCGCAAAAATTCCGATACCAGTCACGCAACAAAACAATAATATTGACGTAATAATAAATGCGTGTTTTTTGTACTGAAACCGGTAGGGTTCAAAACAAGTGTGATGATGGATCGCCTTGATCCGTTCCACTCCATTAATTCATGGATGCGCATAATTAGGCGGAAAGTAATTAATCGCCGCCATTAATATCGTTGATTGTCGCGGATTACCCAAATTTCTCGCCAAACTTTCTCCGTGCTGGAAGAATTAGAAAAATTTCTTGAACGCAGAAACAAAGCAGAATAAACTGCAGAATTGAGTCAATGTAAAAAGTGGTCAGCTGAATGAAAACTAGCGGGGTAATTATTAATAAGTAATTAATTCCGACGGAGGACCATTCGAAGTAAATCACCCACATGGCCGGAGATATTTTAATGAGATCAATGACATTTGAGTTATTGTTATTAATGAATTAAAGAAATAAACGAAGCTGGATGACGCTGGTTGGTCGTTAAAAATTGGTTTCTATTTTAATGTCGCTAATATAAACAGGTAATAATTTTAATGCGCGAATGTAATTTAAGGCGCTATTAAATGTCTTATTACAGAATTTCTCTGTAGAATCCTTGGCCAATAACAATATTTCGGATCAAGTTTTTTATTTAGGCGCCAGTTTTAATTGAGGTAAGGCATTAATTAACACCAGGGCCTCCCCATCAAGACTATACGATCTACTTTATGTCTGAATTTCCATTTTCCATTTTAATTTAAAAGCCTAGATGGTAGTAAAATAAATTGGTTCAAAGAAGCTACAAAGAAATTTTAATTCCACTTAAAACGGAACAAGAGTCAGTTCGTTAGGCGTTTGAGGCACTAACGCATCAATTATTTTATAATTTTGTTGCCATTTTGTAGTGCAGATGCCGCAATTTAAGAGATGTTCAAATTTTAGTTTAAAGTTTCGTGTCGATGCATTCCTGCATTAACAAATTAATTTTCAATCTTGGAGGTAACAAATCATGTTTAACAAAATTAACTGTTAGATAACAATACATTAAAACCGGTAATGATGCGAAAGAAATTAATTAAAGGAATCAGTTTTTATAGGTTTCAACAACCATTCTAATAATAATCATAGGATTCTGATCGCTGTTTTAGATCTTGTTTTAATAATAACTCCATCGAGATTAATTCATCTAATCAGCTCACATAACACACATCAGGCAAGTGGATCCTTAAATGAGGTTTCTTTCCTTTCGTCTTGTTAGTTGTTAAAATAATTACGTAATTTTGCAGGAATCAAGTGACAATATTAGCAAATGCCTTTTATATAATTTGCGAGTGATATGTAACATTCAGATTAGGCGTACATAACATAGTAGAGCGAAGATAAATGTGTCACATTGATTGCGATTATTAATCATACTTGTGGACGCGCATCTGCCAGTGTGTAGTAAAAATTAGCATAAGTATGCGACTTCGGCGAATTTTCACGGAACTGGTGATTCAAAATTACCCGATATAAAAATAACAACTAAAGCTGTCGGGCGACTAATTGCAAAATAATTTCTAAAATCCTGGTTGGCCAACAATTAAAACCGTGACATCATTTGAATGGATGATGGGCGTATGCCTTCATGGAATAATCGTGTATGTCACTACGCGGTCAGACGCGCTACAGCATCTATAAGTGTGGGAATTTTCGAATTTTACTTTCTCGATTACGCTGTACTTATTTATTTTAAGTCGCCCGCAGGCATGTTCCAATATACACCGAACGAGAACATGACTAATTTCTAGATGTGTTAATACCTTGGACAAATGAATTGTATTTCCATAACACACTTTTCCCGGTAAGTCGACTGACAGCGGAAAGGGATAAACCTAGTTCGAAATCGGTTTTAATTAATTTTACATGTTTCAGTCAATTAAAAAATTCCCCGTTACAAATTGCTACAGGTGACACTTCAGGAAAACAGCTCAATTATTGCTTGAGTGATTGCTCAGTTAGTTGCGTTTAAAGTTTAAAAACCATTTATCGAAATTAATTTATAAAAAAGCGCCCGGAGCCGGCAGCCGAAATTAGCGGTGCCGTCGCATAATTCACCAGCAGTACCACATTGTATAAGTCGAGAATTCCAGACCGACAGATCCTTATTTATTGCAGATTAAGTTGAGTCTAGTCGGACAATTGCCAAAGGATTATTAAGGTCCGAAAGCTCGTCGATGGGGAGGGGCACCGGTTTCAATTATGTAAATCACCCGGTAATTCAAAAAACCCATGGCGAGGCGTTATTACTGTTAGCGGTCCCCTGATTTACAACCCGTTAAGTGCGCCCCCCACAGACCCGGCCAATTCCTAAACCAAAGTCAAGATTTTCCGCAAAAACCGTAAGGAATTCATAACAACAATCAAACGGTCTTTAAACTACAATTATGGATTCTAATCGAAGGTGAAAATAAGTTCCGAAAATTTTGAAACCCCTCAGGCAATTTTTGAAACACCGAAGTGTGTTTCTAAGTTTCGACCACAGATGGCGGACGCTTATTGATGGATCCTTGAACGTAATACAAAGTTTTGACAAACTATAAAAGTTGTTTGATTTCAAATCTAGTTTTCTAAGTTTGAAGCTATCTACTTGTTGATTGTCAGGTAATTATTTATAGCGGTTCTTCCTTTTGGACAACCTACAGCCACGTTAACTTTGTGGGGTGCTTGACTGCTTGTAAATAAAGACCGGTAGTAAGACCGCACAACTTTGGCACCATCAAAAAGCATTGACGAGTCTCAGTGGGAGATGTCGGATGGCAGCGACTAATTTACCTGAACCGCCTCTATTGTGCATCACCGACCACTTTTATGACGTTTAAGAAGGATTTACAAAAAGGGTCAATTTTCTTGGTAACGAAGAAAGAACGATAGTGCCCGTAAAGTATCCGTAATGCTTTCGGAAGCCACTTCTCTAATCTTATTATTAAGACCGTGAAATTGTACCAATGCCAGCTTTCCTACGAAGGGACAACTAGCAATTAAAACCGGAGACCACAATAATTACTGCAAATGTTACTTTAAGGGTTTGTTACAATGACATTGATTATTATTATTGAGATAAAACTGTCAATTAGTCAATTCGGAAAACTACACTAATCTACTTTGAGGCTAAATTATCAGGATATTTTCGTCACTAAATTGGCTCATTAGACAATACCAATAAAATGGCGTAAGTACAAATAAAAATAAATACAAGAAGTGTATACTTAGTTCTAAAACAGTTCGGTCAAAAACTAACGTTAAATGTTGATGTTATCCTGGTTTATATCGCTTGATTCAGTAAAAGGCCACGTAAAGCAGAAAATGCAAATTTCTAAAAACTAAAGAGAATATAAAGAATATTGGGTCTTAAACAAGCAGGACTAACCTATAAACATAATGAACCAAATTGCTCTTCCCGATCAGTGTATATTTGCATTGATTACTACAGGACAGGGGTTGTGGAAAATAAATTTTGAACGCCGTTAAGTGGGCAAGTAAGCGGCTAATTTTGTTTCAAGGCGGGCGGTTAACGGGTTCGTCGTCTAATCGATCACAAGGGTCTCCGGGTTTCGCGCTTGATCGCACATCGTGGATGTAAGTAACATAAAACATACCTTGTTAAAATTGGTGGATATCACGACAAAGTCCTTGCAAGGTCCTATGATACAATAGTCACTAACTCGGCGAGCACTTCACACCATGTCTCGAGTTAATTGCTGATCTAGTTTGATAAACACAGATCCCAACACTTGCTAATAATAAAAACAACCGCACTTTCACTAGTGATAATTTTGAAATCTCACGATTTAGGTGATGTTAATTGTAATCACTTGACACTGAACGAATCGAGTCCACTTATGATGTTAGTCCTAATGGCTCTGCGAGCGATGTCAGCTGACGGGGCGAGTTATCGTGGGGTTGTAGCTGTCAAGTCGAGCTTGCTCGTACTGATATGATGCGACACGGCGAAGATCAGGCAAAGAGTGACTAGGGAAACTCCTCCAACTTGAGATACCGCTGCCAGGAGGGGATTCTCTACCTGCTGAAGATAGAAGCTCCGCTGGGTGGGGGTAGAGGAGGGGTAAAATATTGATGTTTGAATTAGTGTCGTACAGCCGAGCATCTTCTTTTTTGTATCATAAGTTTCGAGTCATTGGTGTGATTCCAATGGTGGGGCAAGCCGGGTACCTCACGGACGAATTTTATGCCCGGTGGCTCATTCCGTTCCGGCGCAGAGAAAAGTCGCGTCGCGACGGCTTTTGCGGTTCTGCAACCGCCATTCAATCGCACATGTTGCCACTGAATTAAGGAAACAATGGCCGCATTTTTGCATGCCTTATCGTCCTTCTAAAAAGCAATCGATTGCAGAGCATTTTATAGTAGATTTTGTAACAAATTTATTTTACGCGTAATATTGGACTATTTTAAATACATTTTTAGCAAATAAAAAAATTCTTCTCAAATGCTCAAACGTTGAAACGTTGAATTGAAATTTGCCCAACATTTAATATTAATCTGTGATCTAAGAAAGAGCACTAAGGCTAAAAGTAGCAACTTTCATACTAAATGGTGCGATTAAAAAATAATTTCTTCTCTTTTGTTCAATTAAATCTTCACTTTACAGATATTATTATTATTTCTTTATTACTCGGTGATTTTTTAATCACTCTCTTTTGCAACTTTAATAAATCTAGTAATTTTAACTCTTTTGGGTTCTAAAAAGATTCTTCATGAATATGACGGTTGAATAATTTAAGCACTTAAATTATTTAATTATTTATTTCCACAGTAATGGTAAATGCTCTTTCTCAAGTTTAAGAAAATTTTGGCGGCTTTGAACAGTTTTTGGGCATTTGTGCTAAATTTAGAAATCCGTCACAGCCAGAGTTTTTTGTCTTTTTAGCGTTCCCTAAAATTCTAGATACCTGGAGCTTGAATCATTTAGCAGCGATTCTTTGAAAGAAGTGCACGATAAATTTCGATTGAAACAGTTTGGAATGCGAAATGCAAATTTCAACAAATCCTCCTAAGTGGAAACCTTTATTCATTTAAATTTGGTAAAAAAGTGAACTGAATTCCCAGGAGGATGCAAATTCCAAAGGAGTTTGAGTTGTTTTTGAAAAAGTCTTGACAGAATTTCAGTTAGAATAAATTCCAACTACGTAGCTAATGTTATTTTTCAAAATTAACAGATATACCTGGCGGTTTTTTGCTAACCTAGAATGATAACGAGAAATCGCGTCGATGGGATAATTCTGAGCGTTTCTTAATAATATTTTCGTTAATAAACAAACAAATAAACGCCACTACCATTGCTAATGCTAACAAAAACGGTATTTCACATGCGCATTTACCGGAAACACGGTCGTTTCTTTCGAAACGGAAAGTAAAACGGTGGTTGTCGGTTGTCGCAAAGCAAAATAATAATATGTCATCCCATTTCTCGATGCTTTCAAGTAGGCCAGACCTTGGACGAATTTTTTAATAAAACTCCAAGAACGTCATAAAATTCAAATAGAGAGTAACAGTTCCTTCAAGAAAGCTGGCAAATGCCACTATTTGTTTGTATATTGGGGTACTAAAAATTTTTCAAGCAACATTAGTTTTGCTTTGAGACTTTTAAACCTTTTAAAAACTGTTTTCTCCCGAACTCATTCCCATTCTGTAAAGTAAGGAGGATTAGCAGCGTCAAAAATCTTGTGATTGACTAAACTCCACTTTAAATGATTTATGAGTTCGGATATTGCTGTTTCGAGGTGACACCGGAGCAGCTTACCGAAGTCAAGACATTATCCCTTTGCCACCACAAAGAAATAAATACTTTTGAAAGTATTCCTGAGCAAATTTCGGTAACGACCATGTGGGTTCTAGTAAAAATTAAGTGCCTACATTTCTGTTCCGTCTTCTGAAAGCCTGCTGACGTATGTACACAAATTATTGGCAAGACAAATATTTGTCTACCTAGAGCAACGTGAAGGAGCCACAATAAAAATAATCGGAAGCCGAACAATACTCGTCTTAATCAATCATCAGGAAAAAAAACACTTGGAAATGGCCCACCGTTGCCGTTTTAAGCACCCACTTAATCAGATGCTACACGCTCGTCATGAAACATTTTTAATAAGAGCGCGCCCAATTACGCGCCATCTTAAGAAACTAATTTTGTAACATTTTTGGCTTTGCTCCGGCAATTACAGTGAATTAATGGAAGCTAAATGTGTTCCTATTTGCTATGTCCATTTAGAGATTACATGGAATAAAAAGGTCCCAATCCCATTAAATAACTTCATTAGAGAAAACTTAGGAAATGCACGCGAATGTCTGATCTGTTTATGGCAAGAAAGGCGGAGTTGTTTGAGTTTATTAAGTTATACCTAATAATTATTTATAGTGATTATGAGATAATAAATAACGAGTATGTTACATTCTCGGATGTATAAAAATAGATGAAGTATCAAACTGTGCGCAATAATTGCTTGTTAATTAGAATAGACCATAAATTACAAATCTCGCGCTCGCTAAGGCCACCACGCTCGATTACATGGTAAAATTGTTTTACAAGCGCCTTATGGGTTAAATGGATCACTGCTTGAACTTGCGCAAGATCTAGTCAGGGGCTAGAGCTTTAGTTAAACTAGATATGTAAATAATCGTAATTTACGGATTAGGCTAATCCGCTAATATACTACAATTAAAGCTTAATTTTCCAATAAAATATGGGATGAGAACGCTGGGAGTAAAACTATAAAAATCGTAAAAGCGTCACAATATAGTAGTATATATTAATATTTACTGTATTAGTATTAATGAAACGCTCTTCGAATGTGTAACTGGAATTATCAGAAATAAAATCGAGGAACATGTGTCCGCGTTTGAGCCGTCCGTAATCGAGCGACTTATCCGGGATTAAAAAGAATTATAGTACAATTATTTAAATAATTAATACGTCGCGTTATCGTAAAAAGCTTAATTTTATTGGGAAAGCGGCCGGTGCGATAGGCTCGCGGAGACACCGATGCTCGGGCAAGACTCGAACCCGCGCCGCTCGTTGCCCGGCGTTTTCACAGAAATTTAGCCTAACGAAACCCGAGAATGGTATTGTTACGGTGGTCGTGCATTGTTTTCACTTTTAATTGAATTCCCACATTAAAACAAACCTGACATTGAACCAAATAGAATTACGTTATGACGCGTGCGGTTAACTGTGTGGATCAACCGCGACCGTGAAGAAATAAAAACCATTGTTGCTCATGAACAGTGAATTACATGCCTAATTATGTAGAGCATGAATATTAAATAATTAGACGATTACTCATCGGCGACAGGAAATTAAAATTTACCCGTTGCGCAACGCTTTCGGTTTCGTTACGGGCTAATTTTTGGCCGGTGTTTGTTTTGCAGCGTAACCAGCGATTGAAACTGTCAACGAGAAAGCTGTTTAATTACAAATTGACATTTTAGTCAAGCAGGACCATCCTCAAGCCACTGCAAATTTCAATAGCAAATATGGACGGCAAATTAAATAACCGAGTGCAGCAACCATTAAAGGTTAACATGCACCAATCGCCGATGATCGATGTATCGTCCTAATCCTTGTACAGATGACTAGGTAAATTCTGATTTTTTGTAATGAGAAAATAGCTATAAAATTACTTATGCGTATCGCAATTATTTTTCTACGCGAGGTTGGCTGCAAGTGACATTTCATTTGAAACAAGGATAACACTAAAAACCAAAATACTGAGAAGATCTTGTTACATGTTATCAAATTTGTATAATAGGTACCTACATCAGCTACTAAAGCAAATTTTACAACGGCGAGGATGCAAGAGGTCAAAATTATATGGCCGAAATGGATTTGACGGTACTAGTCATTGCAGTTAAGAGTCGATTTAATTTTGTGTCATGGTTTTTAATATTTTTTAGGGCTAGCAATAGTAAATATAACAGGCAGGCAAATTCAGGCAGTTTAAAAAAAATACAAAATTCCCTACTCTCTCCCTTGAAAGAGTAGAGTTTTATTTTGCCTCCATACAAGGGTGACAGAGTTATTGCTTTGTAAAACTAATACAAAACCCTGTGGCATATCAGGAACCAGTTTTCGTCTTTTTCACACGCTTGACTTAACTTAATCTTGCATTTTTCTTCAGTAACTTTTTCTAGAACAAAGTGAGTTTTCAGAATTAATTTAAAGGGGGATGCTGAAGTATTTATATTGTCAATAAAAATTACTCTGAGCAACAGAATGTAGAGAAAGTTGTGCATAAAACTGAATTAAAAAATTTCTAAAATTATGGACTTCTATTGACACCGTGGGCCCATCGGCGTCGAAAAATATTAATTAGCGGTGTTGTCGTGATCGGTAAGCTAGGAATATTCCATAATTAAATGAACGTCAGTGATTTTGATTTATGGAATATGAAAACGTTCAATAATTAAAGTGCGTGTAGGTGTAGGAATGTTTGTAATATCAGAATAAGTACACGAAAGCGTCTGCGTATATGACACATGTGGATATTATTATCACCGCTGAAAGAAGCGAGCTTACTAAGGTGCACAACGCGATAAATTGAGAAACACTTGTTGGCCTCTTTAGAAAACGTTTGTTGTATTTTTTCCAGTATTTTGATTTATAATTATTATCGCTTTCACAACAGACCGCGCACTATTATTTAAGTGTGTGCATGCATAATTTTTCTCATGATGTAACTGTAGTGGGCAATTAGTTAATTGTGCTTAATTGTCCGAATCGGCTCTTATAAAGCGTCGCAAAATTCATCGTTTCCAACAATATTTCGGGACCTTGCCGGTGTTGAGCGCCATTAAAAGATGCTTCGATAAACGGTTGGGTGTATAATTAGCTATAGTTTGTATTAAGTGTAACAATTTTATTAGTTTTAAAACGATTTTTCATGTAAATTTTTTACGCCGTCTTTATTTATGTTCAGATATCGTTGCACTATAAAAATATATTTATTGCGGCTGAAATGAGAATCCTTCGCATTAAATTAGTTTTAATGATAAAAAACTACTTTGTAATTTTATGACTTTATACAGTCTGATGTTAGACTGAAAGGTAGCAATTATCCTGCTAGCAGCACAATGTGAAGTAATCGAGAGCACCGAAAAAACGTGATTCGCTTCGTCTAAGAGCAAAAACGCAGCTGAAAAAGCGGCTTAGCTAAATCAGGGTTTCAGCGCACCTTGTATCTGACCACTAGCTCTCCGATCCGGCGTTAAAACATCCTGATGAACTTAATGTGCAATAATCCTGTGATACACGTTTATGGTGGTTGTTACTAACGCTATAATGTGCACGCGCATGGCAATAAACGCGCATTTAGTCAAACGTATTGCGATTTCAGGTTATATGCCTGCACTACCTTCGGGTCATCCTGATGAGATATGATATTGGAAAATTATACAGAAAGTTAAGAAAAGCATTTTTGCAGCCACTCTAGCCGGACATTAATATTAATTAATTCCCGCAAACCTCCGCTATTATCTAAAGATGTAAAGCGGCTTACGCCAGGTAAGAAAACGAATACTTCCAACTACCCGCCATAAAAGTCACAACTAAAATTTGTTAATTACTGAAGCATGCAACCTTTGGTGGGAATAGGGATCTTTACGGGCGCAGAGTGGCAAATGAGCAAGTCCCGACTATGAAACAGTTCTGCAGGAATCGCTTCAGATTCGTTGTAAATCATTGAAAAACAAAAATTGGCGGCCATGCCAAAATTGAAAAAGTTGTGATTGACGTTTCTGGGCGCGTTTTTCTACTTTGTTTAGGTTGACGTGTCTACGTGATGAGTGTCAAGCGCGTGCCTCTAGAAGTCAATCCTGATTATTCGCTTTAAATGTGTCCTAAGTAATTAAAAAACGAGAATTGATAGTCAGCCTGCTCTAAAGCGCCTTGTCTCAGACTTCAAAAATTTCTATAATGGTAAAATTATCTTAATGTGCAAAAACAAAACTTCCTTAGTGACGATTTGGCGTTTCCTCGCGGCTAATTTACGCTAATTTAAATATTCAACGGACAGCTCCTCATTAGACGTATATTAGTTGACATTTCCTATTATGAATATTAATTATGGTCGTTTTTCATGTATTCTTTTTATTGTGTCTTACCTGAAGGCAAAAATGTGGCGCGAGGTTCTCCCACGTGACTTTATGGGCACTGCCCATTGTCACGCAGTGCTGCTTAAACTAGATGATTCAATTTGTTAATATTAGCCGACGATGATGTGGAAATTCCTGTTCTCGAGCCTTAAATGCAAATTTTTAGCGGCACTTACCTGTTTAATGGGAGCAATAAATTAATATTTAGTTATCATTTCAACTCATTTACAACAGAAAAATTGCGTCATCTAACAATAATTTATACTGGGTCTAACACCCGCAGCTTCCCAGAATTCTTCCAAACAATGCATGGGTGGGCTTTAATTTTCAGGGTAGAAACATATATTCCTGTGGGTCAATGTATACTTAAATATTATTGAACGCGTCTTTTACCGAAATTACCCATGTAAGTACTTATGCAAGTTTAAATAAAATAAACGTCTACTTATCCTTCGAAATTTCCGCACAATAATGACGCATCAAGCAATACCAAAAATACTAATGACACCAAAGTTTTACACTTTAGATAATCAAATAATCGTTTAAACAATTAACCATTTTCAAAGAAATCAAGACACTTCAAATATGTGCATTATAACAACAAAAATCTCAATTATCAGTGGCTTTGGTAAACCGGCTTCTATTTTAAAGTACCTACAGCTTTGTTAATACCTTTTGTTAAATAGTATTTTAGAGGTCGGATTTTTTGCAAGTTCTGAGTCTTGATAGGCCATTTATTATTACCCCCAAAGAAACTGATGGGCTCCAAAATTTGTTGTTTTTGGACCAGCTGATCCAAACTATAATAAAACTTTGCAAAACTGAATATGTAGACACCCACAACTCGGGCATATTGCATAAGAATCATTCAGGTTCGTCGCTTGACCGCCGATTGGTTTCTCTCTTGGTGCAATGTATTCTGCTAATACGGTTATCAAAGACACTTAAATCCATTCATTTTCTACAGGAAACACGCAGTTACACAAAAGCTTAAGTTGGACAGCACCTTAAGTATACTGTAAATTGCGTTTATGCATTAGAAGTCGTTCAGTTGACATTCCAGAGTGAAAATAAACATTGGATAGACATTGGAAGCATTGGATTACTCTTTCAGTTATCTGTGGTGAGCAGATAAAATATAGAGCTTGACATGGCGGTTGAGGTTCTTTAATCGTTAAGAACTTTTGAACCATATCGACCTAACGAATAAATTTATGCCAATATTACGTTTAGTGGTAAAAACTAATAGGTCCGTTTAAACTGAAAATCTTTGAGCTTGTTGCGCCGCGAATATCGCTGGCGATGAACCGCAGGGCTTCCTTTTTTGTACTTTCGGCATTTTTAATAATTATTAATTTTGCCATATTTGGCGATAAGACATCGAAATAGCGAATTAAAAAATTTTGCATCGTGGCAAAACGTGTTTCATGTGCTGCACGGCAATTAGTCGCAGCTGTGGCCTCTTATATTTAACATCTCCTTCGAATCGACGCCGATATAAGTAAAAGAATAAATCAAGTTGATTAGGAAGAAGCCCCGATGGTCGATCCGTTTCGATCGCGGGAACAAGGCGAAGATGTAGATCCGTGATTGCGCAGTATGGGCATAAATTAGCTTGATCATATCTGAATTTATAATGTACGTGACAGAGTTGCGACCAATGGAAAAGAGCGTCCCGTAGCGTCGGGCGTGAACTGAACACGTGCGACGTAAATCGATGCTAGTTTTTACCACTTACATAAGTTCCGTTTAATTGCGTTACTATTACTTTACTCGTGGCACATTTTCCGCGCCATTGTTCATACCAATGCAAGCTTTCGACCCGAAAATTCATTAACGAAACGAAAATGCCACACAAGCGGATACCGATCAAAGATGGACTTGATTGTAGCGATTAAAATTTTATTAAATAGTATTAAGTGGTCGTTTAGTTCGAGGTGTGGTGTCATTTCGAAACATCCTTCAGAAAACAGTTCGATTTCTATACACAATGCTGAAACAGCGTCGTCATTATATTAGTTCCATCTTGGCGTAAGTGTAAAAACAACCTGTCATAAAATATTCAAATTACTAGCGGCTCAGCTTCAGCTACCTATAAGGCACCACTCGAATTAGGTCCTGGAAATACACTTGTAAATTTCATTTTAATTGCATCACGATTAAAAAAGCTTATTGAACACACCAACAAAAATGTCAAACAATAAACTTGTATTAATTCAGACACGTAAACCTGCAATTAAGTGTGCCGACGACATTATTGCCCTCGAATTCGCCGCCTCTGCACTACCACAAGACCACAAAGACTCTTTTTCCATGCTATCGAAAGCCCAATGCAAACTTGGATCGAAAGGGGTCCGCTCGTATAACCCGAGCGGTACGTAAATCCGGTGCACTGCGTCGGCATGTCAAAGTTCATCGTAGAAAAATAATCAAATTGCGTTGGTGTTTTTAATATTAAATTTACTTATTTAGCTACCATTGAAATTCCTATTGCCGCAGTTAACTAATTTCCTTGTTGCTCGGGAATACCTAAATTGTTGGGAAGCCACGCCACCACTCGTGATGCTATAGTTACGTGTTATTTATGAAGATGTACTGTAAAGGTGCTACAGAATCAGTTGTGCAATTAGCGGCGTGAGGATGATATAACCGGTAGATGTGATTACTGGGATTGCTTTTGATCTCTGACAAATTTTCGAGGATCGCGCAAACGATCTTTCACCAATTGATTCCGTCAAGATGTAGAAATTTGCCGGCTGCGATTGGGCAACAGATAATAACATAAAACTGCCGGTATCGAACCGTGTGATCTTCATAACACTCCTAACAAATTGTAATCGAATGCCGTCGATAATTGACTTTTCTATAAGGAAAGTTTCTCGTTATCCGAACGTGATCCCCGCGAAAATACTTAAACAATGGATCTGTGTCGACTAACGAGAGCCATTATTAATCGTATCATAATCGCACCATCATTGCACTCGTTATTGGAAGAGGAACAAGGAACAATGTTTCTGGTCCGTTCTCATCGACGAAAGAATTAATCGATTTTGGCCAGATATCCGGATAAACTATTTGCCGTTGGAGGCATCGCCGATATTAATTTAAGTTTAATACAGAATTAATTGAACCATCAGTCACGACTGGGAAGGAACCGCCTCTGTAAGTGGCGAAAAAGCTCCGAACAATGCCATGTTCTAGAAATACCTGCACGCATTTATTAATGAAAGAGTTCTGGGATCGTGTGAGCGCAAACATTATGATTTAATAACAAATGCAGATAAAAATTGAAAGGGGATAGAGCACCAGCGCGTGGGCAGATACATAAAACTAAGCTGTAATTATACGTATAAGTGTTTTAATTGTGGACGAATAGAGGTACGTGTCGTCCTATTCGGACAGTGGAGGAGATGATCCTGCTGGGATGATGAGGCGCAAAATACTTACCTGGTCCAGCACTCCTCTGGCTATGGTAATGTGAGAGAGGGCAAGAGGTCAGCCCGAGTCAAGAGCCGCGTACACGCTAGGTGAAGAGTCTACATATAGTGCGATCGGGCATATGCCACGGCGTCTTGGCCTACTATGCCTTATCTGGGCTCATCGAGGAAGTACCTGCCGGGCGCGGAAAGCCCCAACGAACGCCGCAAGCGACGAGCTTTAAGGTGTAATTGTCCAGAACAAACAAGCAGTGAAGGCTTTTCAGGCGTCTACCGGCGCGTTGAAGAGCGATGTTCAGTTGCTTCCGCGCCCATGGATTGATTATACGACGATGGGAAACGAAGACGAGCAATATGGTGACTTGACGAGAAAGTTTCCCAACTCGTTTCAATTTCGAGTAATTAATCCAAGTCTAATCGAAAATCGCACTTTGTCCAGACATCGTGTAAAAACAGAGAAAGGATTCAGTTAGAATAATATGGAACTTTGGTAAGCTCGACTGGATTTATTGCAGAGCACTATCTTCCAGGGAGCAGACCCATTCGCTGCAAGAAAAATTTTCATTCTAAAGCTCAATCTTCGGCTCAATCCTTCCAGAGCAAAACACTTGTTTAAAAGTAGGTGATGATTAAGCAGTAGGTCTTTCTTTGATTACATTTTCGTTATTTTTCTCATTTAAAACTTAACTGCGAAAGAGTAATTATAAAAGTGTGATTGTTGGACGCAATGGAAATTTGGTGTCAGGATAATAAAATTTCTAACAACTTGTCATCTCACTTTTGCTTCTCGTAGATATGAAAGCGCTTCTAGGGAACTTGGCCCAACTTTTACTTCGGGCACTTAAAATTGATTACGTTTTGTTCTCTCGATGTTTGTTCTATTGGTGTGCCGGTGGCGGGATGAGGAGGAGGCGTAGAGAGCCACAGTAGGTAAGTTGGCGAAATTTGGCCGCAGGTCCGCGATAATTGCTTCTTGTTTGTGTCAAAAACTGGTACCAATTTTTCCAGTTGCCAACATCTGTTTGTTTGGGGACCTGTTTCAATTCAACAGCGTGTCAGATGGTGATCTTCGGTAATAATTTCAAGTGCTATGTTATTACAAATTGATTGTTATTTTAAGCGCGGACCAGCTGTAAATGGTAGCTGCCGCGGGTTGAGGACGTCAATAATCAATTTCGGCGTTACATAAAGAAAATCATTGCATCGACCTAATTTATCGTATTTATTTCAATACCGGCATCATTAAAGTGATATAAATATTGAATAAGTTATTGCTTCATCTCGGCCGTACCGTAAATGTGAACATTATGACAAAGTTACACCTGAATCGTGTAATGAAAATGTTGCAGACACTACTTTCACACCTTCAATGTCTTCTCTTCTCTTAATAAATAAATGTAATATTTTTATATTCCAATGTCACGAGTATGACAGCACATAATCAATATTTGTTCAGAATAAAAATGTTTGCTTTTAAATTTTATTAGGACGTCTATTTCTTAACTACCAGTCTAGCAGGTTGTTTGCAACGTTCGAAATGCTCATCTTCTATTGTGGAGAACACATAAATAGTTTCCACGACTGGGAGTGGAAACTCGTAAAATGGATTTTCTATTGGATGCAGCCACCATTATCATATTGCGTCCTTTGCACGTTCGCTTAATGGTAACCCGCGGCCACTTTTAACAATTTAATGCGCGCTAAACAATAGAGCCGACTTTATTGGCTACTGATCCTTACAGTTGAAGCGTTGCATCATTTCCACATGCCACCACCAACTCTGCATTACAAGAAAAAATTGGGCAACTCCTCAACAATGACGTGACGTACCCGTCAAACTTGTAGGTACATGTGCAAATAAATATCTAACACCAGTCGATTCTAACGGAGTTTGCTCAAAAAGTTTCACATTTTTTCGATATTTTTCAAAAAGTAAGATAGTTGGTTTCGAATTTTTTCTTTCGTAATAATAATGTTGCCAGTAAAGAGAAATTTGCACATAAAAGCAAGCGAATTAGAAGAAAAAAAATTAACACAAAATCCATGAAGAAGAAGGATCTACTAGACAATGTATAATTAATTGCCGCAAAGTACCGTGATTTATTTGGAAGACGTTGTTGACACTTGAATTTTCTCGATATGTAAATATTTTAGAGATTTACAACATAAGCTAGGTACTTCCAGTTTCCTGAAGGCTTGTATTTCACGTGTTGACGTTTGAGGATTTTCCATCCATCATCATGATACGATCGGTACTTCCTATAAAGGGAAAGAGAAAAATTGTTACTCGCAACCAATCAGATTTATTGCTGAAGACATTTGAGAAAGTAAAATATTACCTAAAATTAGTGGTGTGAAATTTGATAAAATTGTAACCTTTAGGAGATTCAAAGCAATGTGCTATGGGGCTATGTGGTAGAGTTTAAGAAAAAAAAATTGTAACCGCCAACAGTAAACTCAAAGTAGTTCTATATAAAAATTTAGAACCTGGTGTATTCACCATTAGTCAGAACAATTTGCTACCTGATTGGGAAAAAAGACAAGAAGATCATCCAAGATTCCATTTTTAGGGTGATTTCTTTTTATTCTATATCTGATGGTAACAATCGCATTTGCACTAATACTTTCAGTTCCATCCATGTCTATTACGGTTCTATAATTTAGTGCCATTCGAATGCCGTTATTAATTAGTAAAAGCTTCTTTTCAATAAATCACGCCCAAACAACTCCTAATAGTTCCATACTAGCCTTATGTCTTTATCCGTGGATAAGCAGATACTTATTAGCTCATGCAAATTTTGCGGCTTAATATAAAAACGCAAAAACATACAATCGCTAGATTTTTTTACGCCTTCGCGTTTTTTATTTCGAAAAGAACTGTTTTATTAAGCTTTCGTAATTGTCCGCTTTCTCCAAAACACAATTTCTTGAATAACGGTAATCTATAGCTGCTTACATTTAATTGTTTGGTGAGAGAAAAAACGCGCATTTATCACAAGTTTCCTTTTAACGCTATCAGCGATAAATAAGTTTCAAGACAAATGCTTAATGATTCTATTAATTCCTGTAATAGAAAATCTGGCCGCAACGATTAATTATGTGTCAGGAGACCTTTAAAACGTTTCTTTAAACCGAATTTAATCAGAATTTCGCAAAATCTCGCCTATTTGCATTTGGAAATGTGAACCTAATGCGACATATTTTACAACTTTCCTGATGACGTGCAGCATCTAAATGAGCAATTATACGTTTGCAATAATTTGGTTTTTATGAAGACGCGTTGCGACCGGTGCTTTATCTGTTTGTTGCAGATCCCGACTCAAATGTTACGATTCTATGTTGCTGTAACATATGGTTGTCGTCGGGCAGTACGTTACAATTTGAACAACATTTATTTGCATATAATAGAAACGCCAGGCGTATTTATTGCGGGCACAATTGATAAAGCACAATATTATCTGGAATATCATTCGTGTTTAATTAAACTGTAGCATGCTGCATGATTCACGGACTCATTCATAACTCCAACTTCCCCAGTCGGAATCAGTCCGTATATTACGGCTAATCTGCATGATCCTTTGTCGATAAGACGCGCTTTGGCCTCGACAATCTCGGATCTGTTTGATGAGCTGTCAATGAGATATCAATTAGTTTTCATGGAGGCCTGAACGCAGAAGGACGTCGGAATAGTCAGAAGCACCGTTGGATCAACAGCAGAAGTAATTACGGTAGCCTTAAAAGCGAAGCTTTTATTTTTTTCTTCCTTGAACAACACCTTAAACAGTTTATACAATAAAATTTTTTTCCAGTGTCCTGGAAAAGTTGCGTTTTAAATAAAGTTACTAATTTTGTTTCGTGAAAGTTATTAAAAAAGTAAAGTATTGTCACGTCTTGGGGGGTAGCGTAGTAGAATTAATACGAATAAGACGCAACTTACTAAAACTCTAATATATTAATATCACTTTGTACTTATATGCTTACACTTAATTCCACTTACACTTGGGGTCACTTCGCACTACTGTTCTCTTTGGGGTCTCACTGACCACTGCCGTTTGGTCATCGCTCTCCTCGATCGTTCCCGATAAATGTCTACCTTGCAATCCATGCAAGTGAACGATCGAGGGTCAGCTACCCAAACGAATATGACCATGCAGACATGTCAAGATTTGCCGCGATTGAGAAATAAAATACATATTTGCAAGGTGTTGAATTTGGAAAATATTCGCACTCTTGACGGTATGTACCACCAAACTTCAGGCAAACTTCAGGAATTTATCGAGTCGGAGCAATACACTATTCCTGAGCCGTTGAAAATTGTTGCGAACTGCTCTGAAAACTCACACCTTAAATGAACTATAAAAGTCGTCGGCAATTTACGGTCCCGCAGACTTTCCCTGAGATACCGTCGCAGGAGCGCGTATAATTAAGTAGCAGGAAAGCTCAGGTCCGTTCAAAAGCATGCCAGCCCTGCAGTGATTGATATATTGTTTCCAGTTGGCATCAAACCATCACCTTTAATTGTCGGCGTCTGCAGCTTTGTTAATAACGTCGAAGTGGACGTGCGGACGTTGGAATACGGCCCGTGTAAGCGCTGCTTGCGTCTATGACGTAATATATGGACCATTGTGTTGAGGGTAAAAATGTAATGCACAGTAATAACACGTGTGATTGAAGTCCGAGCGCCTGACAAGAAAGCTACTTATTCAGCGGCCTCCCGAAGAACGCTTTACTGCCGCGACTGACAGAAACCTCTTCAATGGAACTGCGAAAGCGGCGACCGCGCTTCTTTTCCAGAACAGTCTCCTTCCGCCATGCCACGCACCCATCAGCTCGCATGTAGGGCATCTTCCCGAAGAAATTTTTATTTTGACTTTCCTGCAGTTACGAAAATAATTGCCATATTTTTGTTCCGGAGGTTTTGCCACTGCTCTTCCGGGTCGTCTTCGCGACCATCTGAAGCCGTTTTCAAAGTTACAAGGAGATGTAGCCAAAAAACAAGTAACACATTACAGAATATCCGGCAATTCCTTGTTCTTTACGGGTCGCGATGAACAGTGAGCTTTTTGGTCAAAGACAAATATTATTGTAGTTGTTTGTCTGCCTATTATTTGCGGCGGATGGGTGAGTGATGGAATCGTTTCCAAGGCTTTCAGGAGCCTCATAATCAAACTGCATAATAAACCTGAGTACTTGACATTAATAACAGCGAAATATGGGATGGCTTCGAGAGCGTCCGTCATGAAACTTTGTATTGTTGACGATAAAAAATCTTCAACGCCATTGTTTTAGTGTTATTATATTGCTAGGCAAACACTTCGCAGAAACCGCCGTTGTTTTGGTTGGTCAAAAATATTGATTCAATCAACAAATTTGCACAAATATGATATAGAAATCTTCTAGACGGCCTTTAATGGCATCCATTATCGACATTTTGGACAACGGCGTTGTCGGTTTTTTGTCCGGTGAATTTCATAAAGGTTACGCCTTTCAAATTGTTTATTGTTAACGAACGTAATTGCCTCTTTGGTTTGGCCATTTATTGTTGTTAGCAGATTTATGTTGGTAACCTTATCTAGAATTGTCTCCTAAAAGATAATTTACATTGTTCACATTAATTGATTTATAGCGTTATTTTCTAAGCTTCCATTAGAGCATCGCCATAGAAAATTGCGTCTCGAGTAAAACAATTTATTTATGCCGACAATTACCTACCCATCAGTTGATTGTTGATTTAAGTGCAAGGAATATCTTTACGGCTTACATAATTACCGTGGAACACCGGTCATAAAGCACGAAAAAAATTTTACCATATTTTGAGGCAAAATTACGAAAATTGACGTTCAATATTTGCTCTGACTGATCAGCTAAATTATTATTCTGCACTGATACAAATTGCAATTTGTTAAATTGCCGGCGTGTCAGCCGAGCCGAGCTATATAATTATAAAATAATTATTAATAAATGCCACACAACGCACGCTGCCTTAATTTGTTTTTCTTGCACAAAACCTAAGCAGGTCGTGATAAATTTCTTGTTTTCAGATTACTGCATCGTTATTACACATAATTGAATTATTTCTTTAACTTACACGATTACACCGATGTACTTATCGCATTGAGGCTTTGCCGACGCAACGTGAGACATTAATAAAATTTCCCCGAGAAAATTGATTGAGGTAATTTGGCGTGATTGGTGTGAGAAGAGCAAAAGTAGGCTAGCTGGACCCGCACTTCCGTGAACTCGACACCAAGCTCAGGGGCGGACTGGCGCGCCAAAATTTGCACAACAGCCAATTCCGCCTCTTAAGAGCTCGTGCAAATATCAAAACCACTTCGCCAAATCCAACAACAAATTCAAGGTGTTTCAAGAAAATTAATCTGTAGTGCGTTAGTACCAAGAACTATATCGAAACGTACTGAAAATGAGAAGAAAAAAAGGCAACGACGGAACAAAAAATAAGGAAATAAAAATTCAATATTCCTATTGGAAATTTTTTGTTCAACATACTTCTTGGTAAAATTCTAGTTACTTATTCTTATTTTTGATAATAGTTTTGACAAATTTCTCGATAGTCCAAAATTGGACTTATCTGGTGCCTGCTTTTGATTACACTTTTATTTTCTAGCTTTTGATTTTAAGTTTTTTTACTTTTATTTTATTCTCCCCTTAATCTTGTCATCAGGTTCTATTAAACGCTTCTTCATTCTTTTTTTCCTTTTTGTTACCGAATGGTGAAACAGTTTTTTCCGCTCATGAGCTGGCTGTCTTATGTGTTGAGCATAGAAAGGCTCATTTGACCTGGTTGCGGCCCGCTTTGCGGAAGAACAGTGCCCCTGCAAATTATTTTCCACCATGAGATATTCGGAATCCGTTATGCCGCGATGGTAGTGTTCGAGCTCGTATGGGGCAATTACATTTCTTTGATTCGAGCGCTCGTGGAGTGCGCGGAACTGAAACAAAAGGTTGTAATTTATCCCGGGAGCAGTCCTCGAAGACTTCCCCACACGTGCCACGGTGAAGTGACGTTAAATTTTGCGTATTTTCATAAATAATTTATACTGAACCATATCACTGTATTCAAATTAAGGCCAGTAAATACGGTGGACGTCGTCCAACACGATCCATAACGTGTACCAGCAAACCGCAATGATTTATGTAGATACGCATCCGAAGAACTGCCGCCGGACGCGACGCATTCTGAATATTGAAAGGACGACTCGGCGGCCGCCGTTTTCAGGCGCTTTCTCGATAAATTTAATAATTCAGGACCGAATAAATCACGACCGCTGGGATTTTTCAATTAAGGAATGTTTCTGACAACTTAATTAACCTCATTTGTTGAACTCGAACTCGGAGGATTCGAGAAATCTAATGCATGCCACTATTTCTTTGCAATTAATCTCGATGCTGTTATATCGTCCTGACGCTGAAACGAATCCGGTTGGGATCCGAAGTTCCTCCGATTCCAGTCTCGTAAAGTTAAAAGCATTAAATTTATCGTACGTTGAAAACAAAGAAGTTAATTCAGTTTACGACTGATCTATGATGTTGCTGAAGCAACTAAAAATAAATTGAGGTGAAGGTGAGGTAATTACATTAAATTGTTTATGTTGAAAGTAAGTGGTATATCGAATGAACTAATATAAGTTATGTGCGTCGCCGAGGCATACACGCTAGGGACCTCGCACTCTTCGCAGCGTCTTCATCATGCGGGCTGATGCCTGTGCTTTACGGCCTGAATTTGTTGGCGAACCGGAGGTCCTGACTCCTGACTGGGCCACCAGGGGCGCCGCGGTCACCCCGGCTCCGTCAGATCCTTCGAAAATTGCAAAGAAAATAATTTGTGGACGGACTACCACCAACTTTTTCATCTGGAACATTTGATCCCAAGTGACAAAATGTTCCCCAAAATAAAATTTAGAGAGTTGTGACCCTTAATTTCAGGAATATGTTTGTGGTGTAAAATTCAGAATGTTGAATTTTGGAAGAGAGCCTTAATTACGGCTGGAATTCCTTAGACACTCTTATATTTAAAACTCTATGAAGCTAATCTGCAAATTTTAAAATCTCAAGTAAAAAAGTAAATCAGCATTCTGCAAAGCACAGTTTTATAACGGTCTAATAAATTATTTCTGCGACCCCGGAACGGCTTGAATAAAGTTTATTCGTAAGCTGCATTGGAAAGCATAAACACGGATGTGTGCGTAATTTTCTTCAGATCGCCGTTGCGCCTCTGCGAAACCAGTAAATCATGTGTTTCTTAACGGCTGTCGATATTTATTAAAGGTCTTTATAATTCGGAATAGCTGAATAGTCTGGGTAAGAGTATAATAAAATTAAAATAGTGTCACCATTATCAAGCGCTTTTATGGGAATTTAATACTTAATAACCCGTTGTGTTTAAGAATTTATTAAAATTAATAGCTAATAAAAGAATCCTGCTGTAAATATATTTCTAATTTATGTGTTTTTCGTGTTCTACTATCTATCCGTAAAACGTAGCTGTGCCTCATATTATAAATTTAATTATCACAGCCCACCAGGCCATTTCTTCGACTGCTTTTCGTATAAAGACCACAATTTATTAAAGGATCATCGAAAATTTTCAAAAACTTTTCGATGAGAAACAATAGTAATAAAATAACGTGAAAAACGCCATTTGAACCATCTAAATCTTACAGAAGCGGCAAGTAAAATTTGAATAATTTATGTAAAATTTTCCATTTCGCCACTTTCGGAAATGCGCTGAAATATTTTAGATGACAAATTATTCAATTTTTTTCCACCAAACATCGTACCTACATGCCCAAATACGGATGCAACATTTTTCCATCATCATAAAACTAATTTATAGAGGAATTCTACTGTTTTAACCTCGCGACCGCTGTATTAGCCCTGTCATTTATTAGTTTTTTAATTAATTACGATCTCTGGACGCGTCTCCTCTAAATTGTTGTAATTAACTCGAAACGGTCGAGCTTTCGGTAGTTTAGTGAATGCGGCTCATCAGCTTTCAAGTCCAACCTTTTCGCTAGATATCAGTAACACTGGTAAATACGATCATTCCGGGATCCATTCTTTGATTGTTGTAGAGGCAGATGGTCTCTCGTAAGTGTTTCCAAAGCTCTATTTATAAATACCCACCGACACGCGCTTTATGTTCACGATGCCGCTGTGTACTAAACACACAGGTAGTGATCGCGTTTCTTTGGTGTAAGCCTAAGTGTTAATGAAAAGGATAAAACAGCGTTGCGGGCGGCGACTTGAAAGGCTTATGTCGAGCGTTAAATCCACTGGACGTCGGTAGATTCTTGCCGGTCACACACGCTTCGGCCGCACAAATCCATTGAGAACCCACAAATTGAGGGCGTTCCCACAGGCGAAAATAAAGGGCAGATAATGGGCGACAAGGTGTTGATGCTCAGGGCTCAACGATAAATAAAAGCGCTACATTCACATTTATAGTCATTGTAAATATTGCTTGATGAAGAGTCAAGTCATCAACGTACCGATAGAAGTTATCATTTAGGAGAGTAAATACCTAATCAACAATTAGTTGATCCAAACAAAGATTAAAACTTTATTATTAATTTTTGGAATTTGATCCAAGCGGCCTGCTCGACCTTCTAGGGCTACACGAGTTGAGTTATATTCTACACTTCTTCTGGAGAATTAGTAAGATGTTCTAAAATTTGTTGAACACTATTTTTTTTCACCTGGACGTTTTGCCTGGTGTTCCGTTAAACTTCCGTTGATCTCGGAGATCGTGTAGGTGGAGCGGCTGGACGTGTACGTTTTTCTGGAGTTATTAGCCTGCTTCTTTGGTTGATGCGGTGGGGTGAATAAAAAGGACTGTCTGGCGCGCACAAGGCGCAAATGCGCCTTGTTCGGCTATTCACCGCACGAAAGGTGTGTATTTGAAGGATAATGAATGTGGGTTTAAAGTTTGTTAACACGTCTGTTTTGCATGCATTTAATCGTTGCGGAGGCTGCCAGTTTACAACTTTTCGTCCACCGCAATCTTCTTATTTTAAGTGCGTTTTCAACGGAACATGAGCTTCATTAGTCGGGCATATTTCAACAACGATGGCTATCTCGACGGCGATTTTAACAACCGTCGAGATTTTCACAAAAATCGCCACGTCTTTGATCGCTCAATTTTTACGATAACGTTAATTGCGTTTTCCACCATTACGTAAGGCGTCATAAATCAACTTCATTGTTTCTCTAATCATGCGTTGTTTTCATACTTCACAGCAGTAAAGTGCGCTAATACGCACTTTCTAATTTTACGCCCTTTTTTGTTCGTTATTCTTCGAGACTATAAAAACCTTGTTACGTGATGGGACTAGAGTTTTGTCGCGCTTGTATTTTTGATTTACACCGAGCTACACCTGCTAACTTCTGGACGCATCCATTGTGCTGTAATAGCTACTCGCCGCCATTTATCTACAGAATTTTATTATTCAACTTCCATTCGTTAACTTTAATTAAGAGGTTGATTTGAGGGTGCGACTGAACGCTGTAATTCAGAGTTCGTCGAGAGCCTAGACAAGAAAGCGGAATAGTCCTAAATCAAAGAGAAATTTGTTGCCGATGATAATTCACACTGAATAATTTCTATTATGATGCACCAGTGAAAGTGGGGGAGACGGAATTGAAGAAAATGGAACATGATGATTGATGTAAATGAGTAAAGAAACGCTTGTGAAATATCGTAAACCGTCCCTATCAACGTTCGCGGATCTACACAGATCCGTTAAACTCTTGAAGCAATTGACGTAATTTCAGGTCGAACATACCAATTTAATAAAGAAGATTCTCCGAATTGCTCAATTAAAGGTTACTCGAGCTGCAGCGCAATCAACCCGACCCGAGGCTCAAGCCGGCGAAAGTAGGGGGTTCTTAACGAGCAATTAATAATCGTATTTACTAATTTTTTTCGCCGCGACGGAAGTTTTAAAAAGTTACCGTCAATATGGCAAACTAGGAGCCCAAATTAGCAAAAAATTTTTTTAAGTTCCTATCCACATTCGGTTCAAATCTACATCAGAACGACAAAACTAAAGTGCTTCATAGTCGTGAAAATATGTACAACTTAACAGGTATCAGCAACCAGAGGGTGTTCGCAAAAGAAAGTCTTGTCATCCCTTCTAACCAGATGACCTCACCATCATCGTTGTTCATCTATGTTTTCCTGAAAAGGGCGAGTGTCAGACTTTGGCTCAGTGACAGAAGCTGTTGGATTCTCGACAATCAGCAAACTTTGTCACCCCGACCCGTTTCTCTTTATTTCGCGACAAAACCACCATAAACGTTTGGATTTGCATTGTCAAGAAGTAGGGTTACGTGCCTGTCCGTACAGGCCCGGAGCAACTGCATTTCTGCACACTTTACGTGACTGTTTCACTCCAATATTTAACAATCTCACGGTTTGCACAGAGGATGTGTGCCCAACTTTCGGTTAATGTGTTGACAGGTATCGCAAGTAAATCAGATTGCGGCTCTCGCCAACTTCAAATATTTATCGAGTAAAAGCGTGGACCCGATGGAAAAGGTTTTTGTATTGCCGAGTCCGGTCCTGGTTGTTTATAAAACACCGGCGCCGACAATTTACGCAATTACATAACAACAATCGAGCATTAAACAAGAATTGTGCGAGAATAACCACCTGTCGCGCTAGATTCTCTCCGCTTGTCTCTGACAAAATCCTAAATACGGAATATTAACGGCATGCAGTCCTGAAAAAGGCGTACTGGAATCGTGAACATCTGTCAGAAGTTAACATAATAACTAAGATGAGATGTTCTCAGTTCTCAGTGACTTGCTAATTAAATCTCACATCAAGCCGGCCTCGCGGATGTGGAGGTTGTACCTTTGCCCGGCCGACATGTTTGAAACCATCCCGACAACCGTGAACATACCGGAACATTCAATATTGTGCATGCACCTCAACTGTTCCAACACCTGACGGGCACAGTTAGGTACGTCTATGACATCTTGTTAACATCGTACGACGCTGGATTTAATTAGTGACAAGCCGAAAAATCGCGCCTTGATTACCTACAGCGGCGCAGATGCATGGAGATGAGATTTTCTTTTTTTTTTTATCTCGGACTCGGTTAGATTTGCTGTTGGCGCGTTAAAAGTTCGTTAAACAGACCAGTATTTTTCTCGCTAGAGTCAACAGATCATTTTATGTATTGACAAGTCCACTTTGGTAAGTCTCTGATTTAGTTCAAATAGAGCACCGTGGGCAGAACAAGGACTCGTGAACCTTGAAACCGTCAAATATTGACACGCGAACTCGTCTTATTGAACGATTTTCACGGAATCCATAACAGGATCCTCTGCCGCGTAACTATGACTCTCAAAGCGGTCAATATCGATCATAAAAATAGAAATAACATGAAATTAGTCGGAAGCCGGCCACTACGGGAAGTGGATGATTCCATTTTCCTGCCCGATCTTCCACATAACCAGCAATTTGCCGATTCCTTGGATTCCATGTAATTAAGCAAATTATGAGTCGTCAGCACTTTACAAGAACAAAAAGTACCTGTGTCTTGGTCCAATTGTGGTCCAAACAATATTTTTTTACCTGCATTAGCATTCACGTAAGCAATAATTTTTAAAGTATCGCACCTTTGCCATTTATTCAAAAATTTGCCTTTCAAGGAGAAATCGAAACTAGTAAGATATTATCAATCATGTTGCAGTGACGTCAGAACGTTGTTAAAAAGTCATTGACAAAAATAATTTATCAACAAGTTAAAATTGCAAATTTATTAAGGTAGGTGCAGACTCACAACAATTGTTCTTCATCAACGTTTTAAACAAGAAGTTAGAATAAGGCGGTACTGGTATTTTATAACGTCGTAGTAAAACAAAAATTAAAAATTTTTGTTGAGTGACCAATGCGGAACGCTTTTTGGGAAAAAGAAACTCTGACTGTACTTTCAGGATCTTTCCAGGATTCGTTCGAGGAAGAGCTTAACGATCTTCTGCACAGTCGGCATCTGTGGCTTACAAAAATATTGATCAGCCGGGCGATAATTTTGAAATAACTGTCCAATCAGAATATTTGTGGCGATATCCAATAAATTCATAATATAACATTAATATATGCATATTTCTCAAGAGAAACATCCCAATAATTTCCCTCGTCCACAAGTAAGCGTAACAGACTTCCCGGTAAGATTGAGGATAATCTGATACGACAATAAAGAACTTACTCGGCGTCGGTCACCACCGTGGAATCCTATTACTGAACCACGTTGAACTTAAAATATAAGTTATTGTCTAAGTGCCCTGTATTTATAGTGCGAGTCCACCAGGTATTTGAGGTATGCGATAAAATTTAATTAAATTAATATGGGCCTGAGTCTCCGGTATGGTCGAGAAACCAGTTGGATAGACCGCTGTGCGCGCTAAAGAATACCCGATATTACCTCGAGATAAAGCTTGCATATTTATAATTTAGGCACTGGCCGTGCCTTATGACCGACATAAGTCACGGTAGTTTCCAATCGCCGTATATCCTCAACCGGGGATGCGCCAGAAACACGTCGACTCCTTCCAGTCCTTCCACCTTCGCGCAGAGGAAATTGGAGCGGCTCGAGAAACTTTCCTAAATTTATCAAACGTTAGCGCCGCGTCTACACAGCCATAACTTTTTCTCAAAGTATTAGTAAGGAATGAAAAGTAAGTTAAATTTTAAATTTCAAGTAGACGATTCAAACGTAACGCTTCTTATTGATAAAAGAATGTGGTACGCCACTGGTTGGTTTTGCAACCCCTAGCTAGCTGCTATTGTGTCAGGTTTTTATGATACTAATATAATATTGCTTTTGTGCTACGCGCTTGGTTCTTTCGGGGTTTTAAGCTTAATTAAGTACAAAGTTAACAACAAATCTTTATTAGAACAACAGAAGGTAAAGGACACCCATTAAATGCCTTAAAAAAAATTATAAATTTTTTTTAAAATACTTAGTTTTTCAGCGATTTAGTTTTTTGCCATAGTGACTTATGGTTGATTGCCCAGTAATTTTTGAAATTTATATTTATTTACATTTCGCCTTTAATGTCCGACAAAAAACCGTTTCTGTCTTGAATGATAGCCCAACGTTGCCAATAAATTTAATAAGGGACAAATCGTCATAAATAACATAACCGCAGCCTCATTACGAAGGCGCGAACTCATCTTAAATTGTATATAAAGTTGCTATCTAATCAAAAAATTTGACGTGAACGTAAAATTTTGATTAATTGTAATTAATGGCAGTTTAAAGCCTAATTAATTTCTCACCTGCCTGAAGGTAACGAAAAATTCATTCGATCCACCTGTAATTGAATTCCTCGCAATATAATTCCAAGTACCAGACCAAATTTTATGTAAATTGGAACAAATTGGTCGATAAATCAAAACGTTGAGACCAAAACGAAGCGTCAAAATCACTGGTTCAACATTTGCATGCAGGTGGAAGTTTTTCGAAAATATTTTAACCTGAAATTGTTGATCAGATCCTACTATACTTAAGACAGCTGCAAATTCAATTAGTATCACGTAATCTCTATTACTTCCGGTTGATCTATTTAAGTATTTAGGTAAATATTTTAGAAATTTTGCGTGGAACAAATGAAAAAGTTTTTTAGACGAATTCAGGAACATTAAAGATGTCGGAGGTCAGCAACGCGGTGCTCCGCATTTTCATCTTTCGACATTAGGCTAAGTTCAGGGACTGCCGACTGTCGAATTTTGGATATTTTATGGAAGGCAATACCGTTCGCGAAGTTTCTGTGTGCGAGATCTGGCGCGCCGCCACTGCGGCTGGTGTCAATAGCCATCGCAGCGTTACGAATGTAAATTTGATTGTGTACAGGGTGAAAGGTCAGCTGTAACACTGGCTGTTTGGGCCATTTGTCAACGATGTTGGCTAATAACGCGCCCATGTAGTAAAGCGTAGTCCCCCACGACGGTCATCGAAGATGGACCGCGACCTCGATGACATTTTCTGAAGACATTGTCACAAGACCGTGATGGCTATTGGATTTTAATAGCCGCGAGTTTACAAGCTATATAAAGATAAATAACGGAATGCCATGATATATAATGCTTCATCACAGAAACAAATAGAAGGTAATGTTGGAAGAAACATTTAATGATCTATATAAATTTTATAGTGACTGAAATATGTTTCTGGATGTGTGGATGCTAAATAAACGAATTTTATGCCCCCCGAATTTATTGTACCACTTAAAGCAGGATACTAATCTAGGAGGTAACAATTTAGAAAAAAATAGGATGTACGAGGGGCTATACTAAAACGCTTAGTGACGGTTTTAGGTTTTATGGGGCATTAATTATATTAAATCTCGGGTCAGCCGCTGAGGTAATTAAGTAACGTCGCGTCTACCCAGCAGTGTCGTTTAAATTATTAATTATTGATCAATTAATTTCATCAATAAGTGAAAGTTTCGAGGCAATTGTGTACAATTATTAAAGAGTTTTTCGCGTTGGCAGATCCACAAAGACCGGTTGACATCATCATCTCGCTGGTAGGCGCGTTGGCACAATTAAAATATTTGCAATCGGGTAAATAAAAGTCATTAATCATTCCGGGCTGCGGTTGTAATTAATAAAAATAAAAGTACCAACTCATCAGACAAATTAGTAGGAGATATGAGACGAGTGATTGATGCACCTTATCGGATCAGAGAATAGCATTCTGATTTATCAGCGCATTTATTAAATCAGCTTAATTAGGTGCCTTGTAATGTGAATTAATTAGTGTCCATTGCGTGTAGCACAAGGAGCCTGCTGTAGGTACGGACACTAACTACTTGTACTCTTACACCTCACAGACTAACACGCTGGAATCATCGGCTTGTAATGGATTGTCGATAAATAAAATTTAGTGCTTCGGAATCGATTCTTTTAATTGGTCGAACGACTGAATGAGTGGTAGCGCTCAATGACCAATGTAAAGGTCGACACACAACCCGATGCCTACATACCACAACCCGCCTTAACCCCGCAAGCAATTTTGTATTAACTTCCAGAAAGAACTGACGTCTCAATTTTCAAAAAAAGAAACAATAATTGAGAAGAGTTGAGAACGAAATTCTGGGCTTGCGTTTCAAACTTTTTTGTGCAGATTAGAACAACAAGAGTGTCAACTATTTGACAAAAATCTACCAGTAAATACTTCTTCGCTGACTTGCGGTTCGGATCAAGTGTATGGGAGGTTCGTGTGTGACCACCTTAATCCTTGGTAGCTAAAGGCGCGGCTAAGTTGATGTCGAGCGTGTCGCACGGCAATTAGATCACATCTCCGTGCTTGTAATATGAATACAGGCATCGCCCACGAGTGCTGGTTTATATCAAATCTTACAGGTAGGTACTGGATCGAACGGCTAACTTGTTGTTTAATATGCCTGTCATCACCTTCCTAATGTAAATTGGTCCAAATCAATAGATCAGCAATTTACATTCATAATTAACAGTCGTGTTATATTTTTTTGTGTGGCGTCTTCTTGATAAACCAGACTTTCGGCAACGGTTTAGTGTCAACTGTGTTGTAAGCTAACAACTACAAGATCAGATAAACTTTTTGTATTGATCCGCTTTTTTGGCAACCGAAACTCGTAAAATCGCGAGCCTGTCACAGTAAATAATTAAAAAAAGTATTGAGATTTCTCGTCTATAGGCGGCTTATATTATTGTTATATTATTAAACAAATTAAAGTAGTCTGCTAGAAGCGGTTTAACCAGAGAAAAATGTGACTGTGACTCTCCCCGCGCCACAAGGACCACCTTTTTTGTGTTAAATCTTCCTCCCCTTAACGATTATAACGAGTATGTGTACATACTTTGAAATAAAAATGTTACGTTTATTGTCTTTCCTAAAATCAAAAAGAAGTGAGGAGAGTTTAATTTTGAAAGACTGGCGTTGAAGTCGCTGGCGTCGCTCGGGGTCTTTCGGTCATAAACCCCAGTTAAAAATGTGTTCGTCTTGGAAGTGACAAGTGAACTTTACTGAAATACGGCGGCATAAAATGGCTGTTCCCATAAAACCGAAACCTATTTACGACGGTAATCCAAAATAATAAATTAAGATGGTATCAAAAAATTCATGTAGACAAGCAGCACCGTCTAAAAAGCCACATCTGCCCGCACCAATATTAATAAATTCCAACAATTCTATCTCCTAACTTAAACATGTGACAATGTTTTTGGGTTGTTTATAATCGAGTTTCATAATAATTTAGAGGACTACATCTGAGACAGGATCGTAGTCTACGCGACAACACTAAATTCCTGGGAGTTTTAAACGTTAGTGGTCCTTGTTTATGGCGCGGACCGCTTCCATATGATATCGGTCCAGTTCGGAGGTTGTCTTCTACCTTTTTTACTATTTACGATTGTTTAGTGTTTTCTCATGGTAACTCAGGGTCGTCTGGCCCACTTTTAACCCAAATAAAACGCAAATTAGAACGCACATTTGGTCGGCGGCGGCGACGAAATTGGACCTTTACCGTTAGCTCAGGGTGCTACAATAAAATGTCAATAACGCCACCATATTGTGCCAACAACGACGTCCGTTTTAAGATAACCAACAAGGCTGGTGCAAGGACTATTATTTTTGTAAGACGGCTCTGTGGCCATAAAGCCAACAATTGAACGAAAAAGGGAAACGTCAATTAAATTTTTAATATTATTCAGAGGCTCGATTCAATTGTCGGGATTAAATTGAGCGTCTAATTAGGGAATTAACTGTAATGTATGAGCAAATCGAGCCGGTGGAATTTCAACACGTTTTATCTTTTATACACATCGCCATATGTCCTGATGCATAGAATTGAATACAAAATCTCCCAAAATGGTCTTGATAAATCAACAATAACTGTGACGGGTTTATTAAAAATACGAGATAGGGGTGGGCAAGTGGCCATTTTTTGTATCAAGGTGGTAAAAAGTTGGTTTCTTTATCTCTGCGAGACACCGAAGTGCAAGCTTGAATGGGCCCACCCATCAAGGCACACCTTCGCAAGCTCACCTGCTTCGATGATGGTCTGCGGTGTAACACTCGACAACCTCAATCATCCGACTCCAGATATCGGTGTCTCCGCAACCAAATGACTCTTAATTATTGTCCTTGATCGAATCTTGCGCGTTTCCCATACCGAACTGTCAATAAAATTTGTCGAAAGAACCACTATTTTATCACCCTTGCCAATGATAGCTAAACTAGTTAGGTGCTACTTCTTGAACTGAAGTTAAAAAAAATTTATTCTGTTTGAACTTTTCTAATTTGATTCATGTTCAGAAAAGTGCATAATGACACTTACATGTTGATAAATAATGATAACTAGGTACAATGTAACTCGATACAATGTATTTGGGGCCGTGGTGCTCGCCGTAGTGTTTCAGATAGTGATGTGAAGGTTACTATTAGAAAAAGTACTAAATTCTACCTACAATTTTTCAGTGGATTGCTTTAAATTTAATTTTTTTAAATAATATTTCTTTAGCAGAAAATTTTAAATTAACTAATTCTCTCCGGTTTGTTACACATACATACATGCAATTAAATATTAAATACTTAGCACTTACTTGTTGCAGATAGTACCCCTTCAAAAAATATTTAACTCATTTCAAGTAGATAAAGGTATGAGTAGATGCATGCACTTCACATAGGTACACTCAAATTGCTGTACTCTCGACGGAACTATAATTGTTGATTCTGAAAGATTTCGGACTTAATATTGCACCACATAGCAAGTTGAATGGCGTCATTCAGACTAGTTTCAGTTTTTTTTTTAGTTTTGTTATGAAACAAAAAAAAAAGTGGGAAGACTGACCAAACTTGCTATTTATGTAACTCTTTTGACTTCCTTGAATGGAACGGGGCTTGCATCTTGCTTTACAAAGCAATAAGTATAGATCCATAAATACTTATATTTGCATTGAGTACCAAATTGTAATTAAAGAAATAAAAACCAATAAAAAGTTTCTTCTGGAATACATATTTATACCTACATTTTATGTTCTAAAATTTAGAAAAAAATTTAACAATAGACCATTTTAATCCGATTCTGTTTTGCGTGGACACTCGCTTCTTTTGTTACGCCAACTAAAGCTCTTTCGAAGTATTGTTATTATGACATATACAAGTGTTTGCAAGAATCATATTGGCACCATTTTCAAGTCGCCACCAGTTGTAATAAATCGTTGAAATCTGCCACACAAGATTACACGATTTACGTAATTGCAGTCGATGATCCGTAATTGACGCCTTAATCGCTTCAAGTATCACTAAACGCTTTACGTCAATTAAAATAAATATCTGTCAATCGCCACAATATCTCCAATAATAATGATATGCATTATTACCCATCGATATGCTAGCGGTTTCAGCAAAATGAATTCTAACATTTCGCACAGCGTAATGCTCAATTTGCAGGTGTTAATTGACAGTTATCCTTAGAATTAGTTATTCATTTTTTTACGGTGTCATGAAAATAAGCTACCGCGATATCATCAATGAGGATAAAGACCGCCAACCTCCGCCGGCCATCCAACATTTATGGGCATCATCGTAAACGCGAGAAATGGGTCAAATGATCGCCATATTCGTCAAAGCAATGACTGCCGCAATCAAATTGAACGCACCTTGAAACCTAAAGCGCATTTTTCGGCATTTCCGGAAGCAATAAACTAATTTAAACGGCAATATTTCAATACAAGGTGTTCAAGGCAACCCCTTGCTTCGCATTTTGATCGAGATGTGATTGCTATCAACTAGAATTATAGGAGGTCCTCCTAATCAATTTGTACTATCGAGCGTTCTGCTCAGAAGCGCTTCTATCGAGTCCGAAATCGATTTAGTCCTGGAATTTGAAGCTACAGTCGTGCAGACAGGTGGAACCGAAAGGTGCTGCCAACTTTTAACGAACTTTTGTAGAATTTGACAGTCTTCTTAGGCAAGATGACCAAATTTTATAAAATTTAATTCCAAACTTTTTATTTTGGATATTAATATTTTTACAGAAAAGAAAAAAACTTTTAAATAGTTTGCAGTACAAACTTATGCGTTTTAAAGGGTAGCTTCAGTCCTGATAGTTTTGAAGTTAACGAGTCAGATACGCAGTTTCTGCATTATTTTAGATAAACTCTAAACTCAAAATTTCTGGATTGCTCGCTAGTCGCTGCACAGGGTGGTCGGAGCAAAAATTGTTAGCTTTTCTGGCTGTTGGCTGGGAGCCGGTGTCTGGCAAGCCGTGAATCAGCAAAGAATTTGCACTCGAGCACCGTACAATGCTGGTAATGTTTATTTGCCGGGTGTCGTTGGAAGCGCTGAACGCAAGATATTGTTGGCGATTATGATTGCTCGCAAACTGCATTGCGAATTGTGCGGCTCCGATACAATTCAGAGATATTTATATCCTGTTGTTGAAGTATAAAATGAGAAAGGTGAAATATACAAGCGTGTGAAATATTCGAGTTGTACACGCATGGAACTATATAGGAACTAAATTGAAGCTTCACATAGTAATTTTACAGCCAGCACATTACCAATATATTATTGTTGAGTCGTTTGCATTATAGGTCGGGCTATTGCTATTTGTAATAAATATACATTTATCATTTTTACGGTCAGCCGGCGAGAAATGATTTCGCTTACCATATTTGACTTGGACATTTCTCTCATAGACGCCATCCACGCCATCTTAATTAAAGAGGTTAATCTAGCTGAAAACGACTTCTGCCATTCATCTGCCAAGTGAAAAATTCTAAACTCGATTGAATTACCCACGCTGGTTAACGAGGCTAAAAACAAATTTTTTTCTTGCTTTATGATGTTACAGATAATTTTATGCAGTTGCAGAAGTTTTTTCTTTTTTCCTTCGCTACAAAAATTATTTATCCATGGGGAAGTTAGATTTTAGAATTCCACAAAGTTTGTTACCATCACAGATAGTTTGAAAATTTTTCTCTACACTAAGGCTTTGATCTGACACCTCGTGTTATGAATACTGAGTGGTGTTGTTGTTGTCTCCAATTATCGGTTGTTAATCGGTGTCGAGTTCCGATTACGCGACGAATCCGCGCGGTTTCTTCAAGAGGAAAAGCTCGCGGTGCGAGCTTTGCCTGGACTCTCCAGTAGAAGCAGCTCAAGCGTTATAATCTGGGAGCTGGAAGTGACGTACGTTCACAATAAAAGTAGCGTAAACCCGGTCTATTAAAAGGATATTACATAAATTTCCGCGTATCACGGTCTTTTATCTGTTAAAGCGGACCACACTACGTCATGGCCTGCCCCGAACTGTTACACTTCTTCTCAAGCCTCAGCCACGCATATATTTACATAATGATTCATGACTCGACTCTTATTCCGCCGCCGATTTCAACCGCATTAAACGCTTTTCCCCGCGACGAGCAACAAATTGATTTACTTGTTGATCTCTTTTCGCTCGACTCGGTGCCCAAGAGAAATTCTTGCGTGAATTTTAATGACATTTTCGCCGGAAAAAGTGACTTGTAATTTCGTCACTTAAAGATGACGCCTGGTTAATCGTTTTTTTCTGTGTCCGGCAAATTGAAAATTGGGCTACTGAAAAGCCGATCATTCACGTTACCGGTGCCACCGTTCGGGATAATTACCGACAGTTCTGGTTTTATTGCAACGATTACTGGATGGCCAGAAACTTGTTAAAAGGCAGGTTCGAGCTTTTCCGCGTTGAAATTACCAATGCGCTTAATTAGGGACGCGTGATTATTCAGCACGCCATCGCCTCCAGCGCATCGAAATAATTGATTTAAATTCAGGGTGGGCCTCTTCAGCTTTCGGACAACTTGACTTTGTTTACATCGGTCCTAATTAGACAAACAAATTAGACGCGATTAGAAGAAGAAATGCCAGGCTGTCTGTCTCGACCAGATTCTACGTTTCAACGATGAGCGTTGGGGTGAGAGCAGGTGGTCTTAATTACGGACCCTCTTTAACTCATCAACCAACAAATGTTTTCCCGAGAAGTTTACAAATCCGTCACCTCCTATCGTTGTAAAAGGTTTTATTTATATTTTGCAGCTTTTATCACAACACGGAAATTTCTCTGATTTGACTTCAAAATTTTTAAAACGGGTCAAAAAAGGAGAGAGAACATGCGAATATTAACATTAATATTTCCCTGAAACATTGGCGGATATAAATTGCGGCTGAATTGCTTTGGAGCCAAATCCATGAGAATGGGTATGAAGGTTTGTTATAGCGATCAGTCTCCCGAAGAAAAAAATACAAAAATTTACCACAGTGAAATTGAGCGAGATTGATCTCATCCATCATCTTATTTTACTTTAGATACTGCTGGCTGTCGTGTTCAGGCCAAATTTAACATGCTTTATTGCTCTATCTCATTTTAATTTAATTAATTGTTCTATTATTTTGATTGATATTTTTATTTCGTGACGCTCTCCGAAATTTTCGAAGTTATCCCAATGTTTGATTGATCAGCCGTTATTAAATTGATGTATCTAATTCAATAGAAACGCTATTTGTTTTATCATTAAGCTACCTGTACCCTGTTCGACCTCTAAATCTCCATTTGTTTATTAACTGTTCAAACATCAATCAAACCTACCGATATAATAAAACCCATTCGTGTTTGCTATTCGCACCGTAGAGGAAAGCGACTTTCTTTTACAATATCCAAGTGACTCGCGGCGAAGGAATAACGTAATTAGAAAAAGCCCGTTGATGCACTTATCGTAAACAACGTTCCGACAGATGGAATGAAAAAGTCAAACACAATTTTTGCCGGTGACAATAATTATTCAGCTATGATGGTTTTATTACAAGGGGCGAATTCAGTTGTTGACTGATTTATGGCATTTTTGTGCAGTAGCGGGGTTCTAATTTTCTGTAACCAAGAACTACAATAACCCTTTCTTTAGTTCTCAGAATTGCCCAAGACCGCTCCAAATTCTTGTGAAATGGTCTGTAAATGCACAGCGGACAGCGGTCAGCCTCCTGCTATTTGCAATGATCTACAACATAAACTGAGTTATCCGCCTGTCACCAGGTGAAGAGTTGGGTCCAAAACTGTTGGATGGTTGCAGCGTGTGCGCAACGCTTCCTGAAGAATTATGGATTTATAACAGCGTCAAGCCGATGTAGCGCCCAGCGGGCTATTGGCAAAGCTCGTTGGTGAAATTCCTCCATAATGAAAAGCATAATAAGGTCTCTAAGCATAGATCCTCGTTGGCCTTGCCGGGAACCTAATCGCGATAAATTTCGACGCGGATCTGAAATATTTCATATTTCAGGCAGGACTGCAGCAATATTTACCGTGTAGATTCGAAATAACAAGAATGTGCGAAAATTGATTGGACAAGCAAAAATTACCAAAATTTATTTTGGAATCTACAAATCATTTGCAAACAATAAAAAAATTGAAAAAACTGCCAGAAATGGTTAAGTTAATAGTTAAGTTAAGACAGCAATATCAATATTTTAGAAATTAATCAAACTTTTACGAGAAAGCTTTTTTGTTCACAAGCATAAAACCAGTAACATTGCTGTCAAAGCCTTTCAACCCCGTACGTGTAGCAGTTAGTATAAAGTTTCATCAAGATCCCCTCGCTGCGTGTGACGACCCCCAGTCAAAATATGAAAGTGCCAAGAAAAGTTGGCCCATTACCAGGCGGTTAGAGGTAATTGTGATTTTGACATTGACAGAGCGCGGACAGTTAGGTGACAACAAAGAGGGCATTAAGAACGGTCACCCGCCAAGACGGATTAACTTCGCTACTGTAGCAGTTCGGAGTCCCGCTGGGCACCTGGGATTAGACAACCGACTTAATGAGAGCATTTTATCCTGATGGCGAAGAAGACAAAGCTGCTATGGTCAGATAAGACCGGACGGGATCGTCTCAATTTGCAACACTAAACAGTTTTTTCCTCCTTACCGACTCAGTTAGTGAACAATTGCTAAAAATAGTTATCTGATTACCGGGACATGGAAGGAAAAGGTGCAGTTATAGAAGGTCAATTCTCGCCGTTTTCAAAAGGTGGTTACTAGACAAAACGCCAATTAGAAGAGTAATTTAAATTTTGAATGTCTTCCATTAAAATTGACAACTGAACAGCATATGTCTCGACTGATCGACAGATCATTAACCATTAACGTTTTCGCTTTAATTAATAATGTTCACGGCGCGACCAATAACAATGCATCGCTCCCAGAGGCGAATGGGCGCTATTGACATCGTGCAACACATGTCGTCGTAGCATTGACTGCCAAATCAGATAACCAATAATCGCCAGAGCCCGATGGCACTAGTGCGTTTTGTAGTTGCACATTTTCAGTTATCGCCACATCTAGCGCGTTACAAAACCTCATAATGTTTCCTTCATCCTGGTCATTACGTAGCCATTGTGTAATTCGTGTTGCGGCCATCCTCGCTATAAAGGAGTTGATGTGCGATAAGTTCCCGTATCGTTTGTTTTGTTGTACGGCCGACACAAACGTTCATTAACCACGTACGCCACTTTTCAAAACGGCCCTGCTCCACTCGCCCAACAACCGTAGCTAAAGCGCTAAATGTGAATATCGCCCAGCTTTTTGTCCACCAGTCTCAAGGGAAGTCGCTGCCCTGGGATTAGTGCCCCTGCGACAAATCTGGCGACCACCAGTCTCGGTGCCGACGTCCAAAACCGCTCTCCACGCGGTTATTGACACTTGCTTCCTGTTCTCGGTCCCAGCATTTCTGGACCATCGGCAAGACACACACAAGAGAAGCGGTTGTTAACACATTTCAAGTTCGTTGTCCTGATGAAGAAAAATTATTCCTCGTTCCTCCCGACTTTGCATTGCAAGCACTTGGCACTTGGGTTAATAAACGTAAATCTAGCAACAAACTTACACAAAGTTGGGACGAAAAATTTGAGACACGCCACTTTAACCTTTAACGTCAAAATTCGATTGACAAAATTTTGTTCAAGAAGCTTATATTTTTAGGTAGTGGTAGAATAAATTAAGCTATGTTCACAGGCAATGGTCTTTTGTGAAATTTTACATAAAGAGAACGGAAAGTGGCAGCAAGAATGTTGGGGCACGAAGCAGCAGGCCGAGTGCGATGATCACACGAGTGTGCCTAACCTGCAAGAGACTGGGAGGAAGTTATTTAGGTCGTTTTCTGCGTTTGGCGCGTTGCCGCCGCCCGATTTGTCCCGGTTTTGGCGGGTGATCGATGGGTTCGGTCTCACGTGAAATTGTGTTTACCGCGCGTAGCCACGGGGGTGACGATTGAAATGCCAAATATGTATCACGGCAAATTAACGGCTCGTCATCCGTCCGGAGATCGATCATTTTCTGACCCGGACCCGCCACGAATTCGGCAACAAATTAATGCAAGGATAAACAGCGATCAATTCGTCATCATTTCGCTGGTATACTGCGTTCAATTATGATCGATCAGTGTGTGTGCGAAATCGTTAATCCCAGGCGATTAGAAGGGAGGTACCGTTCCCATAGACCACGTGTTTGGTACCGACCCGCACCCAGCAGGGCGCCGGCCGTTACCCACAGATAGAGTTAAGTTGAAAAGCGTCGTCGCCTTACACATTTGATGGGTCACATTCGCTCTCCGATCTTATCTCCTTGTTATTTATATTTAAGCTCGCGCTCTGAAAGCTTACGAACGAAATTAATGGTGGTCGCGGCGGATTCTGAAATGATTAAGTGCAGTAATTGTATCTTTATTAAGGTATTTTTGGAGGAACTGCGCCTAGGCGGAGATTACTCGAATAACTCGTCGGGAGCGACTTTTTTACGGCACCCTCTGCATCTTCCTCGTCTCGATTAAAATAGCAGATTCACATAAATAGATTAATGAATAATTATGTGGCGCCGATTTTTTTCTGAATAGCAAAATGGCTCGGGGATGGGCACTAGGTCTTCTCCAGAAGAAAAAGTTTCGCGGTCAGGTTGCACGTTTAATTACACGCCTGATCGCAATAAAAAACAGCGCTTGTCGCGAGAAACACATTTACTGTTCGTTTTTATTGCAAAATAAAATGCATAAAGCAACATTAAGTGCAATAAAATACGCAAACACCATACGTATTGTGCGCTACCGTACAGTCAAACGTTTTAGCACCTGACACTTATTTGTTTGCGGAGAGCATAAAGGCAAAATGGTTTTTGTAAACACGTTTCCTATTAAGGTTTTTTCTAAATTGGTTCAGTAGAAGTGTGCACAATGTATCCAGACGAATAATTATCTAACTGTACAGAACGCAGAATTATGAACATTTTCATTTGCGGAGACGCCAAGAAATTAATAATACCCAGTTTTGATGAGAGAAAACGGCACCCGACAACGCAACATGCAACTAAGAAATATTTCACGAAATACCATTAGTAATAGTCACTGTTGCCGCTTGTTACCAGATAATCACATAGAGATTTGTGGCGGGATGCTCAATGCCTTCCTAACGTACTAGAACGTGATTTAAGATGGATCTTCCACCAGTTTCATATAACAGCATAAAATTTATTGAAGATTAAGTTTAGAAATTGACTTTTTAGATTATTTCCCAATTTTGAAGTTCTAAAACTGGTGCGCCCAATTATTGTGATGTGAACTAGGCGGGCCCCCTATTTCTAAGTGTCTTTTCCATTTCTTACAACTGTCAACATTATTGTTTTTAAATCTAATTTTTATCGTATTTTTTTCTTTTCATCTACTCATACTGCTCAATATTTTACATTTATTAACTAATGCTCAATACAAATTTTAATGGGTCATATTTAACTGTCTACCAAATTTATCCAATATTTTCATACAAAAAAATACTTTCATTTCCCGAAAATACTAAATGCACACCAAAATTAAGAAAATACATAATCTTAAAGCGACAACCAAATATTGACATAATGCTGGCCTCTTATATGTTTTGTTCGCCAAAATAACTTTTGTTGGCCATCAATACTAAATGTTCACCAAATTTTATTCCGCATTTAATTCTAACATAATACCCAGATATTTAATTTTCGACAGTGTCTTATATTATTTAGCAGTTAAAAATTCTATTTGTTAATCAAAAATACACAAGCAATAAAATGTTGTGAAAATGGTAAATAATTTTATGCAAATTTATAGATGTAGATGTGCTAGGGCAAGGAAAATAAGAGTAAAAATAGAAGTGGTTTGCGCAAAAAAAGATATTGATTTCCGTAATATATAAATGCTTTGCTGTAATTGGCTTTTTGAAAATTCAGAAGTCGGTAAAGTAAACAATGACCGCATTATGTAAAACGTAAAACTTCTTTTAGTGGTAATTTCTAATCGTGCTTTTAAAAAAAAATTACAGGGCTCTGAACTGACCTTGAAAAAAACTTTTTCGCGTGCCTCTTGTCTGGAAGCGCAAGCGGCAAGGAGAGATGCGCGCGCATATTTCATTTTTGGAGTAATAGAATAATTATTTAACGCACAAATAGTTTTTTTGAGAAACACTAAATATAAATGGATAGCGCCAATATTTATTATGTACAGCACGGACACGTAACTTGAGCGTTCCAAATTTGGTAAACATTTAGTAAAATTGATAGACATATAGAATTTAAAATGTAAGCAATGGTAAAACAATACGCAGCATAGTTATTTTCGTGGTGATATTCTCATTTTCTGATGTATAATAATTTGGGCTTCATTTAGATTTTTTGATGCTCATTAAATTTCCTGGTGGACAGTGCAAGAGATGTATCGTGTTTAATTTGGTGTACATTATATTTGTTCCCAATTTTAATACAGTGCAATAATAATATGGTACTGTACCTAGTTACAGGGTTTTGACTTTGTTGGATGTTAAATTTTGACATAATTTTTCTGCGGCTGTAATTAGGCAAATACCTTTTTCTGGTAGCAGGCGGAGAGTGTCTGTTTAAAAACTCAAAAGTTAACACTTCTGCAAGTTACGTTGTAACTCCATTGGAGATGCAAAGAAATGTTATTGTGTCGGCTTTTTAAAGAGCCCGTTTAATCTATTCAATTAAGTCAATGAACCAGTAGATACAATAAAGAATGTGTACATTTTAGAATAACTATGAGACATTTGTCACCTTTCGTCTGACACGTTAAAGTGTACCTATTCGCCGCATGCAGACACAATCAATTGGTATCCATCCTCGACCAATCACCAATAATGTCTTTTATTTTGAATAAAACACGCAACTGACAACTGATTGATGCCCGTGAATACATTAATGTCAAAAACCATCCTGAATTGATAGTTCATCGCGGAGGTTAAATGTTCACCATTATATATCACGAAACAGAACAAATTCGCCGTACGTTTCTAACACAAAACGCGATAAATCAGTACGAGTTCGTTCCAATAAAATATTCTAGAGCCAGACGAGTTTCAGTAAAACGCTGCTCGATAGAAGCAACCCTAAATTTAAACCGGTGACTGGCAAATATTCCTGACCCTACAAATTCCCCGGACCCGACGGTATGATCGAGAAATTCAAATGTTTTCTTTTTAATTCTACAGAACTGTGATTTATATAAAAAAAATGAAAGGACGGTTCACGAACATCAGGACGGAATGCGTCCGATTTGATCTCGTATCGCACCGCAGCACTAATTTATGACAGCGTACCTGGGACCTAAAAAATCTCAGATCTGGACTAACAATGACTCAGTTGAAAATTGTAATAAATTCCGAGACCACAAGCGAGGGTGGCGGACCCAGTTTGGTATAAAAATAGAGGCTTCGGTTTGATCTAGAGTCATTGATGTCACAAGTTATTGATGACAAGTGCGGGTCAGGTGGCAGGGACTTTCTCACACCCACTCAGCGTGCGTCCCACCCCAGAAACATAAACCATAACGGCCCAAAAAAGTCAGATCGGTCTTTATTCCTGCCGTGAAATACGGCAGCAGCCCGCATCCGAGGCAGTTACAAAAACAGAACCAGGACGATTTTCCAATTGCTACGGCTACCATTTTTTACCACTGCAACGCGAGCATGTTTATTGGTCCAGGTGTTCCTCGCGGCAGCCATCCGGGTTAGCTATGGGCAATTTAACTTTTCAGGCATATTTTACTTCACATGATCAAACATGATATCAAGGAATCACCACCAGCCTGCGTCAGTATCTTAAAACCCACATTCTTATTCAAATTTTTGCTTAGCATGCAGACTCAATACTAGTACAAATTTGAGATTTAGATACAGTGCGTTTGTTTATAATTGCCCCATCATATAACTTGAATAGATATTAATAATTGAAAAAAATTCTTAGGTACTTCCAGTGACATCATTAATGATCATCAACTTCCATTTTCAATTTAGACCGGAAATGAGAATATTTTTGTTCTATTAGACTTTTTTACATTATTTAACTGGCAATATTATACAAACGTATTTATTTACCTGTAATCTAGAAATTGTCAACAGTAACGGTCGACAATTTGATGAGCCTAAAATGAACGTAAACGGTAAAATGCTAAACGCGAGTGGACATTATCAAAGTATCCTATGTACGTATTTTTGGCGAACTTACCGTGCGCAGCCGGCGCGCGCGGGTATGGGGAGCTTTGGAACGTGGCGAACGTGAAAGCTTCTCCTCGGACGGCCGATGTCTTGGCGAAGACGAGTCGTCGGTCTGATCTGTTTCATTATTCAAATAAAGCGCGTCCCTAAAAGGAAACACGATATCAGGCAATAACAGGCGCAGAATAATAATGTATCGCATGTCTCAGGTGTTCGTTAGGACATACCGCACACTAGACCCGTCCCATCACAAAAACCCCCAGCTACAACATTCACTAAATGATATTTGTTTGTTCTGCACTTCTTCAGGCCACCGCGCCTCTGACACAATAACACATATCTCCAGTTTTTGTTTTCGACTCCCGTCCAGTCTAGGTGGTATTTATTTTAAATGTCCGACGGAATGCTGTCCCCTGAAATTTGTGCGACACCATCCTCTTGCTTTGCGCTTTTTGCTGACGATTTCTCCAATTCTGATCTGATTTATTACGTGACGCGTCGGCCTTTTCGGGACCGCGATGCACGTTTCTTTTCTTATTTTTGTCCACCGGGTATTTGATTACAGTTAGCTCGTGTTCCGTGCGGTAACTACAATTCCTCGCGACAGTTCAAAGAAATTTCTATCGGAGACCGGGAGGTTTACGATTCGCATGTAAGCTCCTACAGCGATGATAAGGCGAAACACAATAATAGCAGTAACAGTAAGTTACAAGGAAAATTTAGTGCGATAAAGGCATCAGCGGTAGTGACTTATTATGAGCTCTTCAAACCACGGGAGATGGCGGCCGGGATAAAGCCCGGTTTACCGGTTTTCGAATTAAAACAATTTTACGTCGGACAAAAAATTTTATTGCCCCGCGTTAGTCATCGATTAAAAACAACAGCGACAAGACTTTTTTTCGGGTCCATCGCTAGACTAATTGATGGCCGTATATAACGGCAGGACATGATAAAAATATATCAAGTATTAGGTAATCATAAACGTTGACTAGTAAAACAGGATTCTTAATGGAGTAGGTCTATTAAATTAAGAGCAAATTTATGCGCAAATATAAAAGCAAATGTGCATCGTTAAGATAACGATAAAAAGCTCCAGGTCCGCACTCATATTAGGGCACGTGTTGAAGCACTCGTTAACACCGCAACGATACCTTCAGCGGAGCTTAATAAAATTTTGGTTGCCTTAAAAAATTTCGAGGCTAAGTCGCCGGTACATACAACGCAAAGGTATCCGCTGGATTGGGAAAATGTATCACGAGTTGGCCATCGGGACGGACGGACACAGAAACGCCATTTGTTCAGAATGTCAAACTACAAATGAAGAATTCCTTTAATCTGACTCCATTCTGACGCTATGAGCAGGTTATTCCAGATTATTTACATGAAGATTCACTACAAAAACAGTGATATATTTTCTGAGCCCCTTGACCGAACCTTGAAAGATACGTTTTCGTTTTTTTAGATCCGCCACACATCGCCAAGATGAGGAGACCGCAATGGCATCACTAGCGAGGAATTTGCAAAAAGCGTGTTTGGTTCGGCCGTTAACACGATTCTTTATAAATTAGGTGGCAACTATTCATTACTTACTCCATAAGTCTATTTATTACCAACGTGAACTTCCACTAACCCCCGAAACCAATAACAACGAAGCGCTAATGGCAAACTGTTTATTTAATTCCCCGTGTAATTATGCGCTGAATACCCTAACTGTTGTTACGATATGAAAAATTCAAAGTAACAGTCCGGTTTGCGAGTGACAACTTTGTTAATGGCACTTCTGAGGCTTCACTACATTACTATTATCGTGTACATCAAACTTAATGTTTAAGGATGAAACATGTTGGCGTACGTCTAAGTGACTTACGTGACTCGAGCCTCATTAGCATGAGATATTTAGTTTTTAGTGCCTAACATTACCCTATCAGAATACTATGTTGTTCCAGAACAAAGTTCACTCCCAGCTTTCCCGCAGTTTTACTGCACGCCAGAGTATTATTATAGTAGCAAATGAAAGATAGGTTAAGCAAGTATAATTTTACTACAACGTCTTGGAAATCATTTTGTCAAAGTTACGCCCTTTAATTTCGTTAGATTTAATTTACTCTATCCGACGGGTTCGTCGCTTGACCCCCTATTGGCTTCTCTCGACCCGCTAAGAGTTCGCGCTACGAAAACAGGAATGTAGATACATTGAGCTGTATGGAACTTCATAATATTGTTATAACAGAAAAGAAACTTGCACATACTACATTGATGATACATATACAGTGTGAAATAGGGAACTAAAATTAACTTAACAAGAAATGAAAAATCTAAAATCTAACAATAACAAGAGTATTTTATTAATTTAGGATTACATAATTAATTTCTAATTTCATAATTCTGCTCCCAATGATACAAGATTCCATATAATACAATAAATTAATTTACTTACAATAAATATTTTTAATTAATAACGCAATTTTTTCGCCGTTTACCTTGGAGGCTTCAATAATGATTCTGGTCTATATAATATATAATAAAGTTTTTTACATCTATCAAACAAATTGGTTACTTCTGCGGTATGTATAAATGACCGACTTATTCTTCAGGACTTGTTGTTTTATTAAAAAAATGTAGGAAGGGGTTGAACTGGATTGTCGGGTCGGCGGCCGTGGCCAAAACTATAGAGGCCTAAATGAAGACATCATATTTCATACTTTATTCACGCTTAGCGCTGCATTCACCCAAGGGTCCCACTCACATGCTAATGTATTCATGTGTGCCGGCAGTATATCTAGATCTGGGGTAGTTGTTTATGCATTCGTCCATTGTGCAACACGTCACAGTATGAGTTAATAATGCCACTATACGTTTATTTACTTTGCGGGACGTACGAGCAAACACTACTTGACTTGTAACGCAACCAGGGTCTCACGTGCAGCACGCAAGCTTAATTCGATTACGGCAATTATTAAAGCTTCGGATCGGCGGAGTCGCCAAAACAATAAAGTGAAGCTTTGGCCATCGCAGGAACCTGTAACGGTTACTGGATGATCAATCAACCTTTCCGAGTTTGAAAACCAACCCACTTTTACTTTCAGCCGAAAGTTATCAATCTTCGAAACTTCAGCGGATTTGACAGAGAACAAATTTGTTCCGATGAAAATGTGGAGCTAATTTGCATTTTAATAGGAGTATCAAGTACGAATGATAATGTTTGATGTCCAATTAATTCAAAGTGTAATTGCTTGTTAATGCTAGAAATAATTGTGCAATTGTCCTCCTCGAGTGACGACTATGCTAAACTTGGTTACGGCCGTGAAAAACGCGGAAACGCTCAGAGATTTCCCCAAAGGCGGGCGAACAAAGGTAAAGTTTTGCGTTAAGCTAGCTTTATAATTGCAATTATTTGCAATAAAATATTGTTTTATCGGATATAAATACCGAAGAGTATGTACGAGCTGTGGGTGTCAGGTGCTTAGTGTCGGGTCATAGACCTGTTCTAAGGCACGCACGGTAACGTACGCTCAAATGCCCCATCTTTATTTATGTCGACCTCGCGGTCGAGATGTTCCTAATTGCCGCTGAATTCGTTGATGATGGCCGATGCGATTTGAATGTGTCGTAAATTTATCAATTTGTTGCCAATAAAATTCGAGCGGCGCCTTCAGTACCGAAAATTGAAGGTGATTTAGTACGGAAACAGGTGTTGACCAACAGAGATTAAGACGGTTTGGGCAACTGGAAAATAAAAGGCGATTTGTCAAGTTCAAATCGACCTGCGCTGATTGCTTAATCTATGTGTTATGATGGCATTACTAATGACACGGAACGATCAAAAGTGATAAATTGCAATTTTTTCTCGGGCGTCAAGTGTTTTGAAACTACATGACGTTTGCCATAAGGAATCCTTCAAGTAAAAGCATTCTCTATAATTCACGCGGCAACTTCATATTTTTCTAATCAGAACAGCAGAGGCACCTTCAGAAAAGTTTGGGTTTCTACTTCATAACATGAGCTTTTGTTAGATAGTTTTAAACGCTTTTTACCGGAATGAGGATTCATAACGATAAGTTTTACACTACAGCTGGAAATAATAAACCTTTTTAGGAAACTTGATGAGAAGCAGTGAGATAATTAAAAAAGCTTTGATGTTACTTGACAAAAAAATATCTTAGCAAAACTTTCTATACTTGCACAAATTGAATTTTGCTGATGAATGTAGAAGTAAGTAGAAGTCCCTACCTCTTGGTTTCAAATGTTTTTTTTAGAACAATCTCTTATACTATGTATGCACATTGACTTTGATCACTGTGGTAAATTTCAATAACTTCTCTTATTTTATTTTAATTCTGTTTGCTTCCGCCGTTAAATGAGCAGTTGGCGTAAAATGTTCGATCGAGGTGTGAAGCTCTTGGTTATTGGCCTGAGCAGTCCGCCCCTTCTACATTTAAATAGCAATTGATCTCCGTGAACCCATTTAATAATTATATTAGCAATAAATTATAATTAAAGTTCATCGGAGGAAAGTTGGCATCGTCTGCAGTTACATAAAGTGCAATATCAGTTCATTAATAATCCGACGAGGAAGGGGGCACATTGGCATATACAAACAGTTTTAACCAATCATCGGAACATGTGCTCGAGTCCTCGCATCTCTTCATGTCATCTTCAGACAAACCCAATCAGCTTGATTAATGGTCCTTTGCGATTCTACACATTAACGATCATTGGCGTACCGGGGTGCGACTGTGAAGTGCTCATAGGAAATGGACGGGTCGAAAATAAACGTAATTTGCATACAACGCGACCGCATGTATGATATTGGCATACAATACGATAAAGAAATAACAACCGCATTCGCTGTCCACATTGATTTGACTTCATTGTTTATTGTGTCATTACACATCCATAACAGCTCGGCGCTGCTACTTCGCATTATGCACTGCTTTGCAATTTAAATCCCTTTTAACACGATATTAATAATCCGGTGACAAGAGTCCGTTGACAGGCATTACCCCAAATTACCGCAACCACGCATTGCAGTTCTTGAATGACGTTGGAATCGAAATTTGCATCCTTAATTCCCAACTGAAAACCCGATTTCGTCCGTCGAACTACCAGGTTGAATTTTATTGTGCTGCTCCCTGAATTGACAGTCGGTATTTAATTTGGCGTTTATACAGTTAAGCCGATCTAGATCATTAATAATCTTTACAGGGGCTATTCATCCTTTTTCTAATACTTCCGGTAACAAAAGGCTCTATCGTTAAGGAGCCCTGGTGGAAGGAGTCACATGTGGATTGCACAAAGCTGTGTCCATTACGTGCTATCTGTTGGCCTAACCGCACGATAATTAATCATTCGCCTGCATATCATCCTATTTAACAAGATGCAACCGTCACAGGATTCACACATGGAATAAAAGGACTCGGCGCGCCTGACTAAGTACGACTGTTTAGTGTTTACCTGCAGCAAACCGCCTTTTCATGATATTGTCGAGGATTTTACCGACCGTCCTTGCCCAAGGAGAGGGACTTTTTCCGAAGCTTCATAAAAGTACAAATGTTACTAGTGATGCGTTCACAAACACTGAAGCATCTGAGGATTTATTTAAATTTTGAAATGGATTAAATAGAAAATATATAAAAATATTAGTTTTAAAATAAATTTTATAAAAACTTTACAATAGCAGAAGAAAATCATTGCTAATCATCTTTAGCTGGCATGCATTATGCATTTACATCACTAAAGAAATAAAAATAGTTATTGCTTCTTTGTTATCAAAATAATTCCACACAAAGTCATTTAAATAATTTGTACTTAAAAATTGTTATAAAATACTGAAGAAAAAATAAGAAGAAGAAAGTGCAAATAAATGTTTAAAATTCTATCTTGCATTTTGATTTGAGGCAATTTTAACAAGATTTGCTCTTAACGTTACATCAAGCAAATGTGGAAAATAAACAAATATTCTAAATTAGAGAAAAATTTATGGTTGCAGTACAAATGAGTTTTAGAAGATACATCTCGACACCTGTTTTATTTTCTCAACTTCCTAGCGAAGTCTGGATACCGGGTCTTCCTTGTGAAAAGCGGGCTGGCTGGCTCGCCGCACCTTTGAGGAGATCGACAATGACACTTAACCCCCTTTGTTTCGGTAAGCGGCTCGGTCGGCTGGCGTTGCATTCTGTTACATAATCCGGGTCGCCAAATAATTAATCACTGGGCCGGAGCACTCGGTGTGGTTTGGTTCCGTGACAAATAGTGTGTCTCAAATGTGTCAACCCTGCTATTCAACCCGGCGATACCCTGAATACATTTTACGCTTTTTTTACCATTGGAAATTTTTAAAAACTATTGTAAATTGTCGCAGCGATTCGATGCACGATGTTCGTTGTATTGACATTGCTCAAGTACCCGGAGTCGTTGTAGCCTATATTTGCATTGTCGATGTTTTGTCTTGGCCGGATCAGGTAACTCACATCGGACGATTATTCATAATAAGATGACTTGGATTTATTGTGCCGCTTTTTTCCGGTGCTCTTGTAATGGCAGCGCGCGATGAACTTCAGACTTGGTGTCTATTATTACGGCACTTTTTAACGTCAACTAATCGAATGTAAAGCAGGAAGGGTTCGGAGTGATATTAATTTCTGTCCAACCCCTGAGGATTTGATATTTATCAAGAGCCGATTTGGCGAACTCAGAAAGACATATGGACGACTCTTACTCATGCTTCAATAGTTTACTATTCCGTTACATAAACTGCTCTCCTCTTTTTTATTTTTTGTTTTGCAGAACACCAATTAATGGCAACAAGTTATGTAATATTTGTTCTGCTATTTAAAGTCTTTTCTATTGCAAGCTCACTATAGACTTTAGTATGCACATCCATTCACTTTTAATAATAATAATAATAACTTTATTCACCCGACAGGCGTAGTAGCCTAATTATGGGCAAATGATACAATACAATGAACACTAAAAATAAACTAAACTAACGCCGAAATCATATCCTAAAAAATACACAACAAGCAAGCCGAAGACAATACAAATCAACATAAATGTAACTCCCTACAAATTAAATCAAACCACAAAAATCTAATAATAATAAAAATCTAAGAGTAACGGTCGATCGCCGCCCTACGGAGCTCCCCCAGGAAGCAACAATAAATGTCCACGAAGGCAGCAATGGTGTTGTAATTTGCGCTCATAGTAAATACAGACGATCCCTCAACTACCCGCGTCCTCGCAAACGGCACCTCAAAAGTGTCTCTCAGCCTCGACCCCAACCTGGGTACGCGAAACTTTAGCTGAGATAGAAGCTTAGAACAGTCAACCTGATTCCTCATCAACCGGTAGAGAAATGTCAGTGATATGCACCTCCTACGAACCTCGAGGCTACACACACCAAACCGACTCAACAGCAGGCCATAGTCAATCCCTCTTGGTGGATATGTACCATCGGCCTTAAAAACGAGGTACTTCTTTGTAGAATTTTAGCAAAATGCCAAACAAAAAACAATATTTCGATATTTCTATACTTAACCTACCTACAAATCAATTTTTTTGAGTAAAACAAAGTAAAAATATGACCTGAATTCTTTACTTACAGGTTGAGCAGGATGAGTTTCAGTCTATGAATATGTTTGACATTATGGGTAAAGTAATTTAGATGTAAATTCGGATTGTGAGGCTATATGAAGTGTTGTTGTAAAACAGGATAATGAATGTACGTAAGCGATTGCGCACGGTTGATATTTTAAATTGCATTTATAACAATAACCATAAAAATTAGCAAATTAACCTTTAATTATAGCATATCAAAATAATAAATAATTATCTCAATAAAATAAAAACGTAATTTAAATCTCTAATATTCTAATTAAGGTATATTTTAAAACCTTTTCAATAAAGTAAATACAATGAGAAAATTAAAATTGTATACTAGGTAAACTGCAAGTTGTGTGTTAGTTTAATTTACGAAAGATTACCATTTTGAAGTGGGTATAAATTAGATCAGCAAACGTTAAAGTTTTAAATGTTTATTTTCTATCGTGATCTAAGTTTCTTCTAATTTTACTTCATTTTTCTATTCCAGATTAAAATAACTAGACACACTAAAACTCTTGACGCTAAAATAATCTTCTGGCATCTCTTATACTAGCTCAAATAATAGTTTTTGGCTGGTGAGCCACCAGGTGGTTAAGCGACGAACCCGAACGCGAGTAAAAGGCGCGCATCAGTTTTAAAAATTATGCTAATGGTTTTCTATATTTTTATTGCTCCTGCATACATTTTTAGATAATTGCAATCTTATTACAGTTTATTAGTGACAGCAGCTGGATTGTAAAATTTAATGCATAACGACGGCTAGTTTCCTTGCAAGTTGTCGACGATGAAATCACCGGATTAGAAAACTTTTTGCCCCGCGAATAAGTGTCAACGCTTATAAAATATGTCATCATGAATAGCATTAACTATCCCCGGACATAATAAAACGACAAAACCAACTTTGTCTAGTGGTTCAAAAACATCCCTTCCCATAATCAAAAAATACCTCCGGGCGATGTTTGGACGACTCTTTGTGCATCACCGATCATATTTAATGAAATTTATCATGTGTTACACTCGCCGCATTGTCCCGGCCCAAAGCGGGAACATCCCAAAGGCACCACCATTTCTACCACCATATAAAGTTAGCGACCTCCGCCAAAATTTACGGTCCCAGTCCGTTAGATCTAGTTCAGTGGTGTAGGGGACGACCGGGAATGATATATTGGTAAGGCTGCGACAAAGGTGCGTGGCCTTGTTTTGTGTTTGTGCTATCAAATTGTGTAGTGTTTGCAAGCAGCATTTCACAAAAGAAGAGTGCGGATTGACTTCGCTATCTACTTACGCAGATTTATGTTGTGTTAATACCATTGTGGAATATCGAGAGCCCATTGTGTTTATATTGGTTAGTGACACTATTAATACTGAGAGTTTCGTTATTTATGCCCTGTTTTGATGGGCGATTTCAACGGGCGGCGCAGCGAACTGGAAATTAACAGATATTCAGGAAGCATCTGCTTACTTTTGTTGCGCCACCCAGGCCGGTCAAGCACATTTCTCGATTTTTCACGCTCAATTATTTTTCATTTTAAAAAGCATCCGCACTCCGGAAAATCAAACTATGACGACAATTACGTTGGATGAGCGTTAATTAAAATTAGCTTAGGTCACAAAGCGACAATGCGAGGTTGGAGCTTCTGAAAACGGACTGTCGGCGGCTTTTCAGCAGTTTATTTAAAAAATAAACGCAATTGTGAGTTCGACCACAATAAAGCATGACTGACAGAAGTTGATAGCTCATTCAAGTCGTTAAATGATCTTTATAAAGTAATCTTCATAGCGCAGGACCGCGGGCTAGCAGTTCGGTGGAACTGTTACGAGTTCCTGTCAAAATCGACTGCGCGGTTGCATCTTACATAACAGTCAAATAATAAAAACGATCAAGATAAACAGTTAGCCAAGATACTAACAATAATCAATCTGAGCGATTCGAATTAATTAATAACTCAACTGACAATAGCAACAAATTTCCGGACGTTTCGACGCATTCTCGAGAAGTTCCTGCAGTGTTTCAGATTTATTTGTACGCGTACGATAAAACCAATTTAATAATAATAATCAGAGAATAAATTGACTCTATGAATCATAGTTCGCTTCATTCACGATCTCTTTCAATGTGAATGTATCTCACGGTACTCAACTTGCATGCCTTTAATATTCATTCGTGACTTTCATTAATATTATTCATTACAGGCCGAACTAAATTTTTGAGAGCTCGATTTTATGTTAATTACCCAAATAATCCTGCCACACATCAGCAAGTTCGAAATCCGTGCGCTGTAATCGTGATTAAACGCCTGAAAACTCGACTCGGCTCTTCATCCACAATTCATCCGGATCTGCAGTTATACGAAGCTAATTGCGCGCGTTCGATCCCGTATCCGTCTTTCATATATCCTGGATTAAATGCTAACGTGATTATTAAGACGTTCCTTTTTTCAGTCACGACCTGCGAGTTTCAGCCAGTTTCAGTAATCATCAAGTTCCATTTACTTCTCCACAGTCATTAGTGCACGGACGACGTGTATGTGGCTAATAAAGGCACTGAAACTGTACAACAACAGATGTTTGATCCGCTTAAAATGTGTAATCAGTTGATGCCTTGACGTGAATGCGAGCGTAAATGCGTCTTTAGCATTCGACGCAATGTAGAGCAAGTTGTTTCGGCAAAAATTAACGCGGCTAATGACGAGAACAAAAAAAGTTATTTGCTACACCATTAATCTTCGTTAAAAACAGCTTAACTAGTGTGGCTGAATTTCAGCAAATCCCAAGTGTATGCACGCTATTAATTTACTCCCAGTTCCACATTCTCTGCAAGATGAGGCTTTTATTAATAAAAGTTTAATTTTTCAAATTTAATTTAGATCACTTAAGTAGGGGAGGAAGATTGTGAAAAAACTAGAAAATGTAAAGAAAAGCTAGGATTAGAAATTTGGATGATATGAGAAAATTGCTTTAGTGAGAAGTCACCGTAATTCTTGTTGGATGGGGAGATGACTATCTCCAAGCTTTATAGAAGAACACACAATAAACAATACATCACGATATTTTCAAACAAACAAGACGAGCAATAAATATATTATAATTAGCCTTGGATTCCATAAAATGAGCTAATGTAACGGATCATCCTTTCTTAAGGAATCAGATCTTCGGATTTTTATATAACCTTGTAACAATTGTTGCAATCAATAATCTATAGCACAATGGCTTATTTGCATAAAGCCCAATGGAAGGCTGTTGTCCGTCGTCACTGGATTAGTATTTACTTAATTAAAAAAGCATTTTCTCATATTTAAAATATATTGAAAAAAGCTGTCGAGCCTAAATTCAGGCAATCACTCAATTACCGTGATTATTATCATTATATTTGAGTAGGTACCGCATGGATACTTTCGTTACTTTTCGTGCTAATTCATAAATCGCTATTTTACTTATTTATTTGCAGAATAATTTGTCACGTTTGCCTGAAATTCGTGTGATAAACATTGAAAAGCCTGTAATTTGCTAATTTTCGAGTTGTTCTTTTTTCAGATCGTAGAAACTAAACCGCAGCTGCGAGGCTCAATAATGCTGTACATGCAGGTCCGGCTCTGAGTTTCCGCATGTTGCCAAATAACTCGCCACAACTTTTGCCGGCCACGTCAAAATATTAATAATTTCAAATTGGAATTTACCGCTAATCGAGCTCTTTTAACTGTTTCGGACAAATTGATTTTTATCGTGGCTGCAAATCCAAAAATTCCGTAAATTCCGACTACGGTTCTGCCTGAGCTTTGATCAGGCAAGTAAAGCATGAGACGGCGTTCTAATATTGGCGATAACCATCATTACGTTGTGCCGCAAGCCAGTATTTAGTGAAATATCTGTAATACTACACCTATTACTTAAGAAAATATAATCACGGCATCTCGGAGGGCGTTCTTGCTGTAATAACATGTGATCGGATTGAAGGATACGGTACATTTTGGAACTTTTTTCGTAAACTGTCAATGCCCACTTTTAAAGCTACAGCGGAGATTTCAGAAAATTGTTTCCCTTGCATCTTGCTGTACTTGATAACATTACACAAGTTTCTTATTCAATTCTTCCAATTCCACGAAAGTCGTTAGTGCGTTATTGAAGATCCGTCTTAAAAATTAAGACACGTAATACTTGTACCATTCTGGGGTAATTATTTCCTAAATCTGCTAAATAATGTCTCCTTGTATACTTAGCATGGTAGACAGTCAACTTTCTCAACTAGTGCATAAATTATTATTGCAGTGATAATTTTCTGAGTAATTTGTGTCTGTGCAACGCGAATCTATCGACTCCGGAGGGATGGGTCAATATCTCAGCAGTTATATAATAGTATGCGGATTTATGTGTTCTTCAGGCGTGACCTTATTTATTAGCGAGTCACAACCTCAACTCAACAGGTTACGACTTATTCGCAAACTCGGCTTAATAAAAAAAATGCTTTGTACGTAAAATCAACTCATTTGTTACACCTTCTCTAATGGTTATGATGTAATTACGTTAGCAAGCACGATGATATCATTAGTTTGTCCTCTGGAAACTTGATTCTTGATTTGTTCCTTATTATTAACTCAATTTTATGGTAAAAAGTGGCCATGAAATATCGCCACATCACAACGGTTCTTATTGTGAACTTATAGCGGAGAGAGGATGCTAAAGTCCTGACACAGTGATTGACATATATTAATTACTTTCCCACATCAGTTGGAAATATGCAATTACTTTATTTCGGACGAGCCCCCGGCCATGAGTAAAGAAAAATAAATTGCTCCTTGAAAATATCGTCATCAGTCATCGCGACGAGTCGTTAACGAGCCGGCGAGAAATGCAACGATTCCGGTTGGACAATAACAAAATCGGCGCCTGAAAAATTTCGTTTCATCGTGCGAGCTTTAGCGACGGCTGATCCAATTCTATGCTCAATTTAAGTCTCTTGTCCACCGAACAGTAGCATGTGTTATTGTTGAAGATACTTATCAAAAATTCAATTCATTAACGTCGACTTGTTTAATTATCTCACTCTTGATAATGATGTATGATTATTGCGACGGGCATTGAAAAATTAACTTCCATAACCGTGCTTTCAACAAAGAGTTCATGTGTGAAAATAAAATTGAAACAGCATGAGTAATTAGACAGTTCATTTCACATTTACACTCCAATTAACTACGTTATTCAAGGCGGTAGAAATGAAGATAACCGGACGGAGATTGGTCGGAAAGAGCTATCAATCAGTAGTTATTAATTATTGTACATAATATATATACGCGGTATAAACGCGACCTCTCCTCGTCTTTTTACGGACGATCAACACCCGGCGTCAATTAACCGCTCGTAATCAATGCAGTCCAAATCGTGACGGTTGCATCAAATTTAATCCGGGATTAATTCACGAGCAATCGACCAATTGCCATTTCTGATAAGTCAGCCTTCTTTTTTTGATACTTACCTAAATTCTTAGAAGATATGTTTTTGGTTAAGCAAATTTATTTGACAGTTTTGATAAATGATTGATGCGCTTACCCAAAGTTCAAACCATTTCTCGGTGTCCTCAAAAGCCCGAAATATAAATTTAAACTGCGAATCGCGGAAACAGCTTAATAATATTGTTACGAGACTATTGCCGCGGAATGTAAATTTTTCTTATTTTGCAATAGGAGAAGATTGTCTTTTATCGTAGCCCTTGTTTCATCTATAATTTACTATCCAAACGGCCGCGCAAAACATTTTATTGGTAAATGTTTACATCTTTATAGTTATTTTTGCATTAATCATTAAATTTACATGGGCACCACTATAACAGGCGAAAGCAAAAGTTAGTAAATATTATTTTTCTTTACCACAAACGTAACGTTACTTAAAAAGTGGACATATTTTGTCCATTCAATGTTTGTTATGATGCTTTACACTTGGGCAAAAAGCAGTAGTATGAGCTCATCAAAATACTTTGCCTCTAACTTTACGAGCTCTATTAACGAGTGTTTAAAACATGAAACGTTAGTCTTCAATAAAAACAATATCAATTAAGATGTTTAAAAAAAAAACAAATCCCGGATTTATCTAATTAAGTTTTAAATGCCGTGTGAATTTACTAATTCAAATACCAGTCGATCACAATAAATAAACACATAGCTAGATACTTATGCAACAGGAATGAGGAACAATTAAGTACAGGTATGCTATAAAAATATATAAAAAATATTAGTCAGATGCTTTATTCCCTACGTAAAATAAAGATTTGTTCTAATTTTTCAGAACACTTTGAAGTTGGTTCTAAAGTTATTGCTATATTTACTCAATTCAAGAACAGTTTGAAGATAGTAGGATATAAAATATTACTTCTGGACCAGGCTTAAAAACAAGGCTGAAACCAAAAAATTTGGCTGATTTTCCGAAGGTAAATAATCAAAGAAGGGATATCTATAATCCTTCGGAAATACTAAGTTTTTAGGTTTTAGCCTTGTTTTTAAGATGCTAAATAGCCTGGTTCAGAAGTAACATTTTATATTATACTTACTACTAAAGATTGCAAAAGAGATAATCATTAGGTTACGTACATATGGGTGTACTTGAGGCAAATTCAAGGCGATGTGGTCTGTCAACGACCACGTAATTATTTCTGTGGGAGGATTTGGTGAAATGCGATGATTAATTGGTGAGCGACGTCTAGGACGTGCTCTGAATAATTATTTCTCTAATCATTACGCTTCTGCTCAAAACGTGTTGTAAGTACTTTCTAGTAACACTTATAATGCACTTAAACTATTTATTTAAGTTTGTAATTTAGAACATCTAGGTATTCCTACCTAATATTACATGTTGTTCTATTTTTTCGTTTGGTTCTGCATCTTTTTTAACTTTCACCTACAGTTTCTGTTTCTCACTATCATCGTTTGCTATGTTTTGATTGTCTTTTATGTCATCCTTTCGGGTAAACGCACTTGTATTTAATTTTCTGGATTTCATTTATTGGTTTGTCATGGTTCAAGTAGATGCCTTATTTCTTTGCCAACACTAAATTGAACCGTTGAATATCGCAATCAACGATTGAAACAATCCCTTGTGTCAGAAAAATTAATTTTCTGCAAAACTTTTTTCCCACATTAATAGATGGCGCGTTTGCGCGTTTGGTGTTTTAAGTAACCGCCACCCAACCGTCGAACCTCTTCGTGGATATCGCTTACACTTTTTAACACTCCCTCTATTTCGAAAGATCTGGAAATCCTTATCAAACAACTTCAACTTCATTGAAGAATAGTAGAGAATCTCTCAACTGGACGCTAGTAGCAACGCAATTAAATAACAATAACGACAATTCGTGTTTCATATCAACAATTACCGGGAATTGCCGCTAACGTTTTATTAAACCAGTTCCCATTAATAACACCTTTTACTGACTTTAAACTCTCGTTTGTCAAATTATTAATCCACAAATGTTATAGATTTAGTCGGACGACATAATTACGTTCTAAAGACTGTAAATGTTAGATTTTTGAAGGTGTGTTCGTGTTATGTTAAAGATCAATCTTGGCTTGTAAAGACTAAATTAAGCATCGGAATCGTGTTTGTCAACAAACTGGAAATTGATGAGTTAGGTAAACCAATTGACTCCACGTTGCCTCAGTCACCGAACAATAATTAATTGCGACGATGAAAAGCGACAATACTTCCAAGGTCGGGACGAGTAATAAAATTTTGATTAATTACGATTTTATTATTTTTATATAGTATCGAATTTGATTTCCTGGTGAGGCCAACGATGAGTTCACGTACATTCAATGCCACTTTTGACACCGATGAATCACGTTGCGCAAGTTTCGCCTAGTTCCTCAATGGATCTAAACAACCAGGAAAACGGGTCTTGACTCTTGACGACGAAGACGTGGCCGCAAAACGTTTCGCATTTTTTTGTCGTTTTTTCCCAAAACCAGGTTAAGATTATTTGGTAATTTGCGTACGCTAAAGCTGACTGTTACTTACTTTTTAATAATCGTTTAATCATAAGTGACACGTAATGAATGGACGAGAGGAAAAGTGATTGTAAAAAATGCAAACAGTTTGCGCAACGCCGCGCATCCATCCAGTTGAAACACTTTTTTCCACTACAAATAAAAAATTATTGTTTTGCACTCGTGTAGTTGAAAGTACGGATGACCTTTCGTGCGGCCTTGTCTTAATTGCTGCAATCAATGTGGATCATCTCGCGTTATGGAAGAACCGCGGATGATGGCGTGCTACCCGTATCCTCTGTGCTATCGCTACGCCGGCCATTAAAGATCTACTCTCACTGCTCAGCAGTACCATTGTTCCACGTAATATTAATTATCATTTCGTATTAGCCAACTAGCGTATTGAGCAACATTAATTGCATTGTAATGCTTAATAAAATGTTATCTACCTGTCAGACGGTTAGCTGCAATTATGTAATTAACCCCTTTATTCTCCACGAATTCAATTCCGAAATTAAACGGGTTGTTTGCCATCAACAATAAGGCCTAATTTTGATCCACGATTCCGCTGGGCCAGTTAACGACTTTGCTTATTTCTCGAGCTACCGGGAAAACTTATATAAAACGTCATTAGCGAAGGCAGTTAAAACATTGTAATCACAATCTGATTTATGGAACCACTTTTAACTTGCGATAACAAGAGCAATAATTTGCATAATTATTTTATGGACTCCTTGCAGGATGCCATCGAGTAAGAGATAACTTTATTTTATAATCGGGCGGATAAACTTTTAATATGCCATAAAATCGTAAATACTGATGATGAACATCATCGGGCCAAACAAAGCGCAACAAGCAACCTACTGGAAAAATAAAGAAATGATTTTTGATAATTAAACATAAAGAATAGTGCCGATTATTTATCAGTTTCTACAACGTTTTGTAAGCGGCCCTTTAGTAACGTTGAGGCGAGTCGGTTAGGGAAGAGCCGAGCGCTTCAGTACCGAAACACAGCGCGCCGGTTATTTGTTTACATGTTCAATTGTGAAGTTACTACCCACTGTATTACATACCTTATTAGAAGTTAGTGTTAGTGTTAGTGTAGTGTTTACATTTTTTTAATTTAAAAATTAAGATTATTATGGGGGTATTAACAATTTAAATTTAGTGTACGATGCCCAAGAGAAAGAACCGATCAACATCCTGACAGCAACTTCCTCGACCCGGAGCAGTCTCAACGTAAACAACAAAAAACGCAGCAAAAAAGACGAAATTGCAAGAAAAAAATCAGGTTAGAAATCTATTATCTAATACCTATAATACCAACATTCGAACCGCTCACGAGCTCAATTGTCCAGTGACTGGAAGTCATAGACCACAATGCAACAGCCTTCAAGTGGGGCAAAATCAAATACTCCATTAAGCCCTAAATAAATTACAAAGTTCTGCAGCAATTTGGTACGACACAATAATAAAAACTGAACCGGGGTGGTCGTGTTATTCTTGGAAAAAATGGAAAGAACTTCTAAAAGGCTCATTTCAATCCCGGCGTGACACTTTAATTGTTTATAAACATCGCGAACCAAACAATGGTGATTCTCCATAAGAATTCCACTTTAAACATCTTGCAAAAATCGAGAAATTGGAATTTTCTCGTCATGACAAGATCTCATTAATCTTGGGTGCTATTAATAATCCAACAATATCGGGGGCAGGGAAAGCCGTCTGCGTTAACAACGTAAATTCTTTAGGAGCTTATCTGCGAAAAAATTTTATCGCCCAAAAACATATTCGGTTGCATCATCAACGTTGCCCCAGCAGTCAACAATGCACAAAAACGACAAAAAAACCAACACCAACAGACATAAACAAAACGCAACTTTTAACAAGAAACGATGTGCGCCACGAGCATGTAACGTAGACGATCTTAGTGCTGTCAAAAATCTCCAGTCATCCTGCAAACAACAATCAGAGCAAGAAATTGATCCCCAAGTACAGGGGACTTTTCCAAATTGTCGACACACAATTTCAAACCAAAAATGAGTTCTGTCAAATGGACACACAATTTCAAACCAAATGGATTCTGTCAAATAGACACACAATCGCAAACCAAATCAATTCTTTCTAATGAACAAAATATAAAACCAATTGGGTTGTGTCAAAAGAGCACAAAATAATAAACCAACTTTGTTTTGTCAATTTTATTAATTTCAAAGTTTAATCTAGTACCTGTCATAACCGAAACTAATTCTGTGTTAACAATTGCAATTATTCCTTCCGTCTAAAACCAAACCGTTTGAGGACAAACTTGCATCAGGATGGCCGAATGTGAGCGTCTCTTTAGTAACGTTGAGGCGAGTCGGTTAGGCAAGAGGCGAACGCGGCAGTCCGGAAACAGAGCTCACCGGCTATTTGTTTACGGGTCGTATTTAACAGCCCACCAAATTTACCCAATATTTTCATACAAAAAAATACTTTTATTTCCCAAAAATATTAAATGCTCACCAAAATTAAGAAAATACATAATCATAAAGCGACAACCAAATATTGACATAATGCTGGCCTCTTATATATTTTCTTCGCCAAAATAACTTTTGTTGACCATAAATGTTCACCAAATTTTATTCCGCATTTAATTCTAATATAATACCCAGATATTTAATTTTCGACAGTGTCTTATATTACTTCGTACCTAGTCAAAAATACACAAGCAATAAAATGTTGTGCAAATGGTAAATAATTTTATGCAAAATTATAGAAGTACATGTGATCAGATAGGGCAAGGAAAATAAGAGTAAAAATAGAAGTGGTTTGCACAAAAAAGACATTGATTTCCGTAATATATAAATGCTTTGCTGTAATTGGCTTGCATTATGTAAAACGCTTCTTTTAGTGGTAATCTGTAATCGTGTTTTAAAAAAAAAAATTACAGGACCCTGAACTGACCTTGTACAAAACTTTTTTCGCGTGCCTCTTGTCTGGAAGCGCAAGTGCCAAAGAGAGATGCGCAAGCATATTTTATTTCTGGAGTAATAGAATGATTATTTGACGCACAAATAGTCTTTTTGAGAAACATTAAATATAAATGGATAGCTCGAATATTTATTATGTACAGCACGGACGCGTAACTTTAGCGTTCTAAATTTGGTGAACATTTAGTAAAATTGATAGACATATAGAATTTAAAATGTAAGCAATGGTAAAACAATACGCAACATAGTTATTTTAGTGGTGATGTTCTCATTTTCTGATGTATAATAATTTGGGTTTTATTTAGATTTTTTGATGCTCATTAAATTTTCTGGTGGACAGTGCAAGGAATGTATAGTTTAATTTGGTGTACATTATATTTGTTCCCTTTGTTTACATGTTCAATTGTCCAGTTTACTACTCACTGTATTACATACTTCATTATATTATTATTATTACCCTTCAGTTAAACTAATTTTTTGGTACAGAGCCCATGCTATAGAGCGCCAATGATAAAGACAATAAATTTTCTTTGGATATTACTCCACGTTTCTGACAATTTTTTCAATGCAGTTTTTGACATATTGTATAATTCACCACTAAAGGTTCTATTTTTGATAACATTGATTGGATAACATTTTTTTGAAAATTATTGAATGACGTATGTATCTCACAAAACTAAATTGACACAATAATACAGGGAAAGTTTGGTCGAGGTCTATTTTTAAGGTTCACTATGGTCAAATGGAATTTGGCAACAAATTTCTTCAGAAATTTAAACGCGGTTTCTCATTTTATTATTACCAACAAATTTGTTATTTCTCATATTAAAGGTCCTTCAGTCAATTCTTCGAGTACTTGGCGTAAAATATATTTCGGCTATTGACAACTAACATATTCTCGCTTTTTGACGCAAAAAGTTTAATTTTCAGAGTAGCTTGGAGCTTGTGTTCGAGGTAATAAATTGATAATTGATGTAATGGAGCTAAATATGGCCGCTTGCTCAAAGATGTCGCTGTGTATTCGATTATGGTTGTATTCGTTCGTAATATTTGGAAATCCCCGTTTGTGGCGCCTGGCGTTCGTTATTAACATTATCCGAACATCTACCTTTGCAACCATCTCGAAGTGTGGTTGTTCTCTTGTGCAATTTTCCTGGGGGTCTTGAATGCGAAGCGGTGCAATTAGGTGTGGAATTTAATAACGCCGTTCGCGCCCAGCCTTGTGTTCACATGGAACTCGCAAACGTGTGCATCATTAGGCCGTGTGCTCGTGTTTCCCCGGTATATTATTTATAATACGGACTCATTGGCGAGATTATCTGGTATAAAATCACGTTTCTAGATGCTCTTTCTAATTCAAATCACGATAGTCGATGAGCCTCAATGGCGGCCAGGTGGTGGTGCGTGTAGGAGAACGCCGACGAAAGGTCAAATCAATTCGAGTGTGCATCACTAATTGCAGGTCCAATTCGGACGTTCAATGCCCAACGTCGAAATAAAAAATTGTGTAATTGATTACGGCCGATCTTCCATGTTTTGAAACTTTTAATTTCGCTCAGGAAACTGAGGGAACGTGTAATTACAACCCGAAATTAAGTTATTTGGCAGATTTTGCCGCGTATTCAATTTTTAAACGTTGTTGATGGCGAGTTGGGTAACCTCACAATTTCGACCTGAAAGTCCGGTATCGGGTGAAACCCGCGCGAGAATCGCCAGAAAAACTTCCTCCAATTAATCCAGCGGCTCTTGTAAATCGTCTTGATTATGCGCAATTAGGGGCAACAATAAAAATAAACAAAAAAGCGAAATTAATTGGGATTACAGTTATTTGATCGTCCGGTAATAAAATGTAATAAGAAGAATCAAGGATATCGGAGCTTTAACAATTCACACCTCTCACACTCGGGCCTCGGGCTGGAATTAATTGATTCTGACATGGTTGTGATGTGCTTTACTTTGATATCCGTGACACGTGTTTGACTTTTAAATACGTTCCATAAGCAAATTAGGTTTGACATCGCGTGAGTTGATGATTTCACAAAGAACCGCCTTTTCATATATATTATAATTTCAAATTTTATCGCATGGTTAATGCGTTCAGAGGATGAACCGTGCTCGAGCTGTCAACAATTCCGGAACACACCCACACGTCAGAGGCACCAAATCGTACCTCCTCTTTGAGGGACAATTTCAGATTTCCGAATCATTCTTTTTGTCGAGTCTCTAATTAGCCGTAAAATTTTTTGAGTTATTGTGACATAAACTGTCGTTTAATATGCACATAATTTAAATAAAGCCATTAAAAATTAACGCCAAATTACTTTTGATATTTATACCATCAGCGACACTAACCTCGGACAATCCGCGAGGCACCCAAAACTGCTCAAAGTGAAAGAAACAAATTAGCAAAATTGGAGGTGTTTGGCAAGAAACGGACGTATTTAACCTTTCGATCGAGAAAGAAGCGTTGCGGCAGTTTATTGACGCGAACCTATTGATTCGATCGGCTCCAGTAATCCCTTTATAATCTCGCTTGGCGAAATTAATTGAAGACAGTTGGGCAATATAATTAAGCATAGCGGTTGTCTGTAAGTTTAATTGTTGTCTATAACTTTTCCATTGAACGAAATACAAGCAAACAAACTTCAAGGCGATTGAGTTGAACGCGGATCTGTCAATCAATGCAGATAACAGAAATGTCAGAAAATTATTGTGGCAAAAACGCTTTCGGTTATTCGTAATATTTCCATAAAAGTGAGATAAGGCAGACAATTCGATTAGAAATTCTCTAAATTTAATCGGTTCGGGCATAAATGTCGCTCAACATTTAAATTTTCCGTGATCTCGGTTAAAATATGCAATTATAAAAAACCGCCAAAATACTTCAGTAATGTCGCTTGCTCAATTCCCGGACCTGGCCCTGACCAATTCGAAGTATTTGTAGCAATTTTCAGAGTTATTCAGAAACGACGCTGAATATTCCAGTCTGTTAAGTTTAATTAGTGAAGAAGCTTATCGTGATAACTACCAAACGTTTCGGTACAAGTCGAACACCCTTGATTCAAATGACCAGTATTTCGTTATTTTTATCTTGAATGCGACAAAAACTGAACGGAGTTTAATGTCGAGTGATAGAGATCGGGCGTTGAGGCGACATTGAGAAGTTACGGTTATCTGCGCTTAATTTGTTAGTGGATGCCGTGTTTATATTGCCTGACTTATGATTTAATTTATTGCAATTGCTCTCTAATGGTACTTGCTAATTGACGACTGTGTTAACATAGTTATTTCGTTCCAGTCAACTCTTAAACTAGTTTAGCTGATCAGCCTTGGGGCAAGACGCGATACATGCGTTATTAACGCTGTTTTTGGTCTCTTGATTGTTCACAACTTATCGAACATGCGATCGACGACCACGTTTAAATCAATTTCCCAGCTTTGCAAAAACGGACGCCAAAATTGCTCAGAAAAAAATTTGAAGAAAACATTTATATAGTCAAATAAGAATGCAGTATTGACTGTTTTCAAGTTTGAAACATGACTTTAATTTTGGAAGAAGAATAGATGTTAAATGACCTTACCTATCTCAAAAATGACGGCTCACACTCTAGCTAAAAGTATAGCTCGATTGATGCTAAGCAGAATGAAATTTACAAGATTAGTCATGAAATTGAATAATTGATGCCCAAAATTTCAACATTTTCCATTTTTTTCCTACCTGCCCCAATCGATGGAAATTCAAAAAATTTCCAAAATTGCTATCGCTTATCCACACGTAAGCGAATCAATGTTTGGTTATGAATTCGACCTTCTTGTCTTTCTGATTTGAAATATTTTTACCTCAATTTTGACTATACATTGACATTTTATATCCGTCCACCATCATTTGCATATATAATCCTGTTTCTGAAAACTGTAGCGTGAGTAGAACCACATCAATGGAATTTCGCGTTAAAACATCCTAAAACTGATGATTTTATGCAAGCGGCACTTTGTCATAAATTGCGCACGTCGCCTCGTGAAATAGTGCTAACAAAATTAGGAATTCCTGTGCTGCGGTCAAGTCATTTAAACACAAAACATTTCTCACTAATTGCTCTAGTTTTAGGAATAAAGAACAAGGTCTTCCAAATACCCGCATAAATCGTAATTCCGTAAATTCTCCGACTCCTTACGTAACATTGTGATCTTGATCAAAGGAAACAGATCAAGGACTTGTGAACCACTAGGATGTGCTTGCTTACGGTATACACTGCGAGGAAGCGGATTTTCATTGTTCGTGGTTTTGATTCAGTTTTTCTCGTTGATGATGACTGAAGTGAAGGTGCTTGTTTTTGCATAGTGCGCTATGCAAGCACTTGCAATGATTGCATAATGCACAATGTAGTACAGCGCTAATGTAGAGTTTTTATCGCGGTAAACAGTAATTATTTCAGGTATATTAGTTGCTAAAAGTGCGGATGTTTCTCATACCCGTCATCGTAACCGTGAAAGTGCATTTTGTAACCTTGGTCCAGTTGTTTCTTCCACCTGCAAAGCGACTATTTCGGATCAGGGAGCTTCTTCACGATAAAAACGTTGCTGGATAACATTATAAATTGAAGATGGGTTAATTGGTGATTTACGACAGCATTTGTTATGGGGACCTGATAAGATCTGCTGCGTCTTAGAAATCGCGTCTAATCCTGAAATTAATGTCGATTTTGCTGACAATAAAAATTTCAATTAATTACCCTGTCAGTAACGTATACTCGAACATTTAAATTTGTGTGTTGCAAAAGCGGGAGACGTACCTACTAAGTAAATCATTAATATGGATGATTGCACACGACTTACGTCATTTTAAAGATCGCGTACTAAAAATTGTAGGTGTTTGAATTAAATTATAGAAACATAAACATTAAAATAAGGATGATTTACTAACACGATTCCTTGAAGGTCGCCACGATTTACGTTCCACCAAATTTTAAGGAAACTATAACAGGATGCGGTGTCGAGCAAATTTTTCAATGTTACGAAATCTATCACAATTTGTTACAATTACCATAAATTTTACGTCCCTGATAATTTGTATGTGACGCATTAAATCCTCATTAATATTTTTATCTCTAGACACCTTACAGCTACTCTAATAATGGATGAGGTAAATTAACATTTCAGTCAATTACGGCAATTGAAAACAAGTACTTTACGTAAATGCTGCGCTTATTGTTTTACAACATTATTATAATTGAGCTGAACTTTAGTCTGACGTTCCGCCTACTGCCGTTCAAGCCGAAACAGATCAGCCTTGTTAAATTTAATTATTATTGGACGTACAGGTGAATAATGCTTGCGAAGAAAAAAAAATGACTAAACATGTGGGATTCTGCCTTAACCACAAGGCCGTCATGCCGCATCGATTTTTGTCGCTCAAAATAAAACTAAGAAAGTTTGAAATTAATGATCGCAATTATGACATAATTACGTGCTAGATGATTCGATAGCGAGGCTCGAATCCGGGTTGCAGGAATCTTCCGGGAAGGCCTAGTCACCTTCAGTCGCGCAACACTGACACACGTTGGGTCAACAGGTAAATATACCATCATTCCTCCGGAGATGCAAATCTTATCGTGTAACAATTATTTATAAAGCTGTGCAATCATCATCGACTTACTTACAAATAATTATTCTAGTTCGTATGTTGCGGGCAGTAAAATAGATTAAAGAAAGATGCGAAGAATGAAGGAAACGTTCCAAATAGATAATTTTGCAAAATTAAAAGAAAAATGTAATTGAAGCTTAGACTATTCTTGGATTGGTATAATCATTAAAAGAGCAAAGTTAGTCAAAGAAAACAATTGTCTTAGATTGTTGAAAAAATTATTACTATTGGCACTGCTGCACAGTATTATTGTAGAAAACCAGAGCGAGGGCTAACAATATTGATGTAAACTTGTGCACTTAATTTAAAACTAATTTACACCTATGATTTATTCATCGTGGAGGTCTTGTGAAGCTGCATTTATTCCAATAAGGCGCAGTCCGGCCCTGTGTCTGGGCATCCATCTACTTTCGTCGCTGTTGGGAATTTCTAAAGCGTAAAGAGTTCGGCTGTGAGAATAGAAGGCCGCTAATCGCGGGCTTTAGCAGTCTCCCCCATATAATCACCATCAACATCAATCATCCTTTCAATAGTGCTTTCGCCCGTGATATACGTAATTAAAAGCAATTTGACATAATCCGGCAAGGAACCGCAATGCGCCGCGATAATAACCGCGTTTAGTTTTCTGACATGCCGACGTGCCAAATTAAAGTTTGTGTGCCCAGTTTACTTTATAAAGTGTTACATTATTTTCAACCTTGTAACGTCACAGTTCGACTATTTGCATGCACCGTTTCATTTTCGTTTCGTTTTCGTTTCTTTTCGTTGTTACATAACACCGTTTGAAGTTGGAGCGGACTTATTGCGATCGCGGCTCACTTGTGAGGGGAATTCTAATCGGTTCATCGGGACCCATACAAATGGCCGTTGTTATTGTTTTAAATCGTCTAATCGCGACGTCGAGCGAATTTCCAAGCGATTCGGTTTTATCGGTGGCGATCTTAATACGAGCCAGGAGGCAGTAGCGAGACTATCTGAATATGTGCATATTTAGTGGAGCAGAATCACGGTTTTCTGTCCCATAAGTTTGGCCAACGTGTAACATAGATCTCAAATCGTTACGAAATAACCATTTATATTCAACCCCTTCGGTTTAAAGGCTGTTATCGTGGAAATCATCAACGGCTACTTCCTAGTTTCAGGACGCTTTGTTCCAACTTTTAACGCTTTCATTTCTCGCAAATTACGTTTGCCGATCCTTTTACACAATCACGTACAATATTGTAAACGCGATGACGACGTGTTTTTATCATCATCAACAAATCGTGACAAAACATTTACTTAATATCTTTTGCAACAAATAACATACGAAAAACTTCAGCTATTCCAACGTCCCAGTCTTATTAGTGACGTTAAAATTTCGATTTTTTTTCGCCTCTCACACCTACAAAGTTGCACAACAAATTTCAAGCTACTTCAATAACCCATTGCTTCAATCAACAAAAGCTGCTGCCGGCTAATTAGAATACTGCCACTTAACCAGCTTATTTGTATCGTATAATTGGACCTGGACATGAAATAGTTCTTTTCAAGTGATGTGCTCTCAGTTCAGTCAATAGTTCTTGATTAGTCTTCCGTGGAAACTGGTTCTTTTGTTAATGGATTATCGAACTTTTGCGTACCATTACCGCCGCCCCGCTACGCATCAGAATTAATTTTAATTGCCGCTCAGGATTTCTGAGTGATTAAATTTTAATTGAGTTGTAAAGCATCCACTTAATGAAAACATTGGTAAAATCTAATGTAATCGATATTGACATTCTTGTTTCTGGTTCCGGATAACATTAAGGGGATTCTAAATTCCGTAAAATTTATTACGTCAACTTTTGTTAGCAGGCGAGGAAATTTATTGCTTAATTAATTATTAATGGAATCGTCCGAATCAATCGCTGGCAAAATCAATGGTCCTATAGCCACTCCAGGGTCGCGCCGATGGTCACGCATAGGCGGACAAATTTGACTATTTAGCGGATCTTCGTAAAAACCGAGATAAAAACCAAGCACTTAGAAGCAATAGCAGCAATTTTTTGTGTCAACGCAACAAATAACAAACTGTACTCAAATTGATTATAAATGTTGTGATAGACTTCCGTTGGGCGCACTTGCAAGAATTGGAATTACCTGCATTGAAATATTTACATGCTTTAATCGATTATCACAGAAGTTTTTGCAAGTCATTGTAAAAATTTAGGAATTATGGTTTTATTCGGACGCATGCACGGCGCACGGCGGACGCTGTTGCGCTAGGCGAGACTGGAGAAGCCAACAGGCGGTCAGGCGACGAACCCGACACTTTTCGATAATTCGGAAAGTCGCAATAACTTGTTTTTTTTTCGGTGAAAGTCTTCTTTTTGTTCATAAACAACAACAATCATTAACCGATTATTGCATAATTTTTAAATATTACTAGTTATCCAAACGTTAAACGACTTTTTAAAGTTCTTGCTCCAAATGAACGTTAATGACGAGCTGTTGGTGGGATGGCCTCACTCTTTCAGCCGGTTTCACTGCAAGCGGGCAGTTGTCAGTTTATCCTTTGTAAAACTGCGGCTTGAAAGACAAGATAATACCAGGATACTGTGCGGCTATTTAATTAAACAATTGTGTAAAACAGCGCTTTAGTGTCGAGCTAAACCAAATTCGAAATTAAAAGCGGTTTTATTATTTAATTTGACAAACAAAGACAGTTCTCACGCGACAATAACAATCCGGGCGAAATTAAGTCAATGGGAACGGAACACAATGCAATGTCACTTCGGTGCATGATAACCTGGAAAACGTTGCGAATTGGGCAAGCCGCGATTTAATTACAACCAACCTTGGTAGGTAGAACTAGGAGACCAGCTAATAGTCTATTTTTTGCAAGATTAACTAACTTTTGTTTAACGAATCAGCTTGTTGGTGTTGGTTGATCGAATTGCAAAATATGGAGCAGATGCTCGAGTAATTGAAGTTTAATGACGGAAATAAGTTGAATCGTCAATGACCAATATAACTTTAATTGAAAGAGTTCTTGCAAAATATCCGAAACCTATAGATGAAGGCAAAAGTTGCATTAATCGTTTCGTAAAAATTGAATAAATAAGAGTTTACATGTCAGTATTTAATGTGTATAATTTGGTTTTTACAAAGCATGAATTACGGCGTTCCATATAAAAACTTACATAAGACGAGCGAGACAAGCAAAAATATTTTGCAGGATAATAGAAAAAGACATAAGCACGCCATGGAGCACCATAATTGACATGGGAATCAGTGTGTTCTCATTCCGAGTAGAATCAGATCAAAGGGGACCTTGGACTGCTTAGAAGACGTAACGGACGTAACCAAGCGTCGCGCGTCTAATACCATTGTTATGCATACGTACTTGTGTCATGCGATAAGGCCCGTGTGCTCATAATAATTATCAGCTGTTGTCATTGTTCCTGTTGTCAGCAAATTGTATCGCACTTTCGACCAGAATGGTCCAGTTGTTGGTTGCGTGGGTGCTGCACACAATTAACTTACCGAGCAAAAACTTGATGACGGAAGAAGCGCAAATCCTTGGACGCTCATCTCGCTTAAAGATCGGTTTTCGCGTTGGCCTCACACGAGATTGCCGAGCTGTAAATCTTTACATTTTATAGACGTCTTAAGATCTTTCATAAACATTTCGGACGATCCGATGACCTTTAAGCGTCAATTAAATTAATTTACCGGTGATTTTTTAGGGCCTCCGTCGTTCCAGTCTTAAAATTATGTCTGATTTACTCGGATTTTTATTCAATTGGACGGGCATTATAATTCAATTTATACTGAAGCACGACACGAGCCGGATCGTTTCTCATTTCCTCCTGACCGCGGTCGCGGTGTGAAGGTGAAGCGTTTATTGTACAGAACGGCCAAATAAACACTAAAATTTTGATCTTCGGTGAACTGCTGAGAAAGGCGTTTTCATGGATTTAAACGTAACAAAAGTTAAGTTGCACAGTCAACCAATCGAAGTAAATATAGTTTGAAACAGGTAGTACGTATTCACATCAGCTGCTGAGGGCTGAAAAATTACTAAACAAGCATTATTCACGCTAAAGGAAATCAATTCTGATAAGAAGGTGGAATCTATAAAAAAAAAAACTTTCTGAGAAAAAGATGGATAAGAAACTGACACTCTATTGAAATGTTATTATTATTGTCCACTAAAGAGAATAGCAAACTAAATGCCTAAATTATTTAGAATACTAACCCACTGAACTAAACTAGAAGAATATTGGTCATGGAAGTTTCCAGGGATGGAGAGATAACCAAGATAACCTCCTACATTGTTGTCGCTTTCACTTCTTACCTTTTAATTTTAGATTTATGAAGTTCCGCGTCGTGCAATATTATTTTTTGAGGAAACAGTGATGCTTATAATGGCAAGCGGTTCCGCAAGACATCGTCCTCCTGTGGGTTGCGTGGTGTTGATATTGAATTTGACAACAATAACATTTTAGGAACTTGTTTTCATTGCCATGCGAATCGTAGACGCATAATTTTTATTTTATACACCTTTTCCATAGCGTCATTGAAATGAAACAAAATTTACAAAAGAACAATGGGTTCAAACCTCCACAAATCCAGGTTACAGTAAATTACTTAATTGCCCGTCCTAATGCGGTAATTATAATGAACCTCGGCTAACGGGCGGGGTTGCACAAGCATTAATGCGAAACAATGTTTTAATGTAAACTCGGATAACTCCGGCGTTGGTTTTGCATAAACATAACGTGCATGCGATAAGAATAGACAACGTCAATTTGCATGCAGATATAATTTATAACACTATTTGAATATGGGAACAGGCTGTAAGCGCAAGTGAAGACCACACCTCTAGATCATGAACGTACAGTTGCATATGAACGGGGGTCACCTCGAATGATTAATTGCAACAGAGAATGCAAAAAATGAGAAATATGTATTAATTGTATGGTAATGTCGCCGGGTTGCTCAAGAAAGTGGGAAATTAATTCATTATGTTGTTGGTCGGCGCGTGCATTAGCATCTTCATTAATGCACTTTCGACGCGACGCTTTCAGATAAATTGCGTAGCCTTGATCTCGATTTTTAAACGTGCAGAATCGGTAATGGTTTAGGCTGGCTTTCTTCTTCCATTTTAGGGTTTAATGGAAACTGTGAAAATTCGATGCACCATTTAACTGTTGATTATTTATAGGGACATGAACACTTTATGTACATAGCCTGCAAAGGAAATTAATTTGCCTCTGGTGCTTGATGTATTTAATTTAACTTACACTTAGGATTGTTTAATTAAGAAGAAGGAAATAAACGCCATCTTGTAAAAAAGTGTAAAGAATACTCTTCTGGTGCGTTGTAATTTGTTATAAAATCTACGGACAAAATTAAGCGCTGTCACCATTTCACAAAGGTTGCAAAATACAACTTGATAACTGTGCGGATAACTCGTAGCTTTAATTTGCGAAGACGTTTTTAAGTTTATAATAAATAACAAGCCAAATGCTGCAGCTTTCGAACAATAACGCACAATCTGTTCTGCGCCTCTCATTGATGTTAAGATTAATCATCATGATCCCAGTTGCATAAGCCTCTTCGCTGAGTCAATTATTTTAAATCCTCCACAATTGACTAGTTAAATGTTGCGTGGTCTTGCACTCGGTGGCTGCTCTCTTACAATCATCGAGCAGATTAACAACGTTTCCTTTGTCTTCGAATTACGCTAATGCCGTCTAATGGTAATGCCGCCTCCGAAATTCGACCGCTCCCAACCCATTGTATGTCTCAACCTGCTATCGACGGCATAGACTCTAATCGAGCGTAGACCTAATCCTGTTGCACGTTTCTACAGTAAAGTCAGGTGTTCAAGAGTCGATTAACTATATAATTTACATTTTGCCGTAAAGCTCGGAAAGCTCGAGATCGAAGGAACCAACTTTTGTAGTGAATCGGAACGACCAAATCAAAAGTTTTCTTTCTAAAGATCTAAGGGCATTGGGGCAGGTTATTTACCATTACCTACTGTTTCTTGCTGAATTTTTAAATTAGTATATTAATTATTTTGTAAGTTACACATGAAAAATGGCAAACTAGTCAACCTTCTGCTAAAGTTTCCTCCATCTGTTGACCAACTTGTAACCAAACTGTTATTTAAAAAACTATGCACCTTCAATCTTCAATTCAGCAGTAAGCAAGCATGAGACCCGAACATCCATTGCCCATCTTATAAAATTAAGTATTTTGAATTCCTAACCGGAAGTTAGCTATTAAAAGCACTATGCAGCTTTGCACTCTTATAGAGGTAGATAGAAGAAAGTAGAAACCTTGAAGCAAGGATAAAACATATACGAAGCATTAGGCGAAAATCGACAAACCCAATAAAAGACAGTATTTTTAAAGTTATAAAAAAAATGAAGACATAAAGTAATATAAGATGGAACATACTATATGATTTACCAAAAACACGAAAAAAAAACTTAAACCAAAAAAGGATTAAGATTTAAAAACTATGGTTCTAGTTTATCTAAAATGGATAAATAACTTGCTTCATGATGCAGGTTGCAATGTGATGAAGTAACAAGTAGGTAAATACTCAAGTCAAACTTTTGGTGTTTAATTTGAATTTTTAATAAAAAGTTAAACGACCTCTTGGCCGCTGAAGCAATTAATTCTGTGGTGCTTTAATCGATAATTGAAACTCGAGTAGATTGGCAACGTGGGTATTTTAAACCAACAAATCTTATGGTAACTATCTGTCTGCCCTGAAACCTGCGAGCGGCAATAGCTGGAGGAAGACTGCCCGCCGTATCTTTAGTTGTGGGTTTTGTTCTTTGCCATAAATTCGCTTGACCTCCCCCAACGCTGCTGAGTCTTCTTCGAGAGTCCGACCGGAGGATTCCCAGTCATATTAATCATAATAACTCCTTAAATAAACAGAGAGTATCGTTTTAGAAAGTTATTTATAGGATGCGTAATCAGTGTAACTTGGCCGTATTAGCATAATTCTTATCTGAACTCATGCGGCGAGCAAAATTAACACATGATAAATGTGCACTTCAGGAATGTTTCTTATATAACACCTACTAAACAGGGAACGGATCTCATATTATAAAAGTCTAATTGTTAATTGGAATATATTGGGAAAATTTCACGGCTTAATTTATACGCCGAAATCTGATTTATCGCGTGTCCCATTGAGTAGCGTAATGGGAAATCGGATTATTTATGGGTGTCAACAGGGCGAGATCAAAAATTGAGTTTATTATAATAACCGGCGGGCGCTCAATGGGATTGTGGACGTAAGTACGTATTGTATGAATATGTCGGACGGAAATTGTTCTTAGAGAAATTTATAATGATTAGCAATGAGGGTGAGTCATCGGGAGAATTACAAAATATATTCATTGTTTTAATTTTTATCTTAGTGGACAAAATGCTATTATGCCTTCCATCTCTGGAATAAGGCGTTTATTAATTACTCTCAGACATACAATGGATGTACAGGACGTTACCACGACCACATGAGCGTCGAGAAAACCATATCAATTAGTTGAGTGGGCAGGATTAAGGTCTTTTCACGCACGTACGTTACTTTTCTGCACATTCCTCCTGCTATCTCGATTTAAGGATCTCACGTAAAAAGTGTAATACAATTAAACACTTACAACATTATCCACAAAATTATAGCTTCAGAGTTTATTACGGGTTGCGGTTTATGAGCTTTAATAGCCATTTTAAAACGTGCGTACTAATTGATAGAACGTCAGGTGGATTGAATAGGTTAAAAGTTAGGCAATGTCTATTCAAACGTCTTAAATGTAACTACAAATAGGTAGGTATAATTTAGTAGAAAGTTATTCTCAAATAATGTGAAATAATAGGTGTCAAAAACAATTTAATTATTTCCAAGTGTGTTTTGTGGCGAACCTGGATTGGGTCATCTTCTCGACGATCGTTCAGAATTAATTGTCGGCAATCAACCAACTTACTTCCCATTATCTATCAGCGTCGCTTTTCAACAAACAATACACACAAAACACCACCACTTAAAGCTTGCTTAAGTGAAAATTCTCGAGAATTTTATGATGCAGATAATTACTTTGCCCACTTAACTCGCGTACATTTGATATAATGTCAAAGCAATAAATATGCATTCGCATTATGTTAGTTAAAAAATAATTTTTAGCGTAAGAACACTGCAAAGGCGCGAAGACGTAAGGTAGCAGATTAGGACTCGCATCATATATGTACTTTGTAATAACAGAAAATATTTTCATGAACCGGTCGGCATTTAAAAATAGACATCATAAACATCATCTTTCAAATACAATATTTGCCCATCTTACCAAATTGCACCAATTTCTAGTTAACTGTTTCAGAAAAAATATTTATAAGAAAAGCTTGCTCACTATAGGAGGTCGCACTTAGGTGGCAAGAAAGCATCATAATAATTATTTATGAATGTTTCTTTAATTTTTATTCCCGGTTGGTAAAATATCACAGGTTAATTCTAGAACATTCTACTATATGAATATATCGCAATTTAGAACATGGCTTTGGTGTTGAGCTTTGCTGGAGACACAGTCTTCATTTTTTTTGCTTAGCACCGCAATAAATGCTCTTCGGTAATGTACCAGACTGGAACATTTCACTCCAGTCCCATCATTTAACAACATTATTGCGGTGCAAACAAAAATGGAATTTACGACATGCGCTAAGGCGTCCACGTATTTAATAAAACCATTAAAACCCCGGGTTTATGCTCACACTTCAACGTAAATGAACATTCCATGCAAAACCATAGTTTACGATATTAAAGGCAGTTATTAATGCAATAGAAATATATATAAATTGTCATGTATTTAGTGTGGAACAGCGACCGGACAGCATGAGATCTAGTGACCACACGCAGACGCGGTTTACATTACAGGAGAATAGCGTCGTTACCCGGATAACTCGGAATTTACGGGGGCGATAAATAGCCATTACTTTTTGCCGCAGATCGCTTTTGTGCAGAAAAAGTGCCCGACCTCCAAATCGACAACCTGCTTCAGAGGTATTTTGCTCTTCAAGTCCGCTGCTCGTGGCTTATCGGACCTGAAAAGCTCCGGCGATTATCTTTTTGTGATTCTCAAATAACTTTCAGTAGCGCGTAAGGAACATCCCTAAATGACCATTAACATGCATAATTCTTATGCCCAAATTTTATAGTGGGACAAGTGGTTAAGTTTTCCAATTATTGTGTTTAGTATTTCATTAGTCCACTCTAGGGAGGGCTGGCTGCATCAAAGCTGCTTGATGGGGATACTTATATAAATTGGGGTCAAAGTAGAACAACTAAAAAGTTCGTAAAGAGGACATAAAACTGATGTTTATTATGGTAAGAGAGCCTTAGAATGCTCTGGCTCGTCCTGCAACCAGAAAGCTTAGATGGGCTTCGATAAATGGTGAGAAAAGGTTTGCTTGGTGGCTCGGGTGGGGTCGATGGGACACGAAAGCGCCAACTCCAGCTCACGCGGCTGGAGATGGCATTTAACCAGAACAATATCGTGTTCCTAAAGATTCGTGATGGTAATCTGCAAGCGGATCGATATTCTCTTTATCGATACACATAGATTCATATCTCACTAATCGCGGGCCCTGATTAATGTGGCGGATCACGGCTGATTTCGAGCCGATAAGGCATGATCACAGGCGCCGCGCTCGTGTGAACTCTTCATTAGTTTAAAAATATTGCTACATCACCACACTAGCTGTCTCTACTTATTCCAGACTAACCGCAACGTCTGTCGATTCTAGACCAAAAATGTTGGTACCGCCGCGATGTTATAATAAATTCATTAAATTAATACGCGACCACAAAAATCTGTAATTATGCTGCACATGGGCGACGGAACCAATAATTAAGCTTCAAAAACCATACTTAAACGCCAGAGTCCATCAGGCGCGAGAACCACGTTTTTTCTCTAATTTAAAATCCCATCAGTTAATGATGAGTTTTCGGGTTTTAACTGTTTCTATTGTTGATGGGAGAACTCGAACGGAATTTCAGTAATCCGCACACAGTTAATTAAACAAAAGTGTTTTCGGTTTTGTTTGGAGCTATTCGAGGTATTGTTAGCGGACGAAAAGCGTTTCTTAGGTGTTTGCAGTTATCAGGTCAATTGATTCTAATTGGACATCGCTTAGAGGAACATGTGCAAGATGTCGTGGGAACCAGGTGGGACATGTCAAAGTAAATTGGTGAAAGAGAATAATAGAGGAGAGTGTCGGTGTATATTAAAACGCGACTGGTTGGGCAGAGGCGACAGATTACTCATCCGCTCTAAATGCACCGCGAACTAGGCGTCTACTCGACTTATTAATAAACATCACGTTACGTCACATTTGCAATACATTACTAGAGATACTACCGCTCCACGCAAGAGACATAGGAGCAAAGACAGTTGCAAATTACGAATGCAAAAATATTACCGAACAGTTAACGGAACCTACACATGATTGACTAATGTTACCGACGCTCATCTACGTGGGCGTTAAATTAGCTTCTCGATCAAAGTTAATCTCAGTCAAATTTGGAGAAGCCAATTATTGGGGCAATTTCGTACAATTATCTACATCGAATCATCACTTTGCTCTAATTCTGCAAACCAATTTATCATCGAAAGAGTTTGATGTTTTGACTTGCCAGTAGATGCCTAGAAATAAAGTGCCATTTTGTGTAGGATCTTCTAAAACATTTCTTAATATCTTTTTTTTCAAAAGCTAATATTTCCTCTACGATTTGTCCCGTTTCCGCCGCGTTGCAGCGGCGTAATCAAAATATTAGCGTGGAGACTGTAACGGGCGATGAAGCCACAAACCCGAAAAGCAAATAAGCTTAGCTGCCTCTGACATTATGGCTCCAAAATAGGAATTTATGTTAATTGAGCATTGACAAACTGAAATAATCGTTACTAATTGGGACCATCGTTAGGATGTGATTAAACAATCGATTTAGGCTAAGGTCTGCAAATTCTCGTTTAAAAAGCTTGCAGACGGTACTCGAGCTAAAGAAAAAAATTGTCCTGAAGAGTTGAATTTCGTAATTTGACGAGCGACGCTTCTTTGACAGCGGTCTCTTGCCTTTCGCTTATTGCACGATGAAGAGTAACGTCCGGCGAGCAATTTCCTGCAAGTATTAGGCTCGGATGAGAAAGGGTAACGCGAGTAATCACACGTGATTTTCATTGTCACGTTCGAGTGACATGGCTTAGTTGGCGAATTACGGCAATCCCGCACAATACGTGTGGCTTGTCAAGGGTCACTCGATTAGATATGGACGAACGGAGGTCATACCGGCACGATTACTCCGGAACGTGTGTCGACTTGCCATAGCAAAGATGAGCACGTCACACCATGGCCGTTTTTATCGCCGTCAGGCACAAAATCGGCCGAGTTTGCGGTGGACAAAAAACAGTTCTTTGTTCAACGAAGGATCGGATGTTGAACACCCGCACACGCCAACGCTGATCCGTTTTATATCAAACACGGGCCGAAATGGAGCGTAATTCATGTCGAGAGAGGAAGAATAGGTTACCAGCTCGCGCCTACAAGTGACTTATCAATAGGAAGTCTATTAATATCTTCCTCTTATATAAGAACATCGTAAGTGGTAGCGAAACCGCTATTGTCTCCCACGCATCTGGTTCAACTGTCACTCATTTTATATTTTAATTCATGAGTCACAATCGGTTCATAACATAAGCGGTTTCTGGAGGTGTTCTATTGTATTCTGACAAATAAGGCCAAAGCGAGCAGACTTCCTACGCCTTCTTACAAAGCTGCAAGAAATTTAATCTCATGAGCGGCTTTTCATCGTCATAGCCGAGGTCTAATTGCTCAGAAATATATAATTAAATCACTCACACAGTTTTATTTTATTTATTTGGGGCCCCTTTGAGCGTACGGTAATTATTTGTATTCAGAGTGATTCACAAGGCGAGTCTTGCGGATTATAACCAATTTCAGGCGAGCGTCGTTATTAATGAGATTTCGCAGGTCTACGTCAGATGAATGCGTGCCTGAAATACCTAATGCCTTTCAGGATCGACATGGAAATAAATGGAAAATTTTCCACGACTTCCTTATTTGTGCCAACAGATATTATGACGTACCCACCGAAGAACAAATTGAGACGTTTACGTGAACGAGTGGGTATAGGGATTTGAAGAGTGACCCATCACTTTGAGAAATGGATCTTTAAATTTGATGTAATAACTTTTGTTGTGAACAATTTGTCAGGTAGTCGATAATTACTCCTCTTGTTATCTAAGCGTGAGACTGTTCCATCACTGTTAATTATTATGTCAAAATTTAAACCAGCCTCATCCGTCAGCCGCGGCTCTGACAATAATGCATTAACTTCGCTAAGGGTCACTTTGCTGGTTCGAGGCCCACTTAAACAATTTAGTACCCGTAAAACTCTGGCCAGAGGAATAAACTGAAACCCAAAGATTTAAGAGTTTTTACCTAATTTTGTCAGAGTATTTTTTCAATTTTAATCTATGCTAAAGTACTATTATTACCATCTTTATTTTGTTGCTATATGACAGCACTCAAACGTTTCGTCATTTTATCTTCTTGACCGCTATTGCATCCCCTTGTAGATGCAGTTAAAAATGTTCATCGATACAGTCCAAACAAGTAGTCAAACATTAAAAGGGATGATTTTCAAGCAAAAGTAGCAAAACACATCAAATGACAATCTAGTTACGGGACGAAAATTATAGGTAAGAAGCCAGAAGAAGTGTGTAATACAAAATACTTAATAGAACGTGATTAAAAGAAAAAATACGTTAAAGGAGTCAAACTCAAATTTTTACGACATAATAAGAACTGAATTTTAAAGCAAGGAAGTGGGATTGAACTGCTTGTGGAGCTGGGGCTCGTTATAATAATTGGTTCTGTCATTGAAGATGTTTGATGTCGTGATCTCGATCACGCATCCACGAAGTTCTCGCAGGATTGTCAATTATCTGTCGGATAATGTCAACAGTCGCTACCGTATCGTTAACAATGCTATTGAAAGACAACAGAAGGCGTACTAACATAACCTTTCCACACCACTATTGTTTAAACATTCATGTAAATATGATATTTGTTATGAAAATTTTATGCAACACACTTGACTTGCAAAAATTCAATTTACAAGGTTTACGTGCTGAAAATGGCTCTCTTAATATAGTTATTAATTAATGTAACGACAGCCATTGTTTCAGTTTGGGAACGAAGGATTTATTCAGGGCGAAAGTGATGCATGACTCAGTCGGAATTTTAAAACATCGCCTATTTCGCACCTTGAAAAGGTTAGACTATTATCGAAATAATGTTGATAGACGACTCGCTTATCGTTAAAACCAACAAGTTTCGAGGATTTGTAGAGATAAAAATTTCTTTTAAATTAAAAATGGACGTCAATGACGCCATTATGGGCGATAACATGGTTCGGTATGGCCGCGGTCAAATTCTTGTTGAAGAAGGATTTGTTCTTTAAATGCAGTTAGTGATTTGGGTCGCCCCTTTGATTTTTACCGCTCCCGTAAACGACACCGCCTGTATCATCTTCAACAATGGAATGTTACCGCCCAAAAGTGATACTCATGTTAAGACAATGCCGATCGAACAACATATCTCACCTCAAACGATCAAGGGCGGCTCGTGAACCATCTACAACAGTGTAATCACGTATTCTTGACACTTTATGTGGAAGTGTTCATAAAATTTGACGTTGGAGGCAGAAAACTCGAAACAATATATCGTTTGATCCAAAGAGAAACGATTTGCAAGTTGTAGCTAGTTTTTTGGGTTTTCCTGTCGGTCTTTTGGCGAGCCACCGCCGCTACTGGGAAGCCCCAAAATAATACTCACGTTAAGACAATGCCCGACTGAATAACATATATCACACGAGAAAGAGAATATAAGGCACTGCCTAATTGAAACCTTTTGTTCGTCTTGTCACTTAGGGGAACCTTTCTTTTAAAATAACTTTACTGACACTCGGTGCGTTCCACTCTTTTATCCTCGCCTCATTCTATGACAAGTTGCCCTGTCCGCTAATATCGATTGTTTAACCTGTCATTTTTTTTCTGCTTTGGAAGACAATCCCGTGAAACACTTCCACGCAAGTTTGCGTGGGAACAATTCGCATAAATTACAAGAAAATATACTGTAACTGATACAATTTTTTATAAAATGTCAAGGTGGCTTTAGGCTCGTCCACTGAAGATTTTATCGCGTTCATTATTTGGCGGCCAGCCCCGATTTGTCTTTGACTGTTCATATCTGATTGAATTAATCATCGGATTACCTTAATAGATGGCGATGCAGCTAGCGGCAGTTTGACATTGGAGAAGATGTTTGTGCTAGTGCGGTCATTGAATTTAGAAGCCATAAAGCACCCTATTCAATGCATACGTGCCCGGCGCGAGTGCAAGTGGAATGGCGGTTCAGTCAACTGATCATACCGACCTGCCTGACTGGTTATTGTATATGGAGCAAAAAAGGATTGGGCAACTGGAATAAACATAAAATAAGCTTACGCCGCACGTATAATCCAGGTATTAATTGAGAGTCAAGGTGCATCGGTATTTGTTGGTCTATGCGTCGAGGATATAGATTATTCGTTATTCCCCGCCACAGGATGCATCGAAATTTATATTGAAAGCGATATTGTATGCATGCAGAATATGGGGCCGGACGGATATTACTGATTCTGGATTCCATTATTCAAGAGACCAGACTTCTCTTACTTCTCATGCAAAACGTGGAAACATTGTTTACAATTTGTCGAAGGCGAGATGAGGGCCTTAACAAGTACTTGTTGAACACTGAACCTTCCCATGTGGCAACTAGTAGGTGAAGTAACAAAGTTGTTCAAAAAAGTCTTAGTGATAAAAACCTTATGATATTTATATTTACTAAAAATTGCGACTAAAACAGAAGGAACGTGGAGGGATAAAAATTTTAGGACCACCATCTTGAATCAATTTTATAACGACCATCTTTAACAATAAGCTATTTTATCAAAAACAATGACAAACCTGTCATTGATTACAGTGATCACAATTGAGAAGGTTAAAACTTTCAGACTTTTGTTCTCTCAGGTGATGGTAATATAAAAATAACTTTTGCGGAGGAAGAGTTTAAATTAGTGTTTAACTAAAAAGATTTAGTTGATCTCAATACTGTCACTTTTTATTTTAGCGATAATTAATTGTTAAAAAGACAAGTTGGAAATGTTACGTGGCAAAAATAAAACATGTAATACAAAAAAGGCGCTCTAATTTACACAAGAATTTTGGGGCATCAATCCGCTAGCTCTCAAGCCACCTGTTCCTGTAAAACGTATATTTTACAGTGGAATGATCCCGTCGTGTAGGTATAAGAACTGAAACATATGTGAATTGGATTAGTGACTCAATATTAATAATTTATTGCCTCGAGAACTTGTTTAATCGCCAAGTTACAAGACAATGGTTGAAAGCAGAAACTCATCATTGCATACGTGTGAATGTAGCTTATCGTGTAGGCATTTAAATAAGTAGATGTACCTACACAAAACCACTTTGTCAACAAGATCAGCTAAAACCATAGATTTTCCTATTGTTCAGCGAAGTTACTTTTTCCTGAAAAATCCTGAAAATCCTGAAATTTAATGCGACTAAATCTTGTGTTGACCGGCGACTCTCTTGCTTCAAGTTGAATGCTGACGATTTGCAGATCCTGTCGTCAGTTTTTTTTTCTTCTTGAAAGGGATGTTTTGGTATTCAGGAAAGGCGGTCTGGACGCGTTTTCTATGTATATGCCGCATCATATCGGGCTGATATCGTATGCAGGAACGTCGTGGTAGACCGGACGCTACAGATTCAATGTGTCCGGAGCGAGACCTGAGCGGCGTTAATCCGTCTATAAGACAATAAATACATGACTCATGGTGTGGGAGTGGCCGCTCGGAATCACAATCGCGCGGACTATTCTCTGATCCGCTCCGAACACTTGCTCTATTAATTCCCCCATAAACCAAAAACTTATGCAAAGTGACCATGTCGCAATTCCCCCATATAGCGCCCACGTTGCCGGTCCAGCAGAAGATTCTAGTTCAGTTTCTTGTTTTCCCTATAATTACAGTAACATGATTGAGCATAACTGATTTAATGAAGCTATTGTTTTTCACGGCAACACCCACAAGTTTTGGCCATTAAATCTGAAAGAATCCAGCTCAGGTGCGCGTAGGAGACCAAATTAGATCATGCTCAAAGCAGATAGTTAATCATTTTGGAAAATTTTAATGCAAATTAGTTTGGAGGCGCCGCTCTCGTTCTTTTGTTGTGTCAGTATTGAGTTGTACAAACGTTTCGCAACTTCAGTCGCGAGATGTCTCTATTTAAATACTTTCAATAGATACCTACTATTTAAACACAACGAAAATAATCACATTATTCCAAACTAAATAATAATAGGTTTCAGTGCTATAAATAACGCAATTAATCAAGTCATGCTGGTGTACACTACACATCCGTCCTCCTACACCGGGCCTTCCTTTCCATCTGGAAGGCACAGCCTGGTTCAGCTCGCTGGAATTAGTTATTAAAGTTTTGAATCGAGTCGACATTGCAATGACCACAGTTTTGAAGTATCAATTACGGATGGACGCACACCACTGGATTTGAATAAACAATACATCACACATCAAGATCATAACTGAAACCGACAAGATAACTAATATGCCTGCGATGAATCAAAGTACTCGTGCATTCTTTCCATAGTTAGCTATGATTATAGATGGATAAGTGTTGATGGATAGTGGCTCACCGGGTGGTTGAGCCAGCAGATGCATCTCACACCCTCTAGCGGTTATATCATTCATCATCTTCACGCCGATAAGGTCAATAACGTAATCACTCCCATGAAAAACCCGGGCAAATGAGTTATGGCTTCGCAATTATAATCGTACAGATATAGATTGGGTCTTTATTCGGGAGCTATTGATTCCTCCACGAATTTATTTAAATGATCGCCGCATCGGACAGCCAGAAATATAAGAATATTGACCGTGGACTCAAATTCGGAATTTATTACCGTCAATCGATGCGGCTATTGCCTCGGTTATGAGTGATGGCATCCCGTCACTTCCATAATAAAAAATAAGCATAGTCTTCGTGGAGGTGACTAAAGCGATGAACTGAATCTTTAATGACCGAGAGGGATTCTTCGGAAAGCATGGATAATGGGTTAATTTTGGTCGGAACATATATAATTATAACATAAAACTAATTAGATTTGGATCATTTCAACACATGAAAGGAGCCGCCAGCTTTGATGTCATACAAATTTTAAACGTATTCAGACCATCACTTTTATTGTTCCAGTTTTAATTCGTCCATTTGCACGTCGTTCAGTTTTATGTCTCTTTAGATGCGACCATTAAGTTTTTTCCGAGGCAGATCCTTGTGTCACCTTCACATTTTATTGCTCGCATTAGATAGGCAAAGAGCAAGGCAAAGAACACAATTCCGATTATACGGAAAAGCTAGATGATCGACCTCCAATTAATGCGATCGATTTCTTTTGCAAAGTTTAAAACCGACAACTGCAACAATGTGCTGCTTTGCTAATTGTAATAGCAAGTTGGCACGATACCGTGAAGACAAAACAGAAAATATCAGAAAAAATTCAGTTCGAATTATAGTTATTATTATTTTGCAACATAAGTTATTATTTTCCCGTACACACTTAACTCCAATGATATTCCAAGTCATACCACCACGGTTCAATTTCAGAACAACTTGCTAACCAATCTTGCAAGTTATCTAAATGTTGAAGAAAATTGCACATAAATAGTAGATTAAGCGTCTATGATAATTTTCCTTCTGGCGTCTTTTACAATTTTTTTCTCATGACTACAATTTTTGTGAATTATGTGACAATGATTTTGGTATAGGAACTACTTTTGGCTTTCATGAAATGTTGAAATGTTCAACCAAATTGATTGCTATTGTCAAAATTCCTCTAAAAACACCACAATTGGTTATATAATCCAAATATTATTAATTGAAGGTGTCTATGTAGATAATTCCTCTTATCTGACGTTGCGCTAATGTTGTGGCAAATCGTCCTTGATCGAATAGGAAGAGCTAATCCTGACGAATTACTCGAAATTAGCTCGTGACGGTTTTGTAACTCACTCCATCTCTAGATTATCGCATTGACAAGTGATTATTCACGATTTAAATAATTCGGCAAATTCCCGATAAATTTTCGGCCATTGCGGAATTTCACGGCGTCATCTCATCTTCCATTTATCATTAGAAAAGTTTTTTTTCGTACCTAATGATAATACTCGACTCAATTAAGACGTTACGAGTACGGAATTGGCGCCTGTAATAAAACACCTAACTTTTGTAATCTTCTAAAAATAAATATGCAAATATCGCGGTAGACGGGACGATTAGTATTCAATACGAATTTGTGTTTTTATTCTTGTTTGACAATAGGATAAAAAATCACCGCAGCACGCTTTGTATTAAATGAGGCGTAAGACAAGTTCGTTTACTTCAATTGTGAATCGTCCAGCTTGTTAGTGGATTGAATTAACAATGGCGCGAGGCTACTGTTTGATGGCGACTGTCTGTAAAAACGGAAGCCAGTATTTGAATTTAGATCGTGAGGAAGTCGAGATTAGACGCAAGAAACGTGGACGCAATCTCTATGCGCTTTGAGGATTTCAGTTTCCGGCAGGGTTTCCGGTGTGGCGATGGCGACAACTAAATCATAACGACATAATAATAGTCCTTTTTCAGACAAGTCTCGTTTGGTAATATTCTTTCGTTGCTATCGTGAATATGATTATCAAACACTTCCTTTCTGGTATTGAGAAATACGTGCCCGTCGATTTCAATAACTTATTACGTTTTCGATGTCATTGTACGCACGTAGCCGATCACAACATTGACGAAAAAACTTGATAAATGTTGCAAAAAATAATAACTTTACAATAAATAATTTTGCGTTTGCAGGTGGCAAGTTTGCATGTTAAAAATTTTAGTCCGGCATAATCGTAGGCTTCATAAATCCGAATTATCCTTCGACATCGTCCATTGAAGATGTTATCGGGGCTGAAAACGGCCGGTGTCCGAACCTGTTATTAAAAACGTCTGGCGGCCAATTTGTCTGCAGTTTCATTCAATTATTGCCTTAAAATTAGTTCACGACAAATTCCCAAAAAGACAATCGACCAGAGAAGTTTTGGATCGAGTACGTGAGATAAGTAATGCTCAAGTGAGACGTTACGTTGAGCAAACGGAAATGAAAGAACTTGAATTTAATAAATGTGGTCAGTTTTTAATGTGGCAGGTTGCGCGGAAAAGTTACTGTGTAAATTTATTGCCTTTTTATGCCTTCTTAAACGTCCCGTTTAAACGCTGTGCGAATGTCAATTCTTTAACTGCAATTGTCATCCCGACGATTACTGTTAGTCCAAGCTTCAGCTGGAATCAAGCCGCAAGATAGCGCAACACCAACTCTAAGATCTCCAAAAAGCTTATGACCCAAACTGAAGGTCTTCAAACATTCGGTCCATGCCAAAAAAAATTTTTTTACAAATTATCATAGGTATAAGAGTTTAAGGAGCAAGAATCAAGGATCAAAGATATCTCAAGTTGATATATCTAACCTTACCAAAAGTCAAAAATAAAATGGCTAGTTGATAACTAGAGGTATAGTTTAAAAGCAAATAAAAATTACGAAATTTCAACGATGGCACTATTCAAAATTCTTCAACCTTAAGTTGACCGCTACTTGTCTTCATGTGAAACTGTGTCCTGGAGATTGATTGCGTAACCGCTAATGGGTAAGCGCAGTAATTTCAAGCTAATTAAATTATTGGCCCACCTTCGGTCGCTCATCGTCGGTGTGCATGCGTTAAAAATTTCGACAACGGTGTGAGGTCTTTTTTATAATTTACTAAACGTGCATTAATCAATCCCGGTCGGGCATTAAATCATGCCCTGCGATATTTTCTCCATATCAGGTAATGAATTCGACCCAAAATGGTTACGAAACGGTCCACATCCCGGACAACTTTTTATGAATACGAAATAAAGCCGCCGTAGGTCCTCCCCGCTTAATTATCATTATTTCGGCGGCGACACAAATATTCCGCCAAATCGACCGACACAGGACCGGTCCCACATTATTGACACGACCGTCAACAGTAAAGTTTTCAAGAGATTTATGCAAACTACAAAATTATTGTAACCGATTAACACTTTCGGTGTAGGAAGATGAAGGCTGCGATATGGCGATCAAAGCGTCAAGTAAACTTGTTCGGAACCCGGAACTTGTTACATCTACACAATGATAAAGGCACAATTTGTCCTTTTGACAATTTGTGCGATTCGTGCTAGTAGAGTAGTGCTGTAGGTGGTGGTTAGACGGTTTGAAAGAGCGTCCGCACCCATATTGTGGGAGCACTTAGATTAGTTCCCATCGTGATCTGACATTTACTCTGGAAGCGATCATCATTGTAAACAATAACCGAATGGTAGGTAGTTTGATCAGCGTGACATGGAGTCATCGCTTAATTAAATTCCATAAAAACCATTATATCCGTCGGTGTACGTAATTAATCTAGATAAATTATCCATATAGTCCATAAATAATGGTCTCCTAAGAGGTTATCCTGCGTTTACGATCACTCCATTGTTGTTATTTAGCTATATTGTTTGCTATAAATTACAAGGCACATTGTATGTGAGTGCACGTATCTTCTATCTTGTCCAATTAAATGTTTGTACAATGTTATGTTATAAAATAATTAATCGATCCTTTCACCTAGACTTTCATTTATGTTAAAGATTCCGACCTAATGTATTATTATCAGTCAATTGCTATAGTTTTGCCCGGCAAATTACAAGACCTCCGCTTATAATTATTTCCAACAGTTTATTAACTCAAAACTTGTAATTAGGCGATCACGTGCCACGTCGCAGCTACGTTGGCGGTAACCTTATTTCATCACAGATTCCCTCCATTCAATAAATTCACACAAGGCATATCTTGATTTGGAATTAGGGTGGGTCAAGAAATGGAACTCGTTACTTAATAAATTCCGTTCGTCTATATTGACATTTAATTTAAGCCGCAAATTTATTTCCAAAAAATTTAATATTTGTCGTGATGATCCGTAGAAAATCCCCGATTAAACTTGATATATTAGTACATAAATTTAAAACTAATTAGGATGATAAACAGTTTTTTTTCTTGTGAATGAATGGATAAATCAATGAAATATTGATTACGCTTGTGAAAATCTCAATAATTATTTATAAATGTTTCGACGAGCATGTTGCCGTAGCGTTTACGGGTAATCAAATTATTATAATTGGACAAAAATGAATATATTAAATGGCGAAGGACCAAATACCGTTTCGCATTGATTGAATTATAGTAATACGTAGGTACGGAAATTTGCACCAAATTCTATCGATGAATCATTTGCAATAAACTAAGGCGATCTAGCCCCGAGATATCGCACAGTAGTGATTATTACCGCATAATTATTGTAATAACTCGTCGGTGTGATGATTTTATGGAACGAATTTTTAAACAGCTTCGGGCGATTGCGAATAGAGACATGTTTAATGAGATAAGGATATCTCTCAATTCTAATGAAAATAACAAATCAATTACGCCGATTTCCGTGCAGCCAATCAGCAAAAACAGGGCGAAGAGCAGACCACTGCTTTAATTATCCTTGATTGAGAGGAACAGTAACATGAAGAGTTTGTGCATCAGAAGGCTTAAATAAGTAGAAGGAAGTGATTAAGCACTTTTAACTTATTTTTTGTTAAAGTTTTTTCAATGCCTGCTTGTGTCAGTATGCAGAGCATCTTCATCTTTTTATCTCAATCCTGTAAAATGTTGCACTAACTTTTCTTTTAATTTACCTACCCTCCATCTTTTTTTGTATTACTTCTTTATTTTTTTTTATTATGCAATTGTGAAGCAAAAAATTTTCTAAGCACTTAGGTAGAACTTATATTATGGTTTGTTAGATCTTTAGAGATAGTATTAAAATAATTAGGATTTTTTCCATGAATTTGTAGAAGTCTTTTGAATCCAAATTAAAAACAAGAATAAAAAAATTCGTTTCTCAACATAAATCACCCTTGAGAATGAGTACGCGAAGTCTCCACGAAATTTGGATGGTTTCAGTTCTGGTTAATCAGGAGCTAATAGACGCCCGGGCAACAGATCTTGTTCTTAGATGGAAACCAGCAAGTTAGTCTTGATCTTGCGGATTGGAAATTTACTCCTCAACAGGTCGATATGGTTGCAGAGCGGAAATTAAAACAAATATAAGTTTATTGTCACAAAATCTGCCTACTGGTGTAGAATATGAGGCATGGTTGAACTAAAGTTGTCGTTTGCTCCATTTTCTCGCGTGGAAAGTGGTAGTCCCGCTCCTGCGATGCTTATCTGACGGTGCAGCTGGCGCTCCGGGACAAAGTGCGGAATGATTGCGTTGATTTGTGGTTCACGAAAAATCCGGACAATCTGTGACAATATCTGGACGATGGCGGCTCACGACACCCAACACGCGGTACCCTGAATAAAACATCCGCAGAACGGCGGGCTAATTTATAGGATGTTAACGAAAGCCATTGTGAGCGCCTAGGGTACGAATATACAAATAAAAGTATAAAATTATGTACATATTCCGTCTGTGCGCCATGTGTCAACGTTATCTGCGATCGGAGCGCCGGAACAAGCGACAATCTGCGGGCAATCTTCAACTTGCCCGCACTTCTAGGTTATGTAGTGCGGACGCATGCATGGGATCCTTAAAGAGATTTTTATCGACCCTTATACACAACGGAAACGTGCCCTGACGCGAGATTCTTGGAAGAAGATTTTTGTGCGAACGTTACCGGTATTTTCGTAACGCCTGAAAGTCGATAATTTCAGGATTGAATAATGTAAGGATCGCAGCACTCTGTATGGACGTGTGATGGCACAGACACCCACATCAGTTTAAGTGTTAGTATGCTGCCGGCATATGACAATAGGCCCTATCTCGTCATCTCAACAGTAGCGCGACCGGACAATCATGGTCTAGAATCTATAATGCGCCACTTACTCATTGCATCTTTTTCAGACTTAACAAATTGAACAACACTATTCTTATTCAGGTGGTCTTATAAATAAGGACCAGCGCATTGTTATTGAAATATTGTATCCTGTCTGGCCGTACATTACAATAATTAGCCTTATTAAACAAAACTATGGCTACTATACTTTTCTATAGTTGCATAATGAAGAGAAGCACTTGACATAGAGAGTTGATGCTAAAAACACTTGTCGTTGCTCAATTACGACAGTAACCATTTGTAACCAAAACCATTCGATTGTGAAACTGCAAACTAAGTTTTTTTAAATCCACCGCTCCTAAGTTTATTCATTATTATTATTAAATAATAATCTGATCGTGAAACGTTACAACAGCGGCGTGATGACATTATTTTAACCTAATTTCATAGTGCCGCACCGCTGCAACACCGCATTTTAGCGGAACGCGTAGCAGAACGACCGCTAAGTAATCGGACGTTACAGCCAATAACAGGATGCGAAAAAACAACACATAATTAATGCCTATTTTTTCGTAAAAATAAAACTATAACGATGAAAGGATTCCGGTATCAATCTCTGTATTCAAATCTTCATGAGAATCTTGATCAGGAGAGATTAACTGATAACCTACAGAGGATAGAATGACTTTTTGATTCTTCCAGGGAATATCCTGAAGGATCAAAAAATAGCGTTTAAGATCTGTGGGGACCTCTGCGGCCATTGACAGTATCGTAAAGTTAATGAAACAGTGAGGAGGCAAAAGGCCATTATTTATTGCTAGCACGTACGTTGTGCTATAGGACTGTCAATGCCCCGACAAATAGTTATGATTTAGTGAGTTCTACAGGAGTTGTCGCCTACGTGCCAAAACAATAAATGTTTTATGGTTTCCTTCAAATAAATTGCTCGTTTCCGAGAGACGATCGACCCGTAATGCACGTGAATTTCGAGAAAGATCCTAACGAAGAAACGCGCCAGCTCCATTCGTACAATTGCATTATTATTTATCACTGTTAGTGTAGGTGAGGTTGTCGGACACTTCCATAGCAGGTTCGCCATAACATAGCGCGACAAATCACTGTACGGGACAGTTCGCACGACCTTTCACCTTCCACAATAACCATTGCCAATCGGCGCAATTACGGCCCTATGGAGCAGACATATTACTTCATACCTGGCGATTATGTCCGCGAACTGATTTGAAAACCGTGCAGTTATCCTGCGAGCTTATTAGATTTAATGCATTTTCAGTTTCGCTCCGATTTATATCTCGACGCACATACCTACTTACCCCACATGACTTGCACAACTGGAGTCGCTCCGCGACCGCTCAATGAAGAGACCAGGAGCTATCCTTCCACCTGAAACACACCGAAACCAGAGCTTGCCCACAAAAAATTCAAGCAAGCTAACAGACAACACAATCAAAGAATCAATCGTAACCTTTAAATATTTTGAGTATAGCAGATTGGACTTCAATACTTTTGACTCTTCTGAATCGGATAGATTCTCTCCATAGAAACTTCCATTAATAATTCTTGTTCTGGATTAATTTTTGCCCCGTACCTTACCTGGGTACAGGATGCAGTTCTTACCAGGCATCCGCAGGGCAAGCATAGCTCTCTCCTCGAAGGCTCTTCTAGTGTGTTTTTTTCTTCGTAGGCCGAACGCTGACTGCACGCCATTAGTTCTGCTTGCATGTTCCTTGGTCCCAGGATGTGCGGTCGGCCGGCGTACGTTACCGTTTTTTCAATAAAACCAAAGTCGTACAGATTCCAAGAGGTGTTAAGAGCATTGCAAGGTCACGTTCTGCGATTCTCAACGTGCGATAAGATCGGCAACAAGTTGCCGGTGAACAGCTCCTAATGGTCGTATTTTGCTAAAAGTCCTTTCGTCCTGAAGCAATGCAACTTTACAGAAAATAGTTAAGATAAGGATTTTTCCATTTGAACGTCTAGGTGCGTGAGAGCACACCGAGGCATCTTTTGGATTTCCCGTATAGATAGAACCACACCGCCATCCCATCGAGTATATTTCAACTCGAAACGGCACGTACAAGTCTGTTGATTGCTTGATAATTGAGATTTTTATTACCGACTGAAGCGCGGTCATGTAGAGATGAAGTGATCGATTCGTTCCTGAAACTCCCCAGCAGTTCCGCGGAAAAATCAAGGCTAACCGGGAATCCACCCATTCATTGAAACTAAAAGTGCACGACGTGCAACAATATAGCAATTTATAACACACATACGTGAATTTCTAAACAATGATACAACTTTGCAGCAGCAATTAACAATGAAGAAATAGCTAACCGTGACCCACCGGACGATGGTGGCGTGACTCCTGCTCCACTTGCAGGCGATGGCGAAATTTCCTCCCAATCACTTGAGACTTTCAGCGTTTCAAGAACCCTTATTAGTAACGTCAAAAAATTTGAGCGATGAAGAATTTGTCACAATAAGTCTTACGACTAGAAACAGTTTTGTGGCATCTCGAGTTAATTATTAACATACGTGCGCTGAGTAATAAACGAAATCCATTCGCCACAACATAATAACTGAATAGAAATAAAACAACTCGGCACGGGTGGAATGCAGCAAGATGACTTGCCAACAGACAAATCCAGACTCTTTACGCGCTAAGGCCATCTGGACAATGCTTCATTAGTATAATTGACTGAAATATCTCGGCAGTCAGAGTTGCTCGCTAAAATGGTAATTAGTTTTTCAGTTTCTTTAATTGGTCGCAGAATTGTGTTCAAATTACTGACTCTACGTTGTCGCACTAGAGGGCAGCACTAGGATAGCTGCATAACAATGACATGGAATCTTTTCAAAAGTACCAAATTTACTATTATTAATATCTTTATCTGGCGATCTTTAAGATCACCTCTTGGAAAGCATTTTAACAGATTGAAATAAGAGCAAAGATTTGTAAGATTAAGTTAAAATCTGTGATAAATATACACAACAAAATAAAAAGTAGCCAGCACCACTTAGAAAGGTTCAGTTAAAGTTGCATCAGAAGGTTAAAGATATTTAGAAGCATTGGCATTGGAAATAAGGGGATGAAACAATTAAAGAAACTTGGAGTGCGTCAGTAGATATTGGTGTAAATAAGATATTTTGGCCCGAAAGGAGATCGATTGTTACAAAGGATAGTTAATCAACAATTTCCGTAATCTCCTCTCCTTTGCGATGAGAAAATGATTACAGTTTCCAACGGTGAGTAACGTTTTTGAGCTTCTTAGCTTCGTCATCAATTTATGTAGATGACGTTTACGTCGATTGTTCAGCTAAACGCAAATACGCATTTAATAAGCAGTAAATTCTAAATCACTAAGATGTTTCAGATGGCTATCTCGAAGCTATTGTTCCAGTAGTGCTAAAGGCAGTGCTATTACTTCCACAATCTCAAGCATTTTATGATCAGTCATTTTATATCTTTGACCCGACCCTTCTCCTCCTCGGTAGCCAGAATGTCCATCAATATTGTAGCCACCTTAAAGTAGCAGCAAAAATTATCATTAATCTCGAAGAAAATTATCAACTAATCCCCGAAAACGATCTCTCTATGATTAAGGAGAATTTCCGCGTTCTCAGTGTGCAAGAATTCTTCCAATAATAACTACCTTTATACAAGAGATAAACGATGCGTGGGATAACATGATGTTGAGCGCCCAAATTTTGAAATTAAAAAGTGAATGGCATAAAAGTGTTTGAGATGTGCAAAAGCGGTTTGATTGTCACGCTTCCTGAAGCTCGGCACGTAATCTGGCTGTACCTCGCAGAGAATCGCATGATGTCTGGAAAGTGGCGGGTTTTAACGCGTACAGGCTACCATTATCCTCCAGCCGACGTTGTAACGTGTTTGTGATTATTCCTGGCTAAGTGCAGAGCTTCCTAGTATAGCCTAGTAGTAACATTTAGAGCGGCCATGTAAACACGCTTAAATGTGTGGCGGGCGAGTTGGCCTGCCGATGGGAATGCTAATCGAAGCTGTTAACAAGGGCCCCATCGAGAGATCGACATTACCCCACACGATTAATTGTCGAACTGGGATCGTTTACATACCGCGCTCTCAACCACTTCCAGCAAGTGCAACTACTCCATTCCTTGGAGACTTACTAAAAATCTCGAAAGATTCTTGGGGGTTGGAGCAATGATTGTACGGAATTAACTGTCGGCCTTATCGGGAGATAGTCTCATTGCGACACTTGCCGTAAGTGTATGTCAATTATCTGATTGGATCGCGCGGGCGGATTCAATTAAGCTCGCCGAGCCATCGGACTCCGGGCCCTCTCTTTATGCGAAGAGAATTTACTCCAATTTTGGCTGTAGAACACGTATAATTTTCTTATCTTTAGAAGCGAAGGAGTCTTTGCACGCAACCTCATTCCCCATACATGGCAATTCTGATTGTTTGAACGATCATGGATTTATAACGATGCATCTGATTATAGAGGTATGATTCATAGAACGGCACTACACATCCTCAATTGTGAAAGATATAGTTGCACACGGGCGACGTGGGACGCTTAGGAGGCAATAATTATATTGTTTAATGTGCACACCATGCAGGTCTGGCCTTCAAGTGTGGCGGAAGGAAGCGGCGAGTGGGACTAAACCGCTCAATCCGATGCATTCGCCATCGTGCCAACCTCCCATCGAGCCACAACTTTCCCAATTATCGACAACGCGACAAGAGCTCTTCTCTAGACCTAGGCAATCAATTATCGTTTTGTTCAACCAAACTCCGAATTTTAATGAACCAGGCAATTTTTATTTAAGGGTAGCAAAAGATCAGGAGGCGTCTAGAAGTGATGGAAAATTGTTAAATTGGGATTTCACCCCCAATTTAATTGGTTTAAGTGGTGAGTTGATTTGGGGCTTAATTTTGGGTTGCTCTAGTCGTGGTCAATCGCCCGCGAAGCTGCGGTGCATTTGTTCCAGTTTAAAGGATGTCTGTCTCGAAATTCCAATTCCGGCACTAACGATGCGGTTAGACACCGCCGAAAGGTCCGTGCGTGAACATTGCTTTATGAAGCAGACACACGCAACAGATTGAGACGTCAGTTTGATAGATTCAGCCGGGGTCCGGCGATTTATCATCGACTTTGCTTATCTTCGCATGGCCCGTGGGCCGTGTGAAATAAATTTATTAGGTTACATGTAATTACAAGTATCGCGTGACGGAGTTTAGAAATATTCCGCGCGGGGCGCCAGACTTACACTCAATACTTTCCACGCTAACACCCATTGATTTATAAGAAAATACTGTTAATTGCCGCCGTAAACATATTTTAAGTTGGATTAATTGATGGTATTTTGGGCAGATGCACGCCGGAATCATTTAAATTTAGGTGTTATTTGCATGTGTTAGAATAATTTATTTTCACCTATCAGGGAGAGCGGCGGGTGGTAAGGTCGCAAACTTGTCTGAGTTTTTAGCCTTCGATGATATCATACTCGAAAATATTACGAAAGTACCAAGACGGTACCGCATATATCACCGGACTCATCAGCGTCTTCCTATTATTTTATTCAGGCTCGCTCAATCAACTAAGAACCCGAAATCTCTTCCTGCAAACTCTACCACGCCTCGAACACATCGGACCGACACCCACATGGTTAGGTAAGGGATTTGAAGAGTTCAAGTTGGAGATGCCACGAGTTGCTGCAGTCTCCCACAATTGGAGCTAAAACGGTTGCGTACGCGTTCCGCTTCAGAAATTAAAAATATTTCATTAAAACGGTCACGCATGACTAGATTCATATATCAATATCATTTTAAATGATCTGTAAGCGTGAGTGTTACAATTTCGTAATTATAGAGGTCGCGCTCAGCACACACAATTTAACAAAAGTCATAGATTTATCTCTGGACGTGGTGAAAGGATGTTTTATGATAGTTCTCATCATTATTATTTTAACGTTACCGAATTATTTATTAACTAAAACTATTTATTACCGAATTATTAGATCGAAACGGTGAACGTCATGAGGCGATTCGTTTTGTGGGCGCGCCGTTTTGGCAACAATTTTATATAGTTTTTTTAGCTTTCAATTATTTACGTGCCATTCTTCTAATTTGAACCGCGTCGTTACGATCATAAACAATTTTAAACGAATTTTTACTTCATCCTGTTCTTCAATGGGTTACGTAATTATTTTCATTACTTAAGTAGTAACTAATGATTTCATGATTGGAAGCTAATCAATCTGAAGAGAAAAGGATTAGCCGGGAAGGTAAGGCCTCAACTCGAAAACGCAATTATTGCAACTATTGACCAACATTAATGATTATTAAGCACAAATCACCTAATAATGAGCAATTTTAATCCAATGAGCGCCAACGGTGGGGATTTCTCTAGCGCCATTAATTCGAGTAACTGCACTTGGCTTTGGCAAGAATATTTATTCTTTCTATCCTAACTAAATTTGTTTATTCACGAGAACAAAGGAAAGTAGTATAAAATAAATTGTACAGAAACGTAAAAACTTCTTTAAAATTGCAATTCTACCTAAAAAAATAGTCAGCAAAATATAAAGTGGAAAGACCACTATAGAACAATCACTGTCACACTTTAAATAATTTTATTCAAAATGTGGTCATAGTAAATGGAGGAATCAAAATTCGCCACCTTTTTGAAAAGCGGCACATCAAAGACTTGTCTAGGAACAAATCTTATTCATCATACAGCAAATGGGCAATAACGCAAGAAAGTTATTAACTTATCAAATCTTTTAGAGGCTACTGAACGCTATCTGTTGACCTGAGTTAGAAACCAAGTCAACAACTAAAAGTGTCAAATGACATGTGGGTATTAAGTTTTTCACGAGTGTACACGATCAAAACTTTGAGAATTGAGAAATTTGAATATGAACACAGACTTCTTGTTTTGGCTGCTACTAAAAATTTTTGAGAACTGGGAAGTTCTTAGGTGGATGCCGTTAGACTCCTGGCCTGGCTGTTGGTCGTTGGCCGCAGGAGAGACCAAAAGGCATCGTCCTTCGAATGGCAAACGGCGAAACTAGACGACCGTTAAAGTAAGACGCAATGAAGTTAAGTGACGTTCGTGAGTAACGTGTAATTGTTCGTAAGAACATTAATTTCCATCGAGTCGGTGCATTGCGGTGTTACCTTACTCCAGATTTATGAGTTATACGAGCGGCGGCCACGAGAGGCCGCCCGGTCGGTCATGAGTATTTGCTGTATGCAGCCCAGATGATGCGATAAGCGAGGTTCCTCTATAATTATGGATTATCTAATGTTTATTTTTCGATCCTAATGCGCTCGTAGGTTGTTATTAATTATTATATTGTTCCCGGCGCGAACTCACGCCGGTCTGATTTATTGCTTGGTCGCTGGCGAGACTCTTCATCTAAATCACTAACGAGTAAATTCAATTTTAGCATTCCCACACCAAAGCAGGCCATGGATGCTTCCACATAAGATGAGTTGATTTATACCTGTCAACCCTGCAACCTTTTAAAATAGAATAAACGTGAGCCTGTCTTCACGTATTTGATTTCTAACGCGAGCGAACAGAAAATTACGTGAACTGTTACTGTTCCTAACTGTTTCGGCCGGTTCTTCCTTCAGCACGCAAATTCGACGCTTACACATGAGAAAACGCAACTACTTTCAATTATTTTTTTAACTTTCAATTATGGGGCCTCCCATCGGCACTTCTGTCAGAGCCCACCACAGCGCGTTCACCATCACAAGACTCCACTTATCTTCTAGCTTGAGCAATTGATGCCTCATTGGAACGTAGTTTCATCATCCAAAAGGCACAAAAGTAAAACGTTAACGATTCGAAATTAACAATTGATTTGAGTTTGTCATAGCATTTCTCTCCCTCCTTCCTTCCTAGAGAATAAGCTGCTTTTTATTTACGGATAAGCATCTTGAGTATATCCTTAAAAGAAGATTCGTGAAGTATTAAATCTGAAACTTCTCAATTGATCCATGCACGTGATGGGTGAATTAATTTTTGTAAACGATAATAAGGGATGGTTTCAAAAAACATCGTTTGACTCAGAATCTCTACTGCTCTATTGGAACAAGAATTGTATCGATTTGTTTCAGACACTAGGTATAAGTATTTTTGTAGCAATCCAAATCATGGGACATGGCGTCTAAAATATCTGTTATATTGTGGCATTGTGTTGGTTTAGCGTTATGGATGATGCGGTTGGAAATTGAAAGTAGCATTGAACAAAACCTGAAGGTAGGACTGCGGACCATAAATATTAAAATCACGTCCGAATCAGCTTAGATATTAAACACACAGCGCTAAATCCGGTGGCGAATTACGTACAATTCCAATTTGCCCGGCAAAATATGGTAAGTTTGCAATTAAACTGGCATTGTTGCGGTTCGTTTTGAGCGAATTGCCGATTAAGATTCCGCATCAGTTTCGTTCTTTGAATCAGTACAAGGTTAGGTGTACAGACAATCACGAATGTTCAGAATACTAGATCATCGGCTCTGTTTTATAATTGAAATTCAGCACGATTTTATTACGACACTGGCGCTTCTCCTAATCACTCGATCACATTCCGCCTTTTTTCAATCCCCATAAACTCGAAATTTTTATAGCCGCCACAGTAACGTATAGTGGGTCCGGCGAGGAGGCGCGATCGCTAATTAAAATTGTGCACAGAAAAATTTACTGTTTTAAAACAGACCGTACATAAATTTAAGCCAAATGTACAGTTACGAAACATGGATCCTGCAGGAACGAATAACTAAAGACATGAAGAGAGATTGTAATTAAAAATTTGCTAAATGAAACGTTGCTCGTATCCGTATATCGTTCATGCTTGAACCTGTTGTGGAGTTTATCGTGAAAGGAGACGTAATAATTACTATTTCCCAATAACAATAAATTACACCGTACAAATATTGGACGACTCATGGGTGGGCAAAGCTGTTCTCCAATTCCCCAAGAGCTTATCTTTCTATCTTAGCAAGCCCTCTGTTTGTTTAATTCCCTGCAATATGATCTATTGCACCTACAAATCGGGCTGATGCAAACTAATAATAATCCTGCCCGAGCTCGCGACAGCGTACTAACTCAAACTTACAGTTGGTTGCGTGTGCAATTACACCAAGTGTCCCCTCAAAAATCGGCCGTGATTAATTGCATCAAACCGATTACCTCCTCAGGTACCACTGGAATCTGTTCCAAGTACACTGAAGCATACGGATGCAGCTACCACACTAGCTTCGCTACCCACGCCAGAGATTTCCTGAAACTTATTTTCTGCTCATAGATTTTTTCATTAAATTTGAAAATTTTGCTGCTGAAAAAAACAAGTGGTAAATTACCATTGAGCGGTGTTTTAGAAGGCGTTTTTTTGACCTACAATATTTATTTGAAAAAAATCGTTACTATCTGAAGTGCTTGTGGATTTTTCATGGAGCCGAATCCGAAGAACGAAAGGAGTGAGGTGTTAGTTTAAAGTTACAGTAATAAGTTGCCCAACTGCTGAAGTATCATTCTGAGACAGCTATCTCATCGATTGCATAGCAAAGCTCTTCATAAGGAAGGAGATTAAAATCACTTTTATAGCCAATCAGCAACGCAGGAGGCTATTTAAAATCCGCAACATGTGGAAATTTCTATCACTCCTAGTTGATTGCTCAAAAAGTCTTAATTAAGCTCTAAATAATATTAGATACAACTCTTTCTTTGTGGTCATCAATTTTGCTTTTGTACATTTTTTGAAAATGGTCGGTATGTGAAAAACTGAGTTTTTAAAAGTCTTGCCAAATTCTCACAAATGAGCTTTAGCGTTAATTACTATAATTAACTTACATGCCTGATACTAGTGGCCTGCTTACTTTCTTTTCTTAATTTTCCTACCTATAATCCTTTTTATTTGTTACCAATTTTATTTCTTCTACATTTTTTTCAAGTTATCTTCTCGCACGCAACCACCAAGAATGGCAGTAACAAACTGACATATCTGTGGCGATGCCAGTTTTTTACCGTCTGATATTCCCGTATAACAGCAATTATTAAAACTAAAACTCATTCTGGAGACGTTTCGTGCCGTGTCATTAAATGAACTGGCAAAATGATTTCGACAAGTTATCAAACTTGCATCAAGTGTGGCATGACTTGCACAGGTGATTTTCACAATTCCGATGCACAGGTCTATAACTAGATCAGAAATACCAGTTGTTTTAATTCGACTGCTGGCATTTGGTTCGATTTTCTCACGTTCCAATTGTTTGCACGCAAACGACACGATCCCTCTTAATGTGTAGGTTTATATAATTTTCTAGTAATTCCGGCTATGTTGCATCGCAACAATAAATTATATGTAAAAAAAATTGGGAGAGCATCTCTCTACCGGATCGTTTCTCAAGTCGGGCAAAACAACCAAAAAAACCAACTCAGTTTGTTAAGAGAAATTTGTTGTTAATGACTTCATTTGCGGATCCCTGAAATTAAAACTGTAATTTTCATTTTGGATGCAAATTGAGTGAGGATCGAGCCGCAAAAATTTCTAGGCATTTTTCTAACCTGCTATTATTGAGTCATTATAGAAAAAAATGATATAATGATGGTAAATGTTTCGCGAGGCTAATATTATCATTTTTATCAACACAAATGTCAATTATCTCTCTATAATGCACCATAAAATTGCAGCTGTGGCATTTTGTTTAATTTTATAAGTGGTTTGTGCCGTTTCAATCGTAATTTAATTGGCTATTTGCCATAATGATACATCTGTAATTCACGCAAAATTTCATCACCTCCGTGGATCTAGGAGTTGCAATGTTTCAAAAATTTTCTCGAAAATATGAAAAACGACGCTTAAAACAATAATTCAGCATAAGTTTGCTTGTGAAAGTAATCAGGATGTTCATCAATTACTTTTCACAATAAAAGACTTGGTGAATTAATCAGAAACAAATGGTAGATGTATCTGAAAAAATTAAATAACAGGGAGGGAACAAAAATTTAACACTTGTGCCAAAAGTTTATGATTTTGCATTTTTTAAAGCATCAAATGGACGCCACTAAATATATTTGCTAAATTTGTAACGCCAATGCCAAAATAGAGCACTGAACTTTAATAGAAATAAATAGCGTCTCGTTGTGCTTTTCAATGAATTCTAAATTTCTGTCAAAATTCTAATTTCAAGTTTTCGTTTTCAGTGAGTGCTAAGCTAAGATGCTGTGGAGATTGTCTAACGCAAGATGTATTATTGTAAGTCTTTCACTTTTACCAAGTATTATTTGTTAAGCTATTAAAAAAGTAAGGTTCTTGTTTTAAAAATAATAATGAAACTGATATCACTTAATTACGACAAATTGACAAAATGGTGCATTTAGTGACCCAAATGTGGGAATTTTTTATTGTGGAAACTGGAAAGAGCGTAGGAGAGCTATAGCAAAAGCTCTACTGACCATAGAATGCGGTCCTGCCTAGTCAGCAGGATGTACCGAGGCGCCAGCGTGATCCGGCCCATATGTTAAGTCTTTCATGACCCACGGTTATCGTGCCACGTCAAAATCCTCGGTGGCAGTCCAGGAAACCCATATTTCACACCGGTTTCTTCAATCACGACTTTGCGCGCCTTAAAAATCGCTTTTAAATCCCAATTAAACGTTTATCAAGCAGATTTTGCGGGAAAATTAGCGATAATTACGCGGCATTTTTGCTTCGTTCCGCTGGAGATGCAGCCTTCCTCTAAATTGGCTTTATCCCCACAGTTGCAACATGGTAGTTGTTAACCGTAACAAGACGTTGCACCAAATCCAGAATAATCCGAGCTCAATTAGCGTTATCTCTCGCAATCCCGACGTTTGTTCGGTGCCGTCATTTCTCTTAATTTAGACGTCATACAAAAAAGAAAATTGAACAACCATCACGATCTCAACGTACAAATGGGGCGAATTTGTAATTGTTAATGTTACGTGCGGCGATAATGGATGCTGATTGATGAAGAGCGAAGCGATCCCTCACTTAGCTCGATTGCGTTCCTCGAACGTTGCGGAATTGAAATTAATTAACGGGCTAATTAAATTAAAAAATGTATTCGCGGGATTTATGGTCCATAAAAATGGTGATTTTTGCTGTTAATTTATGTTTTCTCGTTAGTTTATTGCGTGTATTAAGGATATACGTGTCTAGCTAATGTACTTGCGGTATATAGGTACCTACTATCAAAATTTTAATTTAGAAATTTTTTAGATTACCGAAAAAATTAATTAACTTTTTTTATGTTATTAGGAAAGGTGTCAATTTGAATTTTATACCGGATTCGAACGGATCCAAAATGTTAGCGAGTTGTAATGGTATAGTCGCGCTAATTTTTTGAACATAGATGTTCAAGGTTTTCTAAATTTACAGCACTTCTTTCTAGTGTTTACAAATAAGATATTTAATTTCTACTGGTGATCTCCTGATTTTGGCTAGATTTTGACGGTTGTGGATCGTTGCAGCGGGCGGTGGTTTGGTCCGATCCTGGCATCCGGGCGTAGTCCAGGACCGCGAGATCGTTTAAGATTGTGGGTGATTGGCACCATCGCACTCGTGTAGAAATTTCGAAAGGTGATTTATTTGGTTGTTGCACGGTCTCGTCTTAGATCGTGCATCCACTTCGATCTAGATAACCTGGCGTAAATTGAAATATTGTACCTGAATATCGCTTGTGTGTGTTTAGGTCGCGTATCAGTGCTGAATAATCAACGAGCTACAGTCTTGACCCGCCCCATCACCAAAATCATCTGTTTCACTTACCCAATTTCATCCCAAGTCACGGCCGGGATTGATCCCTATTATGATTCAATTACAACTACACAACATTTTATTGTTGGGATTCAATGGTTCGGATTCTAGATAAACGCCTCAGCTCTTCTAAATGATCCATTACATTGCAGAATGCCTACAAGTACTGACGTTGTAGCACCACCAAACAGGATTCCTAGACAAGACGTGCAGAACCATGTGCTGGCTTAGCTGGAATGCCTCTCTATGATTTATCGTAATTTTATTCGGGCTTTGTTCTTTATTATGGTCAAATTATGTACGTTTAGCAGTGCCAAAGTTGCTGGTTTGGCCCAGTTGGATATTTATGAGTTGAGGTTTAGCTGAATCAATAAATTAGTGTAATCCGCCCTGCACTGGTGGTGCCCCGCCCTCGCAGCATGAATCTCATGTCGGGGCTAAAAACCCAACATATCTGCACCATTTCCACCGTACCACGTAATTAAGGACTCGTTGGGGGCATTAATTATTCCGTTGTTTAATTAATGTTTTGTGATATTGTTATTTGCCCGGGACGTTTGTTTGATTTAGCTTATTAATAGGTTTCATTCATGTGCGTCGATTTTGAACGAAAACCCGTCCCGAGCCGCCCACTGAAAGCCCGTGCTCCATAAAGATCTCGCCCCATAATTCAAACGGTCGAGTTAAGAGTGCAGCGAGCAATAGTGCAGGGCATCGCCATGCGTGTATTTTGTTTTAATTACACGGTACGATCACGCGGCATTATTCATATCCACGTCTGCTGTTCCACAATAAGTTCATATTATACGCCTTCGAGTAATTGCACTCATTCGCCTTCTAGGAAGGCGTTCGAATATATGTAGAGGATCTATGTCCGTGCCGAACGTATCGTGAAATATTAATAATCTAAATCGCTCCTCGCCATATGCGAACCTTTTCAGTCCACGAGGAAAACGCGTTTCAAAGAAACGATACCAATCACAGACGGCGTTAGTTACTGATAGTCTACGACGACGTGGAACTGCCCTATCGCAACCAGACTTTTCATTGCTCTATTGAACCGTTCCTATAATTTCTGGTCAATATATTATTCAGACGCAAAAAGAGAAGTTTCACACGCGGATCCAGCCATATCTTCGAGGCGATGCCAGGAATCGAGCTAACTGTCCTCAGTTACCAGGGTCCACATCTATATCGTTAGAGGTCACCTAACCTCTTGATGCAAATTTTGCCAGACACTCGTCGATTTAGTGCCCCCCATCGACACAACTTTCTGGATTTGACTCCGGAAGAAAGCTTTACTGGCGGCTCAGGTTTCAAAGCGAAAAACTGACATGAAACTAACTGGAATGAATTATTCCAGCTAATCGTTGTTAGTCAACATCAGAAAATCCATTACGGTCTGTCCACACGTCAGTATGGATCTAGCAGTAGTACTATTATGTAGTTATGCCACATTTTTAGTTTAGCAACTTATGCTTAGAACTAATTTCTTAGAACTAAGTTCAGATCCTGCTAATATTGAGGTCCGCGCAAAGCGAGGAGTAAACCGCTGAGGAATTATGGTGTACACCATCCAGGAATTACAGGAATTTCAGGAATTTATTTTTACTTAGTAGGATTTATTGGGAGTTAATGGGAATTATGGGGATTTATTTGAAATTACGGGAATTTATTAGAGATGTTGCGGGAATTATACATGGGATTTATTTTTTCTTGCTGCAAAATTACTGGCCTCTGTGCATGCGCAGAGGTAGAAAGTCGGTTGTTATTAAAAAATCTTTGTTATGCTGACTCTTGGGAGAAACAAAAAGTAGGGTCAGCACAGATCGACTACGAAGATTCATTAATAATACCAAAGAATCGCAGAAGAAGTTACAGTGTAAGTCATGCTCGAAGTCATATAAGTACAAGGGCAAGGTAAAATGTTTCAAAAATTACAAATCAAGTCGGAGCGCTAAATATGAAAAATCATCAAAAAATGAAACGTCAGATGATTCTGAATCATCAAAAGCTGATTGATACCCATGTTACATATGCCGATAGTACGGACACTGAGACATTTTCTGATTATGTAGATAACGAAGTGCCTAGTTACTTGTCGGACAATGTTGAAGATGGGGTAAATCATGTACTCAGTGGGGCACCTTTAAAAAAGAAAGTTGAAACGCAAAGTACCGAAATTGAGACCAAAAGAATAGTTATTGATTGCAAGAGATTTTATGCAGTTTACTACTAAGAACGGTGGTATTTTGGCAAAATTGTGGAAATTATTGACGGGGAGGCGTCAGGTGAAACTTTCAAAATTACGTTCTTACAGAAGGATAGGAAGCAGAATAGAAGGTTTGCGTGACCGAAAATTAAACGGGACATTGCGATTGTTTAACGTCAGTATATATTCTATGGTCCAATTAAATTTGCAACGGACGTCGAACCATTTGATTTGGATGATGATACGTTCGAGAAAATTTCCAAAACGTATGGACACATGAAAATGAATGAAAATTGGGACAAATTGTATTTAATTTTTGCTTCAATACTCAAATTTTTGTTTTTTAATTTTTGTTCTCCGAATATTGTTCTTAATTTGCTCTTGGGCATAAATAAATTACTTTAGATAACCGTAAAACGCATTTAATTTTCATTATGGACAAAACGTGACAAATTCCTAATAATTCCCTAGAATTCTACATGAATTATGGAAATTAATAAGGAATTATCAACAATTCTGGAGGAGTTATGGGAGATGTGGAGGAGTTCCGAGGGTTTTCAAGAGTTTTGGGGATTTATTACAAAATAAGGGAATTATTGATGAATTGTGGGGATTATTTTTATGAAATGGAATTATGGTGTACAGTTTGAGGCCAGCGGTTTACTCCTCGGCGTAAAGCAATTAATTCTTAAACAAAAAATTTAAACTAAAATGAACCAGAAGAAAAAAAAGTGATGAATGTGAAAATAGTTTATTGAGACCATCATAAATATTAACGATAAGATTTTAGAGCTGGGTTTCTCTCCTCGGATAGTTTGACCATTTTTAGTAAACTTATCCAATATAAATAAATTATAGAATTTTTTTTATTGAAAAATCAAACAATGTTGCTCGCATCTTTGGATTATCTGAAGCGTTGCGAGGAGCTTTCTACTTATTATTCTTTAACACGTTCTAACTCGCTCATGCCCGATTTCGCCTATGCCAAATTAGCGATAATCTCGCATCGTATTGAAAGTTCTGATTTATGCGCGTTGTTAGGCGGGGGTTCATGTCCACAAGTGTTACTCCAGAACTCACGTGTCATCCGAGTTGGGTCGCAGTCACGATTGGTGTGGCTTTGTCTTATAAATTCGAACCGTGTTCCGCTCAAATTCGATTATCTGATTGAGTGATGGGGTCATGAGAACTATGCGGCCCTATATTTATTTTGAACTGTAGCACACGACACAATCGAAAAATGCGAAGTCGCTTTCCAGTCATAAATCTCGATTCCTCCGCAATAAATATTCGCTTGACATACAATTAAAACCAGTGTACGTCTAGAAATCAATTAAATACGTCAGTTCGATTTATTTCTTATTATCATTTTGCATCGAACCATAAAACAGCTTTTCCGGCCGTTATTAAGTCAATAGATTTTTAATGGATCCACCGCGATGCCGGCCATCTATCCTCATATCTGGCCATTTTCTCGACTAACGGTGTTGCGATACCATACTTTAATTAGTTACATAAATAAGTCGCATCCGTTAATATTTATGAGCCGTTAATTTTGTAAACAATGTGATACATTATGAGACGTGAGCTGTGAGCAGATTTGACGTCAATCTCAGTCTAGGTAGTCGTGTCGTCAGCACGAGGATAAAACAAAGAACTTCTCCTCCATTAACCTCGGTGACCGCTCGGCATCTGCACTCTACCTTTTTATTGAGCACATTCTTTTACTGCCATTTTTCTAGCGGCGCTTCATGAGAAGAGTATCGAAAGTGCAATTTATGTTGCGGCACATTTTCTTTGGCAGCCAGCCATAAAAGCTGCCGACCTTAACGACAAACGCGCGAAAAACACATTGCTGCATCATCCGCTACAGTTGACACAAGCACAGAAAAAAAGTCGCCAACATAAAACTTTAATAGCAGAAAAACATGAGCCATTGAAGTAACTAGCTGTCGAAAACCCTCAACTTGCTGAAAAGCTTATACGAATAATAATCTGTAGAAAATATGGTTCCTTCACCTGATTTAACGCTTCTAGACTTTATTTACGGAGTTATTATTAATGGGTGTAATAATTTAGTTACCAAAGCCTTTTCTAAGAAATTCAACTTGCACCAGCTGGAAACTAATGAGCTCGGTATGTGAGGGGTGGAGGCCTAGAATTGATCAGAAGGTAGTTTATTGCCTGAACTGCGCTTCCTATGAAATTACGCTCTTTCATATTGAATTGGGAAAAACAGAAAAATAGCGGGGATTAGGGGTTGACTCCATGATTTGCGATTTGCACACCGCGAACATCGTACACTGCTGGAGGTATTATTAAAATTAATGCCGGGATCACGTCACGGCAAATTACATACTCATTAGGCTCCACAAAAATCGTGTAATTATGTGATTGGTTCGGTGAGCAGCAACCGCAACCGCAGGTTAGCCACCCTTGTAAACAAGACCACCCCTTGCGAATGACGGGTAACTTTCATTACGCAACTGCCGCTGCCTACAAATCGCACTCAATTCAAATTGAGCTTCTTTGGGAATCTTCAGTCGGAAATTACCGATACGTATGCAATTAGTTTGAAATTCCGTTGAACGTGCCATTCCTGCGAAAAATGAGAAAATATCTGGAAGGGATACTGCCGAACAGAATCCATTGGCAAATTCCCGCAAGCGAAGGCAATTATTCGACGTTGCTTGGAAAAATCATGGTCGGTCGCATTATTTGCAACACTCATTGTATACCATAAACAGTCAATCCCCATCAACCGTCATCGGAAATGTCGTGCGCTACTGGGTGGCATGGATAATAACACCAAATTATCTTCTCTAATATCGTCCATTCTGCTAATAATGTAGACTAAATGGATCGAATTATCGAGCAACTTTACCAATTTGGCTTCTCTATTATTTCAACAAGTTGCGTTCTGAATCAATCTTGCTGCCTAGTCGGGCAGAGAGGACGTTTGGAGGAAGCCGGATTGCGTCGCTCAAGAGGAAACCACATAATTCTACGAGATTACTACTGTTTAAATCGGTACGCGTTTGTCCACGGACCACACATAGAGATGCCGTATGTTGTCGAGCAAAACATTAATGTCTCGGATAGCATAATTAAATTGTAATTCTTCGTGTGGCCCAATAAACGGGGCAATGAAGCAAATAAATTAAGTCAAATATTGCAGGCATCTACGACCACTGACGACAGCTTTACGCCCAAATACCATCGAATTCCGCCTACTGGTGAATGTCCTGTAAATAGGACAATCCATCAATAGCCATATTGGCGACGTCCGAAAATTTTTTTCTGTTCCTTTGCGTTCTCAACATTTCCGTTATGCTCTGCAAGAAGTGTTGCTTCTGGTGGCCTTTCCGCTTGGCTGTGACTATCGATAATTCGTGGGAGCAACGTTGATCCACTTGCTCTTAGGATTCCTCGTTTGCTTGACCTTTCCAATTTGACGTAATTGACTGAATGCACTTTTAATCTTCCTTGTGCAATCGTCCACGGTTTTCAAATTTGTTGTCTGGGCCGAATTAGCCACAACACTGGTACACAATGCCATCTTTGATACCCCGCAATAAAATCAACCAATTCGAGTTTCTCTGACACAGTATGAGAAATAACAGATGACAAGCAAATTATATCGTACACAATTAGAGGTCCGCTTCGCACAATGCCCCTTTTGTCCCGCGCAACAAAGTTTTCAATCATTTATTTCTTAACTCCATTGAATTCGTAATTTGTAATTTGTAAGCCGCACTGAATCTAATTTAGTTAACTTTCTACGTGTGTGGTACTGTTTTTACAATTAGCCGTTGTTACATATATTTTAGCATTATCATTAGGAGTGGCCGGAATTAATGGACGTTTCCACACCTATTGTGCGCCGTTATAGAGTTTTCAAATCCGTTGTTTGTTTTCATTATGGCTTTATTCCGATGATCTCAAGCTTCACGGGGCTTTGCAGGCCGCGCCGCAGGACGCTCAAAAAAAGGTGAACCTCCGAAGTGTCAAAGAAAGCATTTAAAAACGGTATGTTGTCAAGATTCTTCCATCACTTTTGGGTTGAAGAAGTTATGTGGAGACACCATCACGATAATGATCTCTTATCAGCAGGGCCAATTCTGCAGGGTAAAGAAAATTTTTAAATTTCTATATTTTTGAAATCTATTGGCTTACATTAATATTGATTAATATTTTTCAATTAGCAAAGTTCGTGCAATTGGTGAAGTTGGTTCAACCAATTCTGAAGCCATTTTGAGGCAATGGTGATCATTGAAGACTAAAGAGTCATCGCAATAATCTGATTAAAGCAATTGCTTATGCCAAAAATAAGAGAGTTCGAACCTGGGGCGACCGCTGGTTCGATGAGGATAATGGTTGTTGAAGGTCTGGACTCGCGCTGGTGACTTTAACAGTGGATGGAGCGCGAACCCGAGATGAAAAAGTGCCGGTTGTCCGGTGATGTGGCTTTCGGTTTTGCGGTTCCTTTCTGGAAACCGGCGTCGGCGAGTGTGTGAATGCCGTGAGTGAGATATTGTGCCGCCTAGTCGTAGGTGAGAGCTCAGCGGGTCAAGTGAAAACTGACGATGATCAATACTGACTGGTTCATATCGGGCACGCGGAAATGCTGGACCCCCGCGGCGACTCTGATAAACATTCAGCTGATTGAAAGCCATCATCGTGAGTAAATGCTCGAAATGGGTCGTAAATGTCCGACAATAGATGCTTCAGATACACTTCCATCGCAACATATTATTTCTGCATCGAAATTGGTTTTATTATACGCACGAACACGAACCATGATTCGCCTTTGCGGGCCTACTCAAATCACTGTAATAAAATGCTGTTAGAATACTGGAAAAAAACGTTTCGGCGAAATTACCTTCCTAACAGTAATTCTAATTATACGTCAGCAACTGATTTGCATCGTATTAATCCTACACCTTTGACACCGTGCATGTGCATATCAGAAAGTCTAACAAGCTGAAACAGAAATTTTAATCTATCCAGCGCCATCCCACGCAGGTCATCCTCGCCTTGCACGATCTGAGAAACAGCAGTTTTCAAATTAATTTTATTAATAGGGTCCGCAGGACAATCAAGTAGCCTTGTCGAGCTTGTCGAGCAAAACATAAATAATAGCCAAATTTTACGCGTCAAACACTTTACTGTACTTAATTTAATTTTTACTACTAATAAGCACCTCCGAGCTTCTCCATCTTTTTTCCAATCGTCTTGTTAGAGTCAGTCAGAATAGTCTTGGAAAATTACAAATTTACCACCCTGTACAGTCCACATTTTGTCCACAAAAGGACATGTTGTGTTATTTCAGATGTAGATCTTATTTCTGGTAATTGTTTACAATTTCCACTCTTTACTTTTTGTGCTGTTTTTTTTGGAAACCATCGTAAAACATTATTAGAATGCCATTTTGAGCAATGAAATGTTGTGCAAATGATAAATAATTTTTTTTATACAATCGTATCGAAATAGTACCATTTCGAATGTCATTTTCATGTTGAAATGACGTGTTTTTTTTCACTATACTGTCACTTTTTCGCACTAGATACAAAATGTAAAATTAACTGACAAATACCTCAATTATCAATGAAATGTTGATTCTGTTATGTCGCATTTCCTAGGAAATGAAAAATTGTGCAACTAGATTATGCAGTAAGAATGTGAAATTTTATTCTTTCTTTTTACATTTTTAACAATTCTGGCCACGATTGTATAAAAAATCTTGTATGTAGTACGTTGCAAAATTTGTGTTTTTCGCACGCGACGTGTTACCAAACTCGCTTCGCTCGTTTGGTAATATTCACGTCTTGGTGCAAAAAACACTTTCATTTTGCAACTTACTACATAAATAGCTAATGTAAAATTTATAGGGGAAAAAAAAAGAAAAACAAAAGATGTGCTAGGGCAAGGAAAATGAGTAAAAATAAAAGTAGTTTGCACAAGAAAAGATATTGATTTTCGTAATGTATACATGGTGACGAACGCGTTGATGTAATTAGTTTTTTGAAAATCGAAGAGTGGGTAAAGTAAACAATGACCTTATTTCCTATCAAAGAATAAGTTCAATCTTTTTTTTTTTTCACATAAGTAGGTAGGTGCATCTTTCCAAATCTTCTTCCTAATTCATTTAAAATCTCGCTTTAAAGCAAATAAATATCAAGTGTTTTTGTTGGTTAATTAAGCGGATCTTTTACCTAATTCTAGGCAAAATAAATCAATAGGTCTATAGTTTGGACTATTAACAAAATAGTTTCGTGTTGTAACAAACTCTCGTGTTATATGTTTGCCGCAGTTAATTTTTTAATAGACCATTTTCTCCGGTCTATACTTAAACCAACAAAAACTTAAGAACGTGCGAGTTAAAAAAAAAGGCGTCACGAGAGTCGCTGTCCTGTATTCTGGCCTTGACTTTAGCCGGATTTAGAGCGGGATCTCATCATTTGCGGTGACAATTTTATTGTGTCGATAATGAAAAGATAAATTTTAACACCTTAGTGCTAGAAAGCCGCGAAAAAATCATTAATCAGAATTTCACCGACTTTGAAAAAAAAACAATTGTCATAAGGATTATCTATGAAAACTGAAAATCAGCGATAGAAATGGTCAAAACATTTCTAAGCAGCGGTGCTGGGTGGCAAAAAATTCAGGTGTAAATTTGGGCTCGTCTCGTCGTCGCCATGCTTTATGTGCAAAGTTGACCGGCGACACGACCGCTTTCTTCTGTCGGCCGACCGGATTATTAATCTTAATATGCCTGCCTAGTTGCGAGCATTAGAATCAGACGAGGCGGTTTGTGACTGAACATGCAATAAAACAACATGTCAACCTGCACTTCGTGGCCGAACACGGCTATGATACCATCGGCCGCTTATTTCAGTGATGAACCACCCACCTGTTGCCTGTTGTTAGATGGCCTTTATGGATATTCAAATTATGCTCATTTTTCATCTCAATACCGATACAGACGACACTTTGTTTTGTCTTACATGGACGCCGATACAATCTGGCGCTAACGCAGCTACACATTTCACAAGTGGAACCTGAAACGCCACATCCATAACGCAGTTCACACGCCCAAAACCATCGTCTCGGCGAAAATTTATATTTAAATGAGTAGGATGAACATTGAAACGGTTGGAAAGTGTCTCCTGCCTCCTCCCCTAGCGCTTTCTTAATGATTTATCGCTATTACAACAAAGGAAGATGCAGTTTTTTTTCTTAGGCAGTTCTCTAGTAGGTTTGTAATTCTACCAATGTGATGTAACTAGACTCGTACTTAGAATGAGTCCAATTAGATAGAAGCCTAGGTCAAATGTCAGCTACTGGCCATAATTTAAAATATTTTAGAATTATAATACTGTAAACTCCAATAGAAGTTAATTTGAAAATTTTTGCTTTGAAATGCATCAATTTTCAAATGATGCGCTTGAAAGTATCAATCTGTTAGAGATCTGAAAAAGCTGAGAAGAAATTTCAAATAACAACACTCGCAAAGACTCAAAGTGTTTATACAGATTACTGAGTCAGTTAGTGGTCACTTTGAAGAAAAGAGCATCTTTATTTATTAACACAATATTGTCATATTAGAATGTGCGTTCTTATCCTGAAAAGTGTTATGAAGAATTAGTAGTTTGAAACTCATTATAGAGGTCGTAAATTAAAGGTTAAAATTGTTTTATTACATAACTAATCTTAAATTTAACGATGAACAAAAGTGGCGTTTTCAAAGATTTTAGAGCTCTTAAAGTACAATCAGGAATTACCAAAACAAGATCGTCTATATGCACGTTGCACAAAATACTTAAATTTTTTTTACAACGACTTAGTTAAAAAATAGGAATTTTGATTATATCGGAGAGACAATTAATAGTAGAAGTTACAATCAAACATTAACAATCGATCTATATCGTATAGAGCTCCACGTTTACGATCATACAATTACATCACAACAGCTTACCTAAAGCAAAACTAATAAAATTTGAATTGAAGGCTGAGGGCAAAACATAAAACCTGAATAAATAGCAACAACCTACGAACACTAAAGATAATCAATTGCAGAACTATTATAAGTGATGGCAATAGAGCTATTTTTGAAAATACTTGTAGAGAAATCAGAAGAAAAGGTACAGTCAAAGAAGACAAAATTATTTTTAAAAATTTATTAATGTTCTGCAACTTATTAATAAACTTATACGTTTCGTTAATATTATATTTATTGGAATAGACGAAATCAGAGACCTTCACACAATAGAAGTTTATACAGAGACATTCCTCATTCTCCTGCTAGACAAGCTAAAATCGGAAGGTGTTAATTTCTTCAGAATATTCCTCGTTTTAATGAACCGCTAACAATAATTGCTTAAGTTTGTTGACTAATTAGTATTTAGGTAATTTATATAAGGATGCTTCTTAATAAAACTAATTAGTAAACCGAGAGAGAGTTGGAGTTCTAATCAACTTGTGATGAGTCTTGATCTATAAAATTTCAGGAATTGGTATTCACTTATGAAAAGCTCGTGTCGGGCCTCTTGTGAACAGAGCTTTAATGTTCCGTGCGAATGTTATCGTCGTCGCTGTCCATGTGGTGTGCCGTGGGTGTGAAATATCGTCCTGGCACCGGTACAACAGATCTGATGGTCGTTCATTTATTACAGGGTTTGATTGCGCATTCTACGACTAGCCCGCCTGCAAACCATAATCTGAATAAGATTAATAGGAGCCATTTGTTAAACACTGTCACGTCAATATTTTGTTGCAGAAGAACTTCTTAATGTCTACGTTACATTACGATACCATTTAATAAAACGGTCACAACTGACGTACTCACTCTGCTAACAATAATTATAACGTTACCAAGTATGCGGGTTTACGTTGACCCGCAGAAGTTGCTTCATTAATGTAGAGAATGATCAATCAATACGCCTCAATTTTAAGTTTATTAAAAATTGAAAAAATCAGAAGATCACTTGCTTAAATTAAGCAAAATTAGCAATGTTTTTGAAAATTTTCAAAATCTCAACGCCTTATTTTCAGCGTGCCTTGAATGGCGGCAACCAGATATGCGCGCTTGATTCTTTGGTCGTCTAACTCTTTTAACATTTCGAGCTTTAACCGGTGGATGTGCTGAAACTTTGCAAAATGTATTAAATCACACGTAACGGCAACGAGGATGCAAGTGAAAAAATGGAACAATGCTTTTTATGGCGGCAAAAATTCCATTACTCCTTTCATTACGTAGAGTTGCAACGAAAGCGAAGTACTTAGATGTTGAATAGAGAATAAAGGTTAAATGTCAACGGCGTGTAAGCCGAACTTAGACATGTTTTTTGCTCATGTTTTTAGTGTGAAATAGGCCGGAAACCTTTAACCTCTCCTCGAACCATCAACAATAGCCTTTTCAGTCACTGTGTGTGTACCTAAGTGAGAAATTCGACTGTATTAATAATTTCTCATTTATCACAATCCGATATTATATTTCCATCCAATTTGTTGTTGCGAGGCAATGCGTAATTTGATATCCTTCATATTTTACAAGTAGCTAAATGAAATTTGTCTACCATTAGGTATGGCTGTAATAAATTTGAAGACAATTTTTGATTTATGAACCAGCAACAATGGGTTTGTCCAGCTTCCACAATTATGCATCAGTCGCAAAAAAATCACTTCGGAACAGTTTGTTAACCTTGAGGAGCGCAAATTAGGTTAACATTTCTCTAATCACGCGAGAGCGCAAATAAAACTGCAAAACAACTAAACATTTAAGCCAAATTTCGTATTATACAATTAGCTTACCTATTAATTATCGAGGCGAGGGGATCCGGGTTATGAAACAAATAATTAGTGTTTTAGGATTTATTCTTAGTTACGTAATACATTTAACGGTTTTTATTTATTTACGGTTTTTTCAACAAAGTTCACCATTTCAACTTTACGAGAATCACCTCGTGCATAATTTAAGGACAGCAAAAATTTTTGTAACAACAAAACTTTCTATTATGCTTTAAAATTTTGTTTTATAGAGGTCGTTTATCAAGAAACTTTAACAATGCGGGTTAAGAAGTGGATGATTTGGTTCTAGGATTTATAGCAAGAGACGGTTGCGGTTTTAAAATTATATTGCAGCCGTAAAGATAAGTCCGGAAGCCTGTTGCACTTGTCTGGAGAAGCACTAACAGATAATCCAAACACATAAACAAAAGTTATGAATAATTTGATAAAAATCTCGCGGTGAACATATGAAGGTTAGAAGGTTTATGTTGGAGGATCGACTAATGTGTTAGCTGATAAACATGCAGGAAAGTGCAACGGATTCTGGCCTCTTAAAAGCTTAATAATTTGAAAGTAAGTAAAACTATTATTTAGAGCTTCTTGGAACCATTTTCTGCGGCCAAAAATATTAAATGCGAGAAAGGAAATGAGGAAGTAAAGAAAATTTTCAAGAATTTGAAGTAAAACGCTACCCCCACACGTTGTTTGAGATTTGGAAACTGTTGTCAGAATCTGATTCTGAAGTAGAAAAAAGTTATTTTTTGACGACGACACGAGGTAATTTGTAATAGAAAAAGCGAGTTCTAGAAACAGTAGAAATGCAAAAAAAATTTCTATACATATACAAAGTTTTTAAAAAAATTACGAAATAAAGTTTTTCATACGTTATTTGATTTTAAATTTTTTTTGATCTTCTTTTCTGAAAAATAAATTATCAAAATTTTGATTCAAAGTTGAGGCGCGCCGCAGCTGACAAGATAAATTTTTTTTATTTTCTGTCTTATGGGTAGGTACTTATCTGTTTCAAAAACTCCCTAAATATACTGAGTGCATAAATGTGTAAGGTGATCAATGGAGATGTAAGCTGCGAAGAAGTTGTAGCACTACAAATTAATCAAAAATACAAATTTATGGCAAGCAAAAAAGTAGAAATTGACGTTACCGAAACAGTTAAGACAAAAAAAATATACAGTGGGAATTATGTTTACCAAAGTTCGGCTGTGAATTAATAAGGAATAAAACTAAAGGGAAAAATGTGAAGAGTATGAGGAGGTTTGGTAACTAAACCCATTTGTCAATGTGTTTCTTTGGGTGATTAGCGCCGCCGCCGGAAGAGGAGATTGGTTGTGATCGTAGAGCATCGAAACTGTATGGTCTTGGATGTTGCCGTTAGGAGTCGCGGAAGACCTCGGTGAGCCCGATCGGTACGGTTATGCCGACTAGGAGAAGAAGAGCATGATCGCGGCAGGCACCAGGTCTTCTATCCGCTATCCTCTCTCTATCCTCCGACAAACAATGTTATCTGTGTGGAACGTGTGCATTGTTGCGAGCTGCGGCCCAGGTCAGAGGTCGCGAGAACTCACTGACCTGCAGCGCCGTGGTTGAACGCGCCGCGCGCTGCCCTCACATTCTGCCACGAAAAGCCGCACCGACACTCGCCGCCTCATTAATGACCTGTTAAAATCTAACGGGGACCCCGTGCGGGACAACGGGAATTAGCTCAAAACGAACGACGGACGGATCCTCTAAAATATTCATTTTTCAGATGGGCATTAGTCAAGAGAGATGCCGGCCGGATAATGTCGCTGCCTAAACGGAAGAGCGCCCATGCGCGCTCGTCGAGGTGGTCCTAATTGATATATTTGACGTATTAATTTCTGCACGGCCAAATGTCATAACAGGAGGTCTGAGCGATGACTTTTTACTTAAATGTTATTATACCATTAATACTTGGGGCGTAGGTATCAGGTTTCGGGCAAGATGACTATTATATAAATCCCAAATCCTATTATTCGGAACACTAATATATTCCTGCAGCTCTCTACGGAGGCATTGTCATATAAACTGGCCAATTTTTTAAAGCGTTACGAAATTATTGTGTCATCAGCAGCCAATTGCCAAGAAGTCTTTTTCTTTACTCTCAAGCCAACTTTCGGAGCCACAGTTCGTTCTAAATTAGCAAGTACCGACCTAGCAGCATATTTTAATCGCAATCTAGACCACGCAGGGGTTAATTAGCAAACAGTTTAAGCAGTTTTGTTAGTTTATGAAAATTTTGATTCGGGACATTTCTTAAATAACATATTAAAGTTATGCCCATTTGAAACTACTATGTAACTTTTTCTTGAGCTTAACATAAGTTTTATATTATTTGTGCAGCAACTCGAATGAAGGCAAAAGTTTTTTATAATGTACTCTTCTACAAATAGAGTTAAGTCTTAACTGTGACTGTTGGTACCTCTTCATCCAAACTTTTACCTTTCTTGTTTTGTCAAAAAAAATTTTTCGAGAATTTATACTATTTTGTGTCAATAATTGTCTGCGTATAGTACGTTCTATGGTTTGGTGTTTTCTGGATTTGCCTTAATATTCTCTTTGTGGACTAACTATAAATTTAAAGGATAGAGCGCTTGAGCATGTTTAATTAGCTGGTTAATCGCCATCCCCGTTTTATGGGATTTGTCCGTTTTCGAGTTATCGGCGAGCAGTGTTTTTACGGTATGATTGCGAAAACACGTAATTGTTCGAGCCCGCAGGCGAGTCCATTAGGACATTTCCTTTTGTGTCGGCCGTCGTATTGTTTTTGCGGTTAACTTAATTGCCTGATTTAAAGAGTTGCAAGAAACGCAATTTGCATAAAACAAATTTTATTTTCCGATAAATTAGTTACATCTTCCGTATTGTAAAATGATGTATCACACCGAATCTCTTGAACTATGTAGTTTTGGAAAGTACAACCGTTTAATTTTTTATCGGGCATAAAAGGGTACAGTTATGAATAAAAGCGATTAGTCGGCTAGATCATTAATATTTTTTTACAAAATCGCTAAAAGTAACAAATCATGAATAAATTTGATAGTGCTCCGCTGAGGATCCCGGAGAAATTCCTCCGTCACAAATACGTTATTATGCATAAAAATACGAAATATTCCGAAATGTAGGCACAAATTATTAGTATAGCACAGCACGAGCGAGCGGCCGGCAGCAGTGGCGTCTCGTCGATGTAAACATTCTCGTTTTACTAGCCTATCAACTGCCATTAATCTGACAGCACCGAAATTACGCGCCTCTAAACGGCGCGGTTCTGTAACTGAAACGATTTTTTAATAGTCCAGGCCTATTCTTCTACGCGCCTATTAATTCCGATTAGTCCAATTTGCTTATTCGGCCAGGCCACCGGCAACTTTTTCCTTTATCTGATCGCGTGGGCGCCGCTTAATCTGTGGTCCGTCAACGACCGTTGTCGCCGGTCACCCGTCCATACCTCCGTCGATTTCCCATATTTACATATTCTATGACCCCGCTCGGACCTCTAACCCGTCACACCTGGTACTAATTGATAATATATCGTCCACGTGCACCAAATAAAGATAATTCACGACATGTATATTCCGTCTAAACTAGAAAGTCCGTTTTTATTGCAATTTTATTGGCACATTTCCAATGTCGCAGGTAATTTATAGTGCACTTTAACAAATGATTTCGATCGTAAACAGCACGAAATTCTTTCATAAAAAGACGGACGTTACTAGAGTCGCACTCATATTTTGACAGCGAAACGTCAATAGACTAATAGGGACCGGGATTTATTCGCCCATAAACTGGTAACTCAATATTTAGCACGCCGCTCTTCGCTATGAACTTGGCCAACTTACTAATTTAATAAAATAAATCGCCGGAATTTATTGTTTTAGCTCGCAATACCGGGCATATATCACCGAATATCGCGGCGGTCGTAAATTATTCGCTAAGCGAGACCGAGATCGCGGGGTTTATATCCAGTGAGCTCCGGAGGGCAGTGACTCCAATAGTGGGTCAGGCGACGAAATCGACCATCCGAACGCGGCTATTTTCACTCCGGGCATTACTAAATTCCTTGAAATGCAAAAACAATCGAATGGCGTTTTCTAAAATCTACATGTACCAAACAGGAAGACATTCTAAATTTTAAAGCGCCACAGATGTATGCTGCAATACGTCACCAACTAAGGTGGTAGAGCATAAATAAGCGTCACAACATTGAAATTGAACATTGAAAATCCACTTGAGCATTTGCAACGTACGATACGTATATCAAATTCTCCACAGTAAAACTGAATCTACAAAGTGCTTACCCTCAATTTAAAAAAAAAAAAAAAAATTCTCCGCAAGTTTGATGTAAAAAATATTATTATGTTTTGCAGTTAGGTACTTCCTGCATTGTTTTAAATTGTATGTAACATAAGTGATAAGTGCTCGCAACAGTTTTTTTAAATAAAAATTTATCTTGTCACCCTTATCTTGAAAAATTTTTAAGGGTAAGTTGGACATAACATGCGCCAATTCGTGGGGGAAATATAATATGGCGTTGTAAATTACGCTAGTGTCGACTTAATTCTCCATAATTGCCCCTTCATCTCAACGGAGCAAGACAAATAAACTTGATATATTAATGTGTCGTTTCATCCAATTGTCCTGCTGCCGCACAATACAACACGGTCGGCAAGGAAGTGAGGGTACCATCCACGTACCAAGGAACAAGAGCCGCATACGGATCGTTGACAAACAAGCGACTCTCATCTGCATACAATCCTCCATAGAGACTTGGAACCGTACGTCTATAGCCTGTAAAGGGTGCTAAAATCAAGCTCTGTATTAGGAGATATCGGTATTTGTCGTCCTTTCGGGTGTCGACTAAGACCAAAATAGATCATCTTTGGTATTGATGAATAGAAACAAGCTTGCAAATTTGCTTTGCTAATCCCACAATACACACGGCAGCAAATAGGTTGAACACCTGTGCCGAGTGGCGGTTTAAAAAGCCCAAATCGAGCGCGTGGTACTTTATTGTGTTATCCATATGTGTTGGGGCGATATATTCCAGATGAACAGTTAACAGTGGGTTATAGACTAGTAAATTTAGTGACCACCAACCTGCATGGCAGCCATTTTAACATGATAATGTTTATTAATCTCTTCCACATTCCACTGTTAGCGCGTGTACATAGAAAAGCCCGTGATTTACTAGAATTCCTACTGTCCAATGAGATCCGACATATTAATCAAACAATATTACACTGCGCTATATATTACTGAAGATTGTGCAATCGGATGGTTAGATCCGCGCTTCGTGAGTTATAAATAAAGATATAGTTACCCATCTTCACGGATGCTAACGGTCGAGATTTAAGAGATTTTCTTTATTGACAATTTAAGACGGTACACGGACAACCGCAATCTGCGAGCCTGTACGCAGTTTGTTTGCCCGATAAATATCAAGATTGCCGCTGGTAGGTACGCAACGCTCTCTCCATCAGTTTTCATCCAGCGAATCTCCCTAGAACAGATCATGAGTCCCATCGGATCTGGACCGCTACTAAGTAACCGAAATTCTTTAATGTTTATTACGAGCAAAGAGAGGGTTGGATGTGGTCAAAATTAGAGGGTTATAAAAATTTAATTCGTCCGTAAATCAAACAAAACGAGCCATAATTTATTGTATCTGGCTCACCTAAATGGTAACGACGACTGGAGACGGACATTTTATGATTGAAATACCGGGCGACAGCATTGTGTTTTTATTAAAAATCGACCGGAATGGGCAGTAAAACAACGGGGACCTGAAATGTGTAACATGGACCATCGAGGCGGACGTTAATTTTTATTTCAATTTTTATTTTTATAGCAAGAACTAGCACCGACTAGGCCGTTTTAATCCCTCATTGGTATCGTGCTGGGCGAGGCTTATGCATTTTCGTTTTATATTACTGTCGGTTTTCTCGAGGGTCGTATATCACGAACAGGTTGTTAGTTGCCTGAATTAACCGGAGATGGTCCAAATACCTGCGACATAAATCCAGAAATAATTACAACAAATTAACAATAACTCATCCGACTGTCTCGCTCGAGTTTCAGGACGACGACCGAACAGTGGCGGACGCGCTGAAAGTTAGCTGCGGAACAGGTCGAACGGCCAAAAACCAAAACACGCTTTTGCTAGTTTAGTTTTTTGAACCACAACAGTCAACGTATCTAATTGATCACAGGTATAATAGTGACAGAAAATAATTTATGCCATTTGGACTTGGTGTTCAGGTTTTGATCATCACATTGCGATCTTACATTCACAAGAGTTATGGTTTTCTTTGAATTAGCAGTTTCACTTCTTCTGGCAGAGCTCTCAACATTACGACTAAAGCGTCAATGACGCTGACAAGCGACGTAAATTTTGTTTTATTTTTTTGTTTTTTTTTTAAATTGCTTTTTTGGATCACTTTTTGATTGGTAGAATCTAAAAATAATAATAAACTTTACTAAATATGATTTTGTTGTTCTGTAGGTCGTAAAGTTTCGGTCCAGAACGAGTTTTTTCTCCAATTCGATATTAGCCATCGACAGATTTTTAAATTATCTATCATTTGCTGCGTGAAACTCCGTGTAGTTGGAAACCAGTTTTACAAATAAATGGTGTGATCTTATAATTTTATTAGTTTTAAATTATTAACACTAACCATCTAGCGATTTAACAAGGATTACACTCAATAAGTAAAAATTCTACAATAAATTGGAATTTGATAGAAAACGTGTATTTGAGAATTGCAGATGGTGTTTGTTAATTAACGCAATATGTTACACGCTATAACTGTTAGTTTCAGAAAATACTGATGTTCCAAAAAAATCTACAAATGTTTGGTTAATTCTAAAATATAATGCTTAATAACCCGCAAGTCAACCTTATGGTTTTAGTCCTAAGTATCTAGAAGAAACTCTTCAAGATTTTCAGTCGATTAGCTATCTTTTTGAATTTTAATTTTCTCGTAAGTCTCTCTTTTATTTTTATTATGCATCCTTAATTAAACCAACTGTATTTTAATAAATAATAACGTTTGCCATATGATACAAACTATAACCACTATTGCATTATATTATCCCTGCATTTGAGTTCTTGCAGTTACATGACAATTTTATAATAATAATCCATTTTATTTATCGGATCTATAATTGCTCACCAGTATTATTTTGTAAAGAAGTCAGATGACCAGTTTTACGTGTGTTCTGCCATCGCAGATAGTGTTATCATTCTTCACGGGATAAATGTGTTTCCTCAGTCAATGAATATTATTATTATTCTTGATTGTTGATGCTTTTGAACTTAATGCAGCCACAATTTCAATTATAAACAGATTTTCAGAAAAGCTTCATAGGTACTACAAGCTAGACATCACATATTCTTACTTTGGACTGTATTAGAATAAGATTGATATATTTATTTGTTCAGTCGCATGAAGTGTATAACAATTGTTTTGTTTATGACCTTTCGAAGTTGGGCTGACGCATGTCGTGCGCTATTTCGCCTGAAAATGAAGTTGTTCGCAGAGACCGCTACGCCCATGGAGCGATGTAAAACAATCCGATCGTGCATTTCGCCGATTTTAATCTGGCGTGTAACTGGCGAATTATAATTTCACAGATAATTTATTTATAAGTTGCCCTGAATTTCCCCACTGCACGCCTTAACCGCCTCTCATTATTATAACGTGGACATGATAAACATGGACAGCTGGACCGGCGCCGATTTATTTCTTAATTGGGGGAGATCTTGTCGTTAGCGCGTTTCGGTCTTGATATATTACGCCATAATAATAGACGGTCGGCATATTTGCATGATTTGCTTTTTTTCCGGTAAGTTATGAGGAAGTTGCCCGTTCCATCGATTGCCCTAATATCGTTAATTACTGGCGGGCAGCGTCCTGGTAAATTAATTTTAGGTTGCTCAACACGTCGTGGATAAATTTGAGCGATCAAATTATTACTTTCCAAAGTAATCTAGTGTCGATCCCCGCCTAATAATGGTGTTGACAGTTAACTTTGCGCGCAATTTTCCAATGTCGTTTATTTGCAAGTTATAGTAAGCAAAATTGACCTCGATGCTACAAAATTCAGGAAATAAACGGTTTATTATGGATTCGACTTTTCTAATTTTAAATTTGAACTCAATTTCACTATACAATCCACAGATCTCTTTTAAATTTACAAAAAACTCAAAATTACGATATTTTCCAATTTTCAAAAGATTTGTGTTGAGCGACCCAAAATGTATAAAGTCAAGTAATCAAGAATATTTTCTAAAAAAAATTTTTATCTTCTCGATGGCATTTCGAAAAATTTTGCTAGATAAGCCAGAAAATCAACGTTATATCATGGTTTCGACTTTCCTAATTTGAACTATTTCTTCCCAGATCAAGAACTGACCGTCGATCCGTTTTGAGAAGGACGTTCACAAGAGCCAAAATGTAGATATTTGTTTTTTATCTGATAATTAACAAATAGCAGGAATTCGCGGTACCACAATCTAACTATGTCAAGCTACTAAATCTCTAGTCTTATGATGACACCCAATAAAATTATTAAGGTTTGGAACTAGCCGTGACGCTATTAGCTTGCCGCCTTGGAGGTTTTCGGCGACATTTAACATTATTATAATACAATAAATTACTTTTCCTTTGATATTTCCAGTTGAACCGGCCGATCTTTCACAACATGAACTCATCTCATTGACCAACGACGCGTCTCACTTCTCGGTAAAACCGAAAAAAGAAAAAAATTAAGCGAGCCTCGAAATTGACAGACCTTCTCCGAAACATCCGACAAATTGTTAATATGAATTTAAGGCAATGCGGCGTGGGCGCGATCGACATCAAACGACTTTTTCTCCGTCCGATAAGAAAGCCACAATAAAAACGGATGACAACATTAGAAATTCTGACTAAAAACACACAGTTATATACAGTGCCAAATAACTTTTTCTGACCGTGCAGCCGGATCCCGATCGTTTTGTTTATGGTTTCGGCTTGTTGACGGTTCAAACATGACCGTTTTATAGAATGTTTTATCTATCATTGCTTAGAGGAATCCGTGTGTGGTCCAGAGTCGGCGACGCCGAGAAAAAATTACAACACCTGATACGATTCCGCAATTGCTTCGGATCCGTGCGCGCAGGCATTTAAATTGTAACGAAATTAATTGGACGATGCGATAACAGGCTCCCACAGGAACTGTTGGCAACAATACTCCCCAAGGAAACAATACCTACAATAAAGGCAAATGGTAATGGCAACGGCAGGTTTTTTGCTTCACCGCAGTCTTCACTGCCAACTGCGCCGCGCCACAGCAGCCAAAAGAAATTTTCAAAAATTTTAAAAATAGTTTGAGCGACATGGCCTTAAAGTTGACGCAAATATTGCAAACATTTGAATTTAAGCAAATGTTGGGTTTGGAAAAATAATCAACTGCAGCTTTAGGGTAATGAGGGAGTCGTAGACTTGGTTCAAGGAAAAAATTGCAACATTCTTGTTGTGGGAATGTGAGATGAAGATTTCTAACTGGCTCGTTATTTAGAGTTAGAATCCTTCTTTAGGAACCTACTGAACTCGGCGATAAAAAATGTCCTGCTGACGGCATTAGTTCCTGGTGCGGCATCCCAGTACGTCGTACAATGGGCTGAAGGCTTGTAGCCATAAAAAAGAACTGTTTTTACCAGTTCGAGCTGACCCTGCTTCAAATATCGGGCCAATCGTCTATTTGGTTCCAATGGTAGTGTCGCAGCTACCGGTCGATTCCCACGATCACATGAGTGTCCCACTGGGAGAGCCCATTACTTAGGTTGGCCCGCGCATGCCATATATAACATGCATGAACCGGTGCCGTGGAGATCCTCCGTACACTATACACTTTCACCCGATGACCCGGTCCCAGGCACTCCCACGTCGATGGCACCTGCAATTCCAAAACCGACAACCCGTCAGCCGAACCCTCCGGGCTCTATTACGTGTTGCCGATTTCTATTCCCCGACACTCGTTGGCGGTCCGTTAACGAGAAGATTCCGGGAGACTGGATCGGAAGCTGCACCAGGAACGGGAGCTTTAACTGGCCGGCACAAGGCGACGGACGGAAAAATGGCAATGATGCACCGTACCAACCAACAATGCGGTTTCCTTGAATCGCCTGCAATCATCAACCACACGTGACGCAATGAGGAAGCGGAGAGACAATGCATAAACAATCTCTAAAAGCAACTAACACCTTTCTAATAACGAGTGGCGGCCTTTTTTGCTGGCTTCTGTAATGACTTGTTTTATAATCGGTGCGTACATCAAAATTATAGTGTGACGTACCCATCCTTGGAAACCGCAATGCACTCTGCCGGCCTCCATGCTGGAGCTGAACAAGAAACGGTGTGCCGTGCCGTAAATCATCGATTCGTCAAATCTGCGATTCGATCCGTGCAAACGTAAATTTCTTAACCGATCTTGCTGCTCAACACATGGTTATTGGAAAGGTTTTTGTCAATAAAGATTAACAGTTTATAGCCGAGCCAAAAATCTAAGTTACTGTGCAGAAACCTTACACATTGTAGGATGAGGAGGAGGCGAAGTCGATTTCTAAATTTTATTTACGACCTACCTCAACAAACCAGCACAAAATGCTGAAATAAATCGCTGAAAAGTTTGAAATAATTTCTGCAAAACCGTAATAATTTTTTTTTGTAGAATTTTTTTTGGCGGAAATCAATTTTACTGCAAAAAAGTGGATGTTTGCTATTTTGGATAATATTATACTATCAGTTTTTGCAACTTTCAACTCTCTTTAACTCTTAACGTTCGTGTAATCAAAACCTCGCCCAATAAAATTGTTATGTATAGTTGAGAAGGACTACGCTGCATTGAGCTCTTAAAAGAGAAGAGCTTTAAGCACCTCTTCTGATGTGTAAAGAATAAAGTTTTTCTTTGCAAATTTGATAATAACAGTCGGAGATAAAATTTAGAAGCGATGGTCTCTATGTTATCGATATAGGTTAAGTTCCGGTACCTACAACGACAAAAATGCTCCTCTGCTGAAAGGTTGAAATTTATGCAAAATAATTGACAATTTCAAACAAAATCGTGGGCCATCAAATTTTAAAATTATGCAAATGGCCGGGTGGAGCTGTCGAAGCCAATTTGCGTGGAATTTTTCACATTCCCCCATTTGCCACTTGATTACAGATCAAGATATTCGCCTTCTGATGAATAAGTCCGGCACGTGGAAAACTATTCCAGGATTTCGTTCATGGCAGTTATCGCCGTTAATGTGTGCATTATATTCAAGCCACAACACGATGTGTAGCATAGAGCCGTCCAAGTTGCAGTTATTGTTGTTGTTCACTTGTGATTTTATGCATACTATTGGCATTTTGCAATTTACATCGTGTTTGCGTTGCCACATAGGTGTAAAGTGCATATTGAAATTGATTTATCAAGCGCTCGTAAAGCGACCATATTTCAGGTGAACGCCATCACGAAATTTGTTCTTATACGGCAATATGCTAATTGGGAGTATAATGTATTGGTGGATTTGATTTGAAGCTGATTTAATAGAATTTTTTCTGGTGTCGTCTGAATTTGTTCGAATAACTACACGTATTTTCGGAGAGTCTTAAGACAAGCCAAATTAATGAGCCAATAAAATTGTATAAATACTTCAATTTAAATCGACGCAACGTTAAGTTGGATAAATTATGCGAAAAGCTTCAAGTAGCCTAACAAACCTCTATAAAAGTAAATAAATATTTAAATCACGCGATATAAATCAAACCAATATCTTGATTAATCATTAAATAGCATGTAAGTGTTGGCGATCAATGTATCCTGGACTTCATTATTCCTCAAATATAGATGTAGCGATGCCGAGTAACGGGAAGACGAGAGAAATACGGTCTTGGCAATTAGTCAGGAACATCAGCTTGACACTGTGAACTCCGACACGATGCAAAAAATCATATAAATTGCTTTATGTGCGGTACACACACGTTTAGGTGCAAGTTATCTTGTCGAGTTAATATTTTTGTTGGCGCAGAAGTACATTAGCGTGTTCAAAAGTTGCCGTAAAAATTTGCAACATGTGTGCGAGGTGCGATCTTTATGCTCCCAGGATAACTATGATTAATCCGAGGTGATAAGGACATTAATAAATTATGTTTGCGTCTCCCTCGACCTGGCGTACGCAAATAAGCCTCGCGGAATTCGGACAAGCTACATATTTACCCGCAATATTTTCTTACCCAATCTCCCACAAGATGCAAGATACCTAACCACCAGCCAATACCTATTGCAATTAAGTGTAGCAGTAGGTGTTGATTTTGGGGCAAGTGTTTTACGTAACCCGCACTAAGTTCTAGGTTCTACTTCTTCCTCGATTTGTGGTTTAAACGATATTGCGAAACTGTTTAGGTACACAACAAATAACGTAATTACAAACAACACAGTTATGAGGTGAATTAATGTCAACACCTTAATCTCTTAATCTTCAATAACATGAAAGTTTGAATAATTGCAGAGCACTAATGATGTTCTTTTATCAGTTAAATGTCGATGAATGGCCAAGTTATGATTCTAACTCATAACACTAATTGTGCGTCTTTACAACGCCGCTAACCACTATCTATTATCCCGAAGAAATTTTATGAGAGCCATGTTAATTCGATAATAATTATTATTAATAATAAATAGCGGCCGTTCTGCTTTGAGAAATCTCACACTGCCGCCGGTGATACGTTCGCGCACCGACAAATGTCAAATAATCAGCGAAAATATTATTATTATTTCTTAACCGCAAATTAAGCGCGCAAAATTTAATGGCAGACAACTTCATTTCTACCACCAAAGAGAATATATTTTTTTTGGTTGTTGATTACACCACAGAGGTGTCTCAAAATTAATCTGCGTCATTTTATCAGTCATGTCTATGATCCAAAATAAGACAGAAAGTTTATAAACTAAATTAAAAGTCCTGCCTACAAGAAACTTAGAGAAAACCTATAAAAAATCTTCAAATTGTAAGATTTTAAGTTTTAAACTATTAGGTTTATGATTACATTTTTTTTATGTAACTTGGCATAAGTGGGTACACATTTTTGTTGGGGTTAATGGTTCGACGTGTTCCAAATTTGTCTCAACTAGATTCGGTTAAGCGTACGTGGTGGTCTGCGTGGCTGTCGATATCCTCAACTTACCGTTGTAATAACTAGAACTGTTTGCTTAGAAAATGTTAGCATTGCCGGAATTATTTACACCTCCGAACTGGGCCAGTATAATTTGTAACTTGATCTCTCCGCTGGACCGTGAAGAGATCAAGCACCCGTCCGTCAAGTGAAGCTGAAAATTGATCGAGACGCCGATCCGACTATTTACTCAAATAATGGAACTAAGTGAAAAATTATGATGAAAGAGATTTGCCCGGCGAGCTTTGTCGGCACAAAAGAGCAGTAGCCTTTGCGGTTAGAACTCACATGCAGTTCTATTATACCAACAAATTAAACAACTACAAGAACCAAAAAAAAAATGGCTAGGAATTGCCGCGCCGCGAACATACAGGGCGTTCCCGAGCCAATTTCTCTCTCGGCATCAATTAGGCGTGACTGTCGTCGATTTTAGTCATCGTCGTTGTTATTAATTATTACAAGCGAGTTATTAGCCTACCAGAAATATCACTTACATATTTCCCACGTAAACGTTCCGCGTGAATATAAATCATGTCTAATTTAATTTAAATATAATGTAAGCATAATGAGGAGCGCCCTCTACAGGCAATCCCACTGTGACTCACACCTGTAGGTGATATAGTTGTCGGAGGAGGTGTGAGAACGTCCCAGTGAAACAATGAGGCCAACTCGCTCCATCACTGCTGAAAAATTACACTACCGGCAGCGCCTCATCTTCCAAGTCGGGGGCCGGCAGTTGGCACAGAAAAATTTCTTTGCAAGTTTAGGCGCGAATTTGAACTACTTATCTGCTCTTCGTCAAAGTGATAATTTTCGTACGGGGCCAATTCCTTGCTCAAGATTGGCTAAAGCAAATAAATGAACAGAATATGATAAAGTCAGAATTGAAATCTAAAATATTCACTTACATAATGTATTCATTGCTTTTCAAGATGATTCGAATTTTTTTGGCAATAATTTGAAATGTAGTTTTTGAAAGCAAATTTTTGGCCTATAAAAAATTAATTTCCTTGGTTTTTGACTCCGGTGCAGGGTCTGCTGTGGGTCCAGTAGCCGCGTCTGTTTGCGCCTTTGATGCCACTCCTTTGTTAATATAAGGTTAGGCCGAGGCACTCGAATCAAGTGGTTCACAATTAGCTCGTCCTTAACAACCAGAATGTGTCACGTCTTGCATGCAAATGTGGGTTACACATTACTTTAAATTACTTCGCTAATTGCAATACAAACAAATGATCCTGTTTTAATTTTAAATAACTGTCGACAGAGTACACTTATTGCATTAAGATTCGATCGTCTCCTTCTTGCCTATTATCTAAATATTTATTCAAATTACGGTTAGAAAGTGCGCAATAACAGGTTACTGTTTGCTTCAGTACGATATTTACTTTATTTTTGTTATACTAATGAGCTGCTACCAAAACCAAGCAGTTCACGGAATTTCCGCAAAAATCCCGAAGTATTAACAGTGATGGGTTGAAACCAGTCGAGTAATGAACCTTAAGGATCGAGATGAAAACCTTAATGGAGATGAGATGAAAGGTGCCGCTTACCTTCAAACACCATCAAGCGACCTCTCACCTAGATAGGTTAATATTGTACTCTCTGCACCTTGCTGCGGAAATATATATCTCTATTGCACAATTGTCTTTACATAACTATACGAGCTACAAGTCGATTTGATGTTACGTGGTACTGAATAAAGGATAACGAACGCCAAAACCGTTGTGCTGTACCAAATGTTTTGGAGATGGTTTTGTGACACTTTCTGAGTTGGCTTTGTTATTTAAATAATTTAGAAGCCTATGGGGTTCATTAGCATTAAAGTGGTTTTTATTGGGCGCACCTTCCTGATGCCAAGTCAAAGTTTCAGACGTAATCAAATCTATCCCCCTTGGCCATGCAGTTTTTCATTAATGTTCTAAGCTCCCGGGCCGAGCCAATTATCCTCATTGAATTTTCATAAGGATCCGTGAAATGCTGCGGCCACTATTGGACTGTTTTTCAAGTGATTATGAAGCGAAAAAGTGTTACGATGACGTTACTGAACCCAGCAGGTTGAATGTACAGTCGGTAAAATAATTAATTTATGTCGAAGTGGTTCGGATCCAACGTTAGATGGCTTCACCTTTCGTCCGGGTCATCCTCGACTATCGTATCTGCCATAAACTAACAAAATTTACTGGACCGACGCCGTCGCATATAACGGAAGATGGGAGCTATATTATTCCTGTTAAATGAGTTAAAAGTGCGCGTGGGCCGCAACACACGCCAATAAAGTGCGATTGGACAATAATTGTTCAATGCAACTTTGTAACGTTAGATTTAATAAGGCTCGTATTTACTCGGCCAGCTGAGCCTAGCTCCGGGTGCACTTAATTATCGGATAAACGATCATCTTGATAAGAACACGAGTATGTACTGTGCGAGTACGAGTATGGAGAATTTAACGCATAATAATATTTCTCCACCATAATGTAGGAAGTAATGTGCAAAAGCAGCAATATTATTTGACGCATTTACGCTTAATTTTCACGTGAAGCTGGACAATCGTAAAATATAATTATTTATAAATGCGGCTAAGGTGCATGCAGAAAGTAATTTACCACAATAACAAAAATTCCATATAATTACCAGCAGTTTATTTTAGCAAGTACAACGGAAAATTATCCATGCTACAAAACCAACGACCATCTAACTTTACTTTATACGTTTTGTTCTATTCTCATTTATTTGACCACAAATCTCGTGTTGCATCCGCGATAATTAACGAGTCATCAATACTGTTATAAAATTTCTGAAATATTCTGAAGAACAAACAACAGAGTTTCTTAAAATAGTCACTAAAGTAAAAGCAAAGAAAAAATAAAATTATTTTGAATAATCAATAGTTATTTCACAATCCTTCTTCATTCTTTTTATTAAGATTTTAACATTTATGACTTAGTCTTTTCAGGACTTTTTATTTATTTCTCTATAACATTATATTTTGAATGATTCAGTGATCTTTATTTTATGTGACTTCAACATCCTTACCTATCTTTACTCAATTCTTACCATCATATAGTAACATGAAAAAGACACATTCGACTACTCTTTCTCGAAGCTTAAGTCAAATTAAATTAAGTCAAATCTTGGTAAGAATTTTAATCATGACTCTGCTTCGCGCACCATTATGTTGTTTTTCTTTTCTAATCTTACTAAATAATATTTCTTTCATCAAATTAAGAGTCTTTAGTTCTTTCTTTTATTGCATCAATTTTGTCTACTTTGGTGTTATTTTTTTCAATTTTTCAATTATTTCTCCAGTTTTATTTTAGAACTGAAACTATAGCCGCACATAATGTTTTTGTAAAACATAAAATGCAAATCTTTTAGAAAAACAAAAACTTACTGGTTTGTGCTCACTTTTGAAGTCAGCAATTGAGTGCAGATTTAAATTGCAAATTGAATTTGGCAGCGAAATGTGTCAGTTTCATTAAAGCACCAGCAAAACTAATTTCTACATTTGCTATTTCAAGCTGTTTTGAATGTGATAGGCGAAAATGGTTAATGCGGTGGGTAGCATATTCCCATGTGAATGAGGCTAAAGAAAAAATTTCGACTTTTATAGATGTTGGAGCGAACTGTACTTTGATTAACGTTGTTTCTTCGATTTGGCAGTTTTTTTTTTGTGATCGTACTCGTAATTTATTTTCTTTTTCACTTTTCTATTGATAAACTCTCTAATCTCCGAATTTATTGCTGTTCTTCTTCAAAAAGATCGCCAATAAAAATTTTGGGCTCATTCAAGAGAAAATTAATAAATACGAGATAACAGTGCCGCATTGAAATAACAACAAGATACATTGCTGTTGGAGAGGATCCATCCCATTAACTTTGATGGTGTTATATAAACAAACACCTGGCATAATAGGTGGAAACGAGACGAATTCGCGTTTAATGCACAGTTTGTTGCTGTATAATGTTTCATAAATCATTGCGGCCTTTAATGGCGACTTAGATGTAATATAAATGTAAGCTGTAAAGTTCCTGAATCACGTGTATTTTTCAGTGGTATCACGTCCTAACGCCGGGCTCGTGTTAGACATCATGATTGATACAGAATTCGAATCTGATATGGTTTTAAAAATGTATTCTGTGTTTAAGCTGGATATCTAATTTATCGTGTGTTTGTGGTGAGCGGCGTACAACCAACGAACACGACCGCTAATGTGAGGACAATGTAGCTCCACTTTGACAGGACCGGGTGTCAACTTTAGCAGTAAAGCGATCAGTTACAGTCACTCCCATCTATTTACCACGCACCGAAATCGGAAAACGACACTAATCGCCCGATTTTCAGGGGGCGGCGGCTGTGATTTAATTAGATGCTAAATTTAACAATGAAAATTAAATTTAAACGTTTCCTGCTACAATGGCCTCAACACACCAACTGCCAGCAGCGAATTCGACATGCGCTTTAACAGAGGCGGCTTCTAAATTTGCATGAATAATACAATTTGGTACGTGGCCCGCCTCGTTCCTCTTCATTATACCATTTCAAAGAATCGCATTATGCGTTAGTGGAACTCGTGCTGTACTTAATATACAATATAAAATTGATATTAATGCCGGGAAAAATTACGGTGCCATTATACGAGGATGACTCGCGAGTTCATCCAGGTGACGTCAAAATTTATGCAGATGACACAATTATACTCCCACGTCCACCAATGAGGATAAATGGAGCGCGTCCGATGCGAAAAAACTGACAAGAATCCCTACCAGCCTCTCCATTTATGGAAGAAAAGCCAATTTTACGCGGTTTTTTTGGTGCATGAAAAACGCAAGACCATTAATCAACAATTATTGTGTGTCATTATGAAATCATGCATGCTAATTTATATATGACAAGTTGTAATATATTATCTTCAAAATAAACGAATTAGTTCAAGACGGTCCTTGCTCTCACAATCGCTGTTGTGGCTTAGCCGTCTGTTTATTTTATTATTACCAAAATATTGTGATTAATTAACGAAATTTCACGACAGCGTTTCCGAGTGTTCCCCAATTAATTAAAATTATTATTCAAATTTCTCCGGATTCATTCACATTTCGAGCAGTACAACGGCAATGTCGCCAGAATTTGCATAAATGGACGCTTAATAACACACAATCGGCGCTGGAACTTGTTGATAGTTCGTGGGTGTATTGAGGTCGCAGCTGCTTTTTTCATAACCATTGCTTGTACGTTAATATTTTACGAAAAAAAAACACGCATTTTTTACCACTTACTGCTTCTAACACATTCGCTGAAAGTAAATATGTAGTAGTTGGCAGGTAAAAATGGGTTTACATTAATCTCCGAAAAGCTGGTTAATTCTTTTTCCAGGTGGTTTTCGATTGCCTTGAAAGCAGGAAATTTTTGCGAAATCCCACGTTACGGGAGACTTAAGTGCCGGGCGATCAAAACGAAGCGGTTTAATGACGTTTAGAAAGCTCTTAATCAGTAATGGGTATTATTGCGGCACAAGAGACGATTGTTTGCAATTGGGCTCAATGAAAGCGAATTCACTCGCCATTGTCAATCAAATCTCATTAGATTCTGCCCAACGAAGTGACAGGTCACATAAGGTACATCTCTCATGCAACTGAACTTCTCAGCCAACTCGAGCTTTTGGCTCCTAACTTGGAAAGAGCAATTTGGCATTGATTTGCTGCAATACGGATGATCGAAATCAAGCCAGCAAAAGCTAGGAGAGTAGGGACTTTTCTACTTTAATCAAATATTTGTTAAAATATTAAGATAGGTTGGGTTTCTAGTTATTACGGCTAAAGCAGGATTAAAATTGTCAATATTAATATATTTGTTATAGGCTATTGGCAAAAGTTAGCAAACTTTGGGATGTGACCATGTGGCCTAACTAAAATTTTTGTAAAAAAATAATTGTTATTTCAGACAAAATTTGGTGTCATGATTTTATGAAATTTAGAATATTCTCCAAACTTTAACTACCTACCAGAAATCTGATAAAAAATTTACTGCAGTACAAAATTTGGATCGTCATCAGAAGGTTAAAACACGACTTGGAGTGTATTGGTTTGATCGGGAGGGAGGAAGCAAGGAAAAGTTTTTTCTCTTGCTCACTGGTGCTTTCCGGATGCTTAAGATGGTGCAGCTAATTGTGGATCTGATCCTGCATGATAAAAATGTACTACTGAGGATATGCAAGGTCAAAAAATCAAAGTAAACACGAATCGAGAGCCTCTTTTTATAAGTGCACGAGCTATTCAGCTGTCTGAAGTAGACCCACCTATATTTACACTTAGACATGACTGACCGTGTGAAAGAGCATGAAGTATGTGCGAAAACAATACCAGCTCGATATGACAGTGCACATTCACGTCCTTCAGACGTAGGGGTGGGCCAGATCTCAATATCGATACGCACACGTACCACCCATTAAAACTCCTCAATGACACTTGGATCGCATCATAACGCCCGGAGTGTTGCAGGAAAACACTCACTTACCATGAAAGGCCCTATTGAGTTTTGGCCTCACAAAAGAGAGGTGAATGCTCGAAATCCAATTGCTTCATAACCCAACAATTTTTAAGAAATAATGAAACATTTTTCCCATTATTATCTTTACTATTGTTGTATATCACCCATATGTGAGTAAGAGCGACGTTTATCTCTAGTAAAATTACATCTTACACTATTTTATTGCTGAGGTAGCCTTAAATGGTGCGTACTTGCCTGCGCAGATACAAATCACTAATTAACAATACATCATTATTTTATATAGGGGGACGTTAACCGCTGAAGATGCTTTGGTTATTACTTTTTAAGATTTTGTAGCAAAAACAGCATTTCCTCGTAAATCACGGTGCTTTTGCAAGAGCTTTGCGGGAATGTGAGTTTTTGCATCTGCTAACGAACAGTCGCAAAATTTGACAGTTATCTATTGTTCAACACTAATTTCGCCCCAGATGAACTCAAATTTTATTTTACTTTTTCATTTACAGCATAGGAAAGATAATTTTTTTATTGCGCGTTTTCATAATTATTAGATAATTTTTTAAACTCAAATTGTCTTTATGTAACTTTATGGTCGTTTTCTCTCTTAGTTCTGAGGTCAATTGGGGAGGAGAAAGTTGGCGATTTACTATTTTCCTGCTGACGAGCCACCGCATTGAGGCTATTGGATGTAACTAGATATCTTATCAAGCGGCAAAAATTCTAATTGACATTTACTTATGGGCGTCCGCGTTCGAATTCAATAAAAAGCGCACGTTATGCCTGCACGCGGCATTGTCTCGGTAATTGACGTAGAGATCAAATTACCCGGACGGAATTATACATTCGTAAGTGGCATGACCGTATTGAATTATTAAAATATAAAAGTGTTCGTCTCCGCAGTAATTTATCTTGTCATAACCGGTATCTCACACTAAGTGAACGATATCTCATTTATCACACAAAACCAATCACTCAGGTTTCACAGTCCATCAGTTGCCCTGTTTCTAACATCAATCACCGGCCGTTGCGGCCGAGGATTTCACAGTTCTCGACTCGCAGGACGCAGGACCCCCTAAACCTCTGACCCATTCCTGGAGTGTCACTTGGCGATTTCGAAATGCACCGCGCAATTAATCAAACATTTTCCCATGTCGCTGGAAGGGATATTCGCAGTTCACCACAATTGTCTTTGAACCCGGAACAAAATTTGACGAACAAGGAACGACATATTGCCAATTTATTTTGATGCGCGACTTTTGCATCATCGGCCCAGATTTGGCTAATTAAAGCCAGTCGGCCTGAAAATGATCGACATAAAGATATAGTTGCCTTCCAAAGGTTTTCTGTAGCCAGCGATTTGTGCGATAAAGCTCAGATCCGTGTAGTGTCGTTGCGTTGTTCGTATGGCGATGTCGTCGAGGTGCAGCACCAATAACGTCATTTTAACTGATTTGTATTCGAAGTTACGCTGTGGTGCTCTGGGCTCTATATATGGTGTAAGTGCCAGTAAGGCTCTACAATACAAGCAACATGAGCTTTATATCCTCGTGCGGTTACATTAAATGTATATCGGACTCCCTGGGGTAAACGAGAATAGGCCAAGAAACCAGTGAGTTAAAGGGCGCCGTTTAGCTCCTACGACCGATTCACATCAAATTGTTTATTTCCAATATGTCGAACCATATTTGCAAATTGGATGCAGACTCAAGGCATTCATCACTGTCTTCGATAACATATAACAGCGTGGAACCGATCACGATGCTCATATTGAACAGTATGAAATAGATTAGTCTTGAATTACCGAGAATGTAATCTTTTTACCCGTTTAAAATTACCTCCAGTCTCTGCAATGGCGCATTCGGAATAGTTTCGCAATTTCTCGCTCATCCGATTTGCTCACAGCAAGCGATCATAAAACAAGTTTTTTGAAAAGTCTGGTAATTAGCAAAAGTTTGCTAACGCCCCAAACGTTGTTAACTTAAGTATTACCTTTTGTTTTAATCACCTATTTCGTTCATGCTGCCAATATCTTTTTTAAACCATTACGTTTTTGTTCTCTGCGTGGACCACCGTGGATACTGAAATATTCAGCGAAGTCCTCAGTCTCCTAAATTCAATTGTGTCGTCAATTCAGAAATACAGAATGTTGTTAAAACTCGTCTAAAAAGGTATTAATTGCCTCACGCTTTTAAAGTTTTCCTAAATTCTTGAAAATATTAACATTAAAGCTCTTATATAAAAATCTCGCCTTCAAACTTGTATTTTACTGTGTCGTTGTCGCTTAAATGTTTACACAAATGTAGCTTACGTGTGTTAAGGCCGCAACGTGGATTTCCTGCAGATCTGACAGAGCCGCGAAGCCATTAGATATATCGAGCAATGATGTGATCGTTCAGCACGTCGACTGGCTACTATCACGATGTTTTCTCGAGTAGCACGATTACATTTTTATCATTTTAACACATGTCATGAACCATTTTTACAGAATACGAAATATTGGCATCGCTACTATTGCGCAATTCCGTTTCTGCGACTAAAACTTTGCTCTCCAACCGCATAACCCAAGAACCACAAAAACCACCACTTTATCAGTCATGCACCGTCAACTAATTATCGTTACGTAGTGAAAAGGCGCGCAATTAATAGCCAACGCTTAATTCTTTATGGTTGATAGAGACGTTAGTTCAACGAAAGGAAAAGGCCGAGAAGAGTATGTAAATAAGCCGAACTAATCTTGAATAATTTCTTATAATGACGCTGTAGTATCCAGTAGCTCTTGCAGGTCACTTGGAGATGAAGGTCAATCAAAAACCCCTTGCAGTCTATAATTACGGCATGAGCCGCCTTGATTTGGAGCAAATCCAGTAGCGGAATCTAATTTGGTAATGTAATTGAAACGCAAAGGGAAACTTGTTATTACTCTGGTATTCCGGTGCAATTTGTAGCCGACATATTGAAGAAGTAACGTCCGAATTTACTGCATTCATTGCACAACTCTAATTGGGTATACTTTAGTGCCCATTAGGCATTTTTAAGTACCAGTACAAGAGTTTTCGTGTACGCGGTCGGTAATTTTTGTAATGGTCCAGGTACAGCATCTCGCAAATAAATGGTTGAGATAAAGCTGACTAGTTGCCTGGCAATTAAAGGTAAGCTTTTGCTGTGTTATACGTAAATACCGACAAATAGTGTCAGGAAGCCTGGCACTAAGCTCATTCATCTCTTCGGGTAATTTATGTGACAATCCAAGACATGGTTGGTATTCCAGGAGTAATTTACCGCGCAAGCTCGGGGTTTACGCGAGCTTGAGTCGGTTTCGGGATTGAGCCTCCACCCTGCTGGCGGCGTGAGAGAATCGCCATGATGATTGCAAACCTTTTGTCTGTTCACACGATCTGAACCTGAACTATTATAACCAATTATTTGGGTTGTGTTATACATATCACGCTTCGCCCGATATGGAGATGCGAACGTGAACACGTATCGGTAATCTTTGCTTGGTATGCAGAATAAAAACCTCTTCGAACAAGGTTATTAAGTAAATACTATATTTACGCTGCACTATTGTACAATCTATTATCACACAAAAAGCGCGCCATTGTTGCCTGACCTCTACAAATATTTTCGTCCAAACAGTTTTAATGAAGAACGTTTCGTTATTTAAATGCGGAATTAAAAAGCACACTAACCATCGCTAACTCGCCTCTATAATACCAGGTTAGCCAAAATTGTTGAGCTTAAAACTAATAACAACAAACAACCAAAGAAAAAAATAATTTCGTCTTCATTATTTTATATGATTATATACTTCGTAAACTCGCCATCGCAAAAAACTCACTTTCGTTGCAATTACGCTATTTGTTGGTAAGTTTTCGAATTTTTTTCCTGGAAAATTTTCAGAGCTTTGGCATAAATTATTTAGCACAATGGGCATAATTTATCGGAATTCGCAGCCGCATGCTCAGTTCGATACTGTACATCTACGCACCGCCATAAATAAGCGGTTGCGGCGGCAGAACAGCCCGCCTGTCTGATCAACATTTGGATTAAATGTTAAACTGTAATACATTCTTTTAATTCCTGTAACTACGCAACTATGTGAGGCTTCTTCTTGGAAGCGGGTGTTTTATTGCTGCGCAGCCACACATTGAGGCCACATGCATGCAATCGAACTATTCAATATATTTTTGTTGTGCCGGTAAAGTTCAATTCACCTTCCTCGTATTGATTGTAGCTGTCCGGGCTGTAATTGACTTTAAATGTTGCACGGGGTTATTACCGGCAGCCACAGTCGCACAACCAAAGCCGGAATTGCAGGAATAGCGAAGAGCAAAGGACACAATTTCACTTTTAGCTAGCAAATACGCAGGAAGCTTCGTGAAAGAAGTTACGCGCTTGACGCACTGTTGTAGTCTCCGCTACCGCAGCGTTTGCAGTGGCGTATGCGACCGGAATTCGACCGATTTAGTTCGGGCTAATGATACTGGAGGGCGGTTAGTAAGATTCTGTCACATTTACTGGTTAAATTTTTATAATGTTGGGAATGAATGCGGAAAATATTTCGTGTTTTCTCCAATAACGATGTCGTATATAACGTATACTCTGCGCGGTGCCTGAGATGACACCACATGAAATGAAGACTTAGCTGTCGTTTTGCAATGTTAGATTTTCCAAAACTTCTGGAAGTATGTTTACAATTTATTGCTCTTGTTTACACGATCGGCCCCAAAATAAATTTAACTTTTTACTGTCCCCAGTGTTCGACTGTAAATCAGCGTGCTACTTGTACAGTGCCCGTTTTTCCATAAAAGTTAAATTTATTAAGTAATTTTAATTCAATTATGCAAATCCCGAGTATACTTAAAGGTATTTTGATAATTTATTTATGCATTTGATCATAAAAATTTCGAAACATTACCTTTAACGAAATTTATAGACCGTCTGAAGGTATACCATTAAAACAAAATTGTAAAGCTGAAATTAGACTTAATTTTAACGGGTTCGATAAAGCGGGAGAGCACACAATTAAATTTATAGTGGTCACTCACATTCCGGGTGAGCACTTTCGAAATTATTTATATCCAGACATTACCTGATGCGTTTACAATAAAAAAAAGCAGCATGTAAGCTACGAGCTGTAAAATTTAATGCCTGAAATTTATAGCATCGCACCTAATAAACTGCGGCCTAGGCAGGTGGAGGTCACGGACTTATTTCGAAAACTGGACCATGGCCCTATGGTTGATCATCTTATCACGTCAATGATGCAGAGGGCAAGAAGCTGCTTCTAAATAATACGAGATCAGTAAGACGATAATAAAGTAATTAATTAATTGATTAATTAACTAATTTCCAATTGGAATTTTAACAAGACATTATAATAGCTATAATAGATTGGCTATCAACAAGACCGTCAATTGTGTTTATGAGCTTTAGGTGGTGTTCATTAATGGCGGCATGAATATTCATAGAACTATCCGCCGATAAGGCCGATCAAAGAATTGTGTCCCTACAGAATGCATTGTCTAGTCACCATAGCGGCCAATTAAGTTTACGTTAATTGTTTAACGCGTCCGGCTAGATAAGGAACTAATTATTGGCCGATGGATCGTTTAGGATACTTGCTTGATTTTATGTGACTCATTAAAATTTTTACGGCTTTAAGTACAAACATTTGTATCGAATATTTCGATTCTATTTTACGAGCATTTTTTAAATACTTTACGTGTGGGTTAAACTATATCAACACTTAATTTACGACCGATTAGTTTATAACATTAATAAAATTGGGAGATTGAAATTACTAGCGCGAAAGATTAGGAGCCGGAACCGCAAAACTGACTCAAATTTTACCACTCAACCATTACACCAATTTCGTCGCGCTGGGGAACATGCGGAATGTATCGGACTATAATAAATATTAAGTAACATAAAATCGAAGATAAAAGAAAATTAAAAAGTTTGCAAATATTTAAAAGTAAGAATTTTTAGATTTGGTAATTAATTTTGTTCCTTTTGGACTTGCAAATTTTGACAATAATTTTTTAGTTTTGACTCTTGAGAATATTCTAGTGATCTTATTTTCAGACACCAGCTCAGACTCTAGCATATATTTCTTGTTTGAAAAAGATGCATTTTAAAGCAAAATGTTGCCGCCAATGCATTATTTTATGTATTACTTGCTACACTTTCTGATCTATAGTGGCTACCAAAAATACATGTATAGGTATCACTTAACTTATAGAAGGTATGCGACATACATAAGTTAAAAATTAATTGCTCCAACTTGCAGATACCAACAAGGCTCGCATTTAAAGTTGTAGGTTCAGTAAGATGAAAGTTAAAGAGGCCATGGATAAATTTACTTTAGAGTGAGGAATCTGTAATTCAGGGAATTTTATCTTTATCGTTAAAGTGATACGGATTAACGTTGCCGACACTTTTTACTGCTATAGAGTACATGCCTTGAACCGAGATTATGCAAATTGACAACAGAAAATTTTACGATGCAGCAAAATCTAAGGTTTAAAACGCTTTAATATAAAAAATGGATTTTGAATTGAGATTCCGGGTTTTCCCATGAAGAGTGACACCTACATGCACTTTCGTTAGAAACAATCTGAATAATCCAAGAGCTGTGTTTAAGAGGTGTTTAATGTTTATAATCACCGTTTAAGCGTATTAATACCACTATCACTTGCATTTCAAAGGTGCTATTAAGTAAATTAGGAACTTAACTAGTCGCTTGCTTTTTATTAGTTTAATTATGCAGTTATTTTGTCCAACGTTCTCCAACGTTTCTGAAGAGATGACTTGTTACAAAATGTTAACCGCAAATTTCTTAAAAAGTTTTGAAGCCTAAATTGAAATGTTTACTGACATAGGAATTCACTGAAAAGCGTTTTAAATAACTTGGAGTGACCTTTGACTTACTTAAAATAATCTAATGGATGGAAACGTTGAAATAAAAAACGGTTAATCAAGTTAAGGCCTGAAATGAAATAAACTGTTTATTGTTTTGCTTGCCTCATTTTGGGGTAAATTATATTTTTTGAATTAAAATTATGAGGCTATTTAATAACAAAAATTTGCTAAGAGTAAGAAAATTGGTTCAGATTTAGGGCCAAAGTTTTACCGTCCGCAGTCCGAGCCCTGCATTCCTGCTAATTTGCCCTGAAAAACGTTGCGGAAAAAAGTCGGGACTGCGCCCATAAAGCAGTTTTACGGTGTTCCTGATCAAAGGAGTTCGTGGATTTTGCATTGCACGCACGAGCCTAGCCGGTTGCCGTGCGACTTTTTTCCTCCTCTGTCCATGCTTCGCCTGACATATCGTCGTATTTCTATGATAATTCCGTCGTGTATGACAAACTTCAAGTCATATCAACGATATAAATATCACCGACCGACAGATAAACAGGCGTGGAATGCTTCTGTGCTTCAAACTTGTCTTTTAGCAAAAACTATGACGGTACTTATGTCATAACACGCATTCATGAGGCATTGAAAGCGCTTAGTTGTTACATTTTTTATGCCGGCGCGAATCGAGATTGACACGATGATAAGGCATCGAAGCTGAATTTCCTTTCGCTACAAGCATCTTGCCTCAAATGTAAATTCCCGATTGCCACACAACATTTGCCCAATTTCGATCACATTTCCAGACAGATCGAACTTGTTAACGTCAAGCTTTCAGTTCTTCAATATTGCAAAAAAACGATTACAAGGTACGCCGTTCTAATGAGAACGCATCCTTTATTTAATGGCCGATTTTAGTTTTAGATGCACATTTTCCCAATTGTTCCGACCGATCTCAAGGTAATTGATGTAATCTTGAAAACCGGAACCGGCCGAGATCAGATAATTGTGATTGCGACTTCTGGACCTGGAGCTTCAAGGGCACGGCGTCGATTTTTTGTCGGTCTTCAAATGTGGGGAGTTACAAATGTAAATACGTAATTACCGAAAAAAGTGCTATTAGGGACTAACTAGATCACGTACAAATTATGTAATTTGAATAGTCCGGTTTTTATACGATGAACAAGCAGTTATCGTGCGTCAGCTGCACCGCAACGATTTAATTTCGGTCTTTACGTAATTGATTGAATTAGGCTTCTTTAACAGTTGCGATTTGAATAAAATTCTAGAGCGGTCCTCGGTCAAAGAGACCGGGAAGTCTGTTTTAATAATCAGAAATGAAGTGGATGGCATAAATGAGACGTTGCGCTGGTGACTGAGTGAGACATCTGGTTAGAGGGCTTCACGCAGTACTTCTTCTAATGAAGCGCATGGCTTAGTAGAATTCCTAAAGCCGTAATTACGTGAACGTGTAAAATATTACAGCTCATTCTTTACCTAGATTTCTTTGGTTCTTTGAAGTTGAGGATGGCGACCGGAACATTAGACTACTTCGTGGAAAATGTTCGTATATGTTAATTTAGCCGAGCCCGGGGTGGACTCTACAATCATGACCCATAAAGGCCGACAATTGATAGATTGTAATTTGTTGATTATTGCCAAGTCGTGTTCCAGCAAATTTTCCGCGGTAATCGTAAAATAATTAGGAATTTCTCAAAAGCCGCTTGCTGCTGGGGTAATCCTTCAGCTATAGCTCTTCCCGTTTCTACGTTATTTACAAAGCTAATTATTTGTTGAAACGAGTAAACGATGTCAGTGTGCCGTACCGTCACGAAAGTACCATAAAATATGAAGCGGAGAAGCCCAAACGTTCCCACTTTTCCACAAAATTGTGTTTCATTAAATCGATTTCTAATGTGCCAAGTGTACACGAGTTTGAGGACGGGCACATTTATCATAATGCCTACCTTCGACAGCGCCTAAAATTTAAATGAAGAACGTCTCTGAAATATTGGACTGCGTCGGCTTTCCAGTAGTTCGCAGCGTGCTGTGAGAAACTTGAATACATGTGCCTCACTTTATCGCTCTTGCTGAGTTATTTTAGTCCGCATATAGCAGTACTAGATATCACTACTGAGATTTAAAACATCTCGTGTCACATGATTTTGTATTTATACGGCACAGAATCCACATTGCCAAGCACTTGGCTGCCGAGAAATTCGGTCCATTAATAAGCAGAGAGGCGTTCTAGAAAGGTGATTTACTACCGGCACCGCGGTACATCACTGCGACTATTAGCTGATGGCCGTAAAAAATTTCAATGCACAATAACAGTACTCTCGATGCAAGAAAATAATTATCATTGAAGAGCCGCTGCGGAGATGTGCAGGAGGCGGCCTGCTCCATTTGTATGGAAATGACCCAAGTTCTTATGCGCGGGAGCGCACTTCGACTACCAGTATTGGCTTTCTAATACGGAAATTTGTACATACTTCTTCACGGAGAATCTTATAATTCCACTAGTGACGGTAATAAACGGGCTTTCTTTAGCGGTTTGTTATTGCTCGTGGGTAGCGCCAAATTATTTTCACTTTGCCAAGTGATGTCCGACAGATCATTTCGCAGACTCTTGCTTACAATGGTGATCATTTCCTCTCCACAACGCAGTTTCTGACGTAAAGATAAAAAAAATTACACCATCAAAGTTTGAGCGTCGGTGGTGCTTTTCAAAAATGCCAGTATAAAGTCCCATTGTCACCAACCTCAAATAACAAATGTTATATTGACGAAGTGTCAAAAATTATATCTAGGAAGCTACTATATGAGAGCTTTTTTGAAGGTAAAATTTTTTTTGCTTAAGAAAATTGCTAATAAGAAAAATTTGGTGTCCAGTAAGTAATGGGCCATATTATTTAAACCCAAAAATTAAAAAAGGTTTATAAAAATAGTCACTTGCCATATGCTGCAACGAGAATATGAAGAACAATTTTGTTCAATAAAGTAATTTATTTTAGATTGTCGGGTCTAATGACCAGATCAAAAGTGCTTTTTTAGTAAAAGAAAAATTATAATAAAGAATTTTTTTCTGGTGCTGAACGAAATTAGCTAAGATAACACTTTTAATCTAAAATCTAGTTTTTTTCATCAAAAACTAAATAATTGCATTTTTTCTTTCTAGTATAGAGGCAAGCTTGGACCCTTCACTGCACAATCAATTAATAGTTTCTCACGTTACATTTGCAACAATTTATCATTAATCATCTAGGAAAAAGTTAAAGTAATAGTAACTTTTTGACTGCAAGAGCTGAATTGGCTCGAACCTTATTTAAAATTTTTATTTTCTGCCTAAATTTTTGCAGTAACAGTAACGAAACTCGTGGACTAAAATTAATCTCCGTCAATTTGGGCCATTTGCATAATTTAACTGAAAGCGGTTTTTATAGAGCACTAATGTTCGAGCGGGATTTACCGTGTGAATTTCGATGAAAAACTCCTTTCAGATATAAGTTAGAATTTCTTAATGTTAATTGTCAAGGTCGGTAACGGCACAGGTTCAATCACGACTTTACCCTATTTAGATCAATCTTGGACCGTGACATCGTGCGACTGCTCTACACACGACCACAATGACTTCATCATGATACATATAATTATAGAAAAGTATCGGAGATGTTGATTGTATCATTACCATACCAACGCAAATCGCCCCCGGCGGAACGGAACACTTGTAACAATTTGAGCAATTAACACCTCGAAATCAGATTAAGCGCTGATTTATGTCGGCATTGTTCCAGATCTGTAATTTTGAAGATTAACCGTACTTCAGCGTTAAGTAATAGGTACGATAATTGTTCTGATTGTAGTGGTTACAATATTCAACACATGAACGTTCCTTCAGGATCAAACGACGGAACTTAAATCTACCTACTATATCATTAGTAGTTTCACCTCTACTAAATTAATCGCCAAAATATAGTTCATGGCAGTAAGGAACTTTTAAGGGAGAAGATGCTATAAGCGAGCTCGAAAGTCAGAATTTGTAGTCAGCCAAAGTTACATTTTTTTCTATGGTGATAATATTGACAAACTCTTGAGGCAGTTGAGAATGTCTGTGGCTCAGCTGCCTCTTAATAGGGGAAGTTGCGGATGGACCGCCCATAGGAGCCCGTAATTGTTTGAACTTGAGAGAATTAATTGCTCAATTAGCAATTTGATCAAGAACAGCGCCGTCGTAATGTTGTCATAATTCTTCTTGTCGAGCAAGTCTCGCCTGGGGGTGGATGTATGTACCCACTTCAGTTCCTGTTGTTTAATAGTCCTGGGAAGGCAAATTAATCTCATTCGGCGTAATGCAGTAAATCTGCGCTGTAAGTGACACGGTGTAAGAGTTCCATAATTCTTATCGACGTCCCGCAAACGACCATCGAGATTATCGTGTAGTAGCGAAGTACGGTAACAAGGTAAAAAAGATAGTAGAGGTAGCAATAGCCTTATCTTAACGGCGAGAAATTTTTTACTAGTACACACCTAGACGCTCCACAATGTAATGAGTCAATTACGGTATCCCATCAGATAAGACAATGCGGTCCAGGACACTGCTTTATAATTACCAGGCGCTGCTCTGATACTCGCGGAATTTACATAAACACGATGCTTCAGATTCATTATCGGTACACGGCCGAACACGTCTTTATTGCTCCTCTAGGTACTCTAACGCGATGCTAGCCATACGGCTAGCATCCTCTCGTGTTATAATTAGCGGTTTATGCGCCGCACAGAACGCCCTTTGTTTACATTTCCTAATGAGCGCATTTGCATACGGTTATTGCTGGTTTACATATTTACGGCCCCTATAAAGTCACCATAATTCCAACCCATAAAGCGGGGATTTCTTCCAGCAATGTTGTCTTGCAAAAATTTACATTTAATTAATTAACTGCGCGTCCAGTTTAGCCGTCGCACGTCTTCCTGGTGCCTTAACGCTATTTTACGACTCTAATCTCAAAAAAAAAGAAAAAACTGATAACATCCTCCCTTTCATTTTTTAAGTCAGAGCATTACAACAATTTGCAGCCTTTCTTACCCTCTAACAACTTGTATCAATTACAGCATATTTTATGGGGCTTGTGATAATGGGTTCTCTCAAAATACCCTTAGCGCGTCGTTCTTTAGGGGTCAGTATTTTATTCTCGAGATAATTTTTAAAATTGAGAAGTGCGACACACCAGATCTACCGAATAATCCTTCAATAAAGTGGTTATGTGGCATAATTGTTAATCTTGCAGTTGTACGTAATGAAATAAAAAAGGTTTGTTGGCGAAGCGCCAGTGAACGGAATGAAGCGTAATTGAAATTAAAAGTGAACGTAAAACTGGTACCATCAAAACAGCCGTTTCGTCAGCGGAGATCCGTAAACAAATAAATTCCACCAAATACCATGCCAAGGTGAGGTGAATCAAAATCCGTCAATTTTTATCGCAAATCCTAGAGCATAATCAATTTTGGTGCGGGACGACTTCCTCATCAATCATCGCCTCAACGACTGAACGTTTGAAATTGTTAACGTTACCCGAACATTTTAGCCAAGTCGTGATATTATAATTCTGGTATGGGAACCAGCAGCGAAAGTGATCGGCGCGATTGCGGATGCAGATTACTGGTGCAATGTAAAGGTCCTTCGTGATTTCAGGTGGCCCCCGATACGCACATCCGTGACTCTTAGCAAAGGCAAACGACTTGAAACCTTCCAGTTTGCAATTAGACGCGTTGTCGACGGGTGCCCAAAAGGCGAAGCACTAATTAAATGTTTGACGTAGTACAACATGTTTCTTGTCAGGTAAATCCTTAATTAACATTTGAAATGTATGAACAGTTTCAATTCGTCTTGACAAATCCGCTGGAGAACAGTTTTTTCAGGAGAGCCACCTACGAGCTGCCTGAGAAGTGGTTGGTTGAATTATTAAGAAATTACATTGTAAAAATATTTTTAAACTCTCTTAAGGTTCACTGATTTAGAAAAAATTACGCAATCTATTTTACATAATTTGAAATTGGGGAATAAAAAAATTATTCAACTCCAAAACGACCATTAAGGTTTCCAGTACCACCATCCACTACTTTGTATTCAAATGGTTGCTATTTTATAACCAAATATGTGCAATAAAGCTAAAGATCAGGGCTATCGAGGCGTTGATACATTAGTAATCGTGTTTAGATACACAAACCATTACTCTAGTTAGACTGACACAAATAAATTAAGCTTTGAAAGCATACCCGATCTGATTCTTAATGGTCCGGCTGGGAGGGAACAGTAATTTATTATCCCATTTAACCTGTTTAACATTTTTTCAGCATTTTTGTCCATACATTAAACTTGAAACAGCAATTTCCAGAATGAGGGTCTTTGGCGAGGTTCGTTGACTATTGTCCCATTTCATTGCTTTCGGCATTTAGTGCAAGGAAATCCAGACGTTTGTAAATTGACCTTAATTATGGCAGATAACCCTTGGGGTTCATTCAAGATCTGGACAGAACGTGACTCAGCGTTTTTTGCATCTTGACTATAAATTAGTTATTAAAAATGAGCACAAAAAATGCACACATCATACGTAAACGTTCCGAATGCGAACGTGAGAATTTGTATATAGAGCAAGCAGTCCGGCCGCAAGATTTCCGAGAGAGGAGAATGACAGCTGACAGAACTATCTATCTGCTGTTGAACATCTCGCAGGACCCCAACGGAGCGAGTCGGCGGTGGCGCTACGAAGTATAAAATACGAGCTAACAAGTGCAGGCAACAATATCTGATTTACACATATCACAACACGGAATTCGAGGGAAGAGTTGGGTGTCTGCGTGAAAACTCCAGCTGTCACAATATTGTCCGACAAATGGCCTCGTGACGGGGGCCTGAGAGACCGCTCCTGGAGAATTATACACTTGTCTCAGGTTGCAACTTCTCGCAAAGAATACGCACACGTTTTACCCAGGAACTCAATTTCTGCCTCCTTTTTAAATGTATAACTATATTTAAAAAAGACGTTAGGGCGAATAAGTAAATTACAGCTATAAAATAAATTGATCAAAATAATGTTTTAAAGCATGAAAGTTTGGCCGGTCGTCTGGGTTCAATTCCCAACAACTTCTTACTACGTTGTAGATATGCGGAGGCATAATAGCAGGCTTGTCTATTCTTCCACCAGTTAAAATGTAATTCAATACATTGCAATTCTGTTTAATATCTTTGTAGGGTGGTTCACAATTGGTATATAGTTCGATCATTAGTATTCCAAAGGACCACACGTCGGATTTTGACGACAATCGGTTTTCACTAAAAGCTTCAGGTGCCGTCCACCTTACAGGTATATTCTGGTTAAAGTTTTGAATATCGTAGACACCACTTCTCGAGTATCTAGACAAACCAAAATCACAAATCTTTGCACGATGGTTTTCTCCAATCAATACATTTCGAGCAGCCAAGTCTCTATGTATGACTTTTTTCTTTTCAAGGTAGCTCATGCCATCAGCTACTTGGAAAGCTATGTAAATTTTGTCCATTGGTTCTAGTTTCACTTTTTTCGTGTAGGATACCAAAGATCCATTTTGAATATATTCTTGTATTATGAGAATTGGCTCAGCCATGGTGCAGATGCCATAGAGATTGACGAGGTTTTTATGACGGAACATTTTCATTATGTTTATCTCTTCGAGAAATTGAGTGAAATTTGGTTTTGACTGTAATTGTTTAACAGCCACTTCAACATTATTTTTGTGCATGGCACGGTACACACGGCTACTGAATCCAGAGCCTAACAATTCCAAGAAGTTTAATTCGTGCCTTGCAATTTCCAAGTTGTTAACGTAGTAAGGATGTACATCATATTGTTGTGGTGACTGCTTAGTTGTGCACGGATTAGTGAGTCTTGCGTTTAATTGGCCTAAAGTATCATCTACAAAACTTGAAACTAGAAATACAATAGCATGCAGAAAGAGTCTTACTCACCTTGATAGTACCGTATTAATGCGTCGATTGTTGGAAATATTTGTAGGGGACTGATGTAATATTTATTACTGCTGTCTGTTTTTATTTTGTAATGAGCTACGCAAGCCTCTTGTCTATTTGAATATTTAACATTTAATATCCAAGCGCTATCTTTTGCGGTGTTAGGCTTTCGAATTAGAAACGTTCCATCCGGTTGACTTTGAGTCAACAATTGCGTTTCCACTTCAAGTCTTGATACGTCGCCAAAGTACCAACTATAACATATTTTAATTCCATAGTCATAAATTAAATTAACTTAATTTACGTACGGTTTGGCTTCAATGCTGTCTTCGAACTCTAGGAAATTTCTTGGAATCTGTCCACTTGCACCAGTAGCTACGTTAGATACCATAAGCCAATCGTCGTTTATTTTGTTCAAAATTTTCACTCGATCTGATTTTCTTAAGATGGTGTGGCTGTCGGGGCTCGGAAAATCGCTCTGGACTACCGCAATTTTTTCTTCCAGCAAAAATGTTTGTTCCAGGGAGTCTGTTGAAGTGCGGAAGATTAGAAGAATATTAAGGGGTTACGTTCGCATAATGAAACATAATTAACTTATGGATCAAAACATGTGTGAAGTGTCGTCTATATGTCTGTAAGAAACAGATAGGGCATGCCAAACGTTAGTAGTGCTAACTACTAACTTCAATTAAGCACTTACCTGACATATGGTTTGCACAATCATTTTTGCAGCAAGTGCAACAAATATTACCCATTAATAATTAATTAATTGCATTAAAAATACCAAAATAGGTTACAATTGTAAAAACAATCTGTAGGTGCTCGCCGATAAGATTATTACGTCATTCAATATTTATCTACTGTATCCTATCGAACCGATTTGAGAAACTGACAGTTTGCTTAATACTTTAATTTTTATGGTAATCTTATCTTACTACTATTTGGTGGAAAATTCTAATTTAAATATTTTGGTTATAGATATTGGTAGCTATAAATATTTACACAGTGAAATTATAACATCACAAAGAACGATAATATCATAGTAGCAAAGCAAAAACACAATTCTCAGTCCCAAGGTAAAGTCTTCCGATTCTGGATGGCCAACTCAACGGTGGTACAGTTGGTTGTTACATTGTGAACTAATTTTCTGGTTATCTCCACTTCTCCCTGCTTGGTGACGTAGGTGAGTGGAGCAAGATCTAGATTCAAAATGTTGTCTGTTATAAGACATGGCTCTCCTAGGTAATCTACAAAAAGTACCTGCAATAAAACTAATAAAATTATGTATGGCTTCACCTCTATATAAATTTAGTAATTCCGCCACTGAGTGTCTTTCAAAATCTGCATCACAGTAAAACTTTTTACTTTTGGTCATGTAAATTCTAACATTTTTAACACGAAACTCTTTCTTGTCTTCAGTTGGTAGTAAAACTGACAGCACGTAAGCACAATTTTGACTCGTTATCGGCTTTCTTACTAAATACGTTCGGGTCTTTATCTTTGACTTCATCAATTTTTGTTTGACTTCTTTGCGATCGATATTCCCATGGTACCATCTGAAATAAATTAAGTCAATCAATTAAGTCAATTTGCCTGTTGCAGCCTGAGTAAATACAAACTTGTTGAGTATAATTGATGGATCTTCTTCATTTACTAGTTGTAGTTGAAAATTACTTATTTTATAAGACTCTCTTTTTTCGATTCCGAATTCGCCATTATCCTGGAAAATCGAACTTGCTGAAACGATAGTTGGATTGCATATTAATAATGTCGCAAAGTCATACACGTACCTCTCCAGTTGAGAGGCACACAAGAGCAGTTATTTCCCATCTTCTATTTGTAACTTGAACAGTTATCATTGTTCTAACATTAAGTTTTGCAAAGATAAAGATTAGAGTTTGGTCAAAGCAGATAAGCGAGCGTTATCTATTCGACAGATAAATCGAAACATTTGATATTAATGTCTGAAAGTGCGATATTATAACTTCCTTGCCTTGTAGCGTTGTTGCGAAAAAATTGCTGCCAGCACGCTTTTCTTCTTACAGAGCGGCGTGCACGTGGATGTCGTCTAGCAGGTCCGCTTTTTATGGAATGTTCAATACACATAACACATTTGTCATAAAAATCAGTTCGTTGTGACAGCTCATTAGCAATTGCTTGTGGAAATTTATTACACAGAGACGGTCTCACAGAAGAAATATTAGAAGTATTTGAAACATCCTGTTGCATAGATACTTCGGGGGTATTTGATATCTTGCCGATTAATGCCAATGTTAATCATGAGGTAGAAGACTAGCGCTGCGTCTGGCGTCCAGTTGAGCTCCAAAAATGTTGTTCACGAATCCTTCATGTTCTCTGACTGTCGTAACTCAACACAATGTCGACAGCGTGTCGACACGCGTGCCTCACCAAACTTTTGAAAAATCCGATATCTTGTCGGCTGTCAAAACCCATTGAGTGTAATCTTCTCTCAAACAAAAGTGAAACTTACATTGAGGAGTAAATTTTTTTGGACTATTAGACAATGTCTTGTGACAGCTATCAGGAAGAAATTCTAAAATAAAGCTCTTATAATGGCACACAGAAAATAATCGGAATTAAAGCTCAAGAAGTGCTTAAATTGACAGCAATTCATATACTTCTGAAAAATAAATGTGTATGCTGTCAGCACGTTTCTTGTTGAGATTTGAGGTCATTTCTATCTACTAGATCTAGAACAACATAATATAATTATATCTGTGATTTTTTTTTCTTTATCGAGTATGCATTATCTTTGAAATACGTTCTTTACTATAATGGTTATCAGTGCAAGTTATTTTTTTAAATTCTACTTCTCAGTGTACCTACTTCTAAGAACGGCTGTGATTTTTGGTGGTTGAGGCTAGGACTCTACTTTGCAATTTCAGAGTTGGTAGATAATTATTTTTATTTACGTGTTCGTCACCTCTTCAATTTGTGGCCTGTCGTGTTAGAATCAATTCCAAGAACTCTTAGCTAAAATTTTTGGATTCGAGAATAATTAGTGTGGCGCTTTTGGCTGACGGATCCTGTCAATTGTGAAAGCGGGTCCCAACAAAGTAATGCGTTTCAGGAACATTTTTGTTTTGTTGAGAACCCGTTCAGCGTCGTATCACCAGGATTGATGATGCCCTCAAGATTTATCTCAGTAGAGTGATTTTCCCGGCCGGGCGATTTAAATCATCTCGTAAAAGGAGATACATACACTTTCTCGTAGTGGTTTTTTCAGCGTCTTTGTAGTGAAGAATGAACTCTGCCGTTGTGCAAAAATGTAGAAAAGAAACTGGAAACGTCCACAGACCAGCATCTACTAACATGATGTATTGTCGGCTCGAACAGAAGCGGAAACGGAGCTGCACGCACAAACATCTAGTCTCTCCTTAAGAGTACTTACTCACAAGTCATTTCCTATCATCTAGTTCACAGGACACGCCGCCGGACGCTTCGGTTGACTATATGCGACAGAAGCTTGCGTCCATTCCATATCGGCGACAGATCGATCCCTGATGAGAATATAGACGGCCGTAGATCAAGCCTCAACCAAACGGCGGGCACACAAATGAGAGCCCTACGTGAATTTCAGTTTCAAAGCTCCGCAACTTTTCGACTTAAGTTACAATCATCCTCTGTAGTCTTTAGGACTTTAGGCTGCAACAAAATCTTCAAGTCAGGCGCATCCACCATTAGATAAGTCAAGTGTGTTGATCTAATAAAAATTGCTTATATCTAAGAATTTTACCCCAAAAACATTTTATTGATAAGAGGCAGTAGACTTTTTAAAAATCGCCAAATGTGACGAGTTTTTGTCAAGATCGAAGACCCGTTTTCCGAAATCGGTCGATGAAATAAAGCGCTGCGAGCTGGTCGATGCCGGTGCCCCTTCTGGGAGGTACGTTGTCAACCGCTACACTTTACAGTTCGGTATTCCACCTTTGCAATCGCCGGGCCGTGCTTTAATTCGCTTTTTATTACAATTTTATAGCGTATAATTCCGTCAAGTTGCTAACATCGCAGGCTCCGTAACTTATCGGCTCATTTGCATATCTAGATGGTTTCCATATTCAGACGACGCACTTTGCCCTCTGGAGTCTCACCGTTCGACGAAATTTACAAAACTGAGAGTGGACATTTTTGAAGGCGAGTCTCCCGTGGGTTATGAACTAATATTTTTATGGTCGCCTAAGACAAAAATTTTACATTCCAAAGTGGTAGTGTAGTATTTGAACACGACAACGTGTTTTGTCATAGATTCATAAATTAACGTGATTTACGGTTACCACTAATGCTACGATATATTAGAGGTATGTGTATCCACCTAACAAGGGATTCCAAAATAATCTCACAATTAAAATACATTTTTGTAAACAAGACGATTTATCGATATGGTAGCAAGCGGTGATCACGGTACACAGATAGAAGTTGGGAATATTTATGAACGTAGAAAACGAGTTTAGGCCATAGAACCAGCTAATGCACCGTTCAAACGGCACTTAGGTAATAGCGATAATTTTCATGAAGTAATACCAATTTACAAAAACTGTCCAACATTATCTTTACATATTACTCGATTTCAAAGATTGAGCTTAACTAAAGCTTTTCTTGGAAGACCTCATTTCTTGGAATAACCCTGACAAAAAAATCTAGATACTAATTCAGTTATTTCATAAATATTTAGCGCCTGCTTTGTCGTAATTATCATACTAATGTATTTTTTTGGCTAGAGGTTATCAAGTGTCATCCTATTTAAATGAAATCCGCACCACGCTCACTCATCAGTGAAATCGAGAATGAAGTGGATTCAGTTGGCGTTTCTTGTTTCGTTCGTAATTGCAGCGGAAGCTGCAATTGCCCACGAACCCTTCAATCCAAACATCAGTAAGTTATTTTCAATTTAATCAAACGTGTGCGATTTTTGAGAGTTCGATTAAATTTTAGAGCATTCTGGACATTGCTTCACGACCAGTTTTAACATTGGTGCAATGAAAGAAGGAGAAGTTCGACATCCCAAAGGACATTGCGCCGAAGTTAAATGTGGTACAGGCAACAATAGGGATATTTCATATTTTAGGTAATTTTTTTTATTAATCTTTGTTAAATTTTTGAAAATTTAATTTTTAGTTGTGGTGTCGTAGGAGTACCTCCAGGGTGTCGTTTGTCGGATATCGATTTAACTAAAACTTATCCCGATTGCTGTAAACGACAACCAATTTGTTAATCTAAGTTCTTTTTTGTTTCAGCCAAACCACACAGCACTTCTAACAATAATATTTTTTGTTTCTCAATAAATTGAGACATTTTATTTTTTTATCTTGTGATCTTTACACATACACAAAGTCAACTAATTTTTTTGTGTATTTTTGTAAGCGTGTGTGTTGGAATATTAAAACGGACTTTTAATTTTTCTACGATGATAATAATTTGCAAGAATTGTTTCTGCATAACACTGTAATTACTTACTACAACTCTCTTCACTCATGTAATTAATACAAAGTTAAAGTCAAAAGGCTTAGAAGGAAAAGTCAAACGTTGTCGAGAAGATTCTCAAGACTAGATAAGTCAAGAATATTCGCTGTAAATTTGTGAGTCCAAGCATTAAAATGCAATAAAAAGTGAAAATTGACTTTTAATCTATCAAAATAAAGCTCAGATTGTTCCAAAAAAATACAAAAATTTTGCTTAATGGTATTGGGGTGTATGTAAATTTTAAAGTATATGACTTCATCCACTTGCTTCATACTTAGTCTTTGGGCAATAGTAGTAACTCCGTTTGGTGCCTTGGAGTGCTGCTGAATAAATTTTGTTACCCGTGGACATTTCTGGTTAGGAGCTTACGTTACAAATGTGGCTCTGTATGTTTGTTGGTGGAGTTCTTTTCGAGTCATGTTGAGCTTCGAGGGCGGCGACTTCAAACCGCAGCCTCACCTTACCGGCTTTGATAACATGGCTTTGGAAGTGTTGCTAAATGGGCGTTTAATTTGTTCCTTAGCATTAGTGTTGCGGCAATAAATTCATAAATTTGATGTTCGGTTTAAGTGTGGCTATTTAGCACAATTCGCAGCTTTTCTTCTGAACGCAGCAAGCGATAAACGCACATACCGACCGCGGACCGTAAGCACACATGAGAACGTTTACGATACAGTAAAATGGCTTACTAGAATAGTACCGGCCGATAAGTTTTACTATCTATGATTATAAATTTTAAATGCGCATGTACTCTTTTCTATTTTATGTGCCATTTTATTACGGCATTTGAAAATCTTCGCTGGTATTTACTCGGCTATTTATAAAACTAGGAGGTGGTTATTTACGCCAATAAATTTCCACATTAATTTCTTACTTGCAACAAGTCGATTTATTGACCATTGTTTCAGGTTAATTGGATTCTCAAGACCGAACGTTACGATTTTTACGCCTCGAGATGAGACAGCGAGCAACGCAAAAATCGCTAAATAGCAATAGTGACCTAAACTTGGAACAATCGCCCCGAGGTCCGGGTGGTTGTGATTTAAAGCCCGAAACCTCCTATGCATTGGAATCAAAATTTTTCAAAGCTATTCATAATAGTGGCTAACGAAGCCTCGTTAACGCTCATAAATTTCACAACATTCGGTCTAATCTCGCCCGACCGCCGCGGAAATATTAACATTGTTGTTTAGAATATCGCCCTATCGTCCCAGATTTATGTCAAAGGTGAAAATACAGTTTGCTTTTCCGAGGCAGTTCTGATAACCATTGTGCAACGCAGATAAACGCCATTATGGCATAATTTATTTGTGAATAAACCGCAGAAAGCCTAGAAATTATGTTAGTATCAGAAAATATGCGCTTGGAACATTTTTCAGGAATATAAAGGCTCGCGTATAGCATTCAATTACTGTCTTTTTAAGCACCGATATTTTTTGTCGACTTGCCGAAGACCACACACGAGTTCTAAGCACCGATAGATAAAAGAGCTTGTAAGGCGGCCATGTCCAAACATTCGACGGACCTGACCCATAAAGAGAACGGTCCAAATCCCTAAAAAGTCACCTGGCACTCTCTGCTGCAGTTTTTGTCCACACGCCTCACTTGCGCCCAAATCCGTACAGTTTTTTTTAATTAACCACCGAATTGCTAACATACTGAAAATCAATCAGTTGCTTTTATTTAATTCACAGGAATCCTACGACTGTCCTCTAAACACTCTGCAAAACCAAACAAAAAATGCTTTCAATTTTCAAGATTGACGACGTAATCAGGCTCACAACGTATTTCATAGCAGCAATCAGGAAACGGTTTGGATAGATTGCCGTTCATGACGAAACAAGGCGGATTTGCCACCACTGGTGCACATCTAAAGCACAAAAATTATTTTCACGAGAATATCGGTTAAATTAACTTGATTCATCTTACCCTGTAACTTTTACGTCCCTATTATGTTGGCACGAAGCCTCAGCGCACACGTTTTCAACTCTTCTGGTTTCCTTTTCTGCCATATCTCCCATTCCGTAGTGAACTTCAAAACAGTGACCGGAAGAATCTAAAAACAAATTTAATTATTATACCCCAAAACGTAAAAGTGGAAAGTACTTCTGGTTTTATCAAATTCCTCCACTGCTATCCATGACTGGGACGGTAAAGTTAAATAGCATACAATCAACAGTAGCAAAATCGGCAGCTTCATTATGCCCTAGAGATGCACTAACAGATTTAAAAGTTGAAATTTGCATTTATGGACAAATTTAAAGCGATAATCTTTGAACTACTGTCGATAAACTCCAAACTACTGTGTCAAAGTTTAGTTAAAAAATCATAGGTTTTGAACTAAATATCTTTCAGAAATGGTTTCTAATTACCTTAAAAGGGCTAATAATAGTCTATTTAGAACAAATTTATATCTTTCCGTATTTGATTAATTATTTTTTTACATATTTTTTAAGTTATAAATTGCAATTTTTACCTGGCTCTGTCATCTATAGGTTTTTTACAGTTTTGTAAAATTGGTTCAAAATTTCATGGAAAAACTTCTTAAAGAGACAAAATAAGCAAAAGTCACTTCTCGGTTCATAAGTTGATAAGTTGTTTTTTTAACCAATGTTGTAAAATTTTGCGGCTCATTGATTGCTTTTTTCAAAATTTATCTACTTAATTAAAAAGTTCTGAAATGGGTGTCGCACTAAGATAATTTTTAGCTGCCAAGAAGTAGTTAATCATAGTTTTTTTAAATAAAAATTATCAATTTGGAACTTTGATTGTTAATACTTTGAAACCTTTTTATCTGGCTCCTCCACCATTTGCATAGTTTTTTTAGGATTTGTTCAAATTGTCTTCAAAACTGCTAATAGGTCAAATAAAACGAAATTCACTAATAGTAAGAAAACGTTTCGGTCATTATCTCGCTATTTCCCTCGGAAGATGAGATTTACCCAAAACCGACAAAAATCACGAGATGCAATCGGGAAGTTTTATTAAAGAAAACAAAGACCGTGAAATCTCTCAAACTTAAGTATCTGATCGTTTCTTAATGATAACCTCAAGCTGGTCAATGGCGAATTTGGACCGCAATTGTTGCTAGCTATCGTGTTCACCAGCGCCAAGTGCAGGACGTTAAAAGCAAAAAATAATAATTAGCTCGTAGCGTCTAAGAAATGAAGACGCAAAGGTAACAACATACGGGCTTCCCACGAGTTGTTATGTGTTTTGTTAATATCTATTAACACGCAACGTACAAGTGAGCTATAAAATAAAATCTTATTAGACTATTTCTTGCGGCCACTAAGGCGCTTTAGTATGTTCTCAGCAAAATTACGATTTCAATTACATTTAACTCAAATACATTAAAACGTGCCATACTGCCGTTGGTTAGGACTCCTAGTTTTACTTCACCCATCTTTATTAGTTCCGGGATCTAACTGTAACGGGCCCTGTTGTTCAGAATTTATTTGAAACTTCTCGGGGAGCCAGTAGCAAAGTCACTTCTTAGGTTCAAGCGTTAAATTAAACCTAAATGGCGTACGAATTTATTGCCGTGCAATCCAGGCAAAAATCGGTGGTGTAATTCACGCTATAATTTACACAAGGCTTGTAAGCTGACGCTTCGCTTTATAAAACATTAGATGTGTGTAGATCTTGTAGAGATAAATCAACTAATGAGTTTACATGTAATTATTTTTCATCTGGCGGAGTTCGCGGAGCGTAAAAAGAACTAAATTTATTGCTTTTATTTCTACTGTTGCGTAACTGGCGTCTTATCTCCTGGAAGCTGCTGAAAATACAAGTGTAAAGAGAAACTTTCTAGAGCTTTAACGTGACTGGAGAGAGAGCCAGTTGAAATAAGTGCAGCTGAAAAATTGTTTTATGAAATTTACAAGTGGCTTTGTAACAGTGATGTATCGTTTTCACTGAATATGATTATGTAGATGCGTCGGATAGCGTGTCGTAAAATCTGGAGCAATCTGATTGATTTTTATCTTGCGAAAGCTATTGAATTAATTCGCCATTTGGAGGCGCGATTCGACCTGAAACTTTATGGTATTTTCTAAATTTGGTTTAAAATTTAATGGAGCGTTTATAGTTATTATGTAATTAAGATTAGAAATGGCGTCAATTTACAATCGATTTAAGCAATAATTTTGCTACAAACGACTTGTTTATTCCACGTTTTCTCTTTGAATTCGCGTCGACTTACTTTATGGAAATTTCCAACTACTTGTAGAGTATTAAGATTGAAGTTTTATTGAAATCTATTAAAATTCGCTATTTGATATAATAATGATGACCAAGTGATACTTTCAACATAAATTAGCATACTACTAACATTTAAGTTTATATAACATCCTAATAAAAATATGTGTACATGCATGGAAAACCGAAAACATTAACATTAAGTATCAGTTTCTCTCCGGGTGTAATACAAACATATAAATCACATTTTTTTCTCGTCACATCTTCGACTAGGTGGCGACCTCCAGGATCGGCGTTCTTCTTCGGATTATTTAGCTGTAGCTTATGATTCGACGCGATATCTCGCATCCATCAAATCGTGACTTTCATTACGCTCAAAGTCTTGAGCCTACTTCACATTTTCACCTCCAATTTACCTCAATACTACTTTCTTGTTTAAAACTTTATCATCATTTAGAATAAACGCAGGAAAAATAATTGTGAATAATAGCTCATCGTAGATCATCATAATCGTACATTTTCTTCTTTAGCGACAATAAGCTTTACTATACGACTAGATAAGCTTTGTGCATGCTCTCCTAATGTTTAATCCTTGTAATTATTTCGGTGAATTTTTTTCTAAACGTAAATTTTTTTTTTAGACGAGCACACTTCTACAGTTTGAATGCTCTTAATCCTGGACAAGTGTTCCTCGTTTTGGTGCCTCTCCCAGTTATAACTTGGCCCCTTCTCGTCGAGTTGTTGTGTTTAATTATAGTTTTTCCGCTCGTTTCGACCGTGCAAATTAATTAAAATGTCTGCATGTCGGCGCCCGTAGCCTTTCCCGGCCCGCCCGGACTCATCCGGGCGCTGCGTTTGATAATCCGGTGCGGCTCTCCGCGCTCCTCGCACACTCCCATTTAAATATCAATGAACATACGTGACGTCGGCGAGCGGGCTTCGATACCTCATTAATTAAATAAAACATGTCTAAGTTAAATCCAATAGGGATTTAAGTATTTGTCAACAACTGAGATTATGTGACAAAAACAACCATTGCCAATGAAACCGAGTCTCTGCCAAATAGGGAGAAACACTGAATACCGACATCGGCCGCTTAGACAGTAGATTAACCGAGTTCGAGTAATAAAACGCACGCGGCATTAAATGAAATCGCATATAATTCTTTAACGTCGTTTTAATTAATTCCGAGGAAATTTCCTCAAATCCGCCATGATCGATGCACCACTGAAAGTCACCCGAGTCAATCCAAGAGGCGGGGATGGATCCAGTTTGAGAGACAGTTTTCTGAGTGTGGCGTCTGACGAATTTATGGAAATTAGAGTATGAAGGCGAAATGTCAATATCTCTTTGACGAAAAAAATATCGCACATTCTATAAATGGACGAGGTTGGGCTCATGTCAGGTCAATGCACACGCGGAATTACCGTTTTTAACCATGACGAATATGTACATTATGAATGATTTTACTATAACTCGCCTACCGAGTCACCGCGACTCTATCAGAGCAGCATGCTGAACACGTATAACTAGCTAAATTGGTCGGTACAGGGTCACAGTGCAACTTGTGCAATTCCTAAGGAGACTGGGCTAATTTAAGAAATATGGGGCTTTTCCATATTCGGTAAGAAGAAATTTTAGACCATTTTCTAAATTGTAGACGTTCCACATATTTTCATGTTTCATTCCACTAGTAAACTACGTTGCAAAAATTTCTTCTATTATTACTTAGTTCATAAAGTCTCAACTTTACAACTTTGCAATTTTTTTAAGCCACATATTTCTCTCATTTTACATTGTTTTCGCCACCGTAAAATTAACCAAAATGAATGCTGGCAAACTGCTCTAAATTTCTAAAAGCTTAGTTTCTGAGGAGCAACAAGGTAACTGAGACGTCAACAAAAATTTCTATTTCATGAATTTCATGATACTATAAAACTTCTTGAAACAGTGGCTAGTTTGAGCTGAAACAATTCTTCAAAGATTAATTTTCGAGTTGGTACTTAAATAAGAACAATACTTGACTGAGGGTTGAACTTCTGAATTTTAATTAAGGAATCTACTGGCAAAGACGAGGGGTAGAATTGAGGAGTCTACTGGCGTAAAGACGAAGGGTACAACTACAAACAAGAAAATAATAGCTAAATTTATGTTGGCTGCGAACTAGCGAACTGTGAACTGAAGAGCAGCTCATCAATATTTTTGACTACTAGATAACCCTTAGGCGCCTATCAGGCTATAAAAAGTGATTTATGTAAGTAAGTTAGATAATAGTTTCTGGTGTAAATAATGTAAATCGGCTCATAAAAAAGAAAATTAGAATTTGTTCAAGTCACAGTGAATTATATCACGCAACAGTTACTTACTGGTTTCAGAAACTTCACCTGTACCTTCCTCACTTCTGCGCTAATTGTGTCGAGTTCACAAAACAGTAAACGGTAACAATACGATGCGTCGTCTAGAATTAGCGGCAATGGTGCCGGGTAATTGCTCCAGTTCGTTTCCTGTTGCAAGAATGATAATCGTTTACCCATCAATTTCCAGCAATGATAACGCAATTTATTAAATAAAATGTGGAAGATCGCTAATTGTTACCAGCTTCACTGTCGTTTCACGGAAGCCATAAACGGCGTCCTGTCCCATACTACGAGGCGCGATCATTAGAAAACCATCCGTGACGTAATTATAAATGCCGACATGTTTAGTTATTTGCACTAACACCATTATTGGATCTGGAACTGGATCATCGCGCACAATTTGTAACGACTGAATAGCTGGACAGAATGGTGGGTCGACTCGTGCACCGTCATCATATGCCTGGGTTACCCGCGGTATCCGGAAGGATTCTCAGTGTAGTTTGAGGATTAATTTATGGATTTGAATTACCGCCTGGTCAGCATTGACAAGTGAGGAATCTACCAGCTTTGACATATTTACATTGAATTATCGAAGGTAATTGCTATTCTGCACAGGCAAGTTTAAATATAAATAAATTGCCTGCCTGATGCACCTTGCGATATCTCATGTGCATCATCGTCCGTCACTGACGGTTCTCAATAGTTCGCCACTTACACAATGATTGTTTAGCGTTAGAAAACGCGCAGTTAAGTGTTTTGTTGGCAGAATTGCCAGTTCGGTGGGTACTTTCAAAATTGCTTTTGATAATCATTAAATTAATAGGTGGCAACGGTTATAAATATATAAAAACACATTATGCTAATTTATTAATACAGTCTTCTACGGCGGTTATATACCCAGAGAAGTCATAAAAAATAACAGGCAAATAATAGTCTGGACCGATTTACATAACAAAGAGAATTTGGTTTTTCTACCGCATTCGCTGGTATGTACTTTACACGTTCTTATTGCTAACGCAAATTATTTATGGGGCCGATAATAAAATCGACAATTAAAAAATTTACGACACTGTCACATGTTATTACGGATCAATATACGTTGCCAATAATTTATGACGTAGTAACAGGACAGGTACGGCGCTGCAGTCCTCTGCTGACTTTCCTCCAACTTCCTGCATATTCCGCATTCCAGGACAATTTTTACAACGATGAGAGGCAATAAAGCCAACTTAATCGTTAAATTCGCGTTAATTAAAAATGATGGGCGGGAATACACTCCGAACCAATTCAATTCATTTCGAAAAATCTGGACCACTCCTTAAGCTCGCCGCCCGTTAATGCACACTGCCAAGCTCATTAAAATTGACACATAGTGGTGGGTGTGTTGGGCTGCGCCAACCGGCCGGTTGGTGTTGGACAATATTGACGCCAAGAATAATGTCTAATTAGCGGTTTTTTTATTTTATTTTTAAACCATATCTGACTCATCAAAATAATAATTACTTCGTAGCACTTTTTAGCCTCTATAAACAATTAGCTGGTGAGTTAGGAACTGTTTCGTATATAAAGCCAAGTCCTTCGTTGAACTCTAACTATTAGTTAATTTCTTTAAGAACAAACTTTTGCTGGTCAGAACTGTATTTGATTCTCTCCTTTCAATTTTCTTCGCAATCCCGTGGACACCCGCCGGTTGTCATAATTCGTGATGTCCTTAGACCCTCGAAGAAGTCCGTTGACGAAATTGCTGGCGCAATTTAATCCAAGGATTCCGGTTAAGCGAGAAGCTCCACATTTTCCGTCGAACTTACGTAGGAAACCGGGCAAATTGCCACATCAGTTGCCTTTTACCGTACGACTCTGATTGTTGAGGTAAACAGCCGGTGCTGAATTATTGTCTGAAGATAGGTGAATCTTCGTGCTCTTCAAAGGAGTAATTTATTGGCTAATTTCAGGCTAATCCATTGAATTATGATTCGCGGTTGTTAATATCGACCGGTCGATGGCAAATTGTTGCCGGTATTTGTCAGCAATGAATCGCGGCGAACGTATCGCAAGAAACGACGGACGGAGCGAGATCAAGAAAGGAACGATTCCATTGAAGCTCTGAGGTTTGAGGAAAGACTAACGACGCTCTATGTCGTAAATGGAGGCAGCGATTGTTGGCAAAAACTTTATTTATATGTTTCATTGCGGATCGGGATTAATGCCACAATTATCAACTATAACAGAGAACTTTAATTGCAATAATTAGTTATAAATGCTATGTTTGTCGGAATATCTTCATTTATATGTCTGTGAAGCAACTATTAAACGAGTTCTATATGTATTATCTGACCAAGAAAAAATGGCATCAAATTTAATGCCATGTGAACGCCGTAAGGGCTTTCAATCTATTGACCGTTTTTATTATTTTCCGGATATTAAACAGTAATTTATGGCATCGAAACAGCCTGTAGGGTAATTCCAGTAAAATATTGTCCAATAGACTTAATTAAGCGTTAAGTGATTGTGGGGTTGTTTCTAGGTAGCAGCACTAGGTTTATTGATGAACTGCTCCATTTCCCACACGGTAATCAATATAACAACGCGAGATAATAACCAATTAATATAGACACAATAAACAAACACGTTATTGTCATTAGCAAAAGAAAAAATCGATAGTGAAGTCGGTCACTTAGTCGTCTAACTGACTGCCAACAACAGATCCATTAATTGTGTAATTTGGTTTTGAAATCGGCGATTGTGCGGCATGTTTTCATACCGGCACCACTCGCATATCATGTTCGAGAGACTTTAGATAGCCATTATGCATAAATTATACTCGGTAATGGTCTTCAATACTGGCCAGGATTAGTACGCATATCACTTCAAGTAAATTTTAATTGCATCCAAGTCGTTATTCTGCAATATGACGAGCTACCGTGAACGTCTATAAATAATAGATGAGAATCCCCGAGCTATGCATGCGTAATGGCAAATTCACCCTGTCATGTTTCTTGATGGCGTGACAGCACTTGGAACCTGGCACCTCCAACAATAAGTTGAGTTCACAATAATCGGAACCCTAACAACAATAAAGTCCCCATTATTAAAGGCGAGCATATAGGCATAATGTCAGCGTAAAATAATTGACACAATTTTTAAAGGGAACAAATATAATGTACACCAAATTAAACCATACATCACTTGCACTGTCCACCAAAAAATTTAATGAGCATCAAAAAATCTAAATAAAACCCAAATTATTATACATCAGAAAATGAGAACATCACCACTAAAATAACTATGCTGCGTATTGTTTTACCATTGCTTACATTTTAAATTCTATATGTCTATCAATTTTACTAAATGTTCACCAAATTTAGAACGCTCAAGTTACGCGTCCGTGCTGTACGTAATAAATATTCGCGCTATTCATTTATATTTAGTGTTTCTCAAAAAAACTATTTGTTTACTCCAAAAATGAAATATGTTCGCGCATCTCTCCTTGCCGCTTGCGCTTCCAGACAAGAGCCACGCAAAAAAAGATTTGTACAAGGTCAGTTCAGGGCCCTGTAATTTTTTTTTTAAGCACGATTAGAAATTACCACTAAAAGAAGTTTTACGTTTTACATAATGCAAGCCAATTACAGCAAAGCATTTATATAGGTACGGAAATCAATTTTTTTTTTGTGCAAACCACTTTTATTTTTACTCTTATTTTTTTTGCCCTAGCACATCTACATCTATAATTTTGCATAAAATTATTTACCATTTGCACAACATTTTATTGCTTGTGTATTTTTGATCAACAAATAGTATTTTTAACTGCTAAATAATAACACTGTCAAAAATTAAATATCTGGGTATTATGTTAGAATTAAATGCGGAATAAAATTTGGTGAACATTTAGTATTTATGGTCAACAAAAGTTATTTTGGCGAACAAAATATATAAGAGGCCAGCATTATATCAATATTTGGTTGTCGCTTTAAGATTATGTATTTTCTTAATTCTGGTGAGCATTTAGTATTTTTGGGAAATGAAAGTATATTTTTGTATGAAAATATTGGGTAAATTTGGTGGACTGTTAAATACGACGCATTTTTAAATAATACTATACGTACAGTGACAACATAGGAACTTGAAAAGATGCCTGAAAAACATCTGATTAATTTAGAAGGGTAGTCAAGGTAGAGAAAACTTCTACTGCAAAGAAAGCGAAGAGTAATTACAGTAAAGTGTTTTAATAAAAGTTGAACAGATCATGCATCACGATGAGACCAAATCACTTTCGTTATTGAGCAGGTAAGAGGACAATTAATAACTTTTCTAGAATTTTTTTTATCTTAATTTCAATTTTTTTACTAGATTAAAACAAAAATCTTAAAAATTGTCACAATTTTAGCGTGACATAAAGAGAGTCGGTGCTCAGTTAATGCTAATTTTACCTTAGGGCCAGCTTTAACTTAGTTATGAAAAATCTAGGTCCAGATAAAAAAAAATGTAACTACGTATTATGTATGGGTTAATCTTAACTCTTTGTGTTGGTCACGTAAGTTAAAAATGGGCACGCGCGCCCCCTGCCGGAAAATTATTGTGCAACAAATCACGCTCGTCTTCATGACGAAATCCGGTGTTTATTATATCAAAAACTCGTTTGCATATTCAAGGTTCTGCTCATCTTTAATTAATATGCTGAACAGAAAACCGTAATATAATTTATATAGAGCTCCTCCGAGCGCCTTGACATTTCTAAGCGGCAATTAATAGTAGAAGACCGCCGAGAAATATATTAAAATCGTGGATACGGCAAATAAGATAAATGCAAAACGTACAGGGAGCACGTGAATGATAATTCACAGGTAGGTTATCTGAAATATAAGAAGACCGCGGCGAGTGACGAAGTCATTAATTAAACAAGTGTACGTCAAGGATGCCTGGACAAAGCCATTAATTGTGCAGGTAAAATCACTTTCATTTTGCCATTATTGCGCTAAAACTTGACGTTCTACGAAGTAATCATGATGAAAACGTATCTAAGATATTCTGTTACTAATAATAGTGTTCTCGAACTTCTTAAATGAATCCGGCAGGCAAATGCCTAGATGCTAAGTTATGATTAAAAACTAACAATCGACTGATGCGGCAAAGTTCATATAAAGTACCTTCTTTTAATTTGCAAGGACGTTCACTATTTTATACCATTTTTCATCACCTCGAGCAATCATAGTACTACACTGACGTCAGTGCACTATCAACTATCAACACAATCGCGATGCTCTCAGAAATTTAATATTTGCGAAGTTGCGGAGTCATTTAAATTATTCCATTGGACCCTTGGAACCTTAGCACTTATGCACTTAGAAATCTAAAGCAAATAATATCTTTGTTTTTAAATTATTCAATTCGAAATCAACTACTTGTTTACAAATAATAAACGTTTATGTAATTTTCATTAATAGTTAAAGACATAATGAAGCTGATTTCGTGGAATCCAACAATTTTTCAACTTTTCTCAGAGATTTAAAAGCTCGTTTTTTTCAAAAACGTAATTGCAATTATCCAGTTGTTCGTTTCCAGACATTTTCGTATTTGAGCTGGTCCTGCATTTATTTTTCAAGATGCTGACGATTCCTGCAGCGTTGGTGTTCAATTTGCTGCGGTCGTGGTTAAGATATGATTTTTTCTACACTTGTAAATTAATTTAGGAGATAAGGTAACGTTTTCCAATTATTTAAGATGTAAAATGTCACCTGTCAAAACTCCATGATAAACTGCTTAATAATGAGTCGTGGTGAGTGCCAATTAGCGACGCGCATTTATGCAGCTTCTTCCCGGCAACGGGTCTTGGGGAGCGCATTTGGAGCGGTAATTCCATCAAAAGTTACCGAATCCGCCCGTTAATGAGCAATTAACGCGTATATGATAAGATCACGCGAAAACAGTTGAACAAAAATCAAGTTATCAAGAGCAATGTCTGGTCGGAGCGGATTTAAAGCGTCGTGTAGCCGCCAACTTTCCAGCAGCTAGCATTGTCAATTATATTGTCGTGACAACCCACTTTACATAGCAATACAAGTGTACAGATAGGCATCTCGTTCTCTTCCAAATATCGCCTTAATCTGATATTTATTTTCGCAAAAATCTAAATTCGTGACCACGCTCAGATCACCATATCTGGCGAGGCGCTTGCAATTGCGTGATATGTATAGCACACCCCAAATAATTATTTGTATTGGCAGGAAGATGGCGTGGGAGTTCCCACGGGCGAGTCGTGGTTTTTGGTTGAAAGCGCGGTGACATCTGAGGAGTGCTTTATGGCGGCATCCGAAGAAATCGGCCGTTAACAACTTGAAGACATAGAGAGTACATTTATAAAAGGGGGACATTAAAAATCGAATTCTCTTGCTCATAATACGCCGATAAAGCTGGAATTAAATAATCGTATTTCTGTCAAATCTCGAGTCATTTTGCCATGTATAATGTACAATCCATTTCTTGCGTACTCCCTAGATAGTCAATCGCGTAATTTGTATGTGTAACACCGTAGATGCGGCAGCCGGTAATCTATTTATTGCTCTTGCAAAATAAAAGAAACTATTTCACACTCGCCTGGAGGATTGAGACAGTTGTAGATTTAAAGTAACATCTGCACTTTCCAAGAACTTATAGACGTGTTCGCCATATAATATCTTCTTTTAGAAACTGAAGGAGTGCTCAGATTTTATCACCGGTACATCCAAACATCGCGGCTTCCTGGCACACTCCTTGCGGTACTTGCAGGAACACTGGCTACTGTTTAACCGAACACCAATTACGTAACTACCTCTTTGCAGAATCCGTCTTTTCTGTTTTGAGCTAAATACGCATTTATCGCTGCAATCAAATTTAATGCAAGATTCACCGTTCTAGGTAAAAGGTAATTTTGCGAGCGTGGGAATCTCGAGCATGCAGATTTTCGTGCTTTCTATCTAAATATAATCTGGGTTACTCGCGCTTATCGGTTCTCTACAAAAAGCCATCTAGATTATCATGAGCTGGCTTGACGACACTGCTGAAATTGAGATGATACATTTAAATAATCATATTCTGCATGTTCTGTTGCGGCGCACCTGAAGAACTGGGTAAGATCTGCGCAGAATTTATTATTTTTGCGAGATGCGGATGGTTACGTAGTTAGGCTATTTCCTGCTTCTGAGGAACTGTATCGGTTGAAAAAAATGTCGCGCCGGCCCTCACACAACCTTGATTGCATTTTAAACCTTTATGTATTAGTTTTTATGGAAAGAACCATCATCTAAGCACAGTTCTACGTGTGAATCTTCAAGTTATATTTGTGTGTTCGTGATCTAATATTACTTTTTTCACCGGCGTAATCATCAACTTCCGCTGTAATCTGCGCAATTACATTTCAAAACACTTTTTGAAGAAGACAATATTACAATATAGAGTAAAACAAAAATCTGACGTCGTTAAACCTGGTAACCTGTTAACTTGGTGACAAAAACATGGGAAAATCTCGCAGTCTAATTGTGATGGCTTCTGGAAATTCACTGCGGTTCCGGCAATCACGATAATAAATCATCGTTAACGCGTAACAATCAATGCAATCAAGTTTTTAGTCCGTAATCAATCTAACGAAATAATTATTTATTGTCGATGGCCATTCTCTAGCGTTCTCGTTCGTTACAAGTTAATCTCGGTTGGGTGGTGCCAAGTCGGCCTGATAATAGGCCTCAAGAGATTAGTTGGCCTATTGCCCACCCGCGCTATAGTTCTGGATCGCCGTGATTTTATTTATGGTTATTGTTGTTATGTCGGAGAAGAATTGCCAGCTCCTCCTTTCGCACTCTTGTTTATTGGAGTCATGACACCACATTACCGCAACTATTAACCGTACACCACATCTCGACTTTAGTTTTATTGCTGCGGTGAAAACGTTATAGTTAAATAAATTGAAAAGGCCATGATTTCACTTCGGGAAATGAGTTCCTGTTGGAATTAGATCTCATCGCAAATTGCCTCGCTCGAACTCACCACCACTTACATTAGCGACCAATTGCGCTCAAAGTGCAAGAAATTCAACTCATTCGTGAGCACCTTCTGCTCGATCAATAGAACTGCATCAGAGAGCAAAAGTTGCATAAACTTCTTTTTCTTTTTTCAAATAATAAAACTAAATTTACCAGGAATTTGTTGTACTTTTGTTACGATTATATGTTAGCATATTTTCATAATTTACGTTAGTTTTTTTTTCTTTTAGCAATAGTAAAATTTTAGTTATTTACGTGCATAACAATGTAATTAAAAGGTGCAAAAATCCGGACTTTTATCAAAATTTTGCCTCTCTTTCTTGTCAGCCATAGGATGTTTGACCTAGTAAAGTAGGTACGTCTATGAGTGTTCTATAATTTTACGCTTATTTCTCTAATCGGTGATAATAGAACACTGACTGCAGATCCTTAACTATAACTTTGTAATAGCCAAGTTCACACGCATTCAGTTCTAGTCCACTAAATAAATGGCGGTAAAGTGAGCGATGATCTGTTGCATTCTGAGCGTTTAATGAAATGGCATCCTTCCTACTTCGTATGTAATAGGTGCTTTCCTCCTTATGAAAGTAATGACAAAGTTTTTCATTCAGTCGGCTCCGATTTTATTACCTTTAATAATACGATAATAATTAAAAATTTACAGCAAGGTAAAGAGCTTTACCCACTTTTTACCTAGATACTGTTGACCCAGAGTTAGTTTCGTAATTGGAGTGAATGGCAGATGGAAGCATTATGGAAGTTCAAATCCAACATTTTGTTTAATTTTTTAACAAATCTACGACGTTCTCGTTCAGCACGTTCCCACATTGAGACGTGGCCAACCCTAGAGCGTTCCTAGAGCCAAAGTTAAAAATAACAAAATCAGCCACAGGCAGCTTCACTGAAAAAAAAACATTTTAAACAACTACGTATGCGTGTGACGGATCCCGCCTTTACCCATCATCGAGAAATCTTTTTACGCTCCAGATTTGGGACTTTGCGACATTCATTTATACCCAATTTTAGAAAGGTGGTCTCTGATAAAGCCATAATGCTTTAACGAGGGGTAAACCGCTGAGGAATTATGGTGTACACCATCCAGGAATTATAGGAATTTCGGGGATTTATTTTTACTTAGTAGGATTTATTGGGAGTTAATGGGAATTATCCGGAATTATGGGGATTTATTCGAAATTACGGGGATTTATTAGAGATGTTGCGGGAATTACATGGGATTAATTTTTTCTTGCTGGAAAACTACTGGCCTCCGCGCATGCGCAGAGGTGGAAAGTCGGTTGTTATTAAAAAATCTTCGTTATGCTGGCTCTCGGGAAAAACAAAAGGTAGGGTCAGCACAGATCGACTACGAAGATTCATTAATAACACCAAAGCTTGGCAAAAGAAGTTACAGTGTAAGTCATGCTCGAAGTCATATAAGTACAAGGGCAAGGTAAAATGCACCAAAAATTACAAATCAAGTCGGAGCGCTAAATATAAAAAATCATTAAAAAATGAAACGTCAGAAGATTCTGAATCATCAGAAGCTGATTGATACCCATGTTACATATGCCGATAGTACGGACATGATTATGTAGATAACGAAGTACATAGTTACTCGTCGGACAATGTTGAGGATGGGGTAAATCATGTACTCAGTGGGGCACCTTTAAAAAAGAAAGTTGAAACGCAAAGTACCGAAATTGAGACCAAAAGAGTAGTTATTGACTGCAAGAGATTTTATGCAGTTTACTACTAAGAACGGTGGTATCTTGGCAAAATTGTGGAAATTATTACCGGGGAGGCGTCAGGTGAAATTTTCAAAATTAAGTTCTTACAGAAGGATAGGAAGCAGAATAGAAGGTTTGCGTGACCGAAAATTAAACGGGACATTGCGATTGTTGAACGTCAGTATATATTCTATGGCCCAATTAAATTTGCAACGGACGTCGAACCATTTGAGTTGGATGATGATACGTTCGAGAAAATTTCCAAAACATATAAAAAATTAATGAAAATTAAGATAAATTGTATTTAATTTTTGCTTCAATACTCAAATTTTTGTTTTTTAATTTTTGTTCTCCGAATATTGTTCTTAATTTGCTCTTGGGCATAAATAAATTACTTTAGATAACCGTAGAACGCATTTAATTTTCATTACTGACAAAACGTGACAAATTCCTAATAATTCCCTGGAATTCTACATGAATTATGGAAATTAATAAGGAATTATCAAGAATTCTGGAGGAGTTATGGAAGATATAGAGGAATTCCAAGGGTTTTCAAGAGTTCTGGAGAGTTATTACAAAATAAGGAAATTATTGATGAATTGTGGGGATTATTTTTATGAGAAGGAATTATGGTGTACAGTTTGAGGCCAGCGGTTTACCCCTCGTGTTTTAATAACTCTCAAATATTATTGGGCTATAAAGTTTGTTTGTCCTTTTAGGAAGATTTTTGTTAACTCGCTGTATTGCCACGAGCTATTCCTTTACAGAAATTGGATTGAGTAGGAAGTACCACGAGATGCAAAGAAAAATTATCAGTAAAGAAGGTCGTGTCAAAATTATCAGCGATATCCCAGACACGAAGCATATTTAGCATGAATTGTTTGAACATGAAAATGGCATTAATGTTACTTCATGACACTTCTGCATATTTATGGCAATGCATAAATTAGTGATAATTCGAAAAGTTTAAGCAACCATTTTCTAATAATCTACTCGTTGTAGCTCTAAATAAATATTTTTCTTATTCGTTCTGAAACATGCAGTTTCTCTCTCATGGGTGAAGAAGCCAATAAATAGGTGTTGGGACAAATTGAAATTTTCCTGGTAAATAATGACGTTGTGCTGCTAGGATTATGGATGTGTCCGTGCATCCACAGAATTCCGCAAATGCCCATTATTTAGCTGCAACATCGCCAATGCCCGCTTAACATAACATCGCCAACAGAAATTGTGTACATGACCATTAGAAATTAAATTATAACGCTTTAAATTACGATCGTGGGCACCTTACTGAGGTGAGAACTTGGCGGGTTCTGTATTACTTATGGTCGATCTACGCTCAAATCTTGCTTTACCGCTGTGTTACTCCGACGATTTGAGCAGCTTGCGCAAAGCTTAGTGACCTCTTTGCCAATGAAGGAAGAGCTCGCGATAGTCTACGGAGGACGCAAAAATACGAACAATACCTTGCAAGTTATGTATTCTCAATAACATAGTCATAAAGAAATGAGCAATAAATAATATAGCTCGCAAATGTCACGAAACCTCACCGGCTGCCATCATAGTTGGGTGCTTACACAGCAAAATCGTTCATTAACGACTATAATAGTAAATCACAAGGTAAATACGTTTCAAACTTTGCCCTCCCTCATGGAAATCGTTAGGTTTTTCAGGCCGGACCGTGAATAAGGCGAGTTGTTAACTTTTTCACTCCATTAACGATCGGCTCGATTAGAAACCATAAATTCCCCGCAAATTCCACCAAATGCCGATTGGAGCCGAAACTGACATGTAATTAGATATTTGGTTGTGGATCTCGTTTTATAGATACCTACATATACCTAAAGCAATAAAAGCGTGTTGATATTTATTCAGTTCTCTGCCAACTTGGCCGATGGATATGAGAGACTCGCGCCTTTCTATTCGCATCAGGAGATATAGTTGAGCAATTTGAGATTAAGCTCAAAAAAATCAATTAAGGACATAAATACGTTTATGTGGATAGTAAATAATAACCGTATAAATACATTGTACGCATCAGAAATTTTATGAGACATTAAATAAACATTGAATTTAAAAATTGGACGCGATTGCTTCACTAATAAATCGTCGTTTATGTATCAGGTATTAATTGCAGATGGTGGCGATGGTCCAAAGGCAACCGGTGCCAATTGAATATCGATTCACTTGCCGCTGCACACAAAAATCGTGAATAAGAGTAAAAGTAAATTGTTATTAATTGATCGCGGTCAAGGAGAAAATATGAAGATGTTGCAAATCGCCGCCTGCCACGACCAGGCTCTCATCGGAAGGAGCAGCAGGAACATCCAAAAGAATAAAAATTTCAAACTTTCAGTCAGATGCGTTATGTCCATCATCATCCTTGAACTTTTCCGCAGCCAACTTGAAGAACCACTGATTTAAAAATGAGGATGCAAAAAACTTATCACAAATTTCCGGCTTGTCAAGTTTTCTAAGGTTTCGCGTACCTCACCTGCTAATTGTTTATTAATGAATGCTCCTTTTACTACGAATATTCATTCTTTTATCCATGTCCGCCTGTCGCAAGGTGCAGTGTGACATATTTAATATTTACTATCTGTAGATAAAAAAAATTGAAATTTTTTGAGTTCCAGTAAATATTAATTTAAATATTATTTGTTATTGTGAGGTTACCTAACCTGGAATATAGGTTCCATTACATATTTACTGTCATTATTTTATCGCAAAATTCATCCAAAAGTCTCCAATTAATTGAGAATGGCCTGATTTAAGTTGTGGAAGCTTTAAGACGCACCTGCGTTTGTTGAAGTGAATATCGCCGGACTGGTTAAAATAACTGATCGGTTAATTAACTGTTGGGTGAGCTGCCCTGCATGCCTCGATCGAAAGAGTAAACAGATCCTGCCACCTAGTCGTTAGCTCCGTTAGGTCAATTGCAGTAATTTATTTTTTCCTCGAAATTGTGAACCACTAAACCGATTGCGTGTGAACCAGCACCGGATTATGAATGTAAAGTGCCGGATTATTGCGTTTCGTACACTACCATTTATACATAAGTTACAGAATCACGATCGAGATCAACTGAACCGAGTTTACCTTAAATGACATTCAGCTCTAATTGTAGGTGTAGCTTCTTTCAGCCTTGATATTTAGACCATCGATTCTCACACTTGAAACTAATCCAGCAGTTAGCGTTTAGAGTGCCAATTCGACCAATTTCGACGAGTTTTTGCTCCGGTAATGATCACAACCTTGTACGGAAAAATATGTGGTACACTGAAAACGTTTGAATTGGAAGCTTAATCTTGTTTTAATAGGAGCGGGCAATTTTTTATGGCCAATTTAGCAACTGGCCGTATTGAAAGCGCTTAATCAGTTTAATGGTAGTTCTATTTTGATCTATTAAGATTTTATAGTTGGGGATTTGATGGGAGTCGAGGCGTTGCTCCATCATTTTCACGTTTCATTAGAAAGAAGTTGCGTGATATGGAACGATTAAAATAAGCCATGCATTAAAAGTTCTCACATCAAATTCGGGGTTATTTATGGTACGGTCAGGGAAACCAGCAATAAACAATGTGGTCGAAATTAGCGGAATTTTGCACGATCGGCCAATTAAAAAAGAATTTCTATACTTTTACTCTGGCCGTCTAAATCGAAAGAGTACGCCCATTAAAGATCCCGATTAACTAATTTTATTGCCGTTTTACTGCCGATAAATCCATGGGCCACGAGAAAACTCCTGTTTAACACGGTTTCAGAGCGCTGAAAGAGGTCCATCAACTGGCCCATTAATAGAATCTCAGGACGCGAGGTCCCTTGCTCCATGAACTTTACACTGACAAGTCTATCGAGATTGAGGTTAGGGAGAAGTTTTTTGTTCGACTCTTAAAGTGGTATCTGTTATAGTGGTAATTTCCTGCGGCGTAACTCACCTCGGTGTGCAATCGCTAATGCCATCACGCGATCCCGATAATTAGGTTTAACCAAATAAATTTATTTCACACGATTTGCGGTCCCGGTCCGGGACGCTAAATGATAAATAGTGAACTGTCCGACTTGAATCCATCAAACTGACAACTCAATTCTCTTGCGTGATTGTGATGCCTCATACAATGAACCGTTTGACCTGATCTTTGGCATTTTTCACTGGAAAATGTAATGAGCTTTTGGTTTCGTAGCTCATCGAGCACTCTCTTGCGCAACCACGCACCATCACCGATTCCCGGTGAAAGATTACCGGAAATTTTGATTTTTGTGCGAATCGAGGATTCCGCTGTTGCGAACAATCCCTGTCGGAAATTTCTTGTTAGCCGCAATCGCGGCGGTAAATTTTAAGTTGCACAACATCAAAATGCGGGCGACATCATGCTCCAATTCCACGCTCGCGCCCATCGTGATGCCATTGTTTACGGACCTTGTGATATCCTGTTGAGTCACTATAAATTGGATCAATTTATAAACCATCACATCCACCGAACGCTCCACTTATAATTAAATAAATATGAATTGCAACACTTGCACTTCCTACGGTATTGTTCGCGAACAATGGGGCGCTACGAGCAATTTTATTGTTGCCGTCAGAGCTCAATGACAAGAAATTGACGGCATCGACTTCGCTCGCCGACGAAACCACTGAAAACTGCTGGATGCAGCATCACCAAGCCATTCCGGATTTCGTACCGTTTTTCAGCGAGTATGTGACTGGTGAAAAAATGGAGTAAATAGCATAATTAGTCTTCACAACCTTCCTTTTTTTGGTGCGCCAATTATCCTTGATACAGCAAATCTTAAATGCTCTGATAACGCCTTAATCTATGGCTTCGGTAATTGCTCCAGCACTGAAAAAAAGTTATTCTTTTCACTTAAAATAATTACTCATTTTCTTCTTGATTTTGGCTTGGTGTTCAAATTTGTGTTCTTATTATTGCTGCAAGATTCGTGGCTGTTTTAAAATTTGGATTATAAGAATTTACTCTATGTTCGTAAACTCGATTAAGGTCAGTTGGTGAAACCGAAAGAAGCATGCACAGGTCCATACCTGTGAGATTATGTTCTCATAGATCTGGCTTGATAAGATCAGAATGGCGCTCATGTTCCAAACGGTAGGGCAATAATGCGCAAAATGAAAGCAATCTGGTCCATAACATAACGAGTCAATTACGGTCTTCCATCTGATAACACCAAACACTATGGACTATATAATTATCGAACGTTGCAGTCCGTACGGAATTTACATAAGCCCGATCGTGCCCATTTGTTAGCGATAACAGCCAACAGTGAAATATCGTGTGCTATACTCCCGTTGCCGAGAACTTAATTCGCGCACAAACCATTAATTGTGGATTTTCTACAATTTCCTTCCCGAATAAGCAAGCGGCAATCAAGCTGGTGGCCGGTTATTAATAAACGAGCCTTCTATCCGCGTAAGTGCGGTAGTAATCTCTCGTCTGCGAGCAGGTTCAGTCACCCAGCATTGTTTTCTCTATTTATGATCTTAGCAGGGATTTATTGCCCGATCGTTGTCTGCTAGAGAAGCATCTTCGCATAACAGTTGTTCCGATAATCATCCCTGGTTTATGCCCGAGACCGGCCAGCATCCAGAGCAGGAAACGTGCAATTACTAAGCAATGGACAAATTAATTGGTGACTGGCTCGTCGCAATTCAGCTATAAATATTGCCGAGACCGACCGAGCTGCTCCAGAGACATTCAATGCAGATTTATGCCCCCGAGGCCTGCGCCTCTGCCGCCACACGCCATAACTGTAATACATTGCAATGCCCGTAGTACTGGTAGAATTTTCGGAACGCCTGCAAACTGATTCTGCAAACCTCGCCCTAGCGATGTTATTTAGCTAACCCAAATTTTTAATATTGAGTTGCTAAAAACGCATAATTAATTTCCAGTAGTAACACTTTTTTGATTTTTAAGAGAATTTCTTAACCAACTAAGCTTCAGGCTTAGAAAGAATTTCAACGACAAGTGTAGCATCTCTACCAAGATTTGTGCCATCTTGGCAACGGTTGCTATAAGTGTTGAAAATAAAAAAGTTCTGCCTATATAGCGAGCCGCTCACCTTTGAGCTTTATGGCTGTTGAATTTGGAGCTGCTGCGCTAAAGGAGCGACGGCACGTAAGTGCACGTTCTTCTCCGAATGCCCGCATCATAAAGATGTACGTTGTTCTCCCTAGAAGATGAGGTTCCTTGACAGGAGTGCGTGGTGTGATGATGGCCGGTGAAACGTGCATAATGGTTGGAGTGCTGGGAGCGTAGTCGTTTCCGCGGGCAAATCGTTGTATTGGGCTAATTTTTGCGTCTGGTCTCGAAGCACACACAGTGGTCGTGTCTGGATCCGTAAGTTAAGTCGATGAGTAATGTCGCCGCTCCTACAGGTCGGGCCGAGAGCAGAGCAAAGCTTGTAGACCACCGGCATCGTCCAGACACAGCGTATGTCCTCTGACCCCGATACCATTACAAATACCCGGGCATATCTCACGCCGTTATGTGCGCCGCTGTCACCTATCGTGCCATCAAACTTTCCGGAATCGGTGCCGCCAGGACTCGCCCACCGAGCATTAAGGATTATTACAGATTCGAAAACGCAACTAACGCCGATTCGATAGCTTTAAGCTGAAATACCGGTTTTGTTTGCGTCCAAATGATAGCAGTCGGGTTTTATCGGATCTGGTCTCTCCACACATCCGCGCAACGAAATATTGGATCAGCCTGCAGAATGCAATAAATCCCGGTATTAGACGCGCGCTTAATAACAGATCTAATTGGAAATCGCTACTGCACAGTGCGAAATGCCTGCGGTAATTCAATAATAGATTGTGCTCAGGCACGAATGAGGAGAGTTGCTGGGCTGCGGGAGATAACAACCACCGGCTGCAGGTATTCAACACCTGTTACCGCAGAAACGTCGACTTCTATCGCCTCCAGAACAATCTTCCCCAGCTATTTCAGTAATTGACTATGGCCGATAACGCGGTTCTGGGAATTTCAGACCAGGTTTTCAGCAAGAATCCCGGATGCGGCTAGTTAACGCGCCCCGGGCGGCCGCGTAAGCGGGTGCAACCGCAGAGACTCCGACGGTGCGTCAGAACACAAACCTCGGCGACGCCTAAACCAAAAGCGAGCTAGGTCGACGTAAATTTATATGGCGATGGATTGGTAAATTTAACGACATTTGTTAAAACTAATGTGACATTCAATCTCAATGACGTGGTTATCTGAAGACAGAAAGTTAAAACCGTAAAGTCAAACTGGCATTTTCGAGGATTTTTCTTAAAACAATATTATCGCTTTATTGAACGTTTACGGACGCACTGTATAATTTGCTACCCAAATCATTAATTTTAACTCTTGCGCAACGATTAAACAAGCACTTACGTCGTACACTTAAGTTTTCAAAAATTTAACTTCTTAGCACTGAATAAGAATCGAATTAGTAACCTAACGTTGAGATTTGTACTTTCGCTTCTGCACTTAGATCGGTAATGTTGACATTTTGACCTCTGTATGGGATGCATAGAAATTTCCGACACCTACTCGGATAGTAGCTGTGTCTTTTAAATTAGCAACAACTTTGTGGCTATTTTGCTATTGATTCTAAAACTTTGTTGATTTTATAATCATCAACTCTTTGTTTTCTTAAATGTTTAATACTTCGAGAATTACCATATAAAATATGAATGAAACTTAAGCTTTGTTTTCTAATCTCACTGTACCATCAGTCACTTATTTACGAATACAAAATTGCTTTTATTTTCTTGTTTGTCCAGATTGTCACTTGCCGTGTGGCACAAAAAATATGCAAATGTTGAGTATTTTAAAAATAAAGTCTTAAAATAATGAAAAATACGCGAAAGTCGTTGTTGAAAGATTTATGCGACAGCACTGCCCAAATAGGAGGAATTCCTGTCTGCAAACAAGACAAACATTCTGAATAATTTCGAAATATATACTTTTCTTTGGCATAATTCAGATTTCAACCGTTCTTGTTTCGGGAACGCGAAGAGGAGAATTGTTTCCTATATATCATGCCGTCGAACTGGTATATAATCAGCCAACCGAACAGTTAACTCGAAATATTTCCAGTAATTTATTCCACCTGAAGTAAGTAGTGCCTAATTTATAATTTGCGCACCTTAAAAAGGTAACAAATGAGTCCTGTTACTTGACCTGTGCACCTACTTCAGTTAATTGAAAGAAGTACTATTTTCTCAAACCTTGTAGCTATTTACTAAAATATTAGTGGCGCAATTACAAATAGTAATCAAAATTATTTCACAGCCACATCTCAACGTCACACCTTCGAAGTAATTAGCAGTTGGTTGAGAATGGTGCTTCAATCAGTACCAGCGAATAAGGACCCTCATAAATAAAATAAAAACATTCTTGGGTAGCATTTTAACACTCAGTGTGGTTCATAAGTAGAAATTTTATAACGTTCAAATTTGGTCTTAAAAAGAAGTTTGTAGAAAAATTTACATAATTATAGAGAAAAATCTGAACTCTATTAGAAAATTTAATAATAATAAAGAAACATTACAAGAGGTGTTTGAACGTATTTTTATTTTATTATTTGGGTAGACTACAAATTTTTATAAATAGCCAGTGCTCTGTAAATTATTTTCTTAAGTGCTTGGTCTTTGCTGGTGCCAAACGAATGTTACTTCAACAAGGTTTTCTCTCAACCTGCGCTAATTTCTTTAATTTTTCCAAATAAATGCCTTCGAGAAGCGTTCGAGGGCCGCGAGATTGCCTATTGCTCTTGGGGTAGTGCTGCGCCTCCTGCAAGCTCTCGGGCATTCCTGCGTCTACTCTGAGCACGTAGTGCAGGATTCTGCCGGTAGTTTATGGAGCAGTTGACCGGTGGCACTGTGGCATCCTGCAATCCGTGTCGACAGCGGCAGTAGCGTGATATGGAGCGACTGCAATCACAATGGAGCAGCGCGGATGTGCGACAAGCTGCTGCGGCCTTTGGAACTTCAGCAGGAGGAAACGTGAACGACGCCGAACAGACTGCAGAGTACAGACCGGCGCGCTCTCTCGCCATCCATGCACACACTCTTTGGTCCTCTTGTCAGCCTCTTTGCCGATTGCCGGCACCGAGACTCGGGTATCTTATCTGTTCAGTTCAGGCATTTCACCGGGAATCGTATGTCGTAAATCAATCCGGTTATTACGGCCCTGCACAAATCCGACCAGAATTTATGACCAACTCAATTATTTTTTTGCGCGTTATTTACACAGGGGGCCACGGCCAACCGACCTGCAATTGGGGCGACCGCTAATAAAATGGGTCCGTCCCAACTAAAAATGCTCTCAATTAATCTGAATTAGGAAAACCATCAACAAGTAATTATGGATAGGTAGTGTAAGATGAAACTTTGTCTTCTATGTGTGGAAATTTTTAAGAAACTTGTAACTTTAACCAAAAATTTAAATCTTACAATTGCTGATTGCTGTAAATTTTGATATGTACACGTCAAGAAGAAGCTGAAGTGGCAAACTCTATAGGTAACATTTGTCTTATAAAATAGTCTAACAAGAAGTTTCTTTAGCTAATTTGCATATTTATTGTGCCTACTGATGCCGCTGTTTTATGATAATAAAAGTCACTACTGGATTTGATTGCGTGCAGCTGTACCCTTACATATTCCTGCTATTTCATAATCGCGTGAAATATCCTCTTGGATCCAATAATTGCAACGCCGCGTCTCCTCGGCGCTGCAAGGAAATAACTGAAAAATGGTTAATAATGGAATAATCATAGTAATTCATTATATAATGCCTCATTACGTTACACAATTCCTACACACTGTGGGCTCGTTGCGGCAGCACAACCGTAATTTTCTGCAATGACGAATCTGCAAGTGCAACGATCGTTGACAATAAATTATACACATCGTTGGTGGTGATATATAGGCAACAATCTTTAGGAAAGATAGTAATTATCTTTAGAAAGCAAACCACAAATGGTAACATCGGCGATGCTACACTTAAATTACCGCAGCGTTTCAAAGCACAAGAGTCACAATGCGCTCGTGACACTTAAATTGCCCGGCGCTTTTTAATTTGGCGCGAACGCACTGTAAATCGTGCGAATGTGCCGATGTTAAATCAAAAAAAGCAAAGCTCGTAAATATCGTGGACGCGCCGCATCGATGATAAAGTTGTGAATTTTCTCCCCTTTGCGCTATTGGCCGTTGCCAATTGCGGAACTTATGAATAGGCAACGATAAATCCTGCGGCGATTTAAAGCTCGCCGCCGAACGAAATAAAATCGCCAGTATCCAAATAGTGCAATCCTGAATAGGAACTGGAATAAAGTACGGCTGAATGATTATCTTTTATTGCTTTATGAATGCAGTAATATATTACAATCAAAGCGATGTGTATATGTGAGACGGGGGCAGTCCACCTATGGCTGTATGTCAATCGAGATGAATCTACGCTTAAAAGAGCTCGCCGTAACTGGACACGCACGTTCTCAAAGGATTGCAAGCGGATGGAAAGTGCACATACAAACGCATACGGCCATACGGAATAATATAAATTGCATATTGGAGGTGTGCATCATCCTAGTTAATTACTTAATCGAACCGTCATTTCATCGCGAGGCCCGTCACCTATGACACCAAAATGAACAGAACAACAACCATAATTAACCGTCTCAACGCTAATTGCGTGCCTCGAAAAGTTTCGAAGCTGCAACATTGCCCGAAATCTCAGGTCGACTCACATCAGCGTGCAAGGACCAAACCAACTCCGGTCAAAAGCAAAATTAGAACTGCGGTTTAAATTTAAAAAGTTTCTTTGGTTTAATCTATGTGTCGTCATATCAATAATGATTAATAATTATTCTCTAGTCCGCTGCATTTATGCCTCTTATGCCCTTGATCCAGATGTAATGTCTTGTACCATCAAGGCTGTAATTTACTGTTTCCAGGTTAAATTACAATTTTATTTAATTACTACTGCACCTAATTGCTTCGACATAATTTGCTAGAATGACGTCGGTATAAACATCAACAGGCCAACGAGTGCATATTTTCACCCAACTGCACAAAAATGCTGCAAAATAATCCCCGGATTTTTAAGCCGTCATTGTGATACCCAACAATATTTCGTGCTGACTAGCAATCGGAAGTCATGTAGAGAACATTACGGCCGACATAATTAAATAACTGTGTTATCGACCAGTGTACAGGCGCCTTTTGGATGCCTCATTGCCGGATAATGGCCGCCATTTATCTAAGCCATTAAAAATTTGTTATGCGTCGACAATGAGGTCATTTATTAGCGGCCAATTACGGATTTCAATAAATTATAGTGGAGCTTTCAGACCGACCTAATCGACCAAATATTGGGCGAACTCTCGACTCTTACTCTAGCAGCAAGAACAAGAAGTTTTTATTGCACCACTGAATTTTGGTAAGGCAAGTAGCTGTTGCTCTCATTGACAACTAAATTTGTGAGAGTCGGCCCTTGGTTGTTCAATAATTTTTTAAAGTTGCTATAAAGACAAACTTTTTTGAAATTTTTGAAGCTTTAGACCACTAGGTTCTAGTCTATCATAAGTTTGTGGTCTGGAGGGTCGGCTCGGTTTGGTGGTGCGGTTCGAAAAAGCTGGTCAACGCGGATGTTTGTAAATAGCCCGTAATGAATGTATTTCTGTCAGGAACATGGATCCCATTTGAGGATCACGGGCAAAAACTGAACAATTAGTATTCAGGCGATGAAACATGTAAATACTTTTTATTTAAGAAACCACTTTCGTCTGACATTGAAATGCCAAGGCGTCATACCGTCCGTCTGCATCGAATTCCCGTCTTTGATCTATTGCACAATTATTTCCCGATAAATTGACGAAGATCTAACAAGACACCGCTATTTGGGATAAAAACTTGGATACATGGATGTTTGGCACTAGACCACCTTCGTGCCTCGACGACAAACTGACGATAATGTCCCCAGATACCTTTCTACTATCTTGGCACGTTGAAAATCTGCTTAGACATGAGCTAAAACACGTGCTATGAATTATTTAATCCGAACGACGACGAGAGAAACGTTTAATTAAAAAAACGCGCATCATTTTATTATTCACGGCTGTTTTTATTGTTAATCTATTCGGCGCGAGCTGTTACTAACCATGTCTAAGCGGCCGCGTACCATAGTAAGGATACCTGAAGGATATTAGCCGCAATACGCCAAGGAATACCGCTATGCGAGAACTTCTATTTTGCAAATTCAGAAAATTTCAAACGTCCACAAGTAAGCGCTTCGCCTCTACATCAACGCACATTCGCAGGCAGAAAAAAATGGAAATAACTATGTCTAAATATAGCAGACAGTTAAAATTTCTTAAAACACCACTGGACTCAAAGTCTTAATTATGAATCTTTGTATTTAATAATTTTTTTCTCGGCAAAGCTATTTTTGGCCAGCTGGAGAAGCCAAAATAAAATCAAACAATTTTTTAAAATCATATAGAAAATTAGTTACCATTTCAATGATTGGAGCTTTTAGCTTTTTTACTTTGTCATTAAATTTTAAATGAATAAAAAAATTTCAAGGAATGAAAAAGTACGTAAGTATCAAGTAGCAAGCATCCAATGGCTAATTATTAGGCGGCGCTTAATTATATTTGCAGCAATACTTCTTCAGACGTGGCTGACGTAGTTTGTTCATTATTGTGATTATTACTGTTTTTTTACAAGAGAACGTTAATGTTGTTGATAATGCAGAAATTTCAAGCTTAGCACTAGACTTTAATTTTTATTGTTCAAGGAGTTATGAATTTCCAGAAGTTTAGAGATTTCAGCAGCGACTCCTCCTATCCTAGGAACCGATTCCGTTAACGAAAGCTGGCAACTGCTAGACTCCTGCTGCACTTAAATTCCGAACTTGATTTACGGTCGGTCTAGTTGGCCTGCCCACCAATTGGCTCGGTGGCAGCCGCAAATATTCTTTTCGATTTTATTGAACTGCCGCAGACAGGTCGGTCTCGGAGTTAAGGTTTCCAACTTTTATGTGAGACCTCGAGATGAGTATAGCATCGCGTGAGCACAGATATGTAGTTGATATAAAAGACATGTTAGTATCTGGAGATGTGGGCGCGCGACAACTGTAGCGTTCTGCCACCCAAGGTGTTACGGTCACGCAACACCACTGACCCTTTATTCGGTGTCATTTCACGCCAAACCCCGATTTCACAATCGGACAAGACGGCCAAACGTCATTGTCCCAAGTCGTGCCATATCATAACCGAACCTCACCTTTGTCACGTCACCGTTCCAAGAAGGACCCCGTAAACTTTTTACTTTATTTGCACCTTTTCTGCAGATCTCCAAGCCTCAAATAAATGATTATTTCCGAGCCCACTTCTACTTTCACGAGAAAGGCCTTTCAGCTAAGTGGCGTTGGGGTAGCGCTGCAACGTTATGACTTCCTATGACAAAGGGGCAAAAATATGTGTATTTTAAAACCGTTAATAAACAGGTCAATATTATACTTCTTTTAGTGATTTTGATTTATTGTACAGCTTAATTTACCATACTAAGAGCTTGAGAAGCTACCAGTAGTTTCAAAGTAGACTTTACATCAATGTAGGTAGGTCTACTAGCTAACTACTACTGTCATTGCTACGAAGACAATGTTTACGGCGTTGTTGGTTGAACTTGCTGAAAGTTGTTTGGCGATAATATTTATATTAAAAGTCGCTGCTCGGTTATTAAACAACACTCGGCGTGGAATGTATTTTTTACTGTCCGTGACAGGTAGTGGAGTGAAATCAGAAAACTTGAAGGTCTTACACCGGACTCATCTCAGGTCAAAAAACACGTTTATGTAAAACACAACATTTTATTTGAAGCAAAAAATATAAAATTATATAACATAAGGCACGTTTTTACTGGCCGGATACATTTAATACTTATTAAATAAATCTTCATATAGTAATCTGGCATTTATACATTATCACTATAAATAAAATGTACAGGAATATATGCTATGCATTTCTAACCCACAACTGACCTTTAACATAAATACATACATCAATAAATATACTTATTCACAGTTTCGTGATTTACTGCTTTCTACTAACCACTTTGCGAAAATAATTTAGACATCTCAGCGATTATCCGTTTCAGGTACTGATTTATCATGTTTCGGAATGGTCCCGACTGGGAAGGCTGGCGTAAGGTGTACTATTAGTAGTTTTTAACATTGATCTTACGAGAGTGTCCGCAATTATGTAAAACTTTAAAATTTGTATTTATCAAAACACCTGTTGGTCAAGAATGATCCAGTAGGTAGCGACCCATGATAAGCTGCTGACTATAATACACCGAAATTTAGTTCTGATCAGCCTATTAACTTAATCACTCAGCTAAAATTAATATCATAGCACTCGTTAAGGCACTTCAATTGCAGCAAATTGTGTAAAAATTCACAGGAAATGCGAAGTTGATATTTTGGTAAAAACTGACCAAAATTTTACTATCGCTACAAATTAGGTAAATATTTATGTACCTTTTGCGTTGTCTTTGTTACTTGATAAAAATTGCATTGAATAATGCCTTGCCATCAGACTTAGTCGGCTCAAATAATCTTCTCAAGATTTCATGAAACTTTATGAAAGAGTTTCAATCATGAAAATTGCTTTTCAAAAATAGACAAGAGACAATAGACAATCGTGATGACAACAGACTAAAACGACAATATACATTTGAGATAAATATCAACAGAGACTTATTAACTAATGTATATGGACTGAAGGGGTTCTTTAAATTTAAGAAATCACAAACTGTTCCTAACTGGCCAAACAGAAGTTGTTGTTAATTAAACGCTAATTAACGTTTTAGTTTTAACACAGAGTAATTGGCGTAAATGCCACACGATAGGTAACTGCAATAGTTCACGTCAAATCAAATTCAGGAGTTGGAGGGAACAGGGCCGGGAAAACAGTCATCAAATTTCAGGAGCGATCTTTGATAACTGCGCGACAGCAGCAGTACGGTGGTCTAAGTGAATAGATTTGACGTTATCGCGTCGCATTAATTTAAGGAACTATTGTTCATTTACAACTAGAGTTTTACAAATAAAACAAAAAACGTAATCACAACCTGCATTGAAGAATTTTCAATTAGTAACATCGGTGGTTTGCCTATCTAAAGTCAAGTCTAGAGGCACCGACTTAATCGGCTCGTCGACGCCGACGTCGATGCACAGTTCCTGGTCGCTGTCGGGCGTCGGAGGCGTCGCCGTCAGTGGTGGTTTGACGGACAGATCGATTGGCTCGGCTTGAGCGGGGGCGGGCGTCGCGACGGCGGGCAAACCCCGAACCCACAACTCCCTCCAGGCGGCCGGATCGGCCATGCCCTGGAAAGGCGGCAGCCATTTAGGAACGACGCCTCCCGGTGATATCGACGGCAACGATGCCGGCGAAACGGACGGCGCGTTAACTAAGGCACTAATCAGTTTTCTCCTGTCGAAACACTCGCTGTCACTGGCTGGAGACGGTAGTTTTTTTAATGAAGCACCCGAAAAGTAATCGCGATCACTGGATGGGGACGCGGACGGTTTCAAATAACTTAAGGCACTGGTGGAACGGACGTCGTCTTCGGGGTCGGCCGACGAAGCGCCGCTGTCCGACTCAGAACTTCTTGCGTCTCTTGCGTGGGTTGTGGTGGGAGAACTGCGGAACAGCGGCGATAGGTATGGATGGGGCCTTAGCAGACTGGCGGCTGCTGCCATGTTTGCTCCGGCTTGCTGCTGTTCCTGCAGGAGGCAATGGATTTTGAACCAGTTGGAGCGGCGGCCATAGCGGGAACCGCTTTTTGACATGCCCACCAAAAGGCATTTGCGTAAGCGGCACGCCTTGCACGCCGTTCGGTTCTTCTTGTTGATCACACATTCGCCGTTGTTCTTGCATTCGGATATGGAACTGATGTTGTTGTAAGTCCTCCCGAAGAACGACTGCAACCGGAAAACAACCAATAAGTCTACCAAAGAACCTCAAAATTTGAGCAACTCACAATAAATGTGAAAAACAAAATATAAAAATAAGAATAGAGTGTATTAATTAACTTTAGTGTATAGGGATGACGTCAAGATTTTAGCAAATTATTATTTCTAGATAGATAAAAACTTTTTTAAAGCAACATCTATGATTGCGGCATTGAAAATAGTCACCCATTAAAATTGCTTGTTTTATAATTTACAATAACAATTAGTCGTTGCGGCAGTTAAAACTAAATTTCAATTAAGAGAAAAGCATTGTTGTTTGCCATCGTATTGCGTTCAAAATTGCAACTTTGTACTACCGACTAATTGACAGACAACGATAAATCGGACCGAACAATGAAGCAAAAAGATTTTTAAGTAAATTGTTTACCGCTAACGCCGACCTGTTTGTTATTGAAACTGCTGGAGGAGAAACTCGTTACAATGACGCTCCTCTAATTTGAATGGATTAGCTTTTTGACGCCGTTGCAATTTTCGTTATAGTTCTGTTGGTCGTTGCGGAGGCGGATTTTATTAAAATAACGGCGAGCCAAGGAGTAGGTTTATTAACTTGCGAATTCACTGATTGCGATACAAAGAAAAGCTCGTCCCCATTGAATGGTAAATGTAAATAGCGGACATAATCGCGTACGTACAGCCAGATAAGATCTCCACATCATTAGCGAAGGCAGTTGACGTTGGGTAATAATATTTTTAGTGGATATGTAATAAAATAAAACTCTTTCTTGCCTATCTGGCTGCCTGAATGCCTGCGAGTGGATTCGCATAAGTCACGATGTGCTGACCGAATTATCCGCTTCTACTTTCTACAGACTAGAATCTGGACCTAGTTCGAGCCATCCGATGGGATCGTCGCGTGTTTTATGCAGGGACAGGTGGATGAGTGTACGGAAAGACCTCAAAGGTCACTCTCACATCTGAAATATTCAAGTTTTTAAGGCGTGTAACTGAAGGAAGTTGTCGTCTTTCTTGTTACATGTTGTATGTGGGGAAGTGTTAACACGACCGATCCTGTTATCCTGCAGGGGATCTCGTACCTTGTATCTGTCAGCATCATATCACCCGTACCTGGTGCTAATGGAACTGCACAATAATTTTACGGGACATGGCCGCATTGTCATGACAAACTTAGGTGACACTACGTAGCGGATAAAATTCTAACGCGACAGGAACTTAAAACATATCCAACTGCACGGTCCTCAGGCTCACAAGTTCCTCATCTGGCCCAATAAAAGTTATTTATTAGGGCGTATTCAATATAAACCTTTATACTATAAAGGTTTATATTAAATACGCCCTAATAAATAACTTTTTATACTGTTCGGCACTGTTCGAAAGAGCAAAGAAGTTAGAAATAATAGTAAGATGGAAAAATCGCTAAGTTTCTTTTGTTTAAGTTAAAAAAGTTTTATGGTTTTAATTATTCGCTATAATTAGTGCAGAAACGAGACTTAATATTGGCGTAGTTATCCGAAGCTACAAGAGTTAAAGTTTATGACGCTAGAAAATACTATCATTAATTAGTAGTAGTATCTTTATAAGAACTTTAAAGTATTAAGGCATCGCATTCTGTTATTTCAAAACATTTTTCTTATTTTTTTTCCAGTTTAATAATCTTCAAGTGTCTCATTATTTGCTTCTTTTTGAAAAATTTTACTGCTTTCGCTATTATCTTACTTTCTCTATTACAATCGTCACTGAAAAGATCCTTTCTTGTTCTACTTTCTGGCAAATTGGCAAAAGTTGCAGGCCACTCAAGTTAGCATAAAGAAATTTTTAGGTTGTCCACATCAGAGCTTCCAATTTCCTAAAAAAAAATTTTTGGGTATTGACACTTATGCTGTAAATTGCTCCTTCGATTAGGCTGAATATTGCTTGGCCAAAATAGTTCCTCTATCTCGAATAATTTAGTAATTAAGCCCAAAATCGCCGTTTCCTAATCGGTTGCCTCGGCATTTTATGACGGAGCTTCGTTTCAATTGAATACGAATTCCAGCAGTGTGATACCCGATACCGTAATTATAAAATTTGTGTGTACACATTTAAAAAACCTGTCGATAATAACTTAGATCGCACCGTAACCAATAATTACACCCACCAAAAGTTTGTTATTTAACGTGCTTCGACTCTTAAAATGTCAAATTACACCAACCTCCACCATTAACGTAAAGTTTTCTCGGCTCGCAGCTGTAAATTTTTTACGGCAACAATTAAGACTTGTTCCTGATATCTTAAATAAATGATTGAATTGTGATGCTAATTGTGCCTAAAAATGTTTTACGATCATAAAATAGGATGGATAGAAGGTTTGGCGAGGTGTCGTATTGTGACGTCATGCGGGAAACTTTAAAGCTGCCGCTTTTATTAATGATCCTTCGTAACCCTGCACTTTAATTCGTCCGGTTCGATTTCACGCTGCGTGTATCAAATCATAATTAAAGTTTAATCAGCACTTTTATTAATGGTAGAATCAATTACGCATCAGCGTAATAAAATGATGGAAGACGCAAAATACATCCGCATCGTTATTTTTTATTGAAAGTAATCCGGTGAAGCGTAAATTAATTTTAATGGTTAATTGGTGCTTGTCTGCATCGTGTTTATTTCTGGAATTATGGATAATAAAAATCAAAGTTCCTTATTAAGCTAATATATAAAATTTCTGATTGAACCAGTTCCTAAGGGCCCGGCGTTATTTAAGTCGCCATAAACTTTACGACTGCGGTTTTGTCAAAATAATAATAAATTTCTCGGCCTCATTTGCATATTTGATTATGCCAAGTAATAAATTGGAATAAATTTGCACCATTTTATTGCATCCTGCTCCTTCCAGGAATGGTGGTCTAATTTTCTACCATCATCGGCTAAATTACTAGCAATTTTTTAACCGTGCAATCTCAAAGTCATTATACCGAGTGCTCGCCGCTAATTGCTCCAACCCATTCTTCAAGGTGGCAAATGTCAACCCGTCCATTATTTGATAACCGAACGCTTATTTTTCCATTGTGCCCATTATAATTACTTATTGTCCGAATTCGTTTTCTATAAGCAATAGCTAACCAATAATTAACATCACTTCTGACACGCTAAAAATGGAGAAACTTTTCAGTGACTTGTCTAATTATAGGTGCATTACCGCCGACAATTTTACGCGGAAAGCTTTCTAAGGAGGAAGTGAGCGTCAACAACAGCCGAGGACTCCAATCCAGTCCGAGCGTCTCTTTCAACAATTAATCTTCTCGCCAAAAGTTCGACAGCTGCAACAACCTGAACCTAAACCTCAATTATCGTTTGAGAAACAACCGGAAACTTGCCTATTCCACCAATTTGATACCCAACATAGAGTGAACCACTTGAATTTTGTGCCTTAATTCAGTCGCAGTAAAGTAGCGTTTTGAGCCTTTTTCAATTAAAGTTGGTTCTGAAGACAAATTTGGGTTTGGTTTTAGTGGAAGATTTATCTGCAATTGGTTGCTTAATTGTTTGTTTATGCTCCAAGTCCACCTTTATGGCAACGAGGCTGCTAATCTGGTTGCAAGTAGGTAAAGCTATTTATTGCATAACGCCGTTCGCAATTGTTCTGATTGTAACAAATTGATCTGTTCTGCTCGTGTAAATTATTCCAGCAATTTCCAACACAGATAGGTGTAAAGTACACTGAGGAATTGCTCTTATTTGCATGGCAACGCCTATGTTTCTATTAGACAAGCACACCGGGGCCGTTATATCATTTTATTTATGCCTATCCACTCGACATCATAGGCTGTTTCAGTAATTCATGGCCTTATAGCCCCGGGTCGACGAAATTAATTTACTCGTCCACTCGATGATAATGCGAACGTAGCAATTAAAATCAAATTAATAATTAATCGGCGATGATTTAATTAATTTTACAGCAGGGCAGCTCCAAACGGGTTCTTGCAATTCCAAAAAAAAAATAAAAGTGGACATCGAGACGAGCTTGCGTAATTTCCTAAGAAGTGCATTATGAAATTAGCTTTCGCTCAGTTTACAATGTACTCAAATAATTAACGCAACACAAATAAAAGTTAATGTTAGCAATAAACTCTGGTGCGTACTGTAACCGCACCGGTTGGTACGATCGGGCAACTAATAGTTTAGTTTTGAGCTAATGAAGGGGTGCTGATTTGCTGGAGATTCGTGTAATTTTGTTTAGGGGCCCTGAAATTAGCGCGGTGTCTGAAAAACGTGTGTAATTGACCTTAAAATGTTACTATTTAACTGGCCGATTAGGTGGAAATGAAAGTATTTTGTCGTTGCTTTCTGACCCACGCAGAAACTATGAAGCCGTCTCTGTCCAGGTCGTGGGAACTGACTTGATCGACCGTATTGTCGAGTTCCTGGGGCACAGCCTCGATATGTTGCGACAGTTTCTGCGATTTTGCAATGTTGCAGAATTTATCGACGGGTGATTGGATAAAAATTTGCGTTACAAACGACGAATTATCCAACGATTGAATATTTATAATTCGCTTTATGAATCATAACATTGAAAGCTAAAAGCTTACTATATTACGATAATCTGAGACTTGCATGCGTTTGTGTCCCTATAACGACAATTATCTTCGGCTACAATTCATCCGGAAAGCTGACATTCATAGTCGCTGCAGTAAGCTACAAGCGACATTAAATGTAGAATCTTAGATGTACTAAAATTGTGTTTTAAACTCGTCCCATAATTTATTTTATAACTATGTGTTTCCTGTGATATATTATAACCATCCTTGCATGGGTTCGGAGTGATAAACGTGCACTGGAGATAAAACTTACACATGACTTACATTATGCTTTATGATTTTATTCCGCTTTTATTACGCCGTATTATCGATAATGGGCCCACGCCGCGGATCACTTTCATTAGGACTCTACCACCGGAAAATTACGATCAAAAGAGTGAAACTGAGAAAAAGCAATTTCTTTCGCTCCCGTCACCAGTTCAAAGTAATAATTCCGCAACTATACTTTTCTATTATTGTTACTTGCAAATACTGTGGCCCTAAAGTTCCCTTTGAAAGATTTCAAATTGCCAGAAAGTCACTCTCAAATAAGAAAGGAAGGCACTCAAACAGAGCACAAATACCTCCACAGATATTTGTAGCTCTCTATTGACTTTCGAGAACATTGTCGTATTATTATGGATTGTTATGATTCTAGAGTTTTGAACTTGTGATTGTATACTTAGCATCTTTAGCTATTTATTCCTGAAGAAGTTTTAAACTTGTGATTGTATACTTAGCATCTTTAGCTATTTATTCCTGAAGATGATGGCTGGTTACCAGACCATCAAAGACACTTTGCCTTTGAGTACCTACACAAGTAAGAAAAGAAGAGAAACAAGAAGTAGAAAAGTTCTTTTAATAGAGTTCAATTGGAAGCAAAATAAAGAGGTAACGAAGTGGCCAAAATTCGGGAGTCTTGGAAGCAAATGTAGGAGGAGTGATCAATTAGCATAATTCTCTTGAAATTTCACGGAAATTAATTCCCGAGTTGACACTAAACACAACAAAGTAGGTTGTTTATGTTGTGGTTTCGGAATCCGGTGCTTTCTTCGAAGTTCCATGAATCAGTTCTGATTCCAGAACATAATCCTCAATCCGATTCCGACTACAGAATTATAAATAGAATCAACCAGTAACTTGAAACGAAATTAACTCGGTTTTTGGTCAAACTTTTTTACCGAACCTTCCTCAAGCTTGGTGAGCTGTAGGTGAATGTAGGTAAATTTTCTTATCGTCGAATGACCAAAAATCTATTTATTATTATTATTATTATTTTATCACCACCTTGCGAGCAGCCAATAAACGTGACGGATTTATTGCGTCAATTTCCAGGTGGGACAGGACGGGCTCAGGTGTAGTTGAGGTTGAAAGCCGTGTGGCTGGCAGTGCTCCACTTATTCGGTTGATGTTCTATCCGGCGAGATATAAATTGCCGAAGAGCCGTTAGTGAATGATTAATAGCCGGGAGTTGCATGTGTAATATTTCACGATCGAAAAGCAAGTGCAAGGACTTGGGTTTCTCATGGCTCGTGATGTTAAATCGACCACGGATACACGGATACATCATACATTTGTCGTGTTGTGTGTTGGATTCCTCTTTCTCTGACTGCATTATAAAACACGGAATCGTTACAACCTACAAGTTGCAGGATGTTCTGACAGACTGCTACACGAGAATACAAGAGTCTCCGTCGTACTCGCCTCTTTATTCACCACTACCGGACGTTTAATACGGCATTACCTTAATTCACGCCGAGCTCATTTGGGACGGAATTTATCGGGGCCCCAAACGTAATTAATAAGTCAGGGAATAATAAAGCGATAAATAACAGAGTCGGCGCAAAATCCATTTTAAGGCCGCATCAACACACATTAAATCAAATTAACATTTCCAACTTGTGCACCTATCTGCCTCACGGCGCGGTACACATTTTGAAACTCGTTCGGTGAACTATGAAATTGACGGCTCACCTTTCACGCCTGCAGCTCCAGCGGCGGGCGGATCTTGGAAGCCCCAAATGGACCAACGAGAGCCGTTCTTGCTAAACTCTATAAACTTCTTTTGACAATTTGGACAAGAAAAACTCTATTGTAGTCAATATTGGGTCAATACCAGCGCCCTCGTCAATAACTTTACCATCAGGGGTTAAATTGAATACTGTTTTTAAACTAAGCAAAAACGTTGTTTGTTCTGCAATTCTGTAACTGCTACCGTTATATTTCTTTTATGTGGGCAACAACTGCTCAACGGCCCTCCTGTAGATAAATTGTCCGTTAATGATGTCATTTGCTCGTTCCAATTGAAGCCTGGAATTCCGTTTTGGCTGCACACTTGACCTGTTTTCGACAATGAAGTGCCCATGATGCGATTTGTCTTAATGGCGCACGGGCGTGTTAGTAATTTTCCAGTAAATTTTAACACAATAGGAAAAAATAACAAAGCGGCAAATTTGTTTGGCAGCGCGTTTAATCCGAAATGAGCGACGTATTATTATTTATTCCTTGCATTTAGTGTGGGTACGAATTCCTTTAAAATTTAATTCGGCGTTTCGACCGCACACCGAAACACATAAAATGGGACGAACAACGCAAACGTGGATACCTACACACATCTTCGGATCTAACGTATTAAAATTAGTAACGGTACCCGAAGGCAGTCGAATTGGTTCCAACAAAACAACGATGTTTACCTTCATATTTCCCACAATTAGTGGCCGGCGGAATTTCGCCAGCTCACAAGGCTGACGGAATGGTAGCAAAGCGAAACAGTGGCCACCTGAGGGAATCCGGTAATGCTGGATGGTCTGTCACGCACTCCAATCGGGTCCGTTAGCGACTGATGACCACTTGAGCCGCTGATTGTAAACTCATATCTAGTCAAGTGCGAGTAATTCAGCACTCGTACCATTTTCTAATGGAGAGCCGTTGGAAAGCCCCATTTTTCGAACTAGACCAAAAGAACTTCTCTAACGAAAGAGAGATCTCAGTACACCCAAAACCACAGAACAAAACAAAGGCAGGACTGGTTTTAAAACTCCCCATAAGGCAACAGTCTAAGAAGTGGACGATGGTTCAGAAATTATTTATTTAGTCCTCGAAAGCTACCAAATCTCTTACTTGTCTGATCTGGTAGCTCGATTCTTCGGCCGCTCGCGGTCCACCGGTAAAAGAGTCATGCAATTAGCAGCGTGTATTTCTGGAATTGCGACGGTCTTTCGCAAATATGCCTCGGTTCTAATTAAAATAGCGCCGGGATGTTGGACTCTTTGATAACAACGGTTTCGCTGCAGCAAAGAAAATTCCTGCGTCGAGCCGGACACGTAACGAAAGCACTGGGGATTCATTAATGCAGATACCAATTAATCTTAATTAGTATCAGTTGTCAACTCGCCATGCAGTGCACTTGACCATTAGAAAGTACAAACAATTTCTTGGCTGTTCGGCGACGATTTTATTGCGCAATTATTGTGTTGTGAGTTGCAGGACGCGCATAGGAAACCTTTTTTTTCTTCTTTTCAACAGCTACATAATAACCATTGATGTTTGCTTGTTATGCGCGCCCATAGTTTCTTTCATATGCATGCAGCGAAAATAAATATAACACTTTCGCCTGCATTACGTGAACCAGAATAGATATTTATGGACTATTAAATGCGTATCGTAAAACGGGCATTACCGGCGAATCTCAGATAATTCAGAGAATTCAAAGCCAGTGACTGACCGTAAAGAGAGATTTTATAGGGGCAGAGCCATCTGATTACGAAGCAACCATTGTGGACGTCCGAGCTGAAAAAACTCTTTAGAACTAACTCTATGTATAACGATGTTACCAGGAACGTATTGGAACGGGAAAAAATTTATAGAGCCAGTCCCAACGTACAGTGAAGCTCTTGATCCAATCAGATGGACATTAAGGGGTTACTGCTGGTACTGCAGCTAAACCTGCGTTCGCTTGTTGCTGGTTATAAAGCAATAAAGAAAAAAGTATTTTGGTCTAATAGAGAGACTGCAGGTAATTTCATCTGGATCCATTTATAATGGATAATAAAGCACCAGGAAGTCATGCACAATCGTACCAGATCAATATCAATTTTTGGAACAGTACGTCTTTCGAAAATTAGTAAAAGAAAATTGTTGCTAAGTAATAATGGGAACAAATATAATGTACACCAAATTAAACCATACATCCCTTGCATGCACTGTCCACCAGAAAATTTAATGAGCATCAAAAAATCTAAATAAAACCCAAATTATTATACATCAGAAAATGAGAACATTACCACTAAAATAACTATGCTGCGTATTGTTTTACCATTGCTTACATTTTAAATTCTATATGTCTATCAATTTTACTAAATGTTTACCAAATTTAGAACGCTCAAGTTACGCGTCCGTGCTGTACATAATAAATATTCGCGCTATCCATTTATATTTAGTGTTTCTCAAAAAAACTATTTGGACGTCAAATAATTATTCTATTACTCCAAAAATGAAATATGCTAGCGCATCTCTCCTTGCCGCTTGCGCTTCCAGACGAGAGACACGCGAAAAAAGTTTTGTACAAGGTCATTTCAGGGCCCTGTAATTTATTTTTAAAGCACGATTAAAAATTACCACTAAAAGAAATTTTACGTTTTACATAATGCAAGCCAATTACAGCAAAGCATTTATATATTACGGAAATTAATATCTTTTTTTGTACAAACCACTTCTATTTTTACTCTTATTTTCTTTGCCCTAGCACATCTACATCTATAATTTTGCATAAAATTATTTACCATTTGCACAACATTTTTATTGCTTGTGCATTTTTGATCAACAAATAGTATTTTTAACTGCTAAATAATATAAGACACTGTCGAAAATTAAATATCTGGGAATTATGTTAGAATTAAATGCGGAATAAAATTTGGTGAACATTTAGTATTTATAGTCAACAAAAGTTATTTTAGCGAACAAAATATATAAGAGGCCAACATTATGTCAATATTTGGTTGTCGCTTTAAGATTACGTATTTTCTTAATTTTGGTGAGCATTTAGTATTTTTGGGAAATATAAGTATTTTTTTGTATGAAAATATTAGGTAAATTTGGTAGACTGTTAAATACGACCCAATAATAATAGCGTTTGGTGTTTGGTTAATAGCGGCCTAGCGAAAACCGAGAGATCGTTGAATTTACTGGAAAAGGTAAATCCCGCTCCGGTTGACAAATTGCAATTGGCCTTTTCCTGTACAACAGTCGTTGTGCCTATATTTATACAATGCCCAAGTGTGCAGTGTTCGAAGACATGTATATTGCCAGCACCGACGAGTTTTCGAAGGACTCCCTACCGGCGAAGCGAAGAAATCCTGATACTGTCTTAGGCTAGTCACAAATTCAACCGAATTATGGCGCGTATTAAATTACACGGGAGTCTTGGTAAATTATTGGACTCGAAAAATCGCGCGTGTGTGGTTCTATTAGTTGCGAGAAAATAGAGGAAAAGACGTCACGAGGCGCGATAAAAATTAAACAATTAATAAAAGTCCAGGGCAGCGGAAAAATTCCGTTACGTATCTGATTGATAACTTAACACAATGTCTGACAAGTCTTCAGACGCAACTAGCAATTAGTGGTAATTAGTAAACTATAATTAGAGCCTTTTTACTTAAAGCCGAAGCCACATTAATAAAGTCGGTTTGTTACAGATTCTAAACTGGGAATTATCGGCGTTCAAAGTTAACCGCGGTTCCCACACCCGCTGCTCAGTCAAACTAGTTGCTAATTCGGTCCTGAATTATCTCCAAACGCGTGCGTTCTGCATAAACGTAATTTTCATCATGTCGGTAACTGAAGAGGCGAGGATCACCGCTGGGTGCCAGTAAATTATTTTAATCAACCTTTCGTTCCCCCATTCACTCTCACATTTACACACCATTACATGCAGTGAACTGGGAACATTCAGAGTAATTAATTAACGACGGTTATCAAAACCTTGTCACAAGTCACTATCAAAAGTGAAAACTTTAGTTGTGAAGTTTCTAGCCAAATGTCACTTATGGAATTTTCACCTGACAGGCACATTGTTCGGGGCAGAGAGCAGAGTGAAATAGTGTAGCGCAAAAAACAGTTGCATCACCTCGTAAAATCCAAGATTCTAATAAAGATAAGAGCCCATAAAGAGTTTTATTACACTAAGTAGTAGGTAACGTAAAACCATCAGATGACAAAATTTGTCATCCTCAATTTTTTATTATTGATATAAATAAAAATTTTAATTAATTAAAAAGTAAATAAGGATCTCATAATTACGAGATGGGTTTTATAATGTCTCAGTGACATCCTGGAGGCGTAAAAACCGCTATAGGATCGCATTCAGACACCACGAGCTGCTGATGGTGAGAACTGGCGTTTCAAAAACTAATTGGCATTAAACAGGTGTTAATTTCGAAAGTGTAGGATCAATTAATTATTGCCGTGACTAAATCAGAAGGATGTGACACAATTGGAACAACAAAGTGACGAGATCGTTATGGCTGTGAGAAGGATCTCCGCAAGCGCCTTAACCTTGTTGTTTTTGATAGAGCGAGACGAGCTGAAGAAGTGAAGGTGCATCACCCCGTAACCGCAGTGAAAATTGATTCTTTCACAACCGCATGACTTTATGACCCCAGATTGACAAATACTAAATGCGATATTTAATATGCGAAACTGGCGACATTCTCGCTATAATTAATGGAACAATTAATTAAAGCTGAAATATTGCCGCCGCCTAATCCCATTAAAAAGCGATATATAACTTTTATTGGTCATCTTAAGCAATTTTTCCAAGTTCGATTATTACACAATACAAATCGCCTCGATTAACAAGTGTGAAGATTTATATGAATTACAATGAAGTGCTGAAGTGGTAGCTAACTGCGATTAAATTATTAACATAAAAAACACATTATCGCTTCTTTGCCTGGTAACAGTGGGTTTGACAATGCTTTCGGATTGAATAACAAATTTGCGTCGGATTTCAGGGAGAAACCGCATTTTGGATCGCCGATGGCGCAATTCGCGTTGTTAACGACGTCATGTCCCGTGCAACAAGTATGCACCTAATGAGAGCCGATCCATAAACAAAAGGAAGGAGGTTAATTACAGATATTAGTGAAGAGGTTGAACTCTGCCTGCCGCTCATCACTACATCGCCACATTCGACAGGTGCCGTGACATGCCATCGATGGGTCTATTGCTGTTGTCCATAGACTCGACAAAGACGGGAAACGGTTTCATTCAGATGTCGGGTTAAAAGTCGAGCCGCACCAGATTGCACTCACCAAATGAAAGCCTGCCACAAACCAGAGGCCAATTTGGAGGCGCTATTTAGTCCAGGCCAAAGGCCACCTCCAAATCACTATAGGAGAAGTTCAACGAGAATCTCAGTCTCTCCCCAGCATCTATAACACTCTTCCCAGATGCTTACCTACTTTAGCATCATCAATCATCTCTATTTAAGGCGCATCCCCAAAGTTTCTCTTTACACTCCTCAATTTCTCCAAAAATTGCGCTACTTTTGTATTTAGTTGTTTCTTCTTACTCTTCTTCCATGTTATCATGCTTACTTTTACACCTGTTTCCTCTAATCAGGGTTTCAAACCAAAATTCTACTTACATCACCTTTTTCCATCGACATGACGATGGCAGTCTATAAAAAATTTTGCTTTTAAGACTAAAAATATACTGGACTATCAACAGCAAATTGAACCAACCATCAGAAAGGATCATTTCCCGGATCGTATTTCAATCAACTTGTCAACCGTTCCAAGAGACGAAATTTAAGAATTATACCTTTCGACAGTAAAAACAAGTAATTATCTTATGATTTATTTTATATTTATTTCAAATGATCTCAGTAATAAATTTAACAAACATTTATATCGTAATAAATCCTCTCGTAATTTTCAGAACAAATACTGATATCCGTGTAGTACCACTGTATGGGGCCATATTATTTTTAATGCCCTACTCGAACGTTTGGCCAACTAATTGTAAAAACCATAAAACGCTAATAGAGTGCGTAATGAGTGAATAAATCAAGAAGAGGCGAGTCGAAAATATAAGTTCTGCGAATCCCGTTTCACGGAGATATTAAAATGATTATTTTCCTAAAGGACGAAAATTGCACCAATTAATATACAGCGACACCTCAGAACATACATTCAATTAGTTTTTAATGATAACCAAATTGACTATTAATAATAATTTTTTTTCCAAATTTTTGTTATGTGGAAGCAACTTTCGTGTGTTGGAAAATCCGGTTCTTGAAATGGCTTCACAATCTGAAGAGGTGGTCCAACTGTTTAATCTCGCAAGAACTTTCAGAATTTCAAAAATCCTGCCGTGATGGCTGGTTTAAGTGTAGAAAATTTAATTAATATATTAAACGATAAACTGTAATAAATTATGGCAGAATTCCGCGCGGAATTTTCGGAATGGGGTCGTTTATACAGCGACTTAATTCCTAATATAGCACGCATGTCCGTTAATGATCTTGACTCGCCATTTCTAAATTCGCAGCTTTATGCAAATTTATTTGAGTTGTGGTGACATACGCGATGTAATCTATATAATGCGATGTTGATGTGAACGACAAGATTTCGGAACGTGTCCGCTTTCCTAATTGCGATGAATTTCCATATTAATTTAATTAGCCGCGCACGGGTCGATATGTGTTCATACACAGTGACGTCCGTCTGACAAGTTCAAATTAATGTTAAGTCGGCGCTCCTAAATTGACTGTAATGGACCCCCTGTTATTTCCTCAGAGCTGGATCCGCGGAAATTTGACGACGTAGCGGTAAAATCTGAATTATTAACATCTCCGACCTTTTGACTTGCGCGAACTCAAAAATCCGTATAATTAATCGTTATCGGGTGATCTTTGAGGCATAATTTCATCGAGACCAGCTAATAGGAAAAATTTACTGTCTCCTTAAATTATTGTTAACAGAGCTTTAATCTAACATAAGTTTTGGAGCTTCAACAGAAAATTTCTTTTGTTATATCAACACTAATAAGTTAAATAAATTTTAGGTTTCCAATTGAACGATATCGATTTAATTTATCTTAATTTTATAACGACCAAAAAGTAATCCGCAAGATATTAGCAAATTAATCTTAAGAAACCATCGCATAGTCAGATAAGCTCCATAAATTTGCCCAGCTGTAAAGTTTAATTGCCGCTTTTCCCTGGGTCTCATTGTAGATTTTAATTTTTCAAAATGGGGCTAACACCGACCATGACAACTCTGAAGCCATCTGGCGGCACCATAGTAGGAAATTACCCGCGTATTTTATCGCGGTGCTAATGAAGGCGCACTTGTTTCGCCGATGATGGCTGAAGGTACAGTAACGTAGTAACGAATTAAATTATGCGTAATCGTGGGTTAACAGTAAATTTTATTGCGTACCACCTAGTCCTATAATTTCCCATAAAAACTGTTTGCCTTCCATCAAACCATCGCAAACTAGCAACTTTAATGCCCAAACGAGTCCTGCAGTCGCAATATTAATTAACAATGTTACAGAATATAAATTAGTTTAATAGCGATATCGGACTCGAGCCGAGCTAAACGAATACTAATTTAAAGTATAGTGTTTCCATAATTACAGTAATTAACGCAGCGCGCTCCGTGAAATATTACTGAATAGTTTACAATTATTGAAACCATTATAAACAGGATGAGCATGCAAGAGATGATGGCATTTATAAGATCGGTTTTTGTTGCGGGAGATCATGTTGATGGTTGTAATAAGCAATTACTCAATATCGTCTGTTTGTATGTAAATTATCAAGCTTACACAACGCCACAATTAAATATGTTGCATTCATGGCACATGCCTTTACATATTTTCCATTGAAATGCACTCAGGCCATACAGAAATAAATCTCAGAACTTGCAGCGCGCTTGTGCTCTTGTCAGCAATAATCTCATCGCATTTATAAATTAGCTCGCTCGGGACAGAAATTGTAAACCTTCAATCAGAACTGCATAAAAAGATGTGATGATGCCGTAGTTTGTGAATTTCTAAGATAAATTTGCCGATTGATTAATTGTGGAATTTAATCAAAGATTTTACGTTCGACATAAAATTTGATCTACCATTAGACAATTTAGTAACTTCGTATATTATTTGGAACGGATTTCTTTTACTACGTCTTGTCGCGAGATTTGTGGTCTTATAAATAGATAATTTACGTTTACAAATAGAAGACAAATCGAATCGTGGGTGGGCACTTTAGCACACTCAGATAAACAAAAAGAAATTTAAGATTTCCCAAGCAGCATTTTAACAGGTCTCGCGATTAACTACATATATCACAAAGACACTTTGAAATAATAGACTTGCCCAAAAGATGCCACCCACAAATCAATTTGCTTTCCAACTTGTAAACTGAACAGACCTACACCTTGATAAATCTGTCGTCTCTAAAAGCTTGAATTTCAAAGTGTTGGAATTATTAATGGCGTTAGTACTAAATTTTCTGAAAACAACAATCGTGGCTCCATCTTTACGGTTTCTGAAAGCTCTGCACAACAATTTGAAAATTTATTTATAGAAAAATGCAAAACGTAAGTTAAAAAATGTCATTAGATTAAATATTTGATAAAATATACTCAAAAAAATGCTGACTTCGCTTATTATTCAAATTGTTATATCAGTAAAAGTTTTATTGTGGAAATTGAAAACGGTAGTTTTATAATTAAGCTATTACATGAGTTAAAAAAGGAAACCTCTTGCGAATTTGCTAACAAAAGTCTATTAAATAAAAGCAGCGTTGTATATTTAATTAACTCATCTTTGAGACTGCATGCTAAAATAGAAACTTGATGCACTAAAAACGTGAGCAACTAATGAAACATTTTTTATTACCTGATAAAAATGTTACAGTTAACATTATGTAACTGATTATTTCTTATGAAAGTGATAATCAAAACACTTAGAAACGTAACATTAAAAATTGTAGCCAAGACACAAAAATGTTCAAGAGCATTAACCCTCGTGCCGGTAGTTTAGACGCTACACTTTTTCAACGTAGCTATTCTCCCGGCGCCTCCGCCATTTGTAGCAGTTGCTTACACGCCCGATGCAGATCTTTAATTTCCAGAGAAAATTATTTGTAAATACCCACCAGAAACGGTATTTTAATTAATTTTTGATAAGATAACTTTGATGCTTCTTGCAGTTTCCATATACTAAGTGACTCACGTAGCACTTAGCTGATATTATTCCGGGAGTCTCACTTTCTATTCGCACGCGTGAGATTGCCGCAAACGAGGGGCTGCTTATCAGCTCGAGTCGAAAATGAGTAATCGTCGGTATCGATATGCCAAAGTGTTAAATCGTAATATATCCAATCGGGAACAGCCAGTTAGACCGATTACGGCGAGTTAATCACGTCTGTTCGTTCCGCATGCAAATTGTTCGCCGTTGATAAATGATCTAGTGTAGAGTACAGAGCGATGAATTATTGAACGGCCATTACAAATGTTGTGAATTAATGCGATCGCAACGACTCTATTATAACCAAGTCGTTTATTGGCCGATTAGAAGGTGCAGCCGACTAAATCCAACACTTGTTATTTAGCTAATTTTCATAAACCGAACTGTGCACCCAATCAACACGATTTGCGGATTTCGACCTAATCTTGGACGATCCGATGTAAATATTTGTGTCAGTATTGATCGCGATGGATTTATCGATTAAAGAAGGGGTTCAGTGGGCTTTGCGGCCGTTTGAATGCGAGATCTCACACCTGTTGGCGGCCTTACCCGTAAATCATTCTACCAATTGCCTATCACGTTTTATATGACAGCTTCGAATCACTTTCTACGATTTGATTGCTTTTTGCATAACGCCAATACAAAGTTTGCTCCAAATTCCTGGGATATCGCAATAGAACTGCCGTGGAAGTCCCGTTAGAAATAACGATTATCGCGGGAACGCCAAGTCGAGATACAAAAACTCCAATTTTTTGCTACCACCTCGTTGTGATAGTGAAGTAATTAAATTATGCAGGGCAACACTGCTGACATTTTGTAAGTGCCTGCAAAGTTAGATAATAGTTGACTACTTGGCTAGATTCTTAAAAAAGTGCTGCTCTAATTGTCTGCTTTCAACGTTCAAGTTTTTGAACGTTGTGCCAATCTTGATAGTTCTGCATATCCTGGCAAGCGGCAGAACTTCGGTCTCCGTGTTACTTTTGAAAACTCAACGGTATTCTTACCCATCTCTAGACCTGTTATACCTAGGCAATTTGAAAAAAGTTAATAAATTCTTTCAAGTATAAGTCTGGCAGCATGTTATATGACACAGATTTAGGAGATTGCCTCCTTATTATATTATTTTCTAATGGCAAAGTGATCTCTTTCTGATCCTGTGAAATTAGACAGGTTTAAATCAATAAGACTGATTTATTTTCCTCTTTTTGACAACTTAACTTATTTCTTAATTAAATTAAACCAGGGACAGGCCATAACTAATTGGACGTTTCTAGAATACATTTTTGGGGCGTAATCGAGACTACGTTTGGCAATTTTTAAAATAACACGCGATAAATTTTTATCTGGCAATTAATTCTGCTCTGCCGCGCCCAAGAGACATTAGAGACGGCCATTTCGAGCGGGATTTCATGATTAATCCCATAAATCCGCGTCGGAAGAGGCGTTAAGAAAAAATTGATATATTTGCGCTATCTCCATAAAACAATGTTTCTTTTTACTTTACAAATTGCCTCCGCTCCAGTACTCGCAATAAAACGAAATATCCAGTTCCGGCGGACTTTCCGCAAGTCGCCGAATGATTGAGTGGCGTTTCGAATCCAAGTAAAAAGTTTGTGGCGCGTCTTGGCGCCTGACGCGATAATAAGACCGTTGATGCCTGATCAAATGCGACAATTTAATTGATTACTTGCAACTACAATGGACATGTGTTGAGAACGCGAGTATTAATATGAAATGTTGCATAGCTAAAGCTTGAGATGATCTGCTAACCTATTTCTCAGGCTAACTTTCTTTTGGTGGGTGGTAGTACAGTCGTTTATCGGTTTTACTCTATTATGTATGATATGTTGCGGCCGTAACAAGGACGTAGGCAAGGTATGGGTGTGGAATCTGATTATCTCGAAGACTTAACTGCGAGATTTTATTTACACTGGCGAGGCATTGTGATGAGAGCTTTTTAATTACAACCGCGGAATTCGATCAATCCCTCACTCGGCATGAAGGTGCGTCGACAACACTTTGCAGCCGTAAGCTTCTTACTTCAGCAGAGCAGAGTACTGGAACGCATAAATAACGACTCGAAACTAAAACCCAACTACGAATTCGGCCTTAAACCCATACAAGCTGGAGGGTAGCAATTGGAAAAGTTGAAGATCACACTCAAACTTTTCTGATTGCTTCAAATATTCTTACTAAGAAATTCCTCACGAGACAGTACGGAAGATGCCGGGCACTTCACTAGTATTGTTTCGCGCTGAAAAATTGAAACTTGACCGCCCGTTCTAAAGACCTTACACGAAATTCGTGTTTTCTGCACAAGAACCGTGACATTTAAATCGTGTAAATAACGTTAGTGTGAATGTCAGAGATGCACCTCTTATCGAATATTATAGAGGAACCGGTTCGATAATCTCATACGGACTCGTGCCGGCAACCTCCCGGGTCCTAAAGAGCCGCATGTAAATCTCACATTTTGTCCAATCAAGGCAGAACATGTTACATTAACTCTAAATCGACTAAAAGTATTAGTTTGTTAATCTGTAACGTCAAATAAATTAGACGGAAGAATGTAGTTTATTGATTAAGAAATCGGCATAATAAATCTAAGCAATAATGGAGAGCTTTTCAAAGATTACTGAAATTGGTGTTTTTTTTTGTGACGCGTTGAGGATAATTCGTTAGTTGTACCAGTCAGATCGCTTTAGCTTGGCGACATAATCACAAATGCTCAACTAGTTGAGTAGGTAAGCGCCATTTCGTGTAAAATACGCTTCTTGCGATTAAAAACTGAGACCTTGAGAAATGACAGGTTGAACATCACTGTTAACTATGTGAGGTTTGCGTAAACAAAATTTCAACATTTTGCCTGGAATCCCGCTTTACATGAACGATGAGCAAAGGTTCAAAAAGCAATGAAATTGTAACATGTCGCATTAATAGTCGAACCGTCAAATAAATTTGACGAAACTAATACATTTGAGAATTTTAATTTTGAAATCGAAGGTTGTTATATTATTCTACAACTGACAAACACTCCTTGGCGCTAAACTACTTATAAAACCATTTTTTCTCCCAATTAATTGACACTAAAGCTACATTTACAACCATCAACTGAATTTCGGTATAATTTAGAAATCAACCACTTTAATTCTCCTCAATCCTGATGGGGAAGAATTTCAGCAAATGTGTACCCTTTATGTATGTAGCAAATATGTACCCTTTAACTAATTAATCAAGTTAAAGATATATCAGCGAGACAAGCCTCAAATTATCAAATATAGTAGGTAAGGAGTATCGGGTTCGTCGCTTGACCGCCAATTGACTTCTTTTCTCGCGCCCTGCTTATAACCGTCGCTATTCCCGGAGAATAGCCAGATTTACCAAATTTGAATTCATTTCATCTCAAGCTGACTTTAGCACGGTTGTTATCGAAAAAATTAAAATTCTGTCTATTTTTTTTGCCACAGTAATAATCAAACGCAAAATATGAATACAGTTATCGCATTATCCGGTACACAACGGTGGTGAAATCTTAACATTTCTTAATTTTTATTCAACAACACAAACCAACTGTTGCACAGATGCATTACCTGGTGATTGTTATAAGACCGTTGTTTGACATTTTGGAAAAAAACAACTTATTGCGCATTTTGCAAAGCATCATCATCGATAATTCTCATAGTGCGTAACAAAAAATCTATGCCATTGCCCTCGCTCAACGTATTCAATATTCACGTTATGTGTGGCCCTGGCTTATAAGCCACAAGTTAATATAATAACAAGTGTCATTGTCTTCGATGTTGACGAATTTTCGATACACCAACTGTCGTGCTTAGTAAAGTGCTAATAATAATTTGGTAGACACCAGAAACTTTGGATCATTAATTTTTGCAGACGGCTTAAGGTGTTACCGTACTCACAATAGACGAGGAAAAAGTTTCTCGGCGCCGAGAACATAAATCGCAAAAACTTTCTTGTATTTAATATTACCTCCAGGTGTACGTGTTACAAATAAATAAATAACTCTGTTATGCGTCCATTTACATATGTTCCTTTCTAAATGACAGGAGGAGAGTGACAACTAAATTTTATTTATAGCTAGTCAGCAATGAGGCTGAACCAGATTTTCGTGTTGTAAAGGTTAAGCGGTAGGTACCAATTATTAAAATACCAAATTAAATAGCACTTGTTTCAGAAAAGTCATCTCAAGTATGATTCAATATTTTTGTTATTTTCCGCAAAATTGTGAAGCTTTCTCGAGATGTCTAGGAGATGGTGGTTAATTTAATTTACGCAAATTCTGCGGCAGCGCCAATGAATAGCGCAATCACTACCTACTTGTATGTCGCTAGTATGTGCATTGTACACCTATTTGCGGTGCTTTCTGACCGCTCTTACGGTTATTTATTTCAGCACATCGGCGAGTTGAGTTGGACGTTGAAATCGATCTGGATATAGATCTGGTCCAAAACGGGAGGCATTAAGCGGGGATTACAGCTGATACATAAATACGTGCTGCACATCGGCATTGTCGATTGTTGATCAGAAATCTGGCCGCAGTAGCATCAGACCGGCGAGATAAAGCATATCAACCTGCTGAGTTACAATCACCTCAATAAGGATTTGTTCCGACCAGATCACAGATTACTCTCGTTTACGTCTGGTCACTATTGATCGACCGGAACTCTATTTGGCTATCGGGCATCTGTTAAAAACTATTATTAATCGAAGCACCGGCTGGCACGTAACCGCACCTGATTAAATCCATCGAGCTCGTTGCGAAAAATTCCGAAATTGAACTAAGAAACTTGATTTGTACCGACATAGAAGACGGGCAAAAAATGCTTATTTTAAATTTGGTTTTGCGGCAGCTGAAGTGTGGCAGCCGGACGAGATCATAATAAAGAAGCAAATCCCTTTATCACCGAATAATTAATTTGTCGTGTTTTCACGGCAATAATTTTATTCGCGCAATATTTATGAATCCATATATCACAATACGTAGCAAATGCAAATTACTTAGTTATGCACATAGTAAGAAGCTTGAGCTGTTATTAAACCCACGCCGCAGCCAGATCGACCCAGCAGAACTGTATTAAGTCAATCAACGTGTGAGGATTAGACAATAAATAACGACCTATTAATATTAATGTATTCCGCGATTTTTCCTTTCCATAATAAGATTAGTGGCGATTTTAACAAAAAGCGCCTTAAATCATGTGTCACCAAACACGGCCTGATCATTTTACTCCATTTATGTCAGCATGCCAACAGCAGGACTGCGATGCCATAAAACGTCTAATTAATGAGGTTGCGCGATTTAGGACCGAGGAGTAGTATTACAGTCAGAAATTTTAGAGCTGTAGGAAGGTGACCTATTAGACGTCTGAGTCTGGACAATGGCGCGTCTCCATCTTTGTGGTCAATCCAAAGAAGACCGATGTCAAAATTTGTAGCGACACAGGAATGGATTCTAATGAATCACACTGTCTCTAAAAACTGTATACCAAAAATTTTCGAAAAATAGAAATTTGATCCTCAAATGGAAATCAGAAAAGGCTCGACAGGTACTAGGAAAACTTTTTTAAAATGACCATTTTACTGCAAAACCAGAAAACTAAAGTTGAAGTACCTAAACTTCTGGACATTATTTTTTACTAATCTGTGGTAATTCTCAACCTTAGAAAATTCTAAGACAATTCTGAGACAGGTTTGAAAGTTTTTCTGGCAATTCGTAGTTTGTGGGTTTTTTAAATTGGATCACTTTCAGAAACCAAAACAAATTTTTCTTTAAGTGCCAATAAAGTCTGAACAGTTATAATGATAATATTTTATTAAATCGGTAGTTAATTGCGGTGTCTCGATAATATTAATGGCCCAAGAGGGAAGTGTAAGGGGCGTAACGAGAGCAGCAAAACAGGTCTCAATATCTCGTTTTGACGAGAAGGAGCGGCAGTTCTGGGTCCATTTGTTCACTTTTAGGGTTCATTTGCATCGTAACTTACAAAGCAAAGTATTTTTAAATCGTCGACCGGCAAGATCAATCTTATAGTTAATAATTCAAGATCCTCTGCGGAGGTGCGATGAACTTTTAATCATGAACGCCTTGAAGAAACCAGCACTACCTAAGCGCCATGTTCAAGGCAAGTTTCAGTTTCCTAATTTGTATGTCGGTGTTTTGAAACATCGAGTATTGTCGGGATTTGGAGGCATTATACAAAAAAGAAGAACTATTAGATCCCAGTACACATAATTTATTTGGAAACTTGTCGAATTATGTTCGAATTTGACTATTCGGCCGGCTTATTAATCCTGACATGTCAAAAATGCGGGTGTCGCCGTATCCTTACAAAAATTCCGGCGCCACGGGGCATTGTTTCAGCATTTTATCGGGAAGAAGAACCCAACACCAACACCGTACAAAATCATCAATAATCTTTCTTTAACAAAGTGGAGATTGGCCGCGGTGGTCAACGACTGCTTAAGTTATTCGGAATTTGGTAAATAATACTTTTTGGCGTGGGCCCGCACCATCTAACTCCATCATATAAAATTTAATATATCACGAGGATGGTCGTGTAACGCCGTTATTCATTGAGTAATCCTCCTGAATTCAAATCAATCACGACCGGGAGAGTGTTAAACGCGATGCCTTTGAACCCACAGGACGTCGACGTGGTGTCGTACTTTATGACCGGTCGCTTGCGTCACGGATATTAATAATTATTGTTTCCGTGGTCGGCCGCCCGTCTGATTTATAAGCCGGTCGTCGAAATTGGGAGCGGTCATTAAACATGCATCGATATGTGGGAGAATTAACAATTATAATTGAACTTGGCGATTACGACTCGGCGCATTCGACCATAACAGCCCAAGGACTTGGCCAGGATCAACCGCCACTTTCCTGCCGTCAAGTCCCAAAACCTGCGCTATCTCTTATCTGGACGCTTGAACTTTCTTTTTTCTTCCACAACATTTTTGAACTATTCGGCTTGTAGTTATTTTTTATAAAAAGAAGATTGAATCGAGGTTCTTTAGTAATGTTGCAAAAATATGTGTGTCGTGTTCAGAGTTTTTTTTTTCTAACTTTTACAATGCACACTTTTTTCTTGCTTTCGAATCGCAAACAATGCTGCTCGAGTCCGGTTAATAGGTCCACCTCAGACTGAATTGAGGTCTTAATTAATCAGCGAAATTAGTCAATTGTTGAAAAATAATCTTCATTGCTCATTGTTTTACGATAAGCGTAGACGAGAAAATCGCCTACTTTGAGGAATGATTCTATTTATCTAATTAATATTTTCTGGTAATTTTGATATCTGAAGCCAAACTGGATATAACAATTATCGTGCTGCTATTATTATTACGAACAACAATGAAATTACTTGTTCTGCGAATAGATGAAGGTACAATAAAAACATTTTGTGTGTAGGACAGCAGTAAAAAGCGGTACTTCGGCCTATCATCAAAGGCGGCGAGTATGATGGTAAATTGAAGATTGATAATAAATGGAAATTTTTGCGTTAATAATTAAGGCCGATACAATTTGATGCCACCAATCAATAACTTTAGAACGGCCAACAGCTGACTTTAATTTACCGAGAGCCATAAGAAACTTTTAGTGCTAGTTTTAATAGAGTCTAACGAGATTTTTTGTTTATTATAAAAAAAAAGTATTAGTGATAGGCAAAAGCCGGGAGGACGACGTAAAATAGTTTCTGCCATAAATAGTTATCGCAGTAAAAAACAATATAAATCATTCTGCGAAATTCTGGCACTTTCTCAGCTTTCTCAAGAAATTTTCTCATTAGGGTTTTGGCGATAAAATAAGGATTTCCTAGTGAATCCAGTTTAAAAAGAGTTTCCCTTGTAACATCATTATAATCGATATATCAAAGGAGAACATTTTATAAATTTCTGAAATCAATGTAGCTGTTGGCGTTACCACTGATGATGGCAAATTACTTAAATTTTTATAGATTTGAGCTTCCAGGGGTCGTTATACATCCAATCTTGTCAAAAGAGATGTCGGTAATCTTTAATTTTGTCTCTTTTAAAGGAACTAAGCATGTTCACCTTTGCTTTGGCTCTGAAAAATGAGCAAAAACCAGGACCAGTTGAATCAAGTCTTTCAAACGGATTATAAGAATCTGTGCGGTCTTCTTTGTAGGTTTAACCAGTTTATCTGGTAGTACATTTTCTAGGTGAATTTTCTAATAATAATCTATTATTATTTGTAGTCCCGAATTTCTTCTTTTTCTGAAAATGCAACTTGTTCGTTCAAAATTAGTTTATTGACTTAATTTGTTAAACGTTTAATTTCACGAAATCAGTGGACTCATATTAGGCAAAAAATTTCGAGCTCAAAGACAAATGCTATTTCTTTTTTGGTTTAAGTTATTATTTTTCATTATAAACCAAGGGGTCAAATTCATGATGTATATAGCGTAATTCTGAAAATGTAGCGGATTCAGGCCAACGTTCTTGACTTTTATAGCTTATGGTGGAAATTTTACCATAATCTTAAGGTTGCTATAAATAACTGAAGATGATAAAGTAAATTGTGCCTTAATCGCAACCACCTACGCTCCAACAATTTCCATTACAACTTTAGTCCACTAGGAAGTAGGACAATTTTTATAATTAAATTGTAGAAAAAATTTGCCAAAGCCTCCCACGGCAGCGGCAGAATCAAACGTTCTCATCAATCAAATAAGAATTATCCGCAACCAAGTGCTTGTAGAACGCGCATCCGCACGATTTGATTGATTTCATTTTTGCTTCCCAACTAAAAAACAGAAGCCACCTACATCGTTAATCTTTTGGCGCTTATTCAGTCATTGCCGGCCGATAAAGACAACAACAACTCAATTCGCGTGATAAAGGAGTGTTAAAGTTTGGGCGATTACCGGAGAAATTATTGTCATCATTAACCTTTATTAGTGATGAAGCCGGCCTAATTAACATGCAAAACCGAAAAAAAAATGCCGCAAAACCTGCTCGAAGGACTCAATTATAGAAAGTAATGTACTTGGAATCATCCACGACAAATTAATTTAAATTTTTTCACAATCGCTGGATTATTGATGTCAACTAAACGATCGTGTAGCAATGAAGAAACTACGGGACGTTGTTGCAACATGACCAATTGTTGATCAACTAGATGACGTATTGCTAATGATCGCCAATAAGTTGATAACGACTGCCAGTCCCGCAATTCAAATTGATGCACAAGCCCCGAGCTTATTATTTATTTTATAAACATGAAGTAATCGTTGTTGTCGCAACATTAAACCCGCTACTTTACGCGTGTACCTCCCACGCCCTACAATAATAATTATTACCAACAGAAATTTATCGAGTCGAAACACAACTTATAGAAGCTGAAAGCGCGTAATTGGGAAATTCTAAAAACCGAACTTCTTGGTGTTTTTGTTTGGCGTCGTGGGCGGTGGATGAAGTAAAAATTTGAGAAAAAGACACTAACCTTGCAACCCTCGCAGGTGAAGGCTCCGAAGTGGAAGCCGGCCGCTGGCTCTCCGCAAACCTTGCATAGCTGGTTCATCTGGAACAATTCAGCAATTAGCAGCCAATCAATTCCGGAAATCAAATTTGAATTGTTAATGAAATTTATCTCCGACGCAATCATATTTATTATTAAACAAGTTACATATTCATAAAGCTACACTTGAGTAATTTGCTCAAATTGACCGCATGATTCATTCTTTATGTAACAGAATCCCGCGCAACGTACACATTACTACCTTGCGTATGGAAAATGCTTCTATCTATACAGCATACGTGAATCAGATGAGATTTAGATAATAACATTTATTTCGTTCTGTCAATTGCAACGTTCTTATTTGTACGTGGCGAGAATGCAGAACCAGGATGTAGAAAATATTCAAATACGCCGCCGTCTGATCCGCAAAGATATTTTGAGACGGAAACATTTCTAGCCCAGCTGGAGCTTTCCCCAAAGAACTATATTGGCTTTACAGTGCGCGTCTGCAACAAATCACGTTATTTATTTGTTTATTTACGTGCTATTAGTTTCGTTGACAAAATTCCAATCAACTGATGGTTCTCGTAAAGCGTGAAATTTAATTAATGAAGCCGTTTTTGGTGAATATTTTTACAATTCGCTCTTACCAAATAAGTAAAGCGAGTGATGAATATTGTTGTTGACAACAGTTTTTCAATTAGACGGTTCCTCCCGTTATCTACCTGCATCTCGCGATGCAGATGATTTATCTCTCGGAATTATTTATGGTAATTAATTCAATTAGCTTTCTTCTATTCTGCCCATTATGGTAATGCGACTCGGGCGAAAACACTCGACGACACTTGGGGTTTAGCATAACGTCTTTATTCGGCTTCGTCTCAAGTGTCACCAAAAAAGTCATCTTCAACACGAGAAATTTTGTGAAAAGGTTTCAGAAACTGCCTAATATGAAATTACGTCAGACATTTTTTTTTGTTAAAACACAACGTCGAGGAGGAAGAAGACGGTCCTTTCTATGGAACGCACACAATGTTATAAAATTGATAGTCAGCGGCGGTGAATTTCATTCATGTTGAATGGATGTGAAATCAATAAACTCCTAAAATATCATTAAAATTTGTGTAATGGTGCAAAATTTGATATAAACGATACTTAAATCACGCATTTTAGTCGCAACTATTGACTGTCAGAAGTGTTATGGATTTCAACCAAAAGCGTGGAAGATAAAAACTTGTTTTATTGCAGCTTTAAAATTTTTATATTGCTCTTGTATATGTTCGCTCGAAAAGCTATTCAACATTTAAAAGCGCTTAAATAGGGACCTGCTAAAATGTTTCAAGTTATTGCTCTTAAAGCGCTTCATGTCATTGAATTTTTAAATCGACTTTATCAACAGCCACACAAATTCTATTGCCAGTGAATCGGTCCGTCCAAAATGCAAAAAGTAATATTTTTCAAAAAAATCCCTGCATATTCAGGCATACGTGTTGTTTCTCGACAAAATTTTATGCTAATAATTAATTAATTAGTAATTAACGTTTTGATCGTTTTGCGATTTACTGCTTCACTAATTTTTTTTCTCAACTAAATAATATTTTTTTTTGTTTCTTAAGAAACATATCTACACTCTCTTTATCTATATATGAGTATTTTTCAAAACGTATCTGGGTAATATTCTGGTGTCAAAAGTTAATAGAAGGAGTGATTTGACCTAGCGTTGAAATCTCTTTGTGTGCAGTGACACCTACAGCATTAAGGCGAATAGGAGGGAGCATCAAAGTCTTGCAGCAGGACCATGTGTTAGATTTATGCTTCCTCTTGTAATTCCAGGCGGTAAAGCCGTAAAAAGGGAGGAGGAATTCTCGGCAAAAAAAATATTAGTTGTAAATTTTATTTATGGACCATTGTGTGCATTGGAATTTATTTTTATCAGTTCGCTAATCTGTCTCTGCTTACGTAACGCCCATTCAAATAAAAATAGTGGGCATGGGATTATAAGACTTTGTAAGTACATAAACCACTAACACCTGTTTTAGTAATGTGATTTAAATAATCAAAGGAATATGATGTTTTATGGCGACTATGGACACGGAGTAAACCGGACAAGCGCTCGTACATTCATATAAATCTATACAACAAACCTTGTAACTTTATAGCCAGCTTTTAACAAAGTGTCACAACACCCAGCGATTAGGACAAATCGCACTATTTGCTTGATATATGAGCATAATTGCATAAATTTATTTCATTTTACACAGGCAGACAAGTCTCCGGTTTCACCCTAATAAATTATAGATTAACTTTTTATATTTGTCCGCGTTGGCATGATTAACTGGTCAGTACCGGGTGCCCGCGCTTTTGCCTTATGGTATAATTCTGAAATATTTCTTAATTACACGTCGCGAAACGAAACTTGATCTCCTTCCCGACACAACTTGATTGATATCGGAAAAGGCGTCTTTGCGGTCATTTTGCCGCTATCAAGTGGTGATAGGAAAACCAGACACGTTGCATCTGCGACAAATTCAACGGTGTATTTAAGGAACCGCACTTGATCACAATCGAAAGCTTGATTTTCAAAAGTGACACGCTCATTTATCTATGATTGGAAGTGAATAAATGCGAAACGGCGCATAATAATGAATTTCGACGCCATATATGCGAGCTTTTTAAATCTATTACTGCCATAATCAATAGGCCGTTTCAGACGCCGATGCACTTAAATAGCAATAGCGGTATGTGGACGAGTCTTCTTCGACGTGGCCAGCCGTAAAATGGTAACTATTCGTATCATGACCATTAGCGATCGTCCATCCGCGAGACTCGGCTTGAAATGTCACTCGCTAGAGCCGCCTAAGTCGTTAATGCGCAGATTCAATAGTCACCTCTAATTGTCTTAGAAGAGATGCCGCACGCATACGGAACGACCGGTATTTATGCAACTTGCATTATAAGTATAAGCGAGTCCGTCCAAGTGCCACCTGAACACGAACAGTTCTCAGCAAGAATTTCTTCAAATCACCACCCGATCACCATCAACGCCAAATATATACCCCTGATCAGAATTCTTCTAATTCCGCATATCTAGCGCAACCTTGCGGTCAAACAAACATCAACGATCGTCAATTTCGAAAAATAAAGCTTTGCGCTGAAAGTTTCAGTTTGAAGATTTAGCCAAACTGAGCATTTGTCCCTCCGGGACTCCTCGTTTTGATTACTAGTAGACACCAATAATTAGGCCAATCCTTGAATTACAAGAGCGAAAAGCTCACCTACTGTCAAGTCTGCCATGCAAAACTTTCGTATAATCAAAGAGACTCACAGAACTAAAAGAGACCAAATTTTTTGAGTTTTAAGAACTGTTGCAGTCTATAAGTAGATATTAATATTACTCTTTGATTCGCTTTTAATATTATTATCATAGTAATTTCTGTCATTATTAGATACACCTAATGTGAGATACTTTCTTAAGATTATCTTTCAAATATGTTATCGCAAATATCAGTTTGGCAGCATAATATTTATCTGATTATTAAATATTATGGGTGATAAACCTAGTTCAATAAAAATGTCTGCTATTTTATTAACCTCTTGCTTCTTGTGAATCAGAAGCTTGCTCTATGGACGGTGTATGGTTACATGAAAACTGATCGCTTTAAATGTCATCACTCAAAATCCAGCCAAATTCTTATAAAGAAAAGCCACAGCTTCATATCTTAATAATTTATTCCGAACGTTTTGGCAAAAAGTGATGAAGAATTTATGATTAATATAAATTTGACAGAGAAAGTCGTTTTATTTTTTATTTTAACTAATTTGCCATTTTTTAGTTTGTCTTCAAGATTTACATCATAATTTCGGGTTTATTAGATTTTTAATAGGCACTTCTCCAATCTCTCCTCAAATTTACATAAAGCGTAACAAAACTAACATGTCTCTTTTAGCGTCTTTAGAGTTTGTAATTTTTTCTATAAAACCACCAACGGAGAGAAATATACACCCACTTTTGTTCCATATTTCAATCAACCTTTTTCATTATTCCTAATAAATAAATAATCTTCTTTCAAACTTTCTTGTATAACCTTTTATAATATCGTGAAAAAGTTTTGGGACCTCTTATTCATAACATGTTTGGGGTAATATGGCTTCTTTTGTCTCAACGCCTAGCACGCACCTTCTTTCAAGGTTTCCTAATTTTCTACCGGACATATTATTATGCTAAGAATATTTATGAGGGAGATGCTAATATAGGCTATTAAACGTTAATATCCTATTAAGTTCCCTCTATATTTTAATAATATGAAAGTTCTATTGCACAACATACAGACCGTTATTGGTGGAATTTTACTCAGAAGCACAGAGACCAGGTAACAATAAGGAAGTCGTTCATAATTAACTAAAAAATGTTGATAAAAAGATTTCTTGAAAAAGCTTACAAAAGTATCAGAAAAATAACTTAAATTCAAACCAAGCAGATTTTTCACGCGGTGACAATTTACGGTGGAGTTCAGAACAAATTACTAAAAGTAGATATTACTCAGACTTCTTTATTCGACAAATTACTTCGTTATAAGGATGTTAAAGAAGCTAAATGATAAAGAAATATTGATGAGCAACCAAAATCACGTGTGTGAATGTGTTCTTCTTCCTTTGAGTTTAGTTTTGCTTTGTTGACTTAGGGAATTTGCAGCGTAAACAGAATTAGCCTTTTGGTGCGTCCGGGGGCGCTGGTCGTCACGTGACGCGCGGTACCCACGATTTTTCACCAGGTGTTTCAACTTTGGGAGCGGGCCTGCACGCGATTCGGCATAATTTCAAGTCAAGAATCTTCTAACAGCTGACTGGAATTTCCTGAATCTTCATACAACATGTTTGGGAAATTCCTCGATCTCTTCAATAGGCGTCGCTTCAGTCAATCGCCGCGTTTCCAATAGATACTCGACCGTCATCATTAGAAGCGAAATTAACGGGACAATTAGAGACCTGCATAAAAATTGCTTTCGCTTCGCCGGTGAAATGTGCAATCTCCATCAACGCTCCGCCGTCAGTGACATATTCCGGAGCCACGACCGCCGTTGAAATCTCCCCGGAGCCAGCCAATTATTATTGCCTAGGCGGTTCTATTGTCTTTCATGTGGCGCTATTCGGAGTTGTAAAGCTCGTGGGAATACATTGACCTACCTAAGATTTTATTGAGGAGATGCGTTCACAAATTGCATACATATTTTCATTTGAATAAGTATACGTGCTGGCGATATTGCAAACGGTCACAATTAACACCGGACACGTTCGCCGAGATAGCAGTCATTACACGGGGCTTTAAGCTGCGAGATTCCCGAACGCGATAAGATAGCAGCGGTGTTAATGAGCGCTATCCCGGAATCTCCGGCGGAGCTTTATTTAAAGCGCTGACTGATTTCAAAAAAATTCTAAATTACTATATTAACCTGGATTCCGAACGCGAAGCGCCTAATGCCTACACACACTGTGACAATAACCATAACTTCAAAATTGACTCGGCGAGTTATTAACAATAACGGGCTTTCTTTGCAACATCTGTCGCGGCTTTGGCGTTGGTGTGCGAATTATATGGAGCAAGTGGGCGGTCGAATGAAGCGCGTAAAACTATAACTAGGTAATTAAAATTGGCTACTAAATTCGGCGGAAATAAATTATCCCATTAGCGATTTTTCGGTAGTTGAGTGGCCAAAGCGCTCGTCCTGCGAGCTTTGGAGGTAGGTATAAAATTATGTAAATTCGATTGAAACCAATTTGTGAAACGATGTTTACACATTAAAAATTAACAGTTTATGGACATCGCACTATAAGGCAAATAATTTACTGAGACATTTATTAGAGACACCTATTTAAGAAATATTGCGTACGGGACGTGCAGTGCGGATCGTAAAAAAATCCAGTTCCAACACTTAACTCAATGCTTCCGACAATATTATTGGGAATTAAGTGCGGCATAACTTTTGCCTTGATTAAATTCCTAAACCCATCCTTTATTCTCCCTCACCTGCGAGCCGGCAGAGGTCGAAGAATCGTAATAAATAATCAGTTATCCCATTATTTCGTGCATCATATAATGCAACCTCGCCGCTCGTCAAAGATCCTCGATCTAGGTGCTGCATCTAGAACTTCCTGGACTCTTTCAACGAATTTATGTAATGATCAGTTCCCTCACCTCAACCTCCAATTCTTTGTGGGTTTCCAGATTTTATGTGGTTGTACCCATCTTTTCAACTAATCGCATAGCAAAATTTCCATAAGAAGATGCTATAAAAACCGTTTATAGAATTGTTACATGTGTTGAGCGGATCTCCAGCCTCTGATGTGCTTACATTAATCCCGAGATCCCAATAAACTAGGACTACCTACTTTTACTACGTCGGATTTTGCTACGTCGGATACCTACATTTTTCAGGTTACCGAGAATAATTTTGCGTTAATTTGTTCCAGTTGCGGCTCAATTTGAAAAAAATTTTTAACATTATTTGTAAGTGGTCAAGTTTTACATTTACAACTGACTAGGAATAAAAAGTTCTCTTAAGTAGGTGTGTATTTATATAGTTTTAGTTTTTTAATCTAAACATTAAAGACTAAATCCTTATCTTAAATTTTGTTAAACTTTTCTTAAAAAATACTGTTAACACTTTCTGTGTTGCATGCTACCACGCTAAAGAGGACGGTCCATTAGCACCAATACCATCTACAAGCCTGATTCTTCTAACATAGTTGCCCTTCACTTCAATCGGCACCAAAGCATTTAGAAAAGTCCGTTCTTCAGATAAGATTTTTTGGATACCCAAAATACCTCAGTATCGGTGCTCTTCAAACTTCATGAGAGTAAAAATGTTAAGTTTATGTTAGTCAATACACGTTCGTCAATGTTGTGAATACACTTTATTGGTTTATTGATTTATAGGCTAAACTAGGATTATCCAGCAGAATACACAAAAGTTCAATTTACAAAACACGTTAATTGTAATCCACTATAAGGTCAACGACCTAAATACTTTACATAGCGGAATCCTTTACAATAAGTACCTATATTCGCTTATAAAATACAACGTAATTATGTACAGCCGAATACAAAATTGATGTTTATTCTAAATTTTAAATGTCATAAAAGATAAATATGAAGAAATTTCTTTTACTGGAAATTTCCATAACTCCTGAGTTATCAATTGAGCCATGGGGGCTGACTCTCGTGTAACATTTGTCTTGATCGCCGGTCCGAAACGGTTAAAATGATAAGTTCTACATATACCTAGAGCAATGAAAATGTATCAGTTTCCTCGTCTAAGGATTTGTCCAAATTTTATGATCTTTTTAAAGACTATCAATATAGGTATATTCAATCTATTCAATATTGTATATTATCTTACTAACAAATACAAAATTGAAACCTACTTGAAATTGTGAAATAGAAAACTTAATTTGGTTATTTTTGATATCAATCTATGTCGTTGATTAGGATTGATTTTGATTAAGATATCAAAATAAAACTTGTTTATTTACGCTCAATGTTTATGTTCTTTACCTATGTTTTTGCGAATAGCGATAAGTGACAGTTAAGTTTTATACTAAGTTCAGTTCGATAGTGCCGTTGTTTAATCGGAGCTTGCGTTTTGCTAATAAATTCCGTTTGCTTATTAGCTACAAGTGTTGATTTATTTAATCTAAAAACCATAGTTTTAACAATTTTAACCCAAAATATTTCCATGGAAAAAGTAAACTAAAAGATGGTAAACTACAAATTTCATAATTTTGGGAGGACGTCAAAAGCAAGCAGTGACTTAAACTAACCCCACCTTTGACCTCATGACTTTAAATTTTTTTTTTAATGGTGGTTACTACCTACATAAATAATTTGCATACGCAACCTTCAATTTTTGACTAACAATAACACCAACAACCTGATTTCATAAAACTATCTAGATTATAACTTATCTTTAGTGCCGGTCACCGCCTCACTATTTGGATTTTTAGTTAAGTATAAAATTTTAATAATCTAAAATCATAAAGTACGCTATAATTAAAATATTAAGGCGTAACACCAACCCAGCCCGATATTTTTATTTATTTTTATGGGGGCATATTTTTGATTAAGTCCAAGTCGATATCATAGAATTAATTTTTTTTATTTCTGAACAAAAGATAGTAAACGCGGGTGTTAAGTGGGTGGGCTGCAATGGGGTGTAAACGTGCATATCTTGTGACCTTTCTTTTCTATAGGTATATCAGCGCTTCAAAAATTGCCTGCTGTTTTACACAATAATTGCATGTCAATTTAGAAATGAAAAGTAAAGAAAGTGGTAAAACCCTGCAATTAATCAGTTTTGCCGCTCACTGACAGCCGCTAACAGTTGACACACTCAACCTCCTACCGCGGCAAGACAAACATTTAAAAATGAATTATTGCGACAGTCAAGATCCAGCACCTCCAAAAACCCAATAAAAATTTCTACCGCGACATAGTGAATGAAGTAACCTTCGTTCTAAATGGGGCGCAAAATATTTTTTTTACCCCTTTTTACCCCTCTTTTCTACACCTATCTGAACACCAAATCAGCAAACAAACCCGAGTTGTTATTGAGATAAAAATAAATCAATTCAATGAATTAAGTAGTAACCGTTAAATAAGTTGCGCAATTACCTTATTATAACACAAAACTTTTTACGACTAATTATGAAAAAATCCTACGTCACAATCCGTAGAAGTAAACAACTAACCTTTTTGAAACGATATGTGGATCGGGCAGCGCGGCATTCCGAACTTCACAGATCGCGATTCATCTCAGCGAGCAGCAGGTAAGTCGCACAGGTACTGATCAACTTCTCTACACCTGTACGGCAACTGGGAATTTAGTTCGTAAACTGCCATCAGAAGGCGCTACTTGCCAGTGATTCCCCTCTAAAGCTCCCACTATAAAGCGGCGTCTACGCCCAGTTACAGGCTGATTGGCGATGGTCTAGTTCACTTGGGTACCTTCTCCAATGGTAGAAAATGGGAGGTTGATGGAACGCCCCGAGGAGAAGTGATAAGTTCATCAAGAATTTTAGTAGGGCAACTTGATCAATTATTAAAATTGTGCAACATCGGTTTTGATTGCACTATACTGCAAGTTGCAACGCACCTCACGATTGAAAAGTGATGGTGATACTTTGTTAGCGAAATCCTTTCTTCTCGTATTTAAAATCTATATGGTAATAAAGGCATGGTCGTGGATTGTTTACATCTATTTCCGGGATTTTAGGACAATGTTGGGTTGGGTTTCACCTACTTGTCGAATTATAACTAGTAATTTCATGGCTTTTTTTCGATCTCGCGGAACTGAACGAAGAGCTTAAAGTTCGAAGTTCAAACGTCGTAAATAAAACATCAATATTCGCCTCATTGGGAATGGTGGGCGAAGAACTACTAACAATAATTCATGTTGTCCTGGATCCTGGCACTTCTATTTATTTTTTTGTCTGCGTCTAGACCGTCAGACGCTTCTGAAGGAGTGAGCTTTGGCAATAGCGAAAAGATAGTTCTTTGTACAAAAAAAAAAAAAAATTGTTTTTTTTTTATTATTTTTTATTTTGACCTCTTGAAAGTTTTACATACCTAATAATGAGTTGGAGGAAAATTTGATGTAAGGAGCTTTCTATTTGGTCTATCGTTATTAAGACAATAAAGCTTCCCAATATAAAAACGTATCTCACTGAATTTTAATCATGTAGGTGCGTACATACTTAGGTAGGTAGCTACTATTTTTTTCTATCAAGAGAATTAAAATTTACCTAACAAGTCATAAAGGTATTAGATACCCATGTTATTTTTTATCTATGTACTTACCTACTGTCAAAATTGCAAAAGGTCTACCTCTGCTATAGATATGTGGTAGGTTATGTGGATCGATGCAGTAAACTTTTTTTTATTGACGTATACTTTGTTATTGGTAATTTGATATAGGATAAGTAGGTATTCTCTTATAACCTTTAAAGCTACAATTTTTTTTATCAAATTATTATTTTTCATTCAGCATATTCAAAGCATCAATTTTTCCTTTCTAGAAGCTGAATCAAAATACAGCACTTTAATCGACGCTTATTGCAATATTGGAAAGATAAAATACAAAAAACGTTAATTCTTTATTTGAAATATTTTAAAGGTAGGTATTTTGGAACCTCAATAATTTCAGAAAACATTTAAATGATGTTTTAAGATAAGCGATACGAGTAGACATTTATAATAAATTTACCAAAACTTTGGAATTAAAATCGCATAAAAATATAATTAATTAAAATAATTTTTCAATAAGCTCTTAGATATATTCTAAATTATGATATTTTAGAAGATATTATTACGGTTCTTAATGTAGCATCAATTGCAATAAATTAAGCAATGTCTTGATGACATTATTGGGACCCGAAAAAATGAGAATCAATAATGCGTTGTTTTTAGATCAAAATAAAAAATATTGTTTTAATTTTTTATTTAAAAATTAGATACCTCAGAGTGCCATTCTGTCATTCGTCTACGTAGGATTCTATATAGAATTCTATATAGATTCTATATAGAATCCTACGTGGATCTTATAATTAAATATAGGACTCATCTGTGTATTACTTACATTTTTGAATTCGTGCAATGCCAAACTCTTTATAAGACACCTACTTAACTTTCATTTAGAAACGACTTTAATAACTTTAAAATTGGACACTCTTTTGTATTATGACAGTGGCTTCATTGTCGCAATGAATTTCTACAGTAGGTAATATGTCTCATAACTTTTTTTGCAAAGTAAAATTTATTTATCTCTAATAAGTAGGAGTTGGAAGAATTATGGGTGGTTGGGAGATCGTGATAAAAAAGTTAATGAGAAATGATGACCACAGAACTTAAATTTAGGAGATTCCTGGCTAATGAAGAATTCAGTTTTGACAGAAAATGCAAATATCTCACAGAAGCGCCATTAATCACAATCGTTTAGTAAAGGTGTTATAATGGCTCTAGATAGTAATCTAATTTTGAAAAAAAAAATATTTTTTTTAATTCCACGCGATAAAATATTGTCCTTTCCAAAATTGTGGAAATCCGTTAAAATATTTGTTTAGATTTTACGGTTAGATTGAACAAAATTTATAAATTCAAATTGGAAAAGATGTATGAGGCCAAGTTTGTACCAATCACAACGTGGATACCCACATAAATCAGACCGCGTTAAAATAATTTTGTGGGCGTAGGTATAAGGAATTTATCTTTGGAATTGTTTTAGCACTTGGCAACGTGGAAAAGCACGAATGCAACAACAATGCTCGGAGTAGGGAATTTCATAATACCCACAAACTTGATTTGGATTGTGGGTATTTGAACTGAATCCAGTTCAAATTGATTACACTAATTCCAATTTATTTTACACGAGGAGATATCTAGAATTTACGTAATAAAAATCGAACCGCTCGCAATTTCCTACCTATCTCTTCCATTATACTCCTACGGACGTGGGCGTTTGAATGCGGTCCGTTCGGGTGATTAAAAACTTGAACCCATTACTGTAATATAATTGCAACAATTATTACAATACGTGCCACAAAGTCAATAAACCCGCGATGAAAAGAATCGTTCTAAATGAAATCTAATAAATGAATCAATTAATGTTATATATCGCTCTACATATGGTATAAGGGTTCTTGAGCGGTCCATAAGCATCGGTATTATTCACGGCCCACTTGATCCACGCGGCGATAATACGTCAATGACCAGTCCAGCGGTGTTATAGATACTTACATGCCCCAGTATCGATTATTATTTATTAGAATAGGAATTGGGCCTGGCGAAATAACAATCAATTAATTATTCATGCACCATGACTTACCACATCTATTATGCCGCTGATGAATGGTAATGAATTTTTAAATGGTATACATATCTTCTAATACGTATTACTAGAACACTGCTACATAAATTAAACGGCGTGGCACTTGAACAACTCATTTCCTGAACCACCAGAGTAGAAACCGTGAATTTGGCCAGCGTGCCCAATATTCTCCTGGTAGGTAGGTGTCCGCAGCTCCGGAGTCAATGGAGCTGCGCGAGGTGCCCAATTAATTTCTGTGAAATGCGGCCCGTGATTGTTTTTTACACGTAATGTTCCATTAAACATATTAATTATAGACATTCGATATGCGAGCTGAAAGTTGAATCATAACTTACCTCTCTACATTTGCCCGTGTTGTGGGCAAACTAATAATAATAAACAATTTTACGATATAAAACCATCAATTACCGATTGGCCGTAGATCAAACGGGTGGGAATAATTTCGTGTTGATTTTCACATTTCATTTAGCCCATTCGGGATTAAAGTATTCCACAATTATGACTGCGATGCGACTACCCACGCACCAGCTACGTGAATATTAAATATCGCGATAAATTCTCTGGCTCTTTGCCTCGCAATTAACCATCGCGAATTAATTAAGACGTAAAAGTCCCTTTCGCACAAAGGATGACAGCCAATAACGCCAAAATTTATAATTATTAGCGTTAATAGAGGCACGGTAATTATGCATTCGAATTCAGTTTTCTTACTTGACATTTGAACCAACGGCCCGGCCATCATGCAATTATTAAATTATTGGATGGATCTGCGGCATAAATAAAGTGTTACAATGAAGCGATTGCCTTTTTATTGCTAATTTCCTTACGTAATTTGTCCATTAGCGGCGATTTTCGAATAAATATCCATTTTTTCGACGATTCTCCGATACTAACAGTCAGAATATCGTCTTGGATAACGACTGTTAAACATTCAATTTATACATTCCTCTCGACCCGAACCTGAGCGATTATGAGTTATAACCGTCCGTGTTTAAGGTGTAATCGTTTTACTACGAATTAATTTATGGGTTATGGTAATTAACAATTGGTATTTTGTGACGAGTTCCAAGATTTTCGGATGTCAAAGGTTATTACAGTCTGTGTTTTATGACTGGCCAATAAACAGTCGCCCAAGAAAAATGAATTTAAAACGTTTATTAACAAATTGAACCGCAGAGAAAGCTCGTTATTTACAACTGTTTGTCATCTATAAACGCCAATTGATTTAATTCAATGACACGGTCTGCCCACCGCACGTCTGAAGCTTATGGCCAGTTTACCAGCGACGTCGGCTTCTTTCTGTAGATAGCACGGTTGTTTGGATAACGAATTGGGAGAATCAAGGCAGTTTTATGAATATAAACGGCTCTTTAATTCCCGGAAAAATTCAAATTACATAGAGCTATTACATAACAATAATCTGAAATGTACACAATAACTGTTAAATAACGGCGAACAAGACTCGAATTCAACATTCTTTTCTCTCAATTGTCAAATTTGAATTAATGGTCAGTAATGGTTACCACGAAAAATTAAACTGACTTTAACCTAAAAATTAGATAGGTACCTAAGGTTTGCATCTAATATTTAACGCTTCCAATAAGCCCTACTGGCTAGGCAATTAACATAAGTAGGTACACATTAAGAGTTCTTTTGCATCACTACCTAATCAAAATTACCTGCAATTTTCAAGTTTATCTGTTATATAATTAAGCAAAGTTGAGTGTGCCAGAGGTCAACAAAAGTCAAAAAATTATAGACATATTACATCCTATAGCGCAGCTCAAAATACGCTATCGGCCAAACTGATAAAAACTCAACTCAAAACAGCCCTACCAGCGATATTCTCGTTTAGTGCGAGCCTGTGAATGCTTGATAAATGCTTGTTGAAGTTGAAACGCAAAGTTTCAGGACTCTAACTCCAAGAACCAACACGTATGCGACCAATAACCCGGAGACCCTACGCGATCAAGCGACGAACCCGGTGGCAAAGAAATTCGCCAGCGCGCAATTCCTCGCAATTAGCCCTTTGAAACTAGTTGGTGCCAATCTTATTTCACTAATTTAGAAGTCATAGCAAATTGCAGTTGTAAAACCTGAGAGTAATCTTGGGAAATAATTTGAAAGTTAACATAACAAAGAAAAGTACTAAACGACCAATTTGTAGGTACTTTTGGTAGAGACTAGATCTTTGTACTATAATTGATCTCCGAATTTAGCCTAAAAAATAAAAATACAGATTGGTCTTACTGTAGGTCCATGCAGCAGCTAACTTTCTTTATATGTCATGAATCAGTTCTTTTAGTAGAGTGGTGTTTCTAAAGAATTAATATTACGTTGCCTTTGCCCTCATTCTTTATCTTTTTAAGAATTAAATTTTTAGTCTAGAAAACTTCTTTAAACTATAATAAACTTAGGTATGTATAGATGTCATTATCGGGTCACTTTCTATCAACTCAAAATCTTACCAATTGCTCTGAATAAATTCTTAAATGGTATCTACTTGATTGCAGTTTAAATTGAACAAGGAGATTGTTTTTCAATAAAAAAATGATGTGATTCATATAAATGAAGCTTTATTCGCACCCATCAAATTTATGGCTTTGTGCTATATTCTCGGCCTGATGTGCCTCCTAAATAGGTAAGAACAGACCACTTTTAGAATCGGTTTTGGCAAAGGTTAAGTGATCTTTGCTGCGATCGGGGGCATCCTTTCCTCTCATGCCGAAAAAAGTGTATTCCCATCTAACAGAAGCGTTTCGGGGTTCGTATAGTCGACGTGCACCAAAACCATAAAATTAATTATGCCGATTACAGGCTATTAATTATGGCCAGATACTGTTATCCGTTCGGACTCCCACAAAAACCAACAAGTAATGATCGAAACAGGTCTATAAATCCTCGAAACTATCGAGCCATCGTTTCCTTATGGTTTTTTGGGATGAACTGCCAATGTGTATGATCATAAACTGATAGGGCGTGAGCGAGATTCGTGCTCGCTGTATTACCCTGACATGACACTAATAGAAAAGATGCGTCTCGTTAATTGGGTAGTAATTCATAACCGCGCAAGGCGCCCCAGGGACGAATGTACAACCGTGTGGCCCCACTGTAAATATAGGCACGAGAACTCCCGCACTCACTTTGACTTTTTTGCCGGTTTTATGGCCACTTTGGCGACTATTTCAGTAAATAACACCCGAAGGTATGCCATGGGAGCCGCGAACGTGTTAATTTTTATCAGCAACCATTAATTCTGACACGGATGAAAGCTAATTACAACTGTAAACTTACTGCATATCCGAAATCTGGACGCCTCGAATAGAATTGGAGAGGAGAAAGAAAAGCACCTCGTTGATGTCGTAAATCTTCGAGAGTTTAATGCAGGGTCGCATTATTATATAGATATAAATAATTCATCGCCATGGGAAGAACGTGGCACGATATAATTTATCCTGTCAGCTGATTGTTTATTAGAATGAGTTGATGCATTGCTTCAGAAAATGGAGCAAAAACTTTCAGCATCGCAACAATAGATCATATCACGTATTTAATGGCGACTTGACTCGGGAGAAAATTGGTTGTTATTAATGTGAACTTCCATTATGGCCATAATTTACTTAAATTATTCTCGGATTTTAGAATTGCCTTTAATAGAAAACGGAGATGTTTTGCTCTCTTTGCTTTGATTTATACAACTCTGCCGCTGTTATGGGATGTTTCTCGGTGGCTCGACCCACTCGATTCGGATTACCGCTAATATTCAAATGCGGTCGTAAATCTACAACTGCACCCACCAATTCCGTTTAATTGCGGGCTAACATCGCTTTGTCACTGCAGCTAGTAACTGGGTGCACCACTTAATCTCAACAATGGTGCTGGCCACCTTATTCTCCTTTTTCCCCTGGGAAAATGCAAAGTAAAATGTTGGCAGAGACTTTTCCCGTAATCTTGTTGTGATTGTAAGATCAAGAAGATTCAAAATGAGACACAGAAATTTAAAACTGTCCATTTTGGAAAAGATGGCAAATAACCAGTAGGTATCTACCTATTTTTAATTTATATAAAAAGCTTACATTTTGTTGATTACCAAAATTACCAAGATTTGTATTAAATTGTTTTCATTGCGATTTCTTGTAGGTAGAATGATTACCATGGCATCAAAGATTACTTAATTAGTAATAACAACTTCAGAATGATACCATCAGTGAGTATTTTGCATCTATGTCTCTTCAAATTCGGTTCATTACAGAATAATGTTTTTCGACAAACCATTTATATCATTTTTGAAATATTTTTTTCAGATAATGGTATAAGTTGTTTTGCAAAGCGAATTACTAAGCAATGTTAGGTTTAAGTTAAGGTTTATAATAGGATAGAAGCTCAAGTTTAAGTACTACCGCACTTTTGTAGTGACTTATATGTTTGTCAGGTTGTACATGGCGCGGTTAGTACCAACACTACCAACGCAACAGTTAGAAAATAACTAGCTTTGTTTTTGAGGGAGTGTGGCGTCGTTTTTCGGCGTTTTCCTAATTTAGCCAAAGTATCCTTTATTTCTCGTTCATACAGTTAAATTATAAAAGAGCACCAGCCGAAGGTGAGAGTTTTGAATTTGCGCTCTTGTCCTCCCCTTGGATAGAAATTGCAACATACATAACCTCAAATTGTGTTTCAGAATGGATATTCGTCCAAATAACACGATTTACATCAACAATCTCAACGATAAGATCAAGAAAGATGAACTCAAAAAGTCCCTCTACGCGATCTTCTCCCAATTCGGCCAAATAATGGACATTGTGGCGCTGAAGACCCTCAAGATGCGCGGCCAAGCTTTCGTCATTTTCAAAGAGATCCAAAGCTCCACCAACGCCTTAAGGTCGATGCAGGGTTTTCCGTTCTACGACAAACCAATGGTATGTATAGCGTTCTTTTTGTAGGCTCTTTATAACGTTTTCGTTTTGTGCATTGCACCAGGCACAAGTTTAACTGTTGTTTGTTCCAGCGCATCCAATACGCCAAAACTGATTCTGATGTCATATCGAAATTGAAGGGTACTTTCCAGGAACGACCGAAAAAGATACGCCCACCGCCTTCCAAAGAAGACGAGGCTCCTAAGAAGAAAAAGAAGAACAAGGACCCCAACCGAATTCCAGGTGGCAGCAACGCTGAACAACCGCCCAACCAAATTCTTTTCCTTACCAATTTACCTGATGAAACCAGCGAAATGATGTTGTCAATGTTGTTCAATCAGTAAGTTATTTTTTGTTGCGTCTGAATGTTGTTGATTTGAAAATTTTAGATTTCCCGGATTTAAGGAGGTGCGGCTGGTGCCGAACCGACACGATATTGCTTTCGTTGAATTCGAAAACGAGCTGCAATCGGGCGCCGCCAAGGATGCGCTGCAAAGCTTTAAAATTACTCCTACACATGCCATGAAGATTTCCTTTGCTAAGAAGTAACACTCTACAGTTTCTATAATAATTTTTTTACACAATTACAAACAATTTGAGTGGAAATGCTATGAATAGAGTTTGTAAATTTGACTGGTACCAAATTAACAATAATTTTGTGATTATAAGTTGGTTAACAATTTTTTACCTTTTCTTACAACATCCTCTCTTGGAAAAAGGTATGAGCGTTCTTCAAGCTTTGATTCGACTTTTTGATCTATCTCAATTTTACTAACATGTACAGAAGGGGACGCTGAAAATGCGCAGTTGTGTCTACCCCTTTGGCGCTTTTTTTGCTTAAACTAATAGACTTTGAGAAAAAATGAAAACAGTTTGTCAAATGACTATTTTGAGATCATATTGGAGCATATTTGTTTTTTTTTTACTGAAGATCTCTCTGATTTACCCCGATGTATTCCATTATTATTAATTATTGAGAACAAATATAATGTACACCAAATTAAACCATACATCCCTTGCACTGTCCACCAGAAAATTTAATGAGCATCAAAAAATGTAAATAAAACCCAAATTATTATACATCAGAAAATGAGAACATCACCACTAAAATAACTACGCTGCGTATTATTTTACCATTGCTTACATTTTAAATTCTATATGTCCATCAATTTTACTAAATGTTCACCAAATTTAGAACGCTCAAGTTACGCGTCCGTGCTGTACCTACATAATAAATATTCGCGCTATCCATTTATATTTAGTGTTTCTCAAAAAAATTATTTGTGCGTCAAATAATTATTCTATTATTCCAAAAATGAAATATGCTCGCGCAGCTCTTCTTGCCGCTTGCGCTTCCTGACAAGACGCACGCGAAAAGTTTTGTATAAGGTCAGTTCAGGGCCATGTAATTTTTTTTTTAAAAGCACGATTAGAAATTACCACTAAAAGAAGTTTTACGTTTTACATAATGCAAGCCAATTACACCAAAGCATTTATATATTACGGAAATCAATATCATTTTTTGTGCAAACCACTTCTATTTTTACTTCTATTTTCCTTGCCCTAGCACATCTACATCTATAATTTTGCATAAAATTATTTACCATTTGCACAACATTTTATTGCTTGTGTATTTTTGATCAACAAATAGTATTTTTAACTGCTAAATAATATAAGACACTGTCGAAAATTAAATGTCTGGGTATTATGTTAGAATTAAATGCGGAATAAAATTTGGTGAACATTTAGTATTTATGGTCAACAAAAGTTATTTTAGCGAACAAAATATATAAGAGGCCAGCATTATGTCAATATTTGGTTGTCGCTTTAAGATTATGTATTTTCTTAATTTTGATGAGCATTTAGTATTTTTGGGAAATAAAAGTATTTTTTTGTATGAAAATATTGGGTAAATTTGGTAGACTGTTAAATACGACCCTTAATTATTCTACACTCAAACGTGAAGTTTTTTGTTTTGTACATCAAGCCGTTAATTTTTATAAAGAAAATTTGCGTTGTGTGTAATTAATAAATGTGACACTTTAGCCCTAAGCGCCACCCACTCCCAAGTTACCTGTAGCAGAGGGTCATCAGAATGTCCGGTAAGGCCTACATTTCAAATGACAGACCGTGTTAATGGCACCCTTCTCATGACAACTACAGCACAACAGTTTAAGAGATTAAACAAAAATCATCTTCAGCGAGCCACCTTCCAAGGGCTGTAGCTCCCTTAGGAGACACGTAACTGAAAAACTTTATAAAGATTTTTGTTTTCGTCTGATTTCGTTTTTCTACATGTCCTAAAATTTTTAATACACATACATATGTATCGTATTTTACTGTGAAGCTTAATAACTGGATGTCTTGATAACTCAAATCTTCTTTAATGGCAAGTCAATCAGCTATTAAAAAAAAAAAAATTTTTTTCTCTAAGTCTACCAGTTTAAGCGGAATAGACTTGGTTTCACACTTTTAACTTAACCCTGTTCAGTTATGGGGCTGGTTAGGTTAAATCTAAGACTGTATTTTCATAATTCGAAATTACAATCTCATAAAATGGATTAACATTTATTAAATATGTTTTCTATATACAAAATTATTTACAGTAAAAATGATTTGTTCTTATAATGAAGAGTAGCTGCTCCTGCATTGATTCAGTCGCACACTATATCACATCTCATCAGCTACTTATCCATTATTCGCCTCAATAAGCGTACAACCTTCCTATAAAAATTACTTCATGTCTCTTCCTAAACCAAGTACAAAAATTAGCACCTATTGTATAATACCTCAACTCATGATCACATCACAAAGACTTAAGCATGCATAAGCAAATTAATAAAACAATACTCATAAATTGTTCTCAAAGTTCTTGATACTGAGGTAACATCAGCAAATGATCAACCCAGTATAAGGAAATTTGCAAGCAATTTGTAGTGATGGGTTTAAATAATGATAAAAGTGAAAATATGTACATATCAGTTGTACAACAAATTGTCTTTGCCTGCTTTGACACAACCTCCTCAACTCCATTGCTACTTATCCATCTTAGTTATCAAACTAAACTACTGACAATTTTTATCTAATTGATAACTCAATGGAAGAAAAATGGAAGCAGATATGTCTTTTAAAATTGTAACATTACACATATGAAGTTGATTTTACGTCTTAATACTACTTATAGCTTAAACAGCCCCTAGGTGCGCTGAAAAGCCGCCTCAGTGCATTCAAACATCTCCTAATTTTTACAATATATTAATCGTCGTCGATAACAAACCCCGTTCTGGCCTGCTGCGCATGCTGGTTCCTTTGCAAAATATTCAAACACTGCGTCAAGCAATGAAGCGATGCCGCCGACGTAGCTTTCAGCAACAACAAGTTAGGGTCCACAAAAAACTTGCTGCCAGCAGACTCTATAGTTCGACACAAAGCCAAGTCCGCTTGTTCCGTTTGGGCTAGTTGCGATCGAGCACACCCCATGGCGTCCAAAACCGCCAAATGTTCGCGAGGTGGCAGTGGAGGACTGTTGGCGCTGATTGCCTGAAAATTTCGATTATAGAAACGAATTTTGATGACGCACATTACCTTCGTGTGGGACTCCGCGACTGCCCTCAAACCGTTGACCCATTCTTGTCTCGCTCTAGCGTCGGCTGCTCGCAATTTCAACATATCACCGGAAGCACAATTCACTGTGAAAGTTTTCGAGTCTTCATCACTGGGGCAAATTACCGCTCCTGCTAGATGCACGGAACCTCTCGGGACGGTGCCGTCCGGTTTTTCGCCCTCGCACAGGTAGTAGTGCAAGAGCCCCGCGTTGGCGTCCACCATAAAATACCTGTATTGCCAACCCTTCATCACATTTGTGTACTTGTATAGTTGGCCAGAAAACTGTCGCTGTTTGGTGTGCAAGTCCATAACTGACTGCAAACAAAGAGGAAGTACACAGATAAATTACGAGGATAATGGGTATTTTTAGATGTTGTTTAATTTACACACAGATAAGGTCGCGTAGTTTGCAGGAATAATTAGTTGATGCGGGGGTTTACCATGTTCTTATTTGTGATGGGTATTGGGTTTGTTTACTTAGAATTTATCAAGTGCGGATAAGCGCTAAGCCAAAAAAGGAGTTTCTAACCTCAACTAACTTGTTGTTAGTCATTAAACGTCAATTGGTGATGACAGATCAAATGACAGATTAACTAACTGGCGGTGGCTAAAGTGACGTTACAGGAAGTGGTTCCCCAGTGAACCGCTCGACAGTAGCGCGCCGCACTGCGTGCGCCTGAGACGAATATCTGGTTGCATAAGTACCAGTTCAGTAATTTTTTTTAAACAATTATAAAGATAAAAGTATAACCCTTGAGGTTGAAACCCAAAATCAGACCTTTTCAAGACCTACCCAATATATAAAAAATATTTTCAGCAATTTTTATAAGGTAAAAAATTATCAAGTACTTACATACATACTGAACTCCCAAAGATTAGAAATATCTGGGTAGGTAATGAAGTTAAGTAAATAGAAGGAGGCTATATCTATATCTAACTAAGATCCCATTTACAATAGCAGTTGTTGAAAATGGCAGGAAATATATTTTCAAAGGATTCACTGGTGATTCATACATATTTTAATAATAATAATTATTATTATTTTATTTACGGTCTATCTTTAAATGTTAAATTTTTGTTCTTACTATAATAGACTATAATAATATTTATCACCCTCTTAGTTTAGCTAGTTTTGAAAAGTTTTTCTCAGTGCAGATTTAATGATGAGATCTGAATCATAGGCCTTTGACTAGCAAAAATGTTTTTTTTTTGTTGTTATGAAACATTAGTGTCTTCGTTTGTTGACGACATAAACAATAGTGTTAACAAGGCTAATTTTCGAGGAATTTATGCGGAAAAGTGTGTTAATCATAAGTAATCTGGTGTTTATCGTGCTGTTTAGTGTTCAGTAACCAAAATAAACAAGTTTTGGTGGACTGCGGTAGCAAACCAGTGAAAAATACTGCCAATGTCTCCAAAAACAATTTCCAAAACATTCTTTGTCTTTAAACTTTTCTTCAGACATACTTATACAGGGTGGGGCAATAGTGCGTCCGACTTTGATAGCTCAAGTTCTATGATAGGTAGAAATTTGATTTAAAAACAGAAATAGACTAGAGAAAGAAGTTTATAACCGGAAATTATTTGTGAACATACAGGTGAGCCAAGACAATTATACAGGCGCCAGTAACATTTTTTTAAATAGAATGTTGTGTGTAAAAGAAGATTTTTTGGAGCCTTTTCCTAGACTCCTTTCACTCCAATATTATTACTGACTATTTCCAAACCACTTGGAAGTAGCGATTTTTTTTGTTCAAATAATGGCATCTGCAGATGCATGTTAAAAAAATCACTACAGTCACAATTACGAGTTCTAAGAAAAAATTATGTAAGTACTAGTTGGAAAACATCTGTGGAATGTCTTTAAACCGTTTCGACTTTTGAAAAGGGATACAGGGTGGCTAAACTTAATTTTTTACTTTAAAACTTTTTGAATTTAATTTTCTCCATTTTTTCAAATAAAACATCCTGTATATTTTTTAACGATATGATGTAGAAACTAAAAATGAACATTTTTTGTATGTACACCACTATGGCTATTTGTAACCATTTTCGATTTATCGTTCAATAATTACAAATTTCAAGAAAAGCTTTTGAAGTCGGGCGCACTATTACTATTGCCCCACCCTGTATAATTTGTTCTTAATGGATTCACTTTCAATAAATTTTTTGAATTTTTACTCCTGATGCTGTTGATTTTTTGCTCTTCCTGGGTGTTAAATTTTCTGCAGATCCGATAACTTGCTTCAGTAGCTCGGGTTTAGTGTTTCAATTTTCTTGTCTCAATCTTGAATCTTGACTGATATCAATTGTCGCCTGTGGAAGAGGTCTTTTGTTCCAAATGCCCCGAATATGCAGAGGTTGTCGCAACGTTCAATTAAGCGAGGCGTCACAAATTGCAAATGACGTACGGTGGCATGCCCCCAGAAGCTGAAGAACGGCTGTGGTGCTTGGCAATATCGGATGACATCCGTTGTCGCATCGAGGCCGGACAACGGGTGTGAAGACTCGAAACCGACCCATGACGATGGTGTTGCCATCAGCTGCTGCGGATTACACATGTCGCTGAGACGGGGTGAGCTGACGAAAGGGTAAATGAAAGGGTAATGAGGTGTGGTGATTGAGAGAGACCAGTCGCCTGGAAACATTATCTGTTAGGTCGCACCCATCTCGGCCCGAAAAGCTCCGTCGGATGGATGGATGGCTGATCTGTTTTGAATTGGATTCTAGATTGCGATATCGGCGACACAGATTGATGCCGCGAAACAGCCCGCTCACAGCCGAACCATCAATTTTATCAAGAAATTTGCAAAAACGCGACGTTTTTGACCCACATGCGGCCCGTCAGTAAAGCCGGGACCATTAGCAGCGTCGTTTCAAAGGAATTGTATCACACGGCCGATAACATGGCCGGGAAAGACCATTAGGCGGTTTTTGCGCTGACGCCATTTCACCAAATTGGCATCCACTTACAATCCCAATTTCTCGCCGTTCAACATAATAATTACGGTAATTGAACCACCAAGCAATTACACATTCAGTTGTCTGAAACTGCGTTTTTTCTTCACAGTTACGATTTTGCTCGAAAAACTAAATATTCGCTTTAGTGTCACGCTGCAATCGTGAAGCAACAAATTGTTTCTAAGCTAGCCCATTCCGAAGCTCCTTTGAAGTCTTTACGGCCAACTGAACGACAGGTTTGTGTTTGATCAAAAGTGACTCCAATCGTTGAATCAATTTATTTCTTTGGGCATTGCTCGAGTCGGGAGATTTATCCAATCGTATGTGAAAATGCAGCTTGGTGGCTACCAATGTGTATGTATGGCCATAATGGCCATAATAGTGCGATAGGGCGAGCCACAGAAATTCGCCCAAAAGAAGAGACAAGAGCGCGGGTCTCTATGATAGCATAACGAACGATCGATCTCGCTTTTGCAAAATTTCATATTATTTTTCGGGTCATATTCAACAGTCTACCAAATTTACCCAATATTTTCATACAAAAAAATACTTTTATTTTCCAAAAATACTAAATGCTCACCAAAATTAAAAAAACACATAATTTTAAAGCGACAACCAAATATTGACATAATGTTGGCCTCTTATATATTTTGTTCGCCAAAATAACTTTTGTTGACCATAAATACTAAATGTTCACCAAATTTTATTCCGCATTTAATTCTAACATAATACCCAGATATTTAATTTTCGACAGTGTCTTATATTATTTAGCAGTTAAAAAACTATTTGTTGATCAAAAATACACAAGCAATAAAATGTTGTGCAAATGGTAAATAATTTTATGCAAAATTATAGATGTAGATGTGCTAGGGCAAGGAAAATAAGAGTAAAAATAAACGTAGTTTGAACAAAAAAAGATATTGATTTCCCTAATATATAAATGCTTTGCTGCAATTGGCTTGCATTATCTAAAACGTAAAACTTCTTTTAGTGGTAATTTTTAATCGTGATTTAAAAAAAAAAATACAGGACCCTGAACTGACCTTGTACAAAACTTTTTTTGCGTGCATCTTCTCTGCAAGCGCAAGCAGCAAGGAGAGATCCGCGAGCATATTTCATTTTTGGAGTTATAGAATAATTATTTGACGCACAAATAGTTTTTTTGAGAAACACTAAATATAAATGGATAGCGTGAATATTTATTATGTACAGCACGGACGCGTAACTTGAGCGTTTTAAATTTGGTGAACATTTAGTAAAATTGATAGACATATAGAATTTAAAATGTAAGCAATGGTAAAACAATACGCAGCATAGTTTTTTAAGTAGTGATGTTCTCATTTTCTGATGTATAATAATTTGGGTTTTATTTAGATTTTTTGATGCTCATTAAATTTTCTGGTGGACGGTGCAAGGGATGTATGGTTTAATTTGGTGTACATTATATTTGTTCCCTTATTTTTCTCGCATCACCACTTTCTGTAGGTACCTCTTGGTGTATGTACATTCATTGTACAGGTACACCAATGTAGCTTCGCTCAGAATCACAGTCTTGCTCATGAAAACCGCAGCACATAAACTTCTTATAAACAAGCAGCAAAATTCCATTACTGGAAGTATTTTAATCTGTTTAACCAAACTACTAAAGTGGGTACTTGAAAAAATCCATTAGTTCTAAACTTTCAAGAAAGTGCTAAGCTCAATAATTAGACAAATTTAATGAAAGTCGAAGAAGATTGCTAACGGGCAATTAAAGTTGATGTGGGCATTAAGAATTAAAGAAGCTTTACAAAATCGAGAACTATCGAGAACATGTTTGTGTGTTGCATTGGGATAAGAAGACTCATGATTTACGATATGTTGTTAATCAAGACGCATAACAACATTTTTATTGTGGGTAGCTCCGAAGTAATTAATTATTATTTAAAAATAACAACGGCTTATTTAGGAAATTACGCAATAAATTTTGAATTACTGTTGTTGACCCGGTTCTATTTAGCAACCGTCAGTTTTTATCTGCAACCGATAAAATTTTGCAAAAGTCTGGCCCGACTTTCCAAATATTTAAACAGCTTCTTTATTACAATTATACTTTCATACCTACATCCGTGTGTTATCGCTATTGATATTTAAGTTGTGGCCATCAATTTGCGGTAGTGAATCAGTGACGGTCTTAAAAGATAACACCACTTTTATCCAACATATGTCAAAATCAAGAAACATATGTAAGTAAATATCTGTGATTGCTTGGAAAGGTAAACATCAAACTGGAATGTTTACACACATATATCCCAAGCAAATATTAAGGTAAGATAACACCAGTAGATTAAAAACTATTCAATAGACGAACTGTCCGAAAGTTGCCCCAAGTCAACCACATAAATCATCTCTATATAAAATATCAGCCGTTATTAATCTCAATTCACGAGATCGATTACCACTTGGCGAGTCCTTAATTTTTCTCAATTTGATGCCGGCTCTCAGAGAGATCTGCATCTATCACAATTATCGGGGTGATAACGGCGGAAGTGACGCTGCTCCAAAATGTCCGAATTAATTAAGCAACCCCAGATAAGTAATAATCTTCAACTCCCAGCAGCCGTTGTAAATAACGAACGCTATCATTCAATAATTGCTGTTTTTTAATTAAAAGTGTAACAGTTATGGCTCCTGGAAATCAACAAAACGCGATAAAAATTGGTGAGATGCTGAAGAGGTTATCGCCGTGCTAAATCGTAAACAGTGCTTTGCCTCCGGATGAAAGGCGTTATTGATAAGAACGTAATCAGAGTTGGTCTCGGCGAGGTGAGGCCGATTTAAATTCTTCGTAACGACGTGAGAATGGCAATGTTGCAAAATACTTCCGGTTTCATGCAACCATAAGACAAAACCTATTCACGAGATAATAACTGGAATATTTGCGTAGGTGAAGCGCGATAAAGTGCAAGTTCTGCAACCAAATTGGTTATTAATGTAGGAATAAAACAGCGTAGGCCCGGCCGGCCCTGCGTGGTGATAATAATATTGCAATCCAGTATCGAAGTGGGTTTATGAATGCGATATCAGAAATTTTACAGTTTGGCGTCAACAACTTCATCATTAGCCAAGCATTTTTCACTCTCATTAGTCATGAATAATTAATGGGATTTTTTTCTTTTGACGTGTTTATTTGCTGTTTCTAGGAAACTCAATCTTAAATCTTTACAATTAATTCCTATGTTCTTGTAAGTTCAACAACCAGGAGCGGCTCTAGAATCAAGTTTTAGGGGGCAGAAACGCTTCGCTTAGTATCTCCCAAACAGACAGCACTGGCAGCAGTACGTGATGGTTTTTGACGGATGCTCGTGTCGACCCATCTACAGAGACCAATAAGAATTTTAATTTTTTTTCTTTGAAGAAACTAATTAACTGTCTCAGGTGGTTAAAAAAAACTTATTGCGATACTTACTTAGTTCAGAACTTGTGATTTCCTTTTTATCTACCTATACCTACCTACATAACTTATCCACTGAACCCTCAATAGAGTTCGTCAATAAGTCAAAATTTGGTTTTTACATAAAAGTCTAAATAGAAAAGGGAACAAATATAATGTACGCCAAATTAAACCATACATTCCTTGCACTGTCCACCAGAAAATTTAATGAGCATCAAGAAATCTAAATGAAACCCAAATTATTATACATCGGAAAATGAGAACATCACCACTAAAATAACTATGCTGCGTATTGTTTTACCATTGCTTACATTTTAAATTCTATATGTCTATCAATTTTACTAAATGTTCACCAAATTTAGAACGCTCAAGTTACGCGTTCGTGCTGTACATGATACATATTGGCGCTATCCATTTATATTTAGTGTTTCTCAAAAAAACTATTTGTGCGTCAAATAATTATTCTATTACTTCAAAAATAAAATATGCTCGCGCATCTCTCCTTGCCACTTGCGCTTCCAGACAAGAGGCACGCGAAAAAAGTTTTGTACAAATTCAGTTCAGGGCCCTGTAATTTTTTTTAAAGCACGATTAGAAATTACCACTAAAAGAAGTTTTACGTTTTACATAATGCAAGCCAATTACAGCAAAGCGTTTATATATTACGGAAATCAATCTTTTTTGTGCAAACCACTTCTATTTTTACTCTTATTTTCCTTGCCCTAGCACATCTACATCTATAATTTTGCATAAAATTATTTACCATTTGCACAACATTTTATTGCTTGTGTATTTTTGATCAACAAATAGTATTTTTAACTGCTAAATAATATAAGACACTGTCGAAAATTAAATGTCTGGGTATTATGTTAGAATTAAATGCGGAATAAAATTTGGTGAACATTTAGTATTTGTGGTCAACAAAAGTTATTTTGGCGAACAAAATATATAAAAGGCCAGCATTATGTCAATATTAGGTTGTCGCTATAAGATTACGTATTTTCTTAATTTTGGTGAGCATTTAGTATTTTTGGAAAATGAAAGTATTTTTTTGTATGAAAATATTGGGTAAATTTGGTAGACTGTTAAATTCGACCCAACAGAAAATACCTCGAATTGTTATTATTAGCAAAGCCGTAACATTGGGTGGGCAGAATTTATTTTGACCAGCCTGCGCCGCCACTGTAACCAGCAGAACCAGCAACTGTTATGGAGTGTGTAAAAAGCGGTGCAGAGAACTCGAATGCAAACCGACGATCTAGTCAGACAATTCTATTCTATTCTATTATAAATAAATAAATTTTCGTAGAACAGCTGAAGACTAATCAACTTGATAACGTCGTGTTCTCTTACTTAGGATAACCTTCAGAACGCTGAATAAAAGTCAAAACTACATTTAATTTAACGAGCTGTTTTCTAATTTACTATCACCAAGTCTTCATAAAAATGATTAGTAAGGAAGGTAAATGGTGTGAACCACACGCAGTACTACCTAGCGAAAGATTCGGCCGGATGCGTCCAATTATGTTTATGTACATGACTTGTTTATTTTGATCAAAATCACTGTTGTTGAGTACGTTGCGTCACGCTTTGCGTATAAAGTCTTTGGAGTGTTATTCCAACTAATCAGTGCCGTTAGAGCCAAAGCTTTTGATCCCAATATAAACATTTAGCCCGGATTTAACTCCGAAGCGTGACCTTTGTTCCGGATACCGGATTTCCGCAAATTCCATCTGTTTTTACAATAACGTTTCGTGTTTATAGACAACCCCCAATTTTCCTGCCCAACACACAAAATTACCGAAAAAAATCCACCAAAATTCGCCTCCAATTAATTAATTCCCTCTTCACAAAATCCGGGAAACGGTTCCTGTCAGCCGTCGTGTTCTGCGACAGGAGGCCGCATTGAGTCGAATTCCCTGCTCCTACTACTTCCTAATTTCAAAGTCTAAAATGCTCCACGGCCCATTGAAGTTATTAAAGCGTGCTTGCCGCAAGTTCGTGGGTACAACATAACGTGTGCGCGAAATGCCGTATGTATGCATGTAAAGCGCGCGAGTCGTGCGCGTGCTAATTGTTTCGGCAGCTGTGGGATCCCGGTTCTGATGGCGGAACCCCCTCTAGGAGACACCAAACGTCGAATTTGCCCCAGTGATCTCGAGGGGTGACACATTGCCACCGGAATACGCGTATGCGACATAATTGAGCAAGGGTTTTCCACTGTTTTGTGCGGCCACCGGTTCACCTCTCCACCCGTAATAAAGCAATGAATAATAATAATAGGCGCGAGCTTGATAGCATAAGAATAGAGTGGTCCGGGCTTGGACTAATTGCGTTACTTCGTACTCATAGAGAGTGACCTAAAGCACTTTTATTATCAGGCCCTAACTTATCGACGTGTTTACCTAAAGCATGCCACTTCGTTCGTACTCATCTAGACCGTGACAAGTAATGCAAGGAGTTCTGCGGATTATACGATAACGTCACACCAATCACAGATACCACTAATTATTTAATTGGGGAAATTGGCCAACAATATCAATTGCTGATATTGTCGGTGTTGCAAAAATAAAATAATTAGGAAATTGAGTGATAATAGAAAGTAAGAAGAAGATTTTGGTTAAATTCTTTTTTTTTATTAGAATCATTACAAATGTGGATAAGAAATTTGAAATCAATAATGGAGGTTCTCTGGAATTAACTAAATGTATATCTTGTAGACATCGTTGAGTAAACAGTAGGGCTGGGCAAAATATCGATACTTAAAGTTGGTATCGACACCTCACCAAGTATCGAACGTCGATACTGAGAGCACGGAGGTATCGAACTATCGAATATATCGATACCGATATTTTTGATACCTCGATAACATTAATTTTTGATACTTCAATACTTTCGATGTTCTTATAGCTGCTGCCGATTTGGCTATTCAATAACTGCATGGTTTATAATGGTTGCATCGGAAAATCAGGAGTGATTCATTGTTTTGGCGACCTCGTTCGGAACCTTGATCAATGGGTAGAATAGGGTACTTGCATAAAAAAAATATTGCACTTTTTATTCTCTAGGTAGATGCATGCAAAGAACTAAAAGAGGCTTAAATATTTTTTTCCCATTTTTTTATTTCATATTTTCGTCAATATTTGCAATTTTGGTTTTTATAACGCATTGGTCCCTCGTATCCAAGACTCACACCTATATTGAATGGACTCTTGTTTTTGGCTAGTATGCTGCGCTGCTACCAGAGTGCGCGACATGTGTACAGCAGATTGGCATGCGATTTATAAATAGAACGCAAGCAATGCGAGTAAAGCGCCATCATACGATTTCTTTTAGAATTACGCTGTGCAGGGGACGGCTACGTCACAAATCTTCCACTCCAAGAATTAAAAAAATTAATTTTGGGCGAAATATTGACCCTAGAACCAAATAAAAAAATATGGGTCTAATGAAATTGCCTACATTTTTTAAATATCATATTTCCCAAACATGAGGCAAGTACTCCATTGTCGGGGTATCATTCGTTAAAAAATCGTTGAAATTCTTTTGTAGGGTTACCCGCGGATTTTTAGAAATATGAAAGGTTGCGATGTTAATGTCTATCAAACACTTTACGAATTGCAACAATTGATTATGGCCAATCAAAGTAATAGAAAAATTAGAAAAAAGTTAATGAACCGTTAATGTTCGCTTGTGAAACCGGGCATTATAGTTACCTTGTTTTGTTTTTTATAAAATTATTTAAATATGTAGGTATCTAGTAATAAATTTATTATTGTATTCATTTATCTATTTATTTTCTATATTTGATACCTCGATACTTCCGATACCTTGATACTTTCGATACCTCGATACTTTCGATACCTCGATACTTTCGATACCTCGATACTTTCGATACCTCGATACTTTCAATACTATGAATAATATCGATACTCAAAAGGTATCGATACACGATACCTGGTTTCTGGTATCGCCCAGCCCTAGTAAACAGCTTCGGATTGACGGCTACACTTGAACAAAATTTCTGGCGTAATTCGCGTTCGTTAGCAAATTAGTTTTGTAGGCCCTGATAGTGCTCAGTTTGTAGAATCTCCAGGGTGTGTATTCCTACTATGAATATCCACTTTCTTAGTCCTGCTATGCCTCCGCTACAGTTTACCAAAGCAATCCATTTACTGGTGTCAAACTTGGAGTAACACAATTTGCAAACTTTAGTGAAGTTCTGCTTCGGTTAAATGCTTCTCATTTTAGCATCATCAGCAGTTCCCAATCATTGTTATGTAACTATCTAAGAACCCAATTTGGCTCGAAGGTAAATGCATAATACCGAAACTTCCCAACGACAACTGACTATAAGCAGTCCTGATAATAATGAGCTAGTTGCGCAAGTTGCCAGATAATTGCAAACTCCCCAAACTGGCACCTCCTCTCACGCAGATTATTTCGCTTCGCCTTCTGCATAGTTATGTGGGGCAATAGAAGTGAAATCCATTAACAAAAAGCTTTCAGCCGAGCTTTTATTGCCAGTCTTTTTTCTACAGTAATAATTTTGAAACGTTATTAAAGCCCCTGGAATTTAAAATTTGATTAATAATTTTGCTGCAATAAAAATTTCTGAGCTCTATAGCGTTAATGGGGTTAGTTTGCGCTGAAAGCTTCACAATGGCAGCAAATTCATAAATTTACTAGCTGAATGAAAGATCTGAAATGTTTTTAATTGGACGCGTCTATCCTGTACAATTTTACACGTTGCAGACTGAATTTCAGCACTCATTTTATTTTAATTTAGTGCACTCGTTTGACGAACCATTTCAAAGGTTTCGAAATGTAACGCGGATTAGAACAAAAGCAGATTTACACGTGATCAACTGTGAAATCATTTCGGCGGAGTCAATAACAAAAATTTTAATTTTGCAGTAATTTAAAATTGTCAACATCGCATCAGTAAATTTTCGACGCAGCCATTCATCCGATTGAGAGAGCGAAACTGAATTCAATTGAGTTGTGTAATACGCCGTTTCGATGTAAATTCGATTAAATTGGGTGATTTGTTGATATTTAATTTTTGATACAACTTATTATCGTTTCTAAATTTGATTTATCGCTGAACCAACTCAAACATTTATAGAACAATCTAGCAATCCACTCCTTAACTTTTGGAGTTGTTGCTACATGGTGCTCATATTTATCGCAATCGCTAATCGTGCCATGAATGTTCCTCGATCCTCGATTTTGAGTGAGCGTGCCTGCCTAACGAGGCAACAAGGAACCCGCTCCGTGGTACGTCCACGTCAATTACAGAAATATTGGTCATCATAACAAACTGTTCAAGGCATCTTTTAATCTAATCTACAAAAGGTCTAATGCAACATGCTACAACTACTTGGTGGAATTTGCAAAGGAACCAAACCGAAGAAAAGAATACTTCTTGATTTGGTGTCTAAATTTTTCACTTCTTTACCATTTCATTTACCACTTTTTTAAATAAAAGTTATTTAGTTATTAAAGTAAGTTATTTTATCTCTATCAAGTCGAACGAACCTGATGGAAGAAGGTTGCGGTAAAGTTTTAAGTAACTTTTCTTCTTTTGATGTTTGTTTGAACTTCTGCTTAGCATCCCCATATTTTGCCACGCAACCATTTTGTAATTATTGTTTTGCTGAGCCCCGGTCTTTTCGTGTCCTAACAAAGTGTCAAATAACTATTTGATAAATAATTAGAAACCTTATTAGGAGTTTGAAAGACCAACCCTTAAACTACTAAAAGCTGATGACCCCGAAGATTGTTAACTAAGGATGTTTTCATCTTCGTCTTTGTCAATAAGTAATCAACCGCCGTAGTTTCTTTACTGTGCGACATTCACTGTTTCCAGAAGTCAAAGTACTGAAGAAATCAGAGAAGGTTCTTGTTTTTCAAGAATTACGAACGCCACGAGCTAAAATATCATAATAATGTCAACGAACTGAATCGGAATTGGAGATTGGGTAAGTACTTGTGGTTTTCTTTCCAAGGTGACGGCCCAACCACTGTAACCGCAATGAGGTCCGATGTTAAGAAAAAAAAACATTTTTCGTGTCTTGGAAAGCGACTTAAGAAATTTGTGGGTTAACTAGGTTCAGCATACGATCTTTCAGCCTTTCCATCACCCACATTGGTTGGTGAGTGGATCCTCTGATCATGACAAATTGATTTTCTTCCACTTCCTTAATGTTTCGATTAAAATATTTGCCTGATTAGAGACGTAATCGGTCATTGTTTACTTTACCCAGTTCTGTATTTTTAAAAAGCCTATTTCAGCAAAGCATTTCTTAAAATTTATTATATTACAAAAATATTTTTGTATAAAATTATTTATCATTTGCACAACATTTCATTGCTTAAAACGGCATTATAATGATATTTCACGATGGTTTCAAAAAAAACACCGCCAAAAGCGAGAAGTGGGCATTGTAAACAATTACCACGTAATCATCTTCAATCTAACAGTGATAAGAAGCCGCGCGCTATTATGCAAAAGTTTGATGACGGTGCAGTACACTTTTAAAATCAGTAATTTAAGGGAAATGCTTCTATGCCGTCACGGTAAAATAGAGGACGGACACAGTAGTGTTTGAGACCTCTGCCTTAATTGCATGTCTCTGATGAGCGCCCCGACAGGTTGTAATTAGAGGCGGATGATTGATGACGCGTCATATCTGCAAACTTATCACCGTGCCACACTGGCTGCATTAACATATGACCAAGGCAGGGCGGGGGTTGCCAACTACCCCAGCTACTGTTAAAAAAAAAATCAATAAGCACCTCCTGGCCGCTTTAACGCAGGACACTTTTCGAGTGCAACGTTATTTATTAACGTAGTTGCTTGTCGCTTTTCATCACAATAAATCGTATTTATGTGCGTTTTATAAATTATGCGCCTCCAGAGAGAACGCGATAATGGTAATTTATGGCAAAAATTGCCCACACGTTTTTTCCCGACGTATTGATGTGTGCCGCGAATCATTTCGCTGCCAAATTACTGGTAACTGCAGGACGAAAGGACCTAAAATTGCGGCGGTTTACGGCTGTCATTTCTGTGTGTTAAGGTACGTTATGGATGGTAATCGTTACAGTTCGCCTTAATTTAACACGTGTAAGTGGTGGCGTTTTTACAGGCCTAATATATAAAACGTAAAAACTTTTGTTATAAGTGTTGTTATGTTAAACGAGTCAAGTTTGTTTCGGAATTTCTCCTGGGTCTCGTACGCGAGTTTTGTTACTTAAAATTGCATAGCTGAGGTGAAGATTTTACAGTTGCTGGTCGCCCAAAAATCCAAACTTCGAAATATGAGATGAAACTTCAGAAATAAAAACAATTTTATTAGTCGCTGCCTGGGAAGTAGAAAAAAGTGATCCATTTAATTTTCAAAATATGGAAAATTCATCCCTTATTTTCTCAGAAATTAAAACGACATCAAAAACTACGGTTCGATTCAAATAAAACGAGCCGAAAGCTACAAAAATAAGTCAGAAAATCTATGGAAAAAATTCTAATACTTTTGACCTTTTCCGAGACTTTCTTCCTACCCCAATTGACTGAAAAAAAACGCCATCGTGTCTGTCTGCAATAGGAACCAAAATGATATTTTTCTGATGTTTGATCAGATTTAAACTCCTGAGTTTGGCCAGATAATTGATAAATCTCTAATAAATTTTCAGAAACCACATTTTTTTTTAAATTTTGGAAGCAAGCATCTGGTCCTTGTTCTTAATTCTACTTTAATTGATAAAAAAACCGCAAACTGATTACACATCCTCTCATGAAAAGTTAAGAAAGATGCCAAGAAATCTTCAATTTTCCAGGAGAAAAATTTTCACACTTACGACACTTGTAACCGTAGTGCTGCAGTACTAATGTAGCAGTTCATTCCTTCGTAGAATTATCGCTCATTATCAAATTTATAATTAATTGATATTTCAGTTGGTAAAAGAACTATTTAAAAACCCTCGACGAGTTTTCTGAACGTAAGATTTGCGTAGGTCTAATTACTAAAGTTCCAATTTTCAAATTTAAATTATAATAAATTCTTCTTGTGTAGGAATCTAATTTGAAAAGAAAACATTGATTGCTATGGACAATAATTTTTTTGAACATCTATTACCGTTTGAGACCTATGATGCCAAATTTACAGTTACCTACAGCTGAACGACAATAATTGGCCGGTCGTTAAATTGGTGTTTTGAAAAGTCCTTTTATATTTTTATGACAACGATTATTGGAGTTATAATAAATTTGCCATCAGTATTGTTCAACATTTTCCCAAGCAATTTATGGTGGAGGTAATAAAAGCTACGAACACATCCTGCTGGAAGTTAGTTAAAAATTCGAGACTGCGCTCGCTAATGAAAAGAATAATGAGCATGTGTTTGCGAAGATAACACAGTTGTCTCGCTAATAACCCCAGCACCCACCTCACATAACCAATTAGATGAGGTGATAAGTAATTTAAAATTTCCACGACTCTTGCCACAATGACTTCTCGGTAGGCACAGTCTTTACGTTCATTCCTCGACGCAATAAAATCACGGCACCACCTGAATAATGGGCTAATATCCGATAAGCGTTGGCGTAATCTAATTAAAGGGAAACGCAATTTGATCATTTGAACAAGGAGAGTGTCGCGAAGTTCAAAGGGTGCGTGGTGCTGCGAGAGCAAAAAGAAGAAAAAGTAACGATTTATGTCAGTGCCAGACTTCACGGTTTAGTCACGTAAAATATGCTGTGAAACATTACCGTATGAGCGCATTGCTATTACAATTGAAAAGAAAGCAATCGGAAACAGGGCTTTCAATGGCAGTATCTGCATATTCCGTCATAAATATTTTACGACTGCGCCTCAAATATCGTTAATCAAAGAGAGATTAACGCGAGATATAAATTTAACTTTTAATTAAGAAATCCAGTGGGTTTCTACGAGTTATTATTCACGTGTGATATTATTCGCTTTAGATCCATAAATGGGGAACGCACCCATCAAGACGCAAACCGCGTCGTCGATGCTATCAACGGATCGAAAGTTCGTTAATTAGCTACAAGATATGTTCGAAACCTCGGGCCTTCCATCAATTTCACGAGTTTCTGTAATTAGTGGAATTATCGACGCATCTAACGTCTGATGTTTACATGTTCAAAAATTGATGGTCTTCATTAATTTTACCCGAATTCCTCGAAAGCAGGCCGCTACAATTATTTAGAAGGTTCATGGGACATTCGAAAATCTGTATCAATAACCTGAAGTGGATTCCGAACTTAATTTGTTAATTTAGTTCATGATTTATGCGGGATTCCGGGATTTCTAAATCAGAACGATGTTGATGAGGAAACAGGAAGAAAAAGACCAACTCCGAGAATAAACTTTTCATAACATCCCAAGCTCGGGTTGCAATAGAAATTATGTGAATTATTTGTGTTGGTAATACATAAACAAATGTCATCGTTTTCGTTACTTCTCCTCTTAGCGAGTTACGTGGATAAATATAAGTTGAAAAATTTGGCTCTCGCTAAACGGCCAAAATGGTAATTGGCTTATGGAAATTACAGCGGTGGGTGGTCGAGAGATGAACCTTCAAATTTAGAAACTTTATCGAATCTCTGGCATCCCAACATAAACCCAAAGTGGTTTTACCTTATTTTTTCTGATTGGTCATAATTATTACTGGCAGTAGAATTTTGACGACACTAAAAATTTAATAATTTTCAAAAAAATTGCACCGTTTGTGGCTTGAGGCTTGAGGGTATTGTACACTTATTTTTTAATAATACAGTACAATGTGTCGGTATGTTTCACAATTCTCCACCTCTTTCAAAAATAATAAGTTTTTTCAAAAATTCTGTAGTAGCTGGAGTTTCATCAAAACTTAAATTTTTTCTACATTTCCTTTTTGTTAGTTTACTTAATAATTTGCTACATTCAATTTCATACAATGGTACATTTTATTTCAATCCTTGACGGTCCTGTGTTGAGGTTCTGCCTCGGCTTCTCCCGTCTCCATTTTCAATGGTCGGAATGTTCGCAAATACGAAGCACATTTGTATTGTACAGTGGAAAATAATGGCACATAGGAGTTCTAAGAGCAATAATACAATTCTATTTTCTAGTTATGGTAATTTGCTGAAGTCGTGACATGCGTTCCGTTTGCTATTCCTGGCAGCTATGCAAACTAAACCACTTTTTGGTCCGGCAAATCACCATACGCTTTGATTACTATCGGATCACTTTAGCAATAAGATAACCTAATCGTCGTTGAAAAGCGTCATAAAGAGACCTAAATATGGCTGACACAGGATTATTCACTCTTTATTAGGCGAGAAATTTCCATAAGTAAAGCGTAACGCGTGAATCACGTTGTCAGTTCCATTCCGGCTTTGAAGAGTGGGCGCTTTGGAAAAATGCGACCTCAACCAGGATATTTCTGAAAGGAAATGAAACATTTCCCTTCATTACGGTTGTTTTCCACATTAAGGCTTGCGGAGTTCCGTTAAAGTGGCTTCGCAGCGATCCGAGATTGGCTGCGATGATGGCCATTATGCAGATAATGCACCATTAAAACTGACTGTTTTCCCAATTGAATCAAACAATAACATAATTTCTGGGGCAGTTAGGAAATAATTTTCAAAAAGTTACTGTAATTGCTCAGAGAAACAAGTTGGAAATATTTTTATTGCGGCGGCACACCATAACCAAGGAACGGTCCTGCAATATATCATACGAGTTTGTCATATTGTAAATTCTCTTCGTGACTCGAGATTTATGTAGTTAACAAGTTTTAAGTAACTTTTTCAATGATGAACTTGAGTATTTATAGCCGGGCTCGCAGGCTCCAACGGCGAAACTTCTCTTATCCCGGCTTTCGTTAATGGAATTTTGATAGCGAAATAAGCCCAAGTGTAAATTTAAACAATAAAATATAATTAAATCGTATACAATTTGAAGCATACAGATAGTTACAGTAACTATTACTACTATACACACAATTACAAGTAGTTTGCTGTACACGGTTATAAAAAAAAATATACAAAAGTTTTGTGCTCAGTCATGTCTGTTTATCGCAGTTGAATCAAATTACGTAAATTTGTGACAATTTATACCCACAACAACGAAAGTAAATGAACAATGTGCAAATATACCTTTACGTTATAAAATTTGATATGTTCTACCCTATTATATAATTATTTTTATTTCATCATAAAGCTATCTATCTGGATACAAATCATCACTGAATGTTTTCTCAATTCTACATCCTTTTGTTAAAACGCCTGTTACATATTACAATTAACAGCAGACCTTGTTCGTGTTGATTACTGCACAGCTATATTTACAAGATTAAATAGACAAAGATAAGTACAAAAGATTATTGGGGTCAATTGAATATTTCATATAAAAACCTACGGGCTATTCAAAAACTACAAGAATATATTAAATATTTTACAAATTGTCAACATACAGAGGATGCGTACAGTTTTCGAAAGAGGTACTCCAGAGAAATTTCATCGGATGGTCCCTACAAAATTATTACATGGCACAAGTTATGGCTACACTGCAGCTAGATATTGTACACTTTTCAACAAATACACAATAAGTATACAACATCCCTTCCTTTTCGGCAAAAATTTCTTTAAGAGTACCGTAACAACACTCATTCAAGAATAATCACATTTACTAACAATTTTCCAATTAATTATCTTAGTTACGTATATAAAATCTCACTTTCTAGGTTTTGACAATTTCGCACGGCGACCAGCATCCGGTTCCACCATGCAGCTTGAAAATAGGAAGTATGCTTGTGTATTCAAGGCAGTGTCAGGCAGGGTGATTGATTAAAGCTGACTCTTTCTATGAGCGTAGGTTGTTGTGTTCACCTCAATAAATCACCTCTTAAGTCATTGTTTACGTTACCTTTGTGGATTGAAATAGAATCGATTTTGGTACAACACTGTCTGCTGTTACATTTACTAATGCTTACTTGGGATCATCGAGAACATCCACTATACTTAATTTATGTACAAATAGACTTAGGTGAAGATGGTTTGGTATTACAAAAAATCAGATCAAAGGGTCTTTTGCCAAATATTGATGCCGGGGTTAGTAGGTACAATAAGAAGCATGATATCAATGCCCTACAGCAATACATCTTGTCACTTATATGGCGATGGGCAGCACCGCGGACATACCTATAACGGTTGCGATAATTTGAGTATGGAGAAACAGTTCGAAATCACATTGTTTTTTTTCTTTTTTGAAACAAGTTCACATTTATACACTTTTGGTAAATAAATAAATACACAACAAAACTTTAAAAAAATAAATTTCGTCTGTACAATAGCTAGTGTCCATCTCGAGGATGTCGATGGCACGCAGGAGACTAGAGAGCTGTGACCGAGTGGCGAGGGGCCAGGGCGGTCACTCAAATAGGCCCGTAGTTGCTTAACGACGGTCCTGAACCCTGTGGGGGATGCGAGACAACTACAGGCGTGGCCCCTTCGCCCGCTTGTCATACGTGACTCAACGGGGGCTGTTTGAGAACGTGATGGTGGAGATGGTGTTGACTGGCCGAAGCCACGCTGCCGGCAGGACCAAGCAAAGAAGCGCTTCCGGCCCCGGCCACCACGTATTGCGGAGGTGGCTTTCCCGGCCTGTTTTTGATCAAGACTGCGTTAGCACCGGTAGGATCGGGCCTTCCGAAGAGTCGCCTCCATAACCTCCTCCACGAATCCAGAGTTTTTCCCGACCAAATCCAAACTCCCGACGTGATACCGACGGCCAAAGCCATGAAATATTTGAGCATTAGAACGGAGTATAGAGGACGAGATTTTTCGTTGGTTATTCGCGATTCTGTGCAAGTGCAAGCGGCAGATCTCAACCACTCGTCGTGGAAAGCGTTCTCGTATAAGTGGCATCCTATCACAATTGTGGCTGGAACAGTGTATAGCACGCTGAATATTCCTATTCTTATCATTAGCTTCTCGAGTTTATCGGCTTTGGAGCCTGCTCCTGCGCCTCCTTGCTTCTTTATCACGTTTCTTATCCTGAAGAGCGACACGAATCCGGCTAACAAAAAAGTTGTGCCTACTAATAAGTAGACTAGGAGGGGGGCGAGGACGAATGTGCGTAGATTTTCCATGTTCATGTTTCCGACGTAGCAAATTCCTGATACAGGATCTCCATCAACAGCACCGGACAGTAGAACGGCTACTGTTTGGAAGGTTGGAATTATCCAAGCGGCTAGGTGGAACCATTGTGCGTAACTTGCTATAGCTTCGTTGCCCCATTTTAGACCAGCGGCCAAGAACCAAGTGAAGGAGAGGACGACCCACCAGATCGACGAGGCCATTCCAAAAAAGTATACCAATAAAAAGACCAAGGAACAAAGACTAGCTCCAGTTGAAGAGTAACGAATCATTGGCCCTTCGCAAGCTACTTCTTCGTGACCAACTCCCACACGAATCAAGTACCCAACTGATACCAGGAAGTAGCAGGCCGAAAGAAAAACTATCGGCCTCTCAGGGTACTTGAAGCGTTCTGTTTCTATGAAGAATGTTGTTAGTGTCATTAGAGTCGACGCTGCGCATAGGCTCGACCAGAGTGTTATCCAGACTGTCGCGAACGCCTTCTCCTCCGGGTTGAAGTACGTCTCCTTGCACGGGTATGCACAGTTTGCGAGACCTCCTACGCTTCGGTTGTACTGTAGTGATTCCCTCCCCAGAGAAACTAGCGGGCGTTGACAATGGCACTTGCACTCTTTGATGACGCCCTTTCTTCCGTCTCCTGGGGGATTTGTGCAGTTTTTTGACCCTTTACATTGTTTTGGGGGTTTGACGCGAGACGGTGGTTTCGTTGTCGTGCTACTTGCGTTATTCTCGTCCATGCAAAGTTGTTCAGAAGAAGCCCCTAAAACCGGAAATTGATCACATTCCATGCGTTCCGGCCATTTGAAGCCGTATTGCATCATTATGGGTTCACAACCCTGTCGCGCCCTCCTACAGAGACCTTGGCAGGGCGGAAGAGGTTTTTTGTATCCTGGGAGGCAGATGGGGGCGTACATGGAGCAGAGGAAGAACTTCAGATCTGACGAACACTTGATTTCTACCAAGGGCCAGAACTGGTGGACTTCCAAGCCAGCTTCTTCTTGTGTCCCGTGGTTGAGCTCGTTGGGCATTCGAGTGAGATTGTAGCCTATTCCCATGCACATGGGGATCGTGATTTCTTCGCATCTCTCTTCGTCTGTGGGGTCGATGTTGGATATGACCGAAGAACCGGACGCGAGTGTCTTTAACAGCAGCGCCACGAGAAGCACTGAACTCGTGGACTTCATTGTGTCTATCTTTACGTGCACTTTAATGTTTACACACACCGCGGAACATCTATTTTCAGCAATGTTTGTATTGGAGGAATTGGTGTTTTAACTGCGACGGATCACCATTTATTCACTCTTGTCAACATCTCGACTGCTAGCTGGCGAGATTTAACGGCCTGTCGCATGGAGCCATGTCACCCTGCAACAACAAATACATGCCATTAGTATAATTAGAAAAAAGGGACCATGGAGCATTTTATACAATTGAACCAGTCAATCTTCATTACAATTTACACATTACTAGTTGACAACCGGGTTCCTAGACTATGTCTAAAATTAACCACTGCTGGGATTTTCGACAGAATTGAAGGAAGACTTGGCGATGAGATTGACGCCATGTTTTAATTAAAACGGCAATAAAGGGCCGGTTTACGAGCCTCGGTTTTAAAGACGGGTCGTGTCAAAAAAGCCTTTCGCCTGTTGCTGCCAACTCTTCAATTCCTCCGATTTTACGGCCCCGGAGTGTTAATTTTTCCCTTAATCTCTATAATGATTGCGAGTTACGTGATGATGAGTCTCCAAGTGGATCGTCGGGGGTTTTATAGATTTTTAAGTGCGTTCTTCGAGATTAGCGGAGGGTGAGTGAAGAGTCCTGGCATATGCCGTTCCCACGTAATCTCTGATGTGAAATAAAATTAAGAATCGGCCAAAACCATGTGATAATTGCAGTGTGGGGCGCGTGACGTCAGCTTTGATCTATTACAGCTCCCCTTACGGCGCGGATGTCAATTAGGTCGAAATTTATTTGGGGGAAGCATCCGCCCCAAAAGTATTACTCATACCACCGTCGTGTATATCGGTGTGCATCAAAGTGCATAGAAATGCAGTTATAGGATGTCGAAGCTTGTTTGACTTGAGGGTCTCGCCGAAGGAGAGTACTTTAATCCTGAAATAGCGAGGGTGTGACTGCGTACGTGATTTGACAGTTAGTAGCAAAGAGGGTGATTTTTTACAACATATTTCGCACACGCCATAAAAGCCCTTTAATGACTCATTAAACAATTTTACCGCCATTTATTTATATACGGGATAAAAACTTGGCTAAACAAACGCACCCCCGTTTCGGCCGATTCGCGGCTATTACGGGAGGAAATTGCGTATTTAGTTGCGCGTTTGCTGACGGAAACGTTTTCGATTTCTTTTAAGGCCGCAAAAATAAGAATGTGACGTAACAACGTCCAGTCATGTAATTTACGGCGACACCTCCCAATACTTTAGAGGCGGTTATATGTTAATATGAACCATAACTTCCCAACGTTGCTGACAATAAATGTTGAAATTTGCTAAGACATTAACATAAATTTCGATGCATATGGGTGGTACACGCTGGCAATTGCACTTCTATTTTGATAAACGTTATGGTCCTGTCGACATAAAACGAGTCGGGGAGGCTGGACAAGAAACTTGCGCTGCGAAGGTGACTGCGACTACCTACGGCTTTTTTAATAAATTGCGCCGGTAAATTAACGACCAACAAGGCGAATTTCGATCGCACGTTGTTAAAACTAACGAGATCCAGGATGAATGAATCTTGTTCTGACCGATGCACCCGACACGCAAACGCACCTCGTAAGTAAATAAATGCGGTTTACATACTGGTCGACCGAATCGCTTCGAAACTGGTTTCGGAAAAAACGCATGCAAATCGGTTCTTCCATCTGGAACAGTTGGCTTACCGAACAATTATTATCCTGGCGTGCGGAGCTTGGATGAAACTTGCTCGGCTTCAACAGCCAATTTCAAGTTATCTAGTTTTCAACAAAGCACGAGGCGCTCGCCCAGTTTCACCAAACTATTCCTCGAAAAAAACCGTACCTACGATACCTACCCTAAAGGGGTAACGAGATACCTCGACAAGGTCGTCCATTTTTTTTTTTAGTACCGTTGCTGATGGGATAACGGGCCAAAACCTTGGCTTGTGCCGTTTCTGAACCGCCAATCTGCTGCGGTCAAAAATTCACAACTCGCCAATTGAAAACCATAAATATTGATTTGAAAGCTCGGGTTGCTAGTTTCTCTCCATTAGTAATAACTTTGGCTTAAGAGCCGAAAAAATTACCATATGCCCATTCCCATAGCGCAAATATGGAAAAATGTGAAAGTGATTACGGTCTAAGTACTTTCGTATTAGCATATCACGATTTTGATCAATTTTAAATAGCGGCACGAACCGTCCCATCTTTTATCGGCGCAAAAAACTGCCTAAGGAGGTGCCGGTTCAATCGGCCGAAATTTATTAGTTTGGAGAAAGGACAATTTTTTGTCACCGAGTGCTCCTGTAGCTATTTGAATGCCGCGAGGAATCCCCATAAAATGCGGAGCATTTTAGATTACTGGGTCAGCCAATCTTCAAGTTAAACCCACAAATACTTAAACAAATTACGCCAATAAACGGAATAGTTAACGCCACTTTTCAGGAATGCAAACATCACTTTTTGTATTGGCCCCAAGTAGAGATGGCTAACGACCGTGACTGAATTAGAATAATTACGTTAATTTCCTCCGTCGTTAATTAATGAACCGATTCGAATCGCTATTTGGCGTATTCCAGTCGCATTTCGATCGCCCACGTTTTTTAACACTTTGATGGATAGAAAGTCGGGCGAGCGATCCGAAAATTCCGGCTTTTAATTTAAATTTCGCTAACGTCCCGCTGATGATGGCTGAAATTTAATTAAGCGTCGCAAAAAAGCGCCGATGTTATCGTCAAAAGCGAAAACCATTAATCACGGACATACGATTCGAAAACAAATGTTGTTAAATAATTTGTGACGCGCTGCACAATAAGGCGGCGTTCACATAAAGACCAGCACTGTCATTCAATTTGATTCCTCGCGTACCTACCTCCGCTATACATATTGTTGGTGAATAATGAGGCACTAAGCAGTCGCCATTGCTGGCGGCAATTATATGAATTTCCGAGAGCGGGAATAACAGCCGTAATTTGTTTAGCACGACGTTCACCTAAAATATTTTGATTTTTTCTTCGCGCAGAAGACAAATTTGAAACGCTCCCGCCGACACCTTCCAATTTCGGCGTAATTAGCGCTTTCGCGCCCGGTGATTCCGGAAATTGTTGACAACATTCTAACAAATTAAAATCTCGTTAGTTTCGGTAATATTGCCGACCAATAATGTCCTGACACGTTTTCTTGTGATAAAATCGAAATGAGAACATTCCAGGGTTAACCGAAATGACAGATTTAATTACGTTCAAATAATGTCTTACACACATTGAATAAATATTTATTTAAATGAGGAACTGTGGAACGAGCAACTTTAGACCTTGACTCGAGATTAAACGAGCCACGGAGGAGGATGGCAAACGGCATATAACGGATAAGACAGGGACAACGGCCAGGTGAGGTCCACAATGCCCCAGAGTTTTGTTGCTCTTCGAGCTGGCGTTCAAAGAAGAGGCTCGTTGGGACTTTTTCTCCGCAGTCTGTTTATACAACACCTTAGTTCAATTAAGATATTGAATTAGATAGTGGGATCTAACCGGTATGATAATAATTTTCAAGTCAGTAAACTCTTGTCGTTTTCTTATTATTACTTAGCACATTCACTTGATTGAAAACCGAGATTGTTTTGTAAGCAGATAACGTTTATTTGCTGTTGTTTGATTTATGTGAACGTTAAACCACCAAAATAAATTGAGGCAAGCCCCCTAAAACGACATTTTCGAAACGTCACCTATTGGTCAATAATAAGTTTTGTATCGGTAGGTACTTGCCAGAATTTCCCACGTCAAAGCCAAAAGCTGCGGCCAATTACCATAATTGAACACCCACGACCACCAATTTTTCAAATCGAAGATGCAGATCTGCCAGAAGTATTAGGAATAATTCTAAGTCTAAAAAACATAGTGACAGGACGGAAATAGACTTTTTATAAAATATTAAAGAGGCACGGGGTGATTTGGTGCTGTTCCGAATTTCGTTTAAATTGTCTTTTTATACGCAGTCTTGCCCGTTTATCATTGGAACTACCCTCGAACGGCGGCTTGGGTATCACGACAAATTACCTCTTATTGCTGTAGATTTTTATTCATGAAGTGCCTTGAAGTGCTCGGGCCACCGATCAATTCGACCTCCCAGAACAAGTACAAGCAGAAGAAGAAACAGCCTCATTAAAAGAAGCACCTCAGCTCAGAAACCAAATTTATTGTTGTGGCTAGTGTAAAAATGATCAAGTATGGCATTAAATTTACCATAAAGAAAAATTGCAAAAGTCCTCTTTTGGTTCACTTGTTTTGATGAATAAAGCGCTGTGGAGCTGAGATGCTTCCGTTTCGAAACGTGTAAGACGTGTTACTTTGTCCATGTCTGGAGTAATTTGTTTCGTTTTGTTTGCCTTCAAAATGGAATTATTTTATTTAAACAACTCAACACGTTACAGGAGTTTTATTACGTATTACGAGTTCCCGTCGTGGAAACAGCGCGATAACAGCACGTTAACTGCGTATTGAACAAATAATCAAACCACAAAAACCAAATGTCCCATTACGCCCAAGCTTCAAAACACCACAAACGTTCCGTTCAAGAGCACATACGAGTCCCAAACATGTGCACCCGAACACATACACACACAAATAATCGTAAAGCGTAGCTCGTTTCCTTTTGCAGTAAATATTTCTACGTGCATGCCTTCTCCTTCCTCCACGTCGACCTCCCCTCGCGACCAAAGGAAATTCAAAACAGACACCCAGCTTCCAGTTTGTTGGAACGTAAAGAACGGCCAGACTAATTTTGTTTGTATATTTTAGTTCGTCGAGTTTTCCGGCAAGGTGAGTCGACGTCTTCGGGCGTCCCGCTGGCAGGACGCCCCGACTCCCTGCGGAACGCCGTCTAGAACATCGAGTTTTGTTTATTAAAGTGACAATGACGGATAATGGTGGTCGCATCCGCCCTGGGACTCAACACTAAACTTGTAAAGAAACTCGAGGTCTTTGCGGTTAATTTTACGACGCTTGGGCGCAATCGGGAAATGTCAATCGAACCAATTTTCCGGCATTGGGACGGGTTTTCGTCGCCCGACAACTGACACACTGACAAAAGTGCTTTGTTCGTTATCACAAAACTCCTCTATCAAACGCACATCCTGTGGCGAATTACACGCGTCGAAAGATAGTTTAATTAACACGAAGGTTACACGTTGGCGGTGGTCGCGGATTAGGGACCGGGAAACTATTTTCGATAATGCTCCCATCATCATCATCATCATATCGACGTTAATTCGCTTAGCTGCTCGCCCTGCAGAAAAGTCCTTCCTGTAGAGAGAGAATTGTGCCCCCTCACAATTTTCTCGAGTCTGCCAGTGTGTCATTTTTCCTTGTAACTTTTTGACCTTGTTTTGCAAACAATATTGTTAATTTTTCCATTAGCACCAACAAAAGCTGCGTACTGCTCCAAGTTGCAGCAACTGAAAACTAAGCACAAAGCGTAATGGAGGACTGAAAAAAATCGGAATGCGTTATTTTGTACGATTATGGCGGGACTCAAATTATGTGGCCCAAGTAACAAACGCATTATTATTAACTTATGCGTTGCCGTTGACGTGGTGCTTGTGTTACGCTACAACAATATTTGTCGTGCCTCCCGTTGTATAAGGTGTTAATTTCTTCGTGTACACAAGTAATTCGACTGTGTTTTTATTACAGGTAATTTCATGTATATTCGTTACAGCAGCCAGTGGCTGTTGGAATTTCAGCCGGGCAATTTATTTGATCTAGATTTAATCAGACGGTTGCCGGATCGGCCGGTGTCTTATTTATAGACCTACTTTCCAATTAACTCCAGCCCGAATTTTAATTAAATTCTAAAATATAAGTTAGCGTTATTTACGACTGATGAAGGACCGTGAAAAACCATAAGCCTGACGAAAATTTTACGAGTTTCTCGAAACCCCTATTTAATTTAATTTCGTTACACTGCTACTGCCGTGGTACTTTACTTAAAAAAAAAACACGCAATAAAAGTTAAGGAAGCTTACAGAATCGTAGGATCACAAGAACATTGGTTCTGCGGCCATTCCGTCGTTGCCGGCCACTCTTTTATGTTTTGGTTTTGTCGGCACTTAAAATGTTTTTATTTTGCCATAAATGAGAATTACCCTAAGTAGTTTCTTTGAATCTCCACCACTGCTCAGTCGTCAAAACCAAAAATGTAGCTACGACCAACGTTACCATGGTTTTGTTCTTAGCGCCATTAAACAAAGCACTGTTTGAAATCCTCGTTAAAATCACTGACCTTAGTTTACCCAATGTTGGTAATTTTGATATTTAGTGCTACACTATTACCAGTTGATAGTAGGTGTAAACAATCACTTTTCGACCCCTACAGGACCTTGGCCCACGCATCGAACAAAAAATAGTTATTATTGGATGTCGGCTATAAACTGCAGGGTCGTAAACTGCAGCCAGAGTGTTTCTATACAATCATCTACAACAAAACTAGAATTATCTAGAGGCTAAATTATAACGACTGTTCGACTGTAGTCCTGCATTTATAACATCCACGTGTTGAGCAGGTGTGAAATTTTCGTTCAACCCACAATAGAGTTGAAAAATTGTTTTCTTCAGTGGGTCAAATAGTAATAAAACGTTAATATAATTCGATTTCGGGGCGTCCGTTTTAACTTTTGTGAAAAATTTGGAACAAAAAAATTATAATCTGGCGAGACCTGGTAGTGACTTTATTGAAAACTGCCGCATTAGCAGGATGATTTATGACATCTTTATCACCGCCTCTACAACCGTATAATTACAACCAAACACGTTTTGGGTATGTAATTTCTTAAAACGGATACTAGCATTATTTTGACAGAAGCCATTCCTTAATTTATGTAAATGTAAATAAAACAATAGTCGAAACCTCGTCCCCCGAGTTTGGCTGTCGAGAGCGGACCCACCTCGACATGTCACATTTTAGAACACCACACCCACGCATCCCAACAACACCGCATATCTGCCATCTGAACGGGTCTTCTGCTCGACAAAAGAAAGAAGCATCGCCCACGATTCCGAGACATTTCTTGTTCTTGCTGCTTTGTTCGGCTCGTAATCATCCCACCCCTTACTTGAACACGGCTAGAATTGAAATTTTCGGCCGGATTTCAAGTGTGAAAAGTGACGCAATTACGGACGTTTTAAGAGGAGCACCTGTTCGAAAAACCGCAGGTACCTCGTACTTGGTCACGAATGTGTACTTAGGAATACAAAGGTTTCGTCCACTTGTGAGCCGGAGATCTTGCAGAATCACCCACTTAATCTTTGACGGACATTCTCGGCTGGGCGTGTTGGGCAAATAAAGAAGTGAAATTTAATTTAAATAAAACGAACCCGATCGGACAGGGCCGGAACGGCAGTTTCTCCGCGGAAGACGACAACAGCGAAATTAACCTGTCAAAGGAGTTGACGTGTTTCAAAATGCAACGAGCACGAAACGATTACTCGTAACGAGTGCCTTACCGCTCGCACCGAATTTTTCTGTGCAGATGCCAAAAAGGTGGAGGACTGAAGATGTTGCGGAAATCGCCGCAAGAGGTCGATTTTTTTACTAAATACCGCGGTCACGAGTATTTCGCGAAACGTCACCGTTAAAGGTGGTAAATGTCGTTGCCTCGATCACGTTTGCATAAATTCGTTGTTGGTTCTCGGTAATTGGCTGGACCTGGTGGATTCCGAATTTTTCTCGGACGGCGACAATGATGAGGATCTGAGTACGGTGCTGCACGGCTAACCGCATGGGGGCCGCCGAGACATGTGCAGCTAAAGAGCTGGTTTCGCCCGGCCCTTGTCTCGTGGACATTTTATGGTCCTGATGGTAGACAGATAGGGGCGAGTTGCAGCGAGTAGGTCGCAGCACGACTTCGGAGACAGTACTGGAACCCGACATCCTCCGGTTCCTGATAATGTATTAATAGAAGCAGCTCCTAAAGCCATTCGACACCGGCGAAACGTCATCCTTATCACTTCGGAGGCCGTAATTCAAACGCCGGGTGCGGATGGACGTCTGCGATTCCATCTCCTGACACATAAATCGTGCAAGAAACAACAGGATTTAGCAGCCACTCATCCTCATCACGGGTTAATCATCGGAATCAGTTTAATTACAAGAGTTGGGGGCGACAATAAAAATAATGACTTCAGCACGGTCGCGACGCGCAGCACGAAAACGAGATGAACGACGACAGCAACGTGTAATTTTCGCATTTCCCATGTTGTACATGCGAGCTTGTTTGCGCCAAAAAACGAAAGCAAAAAGCGAAACGGATTAACGTTTGTTGATAAATGAAACACACAAGTCAGTTGTTAGAACGCAGATGTCAGAATTCCAAATGGAATTCATGCAGCAGCAGCATCTGGCCAGCTTTCAGCGTGGCTGCTTTATGGCAAAAAATTATTTAGAGGCCGCACAATGGCCAATTAAACGGTTAAAGACGCGTTTTGGCCAAAATCGAAGTGACAAAAACGCTCCATTAGCCCAACAATTACCAGCAACATTTGGCAGGCACTATAAAATTGTGCTTCTGCCGCTTACAATTAGTTTTATTTACCACGGCGACCGCATGCAAATCAGTTTGAAGGCGAGTATCTGAAGAAGGTCGCGAAATGACGCTAGAAACGTCGAGTTAATCAAGCGCAGATTTAAAAACTAAAATCACCAGTCTAGGGGCAGGTCGCTCCAACTCTCAAAGGTTTCTAGCAAAAATTTTTTGCCAAATCGCTATGTGTACGTTTTGACATTGCTATTTGGAAAACAAATTATTAGAAATTGGAAACACCGGCCCTAGGGTCTACGCGATTAGATCTAACTGCCAAATCCAAGCGAGGACGTCAGGCTACGTTACTCAAGCATCCAATTTATAAAAATCAAGTTTTGGTTCTAAAGCTCAAAAATCACTAGACTCTTGTTCTGCGTTGAAGGCTCAGTACATACCTATGGGTTTCTTTGCGATTTTTCCAGCAACTCTTGTATTCTGCAAAAGAAAAAAACTGTTAGAAAGTGCTGAATTACATGGAAACCAAAAATTTTAGAAACCCTTCCTGTGGTGCTTGGCTAAAAGCGGACACTGGTTGGTAGTCCAAAATAATGTATGACAGATGTGAAGATCAGATTATGGTTAATGGTGTGGTCACGTTTCACGACATCTAGCATGGCATGTAAATGAAAAAGTTGGTATGCCACGCTCGATACGGTGTTGCATTTCATTCAATAAGGAATGCAACCCCGTATTTATATAACACGTCTTTGTAATGAAATCTTAAATGAACAATATGGCTTAACAAATGAACCAATTTACATTTATGCAAATAAATGGACAGTTCGTCAGTAACGGCATTCAATTTGTTGATGGTGCGGCCAAAACCAATCTATTTCAAGGCTCTATCCCTGCAACGCCTATTTAAATGTCACCGGCTGATTGACGGATCTGATTTTGTTAACGTACCTGCCGCAGGATTCTAATCGGATCCGTAATGAGAATAGAACCGGCAACAATTGAAATTGTACACTATTAGAACGATGATGGTGGCGGGATTACGGTAGCATGTGTTTGTTGGGTTATAAACATATAATCAAGCATCCTCTCGGGTTATAAACATCACGGTTTTTAAGTTCTAACTAGTTTAGCGACTTGTTGCCTAGATAGCTATACCTAGCCGTTGGCATCATCGACGGCCTGAGTAATTATGTTATTATCCCATCGAAGGTACATATACATGGCTGCCGTAAAGAAGATAAATCAATTTGTTCCGTTAAACACCCATAAATTAGTGTAAAACTCGGTAATAACAAGGTTATACGTTATACGAGCCGATGCGGGGTTCGTTTATTTTATACGTTTGCTTAGTGCAAGTTATGCTTTACATCAGGGCTTAATTATTATTCTTGTAATCCGGTACTTTATAAAATACGACTTTGATAACTTCAAATAAACGCTCCTGTTCGATTTTGATGGACGCGCAATGATACGGTATTTTTATTTATACTGACACGCCATATATGACGGCGTTAAGCAAATAAATAATCTGTTACTGGCTTTTATGACCAGCCTCTAAATTTAGAACAGTTCGAATTAGAAGCTGCATTTTTTTCATGTAATAAAAACGTTTTATTTAGCGTTACATAAATATTCCACCAACAAAATAATTCAGCATTCAGCAGACTTGACATCCAGCCAGCAGGAAATCAAAGTTCCGTGACAATTATAAAAGGCAATCCATGAATTAAAACTGCGGCAGTGCGGCAGGTCAGTAGCTGAGAAACAAGCAACCGCTTCCGGGCGAGCCCCCAGGGACGCAAAATTCCCTGGCGCCAAACCTCCGAAGGAGGTCCCTCTACAAGTCCAAATAATACGATGCGCGCCTTCCACTGGGATCTCCCGAGGAACCCGCGAAGGAACCTGCCAAACATTTACCTACAAGTTCAAAATAATATTTGGCCGTTTCGTTGTCTTATTTTTGGCTTCATTCTTCATTGAAGAATTTCTACTATGGTAGTTTCAGTTCCTGAAAAAGGAAAAGACTTTCATTTCTCGTAGAACCAGGTGGCCCATCAAAACACTGAAATTGCTGTTAGGTTCGTTTCATTGAGCTGAACTTTTTGAGCTTTCGGTTTCCTTCCTGAGGACGCCGCATGCTGTGCGTCAAAAAGAGAGAGAAGTGGAATTCGCGCGAATTGTGCACGTCGAGGCGACACATGGCGCGCAGTTCCAGGGAGGTCCCGTCTCCGGGTGTCGGTGAGAATGTCCAGCTGCCATTTCTACCTCCGCATCATTATTCACGCAATGACAAGTAATAGATTTCTTGCAAACGAATCAATATTCAGCCGCCTCCTCGCGCAGACACAGGAAATCCCAAATTAATCAATTTTTAATTTAAACGTCTTCACGCATAAGTTGGCTTGTCCTTGTTAACATTTGCATATTTATATTCAACAGCGGACGCCCCGAGTGTGATGGCTTTGATTGATTGATCGACATGACCGACCCGAACCCATCTGAATAATGCATACTCGCATACGCTCAACACTTTGTATGGTAATAACGACAACAGCCAGTAATCAATCGAGAATATCAAATAACGTATGGATTTTCGTTGCAATTACAGAATTTGCCCGCACCCATGTGCAATGAGTTATGGCTAGAAAAAACAAAGTCACATTCCGGAGTTATTGCGATTCGAACGAGAAGAAACGTGAAAGCATAAACAGTTGCACACACGCGCCAGTTTAAACCTGACCTTAACAATTGACCATATAAATTGTGCAGCAATAGGTAAAAGCCCGCGGCACTAACACGATGGTCTACTTCAACGAGAAAGTCCCGATGATCGAACTAACAAAGGAATGTTAACCGAATTTAGGCCGCCAGTGGAATTTGGGTAAGTGATATTGTTATTAAGAGATCAATCAGAAAGCAATTGCGCTTAGAAATGACTCTCCTCAATTCACACAAACTGCGGCTCGAACTCTTGCAAATTGACATGAGGTGGCACGAAACAGTGTCAAATGTTGCAGGATGATGGCCAGAGGATGGTGACAGATTGCAAGGAAACGACGGAAAAAAACTTGTACCGTCTGCCCAACATGGCGAATATCTCTCGGAATCTTTATAAATGGTAAGAACATGAAGCAGCTTAGCAGCACCACGTGACAAGCATTATTAATGGCAACATCCGGAATTATGAGGTAGATGATATCCGAGATTAGACTTAATTGATTTTCAAGCAGTAACGTTCCGAATTAGCGTCAACGTGCCCGGAATACGAAGAATATTCGTAGTAATACTATGGAGGATGAAAAAACTGTAATAGTAGATCACTGTAATAACTCGAGATTAACGTGTTAATTATGCAGGTGCCTACGGAAAAATTATGCTTAATTCGCTACTAAACCAGTTACTAAATTAACAGCTGCTTATTAATAGTTCGATAATTTGCTTTATTGTCTCGTTAGGCGATGATATATAAGACAGAGGTTCCCAAACTGCGGGTCTCAAGACGATTTTTGGTACGTCGAAAGAGAACATTTTTGCAATTCCTCGACAATTGTTCCCAGTGGCAACAACGACTATCTTCCCGGGATGTCTGGTGGTCTTTGGTGGCAGGTAGTAGCGCAAATTTGCCAGGTTGGGCTTTGGGACAATTTAGGAAGCGCTGCTGCGGGGTGTTTGAGAAGGCGCCGATTAAATTACCGAATCCTCGACTTTGTCGAAGCCGCATTAAACGCTTTCCAATCAGGTCCGCGTCCTTATTTAGCGATAATTTATAAACTTTGATTGGCGACGGCGATGTTGTAATCGGACCCGTATCGAATCGATTCTTCCAGCAATAATTCACGTCGACTCGGATCAAACTTGACGGTAATGAAACCGGTACATAACGCAAACGAACTTCTTCGGCAAACGTGGCAAAAATAGCCGCAACGGCGCCAATAAAAACAGCACGCGGCGATTAATTTACGACGGACTAAGTAAACAGGGCGCTTTTGCGGAAAGCTCGGGTCCGGCAAGTCACGTCACAATGCACGGTCATCAGTCAAAATGCCAGTTCTACGGTTTGGGTCGGTGAAAGCATTATCAAGGTGCAGGCGAGGAAAGGTCGGGCAAAGAGGCTTTTTCGGGGCGCCGGAATTGATTTTTATGATAGAGCATATTGTAAATCCATTACGATATCACTTAGCGGTAATTACGCGGGTTTAGTGGAATCAATTTATTATCTGGGAACTATCGGGCTTATCGGCGGGGCAACAGGCGTTTTACATCAATACTCTTCTGTGGTGATTTGCGCCATCATTGGGGGTGTTTGTGGAGCGTGTGAAGGGAAATAGGGCCGAATTTGAATTTCTTCTTTGACGACAACTGCGGGTGCTTCGCCTTCAGTTATTCTATCCCGATCGTTCAACCACACAAGAGTTGTCCAATTAAGAAAATTAAAGTTTCTAAGAACTTTTTGTGTTGTTTAACATCCATACAACTATGGTAAGTTTCCGACAGTTTAAAAAACAATAAGTTATTACTTTTGAGCGACTTTATCCACACCTTTTTGTAATTATTACATAGTTTGCCTTGCCTTCGATGTTTTTGTATAGTCGTAAAAGCCTACTGCCTAACGAAATTTTTCCCACAACTTACATAAACAGCAAAGGTCGAAGATGGTCTTGCACTTTTGTCGAACGAAAGTGTTTCTGCACTTTTGCCCAACGAAAGTGTTTCCTCTAAGTCTAAATAAGGAATAATTGTCCATACAAAATAGAGTGGTTATAAAGTTACAAATTATCGTTGAATTTGATTGACGATAAATATATCAAATGCAACTTTCTAAAATCCATATTTGGCTTATTTTGATATTAACCCAGTGCCCGTTAGCATTGATCTCCTTTTTTTCCTTAGGTAAAAAATTTAAAATGGTCCAAATGAAAAAAGCTCCAAACTCTCGTGACAGCCACACAGCAAACACTAAATTGCTGAACAGTTTTACAACCCTCTCAAAAAGTCCCTTTTCCGATAAACATGAATACAACGTAAATGGTTCTGTTGCTAGTGGGTGACCTAAAAAAATGTATATGCAAACCTTATTGATTTCGTTGACCTATTTCCAAGGACTCATTATGTCAATGCAGACTATGTACATAACATCTGAAGATTGATATTGCTGGGTTGATTAATGACACATTGAAATTTATAATTGGATTTTAGTTTTAATTTCACACTTCACAGTTACAGTCGGGTTCATTCATTGCACAAACAATAACTAAATGATGCAACGGATATTCGCCAACTATTCGCCCAAATAAACCGCGAGTCAGATATTTGCATTGGGTATTATGCCATTTATATGGTAAGAGTAAGAGTTAAATATCAGAAATTTTGAAAACAAATGACGCAAACGAAAGGATACATAAAGCTTTCAGCAAATTGACTGGCTGCTTAGCTTACAATTTGAAATACGAACAATAACATCCATGATTTGCAAACGGAATTCGACGTACACGTATACATTTACATAAGATTAATAATTATGCACTCCACACTGCACTTTGAAACTACATGAGTGATGAATAAGATGGCAGATGAATTTACAAAACGGTGAACCTTGAAAACACATGCTCTTTATACACAAACAAATTTTACACATGATTAGTATGTTGGTATTATGTACTTCATCAATAACTTTGAACGTAGGTACACTCGCGAGCAATATTTAAGGCACGACTCGTGAAGCAAAGTCGGCGATTTTGAAGTTGTGTAAAACGGCTGTAGGAGACCTGACAGTCTGCCCTATTGGACTCGAGCAAATCCTTATTACCCAATAGTGCTATGGATAATAAATATTTATTTATTTTATTTTTGGAGGCCGGCCCTGACATCCGGCATGCACTTCATTCACTCAATAATGTTGTTACGTATTAGTTCCATAAAGAAATGTAAATACCTTTTTTTATAATTTAGCGATAAGGATTTATGGTTATAAAAGTTAGTTTGATCGGGCCGGTAGAACAGAGCACATTATAAATAAAGGATTATCATTACGTACTTTAGCATCTTTGCTCTACTGCTGCAGGAATAAAGAACTTGCAACTTGCAATGTAGTAACGGTACTGTGTAGTGAAGTGACTAATGGTAGACGACTGTGACAGGTGTTGCCACTAAGAGTAAAATATTTATTTATTAAATTTTATCATCGAATTTATTTCAAAGAATTGAGGATTGAAACTAACTTGTTAAATGGTGATTTCAGTTAGTCCCAACTACAATGGCGAAAGAGAAGGATGGATGATGAGCATAACACCTTTTATTTCTGCAGTCGATTGAAGATTCGTGGTGAGTCGCTTCAATTCTTCACTATACAAATAAGGAGTAGCTAAAATTACTCTTTCAAAGCACAAGCTTTTTTAAATTAAAAATTAAATTTTTCGAAGCCATTAGTCGTAGGTAAATACGCAAATAACGTATAGAAGTAGATTGCAACAACTATTAAAAATAATAATACAAGGAATCACATCTGGATTACAAGACAGGGCAACTCAAAGTAATTAAGTCAAGTTTCACATTAATTAAGCAATTAAGTTAAGTGCAAGTTGAAGAACATCGCGCGAACTTTGCTGACGTTGCAATTTTTCCTTCCCTTTGATTAAAAGACGTTTCTTTTATTGACACACACGTTCATAACGTAAACAATTTTTATTTTTTGTACGTTCAAACATTACGAGGCAAACAAACTCCGTTTCCCGCCCTGCACCAGCAACGTCAACGTTTACTCGTTACGGAAGTCTCATTACTCTCAATATTTGCGGAGCAAACTTTTGCTAAATTTGCCAGTCCCGAAAACGTCCGAATCCCTCCAGCTGCTGCATCAAGCAATTATTAAAACTGCATCGAAATGAGTCACGCGACCCGCAATTAAATGGTAATTTTTGAAAACTAGTTTTTGGCCGTTGACAGAAGCTGCTTGCCAGCGAGCCCACCTTTCCGGAACTCCCTGGTGCGGTGCATAAACTGGCGTGCAGCGACCATTTCGAAAGCTAACAAGGGTCGCAGGGGCGGACCCCCGCGGATTTGGCGTAGAAACTACCTGAAGGAACGTTCAAACTGGAAACTCGACGTAAGTTCTGGCGTGGCGTGCAGATACGTTGATTGATTCTTTAATTACGCGTACCGTGCCGCGAAGATTGATGGCGTTTCGATGGAAAAACGGTGTAAATTCGTTGGGTGGTCGATCAATTGGAAATTGTTCACACGTGGAATTGGTCATTGTTAATAATTTAACTGAAGATAGCGGGGCCCCCGCAATCGATTGTGGAGAAGTAAAGCAATGAAGGGGAAATTGCGTGTAGGAAACGGGCCTCTGACAAATCGGTCGATCGGTCGGTTAATTAATTATGTAGAGGAATCGCGAGTTATGCAGCTTCGGGTGATGGGGAAACGAAACTAGTAGAGCGCGGAGCTTTAATTAAAGCACTCCCGGTCATCGGAGAGGTATCCTTGAATTCCTGGATGCGCCGATAACGCGGCAATAACCGGGAGACAATCACGTGGGGTTATTTTTAAAGGCCGGCCGAATCGCTGCGGGAAATTGATTTAGGAGGTGCCGCAAGTAGTAAATTTAGGTCCTGAGACAATAGGTGGCAATAACGAGCTGCCTGTCATTTAAAATTGTAAACTAGTTATAAATAAACCACCCACAAGTCCGCAAACTCCGGTTTTCCTACCTCGGAATTGTCGGCGATCGGTCGAAATCGGCCGTAAATCCTGCGGAACATCCTGAACTTCGCACAGCACTCACATTTTAAAATTCAATTCTCACTACATCAATCCGGCTGATGCCCGAACTTAAATATTTACACGCCACGAAATCGTCGAAGATGAAAGATATATTCGCAAACTGTTTACTTCAGCGAGTTCGACAACTCCTCTCCACGGCTATTTTCGAACTGATGGCCGCGGACGCATGGTCGGTGGATTTCTTCTTGCGACGGGTTCGGGTCCCGATCCTCGACGGAACCGGGCGATCGCTAACGAGGCGTGTTAAGCTTTAGCAGGTACACTAACCGAGATTAACTTTTGAGATTTCTCCTTTTGTCTATTTTCAGCCTCAGAGACACTTCCATGGACTTTTCAAAGTGATTTACCACCTACCATAAACAACGCAAAATTCCCAACGACTACCTGAATCATTCCAACCACAACGTCCATGGCCCCAAAGCTCTTGGCTACCTGATTCTAATTTATTTTATTGATCATCATCGCCAGTTGGGTTGGTAAACGGGAGGATTTTCGGCGATAATAGTTGAAAATCGTAACGCAACCTCGGGTTATTAAAACAAATTGAGCGGCAGCCACTTAGTTGGGTTGATTTATGGCCCCAATTTAGAACAGTTTTACTGTTGACTACCTAGCACTTTATTGCCGACATAAAAATATTATAATTAATATTTATTAATTCCTGTCGATCTCGTAACGATCGGCCGTAATTTGTGGTCGTCGCAAAAATAATAAGGAAACCAATAATTATTAATGAACACTAAAATTTAATTGGGGAATGCCTGTCGAGCGCATTGGGAATTGATATATTTGACAAAAATTTGTGAAAAAACTTTATCGACAAGATAATGACGGACAATTTAAATAACAACGTTGTAAATATTGGAGGATGAGCGTTTTTCTTGCACGACAAATTTAATCCGTCACATTTGGTTCATAATTGGACGTCTTAACTTTATTAGAATAAGTTACTGTTCTGTTTCAGGTTGATGCAAATCTGGACAAACCTGATATTCGCTTAAATGACATCGGGTAAATTGCCAAGTCATGCATTCTAGTTTCTAGTTGGTCGCCTCAAATTGGCACTTCTGTCTTGTTTAACTAAGAATCTCAATTCGGTTGTTGCTGTGCTTGTAGAGAAAAAGCGAGGAGTGATTAAAAGTCCACTAATTACGTAATAATAATTTGACTTATTATTTTGGACGATTGGCGTATCGACATAATGTGCACCTATTCAAGTTTTGTTAAAGTGCCTTCATCTCTGTTATCTTAAATGGAACCATATGTTTTTTACCCTCATCGAGAGCTTTTAGATGATTTGGTGTATAAATCAAATAATGGAAATTGTAAGCATTTCAGTCTGCAATATGTGCAAAAACAATAACCAAGTACCTATAACCGTCATGCATCATGTAATCAATATTAGTCAGTCCTCCACTCTATAGAAAAATAACAACGCCAACAAAAATATTTGATGGTAACCTTGATACTACTTTACACATCCACTGCAAGAACTTCATTACTAATTACTGTCGAGGAAAGAACTAGTACTAGGATCATCAAGGAGACTTCTGGAATCCAGAGATTTACGATGGGATAAGGCGCAGGATTAAGAACATAAGTGAAGTCAAATACGACTAAGTAAAGGGAGCATTGCTAAACCGGGAAATTCGCACTTGCTTTGGATAAATGCCAACTGAATTAAACTAAAGTGTTTTTAGTCAGTGAAACGTCAGCAATAGTAATCGCCTCAACTTGTTATTCTTACTTTTACTGGTTTAAAGAGAGCCTTGACCTTATTGCAAATAGAAATTTTTAGGTAATAAGAAATGATTTGGGGCTAAAATTATAAAAATGGTTGAAAAGTGTAGGTACTTACTAGGAATAGATGGGACGACAGTTTTTTCTCGGTGCACTGTAAAAAATAACAAAAAATAAGAAAACTTACAGAAATCATAAAATTGGGCAAATTCAAAAGTTTAGCATATTAAGTTGTAAAATCGGGTTAAAGCCGACCGTCAAAATTCTTTATCCTTATTGTTGCGCTAATTTGAAATGGGAACAAATATAATGTACACCAAATTAAACTATACATCCCTTGCACTGTCCACCAGAAAATTTAATGAGCATCAAAAAATCTAAATAAAACCCAAATTATTATACATCAGAAAATGAAAACATCACCACTAAAATAACTATGCTGCGTATTGTTTTACCATTGCTTACACTTTAAATTCTATATGTCTATCAATTTTACTAAATGTTCACCAAATTTAGAACGCTCAAGTTACGCGTCCGTGCTGTACATAATAAATATCTATTCGCGCTATCCATTTATATTTAATGTTTCTCAAAAAAACTATTTGTGCGTCAAATAATTATTCTATTACTCCAAAAATGAAATATGCTCGCGCATCTCTCCTTGCCGCTTGCGCTTCCAGACAAGAGGCACGCGAAAAAAGTTTTGTACAAGGTCAGTTCAGGGCCCCGTAATTTTTTTCTTAAAAGCACGATTAGAAATTCCCACTAAAAGAAGTTTTACGTTTTACATAATGCAAGCCAATTACAGCAAAGCATTTATATATTACGGAAATCAATATCTTTTTTGTGCAAACCACTTCTATTTTTACTCTTATTTTCCTTGCCCTAGCACATCTACATCTATAATTTTGCATAAAATTATTTACCATTTGCACAACATTTTATTGCTTGTGTATTTTTGATCAACAAATAGTATTTTTAACTGCTAAATAATATAAGACACTGGCAAAAATTAAATATCTGGGTATTATGTTAGAATTAATATCGGAATAAAATTTGTTAAACATTTAGTATTTATGGTCAACAAAAGTTATTTTGGCTAAAAAAATATATAAGAGGCCAGCATTATGTCAATATTTGGTTGTCGCTTTAAGATTATGTATTTTCTTAATTTTGGTGAGCATTTAGTATTTTTGGGAAATAAAAGTATTTTTTTTGTATGAAAATATTGGGTAAAATTGGTAGACTGTTAAATACGGCCCATTTAAAATTGGGAACCGGTCGTCACAATAATAATAATAATAATAATAACGTCATAAAGACGTTTGTGCGCCCCACTATCTTAATATCATTATTTTCAAAAGCTCACCTTAATCAAAATTTTCATACTGCTTACGTTTCAAATAGCGTCGCCAGTTTTCCACCCTAATCGACGTTCCTTTGAATATCTAAGAAACTCACTGTCAGCACACCATTCATGGTTGAAAATATCCCGCAAGAATTTATGCCACGTTCACCCGTCTACTAACAAATGAAGATCGTGTCCCGAGATAAACCGCATAATTTTCAGGAAGCAGTAAATTAAGAAATTCTTGGAAACAGGTAGCTGCCAAAAGCAATTTCTCCGCTAAAATCTCGATAATTGGCCGGTGTTTGCTACAATTTGCATTAATTGCTCCCGCTTGACACTTTCTAAACAAATCATTTATTCAATTCGGATTGGAAAGTCAGACTTTTGGCCCATTTAAATAACTGGCTAATACCCACGTTGGGTCGCTGTTTCGTCAGATTCTTGCGTTTGAATAAAACAATTTGATTTTTGGACTAACGAGGCTGTTGAGACGCCTCGGATAGGGCTAGAAACGTGCCTCTGTTGGGCGAAAGCAGGTAGAGCTAAGTAAATAAACGAGATGACGCGATAACAATGGTTAAATACGTCAATCTTCCGCTATGACAGTCAAAATAGTCCCACGTATTCTGTTCTCCACCATCATATTTCATAACCCAACACTTCCCTCTTATCTGATTTCGAGGACTTGGAGTGTCCTTTCATTATTTTTTATTCTCGTTACCATCCTCAATTGTGGCGCAGCAGTCCAAACACGTTACCGCCATAAATTGTTGCATTAAAATATTATTAACGAGTCGACGTCCCTAAATTCCTTCGCTTGACCACGCGGGCCTCCACTCAACAAAAAATTATCTCTCGCGAAATTGGAAAAGTACCGAATTTTGTTCGAAAAAATAAGAAATTCTTGGCTGATGTGGTGAAAAACTATCTCTCGCAAAATTAGGAAAGTGCCGAATTTTGGTCGAAAAGGGGGGATTCTTGGGAGAAAGGCTGATGTGGTGACTGGAGAGAACCGGAATCGTGGTTGGCGCTTGTAAAATGTGTGAAGTAACCTGATATGCAGACACTGATTTACACTGCAGCGTACACAAACAAAGTATAAAATTAATTACAATATAAAATTACCTAAACATGGCGGTGGGCATGCCTAGAATGCTAAACAGGCTCGTCTGGCTGCCTGACGACATGACTCCAGTCGGGGGACATTTGTCTTGAATTCTGCTGGTTTGCGGCAATAAATACGAGCGCTAATGCACAGGCCGGAATTACATTGCTGAATGGCAGACAAACTTGTATGATGCATCGCAAATCTGAAATGCGGCAGATTAATCCTCCTTCGTAGTGTTTCCTATCGTTAAATGGACGCAAAGTGCTCTTTAGCGTAATGATAGTTGGTCATTTGTCATTGCATTATGCTAAAACGTAATGCCCGGAATGGAAAGTTAATTACAGGTGATTTACATTCCGAACTGTTATTTAAGGTGTCTGGAAATTGATGGCGGCCTTTCCTTATACCCACGTTCCAGTTGTACTCCAGCGATCTCTCTGCGCATTTAAAACCCATCACAGAAATAGCGAACCACCCAACTGGAATAGGTAAAATCTTCTTCGTCCCTGACTTCCGAATGTCGTTTAGATTTAGGAAGAAAAAAATTTTTGTTGCACGCGTCTTGTCTAAATGTCAAACAAGGTCTTTCAAGAAGACAGAAAAGTAGTTAAGAATGACTTAGACATGACTCTGTGCTGAGGCATTTCTAGAATGCTCCAAGACCACCTGAAATTTCTTTCTAATCTCTGGCTGGCTACCTTTCGACTGATAAACTGCGTGTAAGTTTTGTGGCTTTCCGTTTAATGGAGATGGTTGTGTAATTATTTACTCAAGATTTGTGCCAGTAACCGCAAATCTTGGTGCAAATTTCAAATAGTGCGTTCCCACCTCTCTCTATTATCGTAAACTTACTTCCGATAACTCCGGTTGCTGACATAATAGTTTAGCGAATTCCATGCAATACACCAGGCTCACCCAACTTATAGACGGACTAATTAAGATTTATCAGTTCCCCGAATAGAGAATTACAGTAACGACACTTTAATAGTGTCTATCAGTGTAAACGCAATTAAGTGCTCCCACCCATCATTATCTTTACTGCAACAAGTGCAAGAAATAATGTTGGAAGTCGTTTGTGGAGGCAAAAAATCGCGGAAAGCTCGCCAACGAGTTTCAGATATTGTAATAAACTACAATTAGCCCCTCGACCGAAGAAAAAGCAGTCGTAAACCTAATTTCAATTGATTAAAGCGTCCCGAGCTTAATTACATGATTGGACAGGGCACGGGAAAAACAGAAAAAATAACTTATTAACCAATGAAAGTCCGCTGTGAACTGCATTCAAATTGTTGCAAACATCAGTTCGTTTTTTCATTGCCATCACCGTTAACTTTCCTAACAAATGAATGTTGGAGCAAAATACTGTGAAATATTCGGGTCAGCGGCCCCAACATCTATATCAATTGTTTGCAAACTCGTAGGCTTGCCACCCTCCACGGCGCTCCATAATGTGGCAGATTTATGAAAATTTACGACGTCTTAAGTGAATGGTTGGGTCTCCTAAACACCAATGCAGTTTACGGCCGACTTGTTTAAGCCCAGCACAGACACTGGCAAAACACCTGAATCACGACACAATAGAGATTCCGCAAACTGGGACCAAAATTATTTACTCCGCATCGCGACATGTACCGTTTCAAGTTAATTTGGTAAAATTGACGTTAGCAAACATATTTCTGTGTTTTTTCTGAAGCGTGCCCGACGCCAGTGGACGCGGCGCACCCGGTTCTCGTACCACTGAAAGGGTCACGGCCCGTGCAGGGTGCTAAAACTGAAGATGAGGAAAACGGATTTCCAACTTTTTGAAGTTGGAGATCGCTAATTTTAGGTTTAAGCCTTTTCAAGGAACATTTTAATCGAGAATTGTGGGAGGTAAAATCTATTTTGGTTTTCATTGCGCAAATTTAATTTACGGTCGGCCGGCCTGTTATTGTAAATCAAGTGGGATCAAAATCGTCCCGGTTTTAGGAATTGTGGGGTTAAAACCGCGGGATGTCTACAAAAACAACGGCCGGAAATGCATTAGTACCGTTTTATTTTTAAGTATTCTAACGAAAATAATGGATTTCGTCAGAGGCGCCTATCTAGCCAGGAATTGTGCGATTTAAAATAAAACATATTGTTTTGTTACAAAACAAGTCTCTTTCTGGACCGAACGCCAGCAACATCTGCAATCCTGTAGAAACTCAAACAGCTTAATTACGATGCTTGTGTAATTTTTTTTTGTCAAATTTGCTTTTATCTTAATTGACTAAGGCAGGAGAAAAATCTCGGCGAGGCGCCTGAAACCCTGAAACGCGACAAATAATTAATCACGTTCTTTTCAATCCCGCACCGTTAAAGCTGCGTTGTTTGAAAAACGTAAGAAGCTGAAGTGCAAGCATGAAAGCGTTATTTTTGAATTCCGAGGTTTTTACCAGAAACTAGAATAAATTTTGGACCACTCGGAATTTCTCTGATATTTGGCTCGCTTTCTTTTCCTGAAAACTTCACGATTAGGCAAAGAAGAAATAGTTAGAAAATGATAAAATAACGATGAGGGACTGAAAATCGACAGCTTGAAGTGTTTCTAGACGTCGAAGCTAAACTACGTCCTGCATTCTTTTTGGTTGTTAGAGCGAACACGCGCACCATCTGCGCCTCGTTCAGGCTCAAACAACTTAATTACGAACCTTGTAATTTTATTTTCATCAAATTTGTTTTTTCACTCAACTGACGCGAACAAAAAAACGTGATTGATAGACAGTGGCGAAAAATCGAGGAGGATTTTTAAAATTAATCAATCACAACGCCTCGGCGCTGAAAAATTATTGCTGGCTGGGCGATTCGTTGCGCGCCTCGAGCTTTTCTTCTTGCAACCCGCGTCTTCTTCCGAACGAAAAGCAGTTTTCTACCGACACGTGACATTATTTTTGAACACACACACTCTTCGAAGCAACAGCCGTGGAAAATTCAATTTTCAGCCTACCCTCGGTTAATTTGTTTTAAAACGAAGCCTGACGTCTAATTTAATGTTTATTTTGTGATTACGGCCTGGCAGTTTAATTGGTTTGGCTTGTTTGTTCTCGGCAATGATTTTATTTTTGACAGTCCGTTAATTAAACATGGTGGTCTCTGGGATGACAGTAACTGGAAAAATAACGGGACAAAGACGCGAAATTTGGGGGCTGTGCACCCCTCCGAGTGCCAACAAAGCCACTGTACCGGACGTGATGTATACAATTTTTATCTGCGTAAAGAAAACGTCCACAAATGTTGTGACTCGGACCATTTCCAGCAACAGCCACCATGAAACGGCTGGGGCGGTAAACAAACTCGACTGTTGCATCTTTCTCTCGACAGCTTTCAAAAGTGGAGTCGTCTCTGTCCCCTGGAGAGTTTAAGGTCAGTGCTGGTGTGGCGTAGATCCTTTTGGGAATGTTGCTGCAGCTCAGTAATTTATGACTTCTCTAGTGATTTATGGTCACTCAATTGTCAGTGTGACATCTCCATAAACATGTCGCAAAAATCCTTTTACAAAATAATTTTACGGCCCTAGGTGCACACTTGTTCTATTGAGTCTGAATGCTTTTAGAAACTGCACATTGCCTTGGAATGAATACATTTTTGCACATACGTGATTTACGGACAGGCACTTTGCGGTCGATGTTCCCGTCTGACTCGGATTCTTTCTTCTTTTCGCAATAATTACGAATGTCAAGTAGTGGCAGCAGCAAATGCAGGGCCAAACCCCAACGACACTATTCCTCCAAAGAGAGATCTATTCCAAATTCACATTTTGGAGTATAGCAAACGCGTCGTTCTTTCAAGTAACTTTTAATCAACATTGTTTTGGCAGAGCAGAAATCCGATTACTTCCAGAGATTTTTTTGTTTCTATTCCCTCGAATGATTGCGGAATGGCTTGCGAAGAATTGTTTCCTGGAGTATTTTTTGTTCGTCTGAACAATTTTAATAGGAATTTTTGAATAATAATAGCCAGCTTTCCGTTTACTACTGTAGAATAACGTTGATTTTCAAATATGAAATGAGAGTTTGGGGCTGTTTTATGAAACATCGGCCATTAAAAGATCGGGCCACTAGAGAAGAGAGATGGGGCTAAAAATTATTGACTTCTTAATGGAGAAATTATTCAGGAACTGTGGCCATTTCTCTAGCGTTCGATAGACCATGAATACGCATTGTCTACGTCAATATTCGAAAAAGCTCTTACTTGGCTTCTACTAAATGCTTTCATAACTGTTCACCGTAAGGAATGTCTATTACTTGAAACAGACAACATAATTACGAGATGACTTCAAACCGATTGCACTACTCCTTTATGCTTGATACAGGGCGTTCGAAAAAATATTGGAAATACTTCGGCAATCGAAGATATCTTCAGTTCAGGTAAAGCCTAATCATTATGCGGACTAAATATATAACCTTGCTTCCTCACTAATATATTCCACCCCTAAAAGCCCTATGAATTACGAAAAACAAACAATCTTTTATTTGTAAAGTATCGAAATTGATAGCTCGCATAATCGGTGGATGCCCGTCGGCAAAAGGCATAGAATCAAATTAGGATAATAATTACGTACCACTAATAATTATATAGTGGTTGAGAAGTCTATAATTTCTTTCCCAAACTACCGACTATTAGAGGAGATTTAAGTGTAAGGACTCAAAAAAATTAAGTATAGGTGGCGAGAAACGTAAACATAATTTTGTAATAGTATAATATTTTAACTTGTTCAAATTATTAATTAAAAGTATTACCTGTTTTAGTTTACATAATTTACAAAAATTTGAAACAAAAAGTTTTCTTTAGTTTCATTTAAACCACCCGCTAATCAATTAAGAAAACAACAGTAAACAACAAAATGGGTCAATGGGAACTTTTGTTAATGATTCCGGTTTGCAGATTGTTGATCGTATTTTTTTTGTAGATTAACTTACGTTTTCGTCAATTTGGGATTTTCTTTTTCTTGATTAAATAATAACTTATTCTTCGTGTTTATATTTTTTCCTTACAATAACATTTTACTTCCGTAATCATTGGATCTAAGATCGATTGAATTAACTGCTGAAGATTTAAAAGCCCCGTAGTGGAAAATTTCTTTCTGTGAACAATTCATTTAGGACCTACAACTTATAAAAATCGTTTTTTAAATTATTTCTAAAATAAACCGTCATATAAATTAATTAAGAGTCCGAGGCCACGTAATATTAGAGTTGATTTGCAACGAGTCTGAAGCTTGAAGTTAAGTGCCCAACTTTGCTAATTATCAGACACCTTTAGATAATTTTAGGATCATCTTTCTTCTTTATCTAGATTTCTAGATTTATTTATATTTTAACAGCTGCCAGCAAAAACCCGTTTAGGTAAAAAGTTACATTTTTTGTAAAAACCGCTGCCTAGAAACAACAATTTGTAGAAACCTCTATTACGACACCACCCAGCAATATAAAAAGCAACAAGAGTGGGCCATCGTAAAAACGTTTTATTTGAAACGATTACACAAATAAATCGTTTTCAAATCATTCTTGACGGTTCCAAGTTAAAAACGATTAACTTTGATGAAACAACGTAAATTTACTGTTAGCAGCAACGAAGCGTCGGTAGGGGCCCCAATTAGAAGGTCGTGTCCCAAAAGCGTCTCCCGCCGCGCCAATTCTCCACGTACTTACATACCTACCAGCAGGAAGCGAATTTTTCTGTAGGCTTTCAGTGGATTACGCCATTTTTGTTTCAATTAATGGCATCGCGATGTTTAACAAAACGCGGAGCTTCAAAACCCATTCAACGTGTACTTCGCAGGTGTTGGTGAAACTACGGGGACGCCTCCCGGCGGCTCCCAATTATAGCCGTGATTTATTATTAATGATTTAATGCTTCTATCCATGCATGCTCGGCCAGTACTTCACACACTTTATGTATCAACACGGTTTTCAGCTTGGCGCTACACGAAGGCCGTAATTGATGAGCATTGACACCGAAATTTATTCGAAAGCGGACACTTTTTCGGTGATTTACCGCAACGGCCATTTGCCGAAAATGCTAATTTCTAACGCGCGGACCGCTTTGTGATTTCCAATTAAGTCGCCGATTTATAGCTGGAAATACTAGCACGGCGGCATAAATAACAGATTACCGACCTGAAATTAATGAGAAACTATTTTCTTGTGGTAGCTGCCGCACGATCCTGCCTTATTGCTGTCTATATTTTCTACGTCGGATTCTGACTGGACCATATCAATGAGAAATTTTGCAACTTGGACCACCACAAAAACTGCTGTTAAATAATCAAATTTGGACGCCAGAGAAAAAGCGACAAATGGCGGAGGCGCCGGGAGAATTCCCTGAGCTCGAGAAACAAAATAAATTAACTCAATAATTATTATTTCAACAACTTCACAGTTCACTTCATGTAGTTTTATTAATCTTAACTATGCACTAAAGTCACGACGTACAAAATGATTAAAGTAATCTAAAAATATTAAGTTTTTATCTTTTTTAATCACTTCGTCTTTTGTGCCACTATTCTTTAATTATTTAACGAAGACTAAAATTGAGGCGATGATAAGTTTCTAAATCACTCTCGTTCATAAGAGCGATAGCCACAATCTTATCTTTGTCTAAAATAAAATTCAAGGCTATAAATATATTTTGACACTAATAAGGTCGACCAAGGGATTTAGGATAACTATTTATCGATATTCTGTACCAAATAATATGCATGGAACCAGGGGAAAAAATATATAGATTTAAAAGAACAAGGAATAAAGATTGTTTATGAATGTAACTGGCTGGACTTCCAAAAAGTGTCTGCTTGACACTCAGGTTAGATAGAGACTTTCTAAAGTTCTCCTAGTAGCTTATGTGCACACAAAATAGAGATTAATAATTATATTAATAACTATAATATGTATATTGATAAACTTAAAACTTTCTTTATTCTTTCTAATAATTTTAAGACCTTTAACCGAACATAAATTTCAGTTATTATGTTTGAAGTCAACTTGGTGAGGTGACTAAGTTCAATAATAATTTTGATAACTTTGGCGCTTGAGCAACAGCTGATGCACACGGAAATAAATATAACTCGCTTTTGTCTCATTTACTCGGTTTATTTGATTATTTTCGCAGCTGCTCTTATTTTAATAGTATGGCGTTCGAGCATCTGTTAAAATGTTACAGCTTACACAGAAGTAAACAGTAATTAACAACGGGTTAATGTGTAGGATTCGAACCAGTAACATACACCTCCGTAAATCATAAAGTAATCGCGTTTTACCTTTATTTATTAGAGTGAGATTGCGTGTTCCCCGTTTCACACCCTTTGTTTGTAGGTGGTGGCCGGTAGCTGCGCATACCTTTCCGTTATGAAAAAGCACAATCAGATGTCTGTTTCAGGAAATCAAATAATTTTGGGAATTTGGCACGGAAAAATTGGAGGAAAGATAAATATTTTTTTTTAATAAAATTGTTTCAATTAAACATCGCAGGGGATAGTAAATAAATAATGTCATTGCGGTGAGTGTTTTGTTTGTTTCTAATTAGTTCAACAGACGAAATCAAGGCGCTTGTTTATATCGTTAATGTTTAATCGGCGGTTTAATGCCTTCAGCGTGTTGCGTTATGAGTCTCGACCACATTACTTTCATTAGCGCTTAATTATTGTATACGAAGTTTAGCACGCGACTTTGATTGTAGACGCCCCCTTATTTTCATCATTGTGTGTTATTCTGCTTCTCCCATAAAACCGGTTCAGTTCGTTGCGAGCTATATTTTGCCTAATTTGTTTATTTTGGCATTAAATATGACAACTGTTTGTGGTCGTTATGTGGACATTTACATTTTTTGCGGCAATCATTTAAACGAACGCAAATTCCCGTCGCTTTAATTTATACAGAAAAGTTGTCTTGCTGTTTCGGTCTTATTGTTGTTTTTCTACAATAGCAGCCTCCTGCTACGAGCGCCATAAATTCTGCCGTAATTTAACAACAACCGATTTGAAATTTAAATACGATTTGAAAAAAACCGTTCCGCTTCCTGCCGCAAATTTGGCAAATTGCGAACGGCCACTAATTTAGACGAAACGTTTCCATCAAACAATATAATCACTGTCGACATCTTCGCTCGCTTAAAATTCCAGGTGGCCGTCTCCAACGCCTCCGTCCGAAATAAAAGCTTGTAATTGCGAGTGGAAAATGCGGAATCCGAAGTCCTCACATACTTCGTCAAACTTTCAACGTAAAACACAAATGTCTCGGTCTTGTCATCGTGTAAGAAGCGCTATACTCGCGGTAGCTAGGACTTAAAACAAAAAAAAGTGATGGATGCAGCCACAAGAAATTTAATTAAACAAGTATTCCGAATTCTCAAACAGTTTACAAGTTTCAACTAAACCACGATGTTAAAGTGAAAAATTAGTCAATTGGTCCTCTCCCATAAATGAGAAAAAGAGTTTAGTCAGCAATACACAGGTGTGCAGAAAAAAGTTCATAGATAAAAACCGCAATAATTGTTGTAGATCAGAACTTTAAGACTTCATCCGGTACCAAAGAACGATAGATAATACAGAAACAAAATAAAAATTTAAAAACAAAACTACTAAAAGTTGGCTGAAGAGAGATGTGGAAATGAAGAGAAGAAAGAGAAGTTGTACCTATAGGAAACAGTCGAAAAGAGTTGGATGCAGTTGGCAAAGCTGCAACTAAAGAATCCTTACAAGGAATTGCACGAGGAAGACTCTAGACTATACAAAATTATGGTGAGGATCATACCAATTTGGTGGTAATGGTATGGTTTGTCACTACAAATATATAACCAATATAAATTATCCGTAAATGAAGACTCTGGTAATCTTATTTATGCTCTAAATTATTCTTCGTAGCTGTTAGTAACAAATAGATGATTGGCATGTTTTCGTTAGAGTTTACTTTAACATGCACAGACGTCTTTATTTACAAATTATATGTAAATGCACCTGAAGAAACTTGCGAACGGTATTGCAACATTGTGCTATGCAATTTTCTCCGCGAGTAACCCTGTTTAATGGGTGGTAATTAAGTGCAGAAAATGCTATACAACAATTAATTACCGATCTTCATTAGCAAGATCGCTTATCACATTTTAATGAAACTGCTCAGTCTTACTCAATTAGACGAGATGTATGAGCGTAATCAGCAATGATCGATGCAGAAGGTGCAGGGAGAAAAGGAAAAATCCCGTATAACTGTCGATATGCCTTAATGACATGCGAAATAAACATTCTACAAGTTTGCAGCCAAATACACGTCTGATACAAGCTTAAAAGTCACGATGGGGCTTACAACTTTAAAGCAACAGAAAATCCCACACAATCTGGAGGTAATCTCTTCGAGGACGACAATCATCCTCCATCCAGGATTCAGTAGTCAGCTCAAACATTATCATACGTTATGTCATCGCGGGAGATTTTTCATTTGCGTTATCTGTCCGGATTTGCATGGCTAAGTAAGTTCGTAAAGCCGATAAATTTTTATAGATTTTCGACGGCTGTTTGGCAACACAACAGTAATTCCTTGTGTCGGGACCTACTATGGAAATTGAGATAAACAACAGTTTTACTCTTTTATTGCTCAATAAAACCGAAAGAGTCGTCGCGGAGAGCCAGTTAGCGTTTCGAAAATAAGGCAAAAATTGACTAATCGAGCCTCAAAATGGGGAACGTGACATTTTTTCGAATCTGATTCCTGCCGTTACATAACTTAAAAGTTGCCGTCGCAAAATCGATTTGCATGACATTCCTGATCGTTATCAACGATTTACGATTTTCGAAACGCGTTACTTTTCAAATTTTACTTTTTGTCATGGCCGGTTTCAAAATAAATTTAGCAGCTCAACGGGTGGCATTCGGTTTCTCTCGGACACAGTATTATTAAACAGGCATGTTTATAAGTGTATTTTATGCCAGTCTTCGCGAAAATGACAAGACCTTCAAGTGGCAACCAGGATCGGACCATCTGCAAGGTTCGGTTCAACAAACTTGACTCTCAGCTACCGAGTTGGGAAAAATAAAATATGCCAACCGCCAGCTAATTAATAGACACCAATTAATTTGCCCTGCATTTGCAATTTTATCGGAGGAGCCCAAAAAAACCGTCGGGAAAGCTCCTCGAAACGGCACAATTCATTTAAAAGTAAAATATCGCGCGAGACATTACCATAACCCCATTTATAATCCTGTTTATGCGTTGGCAGTCCTGGTTCGAAACGGGTTTACGTCTCAATAAAAATCGGTTCAAAAATAATCTTAATACACAAACACCCACGGGTTTGGTGAGCGTTTCCCAGTGTTATTTAGATTAAAATCGTTTGTTTTCTTCTAATATGTCATAAATTCGCGATTATTTTTACGCTTCTAAAACAGGCGCACAATATCATAAACCAGTCTAATCCCACCCTGGTAACTTGGCTCTTGGCTCCCAACCGATCCCACCTTGTCGCTACTCTTCCATTTCTCTTTTCGCCGTGATTAATTTTTCGCTATTTATACAGCCCGGATATTCCACGAACATCCCTTTGGGTAACCGCGCAAACATTGCACGTCCTTCTCGATTTTTAGCGTCGCAACCCACACAACTGCATTTTTCAGCCGTCTTGGCGAGCTTTCGCAAACGTTAACCCCGGGCAACGAATCAATCTTGCAGTCTTATCAAAATCACTCAGTTTCTGGAGTTGTTATTGCTTCTAGTTTTTTTGCGCCTCTGCTTGTTGGAGTTGGTTGATTGTTCGTTGGCCGAGTGGATTGATTAATCAATAACGCCTTTCAAATTTTAATTAGATTGTGCCACTTGAAGGTGGCTGGCTGTGAAAACCGTCCCGCCGGAATTATTGACATTGTCAAATTGAAGTGCACAAGAGGCATTGACGTAACGGGTTAATTAATTATTGTTGGTTTACGGCCTTTGGAATTAATTGAACCGAACTTTAATTCAATTAAATCGTGTTTTAAGTTCAGAAGTTTTAATTAACATTCTGGTGTGAGAGACGTTTTCCTGTTTGCCACCTCGCACCAACTTTCTGAACCTATTTGCAGTCCTTGTGGTCATTCGAAATTTAGAAAAATACCACGCAACCCAAAGAAGTGGGAATTAATTAAATTCAATGCAAAATTAATTCCTGAAAATCTAGGCTTGAACCGCGTCGCACCAAACAGGGGTCTAATTTGTAAAATTGTTTATATGGCTTGCAACTTCTACTATTTCCCTAATGAACGTTCTCGAACGTATCTCTGAAATGCTATTACACAAATTAGTGGGATAATTCTCTGGAGTAATAGAGAAGATATACGAGAGTGGTTCCAACGAGGATATTACGGCACGATCAAAGTAATAGTTGGAAAACTATTAACCCAATTCCTTTTTTAATTTGCAATTAGTTTTTGTTTCCAAACAGCCACCAAAACAGAAATAAAACCAAAATTCATAGTACAAGAAATCGGACTCAAAGTAATGGGCTGTTTAGGTCGTTCCAGGCCATTTACCAAACTAAAAGCTTAGTGTCAAATAATTGACAAAAATTACGAGATCTAAGTTTCAACGGTTCAATGTTAAAGTATTTGGTTACAAATAACTTCGGAAAAAATTACCCACCCATTTAGCTTGACGATTATCTTGCCAGAATCTTGCGGTCAAAAGAAATTTGAAGAATCGTGCCTTTTCTGGCTATCCAATAGATAAATGATGCGGGTAAAACTAGAACCTTGCTTTTGTTTGCATAATATATTGTTTCCACTAATTAATTTATGCCGTCCGGTGGTTCTAGCAACCGCCAAGAATGCTAATTTTGGAATTTTGCTAAATGGCAACGTATCGGTGTCCCGCCAGGCCGCATCGTTAAATCCTCCAATTTCGTAGAGGTGTCACTTAAGACGAATTCTGTCAAAAACGCGGCATCGTTCAGGTGCTCAAACACTTTCGGGTTAAAAAAATGCCCCCCTGCGAGCGAAATTCCTCGTCGACCGCGCCGCCAAAAAGATTCAAATCGAGATGGAGCATCAAATTGACGTTGTTGGATTAGTACAGCCTTCGCCTCTATAAGGTCATAAGCGAAGAGTTAAAAGTTAACGCAGACAAGACTTGCTACAAGTCCTCCAACTGAGCGTGTACGAGGTACGTGTGTGTACAGACACAGGGGGCGGGTGTCGGATAGTGATGTATGCGGTCCCCTGTCGCGAGGGGCATTAGTCATATCGCGATATAACGTTAAATAATGACACCTAACGACGGTTCTTCATTCCTGAACAACACCGAGTGCGACTGTCCTGTTCGCATGCGAGCTAGCTGCAACCCACGCCACGAGATACGACCGCCCAACTTTTTGCAATGTCCAAGAAGCAATTTAGATAGCTATTTCCACATGTTTCAGTTACGACCCCAGCTTCCCCTGCTGCCTCAGGAAGTCAAAAAAAGAAATAGCCAAAGAAGAACGCAAATTAGCTGGAAACTCAGTAGCGGATTGTTTTTTTTTCTTCTAGGGGTAGGTAGACTAGTATGGATTTAGAAAAAGTCTACGTAGTTGCTTGAATAAGTCTTTAACCCCGAAAAAAATATGAACCGCGTCCGCTGAGAATCGAACTCTTGAGTCTCGAAGCGTCGACTCAGATCTGACGCGCTCTCTCTCTACACCCCCGGTCACAAATTTCTCTCTGGAGAAAAGTCCAGAGTGGACGGAGTTTTGCTTGGGGTCTGCTGGCGTTTGGGGAGGGTGGAGTCCTGCAATGTGGTGGCCTGCACCCGTCAGTGGGCGTGGGTGTTGCAAATCGGGCTGCTGGAGCCAAATATTGTCCCACGACCCTGTCGATTGTATGGAAATGATAGGAGTCATCGGCAATGTTTGTTTTGGGATCGTGTTTGAACTGGCAGGAACAATAAGTTGTCGAGTCGAGGTGTATTTCAAGTTGATATTAACATTCTTAATTGATTCATGGTTTGTGTGAAAGGGCGTCGGTGAACCCAACCCTGCACTTGCATATTTATAACGCTGATTCCGGATGCTAAAATATGCGCTTTGACAGTCTTCAACTTGGAGGTTCCTGTTCAAGATTTTGTTATTACGCCATTTGCATAATGGCCCCGTGTGCATTGATCGTGGTCAACAACAAATCCCAGTTGTCAGCAGCTAAATCAAAATTGCGCAACAACCAGGCGAGAAACCAATAAATTTTGATGTTTTCCGGCAGAATTTTTCAGGTGAAACAGAGCTGAGGCATCATTTCTCCGGAGTAATTTTAGAAAATTCTTTTTCTGTTGGTGATTCTTTGAAATAATAGCGTTCATAAAAGTTTATGAAGCCCACACCACAAGTCGAGGAAAACAAGTAAATCTCGATAATTTTAACACATTCAAAGGAAATTGAAACATTATTTAAATTTTCGGGTTGTTGAAAGTTTCTTTGCCAAGCGCTCAAGACACAACTCTTTTGACTCCAATATTATTACTGACTATTTCCAAATCACTTAATGTGGTGACCGGCCCTGGCACCCGGTGACTTTACTCGATAATATTGTTACGTATTAGCTCCGCAAGAAATGTAAACACTTTTTTTCTAGTTTAGCGATAAGGATTTACGGTTACCTATAAAATTTAGTTAGTTCGACCGCGGTGCTTGCGTACAACACAAAGGACAAATAAAAGATTAGCATTACGTACTTGAGCATCTTTGCTCTATTGTTGCAGGAATAAATAACTTGCAATGTAGTAAGAGTACTGTGTAGTGAAGTGACTAATGGTGGATGACTGTGATAGATGTTGCCACTAAGGGTAAATAATTTATTTATTAAGCTAAATTTATTTCAAAGAATTGAGGATGAAACTAACTTGTCAAATGTTGATTTCAGTAAGTCCCAACTACAATGGCAAAGGAGAAGGATGGATGGTGAGCATAACATCCTTTACTTCTGCAGTCAATTGAAGATTCGCGGTGAGTCGTTTCAATTCTTCACTATACATATAAGAGGCAGCTAAAATTGCTCTTTCGAAGCACAAGCTTTTCTTTTAATTAAGAAATAAATTTTTCGAAGCCATATACAGATTGTTCCAAAAAAAAATATGCAATACTTTACATACGGTTTCTATGATAGATAACACAAAAAATGAGTCGATAAACTTAAGGCAAAAAATTTTTCCTAAGGGAGCTACAGACTCCAAAAGGTGGATCGCTGTGAATGGTTTTTATTGAATAGCTCCAAAGCCGTCAGTGGTAAGATAATGAGATTTTGCACAACCATTAGTCTTTTTGTGCGTAACCAGTTGACATAGAAATTATTTAAAAACTAAAACCAAGAGTGTCCCAAACGGAGGAGTCGCGGGGTTTAAAATAGCGCCAAATTTCCTGTGTGTCTGTCCAATTTCTAGTTTTTGATTGTAAAATATTAAATTTCCAAGTATTCCACATAATAAAGGTACTTTTGTTCAGTACCGATAAGGATGCATCGTTCATAAAGATTAAGCTGATCTTGTTAATTTTTGCCTCACTATCTATTTACTCACACACCAAATTTATCATTTTTTTCATCATTTCTTATTTTTATTAAAATTATTTTCACAACTTCTTATTTACTTATTATTGCAATAATACTTTTTATTGTTTTTTGTCAACTTCTTCTATTTCCTCAAATCTTTGAATTTTGGCTGCCACCGTGCCATGTGTCAGTAACATTATTAATAAAGATGTTAAATTTTTACATTATCTATTCGATGTTTTGCGTGGGAGCTTTACGTGAATGGGTTGTGGTGGTAAGGAAGAAATTGATGCAATTCGCGAGGGAAAATTACGTCTCCTTGGGGTTAAACCGTCAATTGAACTCGATATTCCGTGGCGTGTGGACGTGGAGAAAAGCTGCATAAATAGCCGCTCTTCTTATACAAGCGCCGCACCGAGTCCTTTGTTATCCTGGCGTGCCCTGCGCTGGCGGAACCGCAGCTGTTATAAAGTGACACGGCAGGATTAGCAGAAATGTAGATGATAAATGAGCACCCTTTCCTCCGATACTGTAACGCGCCAGGAAAATTTACAGACTAATGGTATTTCGGAGGGAATATTGTGCAGTGAGACAAGCAGTTTTCCGAGATTTTCTCGGAAAATTGGAAATGTTAACAGCCTGGAATATTCATGCGTTTAGGGAGTAATCGCGCTACTAGCGGGGGCTAGAAAGTCAATATTAACAACGGTGTCTGATCGATTTTACGTAAGCGCCGTAAAAACACTGTAAGTAAAGTAAACAAGCAAGCCGCAAGAAATGAGGCTTATCGGAAATAATGCGATAGGATCTAACGATCATTTACTATTAGAAACGAACACGACGGTCACACCGCAAATGTGTCCTCCTGAAAATCTCTACCTTTTTATAGAGGACGAAAGTTTAATAATTTTTGATAACTTGATCTAAAATAGAGTACCAACGAGTTTCTTGTTGCTGCTTTAAAATTTAAATTTCGGCCGCCGACACCTCGGCGAAAAAATCGCGGGCGTCGCCCCAACAATTATTTCAGCTGCTACTGAAAGCTCCGGCCGCAGGAAAATAAAATTGTACAATCTCGACTGTAACAAGCTTTGACGTCCTTTTTGAACGTCACAAATTAATGAGCTTCCCAGGGCGAGTCGTACCGTATCGCTTTCGAATTGCATTTTATGTACGCTGTCATTTTCTCGGTAGTTATGGCGTCTGAAATGGCACGTTGGGCGTGTAATCGACCCGTTACCAACTGCTCAGGTGACACAGACCTCCGCTCCTATCATATTTCACCGTGAGATTGAAATTATAATTCGATATTCTTGTCCTGTGCCAGTCTCCAACTTTTAATCCTTTTAGTCCTGGACCAGGACGCGTTGGATGGACACGAAGAAATGGTCGCGTCAACGGCGAATTAACCGCCACTGTTTGGAATGAATAACGCACGATGTAACGCGAGTAAGGCGAGCTGTAATTTATTTGCCCCTTTTATCAGTTTCATGTTGCTTTTAGCCATTTTTCACGACTCATTATATTAACACCCCGCGATAGCGACAACTGAACTCGCCCTCTCCATTGTTCCCGAACCATGCGCCACGTCTCGACTCAACCCCGTTCTCAGCCCGAACTCATTTTTTGCCCTACGGGAAATGACAAGCACATTTGCCAAGACCAATCATTTTCCAAGAATTACTTCTTAACGCTTCTTTTGGCAACTTTTTGACACTGCTAAGTAATTATACGGAAGAAGACCAAGCTCTCTATAGAACCTACTAGTTCAAGATTGGCTTGAATATGCTTTAAAAACAATAGAAATTATTTATGGGTCGAATTTAACAGTCTACCAAATTTACCCAATATTTTCATACAAAAAAATACTTTCATTTCCCAAAAATACTAAATGCTCACCAAAATTAAGAAAATACATAATCTTAAAGCGATAACCAAATATTGACATAATGCTGGCCTCTTATATATTTTGTTCGCCAAAATAACTTTTGTTGACCATAAATACTAAATGTTTACCAAATTTTATTCCTCATTTAATTCTAACATAATACCCAGATATTTAATTTTCGACAGTGTCTTATATTATTTAGCAGTTAAAAATACTATTTGTTGTTCAAAAATACACAAGCAATAAAATGTTGTGCAAATGGTAAATAACTTTATGCAAAATTATAGATGTAGTTGTGCTAGGACAAGGAAAATATAAGTAAAAATAGAAGTGGTTTGCACAAAAAAAGATATTGATTTCCGTAATATATAAATGCTTTGCTGTAATTGGTTTGCATTATGTAAAACGTAAAACTTCTTTTAGTGGTAATTTCTAATCGTGCTTTTAAAAAAAAATTACGGGGCCCTGAACTGACCTTGTACAAAACTTTTTTCGCATGCCTCTTGTCTGGAAGCGCAAGAGGCAAGGAGAGATGCCCGAGCATATTTCATTTTTGGAGTAATAGAATAATTATTTGTCGCACAAATAGTTTTTTTGAGAAACACTAAATATAAATGGATAGCGCGAATATTTATTACGCACGGACGCGTAACTTGAGCGTTCTAAATTTGGTGAACATTTAGTAAAATTGATAGACATATAGAATTTAAAATGTAAGCAATGGTAAAACAATACGCAGCATAGTTATTTTAGTGGTGATGTTTTCATTTTCTGATGTATAATAATGTGGGTTTCATTTAAATTTTTTGATGCTCATTAAATTTTCTGGTGGACAGTGCAAGGGATGTATGGTTTAATTTGGTGTACATTATATTTGTTCCTATTTTTTATTGCTAGTTGTTCTAATAAAACTATTCAAGAGTTAAGAGACAATTAAAGTCCTGTGAAGAGTTTTCTCTTTTTTTCCATCTGAAAGTCAATGATCAAATGATTCTCTCCATACAAAAAAAAGGTAAAGACAATTCTTTCTACATTACAATTTCGAAAACTTTTTCTCAAAATAGAAAAAGGTTATCAACAAACAAAGTAGATCTCTCCTTCAAGAATTAACGTATTTTATTTTATTTCTTCACAATAGTTATGATTATTCAAAAAGTATCAACTAACTTTATTTGTACTTTTGAACAAATATTTACAAATTTGCAGTTTTTTAAAATAAGTTGCAGATAGAAAGCTTCATGTTATGATGACGGTCTGTTCTGACCCGGAGAATGATGGGCAAAATCCGAATCTTGAGATGTTGCTCAATTTGACTTTTGAAGCGACCGAGCAACAATGGTCAATTAATGTCGTCCGAGTTGTCCGAAACGGCTTTATTATTCTGTGAGTGTACTTGGGGCTTTAGTGGCACCATTGTGCTTCTCACGCGTAAATAACTCTTTGGTCGTTTCGAATGTGGTCCCGCACTTCAGGTGTTGTTACAAATTTAAATTTATAATAATCGTTCTCGACCGTCGAAGAACAACCGCGTTGGAATGAGTCATGCGTTTCGTAATCCATTGGGAGTATGAAGTGATACTGATACAAAATCCATTATTACCAACTTGAAATTCCTCTCCAACCGGCCCCAGAGCCGGCTCCTCACACGAGAGTCGTAATGGCACGTCAAGTCCGGACAGCCGTTTAGACGTGTACGATTATAATTGAATATTTTAAAACTCCTCCTTAATCTTGTACTTTTATTTACGGCTGGCTCACATGACTAGACATTATTTCCACTTCGGGTCCCGTCGTTTTGTTTGTTTTCTCTTCAATAGCAGTGACGGACGGTATATAAATATTTTGATGGTTTGATGAGGACGCGCAACTGTCAAAAACGCGACAGAGAAGACAAAAACGAAAAAAGTGACAAGACCACCACCTCCATAGATAGAGACAATAACGGCGATGTAGCTGTCGGGAGATGGTAATAAATTTGTCTCTTGATAAAGGAGAGATAGAGTTTTCCCAATTATGAATGTCACCCGACACCGAAGCGATAGAAATGATAAAATAAAGTGGTTAATGGTCCAGCCCAACTACCATTGGTGGCATGTGACACGCTGTGATTTATCGGGATTGTGCAAGGAAATGCCAGAAACTGAAACATGGCGAGAGATTGATGGCCGATTGACTTTCCGCTAGTCTGCAACGGTGCCACCATGAAGGCAGCACTTCAAGTTGGGAGACAGGAGACAATGGCAGGCGGAGGAAAGCTAATTGGATTAGGAATTCTGCGCAAGAAAGCTATAAATTACGGTTTGCGTGAACACCTGTTCTGCATGATCAATTAACCACCTCGCAGCTCATACATTACTAATTTTTGATTGCCCAAGCATACAAATTGCCGATTTTTCCCAGCTCCTCCCATTTAACATTAACTTGCCAGACCAATCCGCGCTGTAATTGATTAACATCAAGCGCCAGCCTGCGAATAACAATTAAAAACACCAATTTATTATGGCGATATTATGCAAAGCGAGTCGTGGACAGTGATTAAGTTTTTTTACCAAACATTTGCTTAAATTATGAAAAATTTAGTTAATTTGGGTCAACCTGTCAGATTAGCTAAGCTGATATTGTGGGCGCAAAGCTCCTTGGTAGCGCGAGCTTCTCGAGATTCATCCCCTCACAATAATGGGCCGAGGCAACAAAATTGATCCAGTTCTTCATCCGTCAGGGGTATTAGACCGTGCTATAGGCATATTAAATATGGATTCGGATATAGGTAGGGATTTTTCCGACTGATTCCGGGCCAATCTTCCGGCCACATTGAAACTTCTAAAAGGAACACGAAATGACTTTCTTAATCCCCTAAGCGGATTACCCCGCCGAGCCGGGGTCCGAACTCAATCACGGCAAGCCAGTCTCGTCTGTCCCTTCGACGTTTTCATGCGAAGCTTAGAGTGGTTACGGAAGACAATTAAATTCAATTACCCTCACCATATTTGTCGCGCTTCCCGGGTTCACGCGTAAGGGTAAATCCCTCTAAATTTATTTCACCACCAAGGGCCCGACTTTATTGATCGTAAAAATAACTGCTGAATTTCAGTAAATCAAGCGGGAATTCTCGGAGACTTTTAAAAAGTAATAAATAGCTTCGTTTGATGTCTTCAGTACACTTGGGCGGAAAACGCGAAGACGTATTCAATCTGTCACGCCTTCGGGCTGTAATAGAAGAATTTCGTAATAACCAGGAGTAAGTTGTTTTCCAGGTCACAGCGAACGGCCGTCTTGGGTGTAATTTTACGACTTCGAATAGAAGCATCGGTCCTCACTTCTAATTAAACGCTTGTTTATATTTGGTTTTGCCCACGTGCCCACAATTAAAACGCCCCATTTCCCAAATCGCCGTGAACCACAAATCACCGCGTCCCACCCTTTCGTTATCTTCCCATTATTCGACGACCGGATGGTAAATCGCGACCAAAATAGAGTCGCTAAGAAGAATTTACTGTGTCTAATCCTTCCTTGACAGCTGCTAAACCACAATGGCGTTGCAGGTAAACGGTTTATGTAGACTCCCATTGTGCCAGCACTTTCAATGGTCTTAAGCTGATTAGGAGGAGCCGCATCACTCAATGGTGCATTCTCCTCCGAATTTTGGCAAGGTAATGTTTAGATACGTGTCCGCCAGAGTTGAAAGCTTCACCAAAAAATAATATTTTCGGTCCTAAAATAATATCGGTTGAGAAACGCGGCGCGCATATGATTTACGTCAATTATCCAGGGGATTACACCTAAAATGACTTCTTAATCTTGAGTGACACTCTCAGTAAACAAGTCATTAAGAAAAGTTTGTTCAAGTCTTAATCTGCATTTGCGCCGAGATCGGGATTAATTGGGTTCTTCACGCCCAGTCACATTGTTTTGAGAGGTTTTAATAGTGTCAGAATTAAAGTTCAACGGTCTGAACCCGAACAGATTGAGCCGTCGTCACAGATGATGGTTCCCGATAACGCTAATAAGCCCGTTCTTATTCTGGGAAACCATTTTCCTTCTTAGCTTCTACTCCTTTGGCTGCTGCTCTGCCCTTCGCCACGACCATGCAGAATCAAGAATTTTCAATAGCAGCCTTTTGTCTCTTTAAAGTTTTATAAGGTAACCATTTCATTGTTTTTTTCTTTACAAAATCTAGTGTTTCCAATTTCGGTCTTAATTCTCTGCTTTAAATCCACAATTATCTACTCTTCTCTATTCTGTCCTCCAACGAGTATTTTCTGACTTGAAGAACAATGGACCATTTCCTAAAGAACAAAATACTTTGTAAAAGCTCTTGTTCATAACTATAAATATTTACCTTTCCGAACTGTCGCTCGTTCTTTTATTTGAAGTGCTACATGTTGGTAATGTTTTAAAAGGGTCGTATTTAACAGTCTACCAAATTTACCCAATATTTTCATACAAAAAAATACTTTTATTTCCCAAAAATACTAAATGCTCACCAAAATTAAGAAAATATATAATCTTAAACCAAATATTGACATAATGCTGACCTCTTATATATTTTGTTCGCCAAAATAACTTTCGTTGACCATAAATACTAAATGTTCACCTAATTTTATTTCGAATTTAATTCTAACATAATACCCAGATATTTAATTTTTGACAGTGTCTTATATTATTTTGCAGTTAAAAATACTATTTGTTGATCAAAAATACACAAGCAATAAAATGTTGTGCAAATGGTAAATAATTTTATGCAAAATTATAGATGTAGATGTGCTAGGGCAAGGAAAATAAGAGGGAAAATAAGAGTAAAAATAGAAGTGGTTTGCACAAAAAAAGATATTTTTAACTCCATTGGAAATACGCAAAAAGGCACCGGCGGTTCTCGTTGAGACACCCGGTATATAAATGCTTTGCTGTAATTGGCTTGCATTATGTAAAACGTAAAACTTCTTTTAATAATAATTAATAATCGTGCTTTAAAAAAAAAATTACAAGGCCCTGAACTGACCTTGAACAAAACTTTTTTCGCGTGCCTCTTGTCTGGAAGCGCAAGTGGCAAGGAAAGATGCGCGAGCATATTTCATTTTTGGAGTAATAGAATAATTATTTGACGCACAAATAGTTTTTTTGAGAAACACTAAATATAAATGGATAGCGAATATTTATTATGTAGGTACAGCACGGACGCGTAACTTGAGCGTTCTAAATTTGGTGAACATTTAGTAAAATTGATAGACATATAGAATTTAAAATGTAAGCAATGGTAAAACAATACGCAGCATAGTTATTTTAGTGGTAATGTTCTCATTTTCTGATGTATAATAATTTGGGTTTCATTTAGATTTTTTGATGCTCATTAAATTTTCTGGTGGACAGTGCAAGGGATGTATAGTTTAATTTGATGTACATTATATTTGTTCCCGTTTTAAAACATGGAGCTGTTAGCTGCAGTTAAAGGTTCTAGCACGAACTAGTGGGTAAGTTTGTGTCAACATCAAAGAGCATGTACTGTAAGATAGCTCATTGAAGTTTGCAAATTACTGACACTTCCCTCAAATAGGACGGTTATTGAAACATCTTGCATTATGGCGGCTACCGCTCCGAGGACGATACTTTGAAGGTCCTTGTACTTCGATCCTTTGTAGTTAATAGTGCTTGATGAATGATGATCTATGAGCGTTCCGGAATTTAAAAATTGAAACGTGTCTCGACTTATCTGATAATGCTCTGAAAAGAATTTTTTGTCCAAATGATAACCCGTATGATGATTCATCAAACCTAGTGACATCCGGGAGATGTCCACAATTAACACGCACCACTATAAAACTGTCACCATTCATCTTTGTTAAAAATTCACACAATATGTTCTACACAAGACACCAAATAATTATTCAGAGCTACCAGGTGATTCATCATTAGCCGATGGACGTTTGGGTGTTAGCTCGTCGAGATCCTCCATCCTCCTCTTGTCCGGGTGCAGAAGAAATTTTGGACGAAATTAAAGAAGTAGTTATTAGGGAGTAATAAATCACCCCGTTAATCGTCGGCTACATTTAGGTGCTATACGGTTCTTTATGCGGCCCATTAATTCAGCGAAAACCCAACTGTTTGTTTACTGCTGATATTCCGGGCCGACCTAATTCATCTTAATTTCCGACGTTCTGGTCGCTTTGTCACTGTCACTCAGGTTATGGTTGTGACATTATCATCGAGAAAAAATCCGAATGGCCCTTGCCATTTAGCATTCTCGCATAATGAATTTCGCTCGTTTTGTTGGTGTTAACTTGCAAAAATAGCAACGTTTCTGTTTTTAGGTTTGCGAGAAACATGCCGGTCGCTAAATTTAGCCGGTGTAAACTACTAATTAAGAGAACAAGTGTATAGAAGCGTCGGCCTAAAGTAAACGGAAATTAATTGTGAGCTTGCAGCGGCCGTTTTCTTGTTGGCGTGGCCTTTTGCCCGTAATGCGGGAGGCCTTAAAAGCCGTTAAATTCTACGACGGAGCCTTGCTCGCGAATGGCAGATTCTCCCCAAGATCTTGTGAGCCTTTGCAAGAAGTTGCTCGGTTAGGAAAGACAGTAACAAATTAGTTGAGTTACTAAAATTCAGCAATAATAAAAAGTTTCTCTGCAAGCTCTTCATGTTTCAGGATCTCCAAAAAATAATTACAAAATGTTGCAAGTTCTTATTTGATAATGTGGCAGTGTTGAGAGTTTCAGTGCAAATCTTTGCAAAGATGGGAAAAAAAAATTAAGAAGGCACTTTCTACAATTGTACCGAAGTTGGAGAGAGGCTTCTTCAGTGACAACCAAAATTTGACCACCACATCAAAAAATGTAATGTTCGTCATCATCTGACGGGACAATGGGCGTGGTGCTGGTTGCCGGCGAGAAGGAGAAAATTTGTGCAGAAATGTTGTCGAACATGCCAAAAGCTCTCAAGTGTTTATCTGTCGCTATAAAAATGACAATATGCCACCCGGTAAATTATCCGGGAGGTTAGTGATTTACAATTAACACGACACTTAGCATTCTTATGTAAAACGTGAAACCTCTTTAAAGCCCGCCGCCAATTATAAGCCTGGCAACATAATCTCTACAATTTTATAGGAACAATAAATTAGTGATGCTTATGTAATAGTTTCGAGATTTTTCCGAAAACAATCGCCTGAATAAATTTCTGGAAACAGTATCAAAAGTCGGAGGTGGCGTTGTTCAATTAAGGCCCGCTGCGTCGGTTAACGTCACCAAATGCAGAAGAAACCCAACACTTATCTTTCCGTATCTCTTTCCCATCCCGTGTAGGTGCGTGAAATATAGTAATTTCGTGCTATATTTCAGTTGAACCTAGTGCATTTCGGATGTCGGCGTGTACCATTACAACTAATTCCGGGTTTCCTCTGAAACGAGATCTACTTTTACGGTGTTGATCATAATTTTATTTGACAGTGATTGTGTGAGGGGGCAATAACGTTAAATTCGTACAAGCGTTGACACGACCAGCCGCGCGCAATTAAGCACGGTCTTCTTACATTTATGACGAGCACAGACGATGAAAGATGCCGGAATGGCGTCGCGGCGCCGCTCGTCTCAATACGACGCTGATTAATGCCGTTTCGATGTGTAATAAAAGGGGTGTTTGCGCGAGGGTTTATTGTGCACAAACAAGACGCCATGGGAAAAAGTTATGATTGGACAATGTTCCCTAAGATTAAATCCTGTACAGGAGTCGGGACGATCTTTGATCTTTTCTTTACTTTCGCTGATTTGCAAATGGTGGTAACTAGGCTTGCGGCCATATACCCACTTGCCAGCCGTCACACCGCCAAGCAGTAAACAATATTTTTATGATGTTCAATTTAATATTCTGCGGCAAAAAATTTGTTATAAAGTTTGACGTAGATATACAATCTTTATTTACTGCCGGGACTCGAATCCTTGATGGTTTCTTTGAACGAACGATAATATGATACACCGTAAATATCTTTGCGGCCAAAATCCAAATTTATGTTTGTTTTCAATTCTGGATTTAATAAGATAGAAACTGGTGGTCCATAGTTGGATTAATCTTCCTAAATATTTTTTATTAAGCGGCAATTCTGATTGACTTAACGGTTCAGTTAGTGCCAATCAGTCGAGTTTTCAAAAACTCGACAAATGGCGGAGGCGCCGGGTGAATAATTATCTTTTTTATCTTAATAATAATTCGTAGCATTTATCTCCTCTTTGAAGAGCTAAAAACCACGTTAATGCAATACGTAATTTAGATGTTAACTTTTTTAATGTCTTGCTAGTAACGACAATTTAACTAACCTTCCGATTTTGGGAAAACAATAATTTAATATCATTTTTATTTCAAATTCTTGCGTCCTGCAACGAAAGACCACGGCATCAGCTACGAGTATATCTGGTTGTCTAACCCCAATTATTTGTTTTATTTTCACTTTTGTCGGTCTTGACCCGGGGCCTCGTGATAGTTGGCTGATCAGTTTCCGGGGAGCGAAAGATGTGACCAAAGCGGAAACATATCTATTAAACGGTGATCTTTTGTGGGGGAATTTGAGGCACGATTCCGTGCTGCAAAAATGAAAAAAACCGAACAAATCGGAACTGCGAATTGAAAATCAGAGAAAAGTTCAATTCTTTGCCACTTGGTATGCAGCACGTTAACCAGAACTGTGTTGTGGCCGCGCCTGCCGGTTGGCAGTCGGCATTTTCCCCTTTTCGTCTGTTTATCACGTCCATCCATCTATTGAAGGGTTGGCAAATTTATTGTTTTTTCTCCTTTCAGATTTGAAACGCTCCATCAAGCCACTTCGGACAAATTCGTTATAGCAACCGCATTAATCAGCGCGCTGATTAAGACAACAGATGCACAAATCGTGACACGAAACGATTTGTTAAACGCTCCACCAACGAGGTTTAATTATAACCTCACCTTTATTTTGGAGTTCCGGTATTTCAGAGCGATCCTCTCAGGAATACAACGGGCTCAACATCGACTCTCCGCGGTATCTGCAACCAAGATAATTTCATTAGGATAATAATTCTTTAATTTTCAAACTCCCAACACCCCTCAACCGAAAACGTATTTCTTTTCATTAACTTTTTTCGCTAAATGCAATCGTGACGGTCTTCATCTAATTCGAGTTACGCTGAAATAAGTGATGGCGGGGATATAATTTCAGTGAAGTTATGAGGTAACTCAATTTAATGACCCTTCTAGTGGAAGGATATTGTTATTCCGGAAACATGCGAGTTTCTCTTACGGTCGGCGGTTTTATGTTGAATCCTGATCAAATTAGGGAAGGTGGAGGGTTTTAAAAATCCAGCCGCCGTCAGACGTGAAGAGTTCTGATGGCGACGGGAAATTAGAATAGATGGGTTGTTGCTGTGAGCTTGGTGGTAAAAAATTCGTAACGGGTTTATTTGAAGATGTTTTATCGGCGCTTTTATGAGTCCGGGCGGTGTTTTATCGGGGTCGTTACTGAGTAAGTGTTTCAATACTCGGTGCAAACGAGATACCGAGTACGTTTAGAAAAGCAATATTGGGCGTTATCTCTTATTGAAATTGCGTGTAAATCTCCCAAACGATATCCAGTAGGAGGCAACACCATTTAAATTTCAAGTTATCTGTTGAGAATGGGAAAATTTGTTTATGCTGCACGCCCAATGTCTGTTTTCATAAACACATAAATCCATCAGCAGGCCATACACGCCTGTACTTTGTCTCTCTGCAGAAAACAAATCACATGTTGGCTCCAATGTAGAAATCCTAATGGGCGTCTTGTACCCTAATCATGTGAATCATCCGGAAACACTAAATAAATTGGCCGTGTATATTTTTATGCTTCGCCACGGCTAAATAAATTTCCCATCGGCATCAAACATTGGGGAAACATGAAAGTAAAATGTAATTAAAGCACTTATAAATTTAATATTGCCTGAAAGTTATCGCGTAAGCTGGCCAGAACTGTGTACAATACCTTGACGCCCCGAATTACGTATTTATGCAGAAATCAGTCTCAAGCTTAAATAATTAACCGCCACTTACCAACAAAAACATTAATAAACCCAAATCGCCGCACTAATTAATTACGAAACCTTCCAGGGATTTGTTGGAAGAAACCGAGAGTCATCCCGCTGCTTTATATGTTTGTTGTTGGTCAGAGTTGTCATAATGTCATGCCATGCCCGATAAAAATAGATGTACTTAAGTATAAATAAATTAAAGCCGCCGTATGTGTCGTGTAATCCAAACATGGCTTATTATTAGTGTTCCGATGGCTCCTAATGGCGGCATAGCGTGTTCAAAGAGAAACGAATGAACTATCAATCAATCATTCGACAATAATGGATAAGTAATTTAAAAATACATTCTTCTCCGAATTTGATTTTTTTGCTTCATGAATACATTCAAATTTACCGATGGTACGGCACGGTAACGCGCTATCGTTTAATTTAAATTAAGCTGGAAATTGGGAGCCACGGATTTAATCTTCCTTTCGACTTCAAACTCGCCGACGCTCGTTAAGGTTTCCACAATGGCTCAGGTCGCCTCCACAAGCGCCGGCAGTAGCCAACAATTAGAACAATCCACAAGCAATTATTTGCCCGCTTTAAATTTTCAAGTGCACGTCCAAAAAACTGTGATTCAGCATCTTCACAGATAAATGACGTCCTAGATAACTTGAACTGCTTTCGAAAAAAGCAAAATGACGATTAGTTCGAAAAATATCTCACAGGGGCTTAAAACGTGTCCAAGGACCTTCAGATTGTGGAGACACTTGTGTTATAATCGTCCAACTCGACAGAGATGAGAGGAAAATTCAATAGAAAAAGATTAGGTGGGCCGTGGTGCTGTGGGTTGCGTCGCCGAATTCGGAACTACGGTACTGGGTTCGCTTTGCAGCCACCGCAGCTCGATGATGATTCACACTATTAAAAAGTCGTTATCACTTGATTGGTGATTGGTGACTATATCGGGATTTGTTTGATAATAGCCTTTCAGATGGCATCTGTGTTCTGTGCATGGTGTGTTATCGACCCTCAACTTTAGCGTACAAACAGAACGATGCGATTTATTTTTCAATATGAACTTTTATTTTAATCCAATCCTCCACTTTTTACTAGTAACTCGAGTGACTGATAAATATTTGCCACAACAACGTAATCACACTTTGCTCAGTCTAGAAAACATCACTCTAGAGATAAGCTTTGATTAGCTTACAAGATAAAAAACATGTGTAATTGTTCCAGTATTTGTAGGGACAAGATCAAGTTTGCACACTTTTCAGGAAGTATCAAATTGCTACTTCAAGTCCAAAATCGATACACCTACCTATGATTGCTGATAGACGACTTGGCTTCAATAGCGCAATTTCACCCTGTAATTCTGTAACGTCGAAGATTCGCCGACAAATGGACAAAGCAGCCATTCATCTGCATGAATACGAAAAGACGCCACTTGAATTCGACGTTAACCGAAAGGGTCAGAACTGCAATGACGAGACTGGAGAGATAAAATAAAGACTTTATTGTTTCACGAAAAGTGAAGTGGTTAATCGAAGAGAAGTTGCATCAATTTCGGCCTTTTACGCTAACAATTGGGCATTTTAGAGAATTAATAGCTGTCATATCGAGTGAGTTCATTCATGCGGGGGGATATTCGACGTTCTTGGTACAATGACGCAGTTGCGTGACCAGTCTCACTACGTCAAGTGGAGTCACCCCAGTTGCGGTGCCACTGAGCCCCCGGCGCAGGGCAGCCCTCCGTTGCACACTGAATAATCCGATTCGCCATGGTTGATATATTAATTTTACACGCATGTGTGTGTCGTTTAGTCGCAATGCTCGAAGGGAAATTTGGGATTTGGGCCGGTTTTATAACTTAATTAGGATCGAGGAAAGCACCTGAGACTTCCTCTTGCCGCTACTGTGTGATCTCGTGCAAAAGAGCAATCAGGCCTAACTGCGGGCCGGAATTGCGGAATGGATTACAATTAAAAATCGTCCTGATTCCGGGTGGAACAGCGGAACCTACAAAAAAGCGGTGTAATTTGAAATCCCCCGGAATAAATTCGATTCATTGTTTGGACGGGACGCAACATTGAGATGCAAAGCAGGCTTTGATCCTCGGAGGAGTGACGGGTCCTGACAGCCTAACAAAGCTCGTTCGCGCGCTTGGGGCACGGGAGAAGAGCTTTTATGTCCCCTTCGCCGAAGAGTGTTATGAGTTTTAGGGCTTTATAGACACCCCGTATTTTCACACGCAATTTTAAAAGACTTTTCATATCGGGCGAAGTTTTCAATTCGCCTCTTGGGGAAATTAGATTTATTAACATACACAAAACCGTAATGTGGAGGAGTCCTAACAGCAAAAGTTTCTGGAGCACCGAAAAATATTTATTTAACGCCGGCCGAATTCCGGCTTTTTCAGTCCCGGCTTCCCGGAAAAAATAGCACGGAAAGCTGCAAATTACAACGGATAATTTATCATGTAAAATTTATTTAGGGTGTGAAGAATGACGGACTTTTTATTCGGAATGATGGATTGCTATCTCATATGCGGCGCTAACTGATACAGCTTTATTTATGTGCCATGAAATTTCGCTCCAGATGTGGCCGCACATGAAACAGATTTCACCAAATTATTTATAGAAACGCGCTATCGCTGATAACAATTTCTCAAAATAACGCCGGCTCCGGGCTCCTTCCCGGAGTCGTCCTGACCTACCTGAAATCCCCATCGGGGCCAGTATTGATTTCCAACAGGACTAAATCCCGGTGTGCATACTTGCAACTCCAAGTCGATCCGCCACCTAAGCCAAATGTTTCCTTTGTATTTTAGCAACAACTCTTTCGGTTATTTTCAGCTTGTCGTGAAGAAGAGACAGTGCAACGGATGAGTTTCAGCTCCTTGTGAATAAGAGACAGTGCAACGAATGAGTCTTCCGCTGATCCCGATAAATATTTATGAGTGGGCTGATAGATTGTAAAACTCAGGAAGTCTGGAGGATTTCCTAAATTATCCTAAGGAAGATGGAATCGGTAAAAACTTTCTCCAACTCCCAATACCCATCGAACCCGCGTCCCGAATTTCGCTGAATAATTGCGGCAAATTCTCCTCCGGCAGGCAGGTTTTGCGGGAAAACGGTCGAATGTGGCAGCGTCATCTTTCACGCCGGGTTTTTGTCGGGATCCAGGACGCGCATTATTTGAAAAGTCGCTTTGAATATCGCCAACATCTTTGTGTTATTGCATCCTCAGTAAGCAAATCTCTGCGGAGGCCCTCGGACAAAAAATCCTTTGAACTGTCATAAAAGTGCAGTAGGCACTTTGGCTGGAAGCCTATCCTTCTCGGGTTCTTTTCATTTCACCTACATTGGCACTTGTAAACCTGGCGTTCCGGTCGGCATGACTACGCAATACGAACGGCGTTATTACATAAAGCCATACTTGAAAAACGACGCCGTTTGACGCGGAACCAGGGGCGTAACACGCTACGGCGACGCCACTACACGATATTACCCCCCGTTTATTAATATAAAACGTCTTACATAACGGCATTACAACCCCGCGCTCTCGGCCGCGTCACGATATTGCTTCCGTACGTGTTGTATTATTGAATGATCCTCTGGAACTGGTGCTTGAATTCCGCTTTTCTTTCCGCCAGTGAATTGCGGCGATAAAACCGAAATTTCCCACACCTGAATTGTTTTCGTATACATCCATAACGCGAAATGATGCAATTTCGGCGGAGACAACCCGCCACTGAAGATATCGACTCGGCGCGTCAAGCATGATTCCTAATGGGTTTCCAGAGACGCTTTTCCAATATTACACTGGCATCGAACGGCTCCCTGTGCCCCTTCTGACAGATCGCATTATCAAAAATTTGCTTAGTTTCGAAGATCGCGAACTTATTCGGCGCATTTTATTACGGCCATTACAAGCAAACAAATATTTGGGAAAAGTATTCTGCTGCCGTTATCTTGTTTATTCAAATGTCTTTTATAATAAGTAACCGAAAATCTTCGACAGATAAAATCATAATAAAATCACGGCAGTCAAAATTACACCGGCAATAAAATGCTGTAAATTATATTTTGATATGTCGACCACTAAAGAATTTAGTATGTGTGTTCACGGCAGAGATAAGATAAGCCCCGGGTACCTATATCTATATTTTTCCACATTATCTAAAATTGTTTTATACCTATAACTGAACGAGTAACGGACGGTTTTCGATTTTTTGATATTAATATTGGACGGGATCAATCACTTGTACCTGTTTATTTTTATGTTTGTTTTGCTATTCAACTTATCAGTTTCCAAACTAATTATGACTTTTCTGCTATTTCAATTTTCAAGGCAACGTGCCAAATTTACGGCACAAACTGAAATCCTCTGCCATCCAGGGTGGCGCGTTCAGAGTATTGATTAAGAAACGGAATTCAATCCAGGTGGACCCAGAAGATAAAATTTTACTGATTCCAAGGTCGGACGAATGGGTAAATAAGCATTTGGATCACGCTAACAATAGGGTCTTGTTCCTAAATCTTGAAGCCACGCAATCGGTTCCTACCGAATATTCACTTACAACATCTAATTACTTTCACCCCCCATTGTCGCAGTATTTCAATTTGGAAGGTCCTACAATAATTATCATTCCTGCTGATTGGATAGAATTTCGGGACAATCATCAAATTTTATTTTTCTTGAAATTTTAGTCGTCTTGAGGAAGGTCGGGAGAAATTTTATTCTGTTTTATGTTTGCTACTTAAAAAAAATACTTGGTTCTACTGTAGCCCGGGCAAAACTCCTACAGCAAATTTACACAGTCCGTATGTTAGCTAGAAACTGATCAAATAACTAGACTCGCATAAATAAGATGTGAGATTGAAAAGTGACCATTGCCTCTAAAAGGTGTAGATTCTTTACATGAGTACAAAAGTTATGCAGAGCAAACGCGCTTATTTTACAGAATAGAAGAAAATTTTTTCTGATTTATTTAAAAAGGTTAATAGGTTACGCCGGCATTTGCGGGTGAATTGACATTTCAAGCAACAAGTAGGATTACATAAAAAAAAAACAGTAAATTAGCATAAAACATAAGTAGTTTTTAATAAGAAACCTGGATTGACAGTGTATTGCAAATTAGTGGGGCTGCACATAAAAACACGACAGAACGCAAATTTTCTATACGTTTTGTTGTTCCTATATATACCCCCTTAGAAAATAGAAATAAAGTTCATTTGCTGGAATTTATTAATAGACGCAATCGTTTGATCGCTTCATTATCGAACGCATAATTTCAGCAGCACCTGAAAGCTAAATGTAGGTTGGACATGCAAATGGGATTAACTTGTCCAAAAAGCTAATTTGCCTATTTAGCACATCTAATCTATTGCCACTCATCCTTGTCTAATTAACTTCAGTTGGGTTAGCCTTAAATATTTTCAGTAGGCTAACAAGCAATACGGCCCTTCGGCTCCTCCTGTAATCTGTTGTATTGGTAAATTAGAAAAGATTTTAAAACTAAACCCACTTATGTTAAAAACTTTCAAACTACATCAAAAGTAGGAATCTGCAAGGAGATTTCTGTAACAAAGTAGGTACGGGGTTTTCAAAAGTTTCCAAATGAGCCTGGCCTAGTGCATCATTTAACTACATCATGAGCGTATTTTAACCGGAGATAGTTAAAATTTACTTTGTCATTCGTAGTTTGAGTTCCAAAGGCCTAACTGAAACCGACTTGTCTGATGTAAATTGCGAGTTAAGATGCTGGTTCTGCTCCCGTCTTTTTAGTTTGTTTTATTCAACCTTAATCCACCTACAAGTATTCGTTGCTACCAATCCTTGAAAGAAGTTTAAGGAACATCTAGTGGTTCAGTTGAGTAAAAATTATACAGTCGAGGGTTGGCGTAAATGCGGCATTTCCAGAAAAACACGGCCGGGGTAAAGCAGTTAAAGCCCCGTTTTCGTGATTATTCCCAGATCCTTTGTTTTCATTTAAAATAATGAACGTCCTCCGTAACGAAGTTCCAGGTGTTTCTGGTGCGAAGCGAGCCCTAAGATAAGATTGCTGGGTGGGAAGGAAATGACGGAACAAGGGAGAAATAAAAATGTAAAATAACTGCGGGTAGAATGATTTTCGCCCCATACCCGCCCAGAGGATAATGAGACGCGAAAAGTGATTGAAATTCGGGAGAGAATCCCGCCGAATCAATTGGGCGTTACGAGGGGAAAATTTCGCGTCGAGAAAATCACATTATCTAATTATAGAACATACCTGCTTGTATAAAACTTGGTTCAGTAGCATTGATAAGATAACCAAAATGGATAATCCCAGTCGATACGAGAAACACGCCAAAATATATCGATTTCTTCATTAATATTAAGGCGAAAAGCCGAATTTACGGTACGTTGAGCACAGGATGGAGACAGTAAAAGCTACCCACTGACGAAGAACAGCGTCCCCTCACAATTTTTCCGGGTTCGGGGAAAACCCAACGGAAAACACTGCCTGAGTCTCAATTTGGTTGCGTAACCGGCGGGTTAACCATTGCGGCAAGTTCGTCCGAGTCCATTTCGATGTCTTATTTTAGCTTTTGCTCTTTGGCTATTTATCAATACGTAAACTGGCCGCCGCTACATGATAAGGATGATAACAACCTCACTCGCGTTCGCGCTAGACTGAACGTTTTCCCGAAGGGCTCGATGTGTTTTTATCAGCGATAAGACCCCCCTAGTTGCTACCGTGCGCGACGCATTTTAACTGGCGTCGGTTTGCGACGCTCTGCGTCTCTCTTTACGCCGTATAGCGTCGTTCTTCTTCCGCACCAATATTACGCCCCTATTCAAAATAGAATTCATTTACCTACTCCCCGAAATATATTATCGAGTTTTTTCGCTTTATTCCGCAATAAACGTCACAATTTGTATGTTGGGTCTCAAAAAACAGTTTTGTGCAAGATGTTGGGTCGCCGAGATGCCTGCAAAAAAGTTTTAAATGTCGCACTATTGTTTCTAGTGACGTCACTCGGCCGCTTAAAGCGTGGATATGCAGTTTAAATCTGATATAAGAATCGCGATTAGCGCGATAACCGCCCGTTATCAATTATTCAAATCGGTAGGTAACTTTTATTTGTTTCGCTTCCAGATTACAGAAACAGGCAGATTATCTTTATCTCGACTTTGGGTAATATCGCCCCTGATTTATTTGTCGAACCGAAATTCATTAAAAAAATGTCCAACTCCTCGAAATAAACTCAATTTGGCGGGAAGTACGCCCGAAGAAAATCTAAAGAACAAACAATTAAATTTCGATCGAAATCAAATTACTAAAACGGAATTAAATTTCCATCCCCCTCCCGGTATCGGAGAAAGTTTGATGGATTTCGACTCGGAAAATTAAGTATACTTTCTGCGACAAAAGGCTGTAAATTAAATTTCGATCCCGGCCAAACAGGGTCTTAAATAATTTTCGCTAAAAGTGTTTAATTTCGACGGGATTGGGTGCGGCTATTCATTTGTGTTCCTGTAATTTGCGGCAGATGAGAGCCTCTCACCTGCTCCTGCTCGGAAGGCCCCACAAAGGAACGCTTACCCCATCTTGGGGCGAGGGGACGACGAGTCGAATGCAATTCCGATTCAATAGCGCAATTGCTACATTTCCAACCAAATCAGGGGCGAGCAATTAACTCGCAAAATAAATTTCGCTCGACAGCCAGGACCGTTGCCAGGATAATTCAGGATGCGCCCGGCGGTTTTAACGGTGTCACAATATGTTTTTCTTATTGCGCTTTCATTATATTAATGGGTTGGGTGAAAGACAAACCTTTTGAATGTTATGCCAAGTATCTTCACGAAATGCGAGCTGTCATTGTGCAAACTGGAGCACCTGCTAAAGCTTGTTCGGCCAGTAGTGACCTTTCAATCTCTGCACCCACGTAACGCTAACAATTAATCAAGATTTTAACATTTTTGTTTCAAGAAGCGGAAGTGAAATTTATATTGAAATTAGTGATGACGTAAAACAGACAAAAGGAACAAAAAATGTTTCTGTGAGAAGACAGAAACTAAACAAAGAGTAAGGACTTAACTAAGCGCATCCAGGGTCTCCCTTGCGTGCACTGAAACATTTTGGTTGTCGCTGCAACAGGAGGGGCCGCAAATTTGTCTCCCCGCTTATATATATATGGGAAAATAATTGAGTAAACATCATCTCTATGTGGCGGACATGTGGCGGGGAGTTGAGCGGTAGTTTGGTTGAACCCCGTACATCCCCCATCGCAATGAGTCGTAAAACACGTCGTAAACTCACGCCTGCAATCAAATAATTAAGCGATAAAACAACCCTAATGCCTTTATTTTATGGCATCAAGGATTGACGTTAGACCTGATTTTTTAACGCGACGCCTAATTTATGAGTCTGTTTGGTAAACCATTTCAAATAAACAAGAGAAAATTGAATTGTTTTACGATCCAATAAAACAATCACGTGGCTAAACAGTTATTGCAAAAATAATGATTTAGAGAATTGCTTCCAATAAAAGTCTCTTGCAATTTGGCCAGAAACATTTACGTTTAATTATTTCTCGAGGGAGTCGTAATCTCCGAGTTTTCATAAAATTAGGGAACGAGGCGTTGAGTGAGATCCAGGAATTTTCGTGATTTATTTAAATTGGCCAGTAAAATAAGGTGAAACCGTAAAATTTATTGGCTGTTTGTTAATTTGATAATTTATTTATTTACGATGTGTCGAGAAGTTTTTGTGAATTGGCGCAAGGTGTACATTTTCAAAAACTTGAGACTGGCGTCACTACAGGGTCTGGAAGCAATATGTGGAAGGCCATTAGATTATCAGCAAGATACTTCATCATGGGAGAGGCCCCACATGTGTCAACAGATAGTTTAAGTTGTTCAGCCTAACCATAGACTCCAGACTAGAATTACGGACTCCACGCAGCGAGAAGGGATAAAATTACACCTTGTACGTGTAAAATAACATCAGTCATCTTTTTACGTTTTGATCGATGCAAGTCCTTCAAACCTATAAGGATGCAAATAGGGAAATTTTAATATCAAACGGAATGTAAATGTCAGATTTGGGGGAGACGCCCCCAGTTCCTTACCCCACAATAATTTTATTTGGCGGAGGAGAAACCGCCAAGATAACTCGAAAAACTTTCCACCCGATTCAGAACTTTTGCGGAACCTTTTGTTTATCTCGGGCTACTGGTCCTTATCCAGGAAATGTTTCGTAATTATGACGATTTTGTAACTTCACATGTCTGTCAGCGACGTCTAACATGCTGTTTTCGACAAATCTCGACTACCAACCACTCGAAATCCTTACTGTCAACGCTACTAGGACCCTCCGATTGAATAAAACACCGGCGGAAACATTTGGTCTTTGCTTACACAAATTTGTTTTGTTTGCAGATGTTAAAAACACACATTTCGTCTAAGTAAACACGTCTTTTAAGTCCGAAAACAACGCCGTCCAGAAAACTTATCGTTTTCAACAGGAAAAAAACTTTCGTTATTTTAGGATTGGTTTCGGGAGACGCTGAAATTTCCCCGTATTTGCGTGGGCTCCGAAAAAGTAATTGCGAGGGTTACTCTATAAAGCCTCTACTGTTAGGGATTGATCGCCCACTCCCCGAATAAATTATGGAGGGGCAGTTTTTAACTATATTTTGTCGGGACATTGACAGTCATGTCACGTACATTGACGAAAATATGGCACTACACTTGAGCTGTGGGGAAACATCGACGCATGAATAGAATTTTGAGAAACGCTACAAAACGGAGGACGTTAATATTTAAGGCGCGGGAAGGAGAAGAGATTCGCACAATTGGGGACGGGGAGTTTCAACCAACGCAAAGTTTCAAGAAAAAAACGCGTAATTGACTGTTTTCGCCAATCAAGTGGCCCATTGGCTAAAAGCCATGTTGATCGGATTTCGGACGACATGTCATCGAAGCTTGACCCTATGTTCAATTTTTCTCTGATACTGAATCAAAATCCCCTCAATACCAAAAAGACCCTATAATTGAGTTATTATTCTAGTAACCTTCGATATTGGACGACTTTTATCAAGTCTATAGTTAGTCCATTTTTGGTAATTATTGTGTGTTTGTGGACAATTTTGGAACATCATGAAAGTGAGGGTATGCATCGTCCACTGCAGGAATGGATAAGTTTGGGATACGAGCACGCCATTGTGCTAAATTAACTTTGTGCGTGTTATTAAAGTACAAGTCATTACGTTATTAAAAATGTATAAGTAACTAATGCATTAACCGATAAAATCGCCCAGAAACGTTCGAGTTTCGATCAACTGTTCCATTTTTGTGTTTCCTGAAAATTACCCAAAATCCTGGATATTCGGCGCCTCCTTGCGAGGCACCTGTTGTTGGCCGCACTCTGACAAAATTAAAGAAAATTAATGAGCCCTAACGCCTCACACATGAATGGTGGAGGTCAGCGCCGGCGTCGCCGTCCACCGACGCTAATGTGGCACACGTGCAAGTTCCGGTACGAGGTCAAAGTTCCGGGTGATTGATGGAGTCCGGGAGTGATAAGAACCGCAGACCGGGTCGCCAGATGACCGAATACATTCCTGAACGCACTCGGGACCATATTTTATGGCAGTCCGGGCCCGATTATTGCTACTTTTGGGCCGATGAAACCGGGAAATTTCCAAATAACCGAGTCCGGAAAGTTTCCTTTTTACCCCAACCGCGTCTTTCGACGCGCGATGAGCTATGCGAATAATTCGGTTGTTGGCACGCGTGCCGGGGACTTTTATTGATAGAAAAACGCGAGAGATGACAAGAGGAGTGCATGAGTCAGTTTCTGCATGTCTGAGATGCCTGCGAAAACGATCAGACGAGTACGTCGCAGGAATTGTCGGTCTCGCTTCTGATTTTATAGTTGGAAGTTCGCGACGCATTCCGCACCGATTGAGACATCTCTATGACAACTGCGAGAGACGTCTTGTCACTCACTTTTAGTGCGTATCGCGAACACCCCACCAAAATTAAGAGCCAGGATGAATACCGTAATATCCTGAGAGACTAACACGGCAGTGGAGCGAAGACCAGCTTTGTGAAATGCCTAGTTGCAATTCCAATCCTTCCTAAGATACACTGCCTAAAATACAACAACAAATTAGTCCACTTTTTGCCTTCATTTTTATACAAACTTGCTCAAATGAATGTTTTTTTTACTGCAGCAACTAACGTTGTGGCACTTTATCCCATTCTTAAACGTGTTTAAGTTTTCCATCAACAGAAATCGATTTGGTACTAAGAATAGGTTGTTATCAATAGCAAGAGGTTGTAGGTTACGAAACTTATAACAAAAGCCTCTAACTGCAATATTATCGATTAATACATTATAAGTTAAATTATTCTTGGTTTAAAGTCTGCACCAACACGATTTTGCTTAGGTTAATAAGAAAGACGGGCACGAGGTATTTATTTCAGTAAATGTTGAGGTCCTCAGTTTGGTTAAAAAGTTCAGTCATGCTCTCTATTCCCTGGAAATTTTCAATCTACCCTCGTAAATTCTCTTTGTAATAGAATATTTTGTATCAAATTGAGATAATAAATTCTTCTGTGTACGGAGCATCACAAATGATGCAAGGTAGCTTTAATTCAGTAGATAAATGGTGACACGAGAAAGACTGAGTACAGAAAAAAGTTGAGTAAAACATGGAAACTACATACAACCGAATCTGGATATTTAAATTTTCCATTCGTATACAGCAGTGTTGCTGGAATCACGCAACTACTCCATTTGGGAATGTTACCAGTGTTAACTATTTTATCAGTTAATGTAATATTGATGTCCTTTAAATATTTTTAGTTAATATACGTAATCATGCACATATTGTAGGTCATGAAAATTGCGTCTCAATAATTCCTGTATTAACCGTCGTTCCGAGATAATGTAAGTGATGTTACTAAAAAAAATTCTTTAGTATGGTTGATTTAAAATTTAAGCACTTTTTGGTAAAAATATGTGTTCAATATTTTAAGTGTGATTGAGTTTGCAAATTTCCGTTATCGAATCGAGAAACAAACCAAGTTTTTCTTATTGTGCTCGCCTGAATGACAGTCGATAAAATCTTTGGAAGAGACGCGGATTCAGATAACTGGGTGGTGATGCGCTATAAAAGTAAGATTTTATTGGACGGCTTGTCGTTCCATTTCGGTTGGCCGTTATTTACCCTTGATGCAATTCTGTGCAAGGGAATCAATCGAGGATCCCTAATTTCCCGGCAATTGCCCCCGAGGAAGATAATACCAATCCGGTCGGGCGCAGTATTAATTCGTCGCCACTGAAGTAGTGCAAATAGTATTGTACAATATCAGATTGCAGGGTACAGTTGTACCCTCTCCCCCAATATCGGCAATATGCAGGAATAACGGTAGATAACGTTGCCAAATTTATATAAATAAACTCGGGCAAGTACGGTTTCCCTTGTATTGCTTTCCGCGCCATAAATCCCTTTGGATACGACTCGATAACCCCAAAAACCGGTAGCAAGTAGGTATCGTATAAATAAAAGATTGGTAGCTTGTAGTACAACACCTGGATTATAAATAAATATGCAGTGGGACGCGATAAAATACAACTGTGTGCACAATCAATAATTTTTATTATGTTTAAAATAGAGCGGTTTCAACGCCGGCCAGAAGGAGTGTGTGCTCGGTTTATGGAAGTCTTGTAGAAATGATAGGCAGAATTATAAAGATAAAGCGGTTTGTTTGACTAAATAGTTTTTTTATCAAACCGATGGGTTCATAAAGACATAAATCATAACTGAATGGGGTTGTGTGTACAGATTAGGCGGGATAATAATGGATAAATATCGTTAAAACACAAAGAGACCAACGAATGTTTGCCGCCCAAATTGTCCGGGTAATAACGTTTTATTGCCCTTGTAGCCGACTATTAAAGCCATGATAAACATTTTTAGTACTCAATCGCGTTAAGTGGATATGGAAAGACACCTGTTTGATTTCTAACGAAATTGAAAACGGAACTGATTTCCATCCAAACCACCCGGTTCTACCCCTAACTGCCAAACTACTGCGTGACATGATAGAAGGAGTGTCTTCATCATTTTCGAAGGTGTAGTAGTGGAAAATAACAATTTTAGTTTTGCGCTTACGCAACTCAAATTATGCAAATTATGTTTTTGAAAATACGAGCTATGAACTTCGTCATCAAAAGTAATAAAATACCACACGCTTCATTTTCCCAACAATATCCAAGTTTAACAGGCATTGACGATGGGGTATATGCAACCAACAATACGTGTCTACAGTAAGATATCCTATCGCATTAGGAATGCCAAGAAATATTACAGTTTGTACTTACTTCGTCTTACTGGATATTGAAAGCAAAAATTTGAGAGGTAAAAAATAGTAAAATTGCTGTCACTTATCCAGATGCGAAAAAATAAACGTTTTCTTGTAAATTCGAGTTTTGATTTCAAATCTGAACTGAATTTGGCCACACAATAGATACATTTTTCCTAAATTTTCAAAACCCTTAAAATTGACTTTCAAGAATAAAGAAGCCGAAAATTTCAATTTTTAGCAAAATTTTTGATCAAAATGTTCAAATGGTCATAACTTCGAAATTACGACTGGTACATAAAAACGACTGCCAGGGTCCTGTTTATCAGTCCGAAATCTTCAACAATAAGTCAATAAGTCATAAAACCCTTGCCAAAACTTCCAATATTTTCAACTTTTTTCTCTGGGTCCAATACACATTCAACGCCTTGATAAAAAATGGTAAAAATTCCAAAATCATTATTGTTGTCCCAGATGCCACATAATGATACTTTTTGATGTTATAAACAACTGGAATCCAAATCTGAACTCATTTTTTACAACTATGCAAAATCTTTAAATTTACCATTATTTTCTTAACTTTAAAGATCTCTAGCTTTTGAATGGAGAAACTTACGTTGAATCAAGATACATCAAATTCATCAGCGTTTTAGTGGCTATCGAAAGCTGGATATGTGGCAAAAAATAAAGCTTCAAATAAAAAAATACATAAAAATTAAAATAAAAAAATACATAGATATAAATTTTCAATTTTAAGCAAAAATTTTGGTCAAACATGTTCAGATCTTCATATCATAAAAATTACGCTTGGTACATAAAAACTACCGCCAGGTTCGTGCTAAACAGCCCCAAAACTACAAGAAGTTATAAAAAATTTCAATATTTATGAAAAACAAATTCTACCTCAATCGATAAATTCCATACTTATTTGTTATCGTTTCAATCCCTGAAGACGAGAAAATCAACGTTCTATGAAGAAATCGATCTTCCTGACTCCAAATTTGAACTCGAAGTTCCCCTGTCATGCAAATTGATGGTAATTGTTTACAATGCCCACTTCTTGCTTTTTGCAGTGTTTTTTTTGAAAACCATCGTGAAACATCATTATAATGCCATTTTAAGCAATGAAATGTTGTGCAAATAATAAATAATTTTATGCAAAATTTATAGATAAAGATGTGCTAGGGCAAGGAAAATAAGAGTAAAAATAGAAGTAGTTTGCACAAAAAAAGATATTGATTTTCGTAATGTATACATTTTGACGAATGCGTTGGTGTAATTAGTTTTTTGAAAATCAAAGAGTGGGTAAAGTAAACAATGAGCAAATTGATAACCAAACAAAATAAAATAAGAAGAAAAAAATTGTTTAATTTGTGTTTTCTGTAAATTTAAGCTGATTAAATTTACAGTTTTTTTTGTAAATTCTCTGCAAATTTAAGCTGATTACATTTACAGAAAACACACATTAAACAATTCTTTTCTTCTTATTTTATTTTGTCTGGTTATCAATTTGCATGACAGTTTGGTAAAAAGGGAACTTTTGTGAGAGAAACGTGCACCAGCAAAAGATAATTCGCTGAAATTTTTCAGTACCGACAAATCCAGTGAAGGACGGCCGGAAACAAGATGCTCATGTATAGTCCAATATCTGTAACGCATCCTTTGTAAAACGATAATATAAATAATTTGCAAATACGAAAACAATCATTCTTTCTTTACACACGCTAGCACCATGAATTTCGCCTGTGTTCTGGTCCTGCTTTGTGCGCTACTCTTGTCCTGCCGAGCTGTCAGTGTCCGACTTTATTTCTCAAATTGTCAAGCAGCAGGATTTCACTGCACACAGATCAACGCCAAGCATAGAATTACATATCAGTGCCCACCTAACGTACTTGTGAGTAAATTTATTAACGCGTTATTTGTTAGTTTAAGCACACTTACTTTTTGGCTTTGCTTATGTTTTCGTTTCGAAATTTGCAATGGCTATAAATTGTAAACAAAACGCTGTTTTAGTCGGTAGTTTAGATTCTGTGAAAATAATTACTTTACATCAGACTTAAGGTGAGCGAGGTCGTTTCTAAATTTGTAGGATTCCACCCTCCCCAATTTTTGGTGGTCTACAGATATTTGGGTACTTTTGGGGTGCATAACAATTAGTGCTTTTTGAGAGGTTTTAGGCTTTTTTCGGTTGTTTGCTTTTGGGCAAATAGCTAAATTTGTAGGATTAAGACGCCACATATCCTGGCCTAGAAGTAACATTTTTCATCCTACTAGGAAGTTTCAATTTAATTAGGAACCGCAAACTGAGGCTTCAATGGCAAATGTTAATTTCGATTTTGTTGCAGGATGCTACATTTTATCTTTGGAACTTTCGGTCGCCGCCAAGCATCGAAACCATGACAATAAAAAATTGCAACACTGTGAGGTTATCTTTCGGTTGTACTAGCGAGAACAGGCCGATTACCCAGTTTTCGGCAGTCAACATTACGAATTTGTTCATCATCCAAGCGCCCTTAACTCATAATCCGCCCAGCGTCGTTTTCGAGAATATCACGCATTTGGACTACATTCCGGAAAATACGTTTTCGCAAATTTCCCGGAAAGCGTACAAACCTGGTTGCATAAATCCTGCGAGGGATTTTCAGAATTTATCTTTCGAGAAAGTTAATATTGGGGCGATAGCCCCGAAGGCGTTCAACGAATTAAAGGATTTTTACAATTTCTCTTGGAGTGAAGTGAACGTGCAGCGTGTGCAACACTTAGCCGTGGAACTCGAGTTTAATAACGCCGGCAATTTTTCAATTCGGAAAAGTAATTTGGAAGTTTCCGAACATTTGGCTTTTAAAATTGTCGGAAAGCAGGCGTTGTTCGCCGAAAATAAATTCGTGGATATATCACCAAGCACAATCAACGGCACGATCGAAACGTTTGTATTCACCATCAACAATGTAAATAATTTCCAATCCTACGGAATTTCGATTTTATCGCAAAATGTGCACATATCAGATAATCGCTTTGAATATTTACGCTCCGGAGCTTTCGCTAAGATAAGCCCCGGATTGCTCCACAACTCCCAGAGGAGCTTCGGCTCGCTCAGGTTCGTCTACGATTTTAGCCACAATTATGTTAATTTCGTGGACGCCGGAAGTCTTAATCCAGATATGGTGGCCTACGATAACGTCGCGACAGAACTGAAATTCAGCAAGAACGCCTTCTTCTGCTCCTGCGATAACCTCGGCTGGCTGTTCGTCGAAGCAGGACACGGATACGAGACAGCGCTATTGCAGGACTTTTACGAAACAATCACCGGCGAGGAGTACGAAAACACCTGCTCATACAATTCTTGCGACCTTCCCCTCAAAAGCGCAACCGGCCTCCTGAAAAACGGGAAGTGTCTCGGAAATGTCACCGCCGAAAGCTTGTGTCGGGCGCAAAAGAGGACGTCGTCGGGTACCCCACCTTCAGAGGAAGTGAAAGGCCAAAAAGCAGCCCTTGGGGCCAACACTGCGTCACAACAGAAAACCGCGACCCTTTTCCGCTACTTTACTATTGCATTCGCACTTTTGATTATTTTCAAAAATAAGTTTGTTGAATAATTATTATTGCAAACAAATTTCGGTAGTAATAAATGTTTTTTTGGGTTTGTTGTTTGATGATGATTTAGAAACTTAAGGTCGGTCTGTTACTAGAAGTTTATGTATTTACGTCAGTTTCATGGCCAAAGCGCCGGCAAAATATAACCTCTATCCGCTTTCAGGATTTCAGGAAAGCTCACCTTATCAGGGCCCGAATTGATGAGACAAACCCCACGTTTCGCACTGAACTAAAGCCAAAGGTCACTTGAAAAGTGCATGAGGTCCATTTCCTCACACGGCCACCGCACTTGGAATCGACACGAGACACCGTAAACAAAGCAAATGGCGGAATCTCGCTTTCCACGCCGCGACGCCGACGGATCGATACGACGACGTATCTTACACGAGGGCAAACCGTTCAGAGCGGCTGGGGTGGCAAAATTGAAAGAATCGACGCCAGTGTTTGTTTGGTTGCTTGGAAAGGACACATGCGTACAGGACCCGGCAGGTTGATGTTGGTTTTGCAGGGAATTTTATGATTTTCGTTGCCTGCTTTTAACCTTTCTATTTCCTGCTGAACACTTCTCGTCGCCGGAAGTTGTCTGATCACCGACGTCGCAGTTTTAAATTTTGACCCGAGACCGATTCGTGATCAATAATTGGGCACTTTAATTGAGGAACAATTTAATATTATTGAACCAATTGACGAAAATATGTTGCGCTCCATAAATCCGTCAATGATGAGGGGCAAATGTTGCGGTGGATGTCTGCATTAATTAAACCGGCCGTAAAGTATAAATAACATAATTGATAAATACGTGTTAAAGAGGGGTTTACAACGCCCCGTAAATCAATACGTACGGGTAATCACTTTTATAGTCACTAAATTAGCGCACACTTAACAGCCTGATAACATGTTTTGTGGTGCAAACGTTGATATGATCTAACCATAAAAATCTAAAACAACAACCGGAGCTCGATTATTTCAATTTACCCGGAACAACGCCGATTTATGGCGCCGTAAAACACGATACGCTGCATTTATTTGATTGCCATTTCCCAAATTATTTATCTCGGCAAGCATAACGTGTTGAGTAATATAAATACTAGTTCTGAAAAATACGACAAAAATACGGAAATATGGGAACTTTCTTGCAGGTCACCACCATCGATCCTCATGAATACATCTTCCTTTTCCTTGTGCAATTTTGCAACGTCCAATTTTTCAATCGAAAGACTTCTCTAGAAACATTGACAAACTTTGCTTCCTGTTTGTATCGGGCATTACTTGTTTATTTCTGAAAAGTAAACGAGAAAGTAAATTGATTGAAGGAATAGTAAAATTGCTTTATTATTGTTAAAATTATTGTGTCTACATAAGGTACAGCTGGTGTATTGATAATTGCTTAGTGAAAGATTTTTTTTAAATTTTTTGGCGTAATTGTCGCTCTTTTTGTTATTTTTACTATTAATTTAACTCTATAGAGCCATATACTCACTCTAGTATACTCTAGTATACTCTTAACATAGCATGTTTACAAAATACAATGTTTTGTTTCCCGTCAAAGACATGAATTGTCAGTCGCATTTCTCCGGGCATTACTCCGCGAAATTCCACATCTTCTGGATTTGCCTCGAAATCTGTTACCGTGTAAGTACCCTAGAGACGATTCCAAAATAATTAGATACCCACTTTGAATACAATGACCCGTCTTTACTTACAGCTTTAAGGGGACACGCAGTTTCAGGTGCATTAGGCTCCATTGCTTTAGCCAGTTTAGGCCATAGCTTTGGAAGAAATTTTAAAATATCTTCGCATAATACTCCTTGATTAGAATGGACGTTTTCCAGCCATTGTCCCATAGACCAAATGTCTACAGACGTCAAATGCTGAAATGTTTCAAATAAATTATTTTACTAATAGTATCAAAATTATACATACTGTCAAATCATCTGTAAGGTCTTGCTCCGTGTCTAAAGTAAAATCTAAGGCCTTATCTTCGTCCCGTATGTTTTTTAAAGAATATACAAAGGAGAATGCGGTGTAATTTGTATCACAGTCCAATAAGTTAAGTAACTTAACAATGCCCTTGGATTTTGTCTAAAACCGTCAAGACAATAAGGCATACTCACGAAAAGCATCGGGTTTTTCACTGTTGTTTTCCTCTCTTTATCTTATTTTTACTTTTAAAGTGTCAATCACTTGTAAATATTCTATTGAGATAGCTTACCATCCCAAAACCTTGCACTCCCCATTCCAAATACGTAAGGTAAACCACTGCAAGTAAAGCAAAATTTAGTTCTCTTCTCAAATTCATTATGGAAATTTAGAAGTACTGCACAACTTTTCATATATACCAAGGCGGTGTAGAAATTATAGGAATGTTAACCAGATATTTAAATTGTGTCGGATGTTGCGCAGCATATTACAAACATGTTTAGGAAACGTCCTCGCATGTTCTTATTGGGTAAAGCGTAAAAAATTAGAATTTTTCTGTCCGCAAACGTGTAAGTATTCATTCAAACATTACAAGTAATTTGAAAAAAATACAAGGATAGTTGTGGAACTAAACAAATCAATCGTTTCTCTTCATGTTTTTAATAACAGGGTACTACTGGCGGATGGCTGGAAAACGAAAAAATAAAAGCTGAGGACTGTTTGCTTAAATTTGGAACGCTCACTATTTAATAGTGAAACTGCTTTTCTATAAAGTTTTTAAAAATAAGAATGAAATCGAAAGTAGAAATTTCCTTGTTGCTCTACTACAGCATTACTCTTAGTAATCATAAGAATAATATTAATGGGTAGTATAAACCAAACTTTTCTTTTCTAAATTTCTTAATAACGTTACAAAATTAAAAAATAGAATTAGCAGTGCTTTGAAGTGAAGAAATGTTATTCATTATGTAATTAAACTTTTATTTGACAAATAAGAACTAAAACCGGAATAATGTCTTAATAAATCCTACAGTGTACAGTGGCAACAAGCTAAAAGTAAACAAATTGAACCAAATATTGGTTAAAATGGTATTATATAAAATGGACTTATCAACAAGTGTTTTTGAAATCTCTGTAAACTATACAGGATGATTCACGTAGCCCGTGCTTTAGAAGTTTTTCAACTTCCAGTTGAATTAGAAATTTGAAACTTGGGAGGCAGTCATAATCAGTCATGCTCATTCTATCTAGAATATTTTGAGCTCTCTAGCTATACAGGAAATGCCAAAATTCGGTACTTACCAACTTTCTTATTTTAAATGGAAACGTTCCATTTTTTCTACATGGTTCAATTGGTCTTCCAACTCTGAGTTTTCATAACACTTGTTATGTGAACTTATCTGACAATTTTTGACATTATGTTAATTTATGTGAAAAAAATGGTCCATGTGTTAGCTTACGAAGAAACTCGTATCTGGCAGACGGTTCATAATATATGAAAGTCAATTTGTAAAGTGTTTAGTTCGAAGTCCAGATTAACTTCTGATATCTTAATGGTGGTTTTATTTTGTACCATATGGGTGGACAATTTTCAAATATCGCAACCAAAAATTGTCAAGAAGTAATTTTTTTAAATGACAAATACTGATTTGGTTGCACCATTCGATAAAAAGTTATATTTTGAGATGAGTTACTTAAGCATTCTCTACTAAAGTAACGTGTTGACTTGTGTTTTTAATGCAAGACCAAACTTTTATAGAACTGTCAAGTTTTTTCAAACACTTTTCAAACTTTTATAAATACTTAAAAGGTATATCTTCTCTCAACAGTTGACCATAAGGTTTTTTGAACTTTTAATGTAAAATTCGACGGGTTTTCTATTTAAATACATTTCTATATAACTTATTACCTTCTTAAAATTTTTGAGAAAAGTTTATTTTATATTATTGTCCTTGACTGCGCTTCCCCCCCCCCTTAAAAAAAATATAATTGAAGATTTCAAAATAATTCGGTGGTTATGTTATGGGTGATTCCTTTATAAATTTCCCTCCCGTTGGAGTGGAACAAACAGGATCTGATATAAATCCGAACGTCATCTTTAAGGGTTTACCCTGTATACGGTAATGCGAATAAGAAACAAAATGGCTTTTAGTAAATAGATTGGTATTTTTATTTGAGTTATTGAGTAAATACATTAAGTTAGAACTAAGTAGGTAATTGCTCTTACTTCTACAATACACTTCTAAGATTATTCGATTGAATCAGCTTCAGCTTCAAGGCACCCTACCACCTCATCGTCAATATAAATTTTTATTGTAACCCTAAACTTTCCATATAAAATTTGAGGTAATTCACAATTTTCGGATACCTCACGATAGCAATTAATCGTATATTCACCCTAAAAAAGATGAAAACTTAATCAGACCACAATATCAAATATAAAACTCTTACAGCAGGAATAAAATCATTTTCTGAAAGAGGAGGTGTTACGGCCTTCCTAATATTTTCCCAAATCAGTGCCAAACGCTCATTAAGGAAGTTGAACATATTTCCATCTGTACTGAAAGCGTCTTCCTTCCACTGGCCCATTTCCCACTTGTCGGCCGTAAATACAAACTAAACAAATCGATTAAAGAAAAATGAAAAGAGGATCTCCTACTTATTTACTTCAACGTCGTCTTTTATATCATACGCTAGTTTAATTGAACCACATATTTCTTGCTCATCCGCCTTGGTAGTTTTGAGTTCTAACGACAGTTCGATGCCTTTGTCGACGGGATCGCACGGAGCTATACGGTAGAGTTGTATATCGCCCACAGGACCTGACTGAAAAGAATGACGTGTTTCGAGCTTTCTGAGGGAAGATACTTACATTTTTGACGGAACGGCCAATAGTTGCGATTCCGACCAATAGCAGACACACAGTTACCTGTCTCGGATTCATTTTGCCTGATTGCATAGAGAAGCAACTAGTTGATTTATACTAAATCCATTTCCTCGTTTCATATTTTCAATTGTTGTTAGTCATTGAGAACATGCAAAATGTTATGTTTCTCTGATTTATCCTTGAAATCAGACAGGAAGAAATTCTTTTTATGCCAACATTGTACTTAATTATTATTGTTATACATGTTATAATAATTATTATTATTATTACATCGACACCAAACCAAAGAAGTAGAGCTTTAATATTATTTTTTTCTAAATTTGAGTATTATTTGGTATTTAGTGTCTATAAGTCAAATTGTTGTAGGATCCAAAAAGTCGTAATCTTCCCTTCTCAGTGTGTGTTGATAAATTATTAGCTTATACTGTTATAAGAACAGCAAGCTTTTTTCTGTTCTGCAAATTAGCTTTTCACAACTTCTACTGCTACTTTGGGTACTTCAATTTTTAATTTTTTTATGTTATTGGCGTTTAAACGCTTCAAGCATTTTTATAGTACAACAATTGGTCAATAGCATTATGTACTCAAATTTTAGTCACAGTCCCAATACTAAAAGAAGTAACTTTTGCTATGACACTCCCTGCTTTAACACTGATATCCGTATAATCAACAGTATAATCAATCAATACAACATCGTATTACCGAATTTTATTATTTTATTTCTCCTTTTATCTTTTATCCAACTGATATACAACTAGTGGAGAGTTGAGATAACTTTACATGACATATCTAAAAAAAAAACTTTTTGTTCCTGCTGCAGTTCAAATAAATTTTCTAAAAAAACTCTTGTGTTTTACACTTATAGTTCGTTTTTGATTGTTATTTTTAGACAACCAATACAAAGTAAAAATGTTTTTTATTTAGTATTAGTGATATCGTATTAAGTTAACTATTTTATTCCATTCTGGAAGTACCTAATAGTGTTAAAAGCACTCTTTAACATAATTCTTAAAAATATCATAATTCTTTTGCTATAAAAAGTTTTTCATGAAAAACCTGCACAGTTTTAGCTTAAAACGGAATTTTCTCTAGAAAAAAGTGATTATGTCAAATATAGTTCGTAATGCAATATAATACAAAAACTAGTCATCAATAATGCGTCAAGACATAATTTATTTAACAAAGGCAACTTTGTGTCGTCGCAACGTTGCAAAACCCAACGCTATTCCTATTTTGTGACGTTGCTAAGGCAACTTAACTTAACTTGACTTGAAATCGGACCCTTCGATATAGAGAGTATTAACAAAGCAATTAAGGTATTGCTTCAGGTACTTCTAAAAATATATTATCAAATCGACCACATGTTATTTAAATATAATTTTTATTATCATCGAGAATTTTTCTTTATAAATGGAGAATAGACCATGCATACAATTCAAAAACCAATCAACATATCAACATATAATTTATTTAAAAAGAGCAATTACCTACTTACTAACATTAAAATATTAGAAATTTTACTCTGAAATGTTAATTTCCAGGAGAATACACCCTCTTGGTTCTTCGTCCTTTAGAAGATTTAATTGGAGTCTATACTCTCCCATAAAACCTGGAGGAAGATTAACATCTTCCGGACCCAGGGCAAATGTATCAAACTCATATTTCCCCTGAAACAAATCATTTAGTATTTACATTATAAGTTATTAAAATAATATTTACTTTAGGTACACTGCACACTTCGTTTATCTTTGGTTCGCTCACACCTTTGATCGTCTCCCAAGCTTTCGCAATGTATTTTTTAACGGAGTCACAAATCATACCTTCAGGTTCCTTAGTAAGCTCCCATTCGCCTTTTTTATTTTTTTCATAAAAAGACAATATAAACTGGAAACAAAACAATAATAGTCAGTTAAATATTTTATTTGGAAATACTTTCACAAACCTTATCGTCCTCATCGACATCGATTGGCAAATCTATGCTACCCGAAGCAGTTTTTTCATCCTTGTTGAAGTTAATTGAAATTATGATTGGGTCATCAGAACCACTGTCGCACTTTACTACTTCCCTTACTTCTATATCAATACCCTATAAGTTCAAGATTACACTTACGCATACCATGTTGATAGTAGAACTTACATTGACAAATGCACACAGAAGGAAAAGTGCAGTAGATTGGATCAGCTTCATTTTCGCTGTTTGTGACGCCTCTAGAACAACCTCCCTTTTATAGCAGATAGAGCATTGTTTGGCTAAATTATACTTTCGTCATAATATAGTTCGATTATTAAATTACCATGTAGAACTCGAGGTTTTACTAGTTGTTAGAAAGGTGTCATCACGCGATTATCAACCTTGACAAGACAACATTGATTGAATGTGGAGAATTTTTTTCTTTGAACTTATTTAGTACCTTCTAAGGCTGTGAAGAACTGCAAGTAATTATGTTTTTGTTGCATTTCGAAGAGTCTGCAGAGTCTGAGAATTTGTGGAATGGGGAAACAAAATACAAAATTTTAATTAGGCACATAGTATATTTTTTCAATAAAACTCAATACTACTAGATGGTTCTAAAGTTAACTTCGAAAACTTTTGTCGACGTTAGGGTTTGATGTCCAAAGATATGCTCCAACAAACGGCTTCTTTATCATTTTTAAATAACGTCAGGTCAAATTTAAACTTTCCTTTTAAACCAGGGGGCATGTAGACATCATTAGAAGTCAAATTAATGTCTTCGATAGTGTAATTACCCTAAAATCGCAACGCAAGCAATTAAATTGTTAAATGAAGTTGTCTCACTTTAGGTAAATGGCATTCCTTCACAATTTCGGGTTTGCTTATTTTCCTGATTTTTCTCCAAGCATTTTTAATAAACTGATCAATTTCCGGGCACATACTGCCATCAGCCTCATGGTCGAGAATCCAATTTCCTCGCAGGAACTTGTAGATAGCCAAATGAAACTGAATCCCCACCAATTATGATTGTTTTTATAAAATTAACGTAGGTACCTGGTCGTCTTCATTCATAGGAAAAGGCAAACTCATTTCAACGTCTACAAATCCGGATTTTTTTATTTGGGCAAAAAATTCGACAGGACCATGAACGTCTTTTGAACATCGGGAAACCTCCAATAATTTTAATTCATGACACTAAAAAGTGCGGAAGAAAGGTTGGAAAGTTTAAGAGCTAAAAATTCTTACGTCAACAAGAACCAGTATGGAGCAATAGAGTAAAGTTGATGTTAAAGTTGTCATTTTTAATACATACTGTTTACTTTATGTGATGTTTTGTCTATATATAGATATGAGTTTCATTGTTTCCCACTTACCCTTCATGGTTTACCACTTTATAGCATTTTTATTACGTTCCCGCATGATTCACGGTGTTATAGGGAAGTAGTTAATTTATTTGTCCTGTTAACAGGTAAGATTGCAGGAAATGAGTTTTATTACTCAGGATATTCAGTTGTGCTTTTACCGTTTATTAGGCAATTTGAAGCTGATAAAGATAAGCCACTTTTGAAAACCATTTTAGATGTCCATAAACAATTAATTACAGTAGGTAGATATGACGCAAAATAAATCTCTTTCGAATTCCTGCAGTAAACGCCGCTACTGTGCAGTAAATACTGTCATCTCTATCAATGTTGATTTATTACTATCATTTATTTAATATATTTTTTTTATTTCTTTCACTATTCTCTCGTTATCCCAAATGGGTAACTACTTGCTACTTGTATGTTTTATGAAAAAATTATAAGAAGGCAGTGAACTAGGTAGTTGAAAGCTCAGGAGGGTTATGTCGTTTAAAGCTAAATCATTTTCAAAGTGAATAGTGAAAGTTTAGGTTTCTTTGATCGGCCTGCACTCCTAGAGTCGTGTTGTTTGGCGTTGGTTGGAGGATGTATTGTGTGCAAAAAGCGGTGTTAAATGCAGCTGTAATTACGGTCAAATTGCGATTCACTTGTGATCAAGAGAGTCGCACTTATGATCTTGGACAGAGATTAAACTGAGAGAAGCAGTAACAAGTAGAATACGACCGAAGAGAGTCGAATCAAACGCCTGCAGGGTAAATAAATTGGCAATCAACATCTCTTAGGTCTCCCTTTACCTCCGGCTTCTGTGCTCTCTGCGCCCTTTTTCCCTTTAAGCGGCACAATAAAGGAAGCTCTATATTGGAACTCGGGAAGCTGATGAATTGCACAATATTCGCCCACATAGAACCGTTTTTGACTGTATAAAATAATGGCTCAAACGCGATTTGATGCTCGACCCCGTTTTTTGGAGGTCTAAATGCAATTATTTTCCAATGATGGAGAACGAACGGGTCGTTGCGGACGACGCCCTCTGACGGTGATACATCTAAATTAATTGCTGGTAATTAGGGCGATGTCTGTTTAGAATATAATTACGGGCACATGTCGAAATCAACGGTTCCAAATATGGAAATAAATGGATCTTGCAGGGAATGTTCAGGCGGCGAAGCCGGTGCCTACCGCAGCGCAATTTAGGCACCGTTTGTAGAGATCCCACATGAGTGACACGTGTAATTGCATTAAGAAGCAATTTGAACACGATTCATAGTTCTATTTCGACGACATCCTTATGTTAAGAGGTAAACGTGACAAAGTGCCATTTCTGGCCGAGTGGGCACATCTTAAGACACCGTTCGCCTAATTCGGGCCTTCAATCTACTTAGCTCATGCACATTAGCAGCTTTTGAGGCAAATTTGGAAAGTAGACATTCGACACCTTAGTGAAGAGCTCTGATTCAGTCAATTTTTTAGTAGTTGGATCTTCTCAAATTGTTAGATTTACAAAGGCCATTCATGGCTTCTTGAGAATTTAAACGGTGACAACGTCAATATTTACTTAATGCAACAAACGACTGATATTTTAACTTATTGTAATTCGTTCAATTTTCTTTCGATGCTGTGTTTAGACTTTGAAATCAGTAAAGTGACCAGTCTCCCCCGCACTTTGAAATGGATGAACACTCGGCTGATACATGTTTCCTGGGGCAAGGGATAGACAGTATACGTGTTATCGACTTAGGGAGAGTGGTTTAAAAGTATATTGATCCCACGCCCTTTAAATTTGTTCGTGTTAAAGAGTTCAAGATGGAAGTTATGATTTAAGAAGAAACTCTTTTTATATTTCGGCAGTTTTTGTTTGACCTTCCTCGGAAGATAAGTTCTCTGAAGCTGGTTTAGAGTCTCATTCAATCTTTTGTGGAAACAACCAACTGGCCCAAAACCTCTTCAAGGAAACGGCCTTTATGTTGTACAAGGTGTTTTATAACTCTAGCAGTCAAATTACATTACTCATCAGTACCTACTTTTTATATTATGTCTTAAAAGTTTTGCTATAAATTTTCGATAAAATTTATAATATTTCAAATAAGTATATAATGTTCCCATATTAATTTTTTGATAAAATTTATATGGGAACATTATATACTTATTTTATTTCGAGAATCCCTTGAGACATTCCTGTTCATCTTATTCATGTTAATGGTTTTGTTAGCAACTCTTTAACTGTGAAGTCTAATTGTGGCTTTGCGCAAATAGCATGGTCGCCTGACCGTGACCGCTTCTCCCTTGCCACACCGTATTTCTGTCGTGACAGCGTTCAAAAATAATTATTATTAAAGCAATATTTGAGTAATGTTAATTTGGGCCCTATTATTCCATCATTTGCACCACAAAGCTTTCAGCGTCAGATGTTTTACGTTCCGGGTAGATTTGTGTGGAATTCGTTACCCTCGCCCTCGAGAATATTATTAGTAAAATCTTAAATCTTCCCAAACTAAATACCAAAGCAATTCATCACTGGAGAAATAAAACAGTCTGCGCTTAAGATTCCCGTGGATAAATGTTTGGTGGTAGAGAATACTTTATGAGCGTATGGCTTATAAACAATATCCTGGACTTCCCTTGTCAGCACAACCCCGTATGCTTTATGTACACGAACCTCCACTCTTTCCCTAATATTAGACTAGACACATAAAAATTTCAACAAGCGCCATCACCCTTGCCCTTTTGAACCCCCGCGGTCACACCGGAGGAAAGAAAAACTGACAAATCGTTTTGGGCCGGTTTTAATTGGGGAAATGTTACAAAGCAGCTTGTAATTTCCTGTGTTCAGAATTGCGTCGCATTTGCTACAGTTTGAAACAACTGTAAAAGCTTCAGTAATGTAGGCGTCGCGTATTGTTTCGCAACTTCATTAAATGCGTCGTTGTGTATCGTTCGTCATATCGGCGCATTATGCTGAAACTTTCCTGCTAAATGTACAAAAGGTGTTCGGAACATATCAACGTCGGCATAGTTATAGAGATTATTGTGTTAGACTCGGAATTCATTTTGGAGACAATGTAACTCCCGAACAATGATTCCTGATTGAAACCGTTCCGCGTTGCCGGAATATACGAGCTGATTCCCATTGTTACTCATGCAAAAAGCTCCATACAACAATTTTTTTTATTAAATTCGGAGTGGTTACAGCGATATGGGGTCATCCGGAACACGGCCGAAAGCCTCGCCCCTTCAAAATATTTTTTAATAATATTTAACTACCAACCAATAACTTCTGTAAGTTGCGAATTTTTATTAAAACTGGTTGTAAACCTTTACAACTCAATTGATGTCTTCAGCGGAAGCTTAATTCCGAAAAAAGTTGGCAGATTATAAGGTCCCAAAAATGTAAAGAAATTTGGGGTTAGAAAAATATTCTGAAATTTTGCAGAAACCAGTGACTGGTGTTAATAAAAAATTCCTGCGTTCTATCGCTCAATTTGCTTTCAGCTTGCGCTGCTGAGTGCTCTTCCCATGGACACCTCTAATGTGAATCTGCTTCTATTATGAGCGTGTGCAAGGACTTTCTTTCACCGTTCAAGCCCCCGACGTGAACGTGCTTCTGGCCGTCGAAATCTAATTACTGGAACAATAATTGTCGTTACACTTCCAATTTTTGCAGGTTATCCGCCCCCGCCTTCCTCGCCGCGCGTTATTTATGCACCATACAACTGGGACTAAAGTTGTACGTTTCCACCATCGAGGGGTGAATAATGTGGAATTGTTACCGGGCGATGGCGGCTATCCCCGGCTTCTCCTAGCAAGTCCTCGAGTGCCAACACCAAGAGAATACACATTTAGGAACTTTACAATTCTAATCTGCAAGGCTGAAGCAAAATTATATTTGCATTGTAACCGAAAAGCCCCTCGATTTAACAGGGCGCATGTGAAGACGTTTAGTTGCATGCATGATCGCGAGGGCTCGTGATACATGCAAATGAAAAGTTTCTTTTGTGAAAAGGTAATTGGAAATTAGACCAATTTGGACCAATTTCGCTAAACGTGAAAAATGGTGCGGTGGCGGGCGAAGCGCGAGAAGGGGGCAAAAAGCGTATTTGGCGATTCTGCATTGCAAATTAAGGGTTCGGGAACGAGGTAATTTGGCTAAAAATTGGACATGTTAAACTTTAGCCAGACTGTACGGGCTAGGTGTCATAGGGCGGTCTACCCCATGGTGGTAGATCGATATACGAGCGCGCCTTAACTCACAACCGACTGATGTTTCTCCAACGTTGCGGGCGCATTAACTCAGCGAATAACTACTGTTTTGCTATCCGACTGTTTAATCGCACCAACTGCCGTCTTCGTGGTGTTAACTTATATTTATACCAAGGCTAATTAACTCGAGAAACACGCGAATTACGACCTAATCCCGATAGTTCGGTATTTTAAAACAGCAACGCGTGACAAATGGCGGAGGCGCCGGGATAATAACGTTACGTTAAGGCTTCTTCCTAAAAAGAAAATCTCGAATTTAGAAACGAGGAACCGACAGCGCTCGGGTTTCCCAAAGGACGGCCGGGATAATTAAGGAAACTCCTGAAAGGTTTGAGCTAATTGGAAATAAAAAGCAATTAACCTGGAGAAATTGGTGAAACAATATGAAAGAATCACTGCGAACATTTATTAAAGGAAGGTATAATTTACGGCGTTAATTTGTAACCGGATTCAGCCAACCTGACTCAAATTGCCACTTTGATATGTTCATAATTGGAGAACGCCATCTCCTGGATGCTCGATAACTTTAATCATTTCAAGAGTTGCCAATGTGGAGAAACCCGGAGGAATTTAATATTCATCGAGCGACTCTAGCGGAGCGAAATCTGAAATTTACATTTGTACAGTTTTTAAAAACGCTGAAAACCATTTAGCTCACTGAATAAATTGTTTGTCTTCAAGACCTACGACGGGGAGGGTTTGCTTTCGTGTCTCAGACCCTTTTATATAAATTGAAGTTGCAGATAGAGCGTCAATAAAATTCTACTTTATACATAACGGGAACCGCTGCAGATCTTCCGCCAATATGGTCCACTGAAACGGCGTAGGAAGCAACATGTGTCTGATAAAACCAATTCGTCGAATTCGATATGAGCCGCTAATGGACAGTTGTTTTCCTCCTACACTCGGTGTATTTGTATAAATTATGATTCACATTATCGCATCACAAGAAAGTCAAAGCGACCATTATCCAATACTTAAACACTTTATTTTACAAATATTTTTCTTCAGACCTTATTGAAGAATCCAACAAAAATAGCGGTTCGAATTTCAAAGCAAGCAATTTTGTTTTATTTTCCTCCCGTTTCTCGTGTTTCTTTTGCCAATTTCGAGGTGATCGATCACCCTCGATCTGCAATATTCTTGCATTACTCATGGTATTGGTGTTTGTCTAATAGCGGAGCGGTCACGTGCAAGAAATGTAATAAAATCTGACAAGCCGTCCCTGGGGCTACTAAGCTGTCCACCAGATCTCGAAGTTATTAGGTTTTTACATACGGGTCTATAAATATTAACAACCTTATATATAAATTTCATAACGCGCGTTTTATTGCAACCACTTCCATCTACAACCGTGATGAAGGAACATAAAAATTGCAGACGATAAGCGCCCAACTGACCAGTGCTTCTCAACGTTTTATCTTCCTTCGAGTGGTTTCTAATGTTGTGGCAGGGCTCTGCAGCATCAATCCGCTATGACACTTAAATATTAAATAAAATATACGAGTATTTTATTCGTTTCCTCATCATTATCATTATCATTTGTCTATGAACTTTGTTAAACACTTTGAAGTAAACCTTTCAAAGTTTATGTGGGCCTAGAAAAACCTAATCATAATCTCTGTAAGAAAAAAATACTGTTTTTACTTAAAAAGTCAAAGTATGCAAAGTTTACGACTTTATTAATAATTTTAACTACTTCTCGTTTAGAACCGTAGAAACTTATTTTTGGCTTTGGGATGTCTTCTCACATAGTTTGTAACTTCTGAATTAAGAATTGCATTGAAATAACTTCTGATTAGCTGCCTGAAATGATCGAGAAGCTTGATGTTTGTGATCAGTTTTTAATAGGCAAACCTTTTAAAATAACATGGAAGCACAAGACTGAAATTAAATTAACACCAAGTTAATTTTCGATCGTATATTTTTCCAGTTTCATGCTATTCTAGATTCTAATCTAACTGATTTCCTGTTGAGCGACAACAAAAGTACTGAACTTTTTAGGGGCTGCAACGGAAACATATTCAGGGCCTTGTATTGGATTCCATAATAAAAAATCGCACCTATTATTTTCTCTTCAATGATAATATGCTGTCGATTCGAACCAAGAACTTTATGAAAGTGCAGCATGGCCCATTCAACCGTCGACAATTCGATCCTGTATCCATTTAACACCAATCTTCCTGAAACGGGTGTGAAAGAAATCTCTCGTCGCGCCCCTCCCAACTTTCTCACTTTAGCGCCCATTTCGGCGAAATCAAAGATAAGTGCAGGTACATCAGGCCGTGACAGTTTAATCGAATGGAACAATGGCGATAGAAAAAATGTCGATGGAAATATGACACGGACACACATTTATTTGCCGAAGTCTCCAGTGTTGATACATTTAGCAGCGATGGTTTTGTGGGTAGTGTAGATCCTGTCAATATCATGTTTCCACTCCTGTTGTTCAGCTAAATGCACTTCGGAGAAAAGCGCTTCCTATATGATGTCGAACATTGTGTAAGACGTGATTTTGAACGTTTCAATTTGGCTCCCGTGAAAGGATCTGCAGAATTCCGACACAGCAACCACTACAACCCGGAAAATAGACGCGCATCAAATTTTCTTAAAATGTATAACTCAACACTAAAGCTCCAAGTTTGAAGTGAACGTTCTATATTTTTTTCGGAAAATAATGAGAGCGCTCCATTGATGCGTTAACAAAGAGAACTCCGTGGCGGTTTGTATTAGTGTTGGCACCTTGCTGAGCTTTTATCCGAAAAATTTCAAGTGGATGTGTTGATTGTGCTAAACGCTGTTGCTGGGAACAAATCATAACTGTCACATCAGAAATTATAACATATTGTGACCCATCGCGTTGTCGAGCAGATGCAGAGTCGTATTTCAAGGGGAGACTTTTGCATGTTGGTAAGAACGCATTTCTATCACGTGCGCTCGAATCGAAATGGCTTTAACTCCAATGCAACTGTGGTCAATTTCGTCCTTAGAGTTCCTGCATAAACCACAATTTTCGTTGCAATAAAATTAAGTAGAACCGCCGCCGGAAGCGTGGAGAAACCTGGAATCGTCGTTAATATCTTCGTTCGCTTCCTTAAATTATCCTGTAGCACCCTTAGCAGCGTCAACAAAATTACAATTTATTTTGTAAAAAGTAAACAGAGCCGCTGAAGAGGGGCGTCCGAGTAAACAACTTTTCCAATCTTTTCGTATTTTAAGCGCTACGTCGCCGTTGGGAAGCACTCCTGGAAGCAATAAACCACCTGAAAGCAAATTTCCAGAAAGTATATACAACACACCTATTCCCAAAGAAACATTTAATGAGATTACGACCGTTGAATTGAGGTGGATTAAAGAAGGCGTCGGCACCTCATTGTGGAGGGTCTGGAGAAGTGGCAGCTTTAACAAAGGTTACCGCTTATGAAAGCCGCCCTCGGATGGGGAAGGTCGCCCTCGGAGACGACAACCACACGCTCCTACCTAACATTAGACCGCTGCGTCGACTTCGTAATGAGAATGGATATGTGAACAGAATAGAGTGCCGCTAAATAAATTGTTTGGGAGTCGTCTGGCGCTCATTTAATTACAGGACATAATTACGAAGCAATTAAAGGAGGTTCTTACCCAGGCGAGCTACGAAACAGGGGGCTAATTGCTCAGCCAGCTTCGGTCCACCCCAATCTGTCTGTTATCAAATGCAATTGTACCTTTTGTCGTTAATTTGTTCCAATTTGCTCGCTTCGTTTAAAGTTTATGCATGGATCTCACTTAATTTTTCTCCCTGTGCATGAGATCCAATCAGTTCCTATCAGACCTCTTCGTCTGTGCAAGAAGTAAGTCTACTTGTATCTTTAATTTAGAGCTTTGATTTCTTAAGAAACCTACGAAGATTAAGTATTTAATAATTAAATGACATAATAATATACGTAGATGTAAGGACTATAAACAATATTTAGATGAACTGTTTATAACATATTTTAGCCAACTTTGGATGGCTATCCAAAAAGTTAGGAATAGATGGCCATGTTTTAGTTTATTTAAATTAAAATTGAATTAAATTAAAATCATTGTTCACTGCAGCACTACACTCGATGAAATAACAGCTACAGTGTTATTCAAAGATTTCAATTGCGAATAGTAACGCTATGTATGCAACTTAATATACACAGCTACAGCTGGAATTTCAATACATTTGATTTGATTTGATATTTTAGCCAACTTTGGCTATATAGTTTTAAATCTTTTTTCTACTTGCAGTGAAATCTGATCGATGGCTATCCAAAAAGTTAGGAATAGATGGCCATGTTTTAGTTTATTTAAATTAAAATTGAATTAAATTAAAATCATTGTTCACTGCAGCACTACACTCGATGAAATAACAGCTACAGTGTTATTCAAAGATTTCAATTGCGAATAGTAACGCTATGTATGCAACTTAATATACACAGCTACAGCTGGAATTTCAATACATTTGATTCGAAGCTAGCTGATCAAAAGAACAATTACATAGTGCATTTTAGTTTCTTTCTTATTACAATTTTAACACTTTTCAACGGTTTGTTAAGTCATTTGGCTAGATGTTAATGGAATAAGCATACGTTTTATGTTTAGGAAAGTTGTTACGACATTCAACAACATACATTGCGCAAGAAATTGATTAATTATAAAAAAGATAACTATTTAAGCTAATTTTAATTTCTTAATTATTATTATGTTGATCTAAAATTGTATGGCACATTTTATAACGATCTAACAGAAGAAAAACATATATCCTCAATAGCCGTGATCGTCTAGTGGTTAGGACCCTACGTTGTGGCCGTAGTAACCCAGGTTCGAATCCTGGTCACGGCAATGTGCAAACATTGTCACGGTGAGGATTTTTTTTAACTTTTTTACAATTGAAAATTTATAAAAATTGCTATCAAATACCAAGATAATAAATTTTTTTGTTACTAATTTTTTTTACATACTTACCGTACGAAAAGTAAGAATGATGCATTTCCCAAGTTGTCCAAAATTTACTTAAACGTGTTAAATTGCTCAACGCTGTAATTCTATTACCACCTATTTTGCCTATTTTGACTTACAAATTTAAAATTTGTATATAAAAAAAGTTGTCGCCCCCGGGTGGGCTCGAACCACCAACCTTTCGGTTAACAGCCGAACGCGCTATCCGATTGCGCCACGGAGGCTTTTGATTGGTTAAGAGAACTCCAGTATAAAAACAACAAGCAGTTGGGTATAAGTTTTTAAATTAATTAATTTTCAATAATTTTAATTTGTACATATTTAATAATTAAAGTAGTAAAATTACTGAAAATAGCAACTAGTTACTTAATCTTTCCACAAAGTTATAGTAAAAATTAAATTTGGATTATTGAAAAAAATTGAGTCAACAAGAACAACAAGAAGAGTGTTATGTGAACCTGGAAACGGGTTCTTCGCGTAAGCGGCTGTTTCATTCACGAAAACAATAATGGTCCAGCATGCCGAAGCCGCTTTTATTTATTAAGGAAATACCTATGTGATTCAAGATTTGGCAACAGCGCTGAGACGGGGGCAGTGTACCCAAAGAACCCGCAAGGGATTCAAGTTCTACCTTCGTTTACCTGGTAGAGAGATCAAACATCATCCGCCAACGTTACCCGTTTTAGTTCTTTGTTGTTTGGCTTACAGGTTTTATTGTAGTTTTGGCCGAAATTCGATTCTCACACCCAACAGTTTGTCGCTTCTTGCTAACAACCGAAAAAAGTTTAAAAAGAACCAACCGAAATTTGTGTGCAGCGTGTAGTGCATCGCCTTAAAATTAGCGGAAGATATTGTGATTGGTAAGTTCTATATTTATTAGTGTTGAGAGGGGGGATTTTCTCATATCGGTGTGCAATGTTACACGGTTGCGCACTGAAAATTTAAAGGGACCACCAGAGAGTAAGTACAACATAGTGCAGAAAGGACTCTTGGCAGCTAAAAGTTTTCGTAAGTGAAAAGTGGACCAGACGTAGTAATATTTGACCCTGAAAACGTGGTCAACGGTCAACGCAACAAAATTCCCCTACATTCATTTTGTTATGTACCTATTACCATTGTAATCCATATACAATACTACTACGTATGTACATTACTTATTAATAATTTATTATTGTTGTTTACGCCAAGCAAGACTTGTTTGCTTTTTGCTCTATCAAAAAATTAGGTCAAAGTATTGCTTGAAGGATAAAGTTATGCACGAATTAGTTTGTATGATAGAATCTGCTAATGGAATAACAGAAACTAATTTGCTGTCACAATGAGCTACTTGCCTAAAAAAAGGTCATTGTTTACTTTACCCACTCTTCGATTTTCAAAAAACAAATTTTCACCAACGTATTTGTCACCATGTATACATTACGAAAATCAATATCTTTTCTTGTGCAAACTACTTTTATTTTTACTCATTCTCCTTGCCCTAGCACATCTTTTTTTTTTCTATAAATTTTGCATAAAATTATTTATCATTTGCACAATATTTTATTGCTCAAAATGGCATTCTAATGATGTTTTACGATGGTTTCCAAAAAAAACAGCACAAAAAGCGAAAAGTGGAAATTGTAAACAATTACCAAAAAAAATATAAAAAATATTGCAGTTTTTATTCTTTAGATCAGGCATGGGCAACCTTTTTTAAGTGAGGGCCAGATCCAAAATTTCTAAAAGCTGTGCGGGTCAACTGACCCTGATTCATCTCTAAAATGCGTCGCAGGCAATTTTTTTCGATTTTTCAAGGTCAAATGGCCTTAAAATGAAGATCACGAATTTTAGATGCAATTATTGAATCTTCAAAAATTAGGTCTTGTGAATACATATATATTTTTTTAAATATGTATTGTATTTCTACTTTATTTTTTATATTTTTATATAGAAAAAGTAAAATAATAAAAAATAAAATTAACTCCTTCTGTTAATAATGATATAATTATAATAAGATGTATGTGGATGGGAACAAAATAAAACATAAAAAAGGAAAATAAAGAAAAAATATAACAAATTGAAATAAAAAGGCAAAACAATCCATACCTACCTATATCCATAACAATATTTTACGATATTTTATTAGTGCTGTTGTTAGTGTGATATTTGAGACTGATGGCAGTTTTAAATTAATATAGCAAAGTTAGGGGCGAGTGACTCGGAAGCAACTGCAATTCGCAAACTATTTATTTTCCAAATTATTATCGGTTGTCTCGATCTATTTTTCGATTTAGTAAAATTTATTTGAGAAGAAAATTGCTTACAGCAATACGTGCTTCCGAATAATGTCATCATTTTACAAATAAAAATGGAAAAGTTACTAGTTTCTCCAGCTGAAAAATACTTAATGTAAAATTCTTACAAACTGCATTTGTTAAATTTTCTTTTAAGGCCGTTATTTGATTGTAATTCAATTAGATCCATTTGAAATTCTATAGGAACTTCATTTACATTAGTACCAAAGGGATTCTAAATATTTGGAAATTATTTTCGTGTGATCTATAATCAACAAATCTTCGAAAAAATTTAGTATTGTTTCGTTGACACATCATACAAAAATGCTTATAGGTATGTAAGCGACAGTGGCGCGTATTTATTTTCTTAAATTTCTTGGGGTTTAAAAAAATTATTAATAAAATTTAAAATGTAAATTTTATTTTTTATTTACTATTTATTTATTTCAAAAGGCTGGCGGGCCGGTAGTAATGTATTTTTGAAAAATTTTGGCGGGCCATAAATATATCTGTCGAGGGCCGCATACGGCCCGCGGGCCGTAGGTTGACCATGCCTGCTCTAGATGCTTGCAAATAACTAAAAGTGGCTTTTTTTCCTCATTTTTTAATTTTATATTCTCGTAAATATTGGCAATTTTTGTTTTTGATAACGCATTGGTCCCCCGTATCCAAGACTCACACCAATATTGAATGGACTCTTGTTTTTGACTACTATGCTGTTCTGCTACGAGACTGCGCGACATGTGTACAGCGGATTGGCATTCGATTTATAAATCGATTTATGAATTTTTATAAATATAATATAAAAAAAATTATGACCAGTTTAAAACGTGGGTTTCTTGGTGACATTTCTACTGATCTGATCATCATCCAACCCTCTACCTCTACATGTCTATTGTTTTAGGCACCCGATAAGAAAGAAGTCGAGAATGGGATCGAGAGTGGGCGGGCTTGGCACTGCCGGTCTGCCCGCTGATAAAGCTCTAGCAGGAGTTCCTCGGCTGCTGGACGACCTACAACGACTATCTGAAGACAGTGATTCGGCTGATATAGTTTTTATCCTAGGAAGAGAGGAAGAACGGGTATTCGCCCACAGAGTCATCCTGATGGCCAGGTAAGTGTGACGTTACTTCCTGCAACTGCCCTCCTAGCAGCTCCAGCAAAAGACCATTTTCAGACCAGCACTGGGATCTCCAACAAATGGTTTCGATCGCATCGCTTTCATTTCGACCGCGTCGCTTCCAAAGCTACCAAAAGAAGTTATAGCCTCTCGGAACTCTCTGTTTAACCGATAGAAATGCAAGTCGACTTGGTCGACATTGAAGCTTTTCGGTCGCTTTGGAAGAGACGCGGTCAAAATGAAAACGATGCGATCGAAACGCTTTGTCAGGGATCCCAGTGCAGCTCCGAAAGAGACAAAAATCCGCCAAATAAAGGAAAGTAAATTTCCAGCGCTTCCTTTGCCCTCACTCGTACTGGCTAACTTTTATTACCGCTAAACAAGGCAACATTTTGTGCAGTTGTAGTTAGTTTACGATACATATATAATTTATTTAAAAATTATGAATTAAGTTACAAGTTAATAAAACATAAGTAGGAATACTTTTGTGCCACCCTTAAATTTTGCACACCTCTCCCGCAGACCCCTTGCCCAGTTCGTCGTGATTGATGCCAACTATTGTACTTCCCTTTCGAATCCACGATTTGTGGTTGCTTCATTACTTCCACAATTAACTGGGGAGTTCAATTTGGCGGAAGATCACGCTCCAATTGAATTTACAGCTGCTTCGCCATTTATATTTCCAGTCCTAATGGAAAATTAATTAAGAAGGATTCCAATAGACATCGATATGCCGTACCAGGGAAAAGTTTAATACTCTACGGCTACGGGAAATGGGGGAGGGTGTTTTCCGTCCAAGCCTCCGGGCTATTGACATCCCTTTGGTTACATTTCACGCCGACATCAACGCCTCTACCAAATTAAATACGAACTTTCATTATTAATTCCGTAAGGTTTGACGAGTAATCGCCAATCCAAATATAAGTTTTAATTAAATGAAAACGGATTTTCGCCTGAGAACTTTCGTTCCAAAATTCCGCAGGCCACGTAGAACGGCGCTTATTTCAACCGACTCCTAATAAAGAGACACTATGAAGCATGAGGTGGAATACTGGAAGCGTATAAGAAACCTGAACCTATACACGCACCTTTCATTAAAACATCAAAGTTACGTGCAGCTTTGTCCGCATCTACTCGTAACTTTATTGCTTCTTCAGTGTTTCCCTCATAACGACGCTAATAATAAGTCTCCTCCACTACTTCAACAACCCTCGTTTCTGATGTCTAATTGGATATTTTCCTAAAACTAGACTTTGATCTCCGTTGTCTAGTAGCTACCTATGCGAGCTGCACACATTCTCATACGTGCATAATGCTACTTGTCTGAAAACACTGGCGGCTCTCCAAAAGAAACCCGCTGAATGCGGCTAATGGAAGCATTTGCGCGTTTTTAGGTCTACATACCCAAGTAGGGACGCAGCACGATTTGTTTGAGGTTTAAAAGCATTCGACAATAATATCAAAGCATCAAGAGATTACAAGACTTGCATTCAGTGCTACTCGTCTAAAAAGCGCGTAAACAAAATCTACCAAAGTGATGCCGCAACTACTCAACTGAAATGGGGCTAATTAGGGGTTTCTTGTTGTAGATGCAAGAGTTTTCAAACGGCGAAACGCGGAGAAGTCTGTCGCATCCCTGGATGTTCGGTGTCTCCTGCAGCACCAGGAACACCAACTCCAGTTCGACTTCCGCAAGCCCCTCCTGACACCTTCAAACAGTTCCTGCTGTACGTTTACACGGGAAAGGTACGTCACTGGGGGTTGCTGTGATAGCCTAATACAGGTGGAAAATTGCAGATTTTGCTACAAGATAGCGGTGTTTTCGAGATGCTGGCGTTGGCCCAGGAATTGGGGGTTGATGAGTTGCGGAACGCCTGCGAGGACCATGTGACCTCAACTTTGTCGGTGGCTTCGGCGTGCACCTTCTTGGCCGCCGCCATGGAGATCCAAGACAGATCACCGGGTAAGGCAGATTTAAGCATGGAGGTTAAATTAAATTTTATAAAATTTCTAAGTATTAACGACATATTTTAGACGCTTGTTGCTATGATAGAGTAATTTAATCAATTTTTTTTATTTATTATTGGATCTCTAGTAGAAGTAGTTTCTCCCAAATTTGAAATATTTGTCTATCTAGGTGCCTACATATTTTAATTTTTTTAAGATTTGAACTTGGTCACCCTAAAACTGCTCTTCAAATACACATTAACCATTATTCGGTTTCATTTTATAATGAGTTAACTTTAAACCACCCTGTATATTGCGTTTCCAATTTTCCACTGAAAAAATTTAATTTTACTACGTCATATAAAATTTGAGATGCATTTTCGCGCGTCTTTAATATTTTTGAGCCTAAAAAGAATCGCATTTTAAATTGTAGCGAGTTCCGCAGCAAAAAATTACTTCCGCTTATGGATTTCGTAAATTTCCGCGACAATCTGGCAACCGCGCCGCGAGAACCTCCCAATTCGTAACATCTGCGCAGCCGCAATTGCCGATACCGACAATACCGACATTGTCTGCAGTGTCAAATAGGTTGTCAAAAAAGCGTTTGTAAGCGTTGTGTTTGCCGGTAAAATAAATCCACCAAAAATGGCCTACAAACCGCAGAAAGTGCAAAAGGTGATGGTGCAACCCATCAACTTGATCTTCCGTTACCTGCAGAACCGCTCCAGAGTCCAGGTGTGGCTATACGAAAACATAAATCTTCGCATCGAAGGCCACATCGTCGGCTTTGATGAATACATGAATCTCGTTCTGGACGATGCCGAAGAGTATTACGTAAAAACCAAGACCAGGCGGCAATTGGGAAGAATCATGTTGAAAGGGGACAATATTACGTTGATACAGAACACAAATCCGCAGTCGGGTTAAAGTGAACATAACCTCAATCATCTTGCTGTGCAGTAACTGGGACAGTTGAATTATTATAGTTAAGTTAAGAATGTTTGTATGCCTATTTTCTAAGTATCATTTATCCGCGTTTTTAACTCGACTTACTGTAAATTAACAACAATGTGCGGACAAATAAATTTAAGCGTTTTGCCATAACTTTGTTTTTATTTTGTTGCTGTTATCCAACCACTCGAATTTATTATAATTTAAATAACGAAGCAAGGTACGTGTATCTTATTTCGTTAATAAGTTGTTGAATTAACTTTGGTTTTTATCTAGGAGGAAAGGCAGCCGCTGGTTTTGTCGGTCGCTGCGTCAGCTACATTGGAGAGAACGCCGTCGAATGTGTCCGTACCAACTCTTTCATGTCATTACCAAAGGAAGCTGTTATCAAATTAATTTCTTCAGACTACGTGAGTTTCTCAACATTCCTATTTTTTTGCTAAACCGTGACAATTCACAGTTATGCTTAGAAGAAGAGGATGTGTGGCGGGCAATTCTCAATTGGGCAAAGTATCAAGCGGGAGTTACCCAACCGACCGCTCACTGGACTGAAGAGGAGAGGGCAAGAGTTTGCCAGCATCTTTCCCACGTCATCAACCATGTGCGTCTATTATTAATAGGTAAGGACTTTGAAATAAACAATAAATACGCCTACATTGATTACATTGATTAAATTTGTTTTCTTTGATGTTGAAAAAACGCAATTTAATTATTCATTTGATGTTTAGATAGTCAAGTTTTTGCCGAGGAGGTTGAGCCTACTGGCGCTGTCCCTATGGAGCTGAGCCTTGAAAGGTACAGGCATGCCGCTCTCCCAAGCAAATATCCAGAAGGTTCTGAGGATCAGAGGCTGCGTCCCAGGATATCGCCACATTTATTTCCGGGGTCACTGATTCTCGGCCAGGATAAAAGCCACTATCAAAGGATCCTGAATGCGTGGTTTGGACACCCTAAACAAAGTTGGCGTCTGGTTTACAGAGCCAGCAGTCACGGCTATTCCGCTTCAGCTTTCCACAGGCACTGTGACGGAGTGTCACCTACTTATGTTATAGTTTTGGTAATAATTGATACTGAGCTATCATAAAATAAGTTTTATTGTTTATTGCTGAAATCCGGTCTTTGTCCAAAAATTAAGTTAAGGAAACAGAATGAGACTTTGACTTTACTCTGAAATAGAAATCTTTGATCTTTTCCATTGTTATTACAGTGTTGTGATGTTGGGCCAAAGGCGTTTGGTGAAACAATTTTTTTATATTAGAAGACAACAAAAAATTATCTATTCACATGTAAAATAAAATTTTATTTACTTTTCAGAGGTCAGGAGTCTAATACCAACATAATTCTGGGTCATGGTTTGAAATCTAGGAGGCAGATATTATTGTAGTTATGCTTCATAAGCACCAAAATTTAGTTTTAGACAGACCTAAGCATGCCAGACTGTGGTTAAAACTCATGTTCGTTTTTCTAAAGCTTCCCCGTTTATTATTTTGCAATTATATGACTATCATACAAAATTGACCTCTGACTCTAGAGGTTGATCATATTCTTCTTTGTAATCAGATTTAAACGTTATTAGGTCATAGTACAGAACTCCTTAAGAGCTTTTCTCTTTTGACTTATTAAATGTCTGGTTAATAGCTAACAAAAAAAAAATCTGGTCTTTCCGTATTCATCTTATCAATGTAATGTTCCTTAAGTTCCATTCACTCACGTATTAATGGTTAATAGAAGACTCTTAAAAGCAAACCCAATGTAATAAACTTTAATTCACTTTTCCAATTATTATTTTGAATTCTTGGACATAGGTACCTAAGTTTATATTTTAATTCTTCCTTGATTTGGAATGATTGCAACCATTATTAGATAAGAAAGAAAAAAAGGGAAGCTTTTGGTTTTCTAGAGCTATTAATCAACTAGTTCCTTGAGTTAATTATCATTTGTATTTATAGGGGACCCGGGGGGAGATCTGTGGCGGTTTCAGCGACGCCGCTTGGGGCCGGCCTCCCGGTAAAAGCCACTACGTGGCGTCCGAGAGAGCCTTCCTCTTCACTCTATACAACCACCAAGATCTGCCACCTTCTCAGTTTCACCTGGTAAAGAAACCTTTTGCCATCTGCTACCACCCCGAGTACGTATATAGGCAGCCGTAATAACGATATACTAACAACCAACTTTCAGTTCCGGACCCATCTTCGGGGCCGGTGCCGATCTTTTAATATCGAGCAATTGCAACAGCAACATGGACAGTTATTCAAACCTGCCACACTCATATGACGGCGACGGAGCGTCACCAGCTGTGCTAATGGGCGATTACAATTTTACGGTAGCGGATTACGAAGTATTCACCCCCTTGGGTGCTTCAGGAAAACATCATAAAAACGAGCGGTATCAATGAGTCGATCGTTAGTTACTGCTCGCGAGCTTGTCTTTCAAATTTTGTTCCGTAGACTGATGTTAAATAGTTTAGTGCGTGGTCAATAATTTTTGCAACGAATGTGCCAAGTTAATAAAGCATTTTTAACTAGCGTTAGCTTTTTAGCAGTTTTTACTACTACCTCGCGTTACATAAAGTTTGGAACTGCAAGGCAATTTCGAATTAATAGTTGAGGCAAAACTTATTATTGAGTCGTAAAACTACACTTGTTAAATTGGCTAAACATTTTATAATTTTTGCTTTCGCCAAGGACGCATCAATATGATTTTGTGGAATTTACAAAACCTGCTTTAAGTGTATTGTAATACAGAAGGAAACTTACATAATGGCTAAAGTTTGTAATCACGGATGTGCTGGATAGTTTTAAATAAAAAAAAAATGGTAGGTTTGGCGTGAGTTGGTTGCGAGAACGCCGTGGTAATGTGAAACTCGGCATATTCTCGTGCATCCCTTGAACTGCGACGGAAATACACGTTGAAATTTTCTATTAGCTAATGGCAATAATCATGCCATCACGTTATGAACTATTTATTACCCCGTCCGGATCGTTTTCCTATCAAATAACATGACATGCTTAGTCAGCTGCTAGGAAGTTTGTATTTCCGTGCTCCTCATCAAAATTGATGGTGCAATTAACGAGAACGTAAACATTCTTACGAAATTTAAAAAACTGCAATACGTCTGGAAATTTGTAGAGTCCCAGTAAATGCATTGATTTTTTTGAAGTGATGGGAAGTCATAAAAATTCAATTTGACCTGATTTTCAAGGAGCGCTCTAACAAGATTAAATGGAAATGCACGCACCGGTAACTTTTACAAAGCGCAACGCGCGGCTACAATCAAGTCGAAATTTAAATGGCAATTAAAGGAAAGTGCATTGGTCGTTAGATTCGTAGGTATTAAAACGAGTTCGTGTTGTAATTTCTTTATGATTGAATGCCGGACAAAGGCTGCTACCTAAAATTTGGTTTTATTACAAAACCTATCGCGAACACATTGTTCGAACCTCAAGCACATTCTGATCGGTATTAAAACAACAACTACAAGCACGCAATCACACAAAGGAACTTATGTTGCGATAACATTTTTATTCTGAATAAAACAAGGGTTAGCGCCATCAATTTTGCATAAAAATCTAACAATCAAGGGCGGGGAAAGGCAAAAAATTGTACACAGACTTTGTCTTTGTTACCACCCCGAGCGTTGGCCTCAGCAATTAATTATTTATCCTGATACAACTATGATATATTGATTCCTCGAATGTGAAGTCTTTGTGGATTTTGCGTGCATAGATATTCATGTGGAGCGACGTGAAGTGGAAAGCGTTTTAATTTGATAGACAGATACTTGACTCTCAGAAGTTCCTATTCACTTGTTGAAGGAACTTTTCGTCAACTAGGAATCCGCAACCTGTATAGCATTAAACAGGTGCTCTATATAAATAGTTTGATGTATGGCTCATAACAATAAGAAATGAATTGTGGATGAACATTTTTAGGGAAAACAATTTTTTTAAGAAATCTTTTTTCTTCTAAATTTAACGAGTATTCACTATTCCAAATATGTACATCAAAATAGCAACTGGCAAAAGCACATCTATTTTTTTTTTAATAACAAAAAAATTAAACTTACTTTTCTGTGAATTGAGTAGTTACATCACCCGGAGTGCTCTTACGCCATTATATCATTTACTAATTCTAATTCTAGCAAGTGCATCGAAAACTTAACAACAGCGTTCTTGAAGTTGTTGCTTTGAATATAAGTCTTGCAGTGCGTTGCATCAAGGGTTCTACGTAGGAGAACCCTTAGAATCATGAGCCGAGCCGCTCAACAATTGACGGATTTCCAATTCGAGGTGTGATAAGTAATATTTTGCCGACAACGCTAATCTTTGAAGCCAAGAAGATAAGCGACGAACGTTGCGACCACATGGAACAATGTGAGCACTAAATTCCTGGCGATTTTAATCCTAATCTCTTTTATCGTCAATAACTGTGCGAAATTTTCCAATATTTGAGGGGCAAGAATAACCAGGGATTTTAAGAGACACTGCCCCCTCAGAAGACACTTCTACATCATGGGCTCTCTTCAGGATCCTATGCGCAGAAGGTGTGAAGAGGAAGAAGAAGCGCAGAAGGTGTGAAGAGGAGGAAGAAGCGCATCTTCATGTACTGTGTCACTGTCCGGCTCTTGCTGCACAGAGATCCAGTATTTGGCCACAGTGTGCGGCTCGGCGATCAGCCGGGCCCCCCATGCTAAACAAAAAAAAAAGAGAAGGCAAACGATGCAGGACTCGATCGCATACTTCGAAGTTGACTCATGAGTCAAATCTTCGGTCTTCCTTTCTTCATCTTCATACAACGAGAAGTACATTGTTAATAATTTTATCTCTTTCGCGCATCTAACGCGTTGGAGTGTTTAATGGTCATCATACATCAGATTTCTTTCTGACACTAAATAAAACTGAAAGTTTCTATTTCAAAATGCAGGACTGAAAGTTGCCAAGTCAAGGAGGAAGCTGCGCATGATTTCAGGCGGTCGCAAAGGCTGCAGTCGCGTTTGGCTGAAAGTTGAAAGTTGCCAAGTCAAGGAGGAAGCTGCGCCTGGTTTTAGGAGGTCGCAAAGGCTGCAGTCGCGTTTTTGCTTAGGACATGGACCTGGTTACCTGGTCATGGGCTCACCTAGATTTTTTTACCGGAAGAGACAGGTTTCGAAAAATTCTTTGATTTCCCGCCTCAACTGCAAATATTGGTGATACGTCACAAATGTTTGCGGTGGTAATCTTCAGTTATTCTATCCAGGGTGAGTCAGTAATAATATTGGAGTAAAAAAAGTCTAGAAAGGAGCCCCAAAAAAATTTTCTTTTACACACAACATTCCATTTAAAAAAAAATTATTTGCGCCTGTATAGTCGTCTTGGCTCACCCTGTATATTCAAAAATAATTTCCGCTTATAGATTTTTTTTCTAGTTTATTTGTGTTCTTAAATCAAATTTCTAGCAATCATAGGACTCGAGCACTCGGACGCGCTATTGCCCCACCCTGTATAAATGAAATTTGCGTCTTTTTGTTCCGGTTTTTGGTTTGCGTGAAGACGTAATAATATTGTTAAAAGGCGAGCACCAAGTGGCAATAAATCGCCGGGATAATTTTATTCGATGTAAAACGCGTGCGGCAGCCGGCTGGCCCTGGCCGAGCTCTGTGTGTAGTTTCGTGCAGGATCAGCGGCTCGACAACGTAAACGTTTAAAAGTCGACTTCCGGGAGTAAACGGAATTCGCACACGTCTGTGGCGGTCGACAAAGCGCAGATTCCCGGGAATTGTGCGAAACAGTGGGAAAAACGAGCCGAAAAAAATGGCAAAAGGCGGCAGGAAGGGTAAGGTAAGAGCGTAATGGTACGTCCCAATCGCGCGAGCAATCAATGCGATTGCGCAACGCCGCCGGTTACGCTCTCCATGCTCTAGCCTCGTCCAGCACGCGGGTGGGGTGCTCGCTGAAAGAGGGAGCCGCTATCATACCGAAACGGATGTTCCGACACAACTGTTGCACCTAAATATACTTCAATAGAGATACCTGAATATTGACATTTGACGGGCAGTGCTCTGTGTTAAATTAGTATTTTTATATGTTATTTATTTAATTTATTTTCGCGTTATGGCCGACGAAGACTTGAACGAGGAGGGGAGCGATCTCAACACGAAATTCGGCCTGAGGCTGAAGGGACGGAAAGGTGCTCTCAAAAAGAAAAATGTTTATAACATTAAAGACCACAGATTCATGCCCAGGTTCTTCAAACAACCCACGTTCTGTTCGCACTGCAAGGATTTCATTTGGTAAGTCACGCTATTGCCGCTTTACCCAGGATAACCAGGGCCGGCGCGACTCAGTTTGCCGCCCTGTGCAAATTTAAGTTATGCCGCCCATTATGTATTTGCACTTTATATTCAAGAGAAGTAAATTAATGAATTTACATAAAAATTACCCCTACCATTTATTTTTCCATTCTATTTTATTAATCATTATTATAACAGCGACAAATGACAAATACCTGCAATTTAGATTAAGGCAAATAGGTATACCTATCTACATACCTGGTAAAATTGATGATTTTGTAACGTCCGAGCTTTTTGTGGATCCGAGAAAATGTCGGAAGGTATTTGTTAACAGAAAGTTACTTTACGAGCTTTGATTGCAGCAAACTCACGCACAAGGTCCTTGTAGTTCGAACTAATACTTTCACCAACTTTGTGTTCAATCGAAATGATTGCCAAGTCCACTAAACGCATTTCAGTCATTGTAGATCTTAAATAAGTTTTAATTAATTTTAATTTAGAAAAACTTCGTTCGCCACTGGCGACACTGATTGGAAGTGTGAGTAATATTCGAAGGGCAATTACAATGTTGGGGTAGCAATCAATTCCAATTTCCACCAACCGTTTTAACACATTGAATGGTGAAGTATTATTTTCTATGGAATGTGATAAAACCTGCAACTCATCAGACAACTGCAAAGCATCAATGTCCTTCGAATCTTCGTATGTTAAAATAGTTTCCAAATTTTTACATTTCTCTAAAAGTGTAGTTGCTGGCATATCTTGTAATGCATTGATGTTGTAAAGAAAAGAGAAATAAGTGTTGTGGGATTCCAGTTGGTCAAAGCGTTCCTTTATAGAATTTATTGCCACGTCTAGTGTTTGGAAAAAAAAGTCGATTTTAAATTTTGTTTTTGGATCTTGTATTGCTTGATCTTCTGACTCATAATCAAATTGTCGTTTCTGTCGCCGTGGTCGGATATTTTGAAGGTTCTTGAAATTGGGCTCAACACTTAATACTTCTGCAAGTTCTTTAGCATCAGTTACTGTTCCTTCAAACCCACTGTCACTTCTATATTGTTGTAAATAATTTAAAACTCCTTTCAATTCAGTGATGGCATTTGACAAGTCCATATCCACACCTTGAAGCAGTTTGCTGGCAACATTTATATGGTTCAAGATATTATGCCAAGCGATCAAAGAGCACAAAAATTTAAAATCGCAAATACTGCATGCTAAGCACTCGGCTTCGTGCCGAACCATGGGATCAATTAATAAATCGCTTGAAATCTCGAATAGGGCATCATATATTTCGCCTATCTGGTATCTTATAGGGCGAACTGCATCAATTCTACTTTCCCATCGGGTTGTACTTAAGGGTTTAACAGTTAACGAAGTTACATGCTTCTTTAAAATATCCCATCGCAAAGTTGAAGCCGAAAAAAACACGTAGAGTTTTTGAACAATGTCAAAGCAGGCAACCGCATCTCTTGTTGACTTTGCTGCGTCGTTAACTACCAAATTAAGTGAATGACAACTACATGGAACAAAGAAAGCACGAGGATTTATCTGGCTGATGCGTTGCTGAACTCCAGAATGCTTTCCTCTCATATTAGAACCATTGTCGTATCCTTGCCCTCTCAAATTCTCAATTGACAAACCATGTTGTTCTAGTTTATCCAATATTACTTGCGTAAGCGCTGCACCTGTAGTGCTAGTGACTGGTACATATCCCAGAAAATGTTCCCGAATTTCCACAAGAGTGTCTGTTAGCTTTACGCAACGTATTATGATCGTGGTTTGTTCAACATGACTGACATCTGGAGTGCAATCAACAATAATGCTAAAATATTTTGAATCTTTTATTGTAGCAAGTATGTTTTGTTGGATTTTATTTGCCAATAAATGTATAATTTCATTTTGGATATCTTTTCCAAGATAATGTTGTTGAGTGCGGCCATCTTTAATTCTTAAAATATGTTCAGACATGACAGTATCGAATTTAGAAATAAGTTCAACTAATTTCAAAAAGTTTCCATTATTGTGGACGAATAATTTATCTGAGGTCCCTCTGAAAGGCAAGCACTGCTGGGCCAAAAAATGTATTATTGCTAAAAGCCGCTCTAAAACATTTTGCCAGTGTCGGGTTTCAACATCTAACACTCTTTGATGAGTAGAGTCTATAGTCTTATTTGTCTTCAGTCTCACTGCTAATTCAGTCCATTGTTTATGTGCAGTTAAATGTGATTTACCTTTTTCGTGTGTGCTGAGCCTTTCACCGATATGAGTCCAATCGTTGCAACCTCCTGAAGTTAGAGCATTTTCATTTTGTGTAAAAAGTTTGCAACAAAAACAAAACACCGCATTTTTGGCTTTTGAGTAAATAAGCCATGTTCTTAAAATTACTTCTCCATTGCACATACGCCTTTGATAATAGGATTCCTTGAAACGACGTCCACTATTATCTTTCGGAAATTTTCCTTCTATTTCTCTTTCACGTACAGGCCCTTTTTTGATTATGAGTAACCTTATATCATCAGTAAGGACCGGTGGCCATTCCGCAGGATCGGTAGAAATTTCCGTCTTGAAATCTGGAATTAAGGTAGCTTCTTCGGTTCGCTCTTTCGCAATCTTTATTATTGATAAAGATGCGCCACCATCATGAGGCACTCCACTTTCCAATTTATTGTCTTGACAAGTCGAAGTCGATGGCATTGCAGTTTCTGCGTCATCACTAACACTAACAGTACCACTAGGAATGTTAGAAGTTTTTAAAAAATTAACCAAAGAGCCGCTCTGTTTTTTTAATTTCGACTCCTTTTCCGCCCTTTTTTTACGATACTCGGCACCTGACAACCGTTTACGATTATCTTTCGGCATAATTAAAAATTTTCACACACTGCACAAAAATTAATAAACAAAATTTCGGATTAGCTTTAATTCACGAACCGTATACGAACAGACGAACTCTCAAAAGCTGTCTGCTATTCTCATGGTGGTTCGGTATCATGGATTCTCGGAACGCCGCGTCCCGAGAACCTAAGATACCGAGACACCATCGGATTCTCGGGACGCCGCGTTTATTTATTTATTTATTGCAGTATTCCAAGTATTTCGACTCATATCTTTTAAAATATCGATATTTCTTGGTCCCCGATTATCGATAATCCAATTCTATTATCGCCCACCCCTACTGCCCATCACTAAGTCTGAGTGACTGGAATGCACGTTAGTGGTGAACGGACGTAAATTTGCAACTTATCCTGTCGGATTTGTCGCCGAAAGGATAAATCGTGCAACGACCACTAATTAGCGGGAAAGGACTCGCAAAAAAAACTCTCAAGATCTGGTATGGCAGATTTGTCCCTTGAGAGTCCAAGACCTCAGTCACCCATTAATGCAAGGTACGGAGCAACGGATTTGGTCCGTGAGGGGACAAAACTCTCAAAAATCCCCTACGTGTATGCCTAGCTGTGGGAATCTTAAAGAACCATTTTTTTTATAAAACTAAAATTTTCTGCGCCAAGCCAACGATTTGCCGCCCCAGAATTTTGCCGCCCTGTGCAAATGCACCGTTTGCACATTGGGTCGCGCCGGCCCTGAGGATAACAGCCCTTTCCACTCACATAATTGATTATTTCCCCAAATATGTGACGGCGCCTACCCCAACACCCGGAGCTTGTAAACAGCGCGGTCCGGGCGTAAAACTCGCATTTTTCTCAAAATTTTCACGCGAATCCCGACAAACGCGATCATTTCCTGCTTTATTGTCGTGAATATTGATCTTTATGGGCCTTTTTTAATCCTGGCGCTTAGGAGCCATCGCCCTCTCAATGTGGGTGTTTTTAATAAACCACCATTTTCAAATGTAAATTATTAATTGGCGTGCAGCTACCTGAGCCCCAGGTATTTGTTTTAACCTCTTAATTTAAAATTTAAATCTCGTTACAACCCACATCAATACTAAAATTTGCCAGGGCCGGCTCCGCCGAACGCAGCGTTTTAAAATTTATTCCCAAATTAATTTGGCGAAAACAAACCCAAAACATCGCGCATCTTTTTTACAACTTGCGCTAAATCTAATTATTATTAATAATGGGGTTCTGTCCAAACGATTTGAGCGATTTCGATGCTGAATAAAAGTCTTAATATTGTCCCTTGTTTCGCTTTCTTTTGAAAATCGCAAAATTTAGCGCTACTGACGTCATCAGGCGAAGGCTAGTGGTTTTATACTTTATTGTGGTCATATTGCCGTACTGGAAACTGGAAAGGATTTGTTGGTCAAGCATTCGTTGGTCAAGGATTCGTTGGCCGCTTTTTTCAAGTTTAATATTGTTTATATTTAATTTAAAAACAAAAACACGTGTCAAATGTTTTTTTGCTGGCGAATCCAAAAAAGATATAAATTAAAGACGCAGAGAGACCTTATTGAAATTTTATGAATTACAATAGGATTTAACAAATAAGAGAATTTTTTAGCCTACAAGGTTCTGTAGATCTAGAGACGCTTTTATATGAACCTTCATAAAATCTGGCCGCTTGCAAAAAATGATTTATAGATCTTTAGATATTTACGTATATACAGGGTGTACCGAAAAAAGTGTGCAATACTTTACCTACGGCTTTTATGATAAAAAGAGGGAAGTGGGATCATAAACTGGTCTATAGATCTATAATTGCCAGAGCAGACTTTGGAAGATTTGAAGCGTAAAAAGTGTTGTCTTTCTGTAATTTTGCGGTGCATCAGCCAATTTAATATTTAATCAATTGGCGGACCTGCAAGATACGGGACACTTGTACAAGAAGCATCCCTGTAATTTTATTAATCTCTGCTTTATCACTTCTTTTGACTGGTCATAAACCAAACTATGTAAAAAAAAATAGTAGGTTAGATTGAAACGAGCAAGATTGCGTTGATGGATTGAAGAAAAGCTAATAAGGTAATTTTTATACCGTTCGGAATTCCCGCGCCCACAAATGCCTTTAAACCCATGACAAAAGAACATGACTAATTTGCTTAAGTAAATTAGAGTAAACTTCCTTTCTCTATTTTTTTTAATAAAATTCTAAGTACTTACGTACACATCTACGTCAGTGGCTATACTGCGCAGTTCGGTATTAACAACATGCTAGTGTTGCAGGAATTGTTGCTCTCGAGATAAGTTGTCCCGAATTTCTTTAAATTGTAACAAAATAATGTTATTTTAAAATCTCGAATTTTTCTTTTAGATGGTGCTCTAGACGTTGCCGTCGCATATTTATCAAGTTTTAAACATGAACTGCTTCAACATTGTAACAATTTAATTATTTAAAAGTTTGAAACTTCGGAAACGGCGACTTCGTGACACTGATAATTGAATGTATAGGCATTCCGACAAAGACTTTCAACTTTTCACTTTTCTTAACTTCACCTGAGATCCTCTATTATAAGTTACCCAACCAAGGAGTTAAAAATCGACAAAACACCCGAACGTAAGAAACAATCATATCAGTTACGTATTCACAAAATAAACTAATAAATTTCTTGTTTTACAAGAAACAATTTTATAATCAGAAAAGTAAAATTATTCGCCACGTACAAAATTTGTCAAGAAGTTTATACGAATTTCAAAAAATACTATCAACCATTAATGTAGCAAACAATGGGGTCTGCAGATCATGGATCTATAAATCATACATAAATATCTCATTACTTTGAATTTTAGCTCTTCACTTCTTAATGAAAATTTTTTTTCTTATATTCTCTAGTAAATGTTCAGAATTGCGTTCTATAAATCTATAGTTCTATGGATTTATAGATCATGGATCTAAACGACCAAAAAAAAAAGAAAAAGAAAGTTGTCTCTGATTCACTTAAGCAAATTAGTCATGTTCTTTTGCCATGGGTTCAAATGCGAATTAAAGGTATTTGTGGGCGTGGGAATTCCAAACGGCAATCTATCGACACAATTTTGGTTGTTTCAATTTAACCTACTATTTTTTAGATCGATTTGTTTATGACCAGTCAAAGGAAATGGTAAAGCAGAAATGAATTACAGTGATGCTTATTGCACAACCGTCTCGCATTTTGGAGGTCTGCCAATTGATTAAATGCACTTTTCGTGTTAATTTGGCTGATGTACCACAAAACCACAGAAAGAAAACACTTTTTACGCTTCAAATCGTCCAAAGTTTGTTTTGGCAATATGTATTTCAATTTTAAACCATTTTCATTTCACTACTGTAAAAATAGTCAACTTTAACCAGTGATCACCGAAAATATTCGGGTTATCTCCAAATTTTCATATTTAGGAATTTAATTCATTTTGCGAGAAAGTTGGTCAATATTTCTGGAAAAAAGAATTGTCTGATAACTAAAGAAAAAACTACTAACCGAGCCTGTGTAATGCGGTGGAATTCGTTAAAATCTCATTTTGAAACAACATTCATATGTAGGTACTTTGTTTCTAGGTCATGAAGCATATAGAAATATTATTGAGACCCATGAGAACTTACCTCTTACCTTATTTCGTGGCGATTCGCTTTCGAATTGAGCAAATTAGAATAGATTCTTTAACAAATAACTTATAAGGAAAATATTAAGTTGAACTTTTTGTGGCCACTGGAGCCTTAGCCCTGTGTGAAAAATCAGAATATAGCCGGATCGACAACTAAAAATGGCGGAGGCGCCGGGATAATCCCCATAGCTCACGCAACGACCTAACTGTCTCAACTCTTTCCCTGTACCATTCATCATAAATGGTCAAACTTTAAATCTAATAACTTTTCTTAAAACATTAGTTCAACAATGCCGAGAGTAATTAACGTAAAATTATGCAATATTATTGCAATACACATTTTCATCTCCCGGGAAATAGTCGTTCCATCTAAACTTTCCAACTGTTGTTATTGCCTTGGGTAACTCAGCCATTCGAAATATTTTAGCTTGTGGCGTGATATATCCTCAGAAATTACTAAATTAGTAACTACAAAACAACGTTAAATTGTGCTAACTGGACGATTTGCGCAAATTTAGCGTTTCGTTGCTTGAATTTATTGAATGCGTGGAATTGCAGCAATTGCGCTATTTTTGGTCGAAATTTTCGATTTATAGAGCGTGGTGTTGAATATTTGACACAGAAGTGATAGTATTTTTCCGCAAATAGACATTTTGGTGGCAATGTCTTAATGACGCAAGATGTCGGTTTGTTTATACGCATGACTAAAATCAGCATGATTTAAACATTGTATCGATGCCAAGCTTTACGCAAGAACGATTTGTTAAGCAATTACCACCCAGAGGCGCTAATAAAAAAATTAAAGCACCGTAAAAACAACAATTCGGGAAAATAACACTGTTCCGTTTGAAGAAATAGGGCCTATTAAAAGTTAGTGCCGAATTAAGAACAATAATAAAAATTATGGGGCGATTTCTCCCACAAGCACTAGAAGCCAGCTGCCGCAAATAACTTTCGGAAGAAAGGTACACCTCTAGATTAACTGTAATCATGAAAATAGACTTTTTAAGGGTTGGATTTAGGTAGGGTGACTTCAAATCGAACTGGCGACCAGTACGTGGTAATCAACACTGGAGAAATCTAGCAATCTGCAGTATTGCAAAGTTTCAACACTTCATATGGGTATGAGGAAAAAGTCAAAATCTAAAAGTTATTACAGTTAACTAAATGTCGTAAAAAGATTTTTTATTGCCACTTCTGCAACAGTGTGTGATAAATTTTATAAAAGCAAGTGGTCGACTTTTGTTATCGAGAACTTTGAAAGTAGGAAATTTTAAGGTTCATTTAAAAATTTACAACCTTTTAACAACGTCATGTGAATAGACAAGAACGTAAATCTAGATATTTTTTTGTAGATTTGTTTATATTACAAAAACCTGATGGCCAAGAAAAATATTTTGAAATCTATCTTGCATGAAGAAGAAAGAGAAAAATATTAGAAAGGAACAACGAAGTGGAAAATTTAAGACGTATACTATAGACACCAAGTTTATTTAACACTGTACTTAAAAAGCCGTCGAACGGCTTTCTATTAAAGTGCCGTTAATGCGTGCGCAACACGCAAGTGATGTCACCACGAAAGACGAGAGACTATCAAGATTGAACACGCAACGACTAGAAAGGTCGATAGAGCCGTGGAAAACCGGTGGCGTACCATAGACATCCCTTGGGTTCAAATCCTCGTCGAACAATACTTTTAAAAAAAAAAAAGAAGTTCTACGCAAGATCAGTTCAGGGCCCTGTATTTTTTTTCAAAAGCACTATTAAAAATTACTACTTGAGAAGACTTTTCTAATCTTTTTCCTTGCCCTGACACACTGAAGTGCCGTCATATGAATTGACGGCACTTTAAGGCCAGCGTTTATTTAACATTTTGATCGTCACATCGCGACCTAAGAGACTACAATGAAAACGACATTTTTAATGCCGATGAGACTGAACTTTTCTTCAAGTGTCGTTCCGAAGACGATTTTCAAACTAAGTTTTCTGGGGAAGGCCTCATAAAGTAATCATTACCGTAATTATTATCTGAAACGTGTCTTTTACATTCGGATTTTTGTTGTGATACTTGGGTCACAGACTTGGGTTCTGGGTGGAATTGGAAATCGTTATTATTTCATCTTACATCGACTCGCTGTGCATGATGAATTAGTTGCGGTTAAAAATAATTTCTCGAGTGCTTTGAATTCGCAAGGGCGAGTGGATTAAATTCATACATTTTGTATCCAAGTAAAAAGCGATCAATTTCGTAATTTTGCATAATAGCGTGACTACCCTCAAGTTGGAACGAGGTGCCACGGTCAACCCATAATTGACCCGTCACTTTCCCGCTTTTATGCCCGTGAAACTCTTATTCTAAATCAGTCACTTCACCAAATTTCCATTTAATCTTATCAGAATTAAGAAAACCACTCACTAGATGAAGGCCGCTAATTGAGAGGAGGTGTTTTCAGCACACATGTAAAATTGGATGTAAATAGCGAATAACAAAACAAAACGATTAGGCAATTCCCATCAGATAAACAAACAACCATCCCATAATACCCGGGAACGGCGATGTCAAAAGCCGCTCTTTGCTTCTATGTTATGGTTACGCCGCTAATTTGGAGCAAATTGGCCCCATTATGAGTTTTTCGTGCGAAAATCCTTCAGGCCAATTTAAAATGATTGGAGGCGTCATCTTCTTTTGTAATTTGAACAATGTCGCCACATGTTCTCCGACAATTGCCGCGTTTTGTGTCAAACAAGACTGGTGATATCATCAATGTGGCGAACAAACCGGGTCAAATTTCGACGAACACCGAAAAAAACAATCATTACAGTTGTTAAAAGCAACACGTCGGAAATAGACAGTTTGTTATTAAACAATTAATAAAAGATGCGTGTAAACGATGCCCGCCTACGTGTCTACATCAATAATAGTTGTTAATGCTTTCTGATGGCGACCGTGACGAGCCGCGGCCTCTTCTGCAGATGCAAATTATCAAATTAACGACACGATTTCGGGTTTAAAAATCCCATCCGGGGGCTGATTCCTGATTGAGACGCCGAGCTGAACGAGTCACCTCTTCAGGTGTTCCTCCAGCCACCCCCGGATCATTTGCGAATAGTTGATGAAGATTGATGGCAGCGGGAAAATTCCGCCCAATTGTTCATCGTTCTGTTTCAATCCTCATTTACTTTGGGCTTTGCGAGCTTTAATCGCCAAATGGATAGTGTTAAATTATCAAAATTGGATGTTGATCTGGTGAAGTTGCAATTCGGACCTGCAGTATTTACACGTGCTGCCGGGTCTTCAGGGGTTTTCGTCGTGATTGCGTGGGTGGTTTAATATTTAATCAAACATTGCAGAACTGGTCGGGAGAAAAACGGTGATTAAATTGGTCGTAAATTGTTTACAGTCACGTCGAACTCACCGACTCATTATAATTTCAGTTCAAGTTTCATATCGGGGTGACAGAATCGACATGTCGGTTTAAAATAAAGGAGCGACAATCCCGAAGCCGTAAAACAGCGTGTTACTGTTTAATGACTGATGAAGCAAATGCAATTAGCGATTAATGGTAATGTTGCCATTTTACTTATGCAACTGAAAAATCTTTAGTTCGACGATAAATTTTGGCGGCGTTTCTCAATTTCGGTTATCGTTAGAAATTCTTATCTCGGGGTTATATTGAGAGAATATCATCACATTGTTGTCCCTAATCCTGGCAAACTCTGCATGGCGTCACACTTCATCATCCTTCTTCGCCCTGTACCGGTATTCCAAATTACATTTGTATGGAGAGCACGTTCAGTTTATATTCTAATGACCCTCGGAAAATTCGCGTCCGAACTTCCTTTCTTCTTAACGAGATGGGGTGACACGCATAAATAGTGTAAACTGTCTGTATTTTTAGGGTAAGCTTGACGCCACATAAATTGGTTTGACTTTGCGCTTTTAATTAGTTTTTACCACCATTTTACTTATATGTGTTTTCTCTTTTTCAGGGGCTTCGGGAAACAAGGATATCAATGCCAAGGTAAATAGTTGTTTTTAGGCATGTTTTTGTATCGCATAACAAATCGACATAATCGGTATTTTAGCAGAAAATTTGAATCAAGGTTCAAGTCGACAGAAGTAATTTATTATATTTTTAAAGTTGGGTATAGTTACACAACTATTTCTGACTTTAACATTTGAAGGAATGGGTTGAGTTTAGAATGTTTAGAACTATTGATTGTCTTGCGATACGTATCGGCTACTGCATAGAATGTATCCATCTGTAATAAATAGGCCAACAAGTAATTCAAAAAGTTTGAGTGAATTACTAGTCGTCTTGATCGCATCACCAGAAGCGCTATAAATAAACAACGAAGTTATTTGAACTACTATCCTGTAAATGTAATGATACTTTACCTCTCCAGGAAGAAACCATCAACTCGTTTTCGTTAAATATCTATACTTTCCTCTTCAAATCTCTACACTAACAGCTAAAAAGTACTACTCTTTGGTATCCAGTGCTTTTTTTAAGTAAATGATACTTGTAATTTTATTTCAAAATTTAGTTTTTAAAATCATCGTTACCATGACGTTCTTCTCATCTTCTAAACATAATTAATTATTAATAAAGTTATGACAAAAATAAGAACACGTTGATCTAATAGCTTTTATTAAAAACAAAACTGGTTTTCAAGGATAGATGACAAGATTTATGTGCTGAATTTATGAAACTAATAAATAAGGTATTGTAATTCAGTTTTTTCTGTTTAACATTTTTTATGTTTCTAAACTTTTTATTTCATTCCTTCGTGGTTGCTTTCGACCTCTTTAAGACTCTAGCTCAATGCTAACTAATTGTAGTAAATTATTCCCAGAAAAGAATCTCGAAACATTTGGGCTTCACTGCAGCCAGCCTTTGCTGATGCTGATAACAAAAAGGTCCAAGATTGCAAATTCCTTTAATTGTAGGTACATATCTCGCGCTCTACCGCAATTTGCGTCACTACCCGCAGAAACCGCAGAAAGTAATCGTAAAAAGTATAAATAGCGTTTTCTCACCAGTCCCCGAGTTTGGCGCTAAATTTTTCATTTTCTATCTGTTGCAGTTTGCAGTTTCGTGGTGCACAAGAGATGCCACGAATACGTTACCTTTACCTGTCCGGGCGTCGACAAAGGCGCCGATTCAGATGTGAGTAGTATTTTCCGAAGGCCTCATCGAATGCGCAATTTTAGTTCCAGGATACTCGGACCCGACATAATTTCAAAACACACACATACTCATCACCCACATTTTGCGACCATTGTGGCTCATTGCTCTATGGCGTGCTACATCAAGGGATGAAATGTTCAGGTAAATACCCAAGAGCGCACCGCAGGAATGAGCATTAGCTTAACCATTTCAGTTATTGATTATTACTAATAGTGGATTGCGACACTTTTGGGTTTAGTGCATGCTTCGATTTTTTTTTTCGCATGAAATTACCTACGTACTTTATTTCTCCTTGTTTCTAGACCTACAACTACTGCTTGGCGGTTGTATTTACACGCTTTCGAGGGTAGCTGAGCTTGTGTAATATATTATCAACTATACTACAGGGCGATTTGGGAGGGTTGCAACCCGCCACGCTGTACTATAGTTTAATAAAACGAATAAACAAAGTTTCCGTTAAAACTGTTTATTAATGCATGCTCTATCGAGGTGGGACTCAAATCGCACACTTCCTTTGTTGATAATAATTTTGAACTGATGCGCTAACACCTGTAAGTTTGTTAGTAGAACGGGAAAGAGTACGAGTATAGAGCGATAATTTCGATAGTGTGTTGACCCTGTTTAGAGTTTGACTAATAATGGCTAAAAGAGCATGCATTAAGGCGAAATTTATTGAGAGAACGTGCAGTCGATTCATGCAGATGTGATTAGTAGTCATCACGCTTTCCATACGAAGAAGGGTGGATATATGTCTTGAACTGTGTTTATTATTAATTGATTTTGTCCGAAAACGAAGCATCATTAGCAATGTTAGTGTTAGACAGTGTTTGTACAATCACTGATCGCAGGTCCAGAGCTCATATTCGAGTGGAATACAATGATACATACTACGTTGATCCAAGCTGGTTGCCGGTTTCTCCGACCGAAGTGACAGGAAATCAAACACAGGTATCCAACTCAAAAATTAATAATATCCATCAGACTAGGTTTGTTCAGTTGTTGATGAGTAATTTGAGAATTTTTGTTTTTATCCGATTTTTACGTCCACTCTTCTACAATATATCCAAATTCGTCAGGTGAGTCTCTCAATATATAAACGAGGAGATACGAACTAAATCAACTATCGTCTAAACCAAAAACTTATTACCTAGTCGACGACTTCTTGAAGTTAATTTTATTGTTTTGCATTGATTGATCCCGATACTTTTCAATTTGCAAATAATTTCCTTGTAGAAGCTTGTATGTTCGGTACTGTCCATTTATTTAGAAGCTTGAGCTTTTCCTAGAACGTAATTCAACTTAAAGGGCATGGTATTGACGACTTCTTTATTTTATGAAAGCTAAATGTGGACTGTAACCCACCTTACCGCAAATTAACGCCTGGAACACGACTTTTCAGGATAAATCGATGCAACTCTAAAACAGTCCTTCTAGGTTAACACGTCGATAAAAACGCAGTTAAAATGAACTACTGCTACTGCTTGAGTATGAGTTACGGCGGCTCAATTAAATCTTCCAACTACACAAATGGTGGATGCGCCGGGAGAATAACTCGCCTCAGTGTAAAACGAAAACGCTTGATTAATCTAATGAAACCTAAGCGTTGCAATAAACATTATAATGCGACACTGCAAAAATCTTTCTCCAATTTTGCCAATCGTCAAAATTTTAGCTTTTTCTAAAGTATATACCTCGATGACGTGCCACCATCAATTTTTCGATCATTTGAAAGACAACAACGTTAATCTGGCTACAGCAATTAATGTCGACATACAAATAGTAATAAAAAAAGTTGTCATTTGTAGTCCTCTGAACTGATAATACTTCAGTTGTAATTTAAAGTATTTTAATTGGAGTCTTACGTTCTTGAGTGGATATCGTTAAATTATCTTTCCTTCTCAATTGGCATTGAGCAAATCTAGAAACTGATTCACTACTTTGATCCAGCCATGTCATTGTTGCTATTGGTTGACTGGTTTATGGAATCGATTACCATTATTTTTGTTTTTTATGGTGTCAATTATTGCTGAATCATTATCTGAGTCAACGCGTAATAACTTCAAGTTGCTTTTTGCTTAATTATAACGCGAGAGTGACCAATAATTGCACTTTTTTCTTCTAATAACAACAAATTTTTACTCTTAATTTTTTTCGTCCTACACCATCACACTGAGTTTGATAAAAAAAAAAATACTCGCACTTACACTACGACATGTCAAGTTGATGGCCTAGGTGACAGCCACGGAAATGAGAGAAGTCCGTAAGTTTCGCGTTATGAGTGAAAAGCTTTGATATTCTCTAGCACATCCGAGGTGTTAAAAAATTAATTATTCCAGCACCGTCTATAGAGAATGATGGAGTCTTTGTAGGTCGGCAATAATTTCTTAGCGATTTCAACAAAAATAACGTTGATGTCTTTCAGGCGGCTAACGTATAGAACAAACAGTTGTCGCTAAAATTTTGACAATGAGCCAATAACGCGCCATAATCTGTGTACACTTTTAAAATTAATTTTTATGTTGTTGTTAAACAAGTCGCAGTGTGTAAATAATCAAAAATATTGTCATTAAACTCATTTCGAAATTGGTCCTGAAACGTAGTTGCTCTAACGGAATATTTTATTTGTTCAAAGGAGACGTATGTCCATTCTTTTTCAATTTGATTGAAACTTTTGCAAAAGAAGAAATAACAAGCTACTTTCACACACCATTTGCTTAAATGTGGATGAACCCACCCCCGCAGTTGCAACACCACCACCTAACACATGTTACTAAAACGTGCACATAAGCTTTCATAAAGTGAAAATGCTCTTATATTTTCTGTCCTGCCACATTTTTATTCCATTTAAAAACAGATTTTCTCACTTTAATTCCTTTTTTTATTATGACATTAAAAAGAGTTCGTTACTTATTACTCAAAATTACCATATTATAGCTGGTAACGTTGCCGATTCGGGACAAATCACAAAAATGCTTTACTTTTCAGCATGCGATATGAACGTTCACAAACGATGCGAAGAGAGTGTTCCTAACTTGTGCGGTTGTGATCACACCGAACGTAGAGGACGGATCCAGTTGAAAATGTCGTATTCCGGACACACATTGAGCGTCGAAGGTTTGTTTCGTGGATTTGCAAGAATCAGCAATAACGCGTAACTCTCGATTGCAGTGAAGACAGGCAGGAACTTGATTCCTATGGACCCGAATGGTCTGAGTGATCCTTACGTCAAAATCAAACTAATACCGGACTCGGATTGCCTTAAGAAAAAAACTAAAACCATCAAGGCATGTCTAAACCCAACTTGGAACGAAGTTCTGACATTGTAATTACCAAAATTTTGGAAATTCTAAACTATTACTATCTGCCTTCCAGTGAGCTCAAACCAGAAGATAAAGACCGACGATTGTTGATAGAAGTGTGGGATTGGGACAGAACTTCTCGAAATGATTTCATGGGGTCGCTCTCGTTCGGAATTTCCGAAATTATCAAAGCCCCTCCGGATGGCTGGTTTAAATTGTTGACGCAAGAGGAAGGGGAGTTTTACAACGTTCCGGTGCCGGAAGAGGGTGTGGATTTAGCCACAATCAAAACTCAAATGAGGGTAATTAGGTTTAATGGCAGTTTCCCAACAATAAAAGCTTCCTTTGCAGAAGACATCAATAACCAAGAAACCATCGATTACGGCTGATAAGGACGTACCCCACAATATGGGCAAAAAAGATATTATTAGGGCGAGCGATTTCAATTTTCTGATGGTACTCGGCAAAGGCTCTTTCGGCAAGGTATTTTCATCAACATTGTCGAAACGCTGATGTCACTGGAACAATTGTAGGTAATGTTAGCTGAACGGAAAGGGACAGACGAACTATACGCAATAAAAATCCTAAAGAAAGATATTATTATCCAAGACGACGATGTGGAGTGCACTATGGTTGAGAAGCGGGTGCTAGCTTTGTCCAACAAACCTCCATTTTTGGTCCAACTGCACTCTTGTTTCCAAACGATGGTAACACCTAAGTTGCAACAAGTCACACAATCACGTTAAAATTTCAGGATCGACTGTACTTCGTCATGGAGTACGTTAATGGTGGAGATTTGATGTTCCAAATACAACAGTGCGGCAAATTCAAAGAACCGGTTGCAGTGTACGTTTAAATAACGAAACACCATTTTTTCTTCAATCATGTTTCCGTAGGTTTTACTCTGCCGAAATCGCTATTGGCTTGTTCTTCTTGCACAGTCGCGGAATAGTTTACAGGGACTTGAAATTGGACAACGTTTTGCTGGATCAAGACGGCCATATCAAAATTGCCGATTTCGGGATGTGTAAAGAAGGGATTATGGGAGACAAAACCACGAAAACCTTCTGTGGTACCCCTGACTACATAGCACCTGAGGTTGGTGGTTCGCTAAAACAATTTTTAGAGGTAACTTAATTTTTTTCAAGATTATACTATATCAACCCTATGGAAAATCAGTTGATTGGTGGGCTTACGGGGTTTTGTTATATGAAATGCTCGTGGGTCAGCCTCCCTTCGATGGTGAAGACGAGGAAGAGTTGTTCGCTGCCATAACCGACCATAACGTCAGCTACCCTAAAGGATTGTCGAAAGAAGCCAAGGATGTTTGCAAAGGGGTAATAATCAAGCTTTCTTCAAAAAAATTATTAACTTTTTGATTTAGCTGCTCACCAAAAATCCTAATAAACGGCTGGGTTGCGGCGGCCACGGAGAAGAAGACGTGCGTGCACATGCGTTCTTCAGGCGCATTGATTGGGACAAAATCGAAAACAGGGAAGTGCAGCCTCCGTTCAAACCGAAGATCGTAAGTACAGCTTGCATTTTATTTCTATATAGTTTCGTTTTGTGACAATTTTTGTTGCAGAAACATCGCAAGGATGTGAGCAATTTCGACAAACAATTCACCTCGGAAAAGACCGATCTGACGCCCACCGACAAACTCTTCATGATGAATCTGGATCAAACTGAATTCATGGGATTTTCTTTTCTCAATCCGGAATTCATACAACATGTTTAAGTGTTGTATATTTGTGTTTTGAAGTTATTGCGTTCAAGTGAAATTTGCACTTCAGTCATTTTGATTATACAGTCTTTCATTCTTCTGTTACGCTATCCTAAGTACATTCACATAATCAAAATGAGACGGAAAATTTCCCAAACGTTGTTAATGGAATATTGTAGCAAAGTATCGGTGCCAAAGAATCTTAATATTAACTATTTGCTACTCTATTATTTGTATAAAGATAACTGTTTCTTTGCTTGGATGAATTGGTTTTTTTAAACCACCTTATCTGAGCTGATTATGTTTGTAATCTTATTGAATACATATCAGATTGTTAGTTAAACTGTTTTAAAAAAAATTGTTCAAGGTTTTTACCAAGTACACGTGCTTTGCATTGTTGTGGGCTAATCAATAGGAGTCGTAGAATTAGATCAAGACGCATAGAACCGCTTTGGGGTCGTGATGACCCAGCTTGAATTTAGCAAATTGAAATAATGTTACCCAATGACAATCGTATTTATAGACAAAACGTTTCATTTCTTATTGAAATTGTTGTAATGTATACATTCCAATCGTCTAGTGTGTTCTCATAGGTAATTCGTTACAATTTAGCAATAACATTCCTTAGCCATAGATCTTTGAAATGACTGATTTGCAAATCGTTATAATTTCATAGTGATTTTAGGGATAATTATAACTTCATTGCTCTTTTAAGCTGTGGCACTTGCAAAATCGTTGTAATGATAAATTATTGTTGTTCACGTATCTTTCTTACAGTTCTTCCAAAGTCATTCAATGACGTGATCTATGGATGTGGTAAATTTACAAAATGCATTTAAACCATCGTAATTATTAAAATACCTAATGTATTTCTCCAGTGAGTGATCAAATTCAGTGTTGGTTCACGTGGTTTTATTATATAGGAACAAGCTGCCACTTCTTGCGCCCCCTCTTGTCCAACACATACGAAATGTTATCAGAGTAGAAGTGGCATCATCTGTGTAAAGTCCTGTTGTTCCTTGGATACTCAACTAAACTCAAATTTAGCCCAATCAAGGGTAAAACTGTTAATCATCTATTATGAGTTCAAAAATACTTGTAAGTTACGTTGTAGTTTTTAACGAATTAAGTATTAATTATTGAACTTGTTAAAGTTAACGCTATATCGAGATCAAAGCATTGCCACCTGGATTGTATCGAACAGTATTGTTGGTTGTTATGAGGTATAGCATTAACGTTGTCATTTATTTTTATAATCGATGTTACCTATAATTTTATAAAATTTTATTAATTTATTGATGTTAAATTATGACACTGCTCTCCTAAAGCAGCACTCATCACTGTATTAGCATTGTTCTAAACGTATTCAACAACGTATTTTCAACGAGTTCAGCTGTGAAATTTTTGTTGGGAGAAAATTTGTGTTATGGTGATGAGTGTTTATTTGTTATTTATTAATAATGTAAAATTCTAATTTTATGTCATGTGATCAAGTGCAGTTCGTTTCGTCATACAGATCAATTATGACCAAAAAAATCTGATTAATTGCCTCGTTACACCCACCCTTTACTATTTGTTGTAATCGTTTTACTGAGCTATACATTGTGCTAAATTATATTCAGGTCGCTTATGTTTACTCAAACAATAGCCTTGCATCCACTGGGTGATCTGTAACGATATCTCAAGTCTTCTCATAGAATTTAAATTTACGAGTCCAACGATTTGGACGAGTTCAACAACCAACGGCAGAAACTTGCTTGTAATTAACAATTCTTAAAGGATTGGTGTAATTGGCTTAACTTAAGTGCATGTGACACTCTAGTCATTTATAAAATACTATCTAGTCTCATAATGTATGGTCTAAGTGATCTTTTTGATATAATCTGTTTATTGTTAGTATCGGATGTATTATTCTTGTTGTAACCATCATTAATGTATTATAAATTATTGTACAACATCATCAAATCCTTCACTGGCCAACCACAATTATTTAAGTACAACAAATTGAGTCAATGGTGCTTGATTTTGGTCGCCAAAAACGCCACTAACTCGATTTCCAAGTTTTTAGATTCTTAGTTTCGGCGACTTCCACATTTGTTCCTAGTAGAGTTGGTTTTTGTTAAAAATCAAAAGTTTCGTAAAAAACCTTATTTTAATTCACAATTTGTTCGCATAATTTAAATAACAATAGTATAATTAACAACAGCTGGTCCTTAAATGGCGGAAACCCGTACTTCTATTGACCATTTAAGGCACTTTGGGTCTACTACCGGGAGTATTTTATATTACTATTAGCTTAGCTAAGTCTAAACTGAAAATAGTTACAGCTTTCTATTAAAAAACAATGGTTAGCTGCAGTAATAGTGGTACGAGGTGTACAAGAATTAATCACATCATCACAATAGTACTTCAACCTCAAGCACGGGTGGTCACGATTTCGGGCTCGTCGTCCACTTCTTTCTTCTTATCCGGCTCATCGGAGGTGTCCCATGGTTGCCGTTGTCCAGATCCAAAAAGAATGTAGAAAGTGCAGCAGCCGGCGTAAACACCGGCAGCAGTGATGAAAACGATTCGCCACTTTGCTTGACTGGGCTGTAAATCAACGTTTCATTGCAAAACCTCCATTGAATCTCCGACAACCAACTCACAGTTCCCAAAATTACGTTTCCAGCGTAAATCGGGGCTAGAAGACCGGCGAGATTAGCTAAACAGTTGGTGAAGGCCATAAGAATTCCGGCGAATTGCGGGGAAATGTCGAGGTGGTTGACTTTAAACCCGGAGTAAATTCCACCATTGAGTCCCACACCCACAGTGAGGATAGCGACAGTCAACCACCGATCACAACCAGTAAATGAGGCGGCCACCAGAGCTATTGCAGGGCCGTATTGACCTAAATTGGAACAATTAACGCCAGCTCGACCAACAGCCGGAAAACTTACCGATTCCGTTGATGATTTTCCTCACAATCGTGTGGGTGAAGTAAGGTTTCGTCAGCATGAAATCGGCGACGTGACTTATGAAAATAGAGAACAACCACATGGCCAGGTAGGGTAGGGCCGAAAGAAATCCATTCTAGAGAAACACCGCCATAAATTTTGTTAAAACCAAGAGAAAAAAAATTACGCTTACATCTTTAATACTGAAATGTAAAACTTGTTTCATGTACGTAGGTAACTCAGTCATGAGAGTTTCGTAGCCGTAATTGTGGCCCATGTGGGCCAGGAGGATCGCCCAGAACGGCATCGATTTCGCGATCGCCTTCCACGGGATAGGAGGTATCTAAAGAGAACGCAACCAAAATTAAGACCACAACGTTCGTTTTTCGGACGCAATTCGCTTACTGGTGCACCGGTTTTGCTTCCGAGCGCCTTCTGAATATACTTTCTCTCTTCCAGATTGATTCTGGGATTGGTCTCTGGATCTTCGTAGACCATAAAGAGAAATGCTACGCACCAAACGGTGCCGACGGCACCGAAAACGTAGAAGATCGAAGGCCAGCCTCCGGATGATACTGACAGCAATCCGCTCAACGGCATGGAAATTACAGTTCCGAATTGGGCGCCTATAACCAGAAGAATTCGTTAAAGGTTGCCCGATTTTTTGGGAAACTTATTCTAGACCTTGAGCATATCGCGCGCCTTACTTTAAAAACAGTAATTATCAGTCAAGCGTTGTGTTTACAGATTATTACTTTGTACAACTAAGGCGTACCGGAAAAATTTATCTCTTAAGCCACATAGCATGAAAGTATTTTCAAAGTCTTCTTAGTTATCATAATATTAAATGAGATGAGTAAGTATTTATTTATCGCTCTGCCCCATGTTCTGGAGCGGTAATTTTACTCATTGTTTTACGACTTCAGTTCAGTTCCTTTATTGACATAGCGACTTATTTTTTTACAACGTGTGTAATTACTCTACAAAGATGTTCTTGCATTCAGAAACGTACAAAAGCAAGAGGGTAAGGTTCTCTGATTATTTTGACTATTCCCGGTATTTCCTGACAATTACGTTCTATTTTCAGATAACAACTTTAAATATGCCAAATAATGTTAGCTATTATACCGCAACAGAATACACAATGCGTAATGCATATTGTTCTTTCGCGGTAATTGCTTTAATGACTCATGACGTTTTCGTTGTATCAGCTAACAACAAGGCAATGCTTGGTTAAAACGTAATTTTTCGTTCAAAAATAGGGTGCTAAATGTGAACATTGAGACTACATATCTGGATAGTTGCAGCTGTATCTAAATCATTAATAGTTATCCTCTTTCTGATGTTAGCTCAATAATTTTTAATTTTTTTTAGAAAACCTTACACTGTTATTCTGCCCTCTAGATGATATAATTTAATAATATCAATTTCACTAAGGCCGGAAGTGGCTTAAACGTCGAGCCTAGTAACTTGGTAAGAAATGTAGTTTTTACCGGTATTTATCGAGGAAGATAACAAGTGATAATATTTACATAAATCGATATTTTTAATATTCTCAGTTTCTTTGACCCTATGCATAAGTTTTAACGACT